>CM048046.1:8007500-9347500 GCA_026259375.1 Verasper variegatus | reverse complement strand
TTATAAAAATGTGGGAAATGGTGGTTGTCTTGATTTATGGGAAATCCCTTTTTCAGTTTCCCACTGATGAGCACTAAATTATTTTTTCATTTATTATTAACTGGATTGGTTTATAATGAGCTAATTTCCAGCTATCAGACTTAGAGTGTGTCAGGAAGTGATTATACAGAGGAAGAGGAAGGATTGTTTAGAAACTGAAATTATTATTTTGACATAAATCACCATGTTGAAATTCAATATTGCATTATTAATGAGAGTGTGAATGTAGTTTCTCTTTAATTATGAGCAAATATAATGCAATCCTTTGTTATTATATCCAAGATGCATCTTTCTTCTACACTAAAACATCACAGACCATCAGTGTGGAGGACGTGATGCTGATACGTCTTTTATCCTAAAATCCATCAAAAGAATTCATGCATAATAAACTCCTGTGTGAACAATTTCTTCTGATCTACAAGTTGTGCCACATAATAGTGAACCTGCATCCTGTCTGTCTACAAGGTAGCTTAGGATACTGCACGATGTAAAGAGAAGATATTGGCAGGAATTTAATGAGCAACAGAAGACTGAAGACAGCAAACAGTATCATATATAGTCCCAATATAGACATACATAAAATGTATTTTGTACTCGAAATAATTCTTGTCTGTTATCAGCCAACATATACACTGATATGATTTAGCGGCCATTTGTCCCATCAGTCCATATATTGGTACATCCAATTTATCCGCTTTATTTATTTCTATAAACAAAAAGCAAGAGGAACATACAAAAAAGTGTTCTGTACATAATAAAAAGGGTTATTTTTGTAGATTTCAGTAAGACACTAAAACTATTCAAACAGCACTTTAACTAATAGAAGAGAGGAAGATGTAATTTGAGGCTATGAAAACAGATCAATAAACTGTTTTTACTGGTTCACCAGATAGATATAATTCTGCCCATATTGACATACAGTACATGATAAAATACTGATATCAACTACAGAATATAAATGTTTAAACTCTCTTTTTTTGCTTTAATAATTTCTTCTTATTTTTATTTTTATCAATGCTATTATGGCTATGGTCTCACAAAATGTTGACTGTTGCAGTTCGAATTTTGTTGTTTAACAGTTAAATATATGTAAATATTTTTCAAGTCTCTAAATAGGTCAGGATAGAGATATGAACAGCTGCACCGATTTACCTCTGAAATACAAAACACAACCTAAAACAGAGGTGTCCGTTGAGTTTAAGCCTCACTTGTGCAATGTGTGTTTCTCATATATCACTAATAGGATTTATACCATATTCATTAACATGGGTTCTTGGCCCATATTCTTGTCCTACACCTCATTCGGCTGTAATCATTAAGAAAATGTCATCAGTAACTATCCAACCAAACTCTTCCGTCCTTTCAAACTAAAGTAATCCTGAACCCTCCTTCTTTCCATGTGATTGTGTGATACATGTTAGAACTCCGCCTACCTCCTCCCACTGGTGGATGTAACGGATGAGTCTGGAGAGCCTCAGCAGTCGCAGCAGACTGAGGATCTTTGTGAAGCGGACGATGCGGAGCGCCCGGGCCGTCTTGTAAACCTCCGAGTCGATCCCTTTCTCCACGATGAGAAAGATATAATCCACAGGTATGGAGGAGACAAAGTCCACCACGAACCAGCTCTTCAGGTACTTCTTCTTGATCTTCTTGGGGTCAAGGATGATCTCGGTGTTGTCCTCAAACACGATGCCCGTCCTGAAGTTGAGAACCAGATCCATGAGGAAGAAGGTGTCGGAAACCACATTGAAGATGATCCAGGGCGCTGTGGTCTCGTCCTTGAAGAAGGTGATGCCCACAGGGATGATGATCAGGTTGCCCACCATGAACATCAGCATGGTGAAGTCCCAGTAGAACCTGACGGGTTGGAAGAAGAAAATACAAAGGGCAAAAACACATGAGAGCTGCAATGTAAATCTGAGCCAGTAAAACTGAAATGTCTAGATGGTTATAGTGTTGCTATTTTCGGTGCACATCACATTCTGATTGTGCTTGATTTATGACAAGTGGAATTTCCAGCCTGCTCTGTATCAGGAAGTAAATCACTCTCACAGGCCGCTCACACACACACAGTCAAGAAACAGCACCACCTTTATAACCACGGTGAAAAATGGCTGATCTTTGATGAACGCTTCCTTTTTATTAAAACAAGTGCTCTGTATCTGCTCCTGGTCAGATAACCAATATCATCTGACAAAAGAAACAGGGTCACACCAAGGACAAACAGAGACGAGAGTGTCACAGGAAAAACAAGCTGGGTTCTGGGTTCATTTCAAATCAAAAAAACAAAGGATACAGAGACCTTCGCAGTAAACATGGTCCACAGTTTAATGCTCCATCACCCAAATATCCATATACATTTATTTGTCTAAAACAGGAGTTGTACAAATTCCAGTCATGCCATACAACTGCCCTGGGACTTTATTAGTTCACATCAACATAATTAATCAGCAACTATTTCGATAGCTGAAAATTTGTCAATGCAATTTTGTTCAGAGAGCCCAAATTACTTTGGTTTGGGATCAGTTAGAAGAAAGGAACTGAGTGAAGTGCATTGCTGAGTCATGGATCCCATAATTTATAAGCTGTGCCAGTTATGGGGCATTAAAATAATGAATAATGAATGTTATCGTTAGTAATGTTTTAATAGCAAAATTCAAATTAAGAGCTCAAATCATCAGTCCTTATACAGATCAGTGGGGGAGCTGTCCGTGGTGCTGAAACAGATGTTCAGACACATTCCAGCTCAGTGACGCAACTTTTTTTCAACTTATTATAACTTGTTCAAATTGCACATTATCTTTCTTTAGGACAAGTTTAACCTATTTGTTCAAATTACAAGTTAAAATTGAAGCATTATTAATAACTGGCTGCTGTCTCTTGCTAAGGTGCCTTTAATGGGAAACGTATTTTTTGTATTTCCTCATATAACGTTGTATGTATGGAGAAGGGGGGTTCCACTATATCCACAGTATGAAACTTACATCATCCGCTCTGTATCTTCTCAGTGGGACCCCTACCTGAAGTCGCTGTACGGGTGGATAATCCAATTACCCGCTGACTTTACGCGCTCCTGCTCCTTCTCCACCGCCTTCTGGCTGCCAAACATGCGCAGGGAGAACTTGTTAACTCCGGGCTGAAGCATGGAGCTGAACTGCCGCTGCATGTACGTCTGATTCCCTCTGGAGTCCCCATCGTCCGGAACTATCTGAGAGCCATCCTCGGCTTTGGAGAACGTGACAGATTGTCTCGACTGCAGACTCGGAGTCTGTGCTTTGCCCGTCGGGGCGTAGGAGAAGGAAACTCTGGAATCCTTCTTCTCCATCGATGCCCCGGTCCTGACCTCGGCTCCGCGTCCCTGCGTCAGGGACCCCGGTGAAGTTATGGAGCCGTCCATGCTCGCAGCCTCTGGTCCTCCTGCCGCCGCTACTCCTCCATCTGCCTGCTTCTCCTGCCTGGAGATGAGGGAGGAGAGACTCCCTGAGCTGGTCGGGTCCCTTCTACAATCTCCGTTTTTGTTGCATATCATACCGATGCCTGCCTCTGACGCTGCGTCCCCTGCGCTCCTGTGGTCTGACTCTGAGCCACCTCCACCAGCAGCAGCAGCCCTGTGGCGCGGCGGAGAGAGTTGCGCTGCCGCCGGCACTGAGAGGCGCAGAGTCCTCGGCGCACAGGAGCCACAGCTCGTTATTGTTGGAGTTTTTGCGCGCAACGGACGCGGCTCCGCCTCCTGGCGTGAATTTCTTCATCTCGGCTCCTCTGCTGGTGCCATGATCCGCGCGTCCGTTCGGGCTGGCGACTTGAGGTGGAAGAAGAAACAGCTGCTGGAATTTGGACTCCTCCTCGCCGTCCTCCGCCTCGTCCATCACCGGCAGACAAAGACACCCACACACCTCGAACCTGGCGAGACTGGGCGGCGGCAGAGGAGGAGGAAGGTGTGAGTTCAAAGCAGCAGCTGCAGCAGAAGCAGCAGCAGCAGCCTCCTGCTCTCCATTCACAACACTTCAGGATAATAGCGTTGCTATGGTTGCAACCTGGCTTCTGTCATTTTATGCCCTGTGTGTGTGTGTGTGTGTGTATGTGTGTATGTGTGTGTGTGTGTGTGTGAGGTAGAGAGATAATACCATTATCCTTGGGCTGCAACCATCTACAGGTAGCTCATGTTGAGTATTAAATAAAATATTGCAAAACCAACTGACTCACTCAACCTCAGTGTTATCAGAAAACCCACACAAATGATTCCTATATAAGGATATTGGTAAATACTAAATAAACTCATCTGACAGTAACATCAGGGCAAAGGTGCGAAATAAAGGTCACAACAAACCACCATGTTTATTCACCCACTGCTGATCTCAGGTAACTAAATCAAAGGAGCTGATCAGCCAATAATCCGCGTTGCAATGGTCAGGTGATCAATAACAAGTAGCCATTTATTAGCACAAGACTGGGCGCGTGATTCTACAGCATCTGCCTGTTGCTTTGTGTCAGTTGTAGTCCGGGCTCCGTATCTTGGTTGAAAGGCTCCACCTTGTGGACGAATGACCAGACTGCACACTCTCAGGCTTCCCAGGGGTTTCTACTGTAGAACTCAGCAGAGCCTGTAACAACACGAAGGAAACAAAGTGTTCATTGTATACTGCACTTGGCTTTCTTTTCAAAGACAATTGTTGCAGTATATAAGGCTGCTGCAGCTCCTGATTGGGCTTAAACACATCCCAATGAGGCAATAATCCAGGCTTGTAAAATCCTAGATTAATCCACATTTTACACTAAGGTACACACTCAGATAAACACACATATCAAAGTGATAACAAAAAAAAACAATGCAGCGTCCACTTTCTGTTCAGGTTGTTGTACATGTTTCAGTTTATAATATTTAGGTTATGTTTTCACCCCTGTCCACAGAACAATGAAAAGATTTCCACAAAACCTGATGTAAGGATGATGTGTGTATGGGGCCAGGCAAGATCCAGATCAGGGGTGGAATCATTTAATATAGATTTCAAGGTTTTCTCTATTCTTAATATTAAAATTTAAACTTAATGCAGCTCCATTGAATTTAAGGAGACTGTTGGGCCTTGGTGGAGGTATGTGCTCTAGTGTTATTCTAGTTTCTCGCGTTAGTCTTCTTTCCGTGATGGTGACAAAGTTTTCAAGTTGGTCCGAGGTTAAAATGAGGATTAAGTGGAGTACGAGAAATAACCAAACAAAGTGGATTTTTTAAGTCAGTCTTTTTAGTGTGAAATTCCCAGATTGTGTTACTATCCCTCCACTACAGTGCAATAAGGCAAAAGTGAGGAAAAACCCAGAGGACATTTTGTACTTTGGCAAGAACTACTTGATTTGCATTATTTGGACTGTTCAACCGTGTATCGGCTTCACCTGAACAGGAAGCCGCCTACGGAGAGATATTTACAAGTCAAGCAGGGCAGGAAAGATTGTGCCGAAACCGTTTTTTCGCACCTGCCGTAAGACAGATGTGAACTTCTTTCATAAGTAAGTAAACATGTCAGTGGACACACCCTAAATGCTTTACTGCTGTTTTAAAAGTTAACGTTAGGCATAAAGAAGTCTATAGGAAAACATGTATTAATATTCAAAACATATTTTGGGCAGTTTATACCTTGAAAAGTCAACATTTCATTGGAATAACATTAGAGAAGTAAACACAGGTAAAATCAAATACCTTTATTCAGTTTGTGCAAGTTGTACAACAGATGGTGTTCCATGTAATTGGATGGTACAACAGTTTGCACAAATCCTGTTAGGTCTTTTTTTTATTCGTTAAACTCTGAAATGGTAACATCCAATCACAACACTATTCAGGTTAAATGTATGGCTTTGAATCATCTACACAGTGAAGGGGACAGAGGCAGTGGTGCGACAGTCGCACAGAAAATGATTTAGCTCAGATCCCATTGAGTGAAAAAGACTAAACAACTTATTGAATGTTCATCTGCAGTTTCTTAACAGTGTACATCAGCATTTACGTTGCATTCAACTGAAGCAACACAACTTGCATCTCTTGCACTTGGTCCTTAAAAGGTTTTTATTGTGGATGTGACATCGGCAACAAACACAAGAGGTGAATACAAATTTATTTTAAAATATGTGAAAATTAAAATGAAATAAAAGCATGACAAATTTCTTATGGCAACAAAACCTAAAAACATTGAATCTTCACAATTTCTGTGAAGATTCCTTTTAATTTAAGCCTCACATTTTTTAAGTGAAAAAATGCAAAGAGGAGCGAGGAGAAACGGTGCTTGTTAAGGCAAAGTATAAAACTCTGCAGAGAAAGGTTTGAGGTGGTGTCGGGACAGATATAAAGTGTGAATTCAAACACACTGCAGTCGTTGCTATAAGAATGGCAGTGATGGATCAGGATCAAAAAACGTGTTTCAGATCCTCTAAACAAAACTTGTGCTGCTTTACAAGTCACCATTCCTGATCGGAGAATATAAAAAGCAAAGACTGACAACTGTGCGGTCAGTGTAGGAAGCATCAGCATGAACAGAAAAGAACCACAGACTAAGCATTCCTCACATGAACCTCCTAATGATTTCACAACGAATACACACACTTGGCTAGAACAGCGTTTAAACTCATGCAATATTTGCCCCGGAGGCCTCAAGCAGAAAATATTATTTCACACTATGTTCTCTGGTTGCACAATGTGGAGAAGAATATAGAAGAAAATTAAATGAGAGGAAATCCTTCAGGTTCTTAAAACATCAACACCCGAGCACAAAAAGGTACTTATAATTGCAGGGCGCACAAAAGAATGTGCCAAAAAACAGCCGAGTCATGGACTGCCATCTGCGCGTCCATCTAGGAGGAGAAAAACAGAGACATGAGTGAAATACAGTTTAACCTTCGTGAAAAAAAAATTTAAAAAACACTTTTCAAATGCCGGATAGAAAAGTTGGAAAATAAAATAAGATCTTTTTTTTTTTTATACATATTCTATTGTTCAAGAGCATATTTTTATTTTACATTTTAATGGAGACATATTATACTATTTGTTCATGTGAACTGCTCATGTTAAAAGCAGTTGATGGTGAAAGCCATGGCTACCGGAAGAGCGGAGAGGCCTCTCTCTACATGTTTGGGAGCATTTGGGCTTCCTGAAATAAATATACTGGTGACATGACCTACACGTAAGACTAATGTTTCCCACAGAACTCAGTCTTCACACAGACTAGAGTGACAGAAAAGGCAAAAGGCAAGTGGTGCAGACCGTTCTACAAAGTATCAACAGAGTAAAACGCTAACTTAGAGATCTCTTAACTTATTATAAGGATTGTGCATTTCTTTGGTTGTTATAAAACTGCGGCAGGACAAATCAGAATACGACAGGCCTCTAAATAATTTACAGCAACGAATACAATTTCTATATTGTTCAAATTGCACTCTAACAGTTTAACAAGTAAATATTTAACATTTCAGTTAAATGTTTTTTCTGGAATTTTGCAAAAGTTGCTAATTTTACATGTTCTTTAAAAATCAGAAAGAAAAATCATTTTTTCTCTTTTTGCAGATTATTATCCAATAGGAGACTGAAAACCCTGATCCGATTCAAACCATGAGTTCTGTGATCCGTGGTAACCCTAGTGAGCACAACGCTGATATCAGTGGATCCATCTTACAGACTCACCACTTTCAGCTCCTAGTTAGAATTCCTCTGCCTCACATTCTTGTCTTTGTGGTTGTCATTAGAGTTGCTCTTCCTGAAAAACCACATTATAGAACAAACATTACGTTTTGTAACAGAAGACAAAATCCAAAGTGACGATCAAGGTAGGAAGCTGTTGAGAGTACTTACAGAGGAGCAGATCCTGAGTCGTCATCTAGAGTCGATCAGTGAAGGGAGGAAAACAAAAAGAACAGTGAGTTGACAGCAGGTCACTTGTGACTGGTGTGAGTAGTAGTACATGCCCCCTCCCCACGGATGATGGAAGCAAATGTTATAACATAATATCCTCTGCAACATGACTCCAATGAGGTTATGATCAAATCCAACTAAACATGAACTGAAGCATGCCCCCCACCTGTTGAGTATCGGACAATGAATGAACAAAGTCCTTAGATCAATTATCAAGCACACAATCACTGTTGTGTGCTAAATGTCACTGTTTAAAATACTTTATATAAATGAATCTCAAGTAACATTTGAAAATTGCCATTCATGGACACTTTCGTACACTGTTGAGTATCACCCCGTAGCATCACAGACGCTCATGCAAAACAAGCAGAGGACACCAAAGGAACACTGCAGAGGCCATATTGAGCATCTAAAAACTGGCAGAGCTAACACACAACCTGGCATGTACAGTGTCCGTTTCAACACCAGAGCAGCAGCACGTAGTCACAAGGTAAGGCAGAATAGCCAATATCTGGCCAAACGGCAAATGAGTTAAATGGTAAACTGGTCTTGAGAAGAGGGTTGCCTATCCTTTATCATGCATAAAGAACAAGATGCAGAAAGGCATGCAGACACAATGGCGAAACTTCTCACTCATCAACCTGTCTTATTTCAAGTCAAACCAGTACACTACACTGAGTGACTCCATATGACTCTTTCAATGGCTCAAACACTTGGATTTGATAGAAGAAACGTAGCCAGGAAATGAGGTGGAGAGAGAACAGTTGAAGCTTGCTCTGTATACATTGCCGGGCCAGTGAAAGAGTGACCTAATCTTTGAGCACATTCCTCAGGTGGCTCTGGTGAATAAGGAAAGCAGTTCATTCAGGCTCCACGGGCATTTCTCTTTGTCGTCATCTCAGCTCAACCACTTCAGTCTGACATGCAGTTTTGTTCACTTACCAAAATGCAAAATCAGCAGCGAACAGAGAAGTAAAAATGTAAATAATAAAAAAAATAATAGTGTCTATCACAGATTGCTTAAAACAGAGGCAAACACTAATATATAAAATGTAAATAATGACAAAACCATAAGACAATAAGGGTTCATATTGAATTCATGCTACATTCCATACAGCTCGACCTAAACAGCAATGCTTGCTTTTTTGAGGGCACATAATCTTCTCAGCTCAAAGTTCAGTGACGAGCCCTACAGTTTGATCTATTTTTATAAAGGACTTAAACAGGCTCATTTTGATTAATTTTGTCTGACATTACATCAGAGGAAAATAGTAACTAGCTACTCATGGCTTTATTTCCAACTACAGTCATTATTAAATTGGCCACTAACTTTTGGAATATACCAACAAGTGTGGCCTACTGGCAATGACAGTCCATGTGACTGT
Organism: Verasper variegatus; assembly: GCA_026259375.1. NCBI lineage: Eukaryota > Metazoa > Chordata > Actinopteri > Pleuronectiformes > Pleuronectidae > Verasper > Verasper variegatus. Next base: position 9,338,188 of record CM048046.1, on the reverse strand, counting down.
TCCGACCAAAAAATAACACTGATAAAAAAGTGATATGAGACCAGAATTTTAAACTGTGGTAAAATAATCACACTGATAATCCCTTCATCTTTTGTTTTGATACATGTCTGGCAGTCAATTTAAGTTACAAAGTAATGTAAAAGGATAATGACTTTGCATGTGCTTCACTGGCAAATGAATGCCAGAGAATGTTCAACATGTTTGTTTATGTTCTAGTGGATTTTAGATATTTTCCCTGAACCCTGTGGCCACCAAACAGTAGCCAAAACTATTATACCAGTACTAATGTCCGTCTGAACACGGCCTGACAGTTCAGCTGTGTACGTACCGTCAGTGACCTCATCGGGCTTTCTCCTCTTTTCATAGATGAATATGATGGCCACCAAGATGATGACCTCGGCCACAATGCCAAGGAAGGGCCAGAGAGCGGCGAGGCGACTGCGAACACGCAAGTGGATCTTATCGGAGGCTGTGCCGAGTTCGTTGGTTCCAGAGCAGATGTAGTCTCCAATGTCACTCTCGATACTCAGGTTATCAATGGTCAGGGTGGTGTTGTTGGGGGTGCTCTTGATCTCGTATTTGTCGCTTGTGCCGTTGACGATAGGCTGAGGGTTAATAAAAAAAAAACACGTATGCAATCATTCTGCATCATTCCATTTTGATTTATGTGATAAATATTTATTTTATTTTCATTTTAACTGCCATTACAATATTAATAATGATTGAAATCTTTAGGTTCATGTTCCTATTATAAATAATTTTAAGTATAGATTGGTGCTATTTGAATAGCAGCGCTTGAAGAGCCTGAGAGATACGTACTGTTGACACGCCATCGACCTCTTTGGACCAGGTCCAGTCAGTGGGCAGTGGATAGCCTTGGCTATCACACACCATCACAGCTTTGTCGTTCTCATTGCCATGCTCGGAGTGTTTGTGGGTAGAAACATGAGGGAGTACTGCAGCAAGGAGAGAAACACGTATGCAAATGAAGAATATGAAGGTTTGTAAAAACAATACACTAATCTTGATGTTGGGGGGTTATTGGAGGCATCTTCTATGGTTGTCATGATACCAAAATGTTATACTTCAAAAAAGTATAAAAAAAACGATTCTCAATACGACTTTCGATACAACAAAAAGACAAAAGGTCCTGTTATGTTGAGCACTAAGGTTGATATAATATTTTTCTTTGAAGCATATTAATTTATTTCATTAATAAATATATATAATGTGGTATCAATATTTTAGACAACCTTAGCTCCTGGTTTTTCCAGTAATAAATTGCTTCATCTAACTCCAAAAGTCAAATAGATGGAATGTATTCCAAATAAATCAGGAGGGCACTGTCAATATCTTGATGTTGTGAACAAATGGATCAGACAGTCTGGACATCAAATAACATCAGAACCTACTGTTAATAAAAACATTGGATATCACATGATGCTTCCTGGAAAGTGGCTGCTAACATTTATAAGTGACCCAATCAGTAACTATAAAAAACATTTAAGTTGCAAAGATTTGACGTGACCATGGACATTTAAATGACCAAACTTACTTTTGACTTCGACTGTCTGCTTCACCACAGGGTCAGTCAGGAACACACATTCATACTTCCCGGCTGAAAGGTGAGTGATCTTGTTCAAACTATGCAACGAAAAGAAAATTCAGGATTTAACATCACAAAGCAAAGGCCATACATAGAAATTGGACGCAATTATCTGTATGGACCTGGCACCCTAGCATATAGCAGATAGAAAACTGTGACCACTTTAATCAAAGTGATTAGTTTTACAGTTGATTGGAGTAGAATATCTACAGTAGAACTCTGTTTATGCTCAAGGGCTGCGTGTAAAAATAAAGCTGCTTGTCCTAGCAACAAATATTTCATATTTTCCAGAGTAATAACAATCGCACTTTTGTTTGGTGCTGTTGTCTCGTGCAGTCCGGCCTGCTCTCACTAATGGGGAATTAAGGTCAGGGCAAGTGAGCACACTGCTAGGGGCGCTTATCCCTGCTGCCAAGACTACCGGCAAACCTGCACATCTACATAGTCCATCTCTCTGCTAATCAAGAGCGGTGAGGGCCCCTAGCTCTGCAGCTGATGGAGGCAGCCATGGAGGAAGGAGAGAAAAGTGAGTGGGGGATGGACAAAACAGGAAAAAGGCAGAAATGCGAGGGAGAAAACATCAGAGGATAAAGATGGAAATGAACTGTAGTAAGAAAGCCACAAATGGAAAGCTTAACCAACCCGCTTAATCAAAGTAAAGGACAAAAGAAGGAAGATAATGAAAGCTAGAGGAAGAGAAGAAAAGCAAACAGCTCTATCTAGGCTCAGGGATTATTGAATGTCTTCTACATCAATGGTGCTCAGTGCATATTTCAGACTGTAGGTAATCAAAAAAAATAAAAGACAACTGGGTTTTTCAATTTCTTGTATGGTTCATTCCGTCAGTAGTACAACTCAGGCGATTCACACGTAACTGAGTTATTCTGCTCTACCAGTAAGATTATGCCAACACCTCCAGATAAGAACATATATATTACTATAAGAGGATGAGTGCCAGAGAATCTGCAGCGTAGATATGCTTGTATAACACACTCGGATAGACGCAGCTACTTACTGGCGAGTAATGAATGGAGTGGAATCGTAGGATGTGGAACCATCGATGGTTTTGCCGTTGTACGTCCAGTGGGATCCCTTGATGGGAAGGCTGGCCTCTGTCAAGTTGCAGCTGAGGGTTGCGGTGGTCTGATTGCTGACCTCCTTAGGGTCGATAATGATGTTTGGGGCTTAAGGTAAACATAGAAAAAAGAAAAGGAAATTATTATACATTCTTGTATTGAAATGAAACAAAAAATCTGCTCATTGGCATTAATCTAAATTCGTGGAGTTTTAGTCACAAATGTTTGTTTTAACACACAGGATCTCAAATTTCTGTCTTAAAATGTACCTTTAAATTTTTTAGCGACAGTCTTGATTTCCACTTTGTCTCACGGCACTCAACAGTTGCCTTAACAGAAATTATATTGATGGTCATGGACATACATTGTACACGATAGCCCTATGCTATAACACTCTGTAATGAGCAGAGAAATAAAAGTCCCCAGGTGGTACAGGGTTGGGACACAAATATTTTTTTGTTGAAGCAACTGTTGAGTGTTGTGTTGAGAACACATTTTCCTTCTATGTTTGAGAAAGAAAACAAATTTTATGTGACACGTGTTAGTTCTGCACTATACCACACAGAACTTTCAAAAAAGTGGAAAAAGACATGAGATCTGTCCCACCAACAGTAGAATGAAGGGAAGTAGAGGAGTTATGCCGAAAGCTAATAGATGAACTACAAAGGGTCACAGGGAAAAGATATGTTTAAAAGTTTCATGCAGAAGAAGCAACAAGGGAGGGATGTAAGGTTGTTGGCAGTTTCTCTGCCAATTCTGTGACAATTTAATAATTAAGTATTTTTTGCTTCAATTGGGTAGAAGCGGACCAATTCTTCTAAAGTGACAAAAGTATAATAGGTATAACTGGACCACAGGAGAGGAACATGCCCCATGGCTGGAAATAATAGGTAGCCATCTTCTGTGCCTAAAGCTCAGTTATAAGTCACTTTGGTTGTAAAACACAGGAAATGTGTACAAGAATGTACAATAGGGGTATTGCCAGTGTTAGTATCAATTAATGGAAATTGGTAGCAAAATGAATATCTACCAAGAAGCAACCCCAGTCAAGTAATCTGACAGCCCATTTGTTTTTCTTGAAATTGTTAAACATTCATGTTTTCCTTCAGTAGCCATGTGCAAATTTCCAGCCTTATGACCAGTATTAAAGCACCTTAACCATGAAACTAGGCAAAAAAAGGCATCATGTTTAAGATATGTTGTGTATCAGGGAATGGGGATTAGGGGGCGGCTTAGCCACACTGTATGACCAGGTTCATTCTCTTCTACGGGACAACTTCAGTGCTTTTGAGGAGGGGGAGAGTGGACACTGGGTGAAGCAGGACGGAGAGGGTACTGGTTTGGTAAGCATGGGAGTTTGATTGTAACAGGAGCTGAATGTCCAGGACTGAACTAATGAGGAGATAGTAGCCAAACTATGTTGACTGGCATCTCCTCATGCTTCCTCTGCCACTCACTTTCAATCACAATAATGTTTGCCTGCGAGCGGATCCACTTGATTTTGGGCGTCTTCTTCAGTTCATTGCGGTCAGGGTCGTTGGAAGCTCGGCACTCATATGTGCCAGAGTCGTCGAGGGTGAGGCTAGTGAGGTGAATGGTGCTTGTGGCATGTGCTACGTATGTGGCGTTAATTTGCACTCGGTAGTCCCGTGCCCCATCAAAGAGCTGCGTGAAGGTCTCGTTGGGCTCTTCACCCTGTACAAACCACCACTGCACCTCTGGGATGGGGTTCCCTATCACCTCGCAATACAGCTCTGCACTGTCATTGATCAGCTTCATCTTAGACAGTGGAGACTTGATAAACCCAGCTGAGCCCCGGTAACAGTCGGCCCAGCAGGCAAAGGTTAAGAGAAATGTTGAATTTGGTGAGTGTAAAGAAAGACAGGTGATATTATGGATTGGTGATAAAAGGCAGTGATGAAAGAAAGACAAGCAAACAGGGAAAAAAAAGAAAGAAGAAATACGTTAATAACACACAAAATGAAATGAAAATATGAAAGTAAAGCACATAGAAAAGTTTCAGATCAGAGCAACTTCTGGTACTTAGAAAGACAAAACAAAAAAAAGCTACATGAAAGGTTATCAGGGGTGACTCAAGTCTACTTCAAAGCCCAAAATAAAGGCATGCACTCAGGTTCCAATTATGCCACAGCCTACAATTCTGAATGTTATGTTTAGTTTTATTGATGTTGTGAGTGGTGATTCAATGTTATTACCTTCTTGGAGGCTGTAGTTTGTGATGCAGTTAAATTGTATGAATTAAAATCAGGAGTGGTCTAAAATTTTGGTTTTCTATGCGTGTTATGTAAAGGCTTCCACAGTATTAAGGTTAGTGACGAATAAATGTTTAGACTTATTGAGACATCCCAATGGAACAGAATGAAACAGAACAAATAAAGCAGATGTGGTTGAAATGAAAAAGAAAATTCACATAAAATCCATGAAAGCTTCAGAACATGCATTTAGAATTTGGGGGTTGAGAGGCTTTTCTCTGCTGTGTCGAGGGTAGTAACCCAGCAGCAGTTAAGTGTGTCAAGCCAGGTTAACACATCATGAAGACATATTTCTAAGTACATTCCTCCACTGATTTAATGGAGGCAATGCACATGACACCAATGTACATGGGAGTCACCAAGGTCACCCTCCACTGAGCAGCAAATGCAAACATCCATATACAGCAATCAGGGCATTCACATGGAAATAAACAGACAAAAAACACTGACATGCATCTTAACAAGAGAAAAGATTGTCACACTGGTTATACAAGTGCAATTGTGAGGGAAAACTTTGGCTGGGAAGTTCCTATTAATTTCCATTTCACCCCTGGCCATTCATTTGTTGGTTGGTTTGATTGTAAGCAAGATAACACAAAAACAATTAAACATCATGTGCAGATCGAGACCAGGGGGCAGATCCAGGCATTTACTGTGACTTCTGTGACACTGAGTGTTTTTCACCATTTTCACCATATTTCCAGAGACAAATTCAAAGATCTTGATGAAAAAATCTAGCACATTTAGTGCAGTGATATCTATGAGCGTGTGAAATTTGGTGCAGCTTGATTAAAAAAGGGGCGATTGAGCCTGGGTGGGGGCATGCATTCAACTGAATGCCATTCTAGTTTCCCGACTTTGCTTTAATGCTGAGCTTTAATGCTCCCAACCACACTGTGTGTTTTGTGTTGTGCCTTAACATGTGTTGTCTTTCAAGTACTGGAGCTTTCTACATTCACAGCAGGTTAAGTGGATTTGTCTGGCAACTCAGTGGTGGCTGGGGTGTTATCATGATGTTGGTTCAAGGGAAGAATAACATTCTCACACCACAGGCAAAACCAGAGCGTACATACCCCACTCCCATCTTAAAAACATTCTTACCTCAACAAAAAAACAGAAAAGAACACCATCTTTTCTTCATTTTAATATTGAGATGTATTCAATTTTGTGCTGTGGATGATACATTTAAAAACATGATACATTTAAAGGCAATACAGAGCCTTGTGAACAACAAGAGCCCCAGAGGCTACATGTCTTGTTTCTGTTTTAAAGTGGCTAACCGGCCATTCCCAAAGGTCACCTTCACAGCACATGCTGTACAAAAGTTCAAAATTAAATATAGTCTAATCTCCAGTCCCTGTTGTGCTTAGATGCAAACCAGATGAATCTTGACAATGTAAGTGACTGCTTATAACCCTCTGCGCCATAACATAAGAGAATCGCCTGTGTGTCCACAGCCCTTGAAATTAGATTTATTTAGCACAAAAAGAAAGTAGCAAAATACCCCCAACTGTGTATACGTTCTTTATCTTCTTCATTGCTGTGTTTGCTGTTTCCATTCGAATAGCTTGTTGAAAATTAACAACAACAGCAGTAATTGACTCTTTTGAAAAAAAAGGACACACAGACCAAAACCTGTAAAACTCTAGTCACAAAGTACATTGACATTTTCACACTGAACAGGAAAGGCTGCTACAATTTTCCAACACAAGATGGATGCCAACAGTTCCAACATGATCAAAGAGGTGAAACACTGGGAAATGATTGTATTGTTCAAAGGGGTCATTTCAGTAGGGGTGCGTGATATGAATTGTCTACGATAAAATCGTACTAGTTGTTTTAATGATGTGTGAACTGACATTTTGAATGTGTGAAACGTCAAAAACAAGCCATGAGAGCCAAGAGTTACTGCACCATGTAGGACGCTTGTATATGAACGACTTTCTTAAGAAAAATATACGACAAAAGCTTGAGACTTGACAGAAATAATGTATTAAGAAGTGAATAGTTTTTTGGTGGTATTTTAGATTTTAGAACTTACTGTGACCTACATAGTACAACATGTTAAAAACTAGTTCTTGCTTGTATACTGTTCAAACTGTTTGTTCACCTGTTTATCCAGGTTCCAGTGTTCATGTCCTGCAGTGAAATTGTAATGAGTAATCTATTTGCCTTGGATTCATGTCTTGTGTACATTAAGGCAAATTGTCTGTTCAAAATGTTGTCATTATAACCGCTTGTGAAGGACTTTGTGAGGACTTACTTACATTTATCGGTTTACTTGAAAGACTTTTATACGCAACATTTTTAAGAATGAGAAATATTGTCTGTTTATTGTTAGGGACAAAATCCCACAAAATAGAGATACAATTTTTGTCAGTACCACACACCGCTACTTGTCACTGTCAAATATATGGAATGTGACCTGATTTGTCTAATGTAATCAATCAATCAATCATTCAGCTGTGGTGGATTAGCACAGATTTGTTGCTTGTATTAGAAGAATGTCAACTCCCATTTGAAAAAACAACAAAAATTGCACTGTTTCTGCACGACTGCTGCTTTGACTGCAGGCTTTTATCATATAAGGACAATTTAAGTAAGAGCAGGTTAAGCAGTTCAACTCTCAAAATAATTGTCAATAAGTAAATGAGTCTGTATTCAACACCATTTATAAAATTGGGATAGAGACGTGGAGGTGCTAAACATATGTGGAAAAACTGGCTTTTCCTGCTTCTTTTCCACACACAGATAGAGCTGGGCGAGTTGGAAACAAATCTTCTCACGATATAATATCAGTCGATATAAGTCAAATAACTAAGCATTACTCCGCTGATCAACAAGTGACACTGCTCCTCTGATCAATTCTAAACACTCACACATAGAACTGATCTTTAGAAAAACCTGCTGAATTCATACGTTATGTTCCTTGATAAATGGGGCGTAGCTTCTTCTTGCTGTGTCGCTTATCACATAACTTAACTTTACAATGTGTTGTTAGTGCAACAACACATTAGGTGATGAAATACTGAAGTGGAAATGACTCTGGAGTCGAGTGTATTTGTAAGTGTACCTGTAAGACTGTGCTGTGGATGGCTCTTTTAAAGCTTTTTAAAGCAATTCCAACATTATTTTTGAAATAACAAACACACAATACATTTAAATCCTGACATGGCAGAGTACAACAACAATGGAGTCAGCAACCTGTGTGTAAATTATGTACAATGTGGTCTATTGTCATATTGTTAAGACTCCAGAGCTCAGTTGAGTGCTCATTCTCAGGCACGACAACAACTGTTAGCTTTGTAATGTGACAGAAATTTATGGTCAGTTGCAAAGCTGACATAAACTAATCAAGTAGTTAAAATACCCTTATGAATACTGCTCCCAGGGACATTTCAATTGTGACTGGTCAATGTTGCCTAAAGAAACAGCTGTTGCCACAATGCTGACAAAACGCATCCTGTGACACAGCAGACAGATCATGATAACTGGTCACTGTAACCAAGCAAAGATGTATGGATGAATCTAGGTATGGATTCAAATGAAGACTTTGTTCAGTAACATTTGAGTTTGGTGACCAAGGTCGATGAACCAACAGGGAGCAGAGGGGCCAGTTGGTGGCTAACATATTAATGGACTATACCACAGAGGGCTTAACATACTGTGACACACATGACCTAGTGACTCATTAAATCAGAGACATCAGATAATCGTTTCATCAGAAACGAGCCACCGACCATAGGGAGGGTGTGAAGCTAATTCAGGTCCCTGTTATTAAAAGCCTGCACTAAATTAACTTTAAGACTATGTTGGGCATAAGATGATTTCGGGAAAAAGCACGAGGGGGAAGTTGACGTATATACTTAACAGACAACAACCCTTCGTAAAGTTACGCAACAGCAACTTCTGTTGGCACTGGACGACACAACAAGCAAACGCGTCGTTGAGCCAACATACGTCATAGAATAACAAGATCGATCACACGTATTAGCATTTGGCTAGCATGGAATAAATCTAAACGCGTGAAGAGATTTCATACGACGTAGATTGAAGAAAACCACATTCGACGTAAACGCCGTGTAAACCGCAGTCACGCATCGGCCCGAGTGGCTCGTACAAGACCGCAAATTAGCAACGAAATGTGTCGCTAGCATTGACGCTAAGCCTGACACAGCTAATGTTATCACGGCTGTGTGTCGCTAACATTAACAGCCTTTTGTTTGATGTTAGCAGCGTCAAACACGCACCAGTCGTAGTGTTGGGAAGCAGGAATTTACATGTACATGTATAGTCAGGGCAAAGTCTACATCTTCGACCAACATGGCTGACACCGAATCCTTCTTACCTGTGGACGCATTGGCTCGCCAGCAGCTGAGCAGAAGGGCACTGACAGCCCACAGGAGCTTCATGGTGGACACAATTCACCGAGCCGTCGAGTGAACAGTAATAATGTCAGAGAGAACGAGTCTTCTTCCTCCTCCTGTCGCTCGGCTTCCTCTTCTCCTGCTCGGGAACTCGCGGCGGGGATGAGGCAGCTGAATGGCCGGTCGCGCTGCTCGTCCTCTACCAGCGGCCGCGCGCACACGCCCTGGTCGTCACGTACGCGTGACGCACACGCTGGAGGGCGTGGTTACGTCAAATGTAACGTAAACGTGTCTCGACACAGTTTATAAATGGTTGATCTTCATTTACAGCAGATTTAACTTATTCAGTGATAATGTTGTTTTATAATGAGGAGAAATATTCAGTTTGATTGTGAAGTATTTCAAGCCAAATCAAATGAAAGTTTAGAAGTGATTTTCCAATATGATATGGTCTAAAAATGATGTCAAGATAAACATTTTCATTTTGTCGAGATCAACATTTATCACAATAAATGTCATATTATTATTTCTTTCAAGTTTAGGAAATTATTTTTTTGTTTGTTTAAGTCTTCACCATCCTTTTATTAAATCAAATAAGACATTTGCTACCCTGGACTCCAACTCTAACTCATTTATTTCTTATTCTTTTCATCCATTATTTTATTCTCCATATAACTCTTTTGTTATGTCTTAACTGTCCTACTCTTATGTTCAAGCACAGCATTAAAACTCAGAGTGGGCAGACTTAATTCATATACATTTTTTGTGGGATTTAGTTAAGATTATTATCCCCAATATCCTAATATTCCCTGACAATTCAAGCAGACCTGAATAAATATGTATCTATATGGGGAAAAAAACGCAGAATCCATTACTGTCATGCTTTCTGAAAAGATTTTACTTGCCAACCCATAAAAAATCTTTTTGTAAATTGAATGTTAGATTCACAAAAACCAAAATATTTGTTGCATTCCACCTGCAACACTCACATCTACCCACCTGTACATTCAGATTGCTTAGAGCTTAAGTGGAAGCTGAACCTGCTGATATGCAGACTATTTTAAAAATATCAATATTTTTCAAGGTGCACATATGAAAAGATACAAATTCCATACCTGAACAATGTTAACAATAAATTATGGATACGAGGCATGTCCACATTGTAAAGTCAAACTCATGAGCACAAGTCAAGTGGATCCATTTGTCTTTCAGCTCGACCAAGACGGAAAGTCCACAACAATGATCCCTCCAGAAAAAAGGCCTTTGAACCTAAACCTCAGAGACAAGGTAGAATGTGGAGGAAATACACCCATATGGCTGAACAATCAAAAAGGAAGCAGAATTTATTGGCTCATTGATAACATTTAGCAGGCAAGTAGCCCATTAAAAGGATGTAGGCTGTTTTCTATCAGCATGCCTTTGGAGCAAGAACAAAACAATCTCACCACAGCATTATGCATTGAAATCACCTCCAGCAGTGTCCGCTATGATGTTAGTGTTCCCTGCTTGGTTGATCTAAGACCCTGCAAAACTACATTAAAAGAACAAGGTATGTATCTGGGACATGCATAGCAGCCCAGTTCATAGCTAATCTGTTAAATATTTTAACATAACACCATTTGGTTTATTTGGTATGAGGACAAACATGTTTGATCTTTGGTCAATTTGAACATTATCTGCTGTACCAATGAACAAATTCAGGAGTTGTTGTTGCCTGTGTTTCATGAACACCAATGACTAGTGGAAGGTTTCAGGTAATACACCCGTGGGTGGTTTTCTTCTTCGTTGTTGTTCTTGAAACAAGAGCTTAATTTGACCATATCTCTAAATACATTATAAGACTTTGAAAGATCATATAAAACACACTGAGAATACGTCACTTGAAATTTGAGGGGCACCACCCAAACATCTTTATTTTGATTTCCAATATTCTTTATTGTACACAAACATACTGCAAATCAATCATTTTCAACTGGCAACTTTAGAAAATACTTAATTTACCTTTAAGTTAAAATGCACAAATGCAATGAAATGTAGAAGTGTGTCATCTGAAAACTTGACCCTCAATTTAGCAGATAAAAGAAAAATATCTGTGTGTTTGTAATGATTAGCCACATCACTTTCCAAACAGCACAAAATTACTGCAATTTGACATCTTTTCTAGTGCAACCAATGGTAATTGTGCTAAAACTGATTATAGAGAATTAAAATCAAACATATTTCCAAACCATGAAAGAGCATAAATGCCCACTTACAGTGCACTGCAGTGCACTTTGGGTCATTTTATCTGTCAGAAATGAATTACTAATTATAAAGGAATAACTGTACATATCCGTTTTGCTGAATTGGCAAAAGGGGGTCATTTTAAATCATAGAAGTCTTGTGATTAAAAAAGAAAAAAGGACAGCAACTGTGTTGTTGTCCCAAGTTCTCTACCATTGGATTTCCTTTGCTTTCTCTTCCTTGTATGAGGTGATTCAGGCAGATCAAATCCTTTTGAAGTCTCTACATCCTCCTTGACAGAAGCTGCACTCCAGGGCCTCTGCCCTTCCTCTGTTCAGATTCCTGATGAGGGTGGGAGCATCAGGTTGAGCCTTACGTATCACTTACCCCTGAGTCAGGTGAGAGTGCTCCTGACGAGATGCACTCAGGTCTCTACCCTAGGACAGGGAGAAACTGGAGGTCACTGCTCTGAAGTAAAGCAGCCTCAGAGCTATAAACAGCTCATAGGGTGATAAGGAGAAATGTCCCTCTAGGAGTTATCAGTGGAGTTGTCATTGCTAGTCGAACTTGAGGACTGAGGGGTAGAGGAGGATGAAGAGGAGGAAGAGGAGGAGGTAAAGTTCATCCCTGATAGTTCTGGAGGGTTTGTTGCGGTGTTCTGTCCACACAAGCTTTTCCTGCATACAGGACATGTATCATGCTGGAAAAGAAGGGGAAAAATATATATAATTAGTCTTATTGCTGCTGCTGTTTTTCCACTGCCACATAGTTCCACATAGCAACTGGTGAACAAGGTAAGATGATTAAATTGATGGTGCTTAAATGACAAATACCTGTTCCAGCCAGGGTACTATGCAATCATTGTGGAACATGTGATTGCACGGGAGCTGCCTCACGTTTTCTCCAAAACTGTAATCTTCTTTACACACTGGACATTCCAGCCCTGAAGCTGAAACGACAGAAAATGATGAATATCACCTGTAGAGTGGAAATAATGACATTAAGGTCTTTCAATTTTATATTATAATGGCCAACATCCTGGTCTATACAATTCAAAACTGGTGGATCTTATAACTACAGTTTAATATATTATTCAGAATCAATCAAACAGGTATATTTCCACAGCAAGAGTTTTCATGAGGTCAACATGGGAAACCTGTCCCTATACTAAGATATAAATCTAGGGTGGAGCGACTCCAGCCTCCAGGCCGAATAAGGCTTCCAAAACAATTCATAAATACTTAAAAACTGAGAAATACAAAAAAATAATCAGCAATTATTTATTTTCTTCAAGAAAACAACATAAAACAGTAGAGTAACATGCTTCACAGTGTTCCCTTGTGGCTGTGCACCTGTCAAGTCATCCAAAATGGAATCCATACAGCTGCCAATAGCTCTATTAATCTATTATCATCCTCGGCAGGCAGACAGAACTCAACATGACATTGGTAGTTTCTACTTAAGCTGTGTGCAATCCTGGGACAGTCAGACCCTGGCTTAAAAGTCCTCTTCTGTGTACCTGTCACTCAGGTGCCCACGAAAGCGTGGCAATCATAATAATCAACCCTCATTGGTCTGATATAGCCCCCCCCCGTGTAGAACTACCTCCACAAGTAGAAACTAATTTTGTGGGAAACCCTGAAACAAACAAGCTATTTTGAAGAAAATTATACTACTTCACAGTCATTACAGCAGTTGTGACTATTGTGTATTCTAACTTACCAACATGCACATCTGTAATTTGTACTGTAGGAAGACTTTTTATTTTATCTCTATCAGCAGGCGGGGGTCCCGTATTCTCAAACTGGTTTAATAACTAAAGAGAGAAAAAGGGGGGAAAAAATAGGAAGAAAATTGTGAGATAGATTTTGCATGATATGTATCACATATACTCAATATCCCCAATATGTGATTTAAAGTGTAATATATATTTATCAATTTCAGAATGAGCAAAAAAAATAAAACCTTCAGAAACAAGTTGAAGGTCTTTACAGTACCTGTGTTATAATTGCATCTAGTCCATTAGCTCCCCAGGCATAATCCATGGGATTTGAATGAAGAACACCCCTTCAAAAAAAACAAAGAAACATCAATCCAGCTAGAAAGAAACCACGGGTAAATTGTGGAGACGTTGCTACAATTTTACAACTTTGCTTCAGATACTCACCATGGCCCAACACCAATATTTGGCATTGCAGTAGGTGCAATTATTCCATTCACTAGCTGCTGAATGATTCTACAAAAGAGAAAATACAGGTATAGTACAGATATTGTGATGGAACATTTTAATTAGGTTCTGCATATCAAGACATTTAGCTATTACAGAAGACAAACACCATAAAACAAGCACAAGTGGGACTTGTCACAGAATATATTTCTTACCCTTCTAAAGTGGGTACTCCCTCGTGCCTCCCAGCTTGCCGCCTCGAACCATGACGACTCCTTGGTTGCCTAGCACCATATCGTTGCCGTGATGCTGTTTCCCTTTCCCTCCTGTTTTCAACATCCCGGTTGTCCTCTGTTCCCAGTCCAGCCCCAAAGTCAAAACTGTCGTCAAAGACACCCAGGGCAAACTGACCATAGCCCGACGGGAATGTGAACAAGTGCTGGTCTGGAGTCTGTGAGACAAAGATAAAAATAAAAGACACCAGAATAACCCAGGTGTCCTGATGCTGGCGGTGGAAATCAGTACAGCTCAGTGGTTTTTCCAAAGTAAATCAACAACAAATATCTGGGGTCAATACAACAAACCTGAAGTGAAGTTTGTTTTACTATTATGTAAATCATAGAATATTATAGAATATGTGTTGACATACAGTATTTCCATGAAATATTAATAATTGTGGGTTTTCAGAAAGCACTGACCCAAACTACACATCAAGCTAAGGGTGATAGCTAAGGGTGAGTAAAGTAGAAACCAACCAAATCACCCAATAACATAAGAAAGTACAAGATATAGACTGTAGTTGAAAAAGCAGAAGTTAAAGAGAAATGTCCATTACTTCTAGTCCCAGATCAACCAAACGTCAATGCAATAATACTAAGAAATGCTGCCGTAGGGCAACTTTATAGAAGACCAGAGGGACATTATGTGAGAGAGTGAGAGTGAGAGAGTGTGTGTGTGTGTGTGTGTGTGTGTGTGTGTGTGTGTGTGTGTGTGTGTGTGTGTGTGTGTGTGTGTGAGGAGTGAGTAACTTAGAAACCTCAAATGGTTGCTGGTTCTGGGGCCCGCTGGAGAGGGTAGACATGGAGCCATTGTCAGCACTAAACAGGGAACAGATTGTTGACAGGTTGTGTCGAATTTATGATGTCAAAGGAAATTAGATTTTTTTTTTCATCCTTACGAACTATTACGCTAACATGTTTCACTGGGTCCTTTTCTTCTACCTATACTTGCCCCTGCATCTTTTGACTTCTCGTGTTTTGGCTGATTTCACATGCAGGGATATAAAATGATTGTGTTCCCAATTTTAATTGTCACATCTTATGATAATGGGACAAAGGGTTTTTTAAAAAAGGATAACAGCCACTGTTGTCGAGTAGTGTAGAGGCATTAATGAATTTTCTTTTCAATGACACTTCAAATGACAAACAGGGTCTGTTCTATACAAATCAACTTGTAAGACCGACATAACATACTCACATTCTAAACCACTTATTTGAGAGCCAAAATAAAAGGCAAATGTTTTAAGTTGTCGCTAAAACCGTTCATTCAATAAGGGACAGAGGCAAAGATGATGATAAATGGAGGCATAGAAAGCATTATTTGATTCAATGTGTTACAGAAAGGAGTCAAAGCCTGTGTTGCCTGCTCTTACAGGTGCTGGTACAAAGCTGAGTTTTGCAGTGTGTGAATCCTAAATGTGGTTAGTGAGGGATGTAACTGCTATAAATGTTGGCCAAGCATTTTCTCTATGGACATAAAAAAAGACTGCTGCCATAATAAATGGTAGCAGTCTGTTTGTACTGAGTTTCTAAATTATACAGAAAATGTTGAATGAATAAGTAAGTAGATGGTCCCTGTGATGAGGTAAAGTAGGGTTGATATACACACCTTCTCTCCTCTAGCAGCTCCTCAATAAACCCGGAGTCACATCTCGGACACGTATAGTCCTGTTAAAGAAAAACAAAAAGCAGCTTAGGGATGGACTTTGGGATAAAGAAGACAGAACATGCTTATACCTTTTTACCTTTTCAGGGTCACACACACACACATATACAAAATATATATAAACATGAATCTGAAAATAAAGATGAACACCATATTTTTTGGAGTGCAGATCACTGACGATCTCTGAGTACTCAGGAGAAAGTGTTCTACAAACAAAGACTTTCCCTCCCCAACAAAACCCTGTTCTAATGAAACTGTTGAAAGTGTCATAACCAGCTGTGTCACTTTCTGGTGTGGGAACCATGTGTTCATAGGCCCTTTTGGCAAACACTGAGGATAACTGACATCTCTCTTCTCTACCTCCATGACGTCAATCGAGAAAAATGTTTACAAAAAGCCTCCAGCACATTAGAGGATAGAAACCCTGCTGATAGCTCAAAATGCAAATAATGACGAACAGCTTCTTCCTCCAGGGTGGAAGACACATTACACTAACCCATCAGTCAACAGAGAGAGAAGATACAAACACAAACCTTATTGCCTCATATGTTTTATTAAACCTTGACGTGATTGTATCAATATTTTACTCACATTTAGCTATTTCCCCACTCAGATGCATTTCTATAGGAGAAGAGTAGCTCCTCTAATCAATAAAACCAGTAGTGAGAGAGGTGTCACTGCCACCACCAGTCAGTACCAGCACCCTACACAGACCTATGGCTGATCGTTCACATTGTGGCGGCCACATGCAGACAGATCATTCTAGCCTGTGACAGACGCTCACTTACTGAATGGCAGGACAAGAAAAGGCCGGAGTGGTATTGTTGCCACTGGATCATTCACACGTGTTATTACAGGTCTGGTGCACGAAGTCTTAAGTGAGACGACAGCTCTGCATTAGTAAAATGAGAAGTTGGAGTCGACAGTTAACGTAAGATGCGCTGACAGTGTTGCTGGTGAATATAGCTAATACTACAGGCTATATATACGCATATTATTGTCCCAACTGTTAGCTATATTAACTACCAAACCATAATTATAAACATAGGCTACTGCTTCGCCTTGTTACAGCGCATGTGGCAGAAGAAGCAGCACTGTGATCGTACGTTTTTATGCACTGACAGATCCAGCACTCAGATAACAAGCTAACTGACACTGAGCTCCGTTAGCGCGATATACGGGAACTCAGAGGGGCCGGCTAACGCTGTTAGCATGCTAACAGTTGACTCCACTCTTACTACGATTTCTATTAGAGAAACAACAACGCCGCCTTGTTTTTTATTCGCCCATCAGTCTCTACCTTGACTCTGTGTCTGTGTTACTTACGGGAAGCCGGGGGCTGATCTCTGCAGAGCATCTGTGACAGAAGAAGCGACTGGGCCATAGGGGAGCTTCAGCCATCTTTAGCCACTGAGCAGGGAGAGAGCGGAAGGACTACGGAGCACCGCGAAGGACAATAATGTCAACATCCCGAAACCACGACGACAGCGTCATGGCTGCATTGCATCATATATAATGTTTAAAATGGAGAGAAACTATTATGCACTTGTTTTGTCACTGTCCCTACTCTTCATCTTTTGGGAATACATATATATTTTTTCCCCTTTACAATAAGACTGGTCAATCTGTAACAATAATACCTCAAGATATGATGACTAAATTGAGATGTAATAAAAAGTTACATTTTATTGCATGTAGAAATTAACCATTATCAAAAACAAAAAAGTGAGCGCACTTTTTCACTTTGAATATAATATTAGCTGTGACCCTGGATTAACATTATTAAGTATCATATCACAGGTAGTTAATGTATTTGTTTCGATTTTTTTAGTTAATTGAACATGTTTATTTTTATGTTATTGGATTTATATTTAAATAATAATAAATTTAGTTTTATTACAATTGTATTTGATTGATCTTGCATTAAATTATTGCACTGTTTATGTATATCTACATATTCTGTATGTTTTGTACTTAAGTGACTAATTAAACATGGATATAGATAAAAGCAATGTGAGCTTCACTTGAAAAGGAGGAGAACAACTGAATGAATAATAAATAATATATAGGGCTGTAAAATTACAGACTAAGATTAATTTGAACATTTAAAATATTTTTGTGCAATAAGTAACTGTGTTACAAATGGTTTAAATATGAAGAAACATCTCAACAGCTTAAATAATCACTATTAATTATTCATTTGAAAACCACTATCAACAATGTGTCTTATAAAATACTGCCACATGGTGGTGCTTTTGTGTATCAAGTGTTGAGGGGTGTCACACTATTTCACTTTGTAGCCACTGGCTGAAGATACAATTCACTTATGCATTGTTTCCAGGGGAATTTATAAAATCTTCAGGCGAAAACTGGGTTAAGATGTCTTCAGTTCACAATGCAAAAGCCACATCAAGTCAAGACCTGGACAACTCCCCCAACAAATCTGTATCATGTACCACCAAGCTGAGTCTCCACTGGACTCATGTGTTATCCTGCAGGTTCAGCGCCCCCCCTCAACTGCATAGAGATGTGTTTTTGCAATTTGGCATCCGACTGGATTTATTTTGACACGTTACTTTTCCATTGGATTTCTGTCAACCACCTCTCGGGCCCAACAGGCGTCCAGCAAAGTCGTGCAGCATCTGTTTTTGAGCATCACAACTCGTCAAAAGGTGGATTTGTCCTTGATTGTTTGATTGTGGTTGCTGGAAGCATTTTAATCAAGTGTCAAACATGAGATGTGAAACAGTAAATAAGTAGCCTCGCACATGGGAAAGATGTCTTGTTTTATGTGGACACCACCAAGTTGTCATTGGCAGCCATCTGGTGGCCCTGAGATAGCAGTGAAGGTCTAGGAGATCACTTACAGTTACATAAGATCTGGAGGCGAAAAACTATTTATTTTATTTTGTTTTCAGGTCTGTTTTTATTTTCATTGTCATAAATTAAAATGTCCTTCTTTTTTTTTACAGATATTCTCAATGTGATTACCATAACAGCAGATTGACAGCTATAAACATGTCACACAAGTAGGAGCACCTCCAGCGCTTGGCACAACATGTGGAGAGTGAGTAGGAGTTCCCATCCAACGACCTGTCAGCCAATCACATCCCTCACACTGTATGGCCTGATTTTTATGAACGAATGTCCAGTTTCACGTCTGTTGATGAAAGAAGCCCTGGATGCAACCAGCTCTTGTGGTGTTTCATGGGTGTAGTGTTTTGAGTAAAAATATATGGATACAGCCATACATTCACATGGTATCTAACATGAGACATAAAGCAAACACAGTGCTCTGTATCAGTATTATACAAAATATTGTTCTGTTATTTGTGTAGTACAAAAACTGCTATTTCCCAACCAGATATGATAAATAACAACAAGACTGGATGTTTCTGCACAGCAAAGCTGGGAATGTAACCCAGTTATATCCAAATGTCCTCTTTAGGCCGGTGTTGTGTCTGATGTGGCCATGTGGGAGCGGGAAAGATGCGGCTGTCCCATGGGCTGAGATTAGATAGGCTCTGATAGCACAGAGGTCTGCTATGTCTGCCGAACTGAGGTTAGCTATTGTCTCTCCGAGCCCAGTGCGTCACTGCCACCAGAGGCGAATGCTCAATGTAGCAATGCACTCTGGGGTGTTAGCGACTTTGGGTCAGAAACAGGTCAGCCCAGACCAAGATCTCCCACATCAAACCAATCTGGATATGGACTATGTTGACAAAGAAATAATCCTACATTATTCAGCACCTCATTGCTTTTAAGGGAGTTTACAAGTATTAGACATTTTCTTTATATTTCTTCTTGCCAAATAATCTCCATGTATGTGCAGATGCGTGCACACATCTATGCACAGTGAATTAGATAATGGAAAGGGAAATGTCTTCTTGGCCTACTTTCACAGTTTGATTTCCATTTTGTGCCAAGAACTAATATAGTGTTGCAGCCAAGGCAGCAGACAGATATGCTGCAAGGGACACTGCTGCTTTTGTCACTCCATAGAGTTTTTCCAGACACTCCAGTCGGGACTGCCCCACACAGTCCCTCTGGGCCCCCGAAATCACACTCACATGCACACATAAACACACACGTAGACACACACTCAGCAATAACAGCCGTCTGTTGGAACTTCCTGGGCCTCTTAGTCATGCGTGACTTGTTTTCAGTCCCACCCATTGAAGACTCTGTCTCCTCCAGACACAATCTGTCTGAGGCCCTGTGTCACAAGACCTGCGCATCAGACCCACTCACATACACACGCATGCACACATGGGACACACAGTAAGAAGGCCGCGAAGATCAACATTAGTGACGGATGAAGCTGTCTTTAAAAAATAAACAGCACACATCCATGAACATGTAAAGTATATACTCATGTCTGAAGCGCAGCAGGTATCCCCGCTGTTGTGTGCAGTGTTTTTCTGCACTGCTTGTGTTCCAGAGCTCAATCCCAGGGTACTGCATTGGTGCATATGTGTTTTGGATTACATCACTGAGCAGCTAACAAAATATAGATGTTCTTTGGACAAACATATGTGCACAATTTGCAGCCTAGTATAAGCCGTCTTTGTTGTGAGTGTTTGTGGTCACTCAGTGCAGGGGTTCACTATCTGTTTTTAATGACTCATTGCTTCAATACATTGTGGTTAAATGTAGGATGGCGTTCTTTTGTAGATTTCACCCTTTCGTTGACTCATTGTGTTTACTACTATTATATTGCGATTGTTAGTCCAAACACATTTTAACTCTGACAATGGTGTTTCAGTCTATATTTTTATTAGGGAATAGGGCATACTTTCTTATACATGGTCCCCACAGAATGAAACCAACTAACTAAAGTGAACACTGATTTTCGTATTCACATTCACAAGGTCACTTCAAAAGTCTAACAACCTAAACTCAATCTGCATGTCTCTAGACTGTGGGAGTAAGCCGGAGAAAACCCTCGTAGATGTGGAAATAACATGCTAATTCCAACCAGAAAGACCCCGACCAAGCTGAGATTCAGACCAGATACCTTCTTGTGGGAGGTGAGAGTGCCAACCACTGAGTCACCCTCCCACAAACATGATAAACTAAGATGGTAAACATTAAAATGTTAGCTTTGTCACCTTGTCACTGTTTCTGTTCCTGGCCTCCCAGAACTGTAGACGTTTGGTTTTATTGGGTGATTAACACTATATGTAATTTTTTTATGGCATTTGAAATGTGTGCATTGTATGAATACACTATAACCAACTTTCAGAGTCACAAAACAGAGTGACAACATTCTAGTCAACAAAAGAACAAGTGCACAACACACAAAAGATAGCGTGCTGGAAAGATATGTGTTGTGTTATCTTTTCTACCCAGCACATCTCCCATATGAAGACCTCCTACAAACACACAGGGGCCAAGAAGAACTCTTAGATTAAAAGAAGCAAGAAATAGCATTTCAACTAGAAATGACCCAGCAGGTTGTGTGAAATGAGGACAATACGGGATCATAAGGAGTTGTGTGTGAGTATTGTGTATATAAAGTCTGTGTGAATGAGAATGTGGGTGTAACATGGGTTCCCAAGATTTTGCGTGCATAAGGTGTATACAGTATGTGTGACAGTCTCTGGATGTTTGTGTTGTTTCTCATGCAGTTGCACAGTATGTCTCATCCCATCCACAGTCCACTCTAAACAACAACTGAGCTCATAACATTATGCATGGCTGCCGTTACTCCTGTTCGCTAAAACTGACCAACAGTCTGTTTACAACATGTGCAGCTCGGCAGCCTGGGTGAATAGATACCATATGGGCCTCTTGACTTCATTAGTGATACACTGTCCCACTTCAACAAGTCGAGGATGATTTAATCAAGTGCATCCTGGTGACTAGTGTAGCTGCTCAACTAAAAGAAGCTGTTGATAATGAGCAGGCAAAATCAAATGAAATCCGAACCACGGAAACATTGCCGCTCTTATCTGTGCTGAATTTACAGGGCATACCTTAACGCATGGCAGCAAAATATATATGCTAAACCAACGTTCCATGATAAACAGGCAGGTATGCGAGCCAAGGTTCTTAAAATAAGGTGGTCACGGCCTGGTGATCTTCCAAACCTCAAATTGCACAATTGGTCTCAATTTGAGTCAAGTTTAGGGACTAATTGCAGCACAATTATAAGACTTCATTGACTTGTTTCCCTGTTATGTGGCTCGATATTTCAACAAGGATTCAAACCAAAGTGGACTCAACGACATTGTGAGCGGCACCAGTCTCAGATATCAAACACTTTTAATAACCCTCAGACTCAAAAAGTCTCAGACTGTACATACATTTTTTCTGAATACCATATACATATAAACTTAAAATATTAACAAAGCCTAACAGTATATTTTCTAGTATTCCCTTTGTCATTCATTTTAACTTCTATTAGACTTACGACATACGAGCCAGACCACACACAGAGTGAGCAGAGAGGTCGTCCAAGAGGTCACAATGAGGAAGTGAAACAATTCACCACGAATAATTGTGGACCATTAGCATTTGTAAACTTCCTACCTCTGCTGATTTGCTGGTAATGGTCCGATCTCGTCCAGATAATTGACAAACACTGCTTGTGTGCCGTAAACCTGCATGAAGTTTTTTCGTAATATAGTAAATAACCAACAAGGCCAGATTCCCGCTACAAAGATTAATCATTAGATTTGCTGTCAATGGACATTTTTAAATGTCGGCCCTTATGTCAGTCAATTGCCTGACATCCACCCTGAGACGCTCTGATTATTTGAACTGGTAGTTTGTGTTATGTGTCTAAACAACAGAGCTATGGTTCAAAATTAAATATTTAATGGTTTTCTTTTTCTGTATAAAACATTGTCATCTTCATCTGGTCCATAATTTGATGAAATTAGCATTAATCTTTGAGCAATGACTGGTAGTGTGCTCCCCCTCATTACCTCAGATCAGACATCATATGAAGAAAAGAAGCATTTCTGAGAAATCCTCAAAACATTATCTGTAACAGTATACGTGATCGGAGTGTGGGCTCTTGTCTCAGTATAATAATCAGCTGTCAGAATTTAAATGTCACACACATGTAGGAAATTAGAACTCGTCATCTGAAAAAAAAAAGTCTCTGAGGCAGATGTATTCTGATGGAGTGATGGATCTGATATCTATTAGTTTCAGATGTTGGACAGAACTGTTTACAATCCAGTGGCGCGATCCAGAGAGTGGGTGGTCTCTGAAAACTCTCCACGGTGCCGGTTTTCATCAGAACATCATTTCAGATAGATGTTGGCTGTTAACTTACTGGAAGTTGTAGAGCAAGTTGTCGGAAATGATACCATGTGGTGAACGTTGAGAAAGAAGCGTGACATATCAGAGCGTGATGATTAGGCATCCCTGAAATGTCAGTGTGGGCGTCACATTATAACCTCATGTGTTTGCCGGGATATAAACAACTGCCAGAGACTGTGATGTAATGTGTGTGACTGATCCCGTGCTTATTACAGGTGAGCACCAGCAGGAGAGATGCGCCCACGTTCACACCCACACACTCAAACATATACAGACAAACACACACACAAGGCCACCTTCCAGTGGAAGTGAGGCTCATGTGCCACACCACAAACCATAATATATAGGAAAAAACGATGAAATTTGGAGTCAAGTGGGCAGAGAATTCCTGAGGTCTCGTGTTGAGTGTAATTACAATAGCTCTGAAATGTCTCATAGGTTTACGCTGCGGTCGTGCCATTACTACCACTGGTGTGACAGAGGTGCATCATATCCGACATCAGTCAGAGGCCTGTGTGGTAATGAGATACAGGTTGCTTCTGCTGAAGGTATTACGCAGTCATAATGACAAGAGCAAATGGGGTTTTATCTGTCTTGAACAACATGCATCTATTGGGACCCGTTTGTCCCGATACATGCACCAAAAATCTGCTGTCTCAACTTATTGTTTTTCCCCTGTGTGTTTTACTGGAAACCACAGGCATTTCAGCATACAGCGTGAACCACAAAGTGAGGCAAGAGTGGAGAAAGCTTTATTATAGTGGGTGTTTATTGCAAATTCCTGTGGGGTGGCCACCTTTTAAACTATGGTGAGAAACACCGGCTTGGTGAATTTATTGTGTCAGTCCAAGAAGAATTTATAGATGAATTGCACTCATAAAAGTATATGAATAATTCACTCAAAATACCTATTTGAAAGTTAGAGTTTTGTAGAATCCCAACAATGAAAAACTAAACTGGCGGGCCTCATTGGACGGGTGTCTACTACGGCCAATACAAGCTCAGTGGGCCACACTCTTCATGTGTTTCTCATTATTAGTCCTTTTTGTCCCTTAAGGAGGATAATGCATTGACGATCTGTCTCCATCTTGGTCTGTCCTGGGCTACGTGTTGGACCTCTTCCCACGTCTGAACCATCTCTTTCAGTTCGGCCGTCACAGTTCGCCGCCATGTTGTTTTGGGCCGACCTTGTTTGCGTTTTCCAGGTGGTCTTCTTAGGGTGGTCCTTGTTATGTGGTTCTTACCAAGCCATTGTATGCACCAACGTCTGATCTCTAGCCCTCCACTCTGGCTCTGTGGCTAAATCCACACTAATACCTTTTTATTTGAAAAATGGATCATCTCTGCTTCGTATACACTTGGTGTCAACGCCACTTTAGAGTTTCAGAGCTGCTACAATGAAAAAGTTTGGAGACGCTGCTGGCACTGTTATATTTTGACAACTCCCAGGCAGAAACGGAGATGTTTGGAAAGAATGACGTTAACACTCACAACTGCCTGCTGATTGGGTCCTTTTGGTTACAGCGTGACCCTCTTCCAGAAGAATACAATCACATCAGCCTCGTCACCAGAGAAGAGCGCAACATTAATCAATTACAAGAGTTGCTGACCATGATGTCTTGGCTGACAGCTGGTGTGCAGTCAAATTCGGTATTTTACAACGATACAACTGTTTACATGAGAATGAGACCTGTCCTGTCTCCAGCTGGATGCAAATTCTGTACCGTTTGCACCGGCACATGCGTACCCAGTGTACGCGTGTGGTCATGTGATATGAATTTTTCAGGCGTCTTAGTATAGACATGGATTAAAAGTCATATGGTGCCAAAACGTAACGTAGTATGAAGGTAGCCGTAGTCTTCATTCTTAATTTGGGATCTTTTTTAGTCCAGAAGATGTGGCATATTTTCCTCAGGTATCCATTGCTTAAGTCAAAGTTTCTTAACAAATGTCTTTGGATAATATCGGTCACATATAATTTAATGCACAAAATACAGAAAACATTTAAAGATACAACACTGAAAACTCAATTTTGTGTGTGGGCACAGCAACGTCCACTCAGTGCCATCGTTATTTGCCTTGTTTGAACTAACAAAACATCTATCTCAGTGTAATAAAAGGGTACTTGGACAGGAATATAAACATCTCCCTAAAGTTGAACCAGATGCTGCAGCATGACGGAGCGCAGGATCCAGAGACGGGAGAGGGAGAGAAAGACAGAAAAACAAGGGAGGCACTCTACACAGGAAAGTGAGTCAGTACCGAGGTCTCAGCTCTTTGATACGTTTGTTCCTCGGATCCTTCTGACCCATCCGGAGCAGGGGGATATCCCTGAGGAGACAGGGGCTTGAGTTTGTTTCTCTGCCGCCTCACACATGGACCTTTAAAGAGACCGCTCAGAGAGGCCACTCAGCCACTGCACGCACAGGAGAGGAGGTTTAACCATCGCACACATTAGTGAGTGGCTGGCTGCTGAAGCCTGACCCTCCACCCTAAACCCCAGCATGAGAGTAACTCATATTATAAAGTACATGTCCGACAGTTTCACAGTTACATTATGTTTCAATTGAAACAACCAGTGCAAGGTGAACAAAGATACAATAGGAAAAAACAATTTCAAAATTTACTCTAACGCTAAGTATGTTACTCTTCCACACTTTTCATTAGTCCTCTTACAGTATTTCTCTCTATCCAGTAACGTGAGCTATGAACTTGTTTTGCTGAAAACAAGTATAAAACTATGTTGACTTGAGTAACCTGAACTTGTGTTTGTGGAGTGAATGAGAGCTCAGCAGTGCACATGTGCAGTAGAGCAGCAGAGGAGTCACAGAGCGTTGCATTGCAGGGTGTTGGGGGTATAGGGGCGGAGCATCCCTGCATGCTCAGAAACAATGTTGTGTTATTATAGATGTTACTTAGCAAATGTCTTCAGTTATTTTCATCATGTTTGGTACAGCTGCTGTTATAAAGGATTTATTTTGGTAGCATGAGTGAAGCTATGTGCTCAGGTAGTAACGGAAATATGGTTTGTACATGAAGTTCAACAATTCTCTCCACTTGAGTTCTTGCCTTTGATAAATCCCAGCCTATCCCAGTAGCATGGGCTACTGGAGGATAATGTAATCATGGATGACAATCAAAGCCATTCTCAAGCTGTTTGCTTAGTATGAATATTTGTATCTGAGTAGAGTAATAAAGACTAACTTGTTTTACTTAAAGCTAGGTTTGGTAATCTTGGAAAAGCTGGCAAGAGCAGACTATACTTGTCAAAGCTCCGCCCCAAAATCACATGAACGTGAACTGAAGCTGACTTTTCCTGACTCGTTTGCTAAAATCTGACTATCAGGTGTTAACACTGTTTCTGTTTCTATCTATCTATCTATCAACCCTACCTTTAAATTAGAAGAACAAATTAATCTCTACTTTTACAATTAAGTAAACACAACTAGTTCAAAGAAGTTTGAAATAAACTTGTCAAATTGCTGTTAAAAAAGGGAAGAGGACACACTGTGACAAATATTAAACTTTATGTTATTTTGCAGTGGCAGTACAAAAATACAAAAATATGCTGATGCATTTATCATTCAGATTTCACAGTAGGTACTCAGGTAGGTACACACAAGACTGTTATTTACAGGAGAGTAATTGAAATATTCCATTATACACTAAAAAGATTATTCAAAGCATCTAGACATCTGCTTTGAGTTTGAAGATTTACTTGGACCCCTTGACATTGTTTGTCATCCACCAGGTTCACCAGTGTCCGTGCTGGACTGATTGACTCATCTCCGATGGCGACATAATCAGGTGCGTTCAGCTCGCCTAAATTTGAGTCCCATTCCCAGACAAATTTAATTTCCCTGTCAATCAGACGATGTTAATTGGATTTATCTGTCCAGTAAAATTCCAATCAAGTCAAAGCAGCAAAACAGCATCTAAATAAAAAGCACGACCTTCAAAAATGCACTTACAAAATAAAGCTGTGTGTTCAACGGAGGAGGTATTGCGAAAGGGTTTGTGGGGTTGTACCAACAGTCGTCTGAGACAAACACAACCAAACTGTTCCTTGTAGTGGTCGGCAGTGGCAGACAGTTTGGATCAGGTTCCAGAGTAAACATGCAGAGGCGGGAGAAAGGGATAGAAACACAGGTTTGTTTAGACTGAACCCCTTCCTCACTCACTCACTCACTCACCCCCTCCCAGACAAAGAGCTGAAGTACGTACAGTGCAGCTGTAGTTGTCTTGTTCTTGTTTGTGGTGGATTGAAACCACACTGGCGGGCTGCAGAGGCGGAATCAACTTTCCAAACAAATTAGCGCTGCTTTCCATTAGCTTAAGAGAGAAAACTGTTTTGTTTGTTGGGGGAATGGAGACTATAAAAACTGTAAAAAAGTTGTGAAACGTCACTGCCAGTGACCGCCAGTCTGCTTTCGTACATACACAATAAACAAAAAACACAATAAATACACTTGTTTTTGCATCAGCTTTCCCATGGATATATGCAGCTGTAACTAAGATAAAGACATAAATAGAGTTTGATACCTTCTCCAATAAATAGTAGTGGTATTCTATTTACAATATGCATACATCTCCCAAAGAGCTCATGAGATATTTCTGTCTCGTGCTTTCCTCTGCCTCCACCTTGCAGCGTCACGCAACATAAACACGGCCGAGGCAGTTACGCACTAGTGTTGAACCCCAAAAGAGGTCTTCGATATTAAAAAAAGCATTGTCATTCTGTGTACAAGGGGGAGGGGGAGTGATTGTCAAAAAGGAGAAAAAGAGGTCATCACGGGAAGCTAGTGGTGTGTCACTTGGAAACCGACTCTGGAATGGTCCATCTAGACTGCGTTTTCCTCGCTGCCTTCGAAAACGTGAGCTTTCCGAGGGGGATCTGCACCAAAGGGAGACAGACACTTAACAAATCTAAATTCTTACATCATCACAGGAAAGAACAGGTGAGAAAATGAATGGTTTCGCAGTCTTACTGTTGCAGTGGCCGTAATGGCGGACACCTATGGACCGGCCCAGGAAGCAGGTGGCCCGGCGGAGGTGGCAGGCGCTGGGGTAGGTGATGTTGTCATTGCCGCAGATCGGCTGCTCGGACAGCATGGGTATTGGGCAAGGTGTGGTGCGGCACATGACACAGTGGGCACTGTTGGTCTGGTCCGTCACACAGGTGTGGGTTCCTGGACACACCACGTTGGAGCACGACTCTGTGCCAGACAAGAAACGGTAAGATAATGCATTAAAGAGAATGTCATACTTTTGTTTTTGTGCAGAGGAGCTGACGTGCAAATATACATGTATGAATTATTGCTCACTTTTGCAGTCGCCCTGGTACATGACCTCCAGGTCTGGGTGACCCATGCAGCGGGCCATCAGCATAGCGCACTCATCTGTGTATGTCTTTCCATCGCTGCCGCACACAGCGTGTGTCTGGGAAACGTCAGAGCAGTCCGGAGAGCACACACACTGAGGCCTCCCCATCTTCATGCTGCAGACCTTCCCAGGGCTGCATTTCACTCCCTCACAGGTCTCTGCAAAATCAGTGTCAGTGTAATATTACTTTATTTACAAGGCAGCAGACGTCAGGTGACCCACAAGGCATTTTCATACAAAACAAGCTTAAATTCTGGGGTTTCTTCCCCAGACTGTACACATTTTCACCTTTTGTACAAAATTTACAATAATCACATCTCTTTATTGACCATGACACAGGGGGTTGCCTTGCCTGGTAGAATGTAAGACTGGCCCTGTTTTCATAACAGATCTAGGTGTATCGGCTGCACACAGGACGGGCTGAGCTCCCGTAGAGGGACGGAAGGGCTCCGAGGTAGAGGGAGTTCAAATAGCTGTTGGAGAAGTTTGCGGACTGTTAAATGAAGATGCCCTGGGCTCCTCTGATGGCCCATAATGTCAGAGTACAGGAGGAACTGTAATTCTACACAAAGCAGAGTCAATATTAGACAATGCATGCCGGTCTCTTCCCAGGACCTTTTCACAGTCTTAAGAGATGTTCTGTTAACAGACAGTGACTTATTTCCTACCTCTACCAGAGATTCAATATCCTGCTTTATTCCATATCTCTGCTTTTTGTCAACTCTCAGCTCTCTATCAGCAGCACGTTGTTTTTGTGTCTGTTGCAATAAGAGGACATCTGAAAACCATGATGATGTTGGTGTCTCTCTATGGATTGACAAGCCTTTTCTTTACCTGAATGTCGTAATAGTGACAATTTCCTCCAATAGCATTTCAAATGATCAAGATGGTATTTATGATTCCCAGACATCTGGGCATGTGGCAGGCTTTAATTCCAATCTGCAGGAATGTATTTACTTATTTTCTTCCTTGAAACAAGCAGGGCTCCTTATTTAACAAGCTTTGGAAAGAAGGGAGCAAAGGAGAAAAAACAAGGATGATTGCTCTGATTCATTTTCCATGTGATTTAACTGTTTTTCTCTATGTGAGTAACATTTATATGAACCTATCGATTATCATTTCAAGTGTATCTACGTACAAACCACATCTCTGTCTTTAAACAATGTGATGATGCCAGAATAACCTGGGGCTGTGTTTGGGTGTGTTTTCCTAAATATAACAGCAGTAGCCAGGTTTTTACTGGAATTCATCAACATTGGAGAAAGTCCAATTTCTGGCCTGTGATCACATGGTGCGAGTTCTGCTTTTATGAGAACAGAATTTATCTGTTAGTGAGCCGGGGTGAACCTCGCTCAGATTCCAGGGGAGGAAACTGTCTCAGGACAGCTGGGTGGAGTGATGTGGAACGGCTCTCTCCCCGATCCACGTCTGCATTTTGTTAGAAAGCTGCATCGGGAACTCATTGTGTAAATATCTCCATTCACACATGACGTGACTCAAATACAGTTTCAGCTACTCTCCGGGAACCACAACAGTTATTTTTATGTAACGGAAAATTACCAATGATGACTCAGAAATCATATAAGATTATATGTTTAAAGTCTGCAAATGATGCCAAAGCGGTGATTAAAACTCACTCTAGCAACCAGAGTTCTGTTAGATATCTTTTGTTTATTTAGAAATGGGGATTTGAAGCCTTTAAATAAAGAATCTTACTTTCGATGACTATTAATTCACCCCACATAAATAAATGACAGCAATGCACACGTAACTTTTTTGTGTATTTAATAAAAAAAAAAAAAAAACGTTTTACATTTGTTTGTTTTGTTTACCTTTGCATGGTTTACAGGAGACGATCCCCAGGAAGCCCAGCAGGCTGACCTCGTTCATGGGCAGGCTGCTGTTGGACCAGGCTGTGTCCAGACGGTTCCCGGCACAGCACTCCTCTCTGGTCACCCCTCTCATCAGCACCATGTCACACCTTTGGTCCTGCTGCAGCCAGCACATCCCAGCTAAAGGCACAGACATTTGAATAAAAACACTTCAGTCCACTCAAACATCATTAACAATTAAACACGTAAAAAAAGGGTATTCCGTTTTTCAGAATCCATGTGTTATAGTATAACATTGCTTTCTTTCCTATTTACATTACTAATGTATAGCACCTGACTGCCAGGATGTGTTTATAGGAAGAAAAACTTGATTATTCTAATAACTAAATATACAAAGAATAGACAACATATCTACTTTTTGGAAAACAGACAGTTGTTTAGGACAGAGAGATACACTACACTGGTAGGGCTACGTAAATATGAATACTGGATAAAAGTGCCTCACTATAATAACCACAATAAAGTAAAAAGAAGTTCACTCACCACTGGTCGGATAACTCCCAATCTGATACAAAGGGAGAATCACGGCGAAAACAAAACTGAAGTAGCTCATTGTGTTCTTTGCTTATTCAAAAAATCTTCCTCTGAAAACTTCAGTATCAGTGAGAACAAGTGATGTTTCTCTCTGACAAAGCTCTGGAAGTAGCCGTCCCTTATGTGAATGAATGTGTTGTGGATAAGTGATGTCGTTCCCCCTCAGTATAAATATTTAGCCCAGATGGAATTATGCTGCTGGGATGGGCGATCCTCTCAGCCAGTAATAAGCCAGGGCAGGACACAGTTTGACTCTGACTCAATTTTCAGAGTCGGGAAATGATCCATGCCCCGCAGCACCAGACGCTGGGCACTCGTGTGACCTCACCAAACATTTTCACACTGTATTAGACTAATTAAAGGCTCATTAAGTCCTGGAAATGACTGGAAGATACGTATAGATGAGTTTTTCTCTTGTAATTAAGTTCCTTTCTTCCCATTCAGGCAAGTTTCTTCATGCAGCCTATTGAATTAACTGATTGAACTTGAAATTGACCTTATATGAATTCTAAGCCATTGTTTAAGCCATGTGGTGGGTCAGAGTTGTTTTCTTCTGTATTGTTTCATCTCCCTCTTAAATGTGGCATAGCTCTGAGGTATTTATTCTCCCCACAGTGCATACACTGTTTGATCATGAAAGTTTCCAGCTGATCTGTGTGGTTTTATTGGGTAGAAATTGCCCTATAGAAACTGCATTCTTTCTTTGTATCGTATTATTGTTTTCAAACCATAATCCCTGTAAGTGCTGTGATCCGGCACTGACCCTCGCTTGTGCCTCGATTTAACGTAAATGCAGATAAGGGAAAGTACAACTACGACAAAGTGGTTAAACTCTATGGTTTTTTCTAAAGAATTTGGGATTTGTTATGTTAAACCAAATTAATATCAAGTGCTTGAAAGATACCCACAACTGCAACACTTGAGGACAAATGACGTCATTCACCTCACAGACACTGTCTTACCTCCTTGTGTTGACTGTCTGGACCTTATCTATGAATCCTGATATCATAATACAGAGAAATGAAGGGAGGAGTGCTTGTGAAGGTGGTCTGCCCTTAAGCAATATGTGAAGTTTAATAAAAAAAGAAACCACTATGTAAGAGCTTATCAGAAACATCTACCCCTCTCGTTCTTTATTACCAAACTCAGACAGCCACAGCGAGTGAGACTGAAAACACTGAGGATACACAGACAGTATCTGTCGAGCGTAGGCACAGACGTGTTTGCTTAACGCCATCCAGTATTCACAAACAGCTCACTATAATGTGTCTGGAGGCTAATCTGTATTATCATCCTGTGTGATCAGAACATCTGCACTGCTCCTCTCTTCTCCTGCACTCATTCACCCCCTGACACCGAGAGGTATGCACTCATGCTAAAGTAATGTGAGTCTACCCATCTGTCTGTCACAGGTTTTTTTTAATGCTCCCTTTTGATCATTGAGGAAGGGGGGAGCCAGGGGTGAGCATATGCTGTAGTATCTGAGTCTTTGTGAATGATGTCGACTTCTTCGGCGGAGATCCCCAGGGTCCCTGCAGGAATGCTGCATGACCTAGGGAGGGGAGGAGAGCCGAAAGAAGGAGAGCGGTGAGCGGCGGCTGTGGGTGGCCTGCCTCCTCACTGGGTCTCTGCAGATCCACTCAGCTCAGCTCATATGGTTTGGATCATCGCTGTCGAGCCATACAAATGGATGCAGCATGGTGGGGACTTTGGAGAGCCCCCGCTAATATATGATCTTTATTAGTGTGCAGCTTACTGTGTCCCATCTCATTGAAATATTGGTCTCTTTCAAGTGGCCGGGGTCTGTGGGGTAGCATGAAATCCAGAAGGGTGGACTGAGTGTGTGTTTCTGATAGGGCAGGTGTGGAGCTCAGTCTGTCACAACATGTGGCTGTAGGAGAAAAGGGAGGGAAAAAACAGCACTGCCATCTAGCGGAGGAAGTGGACATAAATTCATAAACCATTATGCTCCTCTGACAATGTAAGACATTTCAAAGTTATAACATAGCCTGAGAAATACAGGAAACTTTAACCAAAAATGCACATACACTGCTGAATTCAAGGGAAACAAAAGAACCATAGCACAAATAATTTAAGAAAAGACAAACCTTTGTTTAAGAAAGTGGCTGAATTATGTAACATATATACTATAATTACACAAAACTTAGCGTGTATATATGCAGGGTTTTAAAACATTGGTGAACCTAGAAAACATTTGATTCCTTTCAAATCACCAGTAGACGAGTTTATCTCTTCATGTGAGAAGCCTCAGTGGTGAATGTGTGTTTTTCCAGCACATTGGGAGTGGGACTGCAGGCATTTTAGCTGGTAGCTAGTTTGCATCTGTGCTGGGAAGTTCATCAAGTGAATTCCATTGGTAGAGTGTATTCTACCAATGGAATTCACTTGAGTGCATTCCTAGCCAAGGCCCAAAAGTTCCCTTAAATTACATTACATTTCTCAGCTACTTTTTCAGCAACTGGTGATAGTTACAGGTTTCTAGCTCTGTCAGATAGACATTTAAATCCACCAGATCCAGACTGGATGCACTTATTGATATCACCCCCTCATAATATTTTGGATTATTAAACTCAAGAATCTCACGCAATTCTCTGGGAAATCAACTAAAAAAATGTCCTATCTCAAATGTGAAACAAAAAAATTCCTGGTTCTGCCCCTCGATCTGTATCGACACCAAAATAGTTGACTAGTAAACACAGATGAAAACATGAAGAGAAGGTAAAAAGTGTCTGATTTAACAGGACCACAGGTTTTTCCGGTGTCCTCTGAAAGAAAATGAAAATGTCCACCCAGTCATTGTGTCTACATTTCAGTCATTGTGTCTACATCAGATCGGAGCAAACATGTTTGCAGAAACGTACTATAACAGGCAAAAACAAACCCAGTGACACGCATCTGGCTTTTGTTGTCAGTGTGAAAGACTATGGTTCGTTCCCGGGTCACATGACTCTGCAGTGGTCACGCTCCATGAAACAGGCCCAACTTTGTTCATCAAAATCCATGAATCATTCTCGGAGATATCAGGGAAAATGTTGAGAAATGCTCACAATGTTAAATCAAATATTCCTGGATCTGCCCCCTGGTTCCGGATCTACAACAAAATTCAATGGGTTCTTTTTGTTTGCGTGCGATCCTGTTAATAAACAAACTAACAAACACATGAAAACATGGTGGAAGTAACTTGCATGTCTATGGTGGTTAACAGTTAGTAACTAAGTCAACAAGCTAAAACCTATATGACCTTATAGTTTGGCTTGTGCAACATGGGACTGACAGATTTCATCATCCCCTCCCCATATACAGATCAGAAGGTTTAATAACAGTTATGCATATTTTTAAATATCTAGATAGGCCTTATGGCTAAAATAGTACTTTTAACTACTTCTTATGTCCCTTTTTATTCACTATAGCTTCTGCTATTCATACACATCTAAACATTTTTAGTAAACCTACATGGGGCTTCTCCATACAGCGATCACCTTATGGCCGTCCACACTGTGTAGCTGCAATGAACCAAAACTCCCAGATGAGGGCGTCACTCACCCATCTTTCCTTCTCCCAATCTTTCCTTCCTTTGTCTGGTCTTTGTTACATCTCTGCTGCCTCCTTAAGTCACCATATGTCCCCACTTCATCAAAACGCCATTAGCCTTGAATTTTGGACATCACAGCAGTCTTGCATTTAATTTTTGCTCTTTATCTCACAGATGCACATGTCATCCTGTAGATACCAGTCAGTGATGTATGTCACAAGGCCTGCGTGCCCCTGAGGAATTACAGCTGACAAGTTAGTGTCAGTGAACTGATTATCGTTAGTGTTTGAAGATGAGACACTGTGTTTTCAAGTTGCAACATTTCTACTTTCTTACCTGTTCTTTTGTCATCGCTAAAATGATTCTGTGTCCAATGGGTGAACTTGGCTTTTTGGCTGATTTAATTGTGAATATGAAGGCGACAGTTTATCTCCTGTTCGTGAAAGAAAACACTAGTTCTATTGATTTCCATCTGCAGCTATCAAATGAGGAGAAAGTAGCACTCCCACCCCACGTCTATCCACCCACTGCCCCGTCTGAAGTCACAGTGCTGGTTTGTACGTCACAGAGCTAAACAGGGCTCGGCGCTGGTAATTGCTCAGTGTGCCCCAGACTGACTGAAAGCAGCTGCATCATCTATCCACTCAATTTACTCCTAATGCGTGTTACTGATTGAACCGGCAATGAGGGCAGCAAAAGTGACGAGGCCGGATAGAATCACCCCCTCTGTCCCTCTGCACACAACCTTCCTCCTCCTCCTCCTCCTCCTCTCTGTCCCTGCTTCCTTCCTGTGCTCAGTATTGCTGATGAGAAGTCCCTCCAGCGGTTCATTAATGGGGAAGGTTAATGTGGGCCCACGCACTGCTCCTACACAAACAGCACCCCCACCTCTTTCTTCTTCACCTTTCTCCCTCCCTTCCTCTCGACCAGCCCTCCCCCTCTGCCCCATGTCACCTTTTTCCGCTCTCTCCACCTCCTCTCTTCCTCTTCTCGCTTTGCAACCAGAGCAGGACACAGCCGTTGCTGTCGTGACTAAGGGTCTCCCCAAGGGCTTGAAGAGTGACTGTCATCGTGTCCTGCTCTGGATCTCTGTGCTCGCCCACAGTAAGCTGAAATAAGCCCCAGTGTCATACACTTGCGTTCTTGAAGAACTCTCAAGTATTTTTATTCAACTTGAACAACGGCCTCTCTGATGTCATGAGCTTTATTTACTAACCCCCTACAAATGCATTTTGCTGAATTTCTCAGTTCAAAGTTAAGAAAGGCTAGGGTTAAGGTTAATTGTTGCCACAATTTACTGAATTTATGAACATCCATGTATCAAATATACAAATGTAATCTGTGTCAGATGGAAGATGCTTGTTCAGCTTGGCCACAAACTCACCTTACCCGGAGAAACTTGCCAGCACAACCTTGAAAAAAAACCTGGTTCTCTGGTCAGAAGTTCTCAATTCTGTCTTTGTCATTGAGCTAACAGACCTTTGGGAGGATGCTCTGGATGAGGCACATAAGCTGAGAAGGCTGAGATATTTGGCGGAAGCCAAAAACAGTAGCTGGGTGAATTGTCAAGATGCACCCAGTTCAGGTGGGATGGAGGAGATTTGTGGACAACTCCACAACTAAACTACAGGAGTTAGAGGAAAGGACTGGAGGGGGACAATGCAAACACTTGCAGAGACTGTTTAGTAAAGCAGACATTGGCTATGGTTGAACAGAAAGGACATCATCTGGTCCAATAATCACCATAAAAAGCAACAAGAGGGGAGCTCCTGTAGGAACAAGAAACTACCAAGAGTCCTATTATTGGTGATGGGACACACTTCTGGGTCTGATCAGCCTGTGGCGGGCCTGCCTTACGAGAGGGGGTCGGAGTGAAAGGCTGAAACACTCAAGGACACAACTGATGGTGTGTTCCAAGTGACAACCTCTGGAGGCCAAATTGTTGCCCCTCATCAGGATATCAGTGTTTATAAGATTGTTTATCAACAGGGATTGTAACACCCAGCCCTTATCATCTATATCAATATTCTCATACGTGGTGATGAAAGCATCTAATTTGCCTCTTTCCTGCTGTTGACTGCAGCTGAGTTTGCCCCAGTCGATGGTTTCTTTAACTGTGTTATGTGGTGATTGACCGGCAAGTCGGGTGGATCCAGGAAATTCCACATATTTTTCCTGAGAAAAGCTTTATTGAGTTTCGACTGTGTGTAATTACATTATTTCTGCATATCAATGATTGCTGCAGTATTTTTATTATGCAATCACTGTAAACAACATAAGTGCTCAAGGCCACGTTGTGTATCCTTTTGTTGGCCATTTCTGCAAGTTCTGTAGTACTGGAACAGTGACAACAAACATATTTGGCTGAGGAATCACAGTCAGATTGCTCTGATGTCAGTATTTAGTTAAGGAGTATTGACATTGATTAATATTAATCGGATTTGAAATCGTTTATGTCTTTCTACCTTACAGTATCTTGCTTTAAAGCATCTTCATTCGTCTCTAAGTTTTAGATGTTATGTTCTGTGATAGGTTCTATTGACTAATGATCCCAGGCATAATATAATGACCGCTAACAACGTTATTCCTTTACAGTGGTCGTTTTGTCTCATGTAATGCATAATAGTCAACCATTGTCTATCTTATCAGTCTTCCACTTGATTATTTTACACTGTACTGTATCACTCAACCCCACCAGTTTAAATAACTTGACACCACTGTTTTTTGGGGGGCTGACCCACAAAACAAGTCATGTGATCGTCCGTGGCTGAGTCATCGACTAAGTGAGGGATGAAGTTACATCATTGGTCGACTGGCTGAGAATAATTGGAATCTTCCCATTGGCCATTGCTTTTGGTCAGCGGGTGGATTACAGGCAATGTTGCTAACACCTTTGTTACCTCCAGAGAGGAAGTTGTGCTGTTCTCTGCATTTGTTTGTTTGTTTGTTAGCAGGATTACCCAAACAACTACTCAACTGATATCCATACAATTTTGCAGAGGAAGGAAGAACCCATTCAATTTCCGCATCAGGGGGCGGATCCAGGAATTTATTTTCACTTTCTTAGGATGACAGGGTGTTTTCAACATTTCCTGTGATTTCTCAGAGAATGATTCATGCATCTCGGTGAAAAATATCAGGTATGTTTAGGGAACCTATATTTATGAGTCTGGGCATTATGGTGCAGCTCCCAGTAAAGGTCAGAATGGAGTGAATTAAAATGTGTTTCAATAAGGGCACTGTTAGTCCTTGGTGAAGGCAGCACTCTACTAAGTGACAATTTCATTGTTAGTTTCACAGATTTGTTTTTTTTATGAAAGCAGTGGGCGACAAATGTTTGTAATCTTTGGTCAAACCTAGCTACTCCAGAAAGCTAGAATTGCCATAAGTATTGCACACAAATATACTCTCCCTCCATTCTTTGCATACAGTAGCTGTCACACATGTGCCTGATCTTCTAACTTTATCTCTCGGTGATTATTTTCCACGGAACTGAAATCACAGTGCAGCTGTTTTCTTTAACTTGTGTCGAATGTAATTTTTTCATACAACATCTCAGTGCAGAGCAGCAGCTTTGAAGTGACTCCCTGGTAACATTTGCATATTTCACACTTGTTCCATTGTCTGAAAACAGAAACTAATATTCAACTAGTTATGACTCACTTACTGTAGGCAGGCAGCGGCTGAGTGTGTAGTTGCTCCCTGGATTGCAGGTCCATCAGTAACAGACACTGCAAAATGATGTAATGTGGAGAGGGCAAAAAGTCTCAGTCACGATGATGTTTAACAAACACAGAAAGTTTATTAAAAAAGAACATGGATCACAAAGAGATTCTCTGACTGAAAGACGTTTAGAAGATACTTTCTCAACAACAACAAAAACTTTCAGTTGGAATCAGACAGTTTGAAGAAAAAAAACATTTTGGAGCTCTTTGAGATGTTTATGTACTTGTGTGCAAAAGGGAGACCATCATGTTTGCAAAATACTGCTTATGAGATGAAGTATTTGTAACTGTTGAGTAATAAAGTAAGTCAAATAATACACATAATCTTTTTGGACCCTTATGGTCCATGCATGATGTATAATTCATCTGCAGTTGTTCACGTTTTACACTTAAAAATTACACGAAAATAATGTTACTAATTAATGTT
The DNA here is from genome assembly GCA_026259375.1 of Verasper variegatus. NCBI lineage: Eukaryota > Metazoa > Chordata > Actinopteri > Pleuronectiformes > Pleuronectidae > Verasper > Verasper variegatus. The sequence goes on along the minus strand of CM048046.1, from coordinate 9,299,744 downwards.
GATGAGTGTGATTTTATTGTCCAATAACAATTCTGTCTAAACGCTGTTAAAGTTAGCTTTTAGCTAGTGTTGCGTCGAATAAAGACAGACAATGTAATTCAGCACAAAACAGAGTCAACTTGTTTCTTTATCCAACTTCTACTATGAAAGTTGAAGAAATAAACTTAGAGAGATGAAAACAGAGTCTTTAAAGTTAAGGTTTTGGGTTGTGAGCTGCTTTGGCTGCAGAGCTCATTACAGAGAGCTTAACTAAATAAATTGAATTAATATCTGATTTATATTTCTGTCTATTTTCACAAAACTTATTGCGAGTAAATTGCCAATAAGCATAAACACAGGAATACAGTGATCCACATATATATTCAATGCATTTTATTGAGTTGCTCACTTATTTTTAATCAATTCATAATGATCAAGCAGAAATCAGCCTTAAATACATGAGATCATTACTTAAAATGTGTGACATGCTTGGCAGTCAGCATTTAGGTGAGAGAACATCATACAAATTTAGCATATAACAAAACTGTATTTGGATTGCAGCTGTGAAAGTCTCCCATAAATACAGTGGGGTTGTGAGTCACAGGTGTACAACAGCCTCCTGCCAGTCAGCCTCATGACGACTTCATCACCAACATCGGTTTCTATTCCAGATACATTCAACCTGTCAGTGTGGAGCAGCTGTAACAGAAGACAAAGTAAGTGGTTACTTCCCCGAAAACCAATGTAGATCTTTAACAAAACATGTGTATTGAATGTTGCTGAAAATCAGCGTGGATAATTGAAAAGTATTGTATCATTCGACAGCAATTTAAGCAAATTCTGTTTGTTGGTTTGTCACCAAAAACAGTGTCCCACCCTCCATCAGTCCAGGATGCTTGAATGTCACACTGTACAGGGGCTCATGGTACAACATACAACAGAATGAATTATCCTGTATTCATTCTCACTCTCATACAGGCCTGAGGGAGAGGGCTTCAAAAACAGCTTGAATAGAAAAATTTAATGCAACTACGTACTTAATGTGTTTTCACCGGCCAACACAGTTAATGGTGTTGTGTATTTGTGTGTGAGAGAAAGACAAAATAAAGCAATTTTGTTCTTTCATTTGCATTAAACACTGTGTTTTGGGTTCCTTCTTTTCCTCTCTATTGTGTTGAAATGACGGTTATTTACTTTGAGCCTTTCATCGTCATCTTGTTTGCCGCAAATTGCCGTCCGACCTGTTCTCATCAAACCTTGTGCTGAGATTACTCTCCGCAAAATGGGGCCGGGTGTGGAGTATCACTTAGCCCAAACATAGAAAAATGAAAACGAAACCTGCCTTTTTATCCACTGTCTAAAAATACATTTTCCACAGTGTTTATATCAAAACACTGAAAAAGAAGGAGAAACAGATTCTATTACATCTGATTCATGCACAGGTTTTCAGATCATCTGTTGTACTAACAAGAGGTGCTTCAGCAAGCTCACACCAGAAAGTGATACTCGTATTTGTTGTCAGACTGGTCAGACCTGCCGAATCGTCGCTATACCGTCCAACCTCCTGCGATTTCACAGCCTGTCTCTTCGTGAGCGAGCCCTTTAAAGACTCTTAACGGCACAAGAGCTGCTGCTTATGCCGGCAGCAGTTACCATGGCAACATGTGACTGAAGTGTATCTGTTGCCGCTGAAACAGAGATGAAAACGAAACAGAGAAGGGGAAAGTTTCGATATTTGTCTTTATAGAATTGATCGGTGTGTGACAGCTCTGAGACCATGTGACTGGGATTCAGGCTGAAAATGAGAAAATGGATCAGTCAGATGTGAAAACAGGCACATTCAGGGATCAGGGATATGCACTGACCGATATTACTATTGATTACCGTGGTTTTACATTGCCACCCCTGATGTTTGCAGCTATTTCTTTTAGTCGCAGAAAAATGTTCGACAAACTGATTAATGAGCTTCCTCCCTGGTCATCGACGCTGATGAATTATTTCAGAGAATCAGATCAATCTCACAGCCGAACACGGGAGCTGTATTCTGACAGTCAGGCAAAAACAGACGACAGAAGACGGGAATGGAGGGTAAGTGAAAAAAGACTGACTGCTGTATAAATATTTAAACAACCAAAAGGGCAGATTGGCCTGGAGAATTAATTGCCCCGCTCAGTGTAAATATGAACATTAGGGGCAGCTGACAATGAGCAGAGGCACCATGCTGGAGTCTATGCAGTATTAATGGCTGACGGCAAAAGGCTCCTCACCTCTTACATTTGAATATGCCCACTGGACTACAGATGCAAGCAGGGATACTGCTGCTGTAAGAGGGAATGCTGTTTGAATTCATAGCATTCTTAGAGTCTCAGCATTTTTATAGGTTTGTCTATACCACAACGTTTCTAAATATACTAGGGGGACACAAAACTTACGTACATTACAAAGATCTATTAATAAGATATGCAATGTCATAAGTTAGGAAATCGAAGATTTACAATATATTTGTAAATATATTGATAATAAAAACTCGGCCCCCTTAAATTCAATCAAGGTGCATATTAGTCCCCTAAATATGCCTGATTTTTGTATCAAGATCCATGAATGTTTTAATCAGTGAAAATATAAAAAAATTAAATGATACACACCTTTTATTGGCTCTTCCCTGAGACCTTTACTGCATCCTTCCACCAAGTGTCATGGTAATATGTCCAATTTGTGTGTAATTCTGCTAAAAAGCAAACAAACAAACAATAAAAACACCAGAATGTCACAAGGCACAACAGTCCACTTACATTAAGTCTCTCTGTTAGTAGCTATTGGTTCCTATAGGCTAAATTTCACACACTAATTTATACCAACACAGTAATTATGTCTGAATTTGTTCATCTATTAAGAGAAAAGAAAGTCCAAAAAATGTCTGGATCCGCACCAAAATTGTATTGGTTCTGTCTTGAACCATAGTTTCATAATTTCCTCATACAACAATACTGTTAAATGGGCCAGAATGGGTTGAGAAACCCTGTTATACAGCACAGTGACTGAAATAGTCAGATATAAAAGACGCCTAAAACCGTAGGTGCAGCATGACATAAGTCCAACAATCAACTCTTTAAAAAGCATTTCCTGCTCATTGTTGAAGTTGTTGAGAGCCACACATAATTGCCTCTCTTTAAAGTTTCTTTATATAACTGCAATGATGGAGGTGGCACAGTGAGATGAGCTGCTGGAGGATGGGAGTGGGTTGAGGAGCTGTTACAGTCGCAGGAAAAGGGAAGAAAAAGTAATTTCTGGACATAATGGCTTTTGATGATTGAAGGGAAGAAAAAAAAAAGAGCGGACAATAACAAGGTAAGCAAACATGGGCTGTACATGTGACAAGGACACATAGAAGCCAATATTTCCCTTGCTGTGTGTTTCTTTACCTACAGTAAGAAGCACACACATGTACCCTCCCACGCATCACACACTTGTCAGCGCACTCACACCCTCCACACTCGTGCCCACACATACACATACACCACTACTTCGCGGTTAGGTTATAAAAACGCTCCACACATGCACACACACACACACACACACACACATGCACACATACATACACACACACACACACACACACCTACCTCGTGCCCCTGTGGCTCAGCTGGCATCACTCATGCTCTGTGAGCTGTTACAAAACAAAAGGTCTTCATCCCTCCACTGCCAAACATTACTCACCGCTCTCACAGAGAGGATGCTGTGTGTTACATGTGTGGGCCGCTCTGCTCAATATTTCTGGTGATAGGAAGAACATGCGGGCCATTTTGTGTCCCGGACAAACAAAGCAGAACTGCTGAGGACACATCAAGTGACAGTGAATACATCGTTTATAAAAACCCTCTTTAATGAGTCTCTTTTTTGTCATCGGATGAAGATGAAAGCCAAGCTGTTTATTTTTGTGTTATGTTGTGTTGCTCAGGTGTAGCAATGGCAAAGTCGCCTCAGAGCAAGAAGGTTAAATCCAGGTTTGGCCGGGGCCCTTGTGTATGGAGTTTACATGTTTTTCCCGTGTTTGCGTAGGTTTTCTCCGGGTACTCCAGCTTCATCCCACAGACCAAAGACATGCAGATTGGGGTCTAAGTAAGTTGAGACTCTTTGTCTGTGGGTTTGAATGTGAGAGGGAATGGTTCTTTGTTTCTGTATGTAGGCTCATTGATACACTGGCAGCCTACCTCGCCTTTCAGCCATTGTCAGGACAGTTATTCTCCAGCTTATATCTGTGCTGTGCTTATATCCACTGTGTCAAATAAAGGTAATTTTTAATGAACTAAACTTTAAAGGTATAATTCAACCATTGCTGTAAATCTCACTGGCTTTCAAATGTAACAGAGTACATTTATCTCGCTAATGTATTTAAGTATATTCTTGTGTATCTGTACTTTACTTCAGTACATTTATTATTATTGTTCAGTACTTTTCACTTTTACTCCACTACATATATCAGCAAATATCTGAACTTTCTATTCCTGAAATTTTCCAATGCATAGCTTTACATTTTTTTTAAATATTTTTATTTACATAGATTATTATTTAATTAATTAAGTAGATTTAAAATGAAGTGCTTACTTTTACTCAAATACAAAACTGAATGTGGTACTTTTACTTTTATATTTTTGTCTATTTATTTGTACTTTTACTTCCATCACTGCTCTGAATTTATGTCAAATAATAATAATGTGTCAAAGAGAAAGGACACATTCCATAATGAGATGACGTGAGTCACGACCCAGTATTGTGCCTGCCCAACACACACACACATACATACACACACACCCAGACACACACACACACACACACACTTGTCGGTATGTCCTTTGTAGACATGTTAGCTGGTTTAATATCTGCTAACAAGCTGCTTGATGTGTTGTCTTTGTTATGGCGGTTTAGTTTTGATTAAAAATTATATATATAACGTCAAGAGAACACTTTGTTCTTTTACTGTTGTTTTTCCTACCACAGATTGTTTATGGTGTTGTGAGGAGGAGGAAGAGTAGGAGGAGGATGAAGAGAAGGAGGATGAGGTGGAAGATGAGCCAGTCTCTGGGAGGAGAATGATGTAATTTACCCCCAGTTAAGCATGTGCTATATACAGCCCTGGAGAGTAGAGGATAAGGACCTAAAGGGTGGGGGTTCAAAGACCATGGATTGACAAATCAGATTTAAGTCATATACTGAAAATACCACAGGTAAATTATTAACTTACCTAACAAATAAAAATAGTGACAAGGTAATGTTCTGTGACCTATCATTACAGACTTCTAGCCAAGGTGAAGTCCTCTTACTCTACCGAAGACTAAGTTATTCATTCTTTTATTATCTCTTGTTAGATTTTTATAATTTTCTCCATGCTGGTGTGTAGAACAGTCGTTTCCTCATCAGCTGCAGTTAACACAAAATGCAGCAGCAAAAACAAAGCGTGATCACAATAGACCAATACTGGCTCCTCTTTACTGACGTCCTGTCAAATTCAGGTTTTCATGATTGTGGCAATTGACGATGCCACCAGGGTCTCCCAAACACAGCCAGAGACAAACAAGTTGCTTTTCAGCATCTTTTATTCTTTATCACACAAGTGAGAAAACATAAATTCAAGTAAACATAAATTGTCCGACAATAATCATTTCAGGTTTCTCAGCTCGGCTCAGCTCAGCTCAGCTCTGTCCTCTCCAGTCCTCTGTGTGTGCATCTGTCTTCCTCCGCTTCAGCAGCTCTGCTGCTGCCTTTTGAATATGAGGAGTAATCATCTAAATTTACTATATCAATACATTTTTAGTTTAACTTTGAACACATACTCTTTTATATCCATTAATGAGACTGCACCTGATCTGGTGATCAGCAGATTATTTTCATTATTTGTGTGGTTATTTTGTGCTTCAATTATCCGCACAACATCGATGGGGATGGGGAATTCTCATGATGAAGACAAAAATGAACATGGAGGAGAGTGACAGAGAACATCTAGTTTTAGTCATTTTATTCAATCCAAACAGGATAATTACTCCAACCAGTCAAAATAGTCCCACTCCCTAACCGCCTTGCAACACCCTTAACCTCTTTGACCACTTGTGCAAAAATCATTAATTGATTAATATCAAACACACTTGAGAGAATCTGTGGATGATGACGTGAGAGGTTTTTGCTTCCGAGACATTACATTGTAAAGAATCATCAAAGATGGAGGGAGCTATCAGGTTATTTGCAAAGACGTGGTCCCAATTTACACAGTTAATAAAAGGACAACAATCATAAAATGGACTGATATGTGTGGTTATAGTTTTGGTTATATTGCACAGCCCTATCAAACAGTATGATTGAAAAATTGGGAAATGCCACTGTCTTACATCAGTAAAACATGAATGATGAGAGAATATTTGCAGGCAATTCAAGAGGAAATGCATGATGTAGTAAATATTAACAGATTATCAAGAGCAACTGTTATACAAGATTACCTCTTTTTTTCTGAATGCTGTCTAGACCTGCGGTTTGTGCCAACATTTTTCAGAAATAAATACAACAAATGAAGTCTCTCTCCAAGTGTGTGTGTGTGTGTGTGTGCGCGCGCCTTGTTCAGCAGAATCATTTATCTTTCACTCAGCTGTTACTCACACAGCAAATAAACCTCCCCACTCCCCCTTCAGTCTTTCTTGGCTCATTTTCATTGCGCTTTTTCTGAATGTTTTATTCTCTTTTACTTCCTCCACCCACCCCTCTGCTCTGATTGAATCACCTTTTGTCCTTTTCACTGACTGAAAGAGGAACTTCTCCAGGAAGATGGCTTTGCTCCCCGTGTGATGAGGCACTCCATCAGGGTACCACAGTATTTTCCAGTTTAATTTTAAATTTTGTAACAGATCCAAATAAACAGCCGGAAGGAGGAATTTTACTTTAGGAGGAAATTGACATGTCTCTGTATTGTGTCTTGTTTGCTCCAGTGACAAGTTATTGTAATGAAAAGTTCCAGCACTGGTACTGCCGTAGTGTTTTTTGAGTGCTGAGAAATGAAAACCACTAGCTTTCTAAGGTGTAACAACCATTTTAGTACAAATCTTTATTTTGGACATTTGTTTTTTAAATAATGGATAATCAATATAAACTTGAATTCACTTGAATAATGATTTGAGCTTATTTTGAGCAGATTTAAATAATTAGTTAGAATAAGTTGTTTGCAATTTATCTTTGCTGACAGTATCTTTTTGCGGGTAATATCCATTCCATAGTTATTGTTTTAGGTAAGAGATTTCCTGGAAATAACTTGATGAGTTCTCCCAAATAAATAATCATTCTTTTTTTTTTTATTATTGTGGCACCGTAATGCAGTTGTTAGCACTGTTGCCTCACGTAAAAAGGTCCTAAAATAAGTTATTACGTCTCATAGCATGCAGTATATTTTAAATTGTGACAAAAAGTATTTTGTCAATTGTACACAGTGATATTTGTTTTCTTAAAGTGTGACCTGCTACAGCAGAAGATGGTGAGTGATGCTGCTCGGGAGGATACTCTGGTCGTGTCAGCAGCGATGGCCGGAAGAGGGACTTGTAGGCTGACTAACAGAAGGTGCTAGCAGCCCTCAATATGTCATTGTCTCTTGTTTGGCTAATTGCAGCATGGTGTCGGTGTCAGCCCTCCAGCAAGCCAACACACCAAAGACACACACACACACACATATGTGCACATTTGCAGACTACATCCACATAAACACATGCATCACACTGATGATGATGATGATGGTGATGATGATTACAACCATTTGGACTGTATCAAACATGATCAAATATTAATTTGTGTTGACTAAGATTTATATTATTCTATAGAGGTTGTATGACTTTAGAGTCAGTAAACGCTGCATCATCGGCCGCATTGTGCGTACAAGCTTCAACACAACAATCGAACAGTTATGTTTACGGTTTGGATTTAATTTTATGCAAATGTTACTCAGAGATCTCAGTAGATCCGCAGCATCTTAACTGAGACATTTTTTATTGAAATGGCTTTTCCGTATTTCAGTGCAAAAGTGGGGTTTTTTTTGTTGAGTTTTGCTTTTTTTCCTTCTTATTAAATTCTGAGTCAATCAAGGTGACCAAACGCTCCAGTGTAGCAGCCTCTTCAGATCTGTTCATAATCACAGTTGATATAATTACAAACTGTCAGTGTGTTCCTGGGTGCCAGGCTATAAGGAATTATGGACAGAGGGACACCTTTTTTTTCTAAATTGGTCACCTCATTCACATTCACTTCACCACACAACCACCCACCTTTAGCTCTATGGCTATATCTACACTCCCATGTTTTACAATTATGTCTGTCATCCACACCACTCCAGAGGTTTTGGTGAGTGCAAAGCGTTGCTAACACGTACTGTCAGTAACAGTTCCACCTCAATGTCTGTCCAAGAAAACAAATCCCTCGTCTTACTTTTCACCATTTCTGTTTCTCGTCTGTAATATATTTTTTTGGAACATAACAACTGACTGCAGAGTAGACAGCTTCCCAGCATGCACTTGCACAGAACATGAATGATCATGTGATAACATTCTCAGACGTGTTAATATGAACAAAGATTATTTCTGAAACTAAAAATACTAAAGCTATTAACTTTTTCTGATGAAGTTCATACAAAGTGTTCATATGGAGGCAGCCAAAAAAACAATATGGTCCATTTCAAGCAATCTCTTGGCATTAGTCAGTTAGGTCAGGTAGAGTACATAGTAAATTGTCATATATACCTAAATTGGGGTCAATCATAGACCTTGTATGACTTTTGTATGAGCCCCACCTGGTGTTTGGGCCGGGGTCATCTGAAGCCTTTGACCCCCCTGGAGGTGGAGCTGGCTGTGGCAGGCAGTCGGATGTTAACGATGGATCTTTTTTATTTTCTGTTATTACCTGTTGTCTGACCGCTGTACAGTATACAATCTACTTCTCCTGAAGTCAGACCTGTCTCTGGGCTCACGGGGGAAATTACATCTATTTATTTATTAGCCTATCTTGTTTTATTGTGTTAGTCTTTGAATTGGAACATTTATTTTTCCATAGTGGAGGTTAATGAGCTGCCTGGAACTGTGACTGTGTCCACAAAGGACCCAATTAAATTAAACATGAGGACTATAATTCTTCTCAGCCCTTGCCTGTGTGTTTTGTGATTCTACCTCCTCCAGGATGGTGGGACGTACAGAGGGGAATCATCTGATTCATTTTCTGTTGCCATTTAAAGGTTCAGTGTGTAAGATTTAGGTGAAAGGGATATATTGGCAGAAATTATATATAAAATAATCCTAGTGATGGTTTAATTTGCATGTAATCATCTTACTTGTATGAACTGTTGTTTTCTTTACCCTCAAATGAGAAACGTTATATATAAAAACTTTATATTTACATCAGGAGCAGGTCCTCTTTACAAAGTCCAGCATGTTTTTTACAGTAGTCAAAACTGGACAAACTAAAGACCTTTTGAGTTTTTATGACAACTGAAGGCTGCCATAGGTTCTCTTATGTTTGGAAGGAGAGGGAACAGTGAGGGGTATTCAGCTGCAACATGCAACTTCACCACTAGATAATTCTAAACACTGAACCTTTAATTGTGGGTAAAGTATGTCAGAGCAGACTGTTGTTTGTATGTGGAGGAAAATTAGATTAATTCTTCTTCAATCGGAACTGAAGACACATTTTACTATAACACAACTTAGGGACTGCACACAAGTTATTAGGGGGTTGGGTTGTGTATAATAACAGTCCTGTCTACCTGTCTAAAAGTAATTTTGTCTTTCACTTTCCTCTGGATCATGATAAGAAGTTTTAAAACTGTGTTATTTAACATTTTATAATAATTCAGCTTCAGCCTTTTGTTATATTTACCATGAAGTAAGAGATTGTCAATTCTATTGGTGCATTGGTGGCTGAAATTGCTTACCAATAAATATATAAAGCTTTAAATAAGACATAAACACCTTAAAGTTTGCTATGCTTTGCCTTTTGTGATTGATGGCTGAACAAAATATATCAAACTAGTACAATATTTTGAGATATTCATGGGGAGTATGTCGCAGATTTTTTTTGCATTGATTGCTTTCAAAGACATTACATTTTCAAAAAATGGAAACATTGGATCAAATCACCCCTGTCACTCCTTGTGCAGTTGCTTCACTCAACAGTTCTGTTCTTTGTGGACTTCTGTTCATCTTCTGTTTAATATTCATTATTATCACTATTTCCATTTTCACAAGTGTATTATTTTCATTTCAGACATTCTCAAAAAGTATTCATTGTCAGTATGAAATCAAAGCGTTCTCATCTTCATATGTATTACTTATAACAGTTTGTAGTTTTGCTTTTTTGAAGAAATTGTACTTTCTTGATTCTTGTTGTTCTGGGTTTGTACCCTCATGGTTGAATGCACTTATTGTACATCGCTTTGGATAAAAGCGTCAGCTAAATGAAATGTAATGTAATTGTTATTTTGCAGCATATGCACTTGTACATTAGTCAAAATCAGGCTGGGTTGGAAATGTATCACAGGGTGATATTTATCACAGTGAGACCATATGAGTAACCAGAACAATCACAACTTTGGTTCATAATGAATTCTAGAGGGGATTTAGTTTTGTGGTGGGAGGCCAGACTTTATCCTGCATGGCTTTTACTTACCAAGGGCATTCAAGCTTAACACCCACACACATATCAGTCCACTACAGTAGAGAAGGAGAAGCCGCTGGGTTTCATACCGCAGTGCTGAGAGACACACAGAAAGGGAGGGAGGCAGAGGGAGAAAGAGAGGTGTGGTTGCAGACAAGTATTTTTCTTTTGTTTTTTGTTAATACATCTTTTTTTTGCTGGCTGTATGTGCCCAAAACGCTGCCATCTGCAACCCCTGTTCCCTCAGTGATTTCTGGAAATGTACATTTTCTCCCTGTTAGCCGCCACTCTGCCCGCAGTCGAAACAGTACATTAGAGGAGAGCGTGTCTTTAGGTTGCCATAGCAACAGGGTGAGTCATTCTGCTGCAGTCAGTTTAGTCACACTCGCACTGAGTATTTCCCTCTCTCCCATTTTTCCACTGTCCCTCTACCTATACAAACACACACACATAGTTGTGCCTCCATGACTTTTGAGTGACACTTCATTGACTAGCATTTATATCCTGGAGACTAACTCAAACCTAAAAATGTCTTCACCTCAACATTTAATGATTCACATTATGGGGACTTCCTTTATGTCCCCCATAAGGAAGACAAGTCCCCATAATGTGACTAACAGATGGAGGTCCCCACAATGTCACTAATAACTATACAACTCTCACACAGACACACACACACAGTTCTATCTCCAAGTTATTCCCAATTCTTCTGAAACTCAACATAAAGAGGATGTGTGTGTGTGTGGGCCAATTTAGGTTTAATACCATTATTGTTAGGGTATTTTGGCTGGTCCTCACAAGGTGACCCTCAAAGGCTTGTTTGAGGGTCAAGACTCAGTTTAAGGGTTAAGGTTTGAAGTAGGTTTAGGCATTTAGTTGTAATGGTTAACATTAGGTTAAGGGGATATGAAATGAATTATGTCAATGAGTGTCCTCACAACTATAGAGAGATGTGCGTGTGTGTGTGTGTGTGAACAGAGCAGGCTGATAATAAGGGCAAGTGGAATGTTGCTGCTCTTGCTTTGATTACTTATTTATGGATCAGGCTAATCAGTAAACCCACAGCTGAGAGGCACACTGTGAAGGAGGTGGGTGATTTCAGAGGAGATGAGGGAGGAAAAAAGAGGTAAGGGGGCACATCACAGTCATTTTCTTCCTAAGACACTTGTTATCGCTGATTAAATGAGCACAATTTGCAGAAAGTTTTTTGTGCGATTGCCATTGTAGGAAGTTGTTTTCTGTTTTCTGTATTAGAAATAAGACTTTGCGGTGGTGTATTCCAACAATCACATGCCTTGTTGTCTACTCATACATAACTGTCTTAAAATTAAAAAAATGTTGACCTCCCATCAGGATTCATTCAGACTACTACTCTCTGTGTCTGGATCTTTGTCTACAAGAGTGTTTTGGCTCTGTATCAGATGTAATCCTTGTTTATACTAAAATGCCTGAAAACGCATATCAGATGGACAGGCCATTGTAAACAGAAAGCATTTGATTGTTAGTTGCAGAAACAGGAAGTAGCAATGCCGATTGGTGCAAGATGGTGCCATTCATATCTGGAATATTTTGGCTTCATATCTGGATAGTGGGAGGTGATGACAGGTGGTATAAAAATAAGAAAAAAGTTCATTTCAAGTTGGTTAATTTATTCAGCAACTTTCTCCTTCACCTCTGCCTGCATGACCTGGACAAGCATTGATATTTTCATAAGGGGAATCATTTGAGTCATAACCCTTCAATCACATCCCTGTGGTAATGCTGTGTTGATTTTTCAAATTTCATGTGCTAAGGTGCTTTGATTTACATCAGCGTCACCTATGACTCTCCCCAGGTTCTCTCGAGGATGATTGGGATGAGCATGATCACTGGGGTTGGGCACTCAGGAGTCTGTGTATCACAGGTTAACAAGGTGGAGAATATCTCCGTTCTGAGGATCATGGAAATAGGAGTTTGTACTGTCAGCTGTAAGCAAACTCCCAACATACAGGACAGATGACAAAATAATTCGCAATTCATATGGAGGCATTCTGTTTCATACCATTACCTTCACATGTATCACCGTTTGCATTTTTTAAATATAAAGATAAAAATCACACTTTGAGTATCAAAAGCCTGGACAGGATCTTTCACCAAGCTTTAATGAAACATCACAATACCGTTAAAGGCGATTTACAGGCTGCTGGGTGATTAAATGGTAACTCTCTGGTGTATGGAATAATGCTGGCATGTACATGGGTGTGCGTTTTCTCTTCCTTTAACTCATCATGAAGTGTGGCCACTGTAACATAACCCCCCAAAAGCTTCAGTCTGCATCCAATAACAAAGCTAAGCAGTGGAGAGTTCTCCATCCCCAGAGAGGGGGGAGCAGGTGGTGGTGGTGTTGGTGGTGGAGGCTCGCACACAATGAAGCGCTAGATGACGCAGCTGAGAAAAGAAGGGGGTGGAGGAGTAATGGACAGAGCAGGAAGAGGAGGAGGTGGGGAGAGGGGTGCGTAGGCAGACATTGCGTGGGCAGGAGATGCTGCATAATAAGATTTCTAGGGTTTTCTCCTGCTCTCTTTTTTCCCTTCACTTTTTTTTTAGCTCTTTTTAATTTCTACATTATACCGCCCATTTCATTTCTGTCACCCCTATATGTGTCTGCCTCGCTCTGTTGCTTTTCTCATCTTACTGTTTGTTACTCTGTCTTAATTTGCACTCTTTTCTCTATTTTCCCGCCCCTTCTCTATGACTCATTCAGCCGAACACTTTAAAGCACTTTCGTAGGCTGTCCCCTCTTTCCATTTGTTTGACAAAAGACTGAAAAATCATCTCATCTCTTTGAATATGTGTTATTGTCATTGACGTTTAAATAACTGGAACTGCCTTTTGTATTCTGCGCAAAGCAAGTAGACAAAAACTAAAAATATTAAAATAATTTGGCTGCCTGTTATTTGACTGTGAATTTGTCAGTGAGGCTCATTTTTAGCTCTGTCTAATACACAGCTGAGGTCTGCTGAATCAACACTATTTCACACTTATTATCTTTTACCCTCAAATTTATCAGAAGTGAGAAGCAGAACAGGCGTCAAGTCGTGAGCAGCGAGGAACCCAGTGAGTCATCGGCATCTCTTGCACGTTCGAACGCCACCGTGGGCTGTTCTTTTAGAAGGCAATCTGCTTAGAGAGAAAGAGAGGCGAGGGAGGAGGGGAATGCGTGGGTGGAAGCGGGAACAGAGGAACAGGTGGTGATGGTAGTGAAAGAGAGGGAAGGGGTTTTCCTCTCAGAAACATCCCTGAATGCTGAGCGCTGCCCCGACAGTCGTCTTATGTTATGGCGGCAAAGCAGGAGGAGGAGGCGGAGGAGAGGTGCAGGGGGACTGCAGAGGCAAATATGTGTTCATTCATGTGTCTGAGGTATTAGACCTTTAAATGTGCAACGATTGTGTGTGTGTGCATGTGTGAAAGCAAGGCACAAAAACAGGGAACACCATTGCAACCACCGTTTGTGATTGTATGAGTAACAGTGAAGTTGTGAATTGAGCCGCCTGAGTAAGTTGGTGTTTATGGAGAGGAGCGAAACAAAATTTGCCAAGCTGCAGCAAACTGTGATCACTGAAAAATGTCATATATCATTTTGTGGTGGTCTGTCTGCAATACTACCCCCAGTGGCAGAAAAACAACATCAGGTTTTTGTCTCAAAATGAAATTCAGAAATGTTACAAAGCTGGAATACGGGATTAGAAGTGGTACTCACTATAGCAAATTGTTTTGGCCAAGATAAGGCCAACACCAAATACTGTCATCTGGCCGACATATCGCGTGGAATGATGGCACTTGGGCGGTCCGCTCCTGTTTGCCAGATCTAGGCCACAAGTCAGCCATAGAAATACTGCATGTCAAACAAAGGTGCCAAAGGTGGCACAAATCACTTTTGTGCTATTTGGGCCACAATCACCATTTACCACATGGTCCAGATCCAGATTACAACTCGCCTTGAGCACCGAATGTTTGCCAAAGTAAGACAAAAATAATTGTTTGTGTTTTTTTAACGATTTACACTGTTTTTAGAAAAAGGACCTCTACTTTCTCTTGTACAGTACAATGACTGTTAAATGCGTTCTATTCCTAAGTTCTATTCTATTCTTTCTATTACAAGCAAGAACCTTTGACAGAATGAAAAAAATGGCAGCATACAAAAATCAATGACTTTACCGACCAATGCTCTTCTAATGTCATTGTCCCATTATCTCAGCTGCAATAACACTGCTGTTATCATAGACATATCTGAACTTGCCACAATACCTCCACTCGCCCATGGAGCTATTTGTTTTTTTCAGCCGTGCTTTCGACCCACGACTGTCTTGGACTTCTGGGAAATCATTTTTATTAGTAGAAAAATCCAATAAATAACAAGCAGCCATACATCCCACAGGGATCAATGTGAATACGTAGAGTAAAAAGAAAAAAATGTGAACTACATTTTGACACGAAGAAGGACAATCGTAGATTCAAGACTTTTTGGGACCAAAAGATTATATAAGATCTAGACAGTATTGAACTTAAATGTTGCAAATTCCCAGACATATCTGGATTCAATAACATAATCATAAAAATAAGTGACAAAGTGCTTCATGTCTATTGTCTGCAAAATGCAAATGTTGCCTTTATCTTAATGTAAGAGGTTTTTTAATTCACTTCTAGTATTTGAGACCTGAACACAGATGATGTACGTACACAGCCTCAAAGGATGTTTCTCTGGGTTTGCCACAGACAATGACGTAGGTTCACATACTGAAGGAAACCCCCTCTGCAATCCCCCCAAACTCGCTGACTGCTGAGGTGTGTGGCTCAGTGATTGGCTGACAGATGATAACTAGTGATGGCGGTGGGGCTCAGGATGATGTAAAACGGTGAAACGCAGCAGAGAGCGGCTGTGTCAAACCGTGGCAGTTTGCTTCTCTTTCAGAAAAAACCTCAGTGTCAGTTTTCCCAACCCCCCCCTCCCCCTCTGCCGTTCATCAGCAGCATCAAGTGCCAAGTGACAGACTGACAGTTATTATTGAGCTCACTTGCTGTTGTGAAAATTGTGTTTTCCATGTTTTATTGGCGTGAAATGATACAGCTTGAGGCAGGAAAACAAGCAGTGCAACTCTCGAATCTGTTGAATGTCTCTCACTTTTATTTTACTTTTACCTGATGTTAAGGAATAGTTGGTCATAATTGATTGACTATTCTAATTTCTTTATTAATATATACCTAGCACCTTATTTTTGGACAGAAGAATATGAGAATAATGCACTTCCATGTTCACCAGCTCTATCACATTTTCACTTGCATGTGCCTTCAGGCAGGTCTTCTTGCATTAGTCATCCCACCGTTTATTAGGTGTTACATCTTGTGAAAGAATGTATGTCAAAATTAATTTATTTTGGGGAAATGCTCAATATATGTGTGGGGTAATTTCCAAAGAACATAGTTTATTTCCCAGAGAGCACCTAGCCAGTGTTGATCTGTGAATGGCAACACTATGTTTACACTATGTTTACATAGATAGCAATATTCCTAATTTATCTAAAATAATTCTAGTGATGTTTTCACGAGTGTGTTTCATCTAAATTATACAAATTGTTGTTGTATTTACCCTGGAATGGGCCCTTTATATTGGGGGGGGGGGGGGTCCTCTCTATGGAGGACGCCATGTTTCTTGTAGTAGCCCAGATTGGACAAACTAAACACCCTTTGAGTATTTATGAAAACTGAAGGCTACCACAGGTTCTCTTTCATGATTGGGATGGGAGGATGAGGGGAGGGTTATTCAGCTCCAACATGCAACTTCACCACTTTATGTCACTAAATTCTTCACACTGCAACTTTTAAGACTTTTGCATATGTACGTCCTGTCATCACCTTAGTGGGGTAGGTCTACCTATTCATGATATTGATTGATTTGTAGACGGGCGTGTGTCTGACATCAGCATGGTGTCTCGACTTTCTGCAATTTGTCCCAAAATGATCCAAAAATATGTTTTTTCAATGCAAATGATCCATCATTTGGATCAAGACCCCCTCTTTTGTTCAGACCAAATTTTGGTCTATTGAACGGGACTGTTGATCCGAGGCACCGTTCCCACCTGTTATTTTGGTTGAGACTAAACTGAAAAGTCTGAAGGTCCAGACCAAACAAGGTAGTTGTGAAAGCACCCTTAGTTTATCCTAAACTATGCTTCATCACCAAACATTCATCAATTGATGTCTTCTGTAGCAAAGGACACAAGCATTTAGCAGGATTTGTCTTTTCTCTCCAATTAATTTGGAGGATGTGATGAGGAGAGGCAGGAAATCAATGAGCAACAAAGAAAAATGAAATTGGATTCACGAGAGTGAAACCTACCTGCGGCCTTTTCCCACGCCTTGAACAACCATTCCCTCGGAATAAGGCAAGTTAGAATCATTATGTTTGTTTAAGTTCATTCATTTATTCACAGATTGAAAAACAACCCTAAAAGAACACGTTTTTATGACTTGGTCCCTCAAGGCTCAATAGATTTGGATCAACAAAAGCGAAGTGGTTAAGAAAGCCCGCCATTTTTTTTTCTTTGAGAAATGAAGCATTTAACTAACAAGCAAGGAATACAGAAATACTTCTACCTTTAAAGAGATACATCTCACAAAATCTTTTCTAGCATGACTCTTCAAAGTGGACTCCATGAAATACAAAACCTCTAGTCATACCAATGTTTCCAACTCTGCTTTAAAACAAATGGCCGTCAACTATGGACATAATGTTTTGTATAGTGAGTCCGAAAAAACATTTTTACTAAAATGTCGACTCTCATGCAGACCTACACACAGCTATGCATCAAAGCATTCGACAGGCTACTGGTTAGTACACAAACACCATTTACCACAGTGTCTCCAGTTACACAGTATTTGCCTACGTCTAATGAAGGACATCGATTTAGTCTATAAGTCCTGTGACGTTGTGCTTTTATACACATCAAAGTCGAATCTTTGTCCATGTGTACCAATGGATAATCAACCTTCATGGCCATTTTCTTTGAATTGTCGGGGTTGCTGTACGGTCGTCACATCCCACTGACTCAGCTCTGACACATTTTGACTTATGATCTATAGGAAACACAGCTGTGTTCCTCTTTTCCCAGAACTGTCACATTTTGCTGAGTGATCATTATCAACAAGGAAGCATGAGGTCATAACAGAGAGGGGGATTACCGATATTTTTATTTCTTTCCTGCTGACTAGTGCCAATATAAAATGGATGCAAATGCACAAAATTGTTCATTGTGTGTTTGAGCTGGCTACGTTAAGTGAGGACAGAGCAAAAAACCCTATCCTCTTTCTGCCTTATTTGTGTTCACCTCTTTTCATCTCAGTCATTGTTCCCCTAATGAGGAAAGCAGCTTCTGCCCTAGAGTCCACTTAGCCACAAGAGGAGACTCCTGCAACACAGCAGAGAAAGATGCAATCTGTGCAGGCTGGAGGGGCATCATCATGGCACCGTAACAAAGAGAGGAGGATAATGTTTTCTCTTCCATTTGTATTAACTCCTTTCAGGTTGCGGCATGGTAACAGCCTCAAAGATCAAGGGAGGTTGGAAAGGGGGCTTCCCTTCTCTTGTTATGATTAATATTCAACACCATCTTCTGCAGTGGCTCCCTTCTCTGAACAAGGGAGAGAGGGAAAAGCCCAACAGCCCCTCTGAGTATAGGATTTCATGACCAAAACTGGGTTACAGTCAACCTACTGCTGCTACGGATGTTCTTCCCCCCCTGCACATCAATCTGC
Source organism: Verasper variegatus (assembly GCA_026259375.1). Classification (NCBI taxonomy): domain Eukaryota; kingdom Metazoa; phylum Chordata; class Actinopteri; order Pleuronectiformes; family Pleuronectidae; genus Verasper; species Verasper variegatus. Next base: position 9,281,306 of record CM048046.1, on the reverse strand, counting down.
TGATATGGTTTTATTTTAATGCAGCAGTACCGGTTTGTTTTAATCGCACAAGATAGATGAGATAAGAGGGAAAAAAATAATTATTTAACTACAAATAATGTCTTTGTTCAGTTTGATTTTATAAGCTGGCAGGAAGTAAAGTCCTTGCCCCCCCCCCCCCCCCCCCCCCCCCAAGGGAGGCATCTACTGCTCTCTCAACTTTCTCAGGAATGGAAGAGGAAGAGAAGAGAAGTAAAAGACAAGAATGTTAGATGTGGACAAACAAGGCCTGTTCTGGGAGCCACATGCACATGAAAGCATGCCTTTCTTATAAATTCAATAAACACCAAAGGTTTGTGAGGGCAGCCATCCTGTCTAATAGATTTGATTTAACTGCCCACCCCAAGGCTGTAGACTGAGCTTGCTCTAGTGTCTAGTGATGCTCAGAGCTACTCTTAAGAGTAAGCTTACTATACTCATAGATTATTGTCATATCTGTTGCTGATAATTAGTCATCATACAAGAGCACTAGTGCCTGTTCTTCCTTTTTTCAAAGAAATTTGACAAACCTGCCCCACTGTCAGTTTTCATCATTGTTCAAGCAATGCAGACGTACAAAAATATAGTACAACTCATGAACTAATAAAACAAATAAAAAACAAACAAGACCTTTGTCACTGCTGAGAAGCAGTTTCACTTAAAAACAACAAACATCATGACTGGTCACACACTCAGTGAGGAGAATCAAAAGACTAGCTTCCATTTCAAAATAAGTAATACTGGGAGAAAACTCTCTGGCCTTTATTCTTGTCCATCAATCTAAACCAGTGGTTCCTAACTGTTTGGGCTTGTGGCCCCTTTGTGGCCCACACATAGGCAAATGCAGAAAGACTGTGCCGTCAAACTTTATCGAAGTTAAACTCACATAAAGCCACGCTGCGGATTTGCTTCGCCTCTGCTACATTCCCTGTATGATTGACTGTGCCCTTAGACATTGACACTTGAAATAACTGACCTATCACAGCATTGTGGGTAGCTAACTAACTAAGTCCAGGAAAAATGTTGACAGAAGAATTCAATCACTACTGATTTAGCAGTAGATCTCAACTGAAGTTGAAGTTGATTGAAAATAATGGCCAAAAAACATACGAAATAGAAAAATATATATAATTTTCTGTCTTATTTTTTTTTAATCAGAGATTCTGACCCATGGCTTTGGAACCACTGACCTAAATAACCAGTCTGAACAGCTCTATAGAAGTCACCTGCACTATGTCTGGGATTTCAGCCTCATATAGCTTTGATAAATTATAAGATAACTAATCTTTTATCATCCAATTATGATAACTTGACTCATCTTCCACTTATGTGATTTGTGTCCAGATCTGTAGCTTTCTTTACATCTAATAGCACCTAGTTTCACAGTGGATCAACAAGTACAGAGGCCAAACCAGCCCTCAGCTTCACTTATTGTTACTGGAGAGCAGAGGCAGGAATAACAGCAGTAGAGACGTGAAAAAAGAGACTGAATAGACAACAAACAAAACAATTTACAGTTATGACTTAAACCATTATTTCTGATATGTTAGTTCTATATATGTAACACTGTTCTTCAATGAACTGGATGAATTTCTAGTAGATCAACTGTATCTAACATTATCTGAGGATAGGTGATTGATTATAGGTTTGATTTGAAGTAAACTTTCCGTTGTTTTGTTTTGGGTCTGGATGACACCATTCAAACTGTACAGAGACATTGAAACTGAGGAAAGACAAACAGAAACAAAGTGTGTATCAGCAGGAGGAGGACTACTAACGAGGAGGACAACTCTAGCTGAGCTACACAGGGCTGTGATCTGGAGAGGCGTGTGTGGCTGTCACCATCACACACTCATTGGCTGTGTCCCTGGTGCTGCGAAGGCCTGTGTACAGCCTCTCATCCAGGTTACCAGTCAGTTTATCTGTGAGCTCTGCTGTGATGGTTTGCGGGCCGTAGCATGAGGAGTCAGGCAACTGAGGAGATGAGCGCTCGTCCGGAGGCTCGGGTGGGAGTCCTGACTGTTTGCTGTCCTCTTGAGGGTCAAGGTGCTCACTCAGTCCTTCATCTTGCTCTAAGACAGAGGAATGAGGAGGTGGAGGAGAAGACAAGCCGTGGTCCTCAGTGTCTCTGACAGTGGCGCCTTTGCTCCCATCCTCAGTAGTCGTAGGCTCTACCTTCAGAGTGTCGGGAGTGCTGCCCGTCCCATCGCTGGTCTCCTCGTCAGGAGCACTGACGATGCGGGGCAGGGTGCTGTGGTAGCTCGTGTCCAGCGGGTAGTTTACACTTTCTCCCCTCCGTAGGGGAGTCCGCTGTCGCTCAAAGGATGACTGGAAGTGTCTGACACCGGGGTCGCTCCACTGCTTGTGCCGCTGCCACTGCTTTCGGAGGTGGATTCGGGACCTGTGTTTCCTCAGTGGTGATTCCAGCTGATCAAACTGAGGGTCGTGGCGGAGAAACTCATGGAAGAGTGCATCCGTCTTCTCGTCGATGCTGTAGTCTCGTCGGTGCAGGGCTGGTGGTTGTGGTGAAAGTTGCGCGGCCTCTCGCGGTGTGAGCATCTGACCATATGGAAACCAGCTCAGTGAACTGGGACCTGTTTCTATGGAAACTCCACCACTGGCTCCCAACAACGACTCATCTTCTGGCTCCTCCTCAAAGAGATGAGACTCGAAGCTGTCACCTATAGTTCCACTTCTCCCTGCACTGGTGAAATGGTGCCTTTTCTCATGAGCTGTCCTGTCCTTTGGGCTGCTGCTGATGCTGCTGCTCCCGAACAGCCGCAGGTCTTCTGGACCTCGGGATGGAGCATCTATCGATGCATAGCCGCTATCCATCTGCAGCAGTTTACGAGTCCCTGTTTCTCCATCACCGGCCCCTCGCTCTGATTCTGTGCTTTTCCTTTTTTTACCCTCCTTTGTACCCAACCTCTCATCCACGTACATCAAAAAGCCCTTGTCATCCTCCCCACCTTCTGCCTCATCCCCTAAATCTTGGGATGTGTAGCTGGGGAGCCCTCCTCTCTCTGTCTCTGTTCGTCCACCCAGCGAACACACACTTTCCACATCGCTGCAGACAGAATTCCTGTCATTGTTGCTGCTCTGATCAGAGGCGGCATACTGTTCCAGTGTTGCGCGAAGGGTCCAAATGTCTCTGTAAAGTGACTGGGGGTCCTGGGGAACTTGGGGCTCCAAGGGGTCTGCACCTTCCCTTTTTGCAAGGTGCAGAGCTTCGTCTTGTGGATCAGGGGATAAGCCAATCACCCCTGGTCCTCCTTGTCTGCAGCGGGGCTCCACCATCACCTCTACCTCTACCCTGTAGTGTACACACAGGGATGAGAGAGAATGAGGGGAGGGGGTGCAGACATGCAAACAAGTGTCAGTGTCAGTGCATATTACCGTTACACTTTCATCTGAGAGATGGCTGTGTTCACAGTGCACAGAATGATTTTCATGACTGGCAATGGGTGCTGTTGCATGTCCTTAAACTGAACAAAGCTGAATAATGACACCAAGTGTGTTTGAAATTCACTTTAACTTGGGAAAACAAATTTAAAGAATGCACACTGCTTGCAACATCACTGGAGAGATATCAGTGGCAAGAAACCTCCTGAAATTTCTTCGCTCACCGCAGCGTACCAGAAATTCCTTTTATTTTTAACACTAAACATCTGCAAACATGCACAGGAAATACTGATTCGATTTCATCTAACATCTAGAGAAACAAAATAGTTATAAAAGTGCTTGTATACTTGGGAGGTTATTTATATTGCATAACCTAATAATCTGCAAAAACTGGATATGGAATTGCAAAATGAATATAACCAAATTGCAGTGACATTGCTCTCTTGCAGATATCATGATATTATCCAGACCATGTCAGCGATGGATGCCAGATATGCCAGATTTATGCCCTGTGATCCAATTTTCAACTCCTCCCTCCACAGAAAAAAGTATACTCTGGAAATCCCCAACATCTGGCTCGAATCATGAAATTGTGTTTTAAAGAACTCTTTCTTAGAGGAATCTTATTACATATAAATCAAACTGTAGTTAGATAGTATTTACAGCTAGTCAGCATGGACTGGTTAAATGCAATTTAATGTCATTAAACCTTAATGTTAAATTTACATTTTCTTACCAGGTTTTCCACTAACTTATACAGATTTTTCTCTATCTCTGAACAGATCACTCCGGTTTTTTTGCAATTCAGTTTGACAGAGGTTATAAAAGCACACTTTCATGTTAAGGCAGAGTGGTTGAGAATCAAATTCCCCTTGTTTACCTTTACGTTTTCTAGCTGCTGAAAAAGAAATGAGTGCAAGGCAGCAAAGCAGTGGACAGGATGAATGGCAAGGGAATTAAAGATACCTGCCGAGGGAGGGGGGTGGTGTAGAGGGAGGCGAGAGGAGGCGTGTGGTGGGCTGGGTGTGGCCGTAGGGGACATCCTGGGTGCGGGCGATGTACTGGATGAGGTCTATGTGGTGCGCGTCGTTGTCATCCTGGTCCATGCTCTCACTGGCGGCACGTTGGCGCTGGAACTGTCTCCTCTTTGGCGAGCCTGGCTCATAACAAACATGTGGAGAGAGAAAAGTGTGAGTTCTGCAGGTTGGGTAACAGCAGGCAGGAGTGAAGTGACACTTAATTCGGGGAAAAGCTTTCCATCAACTGGTGAGGTCTCTGCGGGGGGATTTAGTGATCTTTTTCTTCTTCCGTTGGAATAATAGAAAACTTGAGCCTGGGGATGAGCAGGGAGAAGTGTGTGTGTATATAGGATGTAGGGGGATCGGCAGGGAGGATTCACTTAGGGGCTCAGGCTGACTTGGAAAGACCAATCTTTGCGTCACTGAGCCATCTGTCTTGTGTGTGTGTGTATCTGTGTGTATATAAGAGTCTTTGCAGCCAGGAGGCATCTCACAGGTGGTTGCTGAAGCCCCCTGCTCATTGTCTATTTACCAGGAGAGAAAACTGCCAAAAATACGAACAATGCAAATATTTAGGAAATAAAGTTAAGTATGATTATGACAAAGAACCACAATAATTACAAAAGTTTTCGCTGCATTGGCACCAGATTGGTTCTAAATATAATACAACAGAAATAAACACCATTAAGGATCCATTACCTCTAGTGTCCAGACTCGAGGCCCTCTGGCTGCTGTCCAGCTTCCATTTCTTGATCTTGAAGTAGGGACTGGCCCCCTCCAAACTAGCATGACGCCGCAGTTTGGTGAAGAATTGCAGTACGGGCCCCTGGCTTCCAGTACTACCACCACCGCCACCAGCAGGATGAGCATCACTTCTCATGGTGGCCCCTTCTCCAACACTGACACTGCTGCCTCTGCCCCGCGGTCCAGGTCCCATCATCTCGATCTGAGCAGAGACAGAAACACGGTGAGAAAGAAAACCGGCCAAGATTAGCGGCGTGTGTATAATCTACACCGACAGTGATGTTCCACACAGGCTTCCTTGTTTAGCCATCGCTTGCGTTCGTCCTCCCTCAGGCTCCATGACCCTCAAATGTCCGCGTGGATGACTCACTGGTTGGCTGGTTGGTTTACTGACTTAAGAAATCTTATCACAGATGATTAACTCCAGGAACTTCGTGTTGACCTAGATACTAGATGTGCAGTGGTATGTAGTTCAATATGGAGCTCTTAAAGGTGATTTGCCTGTACACTCACTACTAGGAATTTGCACTCATATTTTCTTACTTTTCAGCAAGAAAGTCACTGCAAAATTTCTTAACCATTGTGAAAATGTAGTTATTTTTCTCGTATTAAACATTGTGTATTTGACAGTAACTGGTGGTAACTTACAGAGCTGGAGCGATTGTCTTTAGTGCTGAGTGCAACAGTGTTCTCGCTGAAGCTGGTGTCCACCACAGAGTTGAGAGCATCTCCAGGGAGGGCACAGCTGGGATTGACACTCAGGCTGGTCAGTGCTGTTTGTGGAAGGGGGCACAGCATTGGCTGTAGGAAAGAACACCCTTTTACCCCTTTTGAATCATGTGTTTGAGCATGCACGTTTTCTGAAAAACCCTAGTCTGCTTTAATACAACTATTATGCTACACTTCTAAAGTATTTTCAGTAATAGCCCATTATAAGTGATTGGACAGCCTCACCTAAAGAGGAAATCAATGTTCAATGTTGAAGTGAGCAGTCGGAGTCCCCAGATTGCTCTTTGGGTACATTCCCCTGATACATTTTCTCGCTTTGACCTGAGTGATTGATAATCTAATTGCTCCCCAATCAAGACAAGTTCAATATCAGGTCTAAAAGCAAGTCCAGACTGTCACCTGGAAGATGGAAAGTGCTGACTTAGCGACAGGGCGCATCTTCATGGTGATGGTGTTTTCGGCCGAGTCGCACTCGTGGATGGTGACTATCTTGAGGGCTGGGGGTGGGATGTGGAGGTGTGTGAGACGGGCGTTCTTCAGGTGGTGAAAGTCGCCCTCGGTCAGAGTGTACCTGGGGTACAAAACAAAAAGCCCAATACAAATCTGCACAAGATGACACATTACACAGGTTGATAGCTTATCCATGCACAAGAGACAAACTGCCAAGGGGAAATAGCCTACTCCAAACTCATCACGGCTACCCAGGAACCTGCTTTCAGCAAAATGTAATGAGTTTTTTTCGAAGAATTTTCAGGATCAGGGCCTTAACAGAAAATTAGGGCTCTGGAATAATGAGAAATTGCGAGAGCTCTTTGTGTCCACATCATACATTATGCATTCTGAATTAATTCTTAACCCTGAACAAACATATAAGTGAGATAGACGCCGTCAAATATGTCAATCCTTTAATCAAAGAAAGCAGTGTATGGTCATGAATGAGAGTTCATTTTTAAATGTGGGCTTCTGCTCATGAGTCGGCTTTCTGACCTGCGTCCCTTCTCCTGGGTCTTCTTGCTGTGATCGAAAAGTGCCGCCTCATTGAAGGAGACACGGCGGCCTGTGGTGCCTGTGGAGAGGAAGCGCTCTGTCTCTTGATCGGGAGAGCTGACCATTGACAGGCAGTCTGACTCATCCACCCTGATGGTGATTTCTATCCAGACAAACAAGAGGGAAAAAAACAGAAGACATGGTCATTTAAGTAGATAGATGGAATGAAGGAAGAGCAAGGGGTGATGGCAAAGAAAGATTAAAGTGCACTTTGAGTTTATTCCTGGTTCACTGGTAAGAGGTTATTTTAGGTAGGTCAATGCATTCAGAAATGTTAGCTTAGCTTACTCTGTGGCTCTTGAAATATAAAAATATAAATTAATAGGAAATGTCTCAACAACATTCATGGTCCCCATGAATGAATCCTACAGACTTTTCCTTACATAATCACCAGTAGATCAAATGTTTCACATATCAAGGGTTAGAGCGAAACATGACAACATCTACGAAATGGTTCAGCACATAGTTTCCAGAAGATGAATCCTTATGAATCATGATCCCCAGTCTTTTTTCTACTGCCACAAGGTTTTCATTTGTGGTTTTTCAGAAAAAATCTTGGTATTATTGGATAGATTACTTTAGGTAACATGCATTTGTGTTCTTCTCATAATGAAATGTAATAACTGTTTTTAAAATGTTCCCATTACTAAACTAATGACATTTCCATCAACCTCAGCTATAATTTATTTCAGCTCTGAGGCCAAAGTCTGACTTATGTCATTGAGAGCAATGTGTGCTGGTGGGTCACTGTGTGAGAAAATGTGAATGCAAGTAAACATAGTAAGGTTCTGCTGAGGGACAATCCTGAGCCGTCTGAAGGTAAAGAATACAGTCAGCCATCAAAAGAGCAAGTCCTGAACCACTGCCATAAATCGAAAGATACTCAGTAGAGTGTTGGCCAAAACTAGTGTGAACGTATCGATTAGCATATATTTGAAAATAATCACTGACTCCCATTTAAGAATGAATGCTCGGGCAGGTCCCATCTTTGACCTAGGTGGATGCTACAATTATTTTCAGACGTAAATAAATGCCAAATGGTTGATTCTGTCATGAGATGACATAGATGGTGTGTTGTGCTATTTTCAACCCATGAAATTAGCATGCTAGCATACGACTGCTCCAATATCTAGGCCCTACAGCACTATAGCACTATCAATCTTGTTGAATGGTGACATTCCAAGTAATGGCTGATGTTCCATGTGATATACTGTAGGACTAGTACCTAGTTCAAGCAGAGGTTTTTCATTAGGTGGGGGTGCCCTATGGACTTGCGGCTCGGGGCAGTGCCCATGCATGAACCACAATGTTCCTAGGTCAAGTATTCTTAAAGGACATTTAATTGCACATCACCCTTCATCTCTTTCTACTCATTTCCTTTCATATTTGAATTGTCAAATGTGTATTAGAGACATTAAATATGCCCAAATTTCAGTATATTTAAAAAAAAATCCCACATTTGCTGTACTGTATAGAGTCTGGGGTCAAACATCCTATGTTCAGACACCTTTTTGAAGGATGATTATGTTAATATGAGAAACTGCTGACTGTAAAACTAAAAACAAAAAAGCCTTACAAAGGCAGTTGGATGCCAAATTGATGCTGCCTTTTAATAGATCATTTTCACTCAGTCCATCCACTCACTGGTCCCAAAATGTCCAAATGTGTTCCAGGAATGGCACGGCTACTTAAAGAGATTGGGTCGAGATCACAATATTTTAATGGACATTACACATTTGTGCTGATGCTATAAAAATATGCCCGCTTCCATCAATTCAATCCCTCCATCTCCCAGCCTTGCTGTCTCCATTACTCCTCCCTCGTCTCTTTATCTGTTTCCTCTATCCCTACATCTCTTTTTCTCCTGAGTGCGTTTTTCTCTTACCATGGGTGGGCAGAGACTCCTCCATGTAGGTGGTGTTGGTTTTTTCAGGGTCATCGCTGGCCCTGGGGCAGGAAGAAACATTCAGATCAATGCGGTGACATGATTATACCCGAAGTCTGTCTTTTATCTATCGGATCCCGCTGATGTGGGCAGCAACACGGGCGGCCGCGGTGATCGGCAGCACTACTGTTTGATCTTTGTGTTTGGCTGGAGTTCACATACGCATACAGGTCATCAGTGGTAGAATCAAGCCGTAAAAATACAAGATGGTAGAACTGAATGTTCACTGAGGCTGTATAATCAGCAATGGCCCAAATCATTGTCAGTAATTTGATAACCTCAGGGCAGAGGGACCTCTCGAAGTGATAAAGCTGGTGCTATATTGGATCGCATGTCTCCACTCATTTTTAAGGGCACAGAGAAAATTCATAGTAAAGGTCATATCATTTAGGGGATGGATTATTCTAAAAAATGCCTCTTATATCCCATGTCCAGCTTTTACTTGATGAGGCATACAAATGAAAATGAAAAGCTCTTTCCAGTCATTTTTCGCCCTCTGATTTCTTTGGGCAGAGATATGAGAGCTTTATGCGTGTGCCAGTGTGTGTGTGTGTGTGTGTGTGTGTGTGAAACGGTGTGAAATGACCTGAAGGATTTTTGCGTCCACCCTGATCTTCGCTTCCTCTGTCTTTCATTTCCCCTGTGGCTCCCACTTTCCAATACCTTATATGTGAGTGTGTGTGTGTGTGTGTGTGTGTGTGTGCCTGCCTCTTTGCCGTGCACTGGGTTGCGACGTGAGAATAATCAGTGCTGATGGCTGCTATGAAATCTCATTACACTCATCATTTGTACCAGTCTGCTGCTTCTCCTCCGGTTCTCCCTCGCCTTTTTCTCAGCCTCTCCGCCTCTCTGTTTATCTGTATCTGTCCAATGTGCTCTTGTACGTTTAAATGTATGTGCCGATGCACCGCTGCCGTGGAGAGGGACAAAGCAACTCAAGGGTGCCATGTTACTGCTGAATGAACACATGATGAATCACAAATAAATGAGCATGAATATTGAATGTGCTTCCACCAAGGTGTTTTAATAAGAGCCCCACAGGGGGTGCTGACATTCAAACAGCACATCATTTTAATGAGTGACTGCACTGTGCTGCTGCTCTGACATGCTTAGCCTACATCAGGCCGGTTACATAACTGTTGCGATACAGCTTTCAGTCTTTCATTTGCTTAATGGATCACTGTATTGTGTGGCAGTGGAATCATAACAAAGACTGGTTTGGGAGTCACTTGGGTGGAGTAAACAGGAAGTAGTTATCTTCATTGGAAAGTGCAGTGAGAGTTATCTATTGTGTAACTTTCCACATTCAGTATCAGTACTGGTCTGTTTAAATAGCAGTTGCAGATTAGTCTCTGTAAAATTTACTGTGTGTGTGTGTGTGTGTGTGTGTGTGTGTGTGTGTGTGTGTGTGTGTGCAACGCCTGTGCACCTGGTGCTGCAGACTAAACTACCTCATGAAACCCAATATAACTTCACCACATTCAATATCCTCAATAGAGGTGAATGAACAGACATCCAAAAGTTATTATTTATGACAGGGCTCAACTGTACACCCCTTACATCGGTCCTAACTGTTGGTTCCTTTCAGTGTTTTGGAGTTTATGTACTACTGGAGTCTTTACAAGTCACTCTGCACCAGAATGTCAGGTTAAACTGCTTAATGTACAACCAAACGCTTTTTTGCGTCGCACCTGTCACAGCATTGCCCTCCATGACAGCATCGGCGGCAGGTGATGAGGAGGACCGAGATGAAGATCAACGTTCCTACCAGGAAGATGGAGAGGATCACCAGGATGAGCACGTAGCCATCCTGCTGCTCCTTGGCCTTGAATGGGATCTCCTGAGAAAAAAAAGATGGCAAAATAAAATCAACCTCAATCGGAAAGAAGGGTAAGAAGGAAAGTCAGAGAAGGAAGAGAGGTAGACGTCTTCCTGTGCTGAGTTTGGACAGTCTGTACGCTGGCTTAAGAGTGAGGGAGCAGCAGGAAAATCTTCCCACATAAACATTAAAGCTATGGAACCACTCACTTGTCGCAACCTCTCTTATTCCTTATATCCAGATCAGATGTGAATTAGGGAAATTCTTATTTTTCTTCAGTAAAAAAAAGAATACGTTCATTAAGTTCATAAAAAAACTTACAGTGACAGACCATAAGAAAGCCATTAATTCAATTTGACCTGATGGTGGCAACTGCAGCCTGTTCAGTGTAAGTGATTCATATACATTTGCAACATGAAATGCACAACACCTAGTAATACAGTGGTCTAGGTTTGCAGCTGTTTTACGTCCAAAGTAACAATAAAACATGCAGCTTAAAGTATTGATCTAGCTCTACTGGTTGTTTGGCCGGCCTAAAGTGAATCTATAAATGCAACAGTGCAATTAATCAATAAGTGCCAGAGCTGTTAACCTGTCTGCAATGCACCTTAAGCCATGGCAGAGCTCTCTCAGGGAGGACTGAAGCTGAGTAAATTAACCACCCAACGAGCACCGGTGGAGGCTGTACTGTAGCTTATCCTGCTACAGTCAACAGTGTGCACTTATATAGTAAAATATAATGAGAAAACATCTTCAAATCGTCCCCCCTTCATTAGAAAAAGTCCAAAATGAAAAGTCCATATGGGCTTCCAATAAAAGAAGGTGAAAAGTTAAAACCATGCACACCTACGTAATTTGCTTTATGACCGATTTACTACCACAAAAGATACATACAAGGAGGCTATGTTTTCATTGCCTTTAGTTTGACTGTCAGCAGGATAACTCCAAAACAACTGCACCGATTTACATTCGATTTAGTCAAGGTGTGCAGCATGACCCAAGCAACAACCCATATCATTTTGGAGTAAATGGATCAATTCAGGATTTGGCCTTGATGGAGAAATGTTCCCTTCTGATAGTGTATGTATTCTTATAGATTTCTGACTACATTATAATTTTTAATATAAAATTACACCTTAAAAACAAATAACTAAATGAACAAATTAATTCATAAAATAACAAAATTATACATATATATATATATATATATATATATATTAATATTTGTGTTTTCAGTATGAATACGTGGAATTACATTGTTATTATTGTCATAGTATTACCTCCACCAAATTGATTTATTTGTGCCAGTATAGGCAACAGAACACTGGGCTTGAAACTGTGTGAATAAAATGATGAACGGCATCATGGGTTGGGAGAATAGAGACGGTTATGTAAAGATAACAGACTCTGGAGATCAGAGTGATGATCTGCCAGGTGGAGTGTAACGCTGACCTCTCTGAGGGAGAACGCACAAGCAAGTGTTAATGAGCACCGGACTCTGACGTCACGCTGTAATTTCTCTGCGAGGGGAAATTAAAGCTGAGATTAGATCACAGATTTGATTATTCCAGGTCCAGGTCAGGATGTTCTCTATTAGCCAGTCAATTGGTCAGAAAACAGAATATGGCAAAGTATGGTTCTGGAGCTGAACGAGACACACACACACACAGGAAGTTGGAGAATAACCCAGTGGTGACAGGCAGGCAGACTTACTGTGGAGTTTTCTGGTAGGATGTTCCAGACGGTAGACTCATTGCTCATGGTCCAGGCCAACTAGAGAGTCCCCCTGAGAGATAATACATGCACACACACACAAACACACAGAGGAAATGACTGTTACAGGAGCTGTTCATCAAATCACAGAGTCCGCCACCAAAGATGCTGCAGTTTATCCAGACATTCTCTGCAAATAAACAAGAAACAAAACTTTGCCGAATGCGTACAATGATTATTTTAAGAAAGATGTCTGCTAACAGCAAATTAACATTTATATTACCCTGTGTAATGTGATAGAAAACGCACATTGCAGCAGAGGAATCTTGTGCATGTGGAGCTCTGTGTGTACAGCGTGTTTGTACGCATGTGCTGAATCCCACAAAGGATGCAAATGTCAGTATCGTACCTGTAAATATAATTCCTTATCAGCCCAAATACTCTCTATCCTACACACACACACACTCACACAAACAGAGAATAGAGAGAAACACCAGCTCTCACTAACTGTGTCTCCAGTGTACGATGCATTCATTCCTACAGATCATAGGCAATAATTCTGCTGCTGCTGCTGCTGCTGCACCAAACGCCTACTCACTCTCACACACAACTCACTCACTCTCACACACTCTCCCACACACCCAACTTACATCCACACACACACATGCACACACACCCTGGTTGGATCTACTCACCCAGCAGGAGAGAAGCAACATGCCAGCAGCACTCAGCACTCTGCTTGCTCGCCTGCCAGTCACTGCAGCACCTCTCAACTTCTGCACCACAACCTGTGAGCTATCGCTGAGCTCTCCGCTGCCGACTCTGCCAAAATCCCCCCCTGCATTCACCGTCCGAGCATGCAAACTGTCAGGCTGTGACCAGAACGCTTCCCCCTCTATACCACATCCTGCTTTCCTACCAGCCGAGTACAGCTCTTACCCTGATGGAGGTTCAGCGCGCAGTAGCAGCAGTTCTGGATGTGAGTGTGTATCAGGCTGTGGCTCCGGAGTCTCCTCCTCAGCTCCCTTGCTGCATCCTCAGCACCTCAGCCCACCCAGCCCCCTCAAGTGTTTCCCCCCCGTCAGGGCTGGCCCGCTGGCCTCGGAGCAACAGGATGGCAGTGCTGCATGGCTGATAACAAGCACACACATAACAATAGCAATGATTTGTTGAATTATTCAGTTGTTTGAGTGGATACGTTTTTTTATATTACATAAGTGCTTTCTGCATTCAACACATCAGAGACAGGCTCTCCATTTGCAGTGATGATGATAGAAAGCTGCAATATTCCTCAACACAGCCTCATCATATATTCTTTATTCAATTATTACATCAATAGGCTAATAATGAGGTAAACCTGCCTCATTGTATAAATCATATTATATTGTATATCTGCTTGAAATGACAGGTTGCCTCATATCACAGATATCTCTACGAAGCATAAAGAAATAATAGGGGATAATGTATGAAATCAAGCCATAAAATCTATTTATCCTGACAGGACCCCTGTAGATTGCTGTATTGATGACCTGGCTGAGCAGATGGTGAGACATGGGAGTCCCAGTAATACCATATCCCGTCCTGCTCAATGAAAAGGAATCGTTATATACCAGCTGCCTCACTCATGATCATGGTATATCACTGTCGATTCCTCCAGCCTTTTTTTTTACACTCAGTCCCATGCATTGCTTTCCCCAGCACCTCCTTACAATAGAACACAGGTCTAAGGTTTTATTATAGACCTCGTAATTTGTTGTTTTTATGGAGAAATGACTGCACAAGAGAAAGGAAGCATCTCGGTCCGTACTGCTCGGTGCCGCAAGATTGTTGTTCTCTTCTCTGGAAGAAAATAAAGAGCATCAGCTCTGCCACTCGCAGTTGTTTCCTTACAGGGGATTAGCTGATACGATATTTGTGAGATCGCATCGTTTTATGCGACGGAATAAAGTAAAACACTAAATGGGCGAGCTGCAGGTTTCATCCAGGAAAATAGAGGATAATAAATGCACCATCGTGATATTTCACTAGAGCTCCTGATCTCCATCAGTCCGCTCACACACCAATACAAACACTCACACACACTCACACACACACACACACACACACACACACACACACACACACACACACACACACACACACACACACACACACAGAGGAAGCAGGGTAGAACTCGCGGTTTGAACTGGTTGCACAAACACACACGATCACGGAGCATCACGGAGCGAAGGAAGGAGCCACACTCACCTACTTCAACCAGTCTGGTCCATGCGCAGCGGCGGCGGGGCCCGGAGCCAACAGCGTGAAACTCGTCTCCGAGCACTTTAATGTGGATTTCAAAGGCGAAGAGTATTTATGAATGAAACCCCACCGCTTAGGACACGCCCACCACCCCGAGTCACAGAGGCGCACCACGTGACGCGCAGATCGAGGCAGGGCTGAGTGACTGAGGGGTTTCTCTGCTAACACGATCCAGATGTGGAGCCACAGCTGGACGCAGAGATGGTGTCGGTGCCAAGTGAAGCAGAGACAGGGGGAGGCTTCTTCTCCATGACCCTTTCTTTTATTGGTTTGTGTAACATGTGAAATGTTGACGTTGAAGCAGCGAAGGTATGATAAACGTGTCTGAAGAACTTGGTCCCAGACCAGACTGATGGGTCCTTGGCCATTGTGGCAACATATAACACACGCTATGGGCGCCATCTAGTGGCAGTGTATGCACAATGGCTTCTAACTTCGAAGTAAGCTCCTCCTGTACTATTTGAGATAGAAAACTCAGTGGAAACGGTCTCAGCTACTAAATATTAGAATTATTTCTTGGGTTCAATGTGTTCACAAATGCTCACCTTAATTCACGGTATAGAATTTTTGGTTTTATTATTGCTGAAGCGACACAATAATAGTTATAGTATAAAGTTATAATTATTATAATAAGAATAAGAATAAACTTTTTTTAAAGAGGAGCCATGTTACAAAGTGTAATAAATAATAATGATATAGCCTAGATAGATACATAAGTAAATAAATACATTTATTCCATTTATTAATTACAGTCTTTTAATGCTGCATTCCAGAAAGCAGGTGGATTAATTGGAGTAGAATATGTGGTGGAAAATTCCACTTCGAATACAACATCAACAATAAAGACATGTTATAATCAAAATGATAATAAAACAATATCAAGACTGAGCGGAGTCTTGAAAACAGACTGAAATGATATAATGTAAGAAGTCAATCTGGAATTATAGTGCACAGATTATTTACGCAATTTGATGTTTTCACAGTCCGGTTATTTTGATGAACATTGGGCTTTAGCTCTGGGCTGGCTTCTGATTGGCTGTCTGTCTCTGGTGCTCAAACGACTACACTACCCTGCATCCTTTGCGACAGCGCAAAGGCTTATGGGTAGGGTACCAACGTCCTTGTCCTGCCCTGCGCACACTGATCGTCTTCACGCCGGAGCTCCGGGATCTCTGTCATTCACTCGTACTTGAACAAGAAGCGGCTTTCCGACATGATGGCAGCGAGGTTTCTCCGCCGGGCTCTCCCGGTGCTCAGGCAGGCCCGGTCCTACGCAGAGGCGACCTCCGGTGCCCCGCAGATGTCCTTCACTTTCGCCTCCCCGACACAGGTAGCTTAGCTCACGTTAACGGCGAGGCTCCTCAGGCCCAGGCAGCTAGCCGGCTAACTC
The DNA here is from genome assembly GCA_026259375.1 of Verasper variegatus. NCBI lineage: Eukaryota > Metazoa > Chordata > Actinopteri > Pleuronectiformes > Pleuronectidae > Verasper > Verasper variegatus. Next base: position 9,265,179 of record CM048046.1, on the reverse strand, counting down.
ACCTTGTATTGTCCTCCTACATTCACCGTCACATTTGACATGAAACAACCATAACCTCCGTGCTCATGTGGCAGGTCTGCACGTATGCTAACAGCAGCTGGTGCACACATGCAGTTTTGATGCAGGCGGAGTTTGCACTGTGAGAACAGGGGCTTAGCTTAGCTGGCTAACGACAGCGAAGCTAGCTGTCATTCAATGTCTTTGGCCAGCGGTGTGTCAGTGTGCACTTCGCGAAGATGTGACCTTAAAGCGCTGCTCTGTTTTGAACTTCACAAACTTTAAAGTACACGCCCGCACACACCAGTGGTTCGGAAGTGTGCGTCATTGTGAAACAGTCCCAGAGTAACCGTGTTAAAAGCTGAGCTCTCTAACCTTGAGCTCCATGTCAGTGAGAAGGTCCCGTCTCACAGTGTTGGCACATCCAGTGCTGTGTGGGACTCTTATTGAAAACTAGAACATCACTCAGTAGTGTGCATTCCTCTGCCATTGCCCAATATTCCCCTTATGAAATCATATTGAAATTCTCCAGATTTTTATTTGGGTCTGCACCAACTTGCACACGTTCATGGATAGAATTAAATATGCCTGATTTCTTTCATCAAGATCCATGAATTGTTTTTGCAAGCAATAAAAAAACATTTTGAAAAAACGCTTTATCTGGCAATGTAGACGAACAGTGAAAACAGTAAATGGACCCGCCCCCTGATCCAGATCAAAATGAATGAGTTCTTTACTGACCTGCCCCCCCCCATCTGTTAAATGTTTTTGTGTAATCCTTCAAACCATAGACAAACAGATCTGACCTTGTAAGAAGAAACTTTGTTCTTATCCTCCAGTCTGGCAGCTGCATCTTTGACCAGTCACTACTTTGAAGTTCAATTGTTTCATGAGTGTTTATAAATCATTCACTGCATCTCTCCATCCTGTCTCCACTCCTGTCTCCAGGTATTTTTCAGGGAGGCCAATGTGAAACAGGTTGATGTGCCCACACTCACCGGGCAATTCGGTATCCTCCCTGCCCACGTACCCACCCTGCAAGTGCTCAGGCCCGGCGTTGTCACAGTCTACAATGACGACGGCTCCGCTGTCAAATACTTTGGTAAGACTGTGCTTCACAAAGAGAATAACTGCGTCTCTGCAGGGCTGTGATGTTGTTTTCCTTCTGAGCAAAATTTGTAGGTATGTATTCCCATGCAACATTATAGTGGGAAGAATGTGCAAATAGCTTGTGATATACAGTGCATTCAGAAAAGTATTCAGACCCTTTCACTAATTCACAGCCTCATGGTACAATTGTAGATGGTCGATATAACGTTGATAGAACTGATTCCATCCATGTTTTGACAGGCGGCACGAACAGCCAATGCTCTCGCCCAGCCCTAGACGTAGGGCACAACCAGGACTTGTATCTTTGAATTTTCAAAGTCTGTCTTGTTTTTTGGCTTCAATCTTTCTGCCCTCTCCACTCCATCTTTCCTCTCTTCCTCTCTTCCATCTCCCCATCTTTTCATCCCTGAGATCTATCTTCTTTCCCTTATCCATGTTTCCACTCTATGTCTCTAACATGTAAAAATTACATTGTCACGTCTCTAACGTTGAGTAATACGTTACAGTGAGCGACGAGAATCAATCAAGCAATTGGGAAACATTGTTAACTGATTATGTTGTAGTGTTGTAATAAAAGTTCGCAGTACAGTTGGTATATTTGATCAATCTATCAATGGAGACTAATCTCAATTATTTTATTTTCTAAAGTGATAATTTTGGACCCTGGCTGCAACATGTCAAATGTGAAATAAAATGAAAGGGTCTGAATATAAATATATAAATATAAAAAAATGTAATATACATATCAGATCACCATGCATTAACGTGATAGAATTGAGACGCTGTGCTTAAATTATTGAATCGACTGATTGCTCCCATACGTCTGACCACCGAATTCCTTCTCCACACAGCATTGATTTTAAAACTGAAAATGACTTGTTGTTTGGATGTTTAACTCCTTTGTGTTTCCACAGTGAGCAGCGGATCAGTAACAGTCAATGCTGATTCTTCAGTGCAGCTGTTAGCTGAGGAGGCATTTACCTTGGACCAGTTCGACGTTGCAGTAAGTATAATGGCTTTATTACTGAGCTGCATCTGCAGAAGTATGAACATGTCTACCATGTGATAATACAAATGTCTCTTAACCTATTTGTTAACCAGTTGCAATTCTGCAAGTCAGTGAGCAGAACATTTAGAGACATTGGGTTTTCAGGATTATTCCATCAATGTAATGAAAGCCTTAATTTTTCAACATTTGACTAATCAGACATTTGTGATGTCTGAGAAAATTGTAGTTTAATATTCTTGAAATTCCATTCACAATATTCGGCACAATAGCGTTTTTAAAGACAGGGGAGTGTAGGATCAGAAGTTTCATCATGAATCGAAAAGAACTGTAATACAAACGGCACCATGTAAATCACAACAGAAAACATGTTTAATTTGAAATTAGAAAAGTTGGGGGTTGAAACAACAACATGATCGTCTGTACATTATGTTGCAGATCAAAATGCATCATGACCTTCCTGACACAGTCCAAAGATACATTGATCCAAAGTTTCACAAAGGCGGAACAGTTTTGTGTAATGTGCCACAGGTTATCCTGTAATTTCATCGATTAAGTCTGTATTTGCTTTAATGATTTAGCCAGCGAATGGTGGCATTTATCTTTTTATTAAGTGTGTAATGGTGTAATTTAGTGAGGTATATAAATGCTAGAGGTCAGTGTTTGTGGCATTTAGTTATCCTGTGTGAATACGCTGTTGAACTTGAGAATGGAGATTCAAAATATTACAATTACAACAAGTTTTAATGCTCTGTATGTGTTCATCATTGTTGACAGGATGTCATTTGCAAAGTCCGTTCTACCTGTTAAATTGCAACAGCCATTTAATTTCCTTTGGTCCTTTTTAATCTAAATTATAGCTCTTTGTTCAATCAGAAGCTGGTTGTCATCTCTGTCCTGACATTTTTCATCGCACTACCACGCAGTGCTTCTCTTTGTACCTGTGGTGTCCTTGAGCGTTAGAAATCCTGACAGTTCTGTAGTTCCACAGTTTAGACCTCACTGTGGAGGCGGGCGAGAGACGATTCATTTCTCCTTTATTGTTATGATGGGATTTGTGTTTCAAGGTTGATGTCGTCATCGGTTCCAAAGGTCAGCATCAGTATCTTTGCCTCAGAGTACATGTAAAGCACATTTTTGTCTCACGCGTAATAGAAATGGAAATCAGAGAAATTCTTAAGCATTGCATATCTCGCCGTCACAGACGCTTAGCTCGGGTTCTTGTAGCGCTTTGTTTTCTGAAATCCAAATCCTGCTCTTTGGAGGAGTCTTTGTTTTACTTTGAACTCTTTTATGTCTTGCCCGGACGACTCAGTGTTATACAAATTATATCTGCAAAATGTCAGTCCAGTGCGTGTGAGTCAATTCCTCATGGATCTTTTATGTTTTAATGAGATTTGTGTGACAGGTGTCCATATCCAATTTGTTGAGGCGTGCATAATCCCTGATTGTTCTCCCTGGTTTGTCTCCCAGCAGGGACACAGTCTTTGACAGCACAGACTATTCTTTGAACCCACACTAGATTTTCTTCCTCTCATTTTGATCTGCTGCGCTGATGAACACCTTCCAGCTGATAATTAGCCACCTGATCAGAGTTGCAGTCTGGTCCTTGTTTAAATGTCAGTCTTGTTAATGCTAGGCTGCATTATTATGCACTCACTGTGGAGGTGTCTCTCTTTGACCTTGGCCAGTGTCAGTGTCAAGTTGACTTCATAGCAGTAAATTCGTTGTTTTTTTTTTTATTTTCGCCCCTCTCGTCATCTCCCACTCTGCAGTAACAATGCACATGGGCCCACGCTGTTAATAAGGAGAGAAAGGTCAGTCACTGTTGAGTTATAGCAGATGTGTCAAATCCCTACTGGGAGACCTTTAACTTCCAGCTATGTTTGGCATTTCTCGTTTCTAATCGCTACTGTGACAAATTGAGCTTTCACAGCAAAGAGGCAGAGGGGATTTTCTCCGCCCGTCTTTCTCTGCACTTTTCAGTCATTCTTGTGCAGCCTTACTGTTGACTTTTACATTTTGGTTGGCATCGGCGCGTTTGATGATCCATCGTAGTTGACAATTATGTTACTACTTGAACAGTGTGGGTTCGAGTGATAAAAATGCAGCTCGGACTGTAATTTTCTATCTGAGCCAGAGAGAGAACCTACCGATATGGACCCAAACCCGAATGTTTTCCCTGATTTCAGGCAAATGCATTGTAAAAAATCAAGTAGATAGCCCATCCAACATGACCCAAAGCCACTTCAGAATTTTTGTCCGAAAGTGTCTCTGGCTTGGTTATTCAGTCTACAAATGATTAATGAGGCGATCAGCCTGTTTAGAGACTTCATCAAATCTTATGTCGCTAATGGCTCCCACTTCAAACCTTGAGTAGAAATGAGGTTCAGAGGGAAACATTTTACATATAATATACATAAAATATGACCCAAAACGACGACATATCTCAATTCTGGGCTTCATCAGCCTCTGCCCTGTACTGTCTCTCCTTTTCATACTCTTCTGTTTTCTGTCCATTTTTAGGCTGCCAAGGCCAACCTGGAGAAGGCCCAGTCTGAATTGGCTGGAACCTCTGACGAGGCAGGGAGGGCAGCGGTTCAGATCAGCATAGAGGCCAACGAGGCCATCGTCAAGGCTCTGGAGTAGACCTGTGGTACGACACCTCAGCTTCTGCACCATAAATAAATTATCAGTCTTTTTTGTTTGCTCAGTCCAGCACTAAATAATTACATTTACAGGAAACCAGTGGTTACGTACATATATTGAGTCTCGTTTTATTTCCGTCCCACTAGGTACTCTTTTCTTTTTCTTTGGTGGAAATCAATGGTCCATCTCTGTTTCCAGCTCAGTCACGTCAGTGTCCAGGAGATTCCATGCTTGCTTTGTACATTGGATGAAAATAAAAATAAATTTATTTGGAATTACCAGGTGGTGAAGTTTGTGGTGTTTTCTTTAAATCTAGTCCCTGCAGCTGGGATTCATAAAGTCAGTGTACTCCAATTAATCATTCTTTATCTGCAATAAAGATTGACAGATGAAAGCTGCATTGTATCTATATTAAGTGTTACTGTCACAGAGTAGCTTTGTTTTGTGGAAAAGTCTGAACACAACACAAAGTGAAACTTTCAGGTCATTTTACTGTGTTGTGTGTGTGTCTGCCACTTGGGGGCAGCAGATATCCGCTATATTTGCACCAGAGCACTCGTTCCCAGATTCTTACTTGACTTCAAACCACAGTTTTTGGGAAGGAACCATAATATTATTTGTCATATAACCTCTGCTGGACATAATTTCCTCTGACAGCCCCTCAAAAGAAAGATCCTGTTTCTGAATTACAGAGCTGTGTGTCAGCTCCTGTATCTGGTCAGAGCTGAGTCACTTTTACTGTTACAGGGTTGGAGGTATTTGGACCCTTCAGTCACAGCCTTCATTTTATGTTGGCAGTGCTTGTTTGTTATGAGCGATGACCTCAGACTTGTGCGGGCCAGGAAAGTCCTCCATTGCCTATACTGTGGAAAAAATGGGCCTTTCTCTTATTTCATAACCACAAGCTTGAGCTTTAGACTCAAGCTCGAGGCACTGATCTCATTCACGTGCCGATTGAGGCAACCGGTTTATTATGTATGTCAAAATATCTCTAGGGCCTTTTAAGAAGTGGAAGTGTTTACCCAGAATTGCTCTCATTGCTAATATGCAAATAGAAACTGCTGCTCAAATGGCTAATGAAACAAGGCTGACTTTTCTTGTCTAAACAGGAAAATTAATATATTGCTGTCATTACAGAAAGCAGACTATAATCAGTGAACGTAAAAAGTGTTGAAATATCTTAAAGCACATGTTGTGTGGACTTGCAGAATGTGACTTAAATCAGTATCCATTAATAAAAAATATAGTTCTCCAGCTCTCTGTTCTCCCTTCCAGTCTCTTTGATCAAAACCTTCACACCCATGCTACACACACACACACACACACACACACACTCATCAGGCAGCCTCAGGGCCTGGAGACATGCGAGTGAGTAACACTTCAGTCAGACGAGATGAAACAGTCACGTCAAAACCACCACTTCTTTAAATCTAGATTTATGAAGGGGGATGTTGAAACCGAGCACTGTTCCATTCTCCCTTCTGCTCCACGCTAAGACACCACTGTCTTCCAAAGGCAAAGCATGAATTGACCATGTGTTTACCATATGCACGCTCTCCTCTCTCAGGACCTTTTTTGAGAAACGACACTGTGAATGAGGAACTGATATTTTTATCTTTACCACGATTCCTTTTAGGTGTATTTCATTCTGTGAAGAAGCACGATTGAGTCAAAGCACGTTCATCTCTGCCTCACAGCCTAAAGAAGTAAATGTCTCACAGACAACCTGTCTGACCACAGAGCTGAAGTGCTGTGCGTTGTGCGTTGATGTAGAAGCGGTGAAGTGCTGTGCATTGCTAAAGCACGATGAGTATGCAGTGAGAGCCCTTACCCAAGAGCCACTCTGTCTCGGGGCTGATGAGGCCTGCGATAATAAGTCACTGTCTACATTTATCTCCCGTGGATGACCATGTACTGTAATTATAAAGATTGAAGTGTCTGCACCTCGGAGAGAATACGATGATAAACACCGTGACGATCCATGCTGTCATCTCTGAGCTCCGAGCTTTGTGATGGCTCACTGAGCTGCACAGCTTTGACTGAGCGAAGCAGCCGGTAACAAAGGAGCAGGACCAGCCCATGTGAATCATCACATTTCCTTTTTAATCCGTTTGCAGTGTTCCAATTTTTGTATGGTTTTGTTTGTGTGTTATTTTTCTCTCCTTTTCTGTTTAAATAAAGGATAAATAGAGTAAAATGTATTTGCAAAGAAAATTTGTATTACCTTGAAACAGCCAATGTTGTGTATACCTGTATTGTTAGATATGCTGTTGTGTGCACATAACACTCTTTAGTGCTAATTTGCACATGTTAGTGTGCCAAACTTGCTGAGCCATAATAGCAGGCAAAACCTGTTGTACATTAGCATGTTAGCATTTAGCTCAAAGCACAGCCTCACGGAGCTGATAGTATGGCTAATTTCATTATAAATGACTTCAACAATTCATTGATCCTTAAAATAGTTTTTTTAATCTGATGATTTATTTAATCATCTAGTTGATTATTGATATAATCCAGGGATAGAGCCGCGGTATCAAGGTACTGTTGATACTCGTGCTCGACCAATAGCCACTCTAGATCATGACGTTCCACTCATTTTGAATCGCATCAAACACCTAATTAAAGCCAAACTTGTGTCTGGTGTGAAATGAATAACCTATTACATAATACATTTATTTTATGTGTACTGTGAGTCTGCTCAATATCCCATCCACTAACATAGAGGAGGTGAGGTTTATGTTCTACACTGCAGCCACCGGGAGGCGATCAATACTCCTTGGCTTCACTTTTTGGAGCTGTCATGTCGTCCACAGTCAATGGCGAAAAACCTTCATCAAGTCAGCAGGGCGTTGTTAGGCACATGCAGGCATCTGTCAGTACAGCGGTAACACAGTTCAATCATAAAGCCAATGGAAAGAATCAAGGTGCAACATTTTCTTCATGTGCCGTCAGAAAACCAAACATGACACTTAGGCGGATATTTTCCCCTGTGCCGTCAGAACGTCTTGATACAGTCTTAGTCAGCAGCCGGACTGACTTACACCTCATCAGACTTGAAACACAGACAAGAGTCTCTCAGTGGACACTCAAACCAAAACGCTCTTCATCTCTTTCATACCAAAGCTGTTATTAGCCTCATGAAATCATGGGACACACTTCACATGCACCCCAATTGACATCTCACTCCTCGTGCTAATGATAATTCATGCACCTGACAAAACTGGGAGACCTGTTAATTTATCTGGCACGGCGATGAAATAATAAAAACGGAGTAATGGGTGAATAATAAGGCAGATATGCATAAAATGAGGGAGGGATAGACGACACTTTATGAGACGATAATTCGATTTTGTTTTAACCTGGTGCTTGATATGAAAAACAGTCATATGGGTCCAATGTGTCTCTTTTGTTTGTTACATAGAGTTGCAATTGTTGGTCATTTGCAGATATAATATTGTCTAGCCACAGGGTTTGTCTAAATAGGCTACAGGATACTGAGAGTGAGAACTGGAGGAAGTTAAATGTCCAGGGAAGGTAAATGCTGCCACCGTTGAGCCAGCTATGACTTTGGGGATTGCAATTTCTTCACATACCTAAGTGCAACAAAAATTACACATTTCATCCAGCGTGCACAGTCATCTGCCTTGGAGGTTTAATATATTGTGGATGTCATGTGGTACAGATAGATGCATTTTAGGGGCTTCTGAAAACTACATTTGCTCCCAGTGAGATCTGGTCAAACACGGTTAAGTGTGCAACAAGGGGGGCGAATGGAGGCTCCGCGGCGGCAAGAGAGAAAGAGAGGAAGCTGACTGAAGTACTGAACTTTTGGTAGGACTGTGTAAAGAGGGGGCCTGCAGACTCTCAGTCAGCTGTCAGATACTGCATCCAGCCTGGTAGTGGGAGTGGGGCCCTGACACCAGCCTCCCACCACTCTGCCCTGTTTGTGTCATCCATTCTTACAGCCTTCCATTCCACACAAACACCCACCCGTCAAACACACACCACACACACACACACACACGCACAGTCAGGCACTACCACAAACACTCAACCAGACGCACAAACACAAACATATTGCAGCCTGTGCCAGCTAGGTAACATTTCTACAAATAGCAGTGTGGGCATTTGGGAGAGAATCGCAAAGCCGCAAAAACGGCCTGCTGTAGAGGTGAGATAATCAGCTTTGTGGTGAGAGCAAATGGATGCTGAGTGGCAAGGCAGGTAATCACTGCAGTGTTTTGTGGGAGAAGGGAAGAGTGCTTTTTCCGTCCTGATGTGTGTCTACGTGTTTTCACAAAGAAGTGAGCAGCTGATTCAAGGACATGCAGGTATAAACATTACCACTATAGGCACCTATGACTGCATATCTACCACCTACACTGTCTATATTCAAATAGGAAATAAAATAAGTCAAAACATACCTCCGCCAAGGCCCAACAGTCCCTTTCAATGCACAACAAAATCCACTGAATTTCACACACTCATAAATATCAGTTCCTGAAATGTGTCTGATTTGTTTCGGTTGCCACTTGGTTTCATCAAGACGCACAAAGGATTCCCGGGGAAAACAGTGAAACATGCCCTATCTTGCAACATTAAAGTGGATGAAAATCCTGGATCTGCCCCCTGATCTGGATCTGCACCAAATTTGAATGGGTTTTCCCCTAATCCAAACATCATCCTTCCTCCAAAGCTGTTTCCAGACATGCACTGAACTAGGGACTGTACGTGAGAACACAAATGTCCAAGTGAGAGACTCTGGACTTTCTCCTGCCAGTCCCCGGGTAAAAACTCTGTTAATGTCCCAGTAAGCCCATGTGTGAACACAGCAGTAGATTCTCTGGAGGATCCAGCGCAAGCAGGTGGGCACATTGATGATGTTTCTAACATTGAGACACTACTACTACTAATAATAATGGTAAAATGAATTTGTATAGCACCTTTTAGACAAGAAATGCAGCTCAAAGTGCTTTACAAACATGCTTATAAAAATAAAAACATGTTTAAGTGTAATTCATATAAGAGAACCGATTCTAAATAACATAAGACCATGTTAAAATGACATTTAGAATAAAAGTAAATATAAAAAGAAAAACAGAAAAGAAAGAAAATGATAAAAAATATAAAAGCGGAGGAGTTTGAGCAAGAAAAATATATTTTGGTTACGTCCTGCCTCTGCCTGCTGCTGAAAACTAAAGGATGCAATAGCTGTCAACAAAAAGGCGATTTGATAGAAATTAAATCATCCCTTAAGGATAGAGTGGAGGACTGTGCGCGTGTTTGTGAGAGAATATGAGGATGATGAGGCTGGGACAGATGTGTAAAACATCTATCATTTACATGTAACTGTTGACAATAGGGACGGTGGTTGTCTGGCATTCCAAGTGCATCAGTAGGGCGCGATCCGACCTGTGTGTATATTACAAAATGAGTAGGTGTGTGTGCCTGTGTCAGGGTGCAAGCAAGATTTTAGAGACAAAGATGGTGCTGAGAGAAAGGGGAGATTTGAAAAGGAGTCACGTAACAAGGTGAGGCAACGTCAAGCCACTCATGCATATTTGCAGAGAGGACAAACCACTTAAAGAACACAAACACACACACACAAAAGCCAATAGTCTGCTATAGCGCAAGTCTATCCAGCTGCAGCAGTGAAGAGCAGACTTAAAGGAAGTTGAAGAAGGTTGCTCTTGGGTCAAGGTTTAGCTAAGGGTAAGGGTAAGGTGTGGACTGTACTCTCCCTCAAATCTCTGATGTAAATGATGGGTGTGGTTTGAACAGTGCATGATTTGAAGGGTCTTAAAGGCCACGGCAGGACCCTTATCTTTTAACTGCCAAACTGGGACACATAACAATCCACCCCTGTTTTTGCATTGAATCAATAGCACAGTTTTACCCGACCTGATGGATGAAGGGAGCAGGTGCAGTCTTTGAATAAGCAGGGAAGTGAGGGATATCAAAAGGCAGAGATGGCAGCCGAGTGGCGAGGCTTTCCTGTAAAGCCATTTAATACAGGTGCTTTTCAAGGAAATGCGATGAGAGCAGTATGGGCTTACATGCCCCCACTGACAGTATGCAAAGTTCTATGTTTAGTCATGAGACTCACCTCAGTCTGGTTTTACATTTCGCATGAATTTCTCAGTAGGTGGTTGGTTCCTGAGTCACTAACAAACCAGGATTCAGGACATGAGCTGCACTAATCTGTCGCTCTGCAACAGAGATTCCCTGCCATGGGTGTTTGTACCCCTGGTGGTACTGATGCAGTCGGGGTGCGTGTAAAGACTAAAGAGTAGCTCAAATAATTTACAAAAACAGAAATTGTAAGTTGTATAAAATGTATGATCATATAAAGTAACACCTGAGAACAACCTTTTGTGTGCAAATTAGTTGGGTCCAAAAATGACAAAAGTAATGGGTAAAATGCTGAAAGTATTTACTTAAAATAATGGCTAAGTACTCTAAATAAGTACTCTAAAGTACTTTAAATAAAAGGTGATGTCAATGGAGGGGTATCTGAGTCCATGTGACACTGCTGCGGTGCATCTGTAAAAACAGGTTGGGAAACACTGCAGCCTAATCATCACACAGTGATTGATTGCTGTGGTGGACAGGTGGTACACTTGCCACCTGTATATCAGTTCATGTTAGTGTCATGATATGTGGGGGGTTTGGGGGAGTGACAACTGTGACCCAAAGCTAACTGTCGTAACGGCTCCATGCCGCTAATCTTGGCACAGACACTTGACTCATCCCAAACAAGGGGACAAACGCTGATCCCCTCAGCGCGGATGACGTCTGATTGCTCCACTATCCTTTTGCAGGGTTAGTCATGTCTTGGAAATGTTCCTGTCCTAGAGATCGCACATTCTTCCATGTGATCTGTCCATCAGGTCCAGGGTGTGGGTTTGTTATTGCCTCCTGTGACTTTTTCACACACATTTTACTGTAGTGTGTCTTTAGTTCCAAAACAACTACTGGATCTGCCTGGGCACATGGGACAGATTGACACTTGAGTTCATGTGCAGTATAGGAACACACACTCAGCATAATTATTTGTTGCCCTTGTTATTAAATGTTGTGCATAGTTGAGATTATTATTGTGTGTGTGTGTGTGTGTGTGTGTGTGTGTGTGTGTGTGTGTGTGTGTGTGTGTGAGAGAGAGAGAGAGAGAGAGAGAGAGAGAGAGAGAGAGAGAGAGAGAGAGAGAGAGAGAGAGAGACACAAAAAGCCTGGTCCTAAGGAGGCCAAACATAATTTCTGAGCTCCTGGTTGAGGTTAGTGGTAAGATGAAGATGTTAGAGTTAGGCATAAATTGGTCATAGTTAAATGTTTTGGTTTACTCATGTTGTGGGGACCAAAAACTGTTCACATAGTCATATTATGGGAAAAAAAGCAATTCCACCTAAAATAAATCCTCAAATTCTAAGATGAAGACAAGTTTTAATGTTGAGGTTTAGGTTAAAGGTAGGTAAGGGTAAGGATAGGCAAGCAGTAACTATGGTTAGGGTTAAAATACCAAAAGAGGAATTGAGGCACAGTGTAAACTGCACCTCTGCGTGGCCTTTCCTTCCTCTTGAGCTGTGTTGAAAGCTTTGTGTCATTGTTTGGGCTTTCTTCAGATCTCATTGACCATGTCAGAGCACGAAGAAAGAAGAAATTAAGTAAGTCCATCATGATGTCACTTTCGAGAATTGTTACTGATATACTGTAACTTTAGGTACAGACACTGTCCGATGTTAACACGTGTGGCTTGGGCTGCTGTTGAGTTACAAAGCAACTTCCTCAGAAATGGCCATTCTCCCTCACTGGAAACATGAAGCCCAACTTTTTTGTGACAGAATCCACTGCTTTTCTCAGTACTGTATTATATTTAAACTCATCTAATTTGGGAAGTAAAACACGTCTCCTTCATGTCACTGTGAACTTTAAATTAGAGAAACAAGAGAGCAAATTGTAGAAAAGAAACTACATGTGACACATGCTTTGCAAAATGATCTGTGTAAACGTGCTCGGCTTTTAACCTTCACCAGTTCAGCTAATCCCTCTGCGCTGGGCGAGGCTCGCTTGTGTCCCCATGAGTGACTGACAGCTCACTGTGGCTTCATAGTCACAAGACTCACCGCTAAAAGCACAGTAGGAAAATATGCCCACAAGCTAGTTTCCACCAAGACTCCCAAAGCAGTGCAGACATAACTCCCTTAACACGCACCCTCTGGCTCAGGCCTGAATTTCCGTGTCTGGGGTCTCATGATGGTGGGGTATGACTGGGATCAGGATGAACTAAAGAGCGTATGATGGTCAGTGAGTGTTGATGGTGACCAATCAATATATCTGACAAAGAAAAGTCTGCAAGGCTCTTCCACTCATATGTCACAATAATCAAATCAAATGGTAGGTGGCACATTTTTCCAAAGGCACATTTGTATAGTAACTAAGCATAGATGACATGTTGTAATCTGTTGTTTTCTTCTGTGTCTAAGAGCAAATGCCTGAGTTCAGCCTGGGCCAGACATCCTCTGAATGCAGCTACTGACTGATTGCACATGTGGAGGTGGGGTTGTTCCATGACTCCAAATAGAAAAGCCAAAGCACTTTCTGAATGGCTGTGAAAAGGTCAGATGGATGGATTGTAGTAACAAAGCACCTCTAGATACTATAACTATGTATGGGCATAATACTGCATCTGCATGCAGTGTTCAAATATTAAGCAAAAATTAAATAATTGTCTGAGTATATGGCATATTTAATATAGCCTGAGGCTATAACCATTTAACGTAATGTCTCATTTGTTTAATCTGTAAGAACTCAAGTGTAAAATATGACTCAAGTGTAAAAAATGTTGCAGTATTAAGGTTGTGGTCACCGCACCCCACCAAGAAGTAGTTTAGCCTCAACACCCCATAAAACCAACACGGGTCGTCTTCACACGAATGAAAGTCAGTTTCATTTGTGAGCTTCAGAGGTTAGCCAGAGTCATTTCCTTTTTGTTTCTAGTCTTTAGGATAAGCTATAGTTGTGCTGTGTAGCTTCATGGTTGCAATGCACACATAAGAATGAAATCAGTCCTTTCATAATAATAAAGGCCATTTTTTTAAATAACAAATAACTAGAATGGTACTAGAATTACTCTAGAATTTTACTAGAGGTACTATGAATTATTCCCTGGAAAAGTGGTGAAAAATTCCTGGATCTGCCCCCTGACCTGGATCTGTGTGAGAATTTAAAGGGTCCTTACTTGTCTTCATCCTCTCACCAGGTTTCGTAGAAATCCATTTTGTAATTCTTGTGTAATCTTGCTGACAAACAAACAAACCACTTTACAGCCATAAAAACATAACCTCCTTTGTGCAACTAGCAAACTTAAAAACAGGCTGTGCCATACCATAAAAGTATGTGCTCTACCATTTAGCTAATTATCAGTCTACTGTCTGCCAACAATTCGGCGGTCATGACTCATATTTATTGTAGTTGACGTCACGTTAGACATGAACAATAAAAGTGTCAGGGAGGTGGAGAGAAGCATGCCAAAAAACTGTTTGTACACTCAGTGGCAAAGAGTCAAACTCTTGTGAAATGATCTCAAGAAGGTCATACAGGTTGTGCACAAAGAGCCTGTGATGACACTGATTACCTTCATCATATCTGAGACACATTTGATTATAATTATTTCCAAATTTACTAAACAGTTGAAGTGTAAAACTCTCACAATGTTGTACGAACTTTAACACGTGACCGACATTTCACATGCACAAAGATCACTCTTAACCTGACCTGCTGAAGATAATGCTTGATAAAACATTTTAAACCATAATGACACACTAGTATGTACAGGTGAATTACTGCCTCCACACTCATTTGTAAACTCAAATTACTCTTTAAATTGCCTCTGAATTTGGCAAATCGCAGCCAACCCACTGAGAAATGTGTCTGATTACATAAATACTTTCATCCACTGTCTTACATTTTGGTGATGAATCCTGGATAAACACATCTTTAACAGGCAGTCAACACCACACATGGCATCTGGTATAAATAGAGACAACTGACTAATTAACTGTCGTTGGCCTGCTGGCTGTATCAAGTATCATCAAACAGAAAGAACGGACGTGACTAAACATAGACAAGGCCGGAGCCTGGTGGAGCGAGGGAGGTGTGGGTGGTTATCATCTGGTTTCTACTGTGGCTCTTCAGGCATGTTGATGGAGGTTAAAACGAGCAGGATGGTGAGAGACGGGACCAGGATGACAGTTGAATTTAAACTGATGTAGGATCCGTCTTTTGTTGTGACAATTCTTGTTCTGAAGGACTATTTTTACATACCTCGGATTCCTGACACGTATCAGACAACCAGCGCAGAGGGAAGCGTGAACAAAGGAAAATAAAGGAGTGATGATGATTTAGTGTCTGTTTTTAGGTAATCCTCCTGTGACACATTGCTGCCACTATGACTATTAATATGTCTTTTCCTATACACCCTATATATAAATACTTGTTCACTAAAAACACAAAGGATACACACACATAACAGTATGGCTGTGAATAGGAAGTGCAAATGTGGTATTAGGAGTATGTGTTACTGAGTATTCGATCTTGGAACCCATCGGCTGTTGTTTGACAATGAATTAGCCTCTGGTGGCAATGGCTATATTATAATATTTTACGGCTTTCAGTGTAAACCTTAGATGTCTAGACCAAGACAAACGGCAACTTTCTACTAGGTGTCATAGGTCCATTTCGCTAATCACTATTCGGAGCTATCTGCATATGAATGCTGATAAATTTAAAGCCGTCAGCGGATGCATATTAGTCAATGTGTTCCTCTTGTGCTCGCCACATAAACTGTGTACCTGCTACATGATTGGTCAAACTAGAAACCAAAATCTTGTCCCTACACATTCTGCATATTCAGGATCTGTTGAGAGATTACTGAGTGTTTAACTGCTTGTTTTATATGTCCGATGTACAATACAAAACTTTGGCTGCTAAATCGAAATAGTAACAAAATACCTTGTTTTATGACACCGTGAAGCAGTGTGGGATCATGGGAGTTGTTTTCTTCATCACCACGTCTTGTCCCGTAATCTTTGGTTCCATTGGTTCCCCTGTGCAGTTGCGCTTTACTGAGAGAGCTTTGGCGACAGAACGCGCAGCAAGCGGCTGTGATGAATCGTGATTGATTTCGACTGACAGTTAAAAACAGATGACGGCTAACTGGCCAGCAGTGTGTTTTTTTTCCCTTCATGATACGTTGTTTGCCCCGATTGTTAGAGACAGTTAAAGGCACAGGTAAAGGGAATGAGACGTAATTTAAAGAGATGAATAGAATTTGGGTTTTCACTTGGTTTGAACATTGTTAGAAACATTTGGGATAATTTAAATACACAAGTCAACAAACTATAAAACACAGGTCTAATTGTTTTCAGACATTTATATGAAGAATCATAACATATTATATCTTTAGTGGCAGTTCAAATGTAGGATTATGAATAATCAAATTTAATTTAATAAGACTAACACAGTACATGAATGTTCTTCATGTGGTTAAAAGTAATGTTTTTATAATTGCAGATGAGACATTAACTTACACATCTGAATGGAACACTCCTGGTTTTATCTGCATTTATGATGAAGACAGTTTCTGATTCACGTCGAGGTGCACCAGGACACGGTGGGGCTGTGATGGCAGAGCAAACGCTTGGCTGCCAATGGAAAGTGTTATATTGAAGCCTCGCCTCTAATCATTAGTTATATAGATAGAGAGGGTCAGTGGAGCCTCCCCTGTGTGACTCACTTCATGCTGCTGTTCCACCTAGGCACAGTAAATATTTAACCACACGTCAATGGTGGCATTCTGTTGTCAGCTCTTCTCTGCAATGACGATGGCACATCATGTATTTCAACAGTCGTGCTTGGACATGCTGCTTTTATTTGCATATTATTCATTTTTCTGAAGAATCCCTAAATGGAGGTTTCCGTGAGATTGCCGTGTGCCAGAGAGAAATCAGCACGAAGGGCAATGAACTCTCCTTTATGGAATTACTGTTGTTATCATGAAACACAAACAGAGAGCGTAGCCTGGAAAGTTCAACGAGGAGGCGGTGGGAAAAAGAAGGAGAGAAAACCCGGAGGGGGAGGGAGCCGGGGGTTTACTGAGAGAGAGAAGAGGGGGAGAGAGAGCAGTAAAGCCGGAGGGAGACGGGGGAAGGATGACGTCGTCATCGGGGACGGAGGGCTATTTTAAGGGTCTGATCGGGAGAAGGCCGCTGCGCACTCCCCTGCGCTGACGTCACAGATGAGATCAACTCCCTGCACGGCCTACCAGCCCGATCATGTGACCCATAATGACCTTTGCAATCAGTGATTAGATTACTGCGGAGAAAAGACCTGCTGTATAGGGAGCAGATACACTGCTGCAAAGGAAAACAACAGGACAGAGTAGGAAGGAAAATAACATTTTAAAAAGGAATCACTCTATTGAGAAAAGAAGTGGGGGGTGGGGGGGGGGGAGCAGAAGGAGAGATAATTAAGCAAGAGTATGAGTGCAAGGACCAAGGGTGAAGACAGCAGGAGAGAGGGAAAGCAGAGGAACGGCAGCCAAGATCGAATTAGCCCGCAGCGTCGGCTACCCCTGAGCGTGGGATGGAGGGGGTTTAGTGGGCAAGGATTCTGGAGTGTGTGTGGGTGTGTGTGTGTGTGGAAGTATTCAACCATGTGGGAGGAGAGCAGGATTTGGCAAGTTCTGAACTTGCTTGCACCAACAAAGGAAATGCCTGCATCTGGTATTCATCACAGTGCACTGTACACACACACACACACACACACACACACACACATACGCTGCTATTACCTCCTATCTATTTCTTTTCAGAGTAAAAGTGCAGGGAGTACTGGTGAACATCGCAACATGTTGCTCTTAAACTGATTTGGTGTCCCCTCCGCACACACGCTGACCTCGAAGAGCAAACCTTTCTTTTTTTTCTGATACTATACTCAGTGAATGGAAAGAGCTATTGCAAAAGTCATATCTTTGTTTTACCAGAACTAATACGCAATAAGTCCATTCTGCATTGCCAAAACCACCTACCAGCCACCCACACTTCCTGCCCTGAGTCTCTCTCTCTCACTCCTATTTTCTCCAGTCTCTCTCGCTCCCTCGCTTTCACACTTGTTCTGCTCTGTTCTATTTTATGCTCTCCACACTGACACCTAACCTTTGTCGGACCACCAGTCCCTCTGGCGCTACGCCGTGGGCTGTCGAACAGACAAATAAACAAACAGATAGCGCTAACACCCTTCCAGCTTGGCCGGGTTTCACAGCTAGAAAGGTTCTTATCGTGCCTGGCTTGTGTCCTGTGGGTGGATTTCATTAGCTTATTTAGCACATTCAACCCAGTTCCCAGCTGAGTCCTATTGTGGGCCTTTTTTAGTGTGAGTAGACCGGCTCTGTAAAAAGCAGCGATTATCAGGTCCATTTTGTGGGGGTGTTGAATTTACACCATTTTGATGAGGCTGTGCAGCGAGCGCCCGACAGGCCTGGACCTAGGGTTTGTGGCACCACTCGTGTCCTATGGGCTGAGCCGCGTCATGACACACGACTGTGAACAAGACAAA
The DNA here is from genome assembly GCA_026259375.1 of Verasper variegatus. Classification (NCBI taxonomy): domain Eukaryota; kingdom Metazoa; phylum Chordata; class Actinopteri; order Pleuronectiformes; family Pleuronectidae; genus Verasper; species Verasper variegatus. The sequence goes on along the minus strand of CM048046.1, from coordinate 9,246,806 downwards.
TGGTCCGCCGCACATGGACAGAATATGGAACCCAGTGTGAACTATTGTGTTACAAACGTGATAGGCCAAGCCATATCAGTACATCGTATTCTCACAGGATCCATGTGGAGGCTGAAATCATAGTTGTTGCTGATTAACATTACTATGCTAGTGCAAGCCAATACTCCGACTATAAATGTTATATTAAGAAACACTTTTACATTTAAAGGGACACACTTGTTTGCTTTTTTTAGATGAAAGGATAGAGAATGCATACCTGTGCACATGTACAAACAAATGCAAATCGTCCAGACTCGCATACAGCTCGTCAGGGTAATGTCTGAGTGTTCAATGTTGCGGTGCATGTGTGAATGCAGCTAAAGCTAAATGTTAAGCTGCAGCCAAACGTTTAACACTTAACATCTGAGGGGTGATGCATATCATGTGCATTATACCCTGCACAGACAATGCTAACTTATTATATTGTAATATTGGCACTTCATAATGACATCAGTCTAAGGTCATTTATACCATATATACATGTAGGTGTTTAATCGCATTGGTTGCAAAAGTTAATTTATTACTTCAGTACATGACGCCATTTTCTCACTTCATTGTAACATCTTAAAGACGTAACTTATCAGTATGATGGGAAATCCTTTTCTAAACAATATACGTTTTAGATTTCTCCTCTAGCCTGATTATTTTCCCAGTTAGCCTGAAAAGTACGTTTTTTGGATTGTTTTTGTCTCGACCTTGACAGATAAGCTCCAAAATGTGTTCATCTGGAGATACCATTCCAAGTAACCATCCCATAGTTTGTTGAAAATGTATCCATGCACTGTTTAGTTATTTTGAACGCAACACATTGGGGTGAAAATGGTTCCCTGCCTCTGGCTGGTGTCCAACAGAGGGAAACAGCTTCTCTCCAACTTTACAAAAAGGTAAAATCTTCACTAAATGACTCCATGACTTCACTGCACCTAGCCAAGAAGTAGTGTGGCTAAACCCACAGCACTCTGCTTCTTCACTTCAGTTTTTTTTTCAGTTACACAAACAAGACATAGCGTATCATTGAGCTGTGGTAGAAAATCTGTTTCCTCCTGCCTTCAGTCTTTATGCTAAGCTAATGTAGCTGTGTCCTAACTGTAGTTTCACGTTCATGTACACATACAACTGTGGTATCAATCTTCTCATGTTCCTTTAACCAAAGAAACTAGTCCGTGAGTAAAACCTACAATTAGAGTGTAACTTTGCTGCTGGAAATATATTACATAGTTTGGTCATTGTCTGTAACAAGTGATACAGTTGATAGAATCACGGTGACCAACACCCTGTTGTATCAAAGCGTTAGCATACCAGGAAATGAGAAATGGCTTCTTATTACACACAAAGTACATGTCTTCAACTCAGCCTGCCACCTGGGACTGTGGTAACTAAGGACATAATGAGTACAATGTTCCTAATGTGAAACAAAACATGAACAGTACATTTTTGTTCATCGCTTGGAATACACACACAGTATACACTCAGCAATATGATGCATGCGTCATCCGTAGAGAATGAATACAGCTTGATTGTGAAATGTTTGGAGTGTATCCAGTTTGCCTTTGAGCGTTCCTCAGTCTATAGAGTTTGTTGTGATGAGTCATCACTCACTCACTCTCTCGACAATGACATGCATGTACTTTACAATATGTACCCAGGTGGATGTTGCTGTCATTCACGGGTCAGTTGTTAAATCTACGTTTGGAATGTGCAACACGAACAGTCCGCTTCCTGAAAACTTTTCCAGCCAAACTTTACAGGATTGTAGTCCAGGGAGTGTCGTGACTCACAATACTAGAAATGGGGGGGGGGGGGGGGTCTGGTCGAAATGTTCCTGGCTTGGATGTCCAGACGTTACTGTAAGCTGTGACTGTGACTGAATAATAGTCTGAAGTGACACTTTCTTTTCTTGTCCCGTCTTTGCACGTTTGGCACATTTTCACTCTGAAGCCGGGGCTCTGACACTCTCTGCGGCACGTTGTCTGCTTTAGTGTGTAAAGCCGTAGAGCTGGAGATGAGTCACCCGTCATCTGTGCTGTGAGGCCGGAGGCCGAGCGGTCGAGCACTTCAAACAGGGCCCCTTCAGAGGCCATGTCCAAACTGGAATCCATCCCACTACCATTCAACTCATCACCCCTCTACTATCTGCCTCATTTGGTGCATTTGAACTCCATCCAAACATTTTACAATTATCCCACACCACATGTCCTGCTACTATGACCAGATTTCTTCAAGCATGGCGGTACATAATGTACGTTCATAGCTAAATCACAAAGAACTGCGTAATCCCTGCAGCAAAACACACAAATATTCTATATGTCTATATTCTGTGTCTATATTTCTCAGAAATATAGACAAATGATACATGTTTAAGTTTGATTACCCCAACTAAAGGAGTTATGTTTCACCTTCGTTTGATTGTTAGTTTACGCAAAAATTACTAAACAGGCTTCTACAAAACTTAGTAGAGGCACTGTACATGGACCAAGAAAGAATCCAGTGAATTTTGACACGGATCTCGACGAACGGGCGAATCCTGGAGTTTTTTTTCAATTTCTTTAATATGACAAGACCCAAGGAATAGTTAGATAGAAATAGGATTTTGATGAAAACAAATGTGGCATATTTAATGTGGCACTGAAATCTATGAATGTGCCTAATTTTGTTGGATCTTACTTAGTGAAATTTCTGCTCACCAATGTACACCAATCAGAACATTAAAAAGAGAACTGGTTTTGGAGTGAATGTCTATTTTTGACTTTTAAAACCATGAAGCTTTGGAAAATAAATTAAACTACAAAACAAGTTTTAAGATTACCCCAGATATACTGAGCAGCTGGAAAATGTAAGCCGGTTACTGGTTGATATGTATAGTGGCTGATTGGTCTATAATGTCAGCATACAAACCATTTTAGGCAGCAGCAGCTTCAAGGTTACATCACTGTACTGTATTTGTGCTTGGATTTGTATGTCTCCGCCCTAGGAAAGAAATAAAAAGTTCACTTGGACTGAAGAACTGATTCGATTTTAGTGGTTGAAAGTCAAACGTCAAGGTCACTGTGACCTTGTGTTCTTGTGGACATGATGAATCAAGAACACCCATAGGGAGTTTTATTACATTTGGCACAAACATTCACTTGGACTGAAGGATGAGCTGACTAGAATCTGGAACCCACAAAACTTATGTTCTTTAAAATCTGGCACAAATTTCCATTTGGACTCAAAACTTAATTGATTACAAAATGGTCAATGTTCAAGGTCACAGTGACCTCATGTCTGTAGACTGAAACTGCCCTGTTTGGCAGAGCCATACGACTGTTGTGTGGTAATTCTACTTTCAATCTATTTTGTGATATTATCCATGTGTTTGTCAGATTGCACACAGGCATATGGGCAGATAACGTTCCCATCTTCATGTGTTTCGTTGAATACATTACATTCATATAACTGACTGATGTTCACCACACATCATACCCGTAATGTGTCATCACGTGTTAATACATGAACGATCACATAATACGTGTATCTGTGTCATCCATGCCGAAGTGACAGCCAAACACTGAACTGCCTCTGCCCTGATTGACAAAGACAAAACATTGTTGTGAAATAAGCGCAGGCTTTAGAAAAGTAAAATTAGATATATAGGATCAGCAATAAAGTGTCATTGGGAAATTCTGTGCTGGGTTTTCACAGTTTTTCATTTACACTTTTAGTCTGGATTTATTTTAATTGTTTTATTTATTTTTGATATTGAACACTTTGGGTCATAGTGTCATGTGCTCCTTGTTTTCTCTAAATCTAGATTTTTGTCTGTTATTATGAACATGAGTCTACAGTCACAAGTCATACTCAGCTACCAATCAAATTAGAGACACACACAAATCTTTTAGGACCACATCAGGACCAACATGTGTGCATAATTTTTTTTATTTTTCACCAAAATTTCAACGTGACAAAACTGTTTGGAGTCTGAGCTATTTAACCACTTGGCTAAATAAAAACAAAATGAGAAATAGGTAAAAAAAAAAAAAAAACAGCTGCTAATAAGTAAAAGACAATGGCAAATCTTCAAACACAGCAACCATAACGAAAAAGATTGACAAACTACAAAACACAACAACAAATAAGAAAACACAACATAACATCACAAAACAACAAAAATCACAAAACACAACGTATTTTTATTCATTGCTGTTTTGTGATGTGTATGTAGGTTGTATTTTCCCATTTGTTGTGATTTTTTTTCGCTCCAGGGCCACTGTATTTAGCAACAACTGACCCTCACACACTTTGAATGTATCTGCTGTATGCTTGTGTCTGTGCATGTTTGTATGACTGTGTCCGATTACATCAGAACCTCCCTCACATCTCCCAGAGAGCTGAAGACGTCCCAGGTATGATTAGTCTTACAAGCATTACTTCATATGCTTTGTATCATCATGTGAGGTATGCAGGTATCTTCATGTGTCAGCTTCCGGTGGTAAAAGTTGTGGAGTGTAGCATTGTGATGGCGAGGCGTGTCTGGCCCGCTCTCAGCCACTCGGGTGTGAATCAGGAGGAAACGGTGGCAGGCAGAACAACAGCAGCGGGATGAGTTGCGTTGGGCATGGTTCATTTTTCTCCTGAGGCAGAGGGCGGCCTGCTGGTGACTTTGATGGATAGGAATGCTGCTCACCCACCCACCCACCCACACACACACGCCCACACATGTCCCACACACACTCAGGCTCTCGCACAGCAACTCACGCGTCATTGCTCGTGCACGGACACACACATACTGAAAAATTGTTGACACACAGACAGGCTGCTCTGTCCCACCAGATCTAATATCCAACGCGAACTGTTTACGACCCGCCCACACGGCCTTCCTCCCCTGTCAATAAACTCTTCCCAGAAGTGTGTGTGATGCATGATCATGTAGATGGCTGCATACGGAGGTCGCTCTTGTATCCTCCATCACAGGCTTATCCATGTGCATCCCACTGCACCGTGCAGCACATAGTGAAGAACATTTTACAGCTTTTACAGCTTGATGATAAATATGTGCATTAACACGATTCTTACACTTAATCACAATTATGATTTGCCACATTAGCTGAGATAGAATGAGGGAACACACTGTTCCAGCTACTGGGGATTAAAATAAATGACATCCTGAAAGAAGGTCTCAACCCCAAATAGTGAAAAAAAGAAACTGCCCATTACCAGGCAATGTTAAGATCAAGATTTCATGTCCTGAGAGTCGCACTCTTGTCGCAAAACACAAGGATTTGTCAGCTCACTACAAAGTCTAATTCAGGCAAACAAGGTCAGAGTGTTCTGCGTGACCTAGACTGAGTTCACAGCCAAACCTGCTGACGAGGGCAGCCAAGCCGTCTCGTGGCTGAAAGAAGAACTTGACTCTCTGGCAGCTGGAGTGATGAACACCAATGCACATTAGCTTCCCCTCTGAACCAATGTGTTTCTCTCTCTCTCTCACACTCACACACACACACACACACACACACACACACACACACACACACACACACACACACACACACACACACACACAGATCCCGTAATGTGCCCCTGCCAACCTAACAAGCCTCAAAACAGGCCATAGAGCGAGCTAATTCAAAAGCGTAGCGTTCCACTCGAACAAAGGGCCATGGTTGAAGGAGAGGAGGGAGTTTAACCAACTCCTTTCACTTTGTTCCACTGAGTCAGCAATCTCCCAGAGAGAAGTGAAGAGATGGAGACAGATAAAGAGCCAGAGGGAGCTGTTGGGGCTAGGCAAAGACAGGCACCTTTGTTTGATCGTTGACTCTCACAATGATAACACCAGTGTTTCTTTTTGAACATACACTCTGCTCTCTCTCTCTCTCTCTCTCTCTCTCTCTCTCTCTCTCCCTCACACACACACAAGGATGATTCATTTCGCAGACAGTATGATAATATGCTGGTGGGGCACAACGTCCGCTGCACACCAGGGAGGAATGTGTGTCTGTAATCAGACTGTGCTGCTCTTCAGGCTGGGAGGAAGGGCAGTTTTTGACTGGTGAATGTGAGCTGACTCTGAGGCAGAGTCAGGCCTATCTCTCTCCCTCTGAATCATTGCACAACATCTCTCTTTGTCCTTGAGCTGAACCTTATTGTGATGATTTTATCATGTATGTGTGCTACATGGATGTAGATACAGTAGCCTGCCCTTACTTAGCTGGTTTACATTCTGTGGTGCAAAGTACATTTATTCAAGTACTATAGTTAAGTACATATTCATGTTTTTGTCTTTGAACACAATTATGTGCTTCTTAGTACAACTGTTATATATAACACCACAACATTTGCAGATAAGACTGTCACAATATGATCAACTTTAATAAAGTTAAGATGGTGCACTGCTTACATGTTACTCTTATAATAATAGTATTGCTAATTTTAGGATTAAAAGAAAATGTAAAATAAGTCATCATATCATATGATAATATATGATATGACTAGTTGTTCTACTTTGTATCCTTAATTCTCAGTAAATATTTCAATGCACACTTTAGGCATCGGCTACTTATATACATAATATACATTGTAATGTTTCGTTAGTACTTAGTTTTCAGATTCTATTTATTTTTTTCAATTACTGTCCACATTTCACTAATACAAAAATCTCTGTGGATATTTCATATACAGGTCAGGTGATTTTATTTATTTATTTTCTCAACAAATGTCCATGTCATTCCCGGGCGCATGTGCATTTCCTCGAAACGTGCCAGTGAGGTTTTTGTTTATCGGTAAGCGCGCCCTCGTATCCAGGCTGCATGTTTACCTGCTCTGTTGCCCGGTGACATTTTTCTCTGCGTCGTCAAAAGGCTGGTAACACCCCTCACATCCCCAAACCACCCGTTTCCCTGTCTTTTTAAGGTGGTATGGCCCGGGCTGGCCGTTCTTTGTTTATATATAGGAGTTTATCTCTATTAAAGTAAATGTTGCTTTGGCTCATACAGACCCTGCAGTGACTCAGGTGTATTTGTGTACCGTCGCTTTACGCAGGCACATTCTGTCCTCACGGGACAAGACCGCCGCGAGGACACTGAAGCAGGAACCACCTTAAAATCACATGCTGACATAACAAGTGCACTACTCTCCACCCATATCCGAGGCGAGTCAGTAAAGAGGTGTCTCACCTTCCCGGCTCAGTATCAAGAAAGACACCGGTGCGCGCACAGCTCAGAGCGCGCAGGCACCTCGGCAGCGAACAGCAGCTTCCTATTGGTCAGAACAAGACTCGAGCTCTGGTGCGTAACGACGCGCGGTGGACACGCACAGCTCCTGGCAGAGAATACACCGAGAAACCTCCCGTGGATTTTTCAAGTGATTGGATTTACACGAGTTTTTTATTTTTAATTTTTTATCACTGACTTGGTTTTACTTTATATGCCAAAGCTGGGGGAACACACTGGAAGACAACACAGTCCAGCGCGAGGCTTCACAGTTTTCGCCACGATAATTGGTGAGTACAACATCAACATCACAAAACTAGGCTGAGAGTATTCATCACGAGATGCTCAGGAAAGTTTGACGGCATTCCATATTGTGTTGGTGCGTGAGAAAATTGATTTGGGACGAGTCGTCTATCGGGGATCGATGAACGCATGTCGCGGAGTGATTGGTCGAGGCACCTTTCATGTAAACTCTGCAGCCATGATTAACTTAATGAGGCCAGTATTGACGACAGGAGTAATGGCCGCGTTACTGTAAATTATATTTAGCTGAGGCTGATGGTGTCTGTTTAACAAACTCATTAAAAGCATCATAATATGATACAGGAGTGAAGTGACAGTCATGTTAATATAATAATACACTTCTTTGTGAATGATCCCAAAGAATAAACGAGTGGATTCATATTTTCTGACCGTTACATGATCGTTATAAACGGAAATATCTTACAACACAATGAAAGAATCCCCTTGTAGGTTTTGATTGTGAGAGTGTTACGCTTGACCCACTAGGTGGCGACCGAGTATCTTATTTTCAGAGTTTAAAGGCCCTGCTGGTGTTGGGAGAATCTGTTTCTTTGGGGAAAACGTGTGGGGTGATTTGATCATCATCATTTTCCTTATTCCCTCAAACTGGAAACTTGAGCAGCAACTTTTGCATGCAGGGAAAAATGCCAAGTCAAATACAAGAGTTTTCCATCAGATACTGCGTCCTCTCTGTCTTTCACTGTCTCGTGTGTGCACTGTACACACTGTGAGTTCTCAGGAATACTTCATTCCAGGGGATTTATTTGCATTTATTATATTATTATAATGGTGTGTGCATTTTGCTGATGTCAGGGGTTGGAGGAGGAGGATGGTGTCAGCACTGATAATGCCACCCAAACCATGATAAACCTGATAACTTGGATTAGAGCAGTGAAGAGTGTAACCCCTGCTCTGTGTGCCAAGTCTTTAAAATAGCTGTGTCCACACTGGGCTGCTGTAACACAAGAGGAAGTGAAACCTGATCAAAACATGGAAGCTCTCATTGATTTACAGTATCACACAAGTCAGATCAAAATAATACATTAGTCATAGATTAATTAAAGAAAATGATTCACTTCATCACTCCTGTATTTGTTTATTTGTTAATTATAATGGATGCTATTTTGGCCCTTAAATACATTGAATTAAGACCTGGCACAGATGAAAACTGTCTGTGTGAGTCAGGAGATATCCACCTTGGCTCAAGTGAAATAAACATGCAACATAGACAGTTGTTTTTCGTATTAACATACTCGGTAAATATAGGTAATTACTGGCTAATAATAGGTGAGTTAGTGGAAGCGAGACTAGTAAACAGTGGGTTCTGATCGCGTCTTCCTCACACCGTGCAGAGACCCTCTGTGCTGTAGGGACACATATTTTGTTCTATGCTGTAATTTATTATGAATGGCTTAAGCTCGCCTGCCCTCCACGTGGGTGTTGGGCCGGCGCTCCCATTGGCCGAGCGCAGCAGCGTCCTGATAGAGGCCTCCCGCGATTGGCCGCGCGGCCCCGGGGGCCGTGGGCGTGTCTTTATCGATGGTGGAAGTGTGGGGTGGGGGGGGTACTTTGTGACAATGTTCATTGTCGATATTTTCTGCGGAGCCGTCGCGCGTACTAGCGCGCAGCACAGGACAGCCGCTCGCCACCACAGCCGTGTGAGGCTCTGCTGAGAACGGAGCGCGTGTTCAATCCTCTGAAGCCGGTGAACGCATTTCGACAAAACACCGAGGGACTTCTGTGGTTTTGTATTTCCCCGCACGGGTTTAGTTTTTTTTTCAAGATAATCGCGTGCGTAAATGTGCGTCCTCGGCGCTTTTAGCTGACGCGTTCCTGCCTGGCGTTTGCGCATCTATGTAGCACACAGGAGGACTTTTGGCTTGGTGCGCTGGGGCAAAGGCAACAAAGAGAGAGAGAGAGCAGACGAAGAGAAAAGCGAGTCCGTGCGTAGTTGACTTTCCTGAGGGGGATGTTCTCATGATATATCGACCGGACAGGAGACGGAGCGGGTTTTTTTCTGACTCTCGGAGAGCGAGAGGAAGAAGGCACCGAGACCCACAGAGCAAGGCTCTCTGACTGCTGCCCAACAAGGGACCGTAGCCGAAGCGACGGACCTTGCCCCACCACTGCCCTCCCAAACTGACTTCACACTCTTCATCCCCGGCTCTGCTCGTCCCCCCCTACTCTCCTCTCTGACCACAGGTTATCGGATGGACCAGCATCCCAGCGCCCGGAGCTGCACCAGTCGCGGGGCTTCGTCCTGCGAGGCCGTCCCGACCGAGCCCTCCATGAATCTATACATCCAGTCCACCACCGGCACACGCTTCGAGCTCTCCCTGCCCCTGGAGGAGACCGTGGATGGACTGAAGAGGAGGCTGTCGCAAAGGCTCAAAGTACCGAAAGAGAGACTCGCACTGCTGCACAAAGAAACGTGAGTAAACCCTATAGCAGCATGACTGGGGAGTGAGTAAACTGGAAGTGCGGTATCCTTTCTATTTATGGGAAATACTCGTTTTAATTATGCTTTGCGCTTGTATGGGACTCCGGGCACCATCAACCGTAATGTCCGGGTTATTACGCAGCCCAAAACATGAGAATAAACCCGAGTTAAGATAACATATGTTTGTATCCATACTTATCCTATTTATGTATTCGTGCCTGAGCGCCCGGGGAGGGGGGGTGGGGGGGGGGGGTGCAGACACAACCTTGGCTGCGGTGGCCATCAATGCATTCAAGGAAACCACTGACCACTGTATTGGAATTACGCATAGGGGACGCAGCGGTCACTGGAACAGTATTGACCAGGCGATCTGCAGACTCGCATCGATCCGATTCCCTCCTCCATTATAAATACCGAAGCCTGACTGATTTGCTAATGCTGTGCGAATCATACAACGTTAAACATTGATGAGTAAAGTCACACACAGACTTGGTAGCACTGTAATTTATTTACTCTGCTGCTGCAGGCATATGGCTCATCCCTGGCATGATACTGGAGTGTGGAAGCAGATAGAACTCCTGAATGGTTTCTGGGTGGTGTGAGGTATTGGCTAACCAGTTTCCTTAAGCACTCAGGGAAACGCTTCTGTAATGGCACAGAGATGCATGGGCAAGGGATGAGTTAAGACCCTTTTTATTATTTAAAACTAAACCAAAACCTGCAGCATTCAGCGATTCCCCAATGAATAAGGCTCAGGTTAAATGGGCCAACAATAGTGCAGGTGGTGTTATGCAGAAGAGTAAAGGAGGGGTTCGTATATGCAAAGAGTCAGCATTGTTTTTCAGCCCCCCCCCCCACTCCCCCACCCACTGTAATCACCCAATAAATCACATCATCCTTTAAAACCCGAAACCCCCTATTTAATCCCCCCCCCTTCGCCTCAAACTGTAGACCTGCAGCAAGTCCCGGCTCAAGGCCTTTGTTCATCCGCGTTTAGATTTGGGTCATGTCCGTGCAGCAGGCCGGCCCTAACACCCCCACGCCGTCGGGGGTTGAAGAGTCGCCACACCTGGATGTGAGTGGTTTAAGTGCATCGTGACCTGCAATATTAAAGCGTTTCCTTGCTGTGGAACAGATACTCTCATGCTCTGCAGCAGACATTAACTAGTGAAGCCCTGAAAAGGTATTCATATCACCTTCTTTAGAATAGAATTATAGAAACAGCTGTCATAATGCTCCACATGTCAACTGACAACATTGGGCCTGCGATGTCAGTAACAGCTCATTGCTGCACAGTTTTATTACAGCTAGAAAAAGGACGGTGGTTTGGGTTTCGGCATTGGGGATTTTTGTGCAGCTCAAAGAAAACTCTTACCTCCACTTAGGCAAGTGGCAGTGGTGCCAAATATCCACTGCGAGCGAATGTCAAGCTCCACTATACTCGAAATTGAAATATGACAGCCAAATCAATACGTCTCTTTCATGGAGCTTTTCACCCACGGCTCTTTTTCAAGCTAGTTTGGAAGTGTGTCTGCCCCCCCCCCCCCCCATGGCTAAAGGCTGTTTGTGTGTCTGAGGAGAGAAGATATTGTCAGCACAGTCTAATTATCTTGTTCTCTCTAACCCTGCAGGCGACTAAGTTCAGGCAAACTCCAGGATCTTGGCATATCTGATGGGAGCAAGTTAACGCTTGTACCAACTGTTGAAGCAGGATTAATGGTAAGGGCCACTTGAGTGTGATCTTATTTGAGTCTATGTGGAATATTAAATACAAATACTGATTATAAGCATTGATAATACTTTTTTTTGCATCAAAATTGCTTTTAATAATTGGTGTGTGCTCCATCGAGTCCATTAAAACCAATCATTCAAAATTGTTTTCTTCTTTCTGTGCAGTCTCAAGCATCAAGACCCGAACAGTCCGTAATGCAAGCCTTGGAGAGCTTAACAGAAACTCAGGTAAGAGTCTGAGGCCGTTTCTCTGTGTTGACCCTGAATTAATTTGGATGCATCAAAGTCAGTATCCTGCCACAACTGCAATCTGAGCAGAACTGTGGACTCGTTTCTCTGTGTTTGCATGTGGGGATATGGGAGGTTTCAGCTTTGGTCAAGTGCAGAGCAACAGCCAGCGATGACAGAGTGGGATGAGATGAGCCGGCTGCACAAGCACAAGCCTCTTTGCTTGTTTAATCTCGGCCTCTTAAACAAGCCAAGCCAAGCTAGACATCCAGTGTGAGCTGTTAGGGTATAATAAGCAGCAACACCCTCCCGTATCCTAGTAACATCTGTGATAGTGTGTGGTGGGGGTGGGGGGTGCACAACGCTGCAGGAAGCCAGGGCGAACACCAGGGCTTATTTGTGAGAAGCTGAGAGGATGAACACATAACACTCACTTCCACCTTTCTGTTTATACCTTTACCTGTAATCTCTCTGCACTCCTGTATTTCAGCATCTAATAGGCATACACATAGATGAACACACACACACACACACACACACACACACACACACACACACACACGGACAGTCAAGTTTCCAGGAAGTGTGCTGTGGTTACATGGAGACTTGAGTGTGGTCTCACTAACTCATAAACAGAGTGCTGGATCATCAGATGACAGCCCTCTCGCTCTGTACTAGCACAGGGTTCCTGGAAGCCTTGCATGCACAGTCTGAGTAAGGCCTACACCCTGATTTACAGTGAAACAGCTCTTTAGGCCGAGTGAAATGCATGGTATGCATTTGAGTCAATGTGTCATGACTCACCAAAATGATCAATAGTGAGAGTAAAAGCAACAAAAAAAAGGCAGATCTCTCGTGCTGGGAGATTGGCCGCAGAGAAGAGAGACGATAAGGCTGAATGCACACAGACGTGTATGTGTGTGTGTGACGTGTGAAACCCTGTGCAGCTGACTGACTGACTCAGATCAACTTCCTTTTGTAGTGTTTGGTAACACGGCGATGTACGTAACTGCACCAGCGATGCGCGGCTGACTGATGTCAAAACAGAACAAAATGGTGAAACTGGATACTGATATAAGGAGTTGTGTGTGTCAGCGGCGCAGCGGTTACGTCCACACCAATTTGCTCAACGGGCGATCCTCTGCGATTTGTTCATTTTTGGTTTTTATCAGAGGAAGTGGTCTGTTTTGAGATAGTGGAGCATGGTTTGGTACGGTTTCATTCCCTGCTGATAATCTAATGGTGGATATCCTGGCCCTGTGTGTGTCTGTGTGAGTGTGTGTGTGAACTCAGCATGCATCTTGTAGCACTGACAGCAGATGACTGCGCGTGTAGGTGGTTGTGTGTGTGGTTGCTGGATGCGTGTGTGTGTGTGGATGTCAGAGTGGTAGTGGGCTTGAAGGAAGCTGTGCTCATCATGTGGTACGCCTTTGCTGAGCAGCCATGAGTGACCATCATTTTCACCCAGAGGTGGACGATAATTCAACTGGCGACCCAGAAGAGAAGATTTCTCACTCTGCCTTTCTTCCCATGTCTCCTCTCACCCTATTGCCCACCCTACTTCACTGTGGCCTGCGTGTTTATTGTGATGTTAATGTTAATCATGCAGCGGGGATGGAAAGAGTAAAGCACACATGCATGGACTGATATCAGGGTAAAAAAGGTTAAAATAAAGCCATAAATCTGCTTTAGTGTGTTTTTATCCAGCGAAATTGATTCCTGTTTATAATTCATGAAGTGGAATTGAAAGATATAGATTGTGGGGAGATTACGGATCTGAGTAAGATTAGAAAATAGGAACACAAAAGCTTTCCCTCATTTCCTCTCTACCCCCCTCCTAACTCTGGGGCTATCAAAAATCAATCAATGCACTTAGCTCTTAAAAGTGTCTGACATGAAAACAGATATGCCCATACACCCAAAAATAGCCTCGGGGAGATTTGGGGTGGCTGTTAGTTGTTGTAGCCTTAGAAGAAGTGCATGCAAGCAAGTGGAGCTCTTTTAACTCCTTGAGTCTCTGTATATTTTGGTCATGCGAGGTCTGAGTTCCAGATCGGGATGTATTCCCAGGAAGTGAGTATATTCGTGGAAAAGACTGAGCTGAGGGGGGGATCGCCTCGTGTCTCCCTCTCCTTTAACAGTGCTCTGGAGGAGTCTGCAGCTATAGCAGCTTGCTAGCCAAGCAGCCAGGCAGAACATGACAGTTTCCAGTGGTGTTTCAGACTTTTGTGGAACAAGTTAGATACAGAATGTTTTATGGAAATTGAGCCCCGGCAATTATCAAAATGGGATTTTTCTCCTTTGCACCGTCTCCCCCTTTCCCTCCGTCTCCCCCTCTTGTTTCTGCTTAGCAGCTCTCCCAGGGCCCTATAATTTAAATGTGCTGCGGTTTGCAAAGTCCGGCTTGCTGCTTCCCTTTTTGACCGTGATGGCTGGCTTCTTTAGCAAGGACAATCCTGACTTGCCTTAATTCTTCCTCTGGAATCTCACTAGACTTTCTGAGCTGTATTAAGCCACTGCCTCCTGACAGCCCTTCAAAATACAGTTGCCTGCACTCTTCTCATTCTGTCTGCTAAATAGAGGTTGTGTGTACAGCTTACTCGTGCAATCATGCGCACACACACACACACACACACACACACACACACACACACCAGAATTGAAAGGATATATTTAAGAGGATTTCTGATCCTGCTCAGAGAATGAGAAAATGTCTGATCCTAGTAGTAAAATGAATGTACACTTACAACACAAGCAGTGAAAGGGAAATGAAAGCAATATTCACAGTTTCTGGGCATATGTAGGCTGTGACATCAGCCCTTCATGTATTGATCTTGGCATTTGACTGAAAGAGAAGGATTATATTTCCCTCTCAGCACACAGGGACTATTTGCTCATTGATGCACATTGATGTTAGAATAAAAGCCAACCAGGCAGGCAGGCATCACCCTTACCATCCCCCTCCATTGCCCTTCCCCCATGCAGCCACCTCTTTGTTCCTGTCTTAAAGCAAACCTGCCCAGCTGACAAACCCTCAAACACACAACAATGATGGAGGGTCACTCTTTAAGTTTTGCTCTCCCCCTACAATCCCCCTTTCATCTGCCATACGTCCATAGGCGTCACTATACCCGATTGAGTGCAGCTACAGCGGTTGCACGCAGGGTTTTAAAATCAATGCACGGCCCAGCTGGAGCGAGGCTCAGTGAGCTGCAGATTGACGAATTTTGCCTTGAACACTAACACAGATTGCTTTGGGAGGAGGATGCATGTTGCCATTCCATATGTCCCTGCGGAATACGCCACTACATATCTGCTCTACTTTTCTCGCTCCTGCCGACAAGCACCTCCTGTCCTCACCCACTCCACTCCTCCTCCTCCTCCTCATCTTCCTGGCTCAAATATGGCAGTTTTGTCATTGTGTCTAGAAGCAGGCAGATGCAAAGTAGTAGGATCTAACAATATGTGTGGGGAGTCACCTCTGGGTCACCCTCACCTCGCTTCTTCTGCTTTGCCTCCCTCGGGGGGGGGGTTGCCACAGTGGGCCAGACAGGTGGTGGGGGGGAAAAGAAAGGGCAAAGCTTTGCACAAGTCATTCTGTAGCGTGTCAAGTCGATGTGTGTGAGTGTGTGCAATCTCTGTAGGCTGGGGGGAATGTGGCGGATGAGTGTAGATGCTTGGGTAACACACGACCGCAGAAATACAGGGGCAGAATCTAATGGAAGACAAAAGAATTAAGAAATGACTGAGATAGTTTGTAGGTCCTGGTCCTTCCCACTGCCATTGAGATGAAGATTTTTTTGTACGCATGCAGCTTAAACGAGGGAGTCCTTGTTTTTCTTCAGAGTGATGATATATGAGCATATTGTTTTGGCAGAATGTGTGAATCAAAATGTGAATGGAGTAAAAGACAAAAGCTCTTTTTAGATGCAGAACCTCCTATAATGCTGTTAAGGAGACCCTCTCATTATGGCAGGTTTGTTTCTTTACACTGAACCAAACAAGCCGGCCCACTGCTGCTCCAGTGTGTGATTTTTAGATCACACACGCCGGCGTTCTGCAATCAGAAGTGTGACGTGTAACACAACCGCGTCTGCGTCTCTATCCTGCCATGCCAGCTCTCCCTCTTGCACAGATCCAGCTCTGAGACTATACCCCTGCTGCCGGCATAATGGTAGAACAACAACAATACCACCCCCCCTCACTCAGAATGGCGAGGTGGAATAAGACTGCAACATTCCTGTCTTGAACAGGCTGCATAAACAGGGCTAATTCGGATCCAAATGTCTATTAAGCCCCCCACTCATGTAAATACTGGCCTTGAAAATTGCATTAATAAGCTGATCAGGCAGTATTTTTGCACCTGTGTAATCCCCTTTGTGATGCTTAAACGCACAGTGGGATGGGGAGGTCGGGAATCAAGGTGTGTTCTGCAGCAATTAAGGGAGAGCTGGATTTTGCAAGGGATTTCATTGTCCTATTGTGCAAATGCATCTGCTCGTATATATGTGTGTCTTTGTGTGATTCCTCGTTCACCATGGCAGTCCTGTATCTCCACATTTGAGTCGTGACCGTCATTGTCTTCCATTCCCTGGTGACACTAAGCTTTTGTGATTCAAGAAGCAGACATCGTGACTAGTGGGGCTACTGTGTGGGAGGATGGAGGCCAGGATTATCGCGTCTGATAGCCACCACCAAGTGTAATGGAAGTTCAATTTGGCATATGCTACTGTTGAAACAGAGAGACGGGGTCAAAATACCCAGGTTGATCCACTAAGCCAATACAAGAACACACAGAAGCAAGAGGAAGTTTTCTCAAGAAAAGCCAGCACTCTCTGTGCCTTCGCTGCAGGCATTACTAACCGCCACTCTCCTTATCGTCTTTCCTGCGTCAGTCAAACTAGAGCCCCACTCCTCCTTCACTCCCTCCATTTACGTGTACCCACTCACTTTATCTCCAATAGATGAGGCGCCTTTTCCCCACTCTCCTTTTTGCCGCTGCAGATAATATTTCCACACATTTGTATCGCCGGGTACAGAAACTGTTCATCGCCAATTGACACTTTCCTCAACCAACACACAGTCCTCATTAAATAGTATTAATCAGCATTCAGTGGAGTGGGGGAGCGTAAGCAGCAGGCGGACGAGTAAAGAGTGAGGATTTCTTTGCTGTTGTTCGCCTTGAATTAAATCTAAAGCATTATGGGCTGGTGGGGGTCGGGCTTGTATGTGCATGTGAATTGGCTCAATGTAGCTGGCCAGTTGCTGGCACAGTGGCGAATGTGTAGAGCCGTTTTAGCAGGAACCTGATCATCCTGAACTTTGCCATTCTGATCTCTCATTTTACTCAGCCGATCAAATTTAGGGATGGCCAGCTGGTCCTCACTGAACAGCCCCCTCTGTTTCCTGTCAGGCAGTATTACAGATGCCTATCTTTCGAATTGGTTCTTTGAAGAGCCCCCTGGCTGCTTTTAGGATTTGGGGCATGATGCAAGTCATTGATTTTTTTCCCCGTCTCTTTTGAGGGCCTGTTATTGCATCTTTAGCTGGTGCGTGTTTGCACAGAGACTATCAATAGTGTCCTGGTGCGATCAAACATTTAGGTCGATAGGCGGGTTAATAAGCAGCTTTTTGAACCGTACCTTTCACCTATAGCACTTTGACAGGTGAGCAGCACTGGAACCAAAACATGGCCGGAGAAGATGTCTTCCTCCTCTCATGGCCTCCCTCTCTCCACCCTCCTGTCCTGCCCTCCAATCCTCCCCTCTCTCCACTGTCCTGCCTTCCAATCCTCTAACCTCTTTTCTCCGGCACAAAGCTGCTCAGTTGTTCATGAATGTCAGCTCAGTGCTGCCAGTGGCGCTCTATCTCTCCCCTCTCCGCCCCTCTCAACCCTCCCTCAGCCTCTCTCTTCCTTCCTCACTCCTTATCTCTCTCTCTCCTTTAGTTTGCTTAGTGTGCAAAGGAAGAACGACTGCAAATGAGTTCCTTGAACCACAGGGACCCCAATAAATAAAACTGTCAGCCAGAGATGTCGAGAGAGAAAAAAAAAAGAAAGAAGGAAGGAGCCAGAGGCACACTCTCACTGAATATTTCATCACCCACCATCAGCACCACCACTCTGACACCCTACCCCCATCGCCCGCATCCCGCATCACCCAACCCCCCCTCACAATCCTTGCTCCCTCCCTTTCTCATGCCATCCGCCCCCCTTTTCCTCCACGTTTTTCAACTCCTCCATATCATATTCTCCCCTATCACTGCATAGCAACCAAAGCCTCCTGCCGAACAAAATACCACATCCTGGACCTAAGAATGAGAACTAAGACAAAATGGTTGATGGCACTGACTGTGGACGTCAGTTATTAAAGAAGAGTAATGTCTTCATCAACACCTGTGTGCCCCTGTGTAGACTGTGTTTTGACATCATGCCCGTGCAGTTTCTGTTGAGCATATGTCGTTTTTAAGCAGACACACACCTTGTTCTTCAGGCATGAGCTCCTCTTCTCTTTGCATACCACTGCTGCTGCATCAGAAAGAGAACAATGATGGGCTGGTTTCTCTCTGTCTGCCTTAACACAACAAAAGTGGGGCTCCACTCTCCCCGTCCCCTCATAGAAAAGCACTACAGACAACCATAGGTTTTATGAAGGACTGGAATTTGTGGAAGGCCTCTGCAAGGAACAAGGTGGAAACACAGGAGGAAGAGGAAGGTGGCAGACTTAAAGACAAGCCTAGAAGCTATCCTTTGTTTGACTGTGATGTTCCAGAAGGCTATATCTGCTGTCTCCTGACGTCAGTGGTAGCCAGCCACATTGGCTGTCTTGGCTGTGCTCCTTAGAGCAGACAGACATGTTTGGACTGGAGCTGAGCTGCTAGCCGAGACCTCTGGGAATCATTTGCTTGCCAGCTCTCCAGCACTAGAGAACCCCATCCCCCCTGCACACACATACATACACACCCTCTCTAACACACTCACTTGCCTTGTTTCTCTCACAGTCTCTGTCCGTCTGGAAGAGGCTTGTTGTTACCTGATCACTCTCACCAATCTAGCCTCTGGCAGGCAGGCGGGTCGCACTGTATCACCCTCCGCCTCCTCCCCTCCCTCAGGAAACAGGCCCTATTTCAGGTGTTCCACTCCACAGCTCCCGGCTCCCAGCTACACAAGCTGTTTGCTCTCCTTTTCGTGGTGCCCAGGAGAATCAAGGAATGAGTACGTCTGACGATGAAAATGATGCAACTTCTCTCTTGGAGGAGTGGACTTCCACACGCAAAGGTTTACTTTGGTTCCTCTTGTTTGTGTTCTGAGGGAAGGGAAAGTGACCAATCAGATTATAGTAGTTGAGTGGTCCCCTATCATTTTCCCTGCAAATTAGATGCCTGCATTTATGTGGGTTTGCGGCCTTAAAATGTCTTGCCTAAAGATGAAGTTGTGGTGTGGGGTGTGTGTGTGTACGTGCGGAGACCCTGAATGACTCACGCGCATACATTACACAGGAGAAGATTTTCATGCAATTTTAGCTCCCATGTATGTGAGAGTGAGGGCGGCCTGTGTGAGCAACCTTTAAATTGACTCATGAGTCAACGGCCGAGACTCCGGGAGTGACAAAATTGACGATAGGAGGGAAAAGGAGACGTGTGAGGCAGAAAGCTTTCCTCTGGTGCAGGCTAATTTAAAGCCTGCCTAGTGGTGTTGGAAGCTCAGTAGGAGTACATGAGTTTCATCTCTGTGGTTTTGACTAATCCACACTAGTCATTATAAGGGTAATCAAGCCTCCTCTGTTTCTCCTGCTGTCACTCACTGTCGGCCTGTTTCTCTCACTTTCTCTTGCACGCTAAAGCAAAGGCCCTGCTCAGACTAGACTTTAAATGTTATTTTGGATGATCCCTTCACAGACAAGGGGTATAAACAGATCTTTCACTGCTGTCATCATCCCAACCTCAAACAAAAAGACGTGTCCCTCATGGCCACATTTAGAGATCTCGATGTGCACCTATCAATCGGGGAAGACATGGTGTTTTCGACACACAGATAAATTCAAATGTGAGTAGAGAGAAGCTAATTCTGACTACAAGCAGCGACTCCAGGTGTGAACTGTGAGCGGTCACACCTTAATGACACAGTCTGGATATTTGTGGATGCAGGATAGAAGGTCTGAACTCTACCACAGACAAAAGAATACCCAGTTGGCTGTTTTACCTCCCTCCCTCTAACTAAACACTGGGTCAATGATCTCCCTCAGGGTCTCTGACTTTTGAATGCGTCGGTTTGTATGTGTGTGTTCACTGTGTTGTGGGTAATCAAACCGTTGACTCATTCTCTTGACAGCTGTCAGTCACAGGCTTAGTCAACGTCTCCTCCCCCTCCTTTTCTCTTATCTTTCTCTCTCTCTCACCCACCCACCCACCACCTCCCCAAAGCCACACACACACACACACACACGTACACACACACATCTTGTCTATTGGGTGACCTTTTATACGTGGTGTTTCCTCCAGCAGTTCCACTTTGCACCCTGCCCTGGGCTGAGTTTATTGTCTTACCACCATGGAGTAATCATGGCGGGTGTGTACTGTATCAACAGGCCATTAGTGACTGAGTTCACACTCTGAAAAGGCTGAGTTTCTGTTTATCCTGCAGCCGCCTGTATGCTAATCTCTCCTTTTTTGTGCTGCCTTAGCTGTTGATTATTTACATGTTGCAATGCGGCCATCGGATCATCCCAACCCCCTTGTCTGTTCACCTGCCTCTCTTCTCTCTCATCCTCTTTTCCACACCATGTCAATACCAATGTGCAAAGGTCACCCTGGCAACAGATAGCCAGTGGTCGATAGAGAAATAAATAAGCAGAATGGGAGAGAAGTGATGGCGGGCAGAGCCTGGTGGTTCACAGGGTTAACTACAGGCCAACCTTTCAGAAGCACACTCCAAAGGCTGCAAGGTCTGCAGGGATTGAGGCCTCTGCTCCTTTCTGTTGTCTTTGTATATATGTTTCTATTACTTGTTTTCTCTGCCCTGCCATTAGTCTTTCTCCCATCCTCTTTGTGCTCCCTCTCCCTCTTCTGTAGCCTCTCAGTGCTCCTTCTTCATTCCTGTTTCTACCTCCCTCCCCGTCTCCCCCCTTCTCTGCCTCTCTGGGGACTGAAAGCACACAGGCAGTCAGGGTTGTTGAAACCTTTTTGGACAGAAGTGTCACTTTGTATTTGCCAGTGCTGTTTGTTTCTGTTTGCTTCTATTTAGGGAGAACCTGAGATGTCATTACTGCTGAGTCTTCATGGCCCAAAGAAACTTTATGACCCTCTGTTGACTCTCACAAGAAAATACATGTTCAAAAACAGACATACACTCACGCGCACAGACTAATGCAATGAGTAACAGTACACAGCTAGAGGGCCAGGCTTGCTGGAGTGGGGGGACAAGAGAACTTTTGTTGTTTCGCGTGAATCCTCCAGCCAAGTCGTGACAACTTCGCTATTCTGTGTGTATTTGTCTGTGTTCATCCGGGCCATGGGTGGATCAGTGGAGGCCTCCACACTTGGCCCCCTGTCACCCATTGCCAGAGCTCCAAAAATGGGCAGCTCTTCCAGTTCCGCTGCAGACCTCTGGACAATCGGCCATTCTGTGTTTGAGAGGCAGGCGGGGTGTATTTCCTGGACGTGGGACTGATTTTTCAGGCCCCCGGCCAGACAGAAGGGTGGCCTTTGTCTCTGCGCTAAATGACACTGCTGACTAAGAACGGACTGAGGGAGGCGAGAGAGAGTGGGCTCTATTTGTGCGTGTGTTTTCCAATGGGTCTCCTCATCAACCGATCCCCAGCAGATGTAAATAGGCCAATGTAATACAGAAAAGTTATTGATTGCATGACGGGCTAATGTGGTGTGTCCGAGTCTCCATGAGAGGGCAACCTCAAAGCACTTTGGTGTATGTGAATTTTAACTTCTGTCCATTGGTTAATTTACAAATGAATCAATGTACTTGGGACAGTCTCTCTCTCTTTTTTTAAAAGGTTTTGGTTTTCAGTACAAACTTTTGATACAAAGCCCAACCAGGCCTCAAGATGTTACAATATACCCAGCCTGTGGTGGACCTATCTATTTCTGTTAAGTCCTATTAATAACTCAACCTTTCTTTTTTCTCTCCATGCAGGTCAGTGACTTCCTGTCCGGCCGCTCCCCCCTCACCCTCGCGTTGCGTGTAGGTGATCACATGATGTTCGTCCAGCTGCAGCTGGCGGCGCAGCAGTCTGGCGGTCCCCAGGTCCAGCACAGACACGTCATCACCCGCGGCAACACAGAGACGGCAGCGGGACAGCCCACAGGGCAGCCCCGTGTCCCCCACCCTCACCCGCATTCCCACAACCTTCCCCATCATCCACATAGCCACCCCAGCCCCCACTTGTCCCAGCCTCACCCGGTACCTTCCTCCCCATCTACCCCGGCCGCCGCTTCCTTCCCCCTGCCCTCCACACACCACCAGCCGCTCCCTCCCATGTACCACCAGTCGCCCTCCTCGGCTCATTGTAGCCCTCCTACTCCTCCTCCTCCGCCCCACTCCCCTCGCCCGACGCACAACCCTGGAGGTCTTTTCCGCTCACCAGCTCATAACCATCACCACCATCACCACTACCACCAGCCTTCTCCAAGCCAACCCAGCCATGACATCGGCCAGGCCAGCAGCCCTGTAGCCCCGGTCCTCTGCCCTGAGGTGAGCTGGGAAAATATTTTGAAATTCATATTATTTATGTTTTTGTGTGCTCCACTGTTACATGTTTGTCATAAGTCCGAGCTAACTTAAGCAATACTTACTGAGCTAACAAAAAATATAAAACCATCTTAACCCTCAGGTGAATGAAAAATGGAGGAGATGAGTTGTGACCTACACAAGTGCCACACACTCAACTAAATCTTCCTCCATTACATTGATTAGATTAGTGGGATATCCCAACAGCAT
Source organism: Verasper variegatus (assembly GCA_026259375.1). NCBI lineage: Eukaryota > Metazoa > Chordata > Actinopteri > Pleuronectiformes > Pleuronectidae > Verasper > Verasper variegatus. The sequence continues at coordinate 9,223,927 of CM048046.1, read as the reverse complement.
GAGGGTGAAGCAGTGGTTAAGTCAGATCTAGGGAAGATTTGCACGTGTTGTATGTCTGTGTGTGTGCGCTTCCATAGTGCACAGAGTCATTAGTCATCAACAGAGTGCAGTCTGCTTCCCAAATACAAACAGGCAAACACACGCGATTAGCCAGGAGGCCATGACATCCATATGACCTCATCCTTCTCAGTGAAATATATGGGATTACGAGAGGTGGAGTAAAGAGAATGAGAAAAAAAGGCAGAGAGAATGAAGTCTGAATGAATCAGTGAGCTGGTTTTTCACGTTGGGACTGATCATTAACCTTGCCATTTTCAGTCATTTATCATTAACCTTTATAGCCATTTGTTTAACTTTGGTTAACTCGAAGAGCAGCTGCACACACATGAACAAACACGCTTACTCATCTCCACCGACCACATTCGCTCCTTATACTTGGTCTACCTCCCCAAGCTGCAGCCTATGGTAAGAGAATAAGAACCAGATGTCAGCGGACTATGTGGGAGAGATGGTTCACAACAAGGAAACCAGAGAAACGGGCCAGTGTAGTATGCAGAAAAAGAGAAATGGCTATTTCTCACCAGGCTTTTCGCAACCTTAATACTCACACAAACACAAGAGACAGTTGCATGGGTTTCCATTTCACTTTCAGATGTCAGTTATGTGATCCAAGTTAAGCTAAGGTGAAGTAGCAAGGCTGCCAAGTTTGGTCAGTTCTCAGATTTGGGGTAACAAGATACCCGGGGGGTTCTGGGCCATTAGTTGCTAGAAAGCTCAGGTTTCCATCCTCCTGCAGTTTCTAATGACCCCAGCCTTTACTGCATAAGTTACTTACAAAGTGCAAATAGTTACAACACCCTTAAGTAAAGGTAACTTACAGAACTCATAAAGGTGTCCTCAGGATAAACCTTACATGATTTCAACATGTCACAGCTGACATAGCTCACATGCTTTGTCTGCATGCCATTTGATGTATATGCTGATACATTTTCCACATTCCACAAGATAGATTTAAAACATCTTTTCTTGCCTACCAGCCTCATTGTGTATCATTTTTCCCCTCCAGGCTAACTGCAGCCCCAACAGCCCTACCAGTGGCACCAGTCCCTCGACACGCTCCCGTAAACCTGGCGCCATCATTGAGAGCTTTGTCAACCACGCTCCGGGAGTCTTCTCAGGGACCTTTTCAGGTAAGGGCGACACTGAGCTGCTCTAAGCAATAACCAGTCGCACAGTGAGATCCACCTGAAAGACGTCTTTTATGAGGAACTGTGTGCTATTGTTTCAATCTTTGTCTTTCTCTCCCTCAGGCACTTTGCACCCTAACTGCCAGGACAGCAATGGGCGTCCGAGACGAGATATTGGTACCATCCTGCAGATCCTCAACGACCTCTTGAGTGCAACACGCCACTACCAGGGCATGCCACCCTCCCTAACCCAGCTTCGGTACCAGACCCAGTGTGGCTCGCCCACTTCCACTTCCCCGTCCCCTTCCCCCTCCCCACCTCCCTCACCTCCAGTTGCTAGCGTGACGGGCCTCTCTGCCAAAGCTACCTCTGTGCCTGCCGTCAGCCCCAGCGGCCCACCGCCGACTCTTCATCCGCTGGTGCAGTGCCAGAGCCAGATCCGCATGTGCAAACCCCCTGGTGAGTGGCTCTACTCCACGCTCCCTCTGCTCATGCAAACATGCCTGAACACAAACACACTTGCATACACACATTAAGTCATTGCGCGTCCCTTGAAACCCTTGTGGCGCAGATGTTCTTCAGTTGCCACAGCTTTGGATATTTTTGTGTGTGTGAAATGACTGCGGTCTCAGAATTTGTCGTTTTACCAAGCTCTGCTCTTCCATTGCATTCTACTAAAGAATTCCTAGTGATCTTTGTCTTTTAGTTTCTATTCTCATAGCACATCATGGTTAGCTTTTTGGATCACTGTCTCACTGAAGCTCTTATTTTCATCTTTAAAATTCTGAAAGCAAGAATAGAAATAAAAGAGTCAGATTATAGAACAAAAACAGTCGTGCTTACAGTTTTTCTCTCCTGGGTTTTGAGGCAGAGGAGGAGAGGAGGAGAAAAGGGTGGGGGGGGGGGTCTCCTTAGTAATGCAATACAAGCTTCTTTAGACCTGTTCAGTCAGGATTCACTTGTCATGTCAGTTGTCTTTGTTTTTGTGCGTCAAGGAGATAGGTTTACCCCTTCAAGCCTGGGCTGGGCCATGTTTAGATTAGGCTCCGGGTGGTTTAACCTACCTGTTAAAGAAGGACTGCAGCTGGGGTGTGTATGGGCTGGGGCTCGTTTGGCCATACAAACCCTAACATTCCAATGCCCAAGGGCTGGGCCATGCAGGGCAGCGCTGGAGTTCAGATGATGCTGTTTAGGGACTTAGGGCCTGGGTGTTTTAAACCCTCATTTTCCTTTGCAGATACACAGGATGTGGAGAGTCAGACAGATGTCCAGAAGTGATATCATTCAGTCCATGTTGTAAGGTTAGACTGGCAGTGCTGAGAGAAACAGCATTGTCCTCTGCTGTCTCCTTATCTCCAGTTGAGGAAATTGAGCCACTCTTTGGTGAGCTAGCTCGTATGTTTTGTTGAATAGTCTTGCAGGGAGGGTCCTGGAAAACCGAAATAAATGTTTAATGTTTGCTTTTGTTTGAGGAAAGCGAGAGCGTACATTTCTATTGTCATACGTGGGCTTTGTCAACTGCTTGATGACCCCGTTCAGACCTGGTATTAACATCCGTCCTGAGTGATCCAATCAGCAGTGGTCAATGCTAAGTAAAGGGTGTCTGGGACGTATGTGGCCACGTTCTTTTCTTCACAGCACAGCTTCATTCAGATTCATTCAACCACTCCTTACTCCTCTCTACCTCTTGCTCGCTCGCATCAAACATTGTCATCGGGAACAAACATTGTCCATCGGACACAGCTGTAAACTCAGACTTCATAAAGACAACATAATTTGGTCTTCAGGAACACAAATGACTGTTGTGGGAGCACACAAACCTGGAGCTGTTCTTGCATCTCTCAGGACAGATGTTAATACCAGGGCTGAACAGGGCTGAACAGGGCCTGTGACCTTCTGTTGCGAGTAAGAATGGCGTCTTTCAGCTGTAGAAACTGAACACAGATTGAACAGGCATGTCCAGTGGTCCTCTGTGTCGCCCTTACAAGTGTTCAGTGAACAGTTGGAATAACACAGGGTTATTTTCCTAACTCAGGGAAGACCTTCTATTCCTTCACTGACCCAACCTCCATACACCACCCCCCTTCCCCTCTTCTCCCATAACTGTCATCCCTCTTCGTCTGCACTCAGCAGCCCACACTGCTGTTTCCCCCATTTGCTGTCCAAAAACAGCTTTGTCTGTAAAATCCATCTCTCTCTTCCACCTTCACCCCCCCCCCCCCAACTCCCCCCTCTCTTTCCACGTCTGTGTTGTGCATCAATACATTGTCTGTGCTCATTTGGCCTTTAAATAGATAGATTTATTTCGAAATGCAGCTCTCGAAAGAATTTGCTTTGTGAAGTAGAGGGCAGTAAGAGGAGGAGGTGGAGGACGCGGAAGAGGGAGGCAGTTAAAATCATAAACACTAAGCCTCCATTCATCATAGGAGTTTTTGTATCCTGTCCATCAGTCTACTAACTGCTGACTGATTAACCAAGGACAGAGAAAAAAAAGTATGGGTGAAAGAATAGCCTGTTTAATGCTTTTTTTTTTTTTCAACTTCACCGCTCCTGTCCAACTTCCTCCGCTTCCAGAAAGTGATGTGAATGAGTAACCTCCCCAGCCAACCACAGTTCAGCTCACTGAGACAATGAATGTGCCAGTGTGTTTGTGCCGACAGCGGCTGCGTGCCTATCGGTATCCTGTTCCACATGGTGTCCTAAGGAAGCCGATGACTAAGCGCTCTGAGGCAGTCTTATCAGCCGACACCTGATGGAAGACTTACTGGACTTAACACCGCAGCTTAACTCTGCTTCACACAAACCTGCCTTTATTCAGCTACAGGAATAACCCGGTCCCCCATTTGCCCGAATATATATGTGTGCGTGTGTGTTTGTGTGTGTGTGCGTGTGTGCGCAGTTAAACTCAGGTTGAGGCAGCCTCTTGAAAATGTCACATAGCTTGGCTGTCTCCTGAGAGCCTTTACCCTTTCCACTGCAAGTTCATGTGCGAGAGGGAGAAGACAAGCGTAAATAAAAAGCTTGAACACACACTCACTCTGTCTCTTCATAAAGGCCTTGTTAAAGGCTTGGGTGACTAGCTTGGTTTCATGGCTTTGCGGTATTGCTGAGTGTGAGGATTTGTCAGCTGAGGACTCGTGTTGGATTTGAACAGGAGGGCTTTAGGGCGCCTGGCAGGCTGATTGTTAGCTAAATTCCTTTACTGAGTAGGATGGACCTCCCCGGCACCCGCCCCCCCTCCAGCCAACTTGCCCCCTGCCCAGCCAAACCCATTGTGCAGGGGCCAGGGACAGGGGCTACATACAGGGCACCAGGCTGAGCCATTGTGGGGCATTGCGGGGGGGGGGCTGTGGGATTATAGGGCTGCCTTTTTAGTTCCACTCCCACTGCAGCTGCCTTGGTTCAACACAGGCACGCACTGAGAGAGAGAGAGAGAGAGAGAGAGAGAGAGAGAGAGAGAGAGGGGCAAAGCAGGGGCAAAGTTAGCGCTGAAAGCTTCTCTAGCACCCCCTTCCTCTCTTGTTTCCCTTCCGCATCCCTTCATTCACCCCTCCTGTCCCCTTTCGATTTGTCAGGTCATGTTAGCGTTGTGCTGGCTGGGACTGGGCAAAGCCATAGGAGGAGGGAAGGCAAGAGGAGACAGGGAGAGAGGGAGGCACAGAGCAGGATACTATACATCTAACCTCCCCGAGTCCTGCATTTTAAGCCTGCTTGACCACAGCAATGCACTTTATCGACAGGTATAGGCTTAGTTATAGGCCCTTGTCACACGCAGAGGTTTGGTGTTACGCACGTGCACCAGTAATTCGGCAAATGCCCCTGTGACGCAGCTCAGCGAGTAGCTATCTAGGAAAGCCTGCAAAGCACATCAGATGCCCTTTCATTGTCGACAAGGAGAGTGAGAGAAGGAGGGAGAGAGAGAGAGAGAGAGAATGCAAATGAAGTCTAAAAGTCATTGAAGAGCTTGTGTCCCTGCGGGGCAGTCAATGCCCTTTCACGGTGCTGTCAAATGCTCATATTAGCCATGATTTGATTGGTTGCTTTAGTTTGCGTCTGAGATGGTTTATTTTTTTAGGGTTGGATGGTGTGAGAGTGTTTTTCCCCCCACATAGTTCAGGTTTCTCATATTTTCTGACAAACTATACTTCAGGTTTCTTCCTCACGGTGCCATCTACCTCTGGTCTCTAATCGGCATCTTTAATGTGTGTATGAAGGGTTTGGTTTGTGTTAATGGAGTTAGATCTTCTATAGTAGTCTCGTCAGTGAAATAAATAGTTGTTCGCCCTTGGGTAAAGGTAATAAGTACAATTTCATTATATTATCAGTAAATACTGAACCTGTTCACCTGTTGGCACTTGGAATAGAGTAAAGTGAGACTATTTCTACCTCCAACCACTAGGTCATGTTTTCACTTGTCCATTTGTTTGTTGGTATATTTGTGAACAAGATTATGCAAAAACCACTGGGTGCATTACCACAAAACTTGATGGAAGGATGTGGTATGTGTCAGAGAAGAACCCATTAAAATTTGGCATGGATCTGGATCAGGTGGTAAATCCGGAAACTGGATATCTGTGTGTGTGCAGCTTGGCAGAGGTATAGGCACGTTACTATGATATTTGCTAAGCTGTACCAACACATTTGGTTGGTTTACTGACACAATCTAAGTTCTTGACTCATGATAGCCATGCACTTATATGTAATATTATTATTTAATTTTGAATACTACAGTAATTATTATAGTATTTAGGCATTAAATGGAGACAGAGGCTTCAGAAAGAACAGGCAGTGATTGTCTTTTCTCCTCTTCTCCTCTTTTTCTATCTCTCTCTCTGTCCACCCCTCCCTCCACCCCCCGGTTCCCCCCTGATGCTGAGCAAACACAATGTTCTCTCTGCAAGATCACAAGACTTATCAAGGCAAACAAACAAACAACAGCAGTAAGACAACTGCAAATGAAGGCCAATCTTTATACAATCAATAAAAAGAGAAGCTCCTTTAATCTCCCCCTGCGTCCTGCACGCTGCAGCCCTCCTCCCTTTTTTCTCTACCTCCATCCTCCGCTGCTCCTCCTCCTCCACCCACCCCTCCGACCCTTCCTCCCCATTCACTCCCTATCTCAGTCCTTGCTGCGTTGCTGGGCTGGGCTCAAAGGCAAGGAAAACTGACTGACGAATCAATTATTCATAGATCACCCCTTCTTTCTCTCTGCCTCTTGTCTGTTTTTCCCCGGCTCTCGCTGCAGTGTGCGATGTATGTACAGGGCCTGTGTCAGGGTCTTCAGAGAAGGAGAGTGTGGGGTGTTGGTGTGACTGGCAGGCAAAAGAGAGGTTAGAGGAGGAAGAGGAGATTGGCATTTCCTTCCTCTCTGTGCCCTTGACCTGACTTCTTTTTGATATTCGTGCATTTCTAAGAAAAGATCCGCTGTTGCTTAATCAACTCTAGTCTCTTTTCTGTGTCAAGCAGGATTGTACATGTGCATGGTCTCTCTCTATCTCCCCTCCTCCTACTCTCATTCATTCCCCAATGTCCCTTACCCAAGGAACTCATGGTTCTGGGTCCTCCAAGGTTATTGTGCTCACGTCAAACCTTAGTGTTTGCAGCCAGGCTCTGGGCCAGCCTGTGTGTATCTGTGTGTGTGTGTGGGTATTGTGTGTGTGCAGGCTGTGTGTATAGTCTGTCCTTCTTCGCCAGCCCTAATAATAGCCCTACTGTCATAAACATAGTCTGGAGATCCCTGCGGCCAGCTGTGTCCGGCCCAGTCGCCCAGGGCTCCGGTAGTGACGCTGATGAATGGCCTCCAACACACACACACACACACACACACACACACACACACACACACACACACACACACACACACACACACACACACACACACACACACACACACATTTGGTTAAGCTCCAAGCACATTCCCTGAGCTCTTGCCAAGCCAAAGGCCAAGACCTCCTACAGCCCCACCAAACTGCCCTTTATGGTGTGTGTGTTTGTTCTTACACATTGCTGTGTCGTCACAGTAAATGTGCCCTCAGAGCTAAACAGGATCATGGCTGTTGTTGATCAGATAAACTGAAACACTCCAAAGACAAACTGTACCAAACCTAACAGATTTTGTTTGTAGGCATGTGTTGGCTTTGTGCCGTTTCATTGTGTACGGCCATTTTTCGAAAGGGCCGAGGGGCAGTTTAGCTGTTGGTGTGTCAGGGCAGGGGAATAAGGGGGAAAAGGGAGGAACGGAGGGGGAACAAAGCCTCACGGCAGTGTATATGGATGTCACATGGAGCTGAGGCAGTGGAACAATTGCTCTAATGTATGAGAACCCCCCCTCTGGTTAAACCCCTTGTTCTCTGAGATGACATGCTGCCCTAACACACACACACACACACACACACACACACACACACACACACACACACACACACACACACACACACACACACACACACACACACACACTTGTATCAGAGCATTTATCCAGGAAGTGGAATAACCCCAGTCTATCTATGTGGCTGAGAGTCACATTAAGAGCTGTTTAACATAAAAAGTTGTTAAGAAGCAGAACGGCTGCTTCATGACTGCAGTTCAGTTCTTTAGTATGCACGGCCAAACAGTGGTGAATATTTATAGTGGGAGAGAAAGGCTCCGTGCTCCTTGATCTGATAAGCAAATGAGGGAAAGAAGCAAATTAAGCCCACACAGGGTCCGCAATTCATTCCGATGAGGTGGGGAGTGGGTAGGGGGCCAGGATCGATGCGGAAAACTGCCACCTCCAGCTGAACCTTTACCCTCCACCTCTATCCTTTCCTCCACTAACCCCCCCCCCCTCCTTGCCCCTGGGGGAGGAATTCCTTCACCCACACCACTGCCACCCCCTCCTCTTCTATCCCGCTTCCCCTTCTTTTCATACTGCCCCACCTATAGCTGTCCATGGGGAGACACTGGGGTGTGGGATAGCTGAGGGGAGGAGGAGGGTCCTCCGTGTGTCCGATTGGTGGAGGAGGTGGGGGAGAAGGAAAGAAGAGGGGGTGTTGGGTCAATGAGCTGAGAGTAGGAAGCTACAGCCATAATAAAGAAAAAAAAATTGAAGGGGAAAAAAAAACCAATCTCTCCCTGTCTCTCTCCCCGCTTACAATTTCCATTCGCTTGCATTTTCTATCGAAAGCCAATAGCGTTGTCCTGGGCCCGAGATGGATGGCTGCACTAGAGCTAAGGTTTAATCAATAGGTCTTTTTAATTTGCCATCGATCCACGTTAAAAGCTACTGTGGTTGTTGCTGCTATCGGTGTGTGTGTGTGTGCGTGCATGCACCTGTGAGTGCTTACGCTTGTGTTTGTGTGTGTGTGTATGTGTGCCTGAGTGTACACACTGTGCATGCATTTTTGTGTGAATACTTGATGTACTCGTATTCAGGATTTGAGTGTGTGTGTGTGCGTGCGTTTTGCTGTGCAGCAGAGGCAGAGATGGTCGCCGTGCTTCAGTTTATTGACATTCTAGCCCATTATTTAATTATTTAATTCCCAGACAGATACTAATGGAGCTTGCTAATAGATTGCGGTTGCTTTCCCTTCCTTCCAAGCTCCCGAATATACGTATAAATGGAATTAGGCTCGACTCAGTCGTTGTTGGAGAAGGATTCGCCATGCGATGCGAGGCCTCTCCCACGAGACCCGATTCTCCTATAGGCACATCAACAGCTAGGAATGCACTTAGTAGCACACCCAGTCACCGAGGCATGTCATCTGCAATTATATGTGCACGTACCACAGGATTGCTATCGGAGAGTGTCGTCTCTGGCCTGTGTTTGTCTGTGTTTTGGCCTTGCTAGTGGTTCTCAAGGAGATTCAGGTTGACGAAGGTCTCCCCACTCAGTGATAAGGGGATGAAATAGCTCTGGGGGGGGGGTAATGATGCTCAGTGGGGGAGGTTAAGTACCAGATTCCAGTGTTGCATTGTGTGTGTGTGCGTGTGTCAAGGGAATGATCCCAGTGTGTCTTAGCCAAGCGTCAAGGCTGTGTTGCTTTATCTGCTGCCTTCTAAGCACACACACACACACACACACACATTGACATCCTTCTCAAACCAATTAGTGTAAATTATGTTAACTGTGAGTAAACTACTCCTCGTGCAAACAAATGCCTGACTGACTGGCTCTCCCCTCCCTCTCTCCAGGTGACCGTCTGCGTCAGACCGAGAACCGTGCAACCCGCTGCAAGGTGGAGCGCCTGCAGCTGTTGATGCAGCAGAAGCGTCTGCGCAGGAAGGCCAGGAGGGACCAGCGCGCCCCTTATCAGTGGCTGCCCAACCGCAAGGCCGGCCGCAGCAACAGCAACAGCAGCATGTCCAGCGAGGGCTCCCTGGACCTGGACTTTGACGACTCAGTGTGGAAACCAGACGTCAAGGCTGATTTGAAGTCTGAGTTCGTCATGGCCTGAACCGTCTGATCCCCTCACCCTGGAGGGGAGGGGCAGATTCAAAGATGTGCAAAGCTTTGCTTGGGATTTACGTAAAGATATATTTTGAGGGACTGGATTGGCAGGAGAATGACAGAGATCTGTGCAAAGCGAAAATCAAGGTTGTCCATGTGACTGGCTTCTCCCACACAAAAAAGAGAGGCTCCCTGCAGACTTTAATCCCATCCTGTCCTTCACAGTTGACCTTGTGGAAAATACAGCAACAGCAGCAACAGTACTTTCTTGTCGTGCTTGGATTTGGACAGGCAACAACCGGACTTGACAGTGTATAAGACTTTTCTATGGTTTGATCACAGAGACCATACCTGAACTTGAGCATAGCAGAATTCAGTGGGTGGTGGTGGTGGTGGTGGTATTTTCAGATTTTCTTGTTCAAAGTTTTTTTAAAGAACACTCTGGACAGTAATGAAGAAATCCACACTGGACTTATTAAGAGAACAGGAGCACCAGAGGCCTCAGTGTTTCCTAATCGAAAGAAAGGCAGAACTGCCAAACTATGGATTATTCCGACGGGCATTCTTATCGATTTCAAAAACTCACCAACCAGAGTCCAGTTTTTACCTGTTATGGGGTGGTTAAACTTCTTTTTGTTTTCCTTTTCCATTTTGAAAACATACTATTATATTTTATAAACAAAAAATATGTAGCATTTGTTCACAAAGCATTCAGGTTTTCATATAACAGTTGAGAGTGGTTGTTGATTTCCTTGATTTATAACAGCCGGTCAAAGTGTGCGAAGAAGAGGAGGAGGTGGGGCCTGACATAGAATAATAATTAAAAAAAAAGAATATGGAAGTATTGATATCAACCTCAGTGACATAGGGTATCGATAGGAATGATTAATGAATAAATAAAATGAATTAAGATTAACAGAAAGTGCTTTAGAGGATTTTAAAATCTTTAAAATGTATATGGATAAAAAAATCTATTTTTATTTCACTTCCTATCTGCTGTTTTCAAAAAACAGCAGCCCTCTGTGGCTTTAGTCAAGTCGCTAGACTACCGACAAATAACATCCATTCAATCATCCATTAGCGCATTCATGATTTATAGTCGTCTAGACGCAACAAAATGATATGGAATGACAACTTTCATCCAGCCCGCCTCATGTCTCACAGACCTGAATGGACTTGTTGAGGGTTTTGTATTAGTTTGTGTACATAAATGTGACAATTGGCAAAGGTTTATGAGGGTGTGTGTGTGTGTGTGTGTGTGTGTGTGCCTGTGTCTGTTTGACTTTAGTGTAATTTGATTTAGAAATATCCCATGTTCTTGTCTGGGTTGTCTTCTCCCAGGTGACCCCATAGTTTCTCAAAACGACAAAGATCAGCTGCAGTGAGTGCGGGCGTCACAACTAAATATCATAACAGGATCAAACTCCAAATTCTCGAGTCGTTTAGGCACATTCGAGGGAGGTGGGATCTGTATCCAGCATCATTATCTAGTGCCTCCACCAGTACATCCATTGACATATCAGGTTAGGCCTTTCACAGTTTTGCTGCTACACATGGGGACTTCAAATGAAGAAAAAAAATAATGATAACAATAATAATAAAAGCGGGAGGGAATAGTGACTTTTCTTTGCATGCAGAAGTGTGAAATTAACACTGATGTTTTTTTCTATTGATGGCAGAAAAAAAAAGAAACTGGTGCTGTGGGAATGAAGGTTAACAACATGCATGAGTTTGTGAAGAAAATAAACAATGCTGCTTTTGTTGGTTAGGTTTTTTGTAACTTTATATTTCTCAATGTTAGAACGACAGTGTCCTGCTAAAAGTATTAACGACGAAAAACCAAAACAGATGAAGGTGAAGTGTGGACTTCTTGCTCAGCACTGAACATTCCTGTTGTGTGACAATGAAGATGATGAGCAAAGAGCAAAAGACTCTCTCGCTCTCTCGCTACTCCCTGAACACTGATTTTTACCCCCAGTGACTCTCAAGGACCCAGGCAGCCCTACGAATCGTTACGCCACCTCCCCTCCTCCTCCCGGCCTGAACGCCAACCCGAGGATGGCGTGGATGTATTTTCACAGGGAACCAACAGGCCGGCAGATTTACCTGTACTGTCCGTCGAACCTACTGGAGAGAAGCATCCGTCTGGCATCCGTCTGGCATCCGTCTGGCATCCGTCTCTTTTATCTGTCTGTCTGATCGAGCGACCACCCTATACCACAATTGCACTCCCAGAGATTGCAGTGAGAGATTACCTTTTTGGTGAACCTCATCTTTTTTTTTAAGTGGCCTTACCTTTCACTAAAAAAATGAGACATTTGGGGACAATGGGGGCGGGAATGTTTTTATTTTTATTTTTTATCTTTCTCTGTGTATCATTGTCGATCTTGTTGTCATCAAGGCAGCGTTTTTTTTTTTTTGTCACTGAGGACACTGGGCATCTGTTGTTTAGTGCTTTTAGCTGGTGGAGTCTCTATTATGTCAAGGCTTCTGTGCCTTAAAATTGTTGCCCTTGCAGTGTCAGTGTCAGATTTAAGCTTGTTTTCATTGGTTGGTACACACGACTGTAGTATTCGCAGCCATGAGAGTCATAGATTTTTAGGGGTACAGCTTGTTTGAGTAAATCGAATGCTATTCCAAGAAAAAAGTTGGTGTTGTTGCTCAAATACTGTCCTTGTCCCATTTCTTCACTGTGTTGCCATGCTTGTTTTGTGTCGTCCAAACCTCACACCCCCTCTTGAGTCAGTCCTCCCACCAACAAGCTGCAGAAATACACAAATCTCATATTAGCTGAGGAAGTTTACGCCACAGTACTCAGATGGCAGGAATTAGCCCTAATTCAGAATAAGACAAGTCCTGTGAGGACTCCAGACTTACATGCACTTGCTGTTTCTTTGGATACAACACGATTTAAAAGGACAGCTTATCCCCTGGCCCACCCAAATTTTATTTAATTCTTTTTTCTATATGTATGAACTATACTCTGTGTGTGCCTCACTTCTGTGTGAAACTCAAAAAGACGAAACAAAACGAAAAGATGACCGAAGCATTACAGAGAGGGTAAAAAAACAGTACGTTGGTGGAAATCCTGATCACGTCATTAAGTTGCCTGTTATTTCTTGTAGCCAACTATTGAAAATAACAGGATTCAAGAATACAATTTACAATGTTCTAGCTCTAGACCGGTGTAGCACATGTGTGACTGTATTAATTTATGAAACCAAAATGGTAACTGTGAATTATGTATTTCTTTGTGCATTTTTTTAAAAAAGTGGGGGAGAAGGTTTGTTGAGGACAAGGCAGCAGCTGATGTCCAAAAAAAAAACCAACTTTTTTTTGTTTTTGGTGGAATATAATGGAATCAACAATACGTTTCCGAAAAAGAGAAAAAAAGAAACAAAAAATGAAAGAAAAAAAAAGAAAAAATATATGAATATATTTTTTTTTCTTAAGCAATACATTTCAGTGTGACTTGTGATAGAACATTTTCTTTTTTAGGTAATAAATAAAAAACAAAACGAGTACATCAGGTTGTCTCTTGAGTATTTATTACTGACCCACTCAATAATCTAATATTTCATGTGAGAATCTATTTCACAAGGTAACATGAGAAGCTTATGAGATTGAATTGCATTGATAAAATATAACCTTACCCTATATTTTAATCTCACGTACTTGATGATTGGACTGAAGCACTCTCAGCTGGCTGAAGGGTGGAAGTGGTAGGATTAGCACAGGTCCATGGCCACAATGGGTCAGGGGGCTCCTATGCCATTTTTCATTGAAAAGTCAGAGCTTTTATGCTTCTACTCCTAATAGAAGTTCATTATTAATCATCCAATCCATCCATTATCTGTATTATTCTGTAAGGTAGAGCTGGGGGAGCTGGAGCCATCCCAGCTGACATTGGGCGAGAGGTGGGGTACACCCTGGACATGTGGCCAGCTCATCACAGGACTGACATCCAGGAGACAAACAACCATTTACACACATTCACATCCACGGTCAATTTGGTGTCCCATTAATACTCAGTATCTGCCCAAATAAATCAGATTAAATATGTATATTTCAGTACATACAATATGTTACTGAAGTTCAGGTGCAGTTTTAAACCGACTATGAAAGTTTAGACATTTGGTCAACCTTGTGAAATGTTGCTAAAAAGACCCACAGACCATGTCAGTGTGTGTGTGTGTGTGTGTGTGTGTGTGTGTTGAGTTCAATAAGGGCATGTGGTTCACAGAGAGCCAACAGAAATGTTCTCCACATCTGCGGGAGTGCACCGCTGCTCAAGATGAGACAGAATATGGGAGTGGAGTGACAGTTTGGAGAAGGAGCAGGAGCCGTGCCTCGTGTGAAACCACGCTTCCTGACACATGTACTTTACAGTGAAAGGTGTTTTGAAGCAGTGGCACTTCTAGCTCCCTGCTCTTGTATCCAGGGAGGCTGAGAACACAGCGCGACTCTCGGGGCATCAAGAAATAGCTGGAACATGAAAGGACAGAGCAACTGTACGTCAAAGCGTGGCTCAGACAGAGCGCTGGTAACACGCTGAGAGAAGCTGCAACAGAACATGATGAAAGCTAATTTTGCACTTCACTTTGAGTTGCTATAGTAATGCTATACCTGAAATGATGCTACGTTTAAAAATTATATCTAATTAAGTCTTATTTACACACAAACTGATATATCATAAAGCCTTGTGATCCAACTTAAGCCTGGGAGGACTTGTATCTGTGGTATTTACCTAATCTCTATAAACTGAATCTACGTGTGAATGTGCAGATTGCAGATGCAGAATTTCCATGTCTAGTCTGACTACTTAGATTTGAGCAGGCTTTGGTTGCCCGCACGCTAACAGTCCAGTGTAGAGAGCAAAAGAGGTGAAGCACTGACCGAAATGTACCAGCTATTATTATTATTATATATTATTATAATAGATATTAGCCAAAATATCATCTGAATGAGTGGTGGATCTAGGATTTTCTGAATCGGAGCCAATTATATGAAAAACATCCATGCACTCTTCCTGATTCAGTAAGGTGCACATTTAAGTAATTTCCTATTTACTGTTGGTAACATATCATTTGTTCAAATACATTGTGTTCTTCAAAAAAGCTTAAAAAAATAAAAATTCTTAACACATTGTCATTTTTTTTTTGGTTAGTATTGATAGCAGTTGTCCAGTTTATGTAGAAAAAAAATTAGTGAAAAAATAGGAGCACTTCCGGGGCCAATCCAATCTCAACTGGGGTCAGTGCCACTCCGGCTCCACCCCTAGCTGCACCCGTGTTCTGGACCTAAAGCACATACACAATCTCCCACTGTTTGTGTTTTTTGTGAGAAAACATCCAACTCATGTAAAAAAGAAAATAGTCGGAATGTAAACAATTTACAGCAAACAGAAGACAGAGTCTTGGCCCAAATATCATCTGTCTACACGGGTAGATCCAAAATATTGGAAGTTGCCCTCAGAGGCAAGTCGATGGGCTCGGAGATTGATATTTACCACACAATCTGTCAGTAGTTTCAGATTTAAAAAGCCATGTGTTACAGTCAGAGAAGCCAGGTGCCTCATGTTGTTTACACCTTCAGCCTGATAATGGCCAAGGACTAGAAATGTGTCCTTTGGCCTTTTCTTATGCCTGTCCCTTCCTCCTCTTTCCGCAGAGACGACTCTGGTGATGAAAGCCTCCTACTCAGCAGCCTTCTGCACATAAGCAAACACTCCTCCTCTCTGTCAGTGGCCTGTGGTGAACGCAAGGCCAGCAAAGTTTGATAAGGTGAGGCTGATGAAAGGAGAATATCGATGAGACCTCATCTATTGATTAGCTCATCAATAGCCAAAGGTCAAGAATTTCCCTGAAACCAAAGGGACAGAGAGGAGGAAAGCCAAGTGAGGTCTTTCATCAGCCTTAAGGTAGACCCTTAACTCTACATGATTCATTTAGTATCACTTTTTCTGTCCGAAACGATTACAGTTATTTTTAGCATTGTAAACTTGTTCGAAACATGGAGCTAAAATATAAATAATGTAAAATAATACATTAATAGTAATGCTCATTTGATTCTGGATCACATTCACTTCTTACTTTCGAATCATGAAATGGAAGATGATGAGCAACCCCCACGTTCATGAGAAAACTCACTTTGATATAGAGATCTGCTGTGTGGTAAGACCTTTCATTTCCATGTGCACAGCAAATGGTCACAGCCTCAGTCATATAAACACCGTGGGGAGGACTGAACAGTCTATGAACAAGAGTTTGGTCACTGCCAGAGTCAATGAGTGCTTTAAACTCACAGCCATTCACTTTCACCATCCGGGCATATACCTGGGCCCCGACTTCCTATCACGCTCTTAAAGGTGATGTTTTCGGTTTGTTGTAGCCCACTTTATTCTTCTAAATTGAGTGCGAGCGAATTTAAGGTTTCTAAATTGAGTGCACAGTTAAATTTAGTAGGGTCAAAATTGCTTTGTTATTTACTTTTCTGTGTGTCTTGTAGTCCACCAACCTCCCGGCAACCTGACAAACACTGAGCTGCTGCAACACTCCGGCATAAGAAGAGGAGGCTGAATCATTGAACTGCTTTTGGGGCAGTAACACAACACTTTGGATGCCAGATGCTGTAAAACCTCATAGAAGAAGAAGTAGAATTGGACTGCATCATTCTGCTGTAGACTGAAGGGGGGGGTCTCAGCAACCACCTTCATCTTGTTTAAAGAGGACTGTCTTTTCTTCCCTGCGATAATCTATGGACTGACCAGCACGGACTATATAAACCTGCAGTTAGGAGCTAAGATTGTGGCTCTTGGTCTGAGGAGCAGTCAGTGTGTTATGTTCTGTTTAGAAGATTTATGTTTATGCTCCAGAGGAGTTTTGTTCTTTTTTTGTAAATTTCCTATCACTTTTGCTTGTTTTTGTTACCCATCCTAAATGATCTAAATACTTAAGTAAATGCAATCTAAGGACAATAATCCACCGTGCATTAAAAGGGGTTAAATTCGCATTTGATGAGTTTTTACTGTGGCAGCAGGATGACAGTGGGGTTGACTCAAATTATGCCACTAACAAGTCTTGATTTGTGAAGTGTGAAGGCAAAGACAGCAACACTCACCTTTAACTGCAGAGCTAGGAGATGAGTCAATTTACACCACCACCAAAATAATTGCAATGACGACTGCGTTGACAGAGATATCACTTTGTGTTTTGTGGGTCTTTTAGTTCCTGTGATCATGATAATAAAGGAACAGGTCAGGAAATGAGTGTGATTCATTGATGTGTTTTTAATAATTTTTCGACAATAAAGCTCTAGGAGACAGAGAAATAAGAGAAGTAAGATATCAGACTTGGATACACAAGAAAAGGTCACCAAAAGTCTTCTCATGTGTAGTTTTATTTTTATTATCATGGTTTATCCATCCAGTTTCTACACCGCTTATCCTTCTAGGGTCACTGGGGGAGCTGGAGCCAATCACAGCTCCTTGGAGAAGGTCACCAACGTTCACACCTATGCTCAACTTAGAGTCTCCAAACAACCTCTGCATGTCTTTAGGCTGTGGGAGGAAGCTGGAGTACCTCGAGAAAACCCACACAGACACGAGCAGAGCACGTGAACTCTGCACTGCGAGGCCACACTGTCAACCACTGTGACACTTGCCACCTTCTTGGATCGTAAAATGAAAAAAGTGAAAGCTTCATAATGATCAACCTTAAATACCAGTATGCTCCTTCGACGATAAGGCTAGGCACTATATATGTGCCAGTTGCGTGAGTCTAACTAAAACAAACCACAGTTGAGACTGTTGAAACACATTCACAATGAATATCACAGGTGTACCACACCAGTGTTGTCTTGTGCTGATTCTGCTTGTGCTCTTTTTGACTGTTTACTCTTTTCAGTTTTACATTTGACTGGCTATAGCACAGGCACAAACTGCAGCGGTGCACTTATAAATTCTCAAGGCTTCCAGTCATACTGCAACTATCAAGAGCCTCTTCTCAGAAGTCACTGCCTCTTTCTGACTGCAGCTGACTGTCAGCCTCCACACTTATCTGCTGCGCTCTGCAAAGCTCGCTTTCCATGGATGTAACTGACTTTAGAGACAGAGAAGAACAGAGGGAGGGGAGAGAGAGGCAGAGAGAGAGAGTGAGAGAGAGAGAGCAAGAGAGAGAGCGAGCCTCAGCTGCCACCGCAAACTGAAACCCTGTGGCTCTGGGATTGAGAGGAGTTTCGCAGAGTTTGGGTTTCACACATCACTGTGTGATCTGAGATAAGACTTTCTCAGCTGTATCCTCCCTTCACTTAAAAACACATGCATACAGACACACACACCACACACACACACACACACACAAGCGTAACGGAAAATATTCCAGGATGTCATGCAAGTTTTGTGTATCCCCTGTCATAATGAAAGTTCATAGCGTACTCTATTTGTATTGCATGTGTGAATGTATTGGCTGCATGTGTCGCGGGTACGTTGTGAACATTGTTTCAAAACCGCTGAAAGATGGAGGTATTTCTTTAACAGATACAGAACAAAAAATGGACGGATTTACTGTAATGCAGTAAATCACATTCACACATTCGTTCTGAGAATTCATGAGCAGATTCATATCTTTTGCAAGGAAGTACAGTGAATAAAGGCCAGAAGAGTGTCTGAATATAGAACCTCTACAGTTCACCAATTAACATCACATCTTGCTTGTTTAAATCAAACACAAACTTAAGTCTAAAAACGGGAGCTAACTGCCTGCTTCTGGCAGTAATCGCCATATTTGCTTTACCATTATCTACCACAAATGTCTGTCAGTCTGTATGTGGAACATATATGTCAAGAACCGTTCATCTTACCAGTATCATAATTTGCATATCTACTGATTAAGTGCCAAAGAAGAGCAGTGTCGCATTTGATGTAATTTTTAAGCATGATAAGTTTAATATTCGTTATATTTCAATAAACAGGTGACTTATCAACGTAAGTGATGCTGTCGGTCATGACAACGGCATCGACAACTTATTCTCCAGTTGGAGGTTCTGCTGTAAAGAGTCGAACTTCACTGGACTTTAAATAAACGGGTGAACAGAAAACGGTGGTGCAGCCTCAGGGTTTTGTGGACTGAGTCCTGCAGCAGGTCTTTACATGAAGCAGATCCATGACTTCAGGTCACTTTTACAGTTTCAGAAATAAAGCTGCAACCAGCACCACCACAGGACAAGCAACTAGCCTATTCAGACAGGCAGGTTTAGAATGGCCTCTGCACTTTTTGTAAATTTTAAGGCCAGAAAAATTTCGAATTTCTCTGTTCCTCCAAAACTTCCCATTCCACCAATTTAACATTTTGTTTTCCTGCATTTCGCTCTCTCGCTTAAGTGGACGCTTTAGTGATTTTACATAAGGACATCTGCACAAGAGAGTAATGAAGCGAGCACACTAAAGATGCATTTTCTTCAGGTCAGGGCATAAACATAAGAACTCGGCTTTACGTTCTCTTCCTCCTCTGTGAGACCCGGGGCTGTTTGCACGGTCAGCAGGGACCTTGTTGTCTTATGCCTATTCTTGTTTGTTCCCTGCACAGTCAAAAGAGAAGAATCGCTTTCTGTTTGAAACACTACCTGATGGATATTTATGCAGCTGTGAGGCTGTGAAGAGAGGCTTTAATCTCGCGCACACACACACACACACACCACCGCTGGGCCACTGCGGGACAATTGAACACACACGTACACATATTAGACTCAAAGGTGTTCAGCTGTCTATCCCCATCAGTGTGGAGCCGACCTCGGAGCTTGACCTTGTGACCCCGGGGGTAATGGCACCGGGGTCGCGGTTAAAATAAACCCTGGAAACTGGATAAACAGGATGTGTACACCCACCCAGACATATGGCACTCACTAATCACAACCCACTGAGCTGGGAGGAAAACAAGTGGAAATCATCTCCATGGAAGCCACAAGTACACAGCATTACTTAAAAAATTAAAAAAACTTCTGTACTGTAATATATAAATGGATCAAGCTGCTTAGCAACAACAAAACCAGCTCCTGGAGCTCGGGGGAAGTGTTTCCTTATCAAATGTATTGTAATTTACTTTAGGACGGAGACTAATTATTGTAAGAGGGAATTATAGACGTCACGGTTTCGCACACACAGAGTGGACTTCCCTATCAACGCTCACAAACAACCACGATGCACTGATGATGAGATGACTCAAACAGATCCGTTTATTATCCGTCATATAACTTGCATTGCTGCCTCCAGTCCTGCAAAGATGTCTGTATATCATCATTATTAAAAAGAGCACACTTCAAAATATGTGTGATATAGTAAATGGTCCATATTTATATTATGCGTTTCTACTCTAATCAAGTACACAAAGTGCTTTACATTACAAGCCATATTCACCCATTTACACACACAGTGATACAGCGCTACTATAAGCTGCTGGGATTCAAGGACACTTTGAATTGCAGATTGCAGATTGGACTATCGACTATCTGTTTGGTGGATGACCTGGTCTACCTCCTGAAACCCAGCTAGCAATATTACCTTTTTTGTTTTGCTTTGATTGTATCGCCACTCAGTGCAGTAAATTGTCTCACCTTGCGATACAGGTAAAGGTTTGTTTGCTGAATAGGTATTTTGTTTCCATTCATTAATCCTGTCCTGACTTGCGTTTAGTTTTTCACATCAATCCAAAAAAGTACATAGTTATAGTCATGTCTTGGTCCATTTAACAGCTTTTCTAGAGCTTTTGATCATTTCTCATGATATTCACCGACAAATGGAGATTGTCATTGAATAAGAGATCCTCAAAATTCCACTTTTCTCACAAATCACTTAAATCAGGTGAAATATGAGCATCTAATTATTCAAGGACCGGGTCTGTGTTTGCTTTCTCAATATTCATGTTTTTTGTGTCATTGAATCGTGTCTTGGATACAATAACAGCAAGTTACTCTGATTCTAATTTTACTTTTGAGCAGAAAAACTTTGAGCAGTGATACCCCGCCAACATTTTACTCTACAGTTTCCTTTTGTGGCTGTCTGTGTGTGTGTGTGTGTGTGTGTGTGTGTGTGTGTCGAAATCCGCACATTGTGTGTCCGTGTGTGTGCAGGTTGCTATTTCTTACATATTTAGCACTTGGGAGGTTTTGTGCAACTGTCATGTGTCAAATGCTCTTTTTGTTGGTGTCCTCCACCTGTCTGTCTTTCCTCTGTGAAGAAGATCAGGCACCTTTCAGCGGTTGCTCCAGTGACCTTTAGCAGCTGCGGGGGTGAAATTGGCTTCCCTTCCCTCACCTCATCCTGGTTCTCTTGCTCTTTCTCTTTCTTTCTCCTGTAAAAATATGCAGCTCTGAATGACAGAGCTTCCTAATCACAAAGTGTAAATCTTTTATTTTGTCTGAGCTTTGCATGAGAATGATAGCAGCTTCAATGCTAGGCAGTATAATAAGAAGAGCCCTTTGCTTAATACGGCAATAGCACATGTTCTTCACTTCATGAGATACAAGAGCATTATACAAAACATCACTGCAGAGAGCCCTGCAAACATCAACCCTGTCTAATATGCAGAAAACAGCAACCCAGGGCTTTTAATGCTGAACTGGCCAAAGTACAAACCTGGTCTCCAGAGCCGTACCTATAGTAGCTACAACCATTCTACACAGGTTTCATTTGAAAATGATTTTTCAAATTAAAATTACCTCTGTCCACACTAACACACCTGAAAATGCATATAAAGTGACTGCTCACGTACACTGGGCATGAGTGTGCCAGTGTAAACAGGAAGCATTTGGTTGTAAGATGCAGAATTGTCGCAGATTGCTTGAATAATAGCTCATCTCCTACACATGTAAGCAGTTGTAAAATGTAGAATTTAACCTCCAACTGAAGGTCGGCGGTTTGATCCCAGTCTTCCCCATTTGCATGCTGTCTATAGATGAATGTATGAATGTGTGTGAATGGGTGAAAGCGCTTTGAGTGGTCATCAAGACTAGAAAAGCGCTACAATACCGACCATTTACCATTTACAACAGGGTCAACAATGCTTGTAATAGATTATCCTTAGCGCTCTACACTGGTAGCTGAGGCTAATGACGGGAGTCATGTGATAGGAATCTAATGAATAAGTGGTTGTGAGTGTCTACATCATTGTTTCCAAACATCTCCATTTCTGCCACCAGACTAAAACAAAGTACCAGAGTGTTCAAAAATAAAACTGGGCCAGCAGCATTTCTAAACTTCTCAGTTTTAGTTGCTCTAAAAGTCCGTACTTGTGTAAACGCCACGTATATGTAGCAGAGTCTATGTGTTTTCTTATGAAAATTTACCGTGTGGATTTTGTCTCAGGCTTGTTGCCTAATCAGACCTGTGTCTGAGTTAATTGTAGAAGGTTTTCTGTAGCTGCTCTAGTGTGACCATGCTTCCTCTACAGATGATGAGCTAAGCACTTAAAGAAAAGGACAGGTCAGTGGTTTTCATGCCCCCCAACAAGTATTCACAGCAGCCACAGCTAGAGGGGCAGAGGGGAGTGAGCGTGTGGGGCAGATAGATGTGCAGTTTTGCGTCTTCCTCCCTGCCACCTACCCTCACCTCCCCGATCCCTCTTGCTGCATTTATTCAGCCACCCCTCCATCCATCCACCCCTGGCCCCTATTAGCGAATGTGGCGCTATGAGTTATGGAATGGCTTTACAGTGTGCTGAAACAGCTGAGGTCATGGATACAGACAGAGTGCATGCAGCCC
Organism: Verasper variegatus; assembly: GCA_026259375.1. NCBI lineage: Eukaryota > Metazoa > Chordata > Actinopteri > Pleuronectiformes > Pleuronectidae > Verasper > Verasper variegatus. Next base: position 9,201,558 of record CM048046.1, on the reverse strand, counting down.
CCTGTGCAGAATGTAAATGAGTTGGCCTTTCTCCAGCCGGGAGCTGAGCTGAGCTGTGCGTGATCTTGTCTGCTGCTCCCTCTGAGACGCAAGGCAGGGATCCTGCTAATCATCCTCAAAGTATGTGGGACAGCAGACAGAGAGGGACAGAGATCCTTCCCTCTTAAACACAGGATAGGGATGCTTTCCGACACCCATCGCTCAGTCTTCATCTTCCTCCCCCGGCTTTTTTTTTTTGGCTCACACAGCATGTGGTGAGGAAACACCGTTTGTATGTGTGGGTTTCACATAGTTTCCACTGAGAAAAGGTACATTTCAAACCTCCTCCAAAGAGACAAAGTCAACTGCAGGAGGGAGAGAAGAAATGGCAAGAGAAGGAGAAGAGCTCTGAGAATGCTTGTTTGTTGGATGTGATCTTGTTAGCAGCAGAAAAATAGATTATTTATGCTGTGTAGCCTCAGCGTAATTAACATTAAGATCAAATAACAGACTCCAACCTAACCTAAACTGCTTTATATGTAATGCTTTGTTCCACAGTCCCTTGAAATCCCTTTAGGAGTAGCGTACAGATTTACATTCCATTGAGCTGTGAGAGGAAATGATTGTGTGCGAAGGGGTACAGTTTTGTTTTTCTGATAGGCAGCATGGCACAGGGAGCTGTGTGTTTCTCGGATCAGCGTAAACACATGTGCGTACCAACTGTGTAAGTATGTGTGTGTAAATACAATTAATGGTGCATTTGACTTTGGGGGAAGCCCTGCACCCATTGTTCATATAACCCCATATATGGTAATGTAAACACAGCACTTCGTAACTCCTCTGCAGCGTGCACACAAAACTGAATGAACACAGGAAGACCCACTCTGGGCAGGAAGTGGCAGCTGCTGCCATGGTAACAAACCCAAAGCAGCAAGAGACTCGCCTTTCTCACTGTCTTGACGTCATTTCTAGTATGCTACAACTGAAAGGCAGCGGCACTCAGGGGTGAACAAAGAAAAACAGATACAGGGAATTTTCAAATGCTTTCAGAAAAATAATGAGAGATCTGAAAAAGAAATTGTCAGCACGGTTCTTTCAAGAGAATCACTGGACTGGAAAATCCCCATATGGTCAACACTATGTTCAACACTACAGAGGACAATGATTTAAAAGCAGCATGGACGGCATTAACAGTAATAACAGCATATTATCAAAAGTGTGACTGATGAATATGTAAATGTTCTGTGTAAATGCCAACTTAGCAATATGGCCACAATGCTTTTTTAAACTCAAGCAGTATTTACAGTTTAGTAGTTTATGAAACAAGTGTAGATCCACACCTACCAAGTTTGCTCTGGACCTTCAGACTTTTCATTTCCGTCTGAATCAAAATAACAGATGTGAAAGCTGCCTCGGATCACAGTCCATATCAAAGGCCCAAAATTAAGTCCGACCAGAAGAGGCGGTTTGTTTGCAGTGGGACAACACGATGTTTCTTTTAAAGTTATGACTTGCGAGAAAGAGAGTAACCCAGGCTCGCAGGTATGTCTGCGGTTGTTGTCTGCAGCGATATCAGGTTTGAACGACGAGGACATTCGAGTACCGCGCCTCAGGTTTGTGAAGCTGGTAGTGATACCATAATGATATTACTGTGGCAATGAAATAAACAAAATCAACTGGTTCATTAATTGCCATTCACATGGAAAGACTGCCACTCGCTCAAGTGACAACATGCCAACATCAGACGCACGTCCGCTTACAAACCAGTCAATGTCAACTATAGGTGGATGCAGCCAGGTAGGTGATGACAACAGGACGCACGTATATCACACAAAATTCTTTAGTCCTTTACCTAAATTATGATGATAAACTAAAACTAACCAGATCCAGTGTTTATAATGGAATGAAGAGAAAAACTTTTGGTGTGGACTTTCACGTGTAAAAATGCCAGCAATCAGAGCAATCGGGACATTTTGTGATATAATTGTTTAGCTTAAATTCGACAGCACAAAACAATCATCAACACCGGCTTGATAAGTATGTCATAGCTGGTAAGTTGTTTCTTGAACTATCTCTGCAGGTGATTTATAGCAGTAACTACAGATAGTAGCCTTTCTAACCTGAACTAAATATGTGCTACTTCTATTACTCAAATACGCTGACCCATTTCTACAAATAGAAATAGAATTTAATAAAGAAAGTCCACAAAATGGGGGCATTTGGAGCTAACTAAAAAGCCCACCCAGGATCCAAGCAGGTGATTTGTTGCCAGTCAAAGAGTAAAGCATCCTAGATCAACAAAACTAGTCCCTCGAGGCCTGGCTCATCTTTCCCTCACTTTGCTCCCCCTTGCCACCAAATTAAAACCTCTGCATCCATACAAATTTATCCAGCTCCCTCTCCACAACAGCCCCTCACTCATTAGTCGCAGCCTTATCCTTTGTAATTTGCTTCTTAATGCTGCTGCTTTGTATTAAAATCGAGGTTTAAAGAAAGGTGGGGGTTAGATTTCGTTTTGGCCCCAAAGGCTAAATCCATAGACAGCAAGCCTCTTTAAAAAGGGGCAAAGGGGAGTTATACAAGAGTGTGTCTGTGGCCTCTTTTACACAGCCACTCAAAGGCAGGAATATTACCCCTTTATTCTGCCTCGCCATTCTGTATAAAAGGTACAAACACAGATTGGGGGTAGGGGTGCATTGTTGTTTTCCCCCTCATGCCGGCAGCCAAGGTAAAATCCTGTCTGTGTGAGAGTTGGAGCAGCGGGACTGGGCGCCGCTGCTGCTGTGTTACATGTCATGCCTCTGATTCTCCAATGCTGCCGTGCTACGTATAATCACAGACGGGGGCGGCAATATGACGGCTTGTTTGGTTTAGTGTAAACAAGCAAGGCAACATAAAGAGAGGTCTTAACGGCGATACAGTGGGATCTCTATATAAAAGGGGCTTGTGTGTGTTGGTGTGGGGGCTTACAGCAAACAAGACACGTGCATAGGGAGAGGAGGGCTGAGAGAAGGTGTGTGTGCCTGCAGACAAGGGAGACTGGGGTAAACTCTGAGCGCACAAGCAGCCACACTGATCCCGTGCCATGAGGTTTGGCTTCAGTAACACACTTACCTATACACAAACATCTGCCTTTTTTGGCCCTGTAATTATCCAGACAGACTCGTCCCCCACCTCCTTCACACCCATTGGCCCTATTTCTGTTGCAGCACTCTGAAAGGCGAGGGACAGGTGCTGCTGGTGCCTCATGGGTTTTAAGCTGCTCCGAAATTGTCTTCCACTCATTAGCCCCCTTGCACACCCCACATACACACACACACACACACACACACTAAGGGATGGAAATGCAGGATTGTTATTCCGCGTCTGTCAGTGGTTATGATTTATGACGGTAAGTCTCTCAGAAGAGCCATACGTTTGAAACATCTGTGTATATGGCAGTGTGCAGGATTCTGAGGTGTCAGCGGTTGTGTTGCCAAATTGTGCTTTTGTTGGAACCGTTTTATCCAATATGTTGGTTTGCCAGTGAAGTCAAAAGGCAGTACTTTGTAAGTTTGGAACATTTGTTTAAATGTCAGGGTCAGTGAAGCACACTCAAGAGAAAACCAGGCTTGTGGCTATCACTGAAAAAACTGATGTCACATCCTCTGAGGGATCTGGGGGATTTTTAACTACCTCCAAAGAACAATATAATATCCTCAAACCAGATTGTTAAGACAGACTAAATAAAAGTAATATCACGTAATATAAGAGTATGTAATGGAGCCAACTGAAGGGGTAAAGTCATAAATAAAACATTTGCTGACTTTTCTTGCAAGAGTTTTGTTGAGAGGCCCACAGAACAGCTCGAAAGGAATTCAAGGACAAGCGTCGATATTCAGATATGTGATGAATCATGTCTTTACAAAATATGATTATGTGTTGCTCATTTCCTTTGCCAAAGTACGCTTTCGAGGAAACGTAATTGTTATCTTGATTATGTTCAATGGTAACCCACCCACCCCAGGAAGTGCTTTATGAAATCTCACACTGCACAGAGATGGAGAGGAAGAGATTGGCATAGTTTCAGTAAAGTCTATATAAAATCACTATCACAACAAAGGTAATCGTACCTTGACCATATGTTTTTGTGACTAAAACCTTAGTCACTGATTTAAAATCCAGTGCTTTGTAAGTGGAATATCAAGGTATGAAAAAAAAGCACCTTGATCAAATCCTTGATCCTTGGCTTTGTAAAAATAAAAGTATTTTGACTTTCCTAAATATTACCTTAGAAAGCAGGAGCAGATAAGTAAAACATAGTCTGATATTTTGCAGATGTCCACACTAATTCATATATATTTTTTAAATAAAAATCGTTTCCTCTGTCTTTACACCACTAAAACAGTGATTTTTACAAATAAAGTGCAGATTTTCCAAAACTTTCCAAAAGTTTCTGTGTATCCGTGTACATGTAAAATGGAGCGTTTCAGTAATGATGATGTTCATACCTCTAAGTTTGGTTAGTACTGCCAAGTCTCCTCTGGTATTTGATGGACTGTTGATATAGACTTTATCAACTTCTTGCTCAGCATTTTTGTTTGAGCGTTTGTAGTCATTTTAGTTTTCTCGTCTGGACAAAGATATTTTATAAAAGGAGGATGTGTGGAGGGGAAATATCCTTTATGCTGTTGTGATACATGTAAATAGAAAACAAAATCTTATCTTGGTTATATAGGTCTGTATTTTTATAGATTATAGGGTGGACAGGGCTATTTTGTGATGTTCAGGTAAAATACCATCCTGTCATTTTTATTTCTCTATTAATTATGCAGTTTGTCTGTCCAGTGACAATAGAGACGTGAGTGACACATCGTCAGCCCTGTAATAGATACCACTGAGTCTGATCCAATTGTCCATGGTGGGATCCGTGGATCATCCAGGGCCCTCCTGCTATGCGGCCCTCCCTCCCCCTTCCCCCAAAACAGTGTGGGGCCTCTGGTACAACAGGGGGGCAATGATCAATAGGGATTGTGTGTGTTTGATTGTCTGTGTGTGTGTGTATTTGGGTCTGCAGTGTTTGCTTGGTGTCTGTTTCCAGTCTGTGTGTGTGTATGTTTCCATCTGTGTATGTGTTTAAGAGATGTGGGGAGGGTCAGGAGGGGGAGACGTGTCTTTAAGTTCAGTGCTATGGTTGTGACTGATAGGGTAGCGGACCCCAGTGTGTGAGGGCCCCGGGGACCGGCTCTGTATTGGCGGATTCTGAAGAGAGGCTTTCTGTTCCCCCATCGATCCCAACATGTCAATTAGACAGACTCAAATAAATGTGTCCTCAACCTCAGCAGGCCGGACGTATGCAGAGCCTCCCATGTAAACGACACCCACACATCAGGCCCCGTGTCACCGGAGCCGGCGCGATACCAAAGGGCCTTCTGGGTAAGAATTGGACCGAGAGCTTTTCCGCTGCACAGATTGTTTTTCATTTTGACCCTGGCCTTTGCTCGTGGAGCAGTCAAGACAATGTGTATAAAACTGCACGTGCAGGTGAATTACCTTTTATGGTTCAGACTTTCGCTTTGGTTTCTTCAGAAAACCAAGTGCAGCTGACAAAAATGAAAACAGAGGAAATGTCTGCTTCAAGCTTGTTTTTAATTTGATGAATAATAGCGTGAAAGCCAGGTTGTTTGTTCTTTTGATAAGGTTTCATAAGAAAAGTGCACGGAGGTGTTTTGCTGAAAAGGGTAAAGGGCTTTTCTATTAATTGTTTTTCACACTTAGATAAACGTGTTCCGTTGACGGATGCTTTTATCCAAAGTGACTTGAGACAACACTAAAGCTTTGGAAACATAGCTGATGGAAGTAATGCGCTCAATAAACAAACATTTAATATCATTATAGAGCTAAATTGATCATGTCATATAGTGTATATGGTCACAGGCAGTTTGCTTAGCACCTGGAAACACTACAAAACAGCAACAAAATCCACCGAACCAGAACTTATGAAACTCCTGAGTTAGCCTCTACACATTTTATCTTGGTTGTTCAACATGTCCAAACACCAAAGTGTAAAAATAAGACTTAGCTTGTTTGCTCATTAAAGGCTGAATGCCAACCAACTGCTAGGAAATCGTCCAGCAAATGAGATACATTGTATTGTAAATCTGAGCTTTAGTTTGCAAGTAGGTGGATTTTGTTTTCATTGAAGCCAGACAGGCTTTTTCAACTCTGTGTCCACTCTTTATGCTAAACTAAGCTAATTACATCTACATCTGCTAATAGGTGGATTTCATTAGCATTTGACAGAGCCAGACAGGCCAATGCAGTCTTTCTGCTAAGCTAAGCTAACTAACTAATGGATACATATTCATCAAACAGATATGACATCTTATCATCTACGTGTCGACAAGAAAGTGAATGTTTCAAGGCTTTGAAGATTGTATGAAAAGCATGATTATCATGCTGCTCAATTTGAACACACTTGCATGAAGACACACAGACACACATTGACAAATAGACTTTTAAAGAACCTGGATGAGACCATAAAATTGACTGTGTCCAAACAAGCCCACCATTATAGAGACAGATTGGGGGAGAAGCCTCTTGAAGATAATGACAGGGAAAAGTGAGCGACCCCCTGACAGAGGGTGATAAACAATACTACCTCTGTCTCTTCCCCTTACTCCATCAACCCATTCTGCTCCATATTCACTCCTCTTTCCACCACCCCTCTAAACCCAACTCCTCACACCTCCTTCCTTGGAGCAGACACCCCTGTGAGAGGCCGCCCCACCCTCCATCCACCCCTTACTCCCTACCCCTCCGTACTGATCAGTAGGATTTACTGTGCACTCGTCCACAGTTCTCAGCAGGTCACACACGCCCTTTGGATCGATCCAGGTCGAATTCAATTTGTAAGATATTATGTATTGATCCATGTGCTCTGTCCTGCCCCCCACCCACACCCTCTACAAAGCCCTGGCAGGCGCTTATTGACCCAAATGCACGATTCCTTGGATCATCATCATCACACAAGTGTGGCAGTCTGAGCTCGTATTAGGGTCGGTGGCCTTAGGCCTATAGAGGTGACCCTCCATTACATCTGCTGCCCAAGATCTTCTGCACAACACCTAATACTGTAAAATAGGCACCAGCCTCTGATGAAGGTGCTGCTTGGGTTGAAAGCCATATATTGCACAATCTGTTGTGACATCTTTGTCAATGCTCGAGAGCCCTCTGTTATGAAAATGTGTCAGCGTGAAATGTTTGGCTGAATTGAAGCAATTTTCTGTGGTAAAGGAATATTTTTGACATAAATGGGAAACATATTCATTTGACCTCTTTTTAGTTTGCATGTTCTTATAAAGTAAAGCAGATCCGCCCAGTGCTTCCACGAAAAACCATGCTGTCATTTAGCTTAGCCAACAGGCTCTAAATCTTTCAGATCAATAGCTGTTCCCTTGTCTCTCCATCAAACTCACTAGTAAATAATTCAAATGAGATAGTTAAGCACCTTATAATATAAATGATGGAGAAAAAAATCCTCATTGTGATTTGAACATGCGATTTACGGGCATAAGAGTCACTGTGGTGAACCGGTGGGGAAACAGAAATCAATGGTTAAATCAACGCAGGTTAAATCAATAACCGCTTCGACTGGATAAATCGAGATCTGAAAAGCTTTTATGACGTCCAGATTACATTAATAGGAAATATTCAAGAGGCACCAGATCACTTTCCTATTTAGCAGATCGCCGTATTCAATGTTGTCACAACAAAATGGCAACCACACATTAAAGTCATGTGCTTAAACACACACACAGGTCAGCATAGAACGAGACTCAGACCCAGATTCTACCAAATGGACGATGTTGCACCACAAATGACTGACACGTCAACGAATGAGCTCAGGTCCTGCATGGCCGCCACAGATAAGAGAAATAAGGTCACATGCTAACAGGGGAGAAAGCGCTATGCCAAGGTGAGCAATGGCTATGACATTTCACAAACTAGGCTAATTCCCCAGAAAATTTAGAAAGGGCACGTTGCACATTATTGCGTCACGATTGTGATCATGTTCAAAGCGTATCAGAGTCACTCCTTTTTCCTCTGCAGCTCTGTGGTTTTCTTTTCCATGCCCAGAAATGTTCTTTGTCAAAGAAGCATAATCCGTTACAACAAGCACATACCTAAATTACTACGCTTCATGCTGTGCATTTTAAAAACAAAGCTCGAAAAGTGAATATATCTTCTGAAGTTACTGAATGGAAGAAAGCAAAAATCTTTAGAGAACAAATGCAATTCAAATTCTTATCTCTGCCAGACACTGCACAGACATCCTTTGTTTAAAACGGAGGACATGAGGGACCCTATGCACGCACATGTGTGCTTAAGTGGGTAGCAATGCCTCCACGTGTGTCCTGTATGTGTGTGTATATCGGGCTAGAGAGGGAGAGAGAGGAAGAGAAAGACAGAGGCAGCCATAGTAGTCCCTGCGGGGTGAGTGTAGGACGGCACTGCGGAGTTTCCTCATCAGCATGTGGGATTCCCTCTGTTTACCCCTCCACTTCCTGTCCCAGCAAGGAAGCATGAAACACACTCCGACTCCCCTGGCAGGAAACACGAGCCCGCTCTGCTTTGTGACTTATCATGACCTTCAGCCAAACCCCCATCACATGACAGTTTGAGAAGAGCCCAGGGGGAAATTTAAATGCTTGAAGAAAACAAACGTGCGTGCTGACAGTGGATTTGCATGCCTCTTTATGTCTTTTGCCAAAAGCACATTGCTGTGGGGTAAATTCAGCTGCTTCTGCAAAAATATTACTGACACCAATCTCACAAAGTCACTTGCTCATTTCAGAAACGAAAACTTTCAGGGATTGAATCGCAATGGTTTCAAAAAGTTTCCACTATGACACAACACTCTCCTGAAAGTGCAGCATTTAGCACATAGTTGGTGTTTATGCAAGCTCTCCAAAAAAGCATTGGTTTTCTGTGTCTTGGTGAAACTGGGCCAACTTCTCTATTATGGCCGTTAGTTAGTTTTCTATCCTCCTCTGATTTTAATGGGTAATATGCAAGATTGCCCTGAAATAGGAGCAACCACATCTAAGCTTGTTACTTAAGAAACAATTTCAATTAATCTATGAGCATATTAACAAATGACCTATTTACAGCTTGTATTTGCAACAATGCACCATGTGTCTTCATAATTCCTTTCACATTGATAATTGGACAAGATGTTTGATTTGACTGTAATCTTACTTGGAACATTCTCAGTAGCTCATATGACGGTTATTATAGAGCCCTGTGGTCATACAAGCTATCGTTTTTGGTCTTGAGTTCCTCAAGTTCCTCTTCTTTAACTGGAGCCGCCAGCTGTATAGCACAACATATGTCAGACCTCCTCTCTACTTCAGAAATGTATTTGTTAGAATACAATGGATGATGAACTTTACAGCCGCCGTATTTGGATCCACCTCAAACTTCATCCACTCCACTTGGGAAAATGTGGAAACCTGAAATTAATCTTGTATTAGCAAGCAAAACATTTCCAGAAGCAATTTAATTGTGAGGAAAGTTCACTTGTACCACGCTGAACACAGTGATAGCAAGAGCACTGACTTACTTACAAAGGTTACTGCCACAGGCAACCCGGACGTATGCAGCTCATTAAGGAACTAATGAAAAACTGACTGTCCAACATCATCATTTGTAGTTTCCTATAAGCCTCTGGCAAGCATTCAAGTATAATTTATTACTAATTTCTTATATTCGCTTCCCAATAATATTATTCCTAGGGAGTAATAATTCATAAACAATATTTCATTGTAATTCTTCCAATAGTGTTTGAGATATTTCACTGAAAGAAACAAATGTTAACACTGGTGCCAGAGAAAAGGTCAGAGGATCACCAAAGTCATCACAGCCGTTTTCAGACGTGAACTCTGAAAATGTTGCGTTCACAACAACAGGAACATGTTGGGAATATTCAGGGTGGTGCCTTGGTAGAGCATGAACAGGAGGCAATTCTGCTGCAGAAATCATGTTTTGATTGCAGCACGTCAACAAAAGCTGTCATCTTTGTCAGCGTCTTCTATGACGCCTCTTTTCCTTCAGATACTTGTATTATTTTTTCTTATATATATTTTCTTATCTTGCATGTTATGTTATGTCATCAACATGCCCAAGCACTTTTATCTTAATTCACGTGACATATTGTTGCAGTATCGTCATAAGGGCTCACTCCGGATATTTCAGTTGGGAGCTGGCAGGAACAAAAAATTTTTTTCATTTTCAGGGGACCATGAATGTCTTTACCAAAACTCGTGGTTATAAAAATACTCCATGCTGTGGGCAGAACTAACAAGAAATTGTTTATAAAAGTGTTTTCTTTCAAGAGGAGGAATCATTTCTATTTTGGAAATCAAGCATCAAATTTATTTTTATTTCATCTTAGTTCCGCCCTCCATCTTTAGAATCCAATGAAAAAAACTCAGCAAAACCCCTTGAACTATGTGACAATGTGTTGGCCCGGACTGAGTGATGAGTGGCTGTTGTTTTTCTTTGAGTTGGCTGTCTTGGAAGTTCGCTTCCTTCCTTCCTCCCCTTCAGTTTTCAGCTCTGACTTGAGTTTGGTGTCATGGGCCAACAGTCAGAAGACAGGGCCGGCTGTGAGACTGGACTACATCAAACACGGACCAGACGCTGCTGCCGGAAGACAGGCAGGAACCGTGAAGCTCTGCTCGACTCTGTCACTGTCTATCATCAACAACAAAAAAAGAAGAAAGAAAGACCTAAAAGGAGTGGTGCTGCGTAGATGGGGGTGGTGCAGAGTGGAGGAGGGGTGTCAGACAGGTGGGAAGGGATGCAAGTCAACATTCAGCCCGCCTGCTTTTTGTCAGCTTGTTATTCTGTTCAGCCTCATCTGAACTTTATGTTCAAGGGGAGAGAAAATGAGGATATCAGAGTTTATGTCAAGTGGCAACTATATCGTCATTCATCTGGGATCCTTTGTCTTGGTGCGGGGCAATTACACAACACGGTGCAGGCCAATTTTCTGATGGAAAAGGTTATTTTCAGGGGATGAAGAAAGACTTTCCACTTGACCTGTGTATAATCAAAGAGCACAACAATGAAACCGGGATCTCTCTGTGATTTCCCCCCTGCAGCTTTCTGACATTTAGTGGAGTGGTCTTTTGCCTTAATGACTTGTGAATGAAGCGAAAAGAGCGGTAATGTGTGTGATTGCTGGAGCATTTATGTGATTCAGGCAGCAATCTTGAAGAAAAAATACAAATAAAAATGTGTTGGACAAAATTAAAATGTATTGCAAGAACAAAAAGCAGGTAGTGAAACATATTTCCTCTCAAACAGTCAGTTATTTTTGAAAAATTGATTGATGAATTGGAAAATGCATTTGCTCACAAGCTGTATAACATTTCACGCTGAAATCCAAACATGTCAGAGTTGAGCGATACCAGACAAGATTTAAACCAAACCAAGCTCAACTAAGCCGATCCCAGACCTGAGAAAATCTCGCACAGGCTGGACTGAATCAGATCAGCCGTCAGATGTCCGTCAGTCAGATTGTCTGAGCCAGTCTGGGAAGTATTGATCTCTGTGATTGATCTATGGCTCTGTCCATCTGCCTGATCCAGACCTTAATGCCGCGGAGCGTGCGGGAGGAGGAGGTGGGGAGGGTAAAGGAAAGAATAGCGGAGGGAAGATAAAACAGATAAGAGCACGGATAGGATGGTGCACCAGGAAGTGCAGAGGCAGAGTAGGAGGGGATAGAGAGAGTCTAGCCAGTCTGGTCTGGACAGCTGGTGTTGATAACTAATCTGCACATTGCTGGTGCTTTATGTCGAACATGAAACCCAGCAACCTGATAGCATGAATTAATAAATGAACAATTTCTCCTACAATGAGGGCCCCCTGTTCCATTGGGGGTTCTTTACACAGACACAATAGACACTTTAGAGGGGCCCATAGGGGTGTTCATTCCCTCAAGTACTAACTACCCAGACCACTGGATGAATGAGAACCACACGATCAAATAATGACACCAAGAGCTGATGTCTGCGCTCATGTACCCATCGGAGAAATGCACAGTGTGGGAACTGTGAATAGCGTTTGGGAGGGAACCGACTGCCGCTTCTTCGTTTCAGTTTCTTCTCTCGGTTATTTAGAGCAGGCCTAATAAGCAGTGTGGGTGGTGAATGAGGAACCATTAGCTCAATAGCTGAATGAAGCAGCCTCCACTTGCTTTCTTTTCCTTTTCAGCCACCGGCAATGGGAACACCTGCACAGAGAGACAGGCACGGTGAGAGGGAGGAAGGGAGGGGCAGAGGAAAAAGAGTGTCAGGGTTCAAGAAGGTGGAAAGACTTCTTGCGGAGAGGGGAGGGGGAGGCGAGGTGAAGAAAGAAAGAAAGAAAGAAAGAAAAAAGAGTTTGTGTTTTTCCAAGACGAAGATGTGTTCAAAGCAGACAATAGTGCTAATAAAATCAGACTAAATCAACATCTCTGAATGTCATTAATTAACAGGTTACATCTTGTTTATTCAATCTATTCTGAAACCTTAAGTGCAAGAACAACAATTTGTCTTTTTGTGTTTATTATTATTACTATTTATAGCTTTACATCCACATTATCCCCTGAAAAATTGCAACCACACACTGCACATTGTTTATTGTATTGATTGAGTAAATAAGTTATATCGAGTTTATCAGGCTCAGTTCACATCTGGTATTAACTTCCATTTCAGGGGATTTAATCACAAGTGGACAGTGCATAAAGGCACTTGTAAACTCATTTATTAACATGTTATTATGCCAAATAAATTGGGTATTCTGGTGATTATGTGTGGTATTAGTTTTTAGCTGGTTGCAGTCTTTTCATTCCCAGGCTTCTAGTAAAACAATACAGATTCCAAGAACTCTCTGGGACCCACAGTGATTAAATAAAGAAGATAAAATCTAACTAGTGATCTTAAATGGTGCTGGCAAGTGGACTATTATTGTAGAACAGAGTAAGTTTAACCGTCTCCTCCTGTTTACACTTGTCATCCTGCTATGCTAAGCAAACTAGCTAGTGTCTGCAGCTTTAAGGCATATTCACTATTCCTGCATGCATAGCACTGGCTTGTTCTCACCTCCTGGAAACAAGGCTGGATGTTTTGCAGTTGACAGCTGCAAACCGTTGAAATTGATGACGAAAGGTGAAAAGAAGGAGGCTGAGGTACCGAGGTGCTGAGTGAGGCTGCGTCAGAGGGCTGATGTATGGCAGGGCAGATGCCATGAGGGGGAGCGGGGTGTGGGTGGGTGCAGGCCTCGCTGAGGTATAAGCTGGCAGAACAGAGAGAGAGAGAGAGAGAGAGAGAGAGAGAGAGAGGAGCAGGCAGGCATGCAAGCTATGTGATGATTATCTGAAAACACAGGGGCCGTCTGTTCCCTACCCTGCCCAGGCTCGGAGGCACAGGGCTGGGTCCCTGAGCAGGTGTGCAGGGTGGGGAGAGACACAGGAAAAAGAGGGAGGAGGGGCTGGTGGCAAAGACTGAAAGACAGACATAAGCTCTTGATTACATCATAGCCGCAAGCGATGGTACGCCACAGAGATCAGAACGCAGGTCAGCGCCGGTGGAGGAGAGCAGGGTGCAGGCCTGCTGCAAGCTATCCTGATCATTAGCGTCTCTCGCATGGCTTAATAAAGAGCTCAGACAGTGATAGTCTGTATGCCTCCCAGCATTTATCTGTATGGTTAGATGTCAATATAGAAGTAGCTGTGTATCAGAGGAATGACGGGGATCAATGGAGAGGAGAGGTGAGCGTAACTGGATCACTGTGACCCACAGCTGACCCTTCATCACCGGGAAACACACTATATGTCACCTGTCCCCCAGACGCCCACTCACTACGCTCTCAAATACACACATGCACACACACAATTGACCTCTCACCTCATCAGACACTCATTTTTCGCCCATGTTTCTTTTGCTCTTGCTTATTTCCTTCAACTGATATAGTAGTGTATGTGTATATATATATATATATATATATATATATATAGCAGAAGATGATATTACTTTACACTTTCAAATCCAAAGCTGGATCCCTTGGATTGATTTGCAGCCTATGAGTCATACTTCACAACTATGAAGGTACACGTGTGCTCTCATAATGTCCAAAAATGTACCTGTGACAACACCTTTGTGTGGGGAGCTAAAAATATGCCTCTCTTGTAGTTCTCTTAATGTGTAATTGGCTTGTGACTTTGCAGAGCAACATAATTAAGCAAAGATAAACCAGCAGAGACCGGTGCAGCCACTCTGTGTACATACACACACACGTCACTGTTGCCTTGTCAGCTGCTGCTTCTGCTGCTGCTTCTGCTTCTGGTAAAGAGCGCAGGGCTGTGGGAGAGCAGGAACATTTCTCGCAAAGGGAAGTGGTGGGCTGTTTGTGGCCTCGTTTTTAGCCCCGCGCTTTGAGAAATGGCCGAGTGCCGCTTTCATTTCGAGCTGAGAGGCGAGCAATTACACTGTGCGGGTCACGTGACGAGGAGATGCAAGTTTTTTACTGCACCTCCGAGGCCCTCCAAGGCTGATATGCCAAGAATGAAAAATAAAGAGTCAACCCCTCCCCCGGCACCACTTTGACCCTCCCCTCCCCGCTCTCAAATAAACAGACGCACACACACGCATAGAGTCGGTGTCTTGCCCTCTGAATGGCTTCCAGCCCCATATGTGCATGTGGCTCATCTTTGCATTTATCAGTCTCACAGAATAATGAATACCCTGCGCTGGGATGAATGGATTCGCCAATAACACTCCAAGTGTTCTTGGGCTAACATGGCCCCAGCCCGTAATGCTCTTATTGTTCTCTGTTGTATTTGCTCCATTGAAATAAAGATCAATATCCAGAGACAATAGATGACCAGCAGCATCAGATGAAAAAAACAAACATTCATTTAATTGGTGGAGAGTTGTCATTAATCTGCACCAGTGTGTGTTTCTTTTGCATGTGTGTGTGTATTCCATTGTCTGTGTGTCCTCTTACTTTGTTTCAAAGTGCTCGCCTTTTTTTCTCTCTCTCCCTCTCCCATCGACAGGCAGCGCATCTTTTTCTGGTCAAGGAGGACATTGATGAATTGCTGCGAGGCGAGCCGGAGAGGCACAATTAAGATTCCATCAGGATAAAGGTAAAGGTAAATTATTTACATTAACAAGAAAGCTCGGCTCTCCCAAACATTCCTCCACAAATGGAGAAGAAAATACCTCAGCCTCTGGAAGCTGGAAGGGCCAGCTTCTATAAATTGTTTGTGCTTTGAATAAATGAGCCAGGCAAACATTCATGTGTGTTTTTGTGTGTGTGTGTGTGTGTGTGTGTGTGTCAGGGCATCGCACCCGTGGGTGTTAAAGGTGTTAGAACACCCACGGATTCGCAGAAATATGACTCTACCCTTTTTTGCTAGGGTGGTCACTGATGAAACAAGCTTCCTACACATGCAAAACTATTGGTCGAGTTAGATTGACTGAACAGCCATTCAGCCAATCACAGCCCTTTGACCAACCCATTACCCAGAGTGGAGTAACAGTCAGAGTAAAATACAAAGAAACAGCAGACTAGGAAATAACAGCTCAGCTATGAAAGAGCCATTTCACTGGTTAGTAATGCAGAATATTTTTGCTTGTTACACGATATATCAGCTAACATTAGCTAATGAACACAAAATTAAATGGGTTATCCCATAGACATATATACATACACATTTACTGTACATATTCTGACACATAATATATTTCTTTACACTATATGTACCGGTTTAATTACATTTATTTGCCTTTTAGCTCAATCCATGCTAGGTGCACCATGTGCTGCAAGTAAAAAAGCTGGTAGGGGGCATGGCCATGTCGCACTGGTCCTAAAGTGAGTATCTTCACATCTGCCCACGGTCCCTATCCAAAACAATGAGATGAGATGAGAATGGGTGAGAGCAGTGAGAGTGAACAGATTTAGTAAACTTGTGGGCAGTTAAACCAAAATAATGAGCTGAAAGATACTAAAAAGCTTTACAGAGATAAGGTGAAACGAGTCTTGGAATTCTTCATTGTGAGTTCACGTGACCCTTTTCGCAAACAGGACAGTTCATTATCCATAGTTCATCTGAAAATGTTATCCGCTTTCAGTTCATTTGGTGGCTGTAGGTCATTGGAAATGTTAAGTGAAGAGTTTGGTTTGGTTTTCCAACTTACACAGCCACAAAAATAATAAAACTCTCCACACTTTGGACAGAAGAGAAACAAGAGAGAAACTATTATGGAAGGGATCAAACACATCCCTGTAGAAAATAGTCACAGTGGAAAAGTATCTGGCCATGAAACATCGATTTTCTGCTGCATTTGTTTGACAAGTTTCCAGAACAAACTTCTCCCTCTTGTGACATCCAGATAACACAATTAAATTGACAACCAATGTTACAATTAGGTTTGTTTGGAATGTATACACACAAACATTGATGTGCTTCCTCCGATTTCTGGTGCTGGCCTGTCTCCTTTTATTTGCATTAGCAAATGGTTGAGTGTGTTTTGGCAGCATGCAGGTTTACAAAGAAGAAATCAGCCAGAGGACAATGCAAGAAATTCAGTTTGATAGCATGTGGTAGCTGAGTCACCTCAGTCGTCTCATTGTTCCACTAATGTTGTGGAACAAGCACATTAAATGTTTGTTGAATCAGTTAAGCAGTTTTACCTAAGGGATATTTCCCCTTAAAACATCTCATCTTTCAATTGCTCAAGGTAGAAAGAGGTGAAACTATTCAAAAAGTCCCAAACACAAATACTAGAGAAAAGCTAAATGAATATATTTACTAAGCAATTTGTCTCCAATGAATTCTCTCACAATCTTAGAGATTTATCTTATGACCCTTCGGAGCAGACCAAACCCAAAGATTTAGATTAAATTACTCTATTGTAAATGAATTGATTAAAAGTTAGACCAGGTAAAAGTAAATTATTACTTCTGCAATGATGCATACATTTCAGCTTTGGAACAACCTAATAAGATTATGCTTGCATATTAAGTGACTTCTTTTAAATCTATATGTGGTGTTGTCTTTTTATCTTTCAATGTTTTATTGTTTTTATAATTTGCGTTTGTATGTATATTTGCTTTCATGCAAAGTCATCTTCCTTTAGGTGTTCCTATTCCTGTTATTTGCAATTATTGCTTTTATGTGATGCTGTCTTCTTGTTGTTTTTTATTTATTAATTGTAAATGTGAATGCAATAACCTGTCAGCTTTTTTTTCCAAAGAAACACAATAATTCATACTGTTACACATTCACAAACTATAATCATAATCATACAAATAGCTGGTACTATAGCTGTATACAATAGTCAGGTACATCAGAACCCAAGCACCAAAAGAATGGGAATTTGGATCAATCAGCATTCTAATAACCTGTTGTTATCATCGAGTATTTTCACTTCTGTATTTACAACAGACGTCTGTTATGTAAAGGATCAGAGTACTTTTTCCACCATCAAACACTATAATCTGCTGCAGGTGCAGCTATGCCTCATATTTCACTCTCTATAACGTATTTTAGATGTAAAAGAGAGGTTTTACCCTCTTATCCGTCATCACTGATATGTAATTTACTGATATGAGTCTTCACAGTCAGAGTCGGCGTGATTGACTTAATCAAGCAACATGCCTCAGAGTTTGTGTAGCATGTGTGTTTGCATATTTGCACAGCTTGTGTATGTTTATACCCACCAATGTATATGTGTGCCCACGCATTCTCAGCATTAAAATGTCTGCATGTGTGCTTGCATGTAAGTGTTTGAGAGCCAGCGAAAGAGAAAGAGAGACAGTGTGTGGGTGGGATACGTTTTTGACAAAGTTCCCCATTTTTCAGAAATAATCACTTGTTCCCGTTACAGAGAGTCGTGTGACTCCGGGGCTGCTGAGAAGGCAAAGCCAGAAAAAAAACCTCTCTTTCTCTCCTTCTGTCTCCGGCTGCCTCTCTCGCTCCAGGAGCATCTGACCCTTGTCCTTGTGGCTGCTAACAAGGGGGTGTGGCTGTCACTGGAGGCGTTGGGGCTAAATTACCATATTAATTAGCTCATCCTTTGACCGACAAACACAGAACTGAAATGTCACCACACTCACATTGGCCACAGGAAACACAATTAGTGGAAGTCATTATTGTTTTAGCAATGCCCTGTGTTTCTCACTCCATTTCCTGCATCCTCCATTCCTCCCACTCCGTGACTCCTTCTATTCGCTCAGTCCCTGTCTTTGTTGTTTGACCCTTACAAGCATTCCTGCTTCAGCAATGGCTGCTTGTAACCCTGAAACTAAAAGGAGAAAGTCTTCACTCAGAGAAACATGTTTAATCCGTCATAAATAAATGCAGGGATCTCTGTATGTCTCTTTGTATCATCCATTCGTTCTTCAGACTTGGTGGGTGCATTGCAGAGGACCCAAGGAAGTGCAGTGTTGGTGACTGGGAGGTCTTTCGGATGAGTGGTTATTGAGAGAGCTTCATGAAATACTGTTCTACATGTAACTTGATGTGATGAAAAAGGCAGAACTACAGCTTTACACTGTCAGACATGCACCGAACTCCGGCAGGGCAGTTTGTGAGAACACAGCGAGCGAGAGGGCGTGTTGATGAAAAATAAAGAAGAATACAAATCTAGAAGATAAAGAAACAAGGCCACATCGGTGTCGATGTGCTGTAAACAAAAACATGCAACTTCCTCAGTGGCATTTATATGTTATGTTCTACCTCCTGCATGGTCTACCCTGACTCCATCCACCATCTGAACGCTCCGGAGATTTTCCTGTTGTTGTGAAGGCGTCCAACCCGAAGAATCTTCTGTTGTGTTCTTCAAATGTGAAAGGCTGTACCCAGGTTCATGTTTGAAAGTGGCTTAATAGGTCAGTGCTAAACCTGTACAATTTAAACTGTGCCAGGAAGTGCAGTGTCGAGAGTGAAGATTTTACGATGATGCAAGAAAGCAGCAAACTTGAGAAGAGAAGATCCATATTTAACCATCCAGATTACAACCAATGATAAGTGTCACAAAATTACCAAATTATTGTACACCATGGAAATTTTGGCATTATCGATCTTACATTGCACAGAGGGAACATTTATTGAACAAATGCGATAATTGTCCTACATCTGGCAACACTGACTCTGAGTTATAAGTAGGCTTTGTTTTAATTTAAGACCTGGTGCAATCAGGGTCCAGGGGGCAAAAAAAGATTTCACAATAAAGGCACTGTCATCTGTCTGCTGTCATCTCCACTTAATTCAGGAGATGGATTTAAGTTTGAGGTTTTTGTTCCGATTTCAATATATCTTATATCTGATGCCATCTGTGTGGTGGTGAGCCAGAATGATTTGCAGCAGACACTGCCATGTGTACACCATATGTATATTTCGTTTGATCAAAAAATCCACATTGTTTTGCAGTGCACACCCTCACAACACCATCCCTCCTTTGAATCATGCCTGTGTGTGTATTCTTGGTGCTAGCATCAGATAAATAAGTCAAACCAGAGGGGACCGTAAGGCTCAGATATCCTCCTGTGTAGATCTAACACTGGTCCAATGCCTTTGTGTTCTTGTATGCTCTCAGAGTGCTCTCATCACTTTGACATCAAAGATGCTGCCCAGATATCCGTCCCTTCACATGCATGATAGCCCGGAGGTAACATTGTAACTTCCCACGTATGTCTGCGGGTCAGGGTACACGGCTTTTCTGCTTGTGTAGGAGCAGGGGCTGTAATAGGGCAGATGAATACTGCAGTCTGATGCCAGACAGGAAGTAGTTTGTCTCCTGTTCTGTCCTAATCTCACACAGCCAGACCCCCGTCTCATTAAGGTAATGGATGTGTGGAGTAATTCAAACACAAAAGGTGGTTGGGGAGAAGTGGAGACACAGTGGGCCTTCCTTATAATTTGAACAAATTCAACTACCCTGAAGAAAATGTGTTTATACAAGCTGAGAATTAAAAAAATCTTGTTACGTCTCTTTTTTCTCCATTTCTCTGTGAGCTTGATGTAATGGAGGTCCTGCTTTGTGGGAGTAATCCTGTCCTATCCTCTGTTGTCCCGTAATGTACCGTCTGCTCCAGTCATCATCAATGTGAAGTTCTCTGAGGTGAGCGTTGCTTTCTTCCATCAGTAGCTCAGAAACTGCAAGTGAAACAAAAATGGCAGTCAGAGAGCGTATACCTCTGCCAGGGCCCAACAGTCCCCTAAATGCACTAGATCATTAATGTCAGTCCTCTAAATATGTCAATGTCTATTATTTATTCTCTGAGAAATCAGTAAAAATGTTGAAAGAATGTCTCGCACTGTGAAAGTGAAAAAATAGTCCTAGATACGCCCCCTGATCGAGGGGACTGCTCACTCGGAGTGCCCTCTAGATCGCACTTGAGTCTTTCTTCTTTGCATTTTATGAGATTAAGAAATATGATGAACTATTGTTCAAATGTTGGAACAAGAAAATGAAATCCTGAATTTTTTTTACCGTGGTGCCCTGTCAGTAAATTAAACAGTTTTTTGTTCTTTATGCGAAGTTGTGCTCAACTGAATGAGACCAAGCAATCTAAGAATTCATGTGAATTTTTAACCATAGTGGGAATAAAATCATTGATAAAACCCTTGACTGTTTCTCAGCCCAAACTATGAAAACTAGACAAAGGTCACATTAATCTAGATATCAGCTTTTCCCTGTGTATTAATCCTGTTAAGTGCATTTTCTTTCTGTATGATGCGGCCCAGAGGAGCAGTGGATGTTATGGTTTGTTTATGGAATCATTAGGTAACAAAACTGAGTGCATGTGATCATATGTATGCAGTCAACTATAATATGATGTGTTTATGCCAGCTTTTATGCATCTGTGTGTGTGTGTGTGTGTGTGTGTGTGTGTGTGTGTGTGTGTGTGTGTGTGTGTGTTCTGGCTCTCCTGGGGGCCTTCACTTGGGCCCACTAGTGTAAGAAGTGGGTCAATCCTACTGTGCTGAGCAGTGAGAGTCTTGCAGTGACAGGTCTATGAGAAGAGGGAGGAGCAGCAAAAGTCCCCTGAGAATCAGAGGCTGTATCAGATGTAGTCAAGGTATCTGCTGGAAACATACGTGTGCACAGCACATACATACGCTAAACGCTGCATATGTGGGTGGCTGCATTACCAGATGTGGTGTTCGTATAGGGTGAGAGCGAGGCTTCTCACTTTATACATGAGAAATCCGTCTTTGACCTTGAATCTCACTTTCATTTGACAACTTGTCACATGTGGTTTGATTTAGATGTGTTTTTGAAGGACAAGCCAGGGGACTGAGGGAGGACGGATCCTTCACAACAACAGACAGGGTTGTGTCAAAACGAGAAATATTTTATTGGAGCAGTGCTTTTTACCAGTTCATACTGAATCTGTCATGCGGAATCCACACACACGCAATCAAAGGGCTATATTTTAGAATTTCACATACAGTAAATACTAAGCAAATCTGACACCACAGTGCTGTTGTGTTCTGAGTTATGGCTCTTGCTTTGATTTTGTTTGCTCGGTGGGGGTGTTCCTCTTTTCTTCTCCTCTTTCTTCTCCATCCCTAATAGCAAATGCCGTTAGAAGTCCTCTCCCATGGGAAGAATGTGACAGATCCTACATTGTTCATTGTTGTTAGTCTCTCCTTGGAAAAAAAAGAAACGTTGCAGTGTCGTGGGCCGGGACGGGACGGGGGAAAAATGGAATTACAAAGATCATATTTTTATCCTCTTTCATCTGATGCATTAAAAGAGTGGATTTTGGTGAGTTGGTGTGCACTCGTGGGGAGGTGACGACGTTTGCATGAGTGTGGCATGATGAGAGTGAAGGAGGGTGGAAGAGAAACAAGTCAATGAGAGAAGGGGGCAGTGAAGGGGGATGTGGGAAAGGGGGCTGGTTTGCAGTGATGTGAAGCTGTCCTTGAGGGGTTGTGATGTATAAGGGGAGGGGATGCTCCATGCAGGGAGAGTGGGTTGTTTATTTACTGCAAAGACGCTGTCTCCCTCCAGGGCTTTCCAGGGGAGCTTGTCCCCATCACTACCTCAGCTCCTGCACCTACCCTCCGGCTAATCGCCCCAGTTAAGCTCCACCCAGCTGGGGAAGACGGCTCAGAGAGAGAGAGAGAGAGAGAGAGAGAGAGAATGACTCTCCTTCTGTAGCCCTCGGCCACGTTCTCTCTTGCCCCTGTCTGGAGCTGAAAATGGGGGGGAAACCATGCAGCGCCTCTGCCTCAACACCAAGGAAAACAAGCAAACTCCTAATGCCAAAGAAGTGCTTATTAAATCCCAGGCAGCCTTGCAATTGTGCTGCGCAGCCAGTCAAAAATAAGAAATTGTTTGTTGTTGGTTTATTCACCCTGCCTCCCTCTTATTCCACATGCTTTCTTAACCTCCTCTGAATCAGCCCAGACTGTTTTCTCAGTTTCGTTCTCCCCCTCCCTGCTTTCATCTCGCTGTTTGTCGAGAAATGATGTGTGGCTGAGGCAAAAAAACAAAACACACACACACACACACACACACACACACAAGACATGACAGCCAGGCACCAACAATCCTGCAGATGTGACAGTATGAGAGGGCCACTGGAGGGCAAAAAGAAGGAGGGAGTATTATGGAGAGAAAATGACAGGCACAAACAGAGAATCTGATAGAACTGAGATGAGACATTGGGGGGAAGAAAATTCAGGAGGGAGCCTGAGGGATGAAATATCTGAAATAGTGAAGGAGATTGTTAGTGTGGAGCGTGAGGGGGGGCTGGTTGGGGTACACTGTGAACAGCAGACTGTGGGGGCGCATGTTGTCGAGGTGGCCCAGTTCCCTGGTGCCCTCCTGTTTCATGGCTCTCACAGCCTGTCAGTGAAAACAGCCCAGCCATGTAGACAGCTGTGCTCAGGAGGCTGCGGGGGCGAGAGGAGAGAGCAGAGGAGGAGAGAGGAGAGGACCTTTGTTTTCCATTTTGCTCCTCATCTCCATCGATGTCCTCATTTTTTTTCTCTCCGGACTCGCTGTGTATCCTTTCCACCCAAATTTCTGGCCTCTGCCCTGTTTGTTCTATTCATCTGCAAAACGCAGCACGAAAAGAAACAAAAACCCACAGCATTCAATCAGCATGTTGTTTAGCACGTGTTTGTTTTCGCTGTTGTCTGTCAAGTCAAACTATGTAAACTGAAATGTCCTCCTCCTTCATCTGTGCCCCAAATTAACCCAACTCTCTGAGGCTGCTGTGCACTTGGGAGAAATTAATGCGTGAGTATGAGAGGGTGTGCGTGTGTGTGTGTGTGTGTGTGTGTGTGTGTGTGTGTGTGTGTGTGTGTGTGTGTGTGTGTGTGTGTGTGTGTGTGTGTGTGTGTGTGTGTGTGTGTGTGTGTGTGTGTGTCAAATCAGAGTTGGAAGTAATACACTGAGCGATAGATGGACAGAACTACGGGCCTGTCATTTCCACTCACTTGAAATCAGTCACAGGTTTGCTCCACTGATTTGTATTGGCCCTGGAAAGTCGTAGCCACAGGCTAATGGGATAGATTCATCTTCACTCCCACAAACAATACATCCTCCAATGTGGGGACTTAAAAGAATATGACAGCCTGTCATCCCAAGCTCCTCTATGTGTTATACCCCTTTTTTGTGCTCATGAGCTCTACATCAGAGGGAGCACGCAGATCAATGCCTTCTCCTCTTTCCTTTGAAGGGACAAGTGTTGTCCTCTTGGTGCCCCCCTGCCCCCCGGCCCCCCACTCCATTCCCGCTTTCCGTCCCTCAAGAAGGCCTCCACTTACCCCCACTGTTTCCCCTCCATCTCCTCCCCGGCACCCTCAGCTCTTCCTGCCATCACAGCCTTGTTTACGAGCCTCTCCCCTGGAAGGACAGGTTAATAGAGGACCTGGCTCGGCTCAGGCCCGCCTGGTTCCCATTCGCTCCCTAATAAGACATTTCATCTCCTGCCTTACTGCCTGCTCGCCAGCGGCAAAGCTCTCCCCAAAAGTGCAGTATGTTTATATGTGTGTGTGTGTGTGAGTGTATTGGGTCTCAGCTTATGGTGGCCTTGAGATGCAAAATTCAACTTCATACTCCAGAAACAACAGTTTCAGAAAACATAATGACATTTCAGACACTGTATAAAGTATAGCCTAATAAATATGTGTATGGTCATTGTACTGGACCAATGGGAGTTCTTCTGTGTATCATGAAAAAAGTATATTAAAAGATTTGCAGCCAACAGCGACCATATGAAACAATGGTGGAGATTTTCTTGTTTTTTGGCCAGGGTGAGCTTTCTTTTCCTCTCCAGTGCATCACATAAACTATGTTCACACAGACTGTGCAGACTCAGACACTGGATGATACCAATCCCGGTGAAATGAACATTGAAATAAAATCCCGGTGCTGCCTGTGCTTTAAGATCCAGTGGTGCGATGAGGGGAATTTGAGAAAGTTTCAACCTGGAGACAACAAACCATTCTGATGCCTTTTTTTTTTTTTTTTTACATTAATCTTACATTGATACATGGAGGGAAAGGTGAAGTTTGTCTACATTATATGGAAGTCAACATGTGGCCAGTTATGACCCAAGAGAGAACCCTTTACATTTTGGACTAAATCTGGATAACAGGGCAGAACCAGGAATTTAGTTTCACTGTCTTGAACGTAGTGAGATAATTTTTGACATTTTCAAAGATTTCTCAAGAAATAAATTGGCCAATCAACCAAGGCGGAGGTATGAAACTTGAAGAAGTGTTCTTTCTTTTCTTTTTTTTCAGTACCAACAATTTAAAAGTTAGTGTTTGTTCAATATCTATGCATCCCAACAACAGTATTACTATTTTTAGGGAAGGTCTATGATTAAGGTGCCGCATTTGATTTAAAGGCAAACATTAATCACAGGATGCAAACTCTTCCACACATCCAGACTTTCAGAGTCTTCATACCTCTTCATACCTCACTACTTACAGGGTTTCGTCTGTTTTCTACAATCAAATTGAATGTTGGCAGTGAATGTGAACTCCAATCAAACCACTTCTATTTTCTTTTTGTCCTTTTTGTGTGTTCATGTGTTCTGTCTAATGTTTTACTTCATATGTTTTCTGACATGATTTACTTGTCTTTATTGCGCATGTGTTGTCAGAAAAGTCATGCTCAGAGCTGCCATACTACAGCCCACAATTAAAGACAGAGGAAGAAAAACCAATGAAAATAGCTCCCAGCACACAAGGTTACCCTGTAAATCAGTTCCCAAGGACACAATAACAACCTCCTGAAAACACTGAAACACAAGGACTGTGATCTTTTTACTGGGGGACGAATGAAAGGCAGGAATGGGGAGCCAGGCCTGGACCGTAATGCTGCGGCTTTAGGTGGTTTAAATCACCTTGACTGGCTGAGCTCTAAAAGCGAGCCAACTCCCTCCTGTCCAGAGGGAGACCAAGGAGACTCCGTGTCCAGTAAACAATGTCCGCCTCGCCCTCTGGAACCCAAGAGGAAACGGCATGTCCTTGGGGCTTCAACTTTGACCTCCCCACCCTGATGAAATATGGGCCCTGCCCTGTGGTGTAGACTTGTTTGAACTTGAGTCCCTAATGGGCAAGGGTGTGTGTATGTTTTCATTGGGCCTTTGTGTGCATTTCTGTGCATTTTGCTGCACTGGGGAGTCGTGGATAAAGTTATGTGATCGCAAATAACTCACAGGATTAGTGGAAAGCATGTTTGGAGGGAGAAATATGGGTTGAGTGTGGTTCTGCACCATTTGAATTGACAATAGCACGGTGTAGGTTACACACTCTTTCTGTGAATGGGAATAAATTGTGAACTACGGAGTGTATTGATCGTGCAACAAAAGAAAAGGGAACTGAAACTTTCTCTAACAATAGTACTGTTTTTAGTCAATTGTACTTTTATATGTAATCTTCCATCCGTTGTGTTTTTGCAGAACAAGTGACTGAGTATTAGAGGGAGTGAGGCATTACGAGAAGTGTTTACACAGGCGTCACCCATACTGTAATAAATGTGGTGGGAAATGACCTATGTGTTATACCAGCTACTCTGTTCATTTATATTCGATGTGATACAGGAAGGCTGATGGATAGTGTGTATGGAAAATGACCTTTACCATACAGATGAGCAGCTTTTCACTATGTGTGTCAGATAAGGGAGGATTTATGTCCCCTGAAACAGCTGTGTATGGAGCTGGACTGTGACATTTTGTAAGGGAAATCTTACCCCAAGGAAGTGAGAATAAGCCAGTCTTCAATTCCCCTCATTTCAGATGAGGAGTTTCAAAGAGATACTATATAATCGGGTGCTGCTTTGTGTAAAAGGTTAGATACGTTGATTTTTATGTTGTTGCTTTGAGGAAAAAGTTGCTTTTGTAAGCGTGTTTCCTCATTTAAAGCTAGGGTTGGCAATCCTGGAAGAGCTAACAAGAGCAGGCTACACTTATATAGATACACCCCCCTCTCATCGGTTCTCTTGTGAGTCGCTCGCTAACTTCTGGCTATCATCTCTGATTCACCAGTGTATCACTACCCATCTGAAGACTCCCATCATGCACAGTGAGAGCACGGACAGGGTGTGTGCGGAACGTCTAGCTTTTCATTTCTGCGCCAATGTTATCAGGTCAGAGGGAACACACTGCCAGATGAGATGTGTGTTTTTCTTAAGGTGCTTTCAGTGATGCACTAAACTACGCAGTTCCTCTGTATTTTCTTTGTGGACTATATGCACCTGGCTTCCTAGTATAATGTCTGTAGAAATCCAGGAAAATTCGATGTTTGAACAAAGCAGGGGATCCCCGCTGGACTCACCATGAGCAAGTGGGGGGGTTGATGATGCTTCTAACATGCCACAGACCCAAAGAGGACAAAAACTAAAAGAAAACCAAGATGTCAAGAGAGTTTGTGGCGATAAGAGCCAACGACGTTGTCGGTGGCTGCAATCACGTGATCTCTGCCTGCTGCCTCTGGTTGCTCCACCTCTCGCCTGAATAACGTGGAGGATCTGATGCTGTTGTGAACGCTTCTGTGCAGAAATCCTCCCACAAAACTGTGGGTTAACTCCATGGCCAATTCTCTGTATTTTTCCAGTAGGTCATGTCTGAAAAGGGCTTTAGAGACTCAGAGTCTCGCCTATTTTCTCTGTCTATCAAAATAAACAATGAAAATGATCTTACGTGCAGTCTTTATCTGTCAAATATCTGAGAAACATAAATATTTGTGACACCTCCTGTACAGATTTCAAAGAAAAGCACTGTGTACAAGGACCACAAACACTGGCTTTGTCTCTTTTGGACATTTTCATTTAATAATGGCTATCGGGATGTGAAGAGGTTTTCAACAAACAAGATAAAAGAGAAAGAAACACCTACCAAGCCTCCCTTTAATAGAAAATGCAACTATACGTATATACATACACATACACAAATGGTAATAAGGTATTGTTAAATGTGGTGTTGCCTCAGTGATGAACAGCAGATCTGAAATGTCTTTGGTATTTAGTATTAATAACAGAAAAACATGAAAACATAAGCAGGATTGGATTTTTTTCCTCCTTCCTCCGGTTCCTCCTGCTGTGGCTGTTAGTTGAGATAATTTAGAATCATCTCTGCTACCGCGGTACATCTGAGACACAAGCTGTCTTTGAACAAATTGATCTGTAGGACGTCCCCCACACTGTTCCATGGTGTTTCCCTTATTGACAATGCATGTCTATCCATTTCTGCTCTTTTAAATTTAAAACAACGGACGAAAAATAGGGCAGCCTTTTTGAGGATGCAGAAAGCACCTTCAGACTGTGTGGATGGTGGCCACAAGTGTCGTAACCTAGCAACCAGGGAGTCGCTGTGTGAGAGAGCACACATACACAGAGAGAGAGAGAGAGAGAGAGGGGCTTCCTCTTGAAAAAAAACCCCTCATTCACTCATTCTAGTTTATTCATGCAATTGTTTGAGTGGCTATTTTAGGACCTTTGAGCATTTCGCTCTCACCCAAGGATTCAATTATTTTTATCTGGCGCTTCCTGCCTTTTCTTTCTGCCTGCTTCATGGGTGAACACTGCTTAACCCTTTTTCTTTTGCCGCTGTTTCTGCCTGCATCTGTTCCTCAGAACCGCATGGGAGGATGGATTTGTGGGGAGAAGAAGGTGTGTGTGTGTGTTGTGTGTGTGTGTGTGTGTGTGTGTGTGTGTGTGTGTGTGTTTGTGAGGGCTTAGGAAGAGGGGAGGAGAAATGGGAGGAAAGAGGATGAGGGAGGAGGAGAAGAGACACGAGGGAGTGTTTTCCATCAGTTTTTTTGGCTGAATGTGTTCTTTTTGTTTGAGGCCATCATGCCAGGCAACATGTTTTGTTTTTGAATCAGGGTTGTCTCACCATCTGGACTTTTACCTATTACAGAACATTGCCTTTGTCCTTGTTTTAACTACGTTTGTGGTAGCTCTGCAAACACCCTCATGTTCGACTCGACAACCACTCTTATGCTCACTGTTGTTCATGACAACGCTGCAGATACACAGGCTGGTCTTCAGTGTCTGTGCAATAATGTTACCATACTGCTGCTGTTTTGATGAAAAAAAGGATTCAGTTTATTTTCAGAAGCTAAGAAAGTCTGTTTTAAATGATGTGGTTGTTGAAATTCAATATTTTTATAGTTCTAACAACAATTGCACAAAAACACCAAAACTAACAGGTTTCCATATATATTTATATATCAAAATCAATTCAGAAAAAAAAAAGATAAATTTCATGCATACCTCTTCCATGTCAAAACCTGATGCTAACATTACCCACAATGCAACGGACCCCTGAACACTTTGCAGAGGTTTCCCATTAAAAAACAGGTTGCAAACTATAAACTTTGAAAGACCTTACCTTGCCATGTCGAAGTGTTTCCTACCATTTATCCAGACCTGCCCGCCATATTTGTCCTGCCACAGTTTCATACTGAACCATTTTTTGAACAAAAACATAAGAGATCTCTTACTTATGCAGCGCTATATGCACCTTGCTTCCTTGCGATGTTGTCTACAAAGTTTTTAACATCCACGCAGACAGTTCTCCCTCATAGTTTCAGCTGCAGTTGTGTGTACCCCTGCTACTGCTATAGATTGAATAAACTAATAATGCTGCGGTGAAAGTGAAAGAAAATTCCTGGATCCACCCATTTATTTGGATCCGCACCCAAATTTAGCAATCTTTCCTGATCCATACCACGTCGGTAATCTAACAGACGGACAGACAAAACAAAAATACAACCACCTTGGCAGAGGTAATAGTAAGAGGTCACAAACATATACTTGCGTTTTGAAAAATTATTGGGTCATTTACTTAAAATGCAGTGCACAGTAGTGTATAATGTTTGTAGAGCGAGGGTTGATTTGGTGTGATAGCAAATATTCAAGGCACCAGGACAGGTAATACTTGTTTATAGGATGAGTTTGATTGGTTACAATATTTATATAGGAGTTTATTACAATTACGAAAATACAGATTGACTTAATCTGTAATTTTATCTGCTTCTTTTAAATGTATCCAAATCTGCACATTTTCATATAACGAGTATATGCAGATGAGTTGGTATAGCATTTTTATTCATTGGACAACACCAATGATACATCTGCATATGTTTGAATTATTAATTGTTGCACATCCCTTCCTGTTGTATACAGCATCTGCATATATATGGGTGATCATTGAGACTGAATTTGAATTGATGCCTTCCCTTAAACACCCTCCTCATTCTCCCTACGCCTGAATTTACATAGTCAAAGCTGTGATCATTCACACGATGGCATAGGTACTATTCATTACGTTCTGAAAGTGCTGCAGCTCCAGTCTGTGCGTCTGTGGGGAACGATAGGGAGGAAAAAAATAATAAATGAGGAAATCATATAGGGGTGCTCAGTAGCTGATGTGTAGCTCTCTAGTGGCAATGTGATTTTACTGTCATTGGCTAGAGAAAGGTCACAGCAAAGGCGTAGTAAAATGGGGGAATAAATAGGCGAGCATACTGCAGTGCATAGGGAGAGTGGGCCTGCCAATGAAGTCCCAATCTATTCCCCTCACGCTCCCTGTTCACTCCCATTACAGACCTCATCAGCATCAAATCCCCACTAGCTGCAGCAGCAGCAAGCCCTCCCCCACATATACAGTATACTGGTCCCTGCTTTCTCATGGATGCAAACACACACACACACACACACACATACAATCTTCATTTGCAGGCCTTGCAAAAAGGAGGCCATTTGTTTAAATCTTCTGGACAGTCTGTGAAAGTGTATATGCTGTGTATGGATTTGTGCGTGTCGACTATTGTCCCTTACTCTAACCTACAAATAACAACAGCCATTCAGAGTGTCACCCCCAGTTTCCATGGTGGTCATTACCCACAGCTCTCACCAACAATCCAGAGCGCACAATAAGGCTCCATTCTCCCGTCTTTGTAGCCTGATGTAAATCCTTTTTTGTGTGAATTTGTAGCCTCCATGTGTGCTTTCACTTTAAGGATACTGTAGATGTCTGCAAAAATGATAGGATAGGAAGAAAAACAATGGTTTTCCAGTTATTAAAATGTAATTGTTGGTTATTTGCTTTGTGGTGATTACTGGCTGGAGGTCATAGTTTATATTAACCACTACATCACTGCCCTGGCTGCCCTGTCCCCTCTCCCCCCTTCCGACAATGCCCCGTTCCTTCGCGTGAGGCATCGGTCCGATGTCCCTCTGCTTCATCCAGACAGGCACACCACCACCTCACACCATTCTCTGTCCACCTCATCTCAGCTCAGCTAACATGACAGGCCGGGCAGATGATGATAAATGCAGAGGAGGAAAAGCAATTACTGGATCAGTTAGGTGTAGTAGGGAGCGCTCAGGGCACTCATTACCAGCAGACTGTAGAGTTCAGGATGCGCACACTCGCACATTTGCTCACACAAACACAAACACAAACACACACACACACATACACATACACAAACACACATCTCCACAGGAGTCAATTCATCAACAACAAGCGTTACTCCCAGGCTTACATGTGTTGATCAGTTTCTTTATTTTGTTTTGTACGTTTAATTTAACTGTGTTGTGAACCATTGAATCTACCATTATCCATTTAATGTTTCACATACAGGACATGTACGTATGATAAGAAAAATTAAGATCAAATGTGACAGCAGATGACAAGAGCACTGTCACACAGACACATCCTGAATAGGTTTGTATAACTGTGGCTGTAATGTGCCATGCATTTGTTGATGTGGGTTATACAGTTGTGTAACGTGCCATCTGCACACCTGTCAAAGCTGAAGGAGCCACATGTATAGAACATAAGCCAAGGACCACGAGGCAGGCATGGTGATTGACAGTAGCACTGAGGTTGTCATAGGGACAGCTGCAGTCCTCGCTGTCCCCTGAGGAGGATGTGGAAACACTAATAATAAGGGAGACACACACACACAAAGAGAAGGATTGAGGAAAAAGGGATGATTTGTATTTACCCTGCACGCACGCACACACACACACACACACATAAACACACACACACACACACACACACACACACACATAAACACACACTCGGAGGCAGTTGCCCAGGCTGTGTGTGTATGTGAGTAGTGGGTGGTGAGATCGCAGGTCAGGCCCACGCAGTCCCCATTCAGCCGTACAGTGTGCAGCACACATTATCTACACAGGGGCCAGAATGGCAGACGAAACAAAAAGAGGAGCTCATGCATGGACGGGAACACACACACACAACACACACACACACACACACACACAGACAGACACAACAGGGCTATTACTGCTTCATCAAGAAATAGTCTAAATGTTCCAAGTGTTCACATTAGCACGGTAAAGTCAATAAAAACACAGATCTGGATGATACACTGAGGTAGGTCTTATTTTATAATGCAGTGTGTTTATAGCACTAGAATTTGTGCAGGGAGAGCAAGAGGAGGAAAAAAACCCAAAAGGATGCGTGTAACTTTATGATAGGTTTTTAAGTACATAACCCTATTTTGTCCAAAAAACATTTTTCTCCAAACAAATGCCCAACCACAATTACATAGGTCTTAATTGTGGGTTTCCTTTACCACTACACACGGTAAACATGTGATTATAAAAACAGCTTGATTCTGTCAGACGTCTAATCACTGCTTGCATTGCGGTTCACCCTGATATCACTTTCCTTAACCTTAACTGTCAGGGGAGGTGTGTGTTTGACTTTGATAATGGGCATGTTTGGTTATTGGGCTCGCAGGGGCATTCTGTCACATGTCTGACCACATTTGGACTGGACAAGTTCATGCTCGAGTGCCGCTGGGAGAGGATGATGTAGTGGCATTGTAGGTGGCAGAGATACACAAAGTCTTAAAAGTGTGCTCGCATGCATTTATGTGTGTGTTTGTGTGTGTGTTTGTGTATGTGCGTCAGCGCCAGAGTGAATGTCTGTGTATATGGGTGAGTGGGGGTGGCAGGGCTATAATCTGCTCCAAACTGCTTGCGGGCAGAGGCGAGGTGGGCGAGACAGTGATACAGAGAAAGAGCAAAGGAAGGAGAGAGTGAGGGGGGAGGAGGACAAGTAAGGAAGAAATTAGTTGGCAAGAGAGAAGAAATATAGAGAAAGAGGAAGAACGAGGAGGGAGAGAGGGAGGGAGAGGTAGAGGTGAGTTGAGAGCAGCGTAGATTCGTACAGCTTACGAATGTCCTACTGTACCCACTGTCCTCGCTCCTCTCCCACCCATTGTCATGCCTGGCACTTAGGGTGACGGCAACGCATCTAATTCCTCTGACATTTACGATGCTCTCTCCGCCCTCGTGTGACGCAGGCCTGGCCGCGGCCACTGTCAACATCCACAATGGCCTCAGGTGAAGGAGAGATGGTGGATGGTGCAGATAATGGACTGCTCATGAACCCTAACTGGGGCCCAGCCAATGAGGGGGCCTGTAGAAACACTCTCTGAGCCAAGGTCCTGCATGTTGTGTTATATTATACAGTATGTCTTGGTAAAAAAAGGATTAGAGTGGGTGGAAGAATACGAGAAGAAAACAGTGTGGAAGAAAAGAGTGAAAGAAACTGAAGGAGAGGAAGAGGGGAGGGAAGGCTGAAATGGGAAATTGTTGGATTTTTTTTTTTTTCTTTTTACAAATTTTTCACTCTTCGGTGCCAAAATATGCACATTGGGATTTAAAGAAAGAATTTCAAGAAATAGTTTCAAAAAGACCACAGCAACTTTTTATGGAGTTTGGATTGTTGTTCCCCTTTCCTGACATCACTCCGCATCCCAAAATCCCTCACTACTGTCTGTGTAACCTCTACACTGCTGTGAATCACTTTATAAATGTGATTATCAAATACAAATTCAAGTGCAATTCTTTTTTTTGCCTGCTCCTGGAGTGCAAATCATTCTTTACTTGTATTTGCATGTTTTACTTTTGTTTCCTGTGCAAACTTGCTGCGAATATCAAGGTTACAAATACATATTTTAGAACATAAAATCATTCCTCACAACAACAATGCAAACTATTAACCAGCGAAGGGGGCGTGTGGATTTTGACCTCGTCTTGAGGGCACTGTGAGAACAGCTTGGAAAAATGAGAGGAATGGAAAGGTGCAGAGGAATGTAACGTTTTTACTGATAATTTTAAACTTGATTGTCTTGATAAAAAAATGATTATAAAGTTAGTTATTCACTTGTTAGTTCATTAAGAAAAAAAAGGTTTCTGATATATTGCAGCTACGACGCCTTATATAATATAGCCAAAGGCTCTATTAAATTGTAGATGAACTTCAGATTAGAAGTACAGATACTGGCTTGATGACTTGTTCACAGTTTGCCTCCTGTCAGGTGAAAGTCTGTGTTAATGTGAAAAGTTATCCAGACTCAAAGCACTTGTCTGAAATTGTTTATGACACCAGCTTGGGGAGAAAAATAACATGAACGTACCACTTAAGCCCGACCTCCGCAGTCTGCATATGAAAGTGCTGTGGGGCTGCTAATTAAATCAATTACTTGCAAGCACATGATTTAAATCAGTCCTGTCGCAATCATAATTTTTAAGAAATCCGAAACACACGACACAGCGAAAGGGAAATTTCAGCCAGGAAGTGGCATACTCAGCTAGATAAGAGATCAGGAGGTTGGTAGCTCACCATCTGTGGCAGATAACTTGGTCATTCGCAGTCAGTCCATTATTGGCACACCACTCAGAAAGTTCAAAACATGGTGATTTATTTAATGAAAGTATTTTTTTCATGGCCTGTGGGTTGTTAAAGTTTACTGTAGAAGTGACCCAGAAAAGATGTCTGGCCGTCTGTTTTGCAGATTAACCTATATTCTAATGGCATGTGATGACTTTCAGCAAATAACTTGGTCTACTAGATTTCATACAGTGTAACTACAGATTTCTAATAAATGGAGTAATGTAAGCTTGTGTACTTTTGTCTAAAACCAGATTTGACCACTGAGAGTATCTGACTGCAGACTAGGCTCACACACTCATTAGTTTGTTATGGTTAGTTTCTTATCATGATCATTTTGATGTTGTGGGCATGTGCTGTTCCTTTGTGATTGTGTTGGACATAAACACATTTAAATGGTTCATGGGCATAGAGGACTTTCCATGTCATGAACTGACCACCTGCAGTATAAGTATGTTGCATTGGAGACATAGTGCTTAAACACCAAGACCAGTTCTGTTCTTACATTCTATAGATTATATCTACAGACAGGATGACCTTTATTTTAGCACTTTCACCTTTCAAAGTAATATCTTGAAAAAAGAAAAGCAGTGACGGATGTAACAAATCTAAGTATAACCAAAAGTCCACTGTCAGCTGATCTAAGATGATGCCAGGTTGATAGGAAGTAATAATTCCTTGATATAAAGAGGCAACGGGTCATATTAAATATTAGAAGTCAACAATATAATATAATATGATCAAAACAAAAAGGAAGCCATTGCACGGAGGCCAGAATTGGTGTTATATGATCACGTTTTCTTGAACTACTAGATTGGAATGGAAATCCAAACAGAGATCCTATAGAGCTCTCAGATTGCTGGCTAATTGACAGAGAGAATTTGGTGTGGCACGCAAAATAATCATCATTAAGTTTGAGGTGGTTTTGGAAAGTCAAGCAGTGAAATACAGAGAGAGTCATCATTTCCCTGGAAGGATTAGTGGACTATCAGCGAACATATGACAGGGTGTCATCAACAAAACAAGTATATTTTAAACACTAAATTATGACCCAACCAAAGGGCAGCATATAAATGGAAAACAACAATGGACCCAAAATTGGTCCTGGAGGAACTCCGTGAGTGAAACGGGAGAGAGAGAAGGTTTTAATG
Source organism: Verasper variegatus (assembly GCA_026259375.1). Taxonomy (NCBI): domain Eukaryota; kingdom Metazoa; phylum Chordata; class Actinopteri; order Pleuronectiformes; family Pleuronectidae; genus Verasper; species Verasper variegatus. The sequence continues at coordinate 9,166,198 of CM048046.1, read as the reverse complement.
AAGAGATAAGAGTGAAACTAATTCAGAGCAGATCCTTTTGGACCAACACAGGTTTCAAGGTGCTTTTACAGGATGAAGTGATTCAGTATCAAGTCCTTAACTTACTATCTTTTTTTAGAGCCACACTCCAGGGTAGAACCTGCAGGTTTTAGGTGTCAGCACATGAACGGTCTGAACCTCTGTCTGCCTCTCAAATGTCGGAAGAGGTAAATTGCAGGTAGAAGGTTTAACTCTGCTCTGTTGAATATAACAGAGTGTACTCGCACAGCCATATAACATGCAGAGTCCTGTCTCTTTTAGAACAGCCTGGGGGCTCATACTGCCCACTTTTTCAACAGTATATCATCTCTCCCTTCATGTCTGAGTCTCTTCCCCTCCATCCCTCCCTGTACCCTACAAACACACTGTCAGGATGCTCACATTGCCCGTGGGAACAAACAAACGCAGACACACACACTCACAGACACATTCATTAACACCTTACAGACATGTAACTCACCAACATGTACTTGGACAAAGTGGAATGCATGATCAGTGGCATTCTGACACCAGACACAACATGTGGATGCATCGGCCGAGGCATCGCTCTCTAACGGCAGTTCCCCTTGTCATTCCTGAATCACCTTTGCAAATGACTGTAAAGTAAATGCAAATATCTCTTTGTGCTTTTTTAACTCTCTGAGCTTAAACATGCAAATGATAGATAGGATCCATTCTCTTGCAAAGGGTTGTATCTCTCTCTCTCTCTCTCTCTCTCTCTCTCTCTCTCTCTCTCTCTCTCTCTCTCTCTCTTTTCTGTAATACCTCATTGTGTTTGAAAGAGTCTGGTGGTTTGCATGCTGGTCAACTCACAACCCAGGTAGTTAAGTGTGAGTGTTATCCAAATGTTTTTTTCTTCTCTCGGATGCCATATCTCTTTTTCTGCAAAGGCATGGGTTCATGTAGAGGTTACATTTGCAATGGTAAAGGTCTGGAGGGACGTTATCTTGGGTGGGATGATGGGTGTGGCACTGACCACAGATCAAATGTTGAGATGCAAGATTGATTTGATCATCCTTCAGTCATCTAAGTGATGAACGGTACTTTCAGAAAACCTGAACATGAGCAATAGAATACCAAGATAGGTTTGTCACAGTGCTGCTTAAATTAATTCAAGTACCAAAACACATTATTTACAAAAATAAATCTCTCTTGTTGTTTTCAATTATATCAAATTTGAGCCCATTTTTGTGTCCTGTGCTTCCTGTTCATGTTGCTTCTCTGCTCTCCCCACTAGGGCTGTGCTAAAATAATGATACAGCTATCAATAGTTCTGGCCCTACATTCAACATTTATTTCTTTAAACATTGTTCAATCGAGAGGATAGCGGTGCAAAAAAGACAACATATCTCAGGATGAAAGAGCAGTGGCATACACTTAGAAGACACAGACGAAGACATCAGAGGAGTTGGTCATGATAAGAGCCAACACCCGTTGGAAAGTCACGTGATCTCTGCAGCGGAATCAGTATGTTACTTCCTGCCTCTGCCTCTCACCTGAATAACGCAGAGGATTTGTTGCTGTTGTGAATGTGTGAAAAACAAAATGCAGATAAAGTGAGGACCCATTTCTCGGTACTTTACATGTCTGGTCATGTCTGAAAATGGCTTTGCTGCTGCCTTTTCGGTAAACGAGCATAAATGGAAACAGAAGAGGAGTTGCTGTGTCAGCAAGGCAAAAACGTCTGAGCATAAAGTAATTACTAAGACTAGCTTAGAACAAACATAGCTCATACCCAGTCTATTAGTAGCAGGGGTGAAATATATCGCATTGTGAGGTCCTTGCCAATACACAGCCCTAGTCCCCACCTAACACGTACATACTGTACACACACACATGCAGGATGGATATAGACATGGACTCAGCATCAAAGAAGTGAAGATTGAAGACAAAGTCATTAAGATTGAGCTCGATCTGTGACCACCTCCCCACCCCCTTCCTCGCAGCCTCTAGTGCTCACCCGGACAGATCTAAATGATATTGACAGTTGAATAAATTTTCTGCATGAAATCATGTCAGCTCGAGCATGCCTTCCCCCCCCCCCCGTTCTCACCCCTCCTCTACAGCCCACCAGAGTGCTCAATAATTACATTAGTTTCCAGAGGCTAATTTGACTGAGAGCAATAATTTTGGTCCCCTACCACCATAGCTGTTTTCATATAATATTGGTATTGCTAAATGAAAATGGACCTTAGGTGACTGTAGCACCAATACTGTGTGTGTTGCATGGGTGATAATCAAGAGTTTGGACTATGGTGCAGCCGCAGGGTTAATGATGCCATTGGTGATCATCAGAAAGTTAGATAATTATTTATCAGGCTGACTTGGTATCACATCAGCCAATGTCAATGAGTCATTTGCAAACCCCTTCCAAACCACAACCATGTTGTACACTGTTTCTCTTTGGAGAACAGTCTTGTGAGGCCAATGCAAGAGTTTGAAATCAACACTTAGTGATTACTATTGTTTCATTAGGGGAAATGTGCTTCAACATGGCATCAAATAGAAAACATTGATATGGGAAATACAGTTCAAAATTGTAGTTCCCCACAGCCCACAAAACAATACATAAAGCACTTAAGAAAGCAATAGAACAACAGAGATACACATTAGAAGTAATACAAGTAAATACAAAGCCATCTGGTCAGTAAACATGCAATGTAATACCTGGCTCCTTAGTGCTCGGTCTGTGCTTTGTTCATGCATGATGTCTTATCTGACTCCGACTTCTAATACATCCATTCATCATGATCTGTCTGCAAACAGTGTGACTTATGAGCTTTATATGGCTTTTATGTCTCTTTAATGACATATTGTAAGCCTCTAATAGTCACTGTTTACTCCATAGGACCTGCTCCGCGTAGAGCCACTGTAATTTATGGCTTCGTCTGATCTTTTTATCTGTGTTTAATGACAATACAATTACAGAAATAATACAGTATTAATGTGACATATAATAGTGCGTGCTCACTGCTGCTGAACGCTCTGACCTTTTACATGTCTGCAGACTGCAGTTGCACTTCCCAAGATGGGTTTATGTGTTTTGGTGGAAGACACGCTTCACTGTCTGCGGGTGATCTTGTGCAACTGTGTTGGGTCTGACTTGTGTCTGTGTGTGTGTGTGTGTGTGTGTGTGTGTGTGTGTATGAGCAGTTACATCATCTTAGACAAAGACTGAACCCTTGTTCTTTGCCTGCAGTCTTTCAGTCGAAACAAGGCCCCATTGGACGACACTGTGTGTTGATGTGTCTCACAATTCATGTGAGACTCGGTGGGTTTCCCATTAAAGAGGGGTTGTGTGTGTGTTTGCGCTGCTGTGTCACAGTCACATTGAAATGAAAACGTATTCCAAGTTAGTTTTTTGGTACATTGTCATGTCGTCTGGGAAGAGTTGTGCTGTGTGAGACAGGAAGTACGAGGAACAGAGAACAGGCAAAGGTCGTTGGCTGCAGGGTTAAGGCAACACGGGTTAAGTAGCGTAGAGCTTCCTCTCATTGAAAGCCCTTTAATCCTGATGAGGACAAACAACTCGCTCACACACACACATACAGACATCCACAGAAATAACAGAGTTTGCTGAAGAGAGAGCCAGGGGGTCACCCTGAAGAATAAATGCTGATAATGATAAAAACAGCCCTTCCTCAACCCAACTTTAGATAAACACACTCACACACACACATATATGTGCACCACACATATAAACAAAGCCTTTGTCTGCACAACACATAAAACATTATTTTAAGAACCAAAAATGATGTTCTCATGCGTCAAACGTGTTTCCCAGTTTGAAACCTAAACACACATTTCCACTTCCCCTCGCCACTCATCATCATTCCTTCTCACCGTCATTACCCCTGACCCCGACGCTCAAAGTAGTTTTACCCAAATTTCTCTGTCCCCCTCATCCCATCCCCACTCCCCTGGCAGCTGTGTCAACACCCACACGCCTCCAGCTTTAAACAAACCTTCCACGCAGCCATTGAACGCCATGCCACTCCTCTCGTGCAGCCACAGGGAGGCTGAGCTGACAACTCTATAAATGCTGGCAGTCAGTCCCCGAACAACATTGATTTTGTTCCAATCAATCCAGAGAGATTGCAATGCATGGTAAATGACACAGTCCGTGTGCCATAGCATACATTGTAGCATTAATTGTTGCTGGGCAGACTTGACTGGCCGGTCAAGGGTGGGTTGGTCCCCTGATAGTTACGACAGCAGGAAACATCAGTGTGCTGTCTGTTCACTGGAGCTCTGTGGGAGGCCCAGCTGTCACACATATCTCACCCAAGACTGGTCAAACTTGATCCCCGTCCAACAAAAATGGCCTTCACCATTATTCCAAGAACTTTCAACAGTCAGTTAGAACCAAATTTCCTGAAGTCTTACTCAATTTAGGTGAAAACGGTAAATAACAGACAGGTTTAACTTTAATAATACTATTTTCTTTCTGTTTGATTAAAGGAATTCATAGAAACTTTCTAAGATATGTTTATTCACTTTCTTACTGAGAATGATCCTTGTGTCCGTCTTTTAAAGCTACATGGGCAAAAGTGAGAATCTACAATCAGGACATGATTAGTTTCTCCCAAAGTTAACATAATACCTCTTTTAAAAAAAATCACAAATTCTTTTTCAAACCAGTTAAAGAGGTAATTGACTCCTTTCTTAATGCCAGTTTCCTTGTTTTCTTCTCGGGTGAGTCATGCTCAACAGTCACTAAAGTGCCAGAAACTGAGAAGCTTGCTCAACTTGTTGTCTTGCAAGTGTTGCATCTTGCTTACCTTGCAAAAAAACAATACTGTTGTACATTGTCACCAAGACGTAAAAAAACAATACGTACATAAGCGTTCATGGTTATTTATGCTTTCAATGCGAATCATAATGTTCCGCAGAAAAAGTGGAGCATCAGCGTCTAGACTGCCAAAATAAAGAATAAGAAGAAATTAGCGCGTTCACCCGGGTGTCATGTTTCCATCACTGCCAGAGCCGATGAAAACCTGTGTCTGCTGCAGAGTCATATGACCCGGGAGTGAATGTCGATTGAATCCAAAAGCCAGATGTTATCGGGTGTTGGTGGGTTTTGGACCAGCAGAAGAAGGGGCTATTGACTGGGTGTCTGGATCTGTTCAAACTTAACAAAATCTGTCCACAAGCACCTCTGAAAGCTCACTGGTTAGAATGTATCATGTTCGGTGCTATCATGTTCAGTTTCCCACTGTTTTTCATTATTTTTTATAGATGTTACAGACAGAATTGAAAGTGGTATTGATCTTTTAATCCAGCTCTCAGCATCTAAACCCCAAAAATGATGTTTGTATACAGCTGCAAAAGGTCTTTAATAGGAAACAAATCTATGATGGATTATGTTTCCTTTTAACTTAATGAGAATATGCTGTTAATTCACCAACACATTGCTACTGACACATATCTGTAAAATGTTCACTGACAACTGGTGTATTTTCTGTCAAAATATCCGATTTCTCAGTAATACATCCACTTGTACCAAATATAAACTTTTCTCTACAGATTTCTTGAGGCTCTGACAGCACTTAGTTACGTTTGGTGCTTTTGGTGCCAAAACTTTTGTATTTGTGGTTGTGAAATGTCATTGCTATGCAGGGCAGAATCGAAATAGATAATAACCATATCTCCAAAAAACGTCAGTCTATTCCTTTAGTTGTTATTTTTGGTCATTTTCCAGCAAACGCCATTTCCGTCTCCACCTATGAGCTTTTCATTGCTAACATAAATTGATATTGCAGGCTCTCGCTGGAGCAGCGTACGTACGGTCAAGGAACTGCTGTGGCTGTTATTCTAGCTGTCAGGCTTTGTTTACCTTTCATTTGAACATTTTCCTGTCTCTCATTCCTAAGTTTTGTTTGTTTTCCCTTCACCCCGCCTGTTGTTTTGTGTCATAACAAAGTGAGTTATCCCCTTCCTCCTATACTTTTCTCATCCTTTCTCCTTATGGTTGATTTCGCTGTTTATGTTTCCACTTCATCATTCTTCTCCCCCCTCGGATGGAGCAGAGATGGGACAAGGCCTGCTATTCTGCTCTGTGTGATGCGTGTTGTGTGTGGGGTTTATGATTTTGGCACAGGAGAAAATATGTCAGGAGAAGTGTGAGCGAGGTGTGTGACGTAAGTGGCATATCTCTGCTGATGCAGGTCTGCGTCTTACAGGAGCTGCATCACGCTGCATTTTATCTGCCTTCATCTTCATGGACACAGACTGTGAGAGCGTAGGAGGGAGGAGTCCTGTGCTGACAGCCAGCCTGCTGCCTCCTGACTGAAGAAAAATATTAATGTACCAGGAACACTGCCAGAGCTCCCTTTCCCTCTGTGTCAGTCCATGTTTGATTGCTGAGAAAGACTTCTGGACTTTTATGAGTTTTGCTGCTGGACCTGCCGCAGGCTTGGCTCAAGGCCCTGACAGGGATCAGAGTGGCAGAGCAGCGATCGCACTGGGTCACACACACTGCACACACATGACGTACTGTTAAGAATCCAGTACGTAATCACATACGACAAAGGAGCTGGTCAGGGATAAACACTTATCTCCTGAACCTTGTACTAAATTTGGACTGGTGACAGTCAAGCAATGTCTCACCTAACTCAACCAACCTCTGGCTCAGGGCCATTTTCTATTTACTATGACCTTTTCTCTTACACACACACACACACACAAGAAAAAAAAACACACACATGCACAAACCCACGCACACAAGAGACAGGATAGTCTACAGCATAGGTGCATACCCAGAGAAAAGAAACAGTGAAAAAGACTTAATTAATCACCGACCAGTGAGTGCATATGAATGAATGGAGAGAACAAAGAAGAAAGGATGAAGAGTGAAAACATCAACAGAAAGGGTTGAGAGCAGAGTGTTGTGACAGCAGCGGAGCAGAAAGAGGGGAGCGGTGCTGTCCCCGCTGGTAAAGAGCACTCACTGCCCTTTCACTTGTGTTTAGAGGAGAACATGTAACTGCTGACCACATGAACCACAGACCTTTAACTCATAGCTCAGGCACTTTCTGCATGACCTTCACATTAGAGCCAAACTACAGGTGTGTATGTGTGTGTTTGTGAGTGTTGGGGACTAGAGTTGAACTTGTACTCAGGAATATAATAGCTTCACATTGCAGAGTTGTTTCCAATTGTTATGTGAAGTTAAAAGACACCTTAGATTGATGATATAATCAATATGAAATGGGGGATTTGTTTGTGATCCCGCACTGGCTTCCCACCAGATTTCAGATTTTCTGACATTACCTAAAGGAAAGTTATTTTACATTTTGGGAATATTTCTCTTTATTTATTGCCAAGAATTAGATGATTTACAGAATTACACTTAAAATCTTGCATAAACACTGCGAACAGGTATAGTGGAAAATGCCAATAACACACAAAACAGTAAGAGGTTGAGAATATAGTTTCTACAATGTAGAGAAAATGGAATCAGAAGTCAGAAGGACATGTCTCACAGAGGAACAATAGAATTCACAGTTTTTGTTTTCTAGCAAAATAGAAACCACACATGATTGGCTCTGATGCTTTTACAAGATAATCATCAAATGGAAAACTGCCAGACCAGAAAGAGTCAAGGTCGATGTCAGGCTTTACATGAACCTCAAGAGACCTCAAGTAACAGGTCTCTAGGACAAGCCAGGGTCACTAGCTGGACACTTTCCAGTCTTAATGCTGAGCTAAGCTAACTGAACTGCTGGCTGTTGCTTCGTATTTGGTGCTCATTACTTTAGCAGGGTATTGATCCTCTCATCTTATTCTAACCCAAGTGAATGAGCGTAATTGCCAAGATGTTGAACTATTCCTTGAAATGTGTTCTTCACAGTAGCTACAGAGGATGAAACAGAACAAGTTTGAAACCCAAACATCATAAACATCTAATGCAGCTCCATTCTGTGCCCATATGTTAAAGGTATAACATATAATCTGAGAGTGTGCAAATAAGTCATTAATTGCTGCTCATCTGTCTTCTGTGTCGACTCTGGAGAGTTATAAGGTCTTATAGTCATCCTCCACAGACTGATAAACTGTGACTGGCTACAGAAAATCAAATATGATGCTTTGATAACCGGTTGGGTCGAGCGATGTCTGCCTTTTCACACATGTGGAGCTCCTACACATATGAAACATCTGAGGTAGGTTAGCATAAGATACTATAACTGTCAACTGCCGAGCAAACTTAAAAACACAATAACATTCAAACACTTGAATGATCGAAACATCACGCACGTCTCCCACGGAGTACAACAATAGAAAGGGGAAGGGTGAAGCGGGAGACACACCCATAAGTGAATGAGAACATTCCTCATTGACAATGCAGCCCTATAGGCCAGGTAACAATAACGTGCAAAGATTTTGTAAAAGGTTTGTATTTAAATAGCGCTTTTCTAGTCTTGATTACCACTCAAAGCACTTTACAATACAGCTTGTCATTCACCCATTCACCCATACATTCATATAGTGCATCTAAGAGGGGAAATTCAGGGTTTAGCATTTTGCCCAAGGGCACTTCTGAATACAAATGGGAGGCTCGATGGGGATCGAACCTCCGACCTTCTGGTTGGAGGACAACCGCTCTACCCCTCAGCCTCAGCCGCCGTGTAATCACGTGTAATCCAACACAATAAAATGAAATTGCAAGTGGGATTCTGTGACACATAACTCTGGTTTTCAACTAACCTGGATCACTGCACACTGTGACACCTTCACTGTAGGTAAGACTTTGATGTAAATAATAGAAAATACAACTCTGAGCTGCTAATGACATTTCAGAGAAGGTTAATGTGAGTCAGTCTCACTCTGGCTGCACTGCTGTAGTTCACATTAGAACATGTCAGGTCTGTCCGGCGTCTCCTGCACTGTGTCTCTCTCTGCAGCTTTAACATACCGCTGGTTTTGACAGGGATGCCTCTTCTCACCTCCGACTGTGTGCATTTACTAAACACTGGCCTGGGACTGATTACCTCCCCTCCCTCTGCTCGGGCTGTCTCTGTATATGTCTGCGGATGTTGTGTAGAGGAGCACAGACCACTTCAAATTGTCCTCAGCTTGGAATGGAGTGCTGCGGTGCATTCTTACATGTCACTTTTTAGCAAAACACACACAAGCAGAGTGCTCATTCTCCATCTCCGCATGGAGTTTGCAGTGTGGGCAGAGGGTGATGAATACAATGGAGAGAAAATAGAGGAGAAGAGAGAGGGGGAGTGGGGATGAAGGAGAGTGTGTGGGTGAGCAGATAGGACTGGAGATGAGGGGGAGGGGGGCAGGTTAAGTCGGTGCCTACACAGGGCTCTATCCCACAGGCTCTCTCCTGTCTCCCACGCCTGGCCCCTCTAACCTGGCCTAGCTTCTGTTTAATGTCTGGCTCTGTCACACCTCGGCCCACTCCCTAGAGATCTGCATGTCTGTGGAGTAAAGTACATTTCAAACTAGTTCTCCAAAGGGAGAAAAAACACTCCAGAGAAGACTTCGTTTTTGTGAGGCTTTCATCTCTCTAGCAGCTTCTGTTTGGCTACAACTTTGGCTCCGCTTCTCTTTTTGCCTCCATTTCGTTAGGACTTGCATTTGATAATATTATTATTTTCATGATTTTATCTTTTTGGCTCAGCTCATTTAATTTAACCTCTCACATGTTCAAAATATTCAGCCACTGTATCGTTCCTTTAATTATGAATATCTGCTTACAAGCTGTATTTCTGTTTTCTGTTCACTGTGACACAGAGCGTTGATCACTTTGAGCACCAGAAATGGTTTCGTTAGATGTGTGTGGATAAAAAGCAAGAGCTCTCTGAGCTATCACTCAGATTTCTCTTGTTATATATATACACAATCTCTACAGGAAACACTGACCATTCTAATAGTCTCCACATGGTATTCCCATGGCAGCCATAGCAACCACATGCATGCAAGGCATAGACTGCAGTGCTACACCTCAAAGCAGCCACGTAAAACATTATCAAGAAGATTTCACCCTGTTTCACTCTGCTGTTAATGTGAGGAGGTGTATATGGGGTATATGATTTATACTACTGGCAACCACCAGGGGGCGATCAAGATACTTTGGCTTCACTTTTGGGAGCAGTCATGTCGTCTTTGTTGCTAGACACTTTTGCACTAGCAGGTCAGTGGGTTAGTGTGTTGGTATTGCAGTTCCAACAATAACAGTTCCTGTCCTGGTTATCATATCTATTACCTCCAACATAAACCCAGTTAATATCTCGTCTGTAACACTAACACCAGAGTCTGAAGAGGAAGTCTGAACGGTGCTGTCCCTCCTCGCTGCTCATTTGTTTGCATTGGCTAGGAAACAGGTACTACTTTATCAACTGTTGCTCGACATAACGACTGCAGATATTCAAGATCCACATGAGGCCTGGATGAGGAGATTAATAGTATTGACAAATCCTAATTAGCGTCACGCTGAATCAAACGATTAATGTGAACAGTTGTTAAGGAGGCAGTGTGTGTCTAAATAGGCCCAGAGGCTAGATAATACAGTAATAGCCTATGACTCACACTAGCACTGTTTTAATGAGAAATAGACAGAGAAAGACAGAGAGGGACAGAAAGAGACAGAGACGAAAAAGTGAGAAAATAAGGGGAAAAGAGTGAAAGCAAGTTAAAATGACATTTGCTCCACTGCTGTCTTGCTGCCTTGCTGCCTGGCTCCCCCCAATGTTTTTACACCTTGAGTTTTAAGCAGCAATGGGATTAGTTTGTAGGATTGTTGGCTGGCATTGTGTGCTGAGAGGATAGGCAGTGAAATCCCCTTTTCAGCCACCACGACTTATCCTTGTCCCTGTGTTGTCTCTTTCAAACAGAAGCGCCTCGCTCTACATGCATGTAATCTAGGTGACAAGAAAGAATGAAAAGAGAATTGAATGAGTATGAAGGGAGGTAAAATGGGACAGCTGACTGGAGGAAGAATACACAGAGGTTAGAGGAATATAGTTGGCGAGGAGGAGAAGAGGCTGGGAGCAGGGCTTGGTGGGAGTTGACTTTATAGTAACCTATACAGGTGCCCCCCTCCTCTTTTGTAAAAGTGGGGTACAGGTCCATACCTTGAGCAGAGTGTATTTATGTCTTAATAATTCATTCTAAACTTCATGTCTGAATTATTGATGATTGCGAGAATACAGAAAGAGGCCGCAGGAAACAGCAGTCTGGTGGGAGGGGGCAAGCTGCAGAAAAGAATAATGATTTCATAATTATGTACAGTTTCAATCCAAAATTTGTTTTTCGCCAAATGAAAAAAATGTGACATTAAATCATATTTAAAAAAAGCTTACTGGCTCTAAAATAAACTTGTGATTGAACATAGGGTTTTTCTTCAAATTAAACCGAATTTGCTTTATTACTGTTCATGTGTGTGTTTTTTTTTTTCTTTTTTAGAACTAGTTCACTATTAGTAGGGCTCGATAGCAAGATAATGAAATTCATGGTTCCCAGAGGATGATTCCAAATATGGTGATCAGCAAATTTCCTTTTGTAACTTTATGTGAAAGCTTTGACAGCTACAGGATGGATCCCCTTCAAATCTTGCCAGAGATACCAAAGTCCCCCTTCTGGATAAATTGTGATCATGTTGGTGATTCTCTGACCGTCACCGTCAACCGGTTGGTTTGTGGTATAAGTACCTGCAAAACTAATGACGTTCCTGACCTCTCTTATCTTGTGTCCAAAGCACATTAACCCCCCAAAAAAGAATAATATGTAAAACCTGGTCAAAGCACCACTGGGTTAGGGTTAGGGTTAGTGTACAGGCTCAGCGAATGCCTGTACACAGTTACTACCATTACTTCTGGCTCTTGCTGCATGAGGGACCGATATATGTTACATATTCTTTTTGGATGGTGTTGTGGGACAATAGTGTACATGAATAGTATACTCAAATATAAACTATACTTATATAAATATAAGTATAGTTTTCACACAGTACGTATTCAAAACCTGCTTACAATTTGTATTTATTATAAGTGGGATACGATAACAGAAGAGCCACTAATCGCCGGTAATTCTTATTACAGAATGGAAGAAAAAGACCACCCCATTATTTCTCTATGTCTTTTGTTTACTTTGTTATCCCCCTTCTGCAGCTCCCAGAATGATGCGTGTGTGTGTTTACGTACATATTTCTGTGGGTGTAACTGTGCGTATGTGTGTGTGTGTGTGTGTGTGTGTGTGTGGTGGCTGTGCTGCCTGCTCAGGGAGGCACGGGGCCCAGACACTTGGAATCATTTAGTGAGAATTTCGAGTGTGGGAGGAGAGGAATGTGTGCCCAGATAAAAAGAAAGAAAAGTAAAAGAAAAACGGAGCAAAGAGAGGGGGTGGAGAGTGCAAGAGATAGACACAGATATAGATGGAGAGAGATAGAGAGACAAAAGACAAGAGATCTGGAGCAAATGACAGACGGTGGGAGCAGCAGAGAAAGAAAAAGGCTCAGAGAGAGAGAGAGAGAGAGAGAAAAAGTACACGCTGCCCACTCCTTACCTACTGTTCTCCATTAAGCTGATTTTTTTTCAAATGGCTCTTGCAGGTCTCGCTTAGGGGGAACATCTATTCCTATCACAATGCTGCCTACACACACCTCGCAGTGACAGGCAGAGCGCGAGGGAGAGAAGAAAGGGGGTGCACAAGTATAAATCAACGATGATTTTCAAAAAAAAAGAAATGGAAGAAGAGGAAAGTAGGGGAGAATGTCCGCCGCAGTGTATGTGACTGAAGTTACCAGCCAAAAGTACATGTTATATCGCTTTTAACAGTTTATACAGATTCTGAAGGCTTGTTTTCACACTGCAATAGAAAAAAACAATTACCATAAACACTGTTCTCTTCCCAAATCAGTGGGACGTCATTTTTTATCCAGTGTGCTCCTTCTGAATACCCATGTACACAAACTGTTGCAATCTCTTTTTCTATTTTCTGTATATCTGTCTTTATTTTTTTTGGTGTTCGCAAATATACCCTCCCACATTCTCCTCTTCGTGCTTCCGGTCTCATCCCTTCCCTGGTCTGTGCCAAAGCTAACAGCCTTGTGCGAGTATCCTCCACTGCTGTTTGAGCATGTGTGTGTGTTTGAGAGAGAGAGAGAGAGAGAGAGAGAGAGAGAGAGAGAGAGAGAGAGAGAGAGAGAGAGAGAGATGTGTATCTGTAGGTGTGTGTTTGGGTGTGCGCGTATATGTGCGTCTGTTGGATAGTCAAACGATTTCCATGGAATACAAATGACTTTCAGTTTGGACTTGCTCCGACAGCCTGGGCGATGGATATCAAGATGTAGCTTTGAACCAACAGCCGATCAGAATTATAAAAACTGGAATCCTCCAACGAAAACTCAATCCTGATATCAGACTTGCTAATGTCATTGTTTCTGCCAAGAGAAGGTACAAAAGGCCAGGTTATAGAAGAAGCATTTTATTTTCAAGCTCTGCCTTGGTGCAGGTTGAAAGGGCTGAAAATTGTCTATCCATGCAAATCTGCAATTGGCCTCCCGACCCAGCTGATGAGCGACGTACTTTAGTTGGAAGCAGTATACACTGAAAACAACACCAAATCAGCAAGCATTGTTCACTATCGACAAGGATCAATCCCCTGCTAGCCCCCTGCCTGCAGGTCAAGATGATTGTCATCCAAAATCAATCCCAGGGTGTAACGTGTGCATCTGCACAGCCATTCCTCTATCTTCAAGGGAATAATATGCACAGGCTGTGAATTAAAAAAATGTAATGACAAATCAGAGTTCAGTTGATGGACGGGAGGCTCTATTGACCAGCCGAGGTCACGGAATGAACTGGGGCCTCGCTGACCTTCAGGGCTCCTGGCAATGTGGCGGGCACATTCAATCTCACTTGACCCACTCAGTTTTGACCCCCAACCCCTGGCAATGCTGCCCCCGTGTGAACTCTCACCTCCGGGGATCAATAGCGCTTGAACCACTGCCTCGGGCCTTTGGCCAGAGCACTGAGGGCAATGGAAGTGGTATTGCAGTCTGGCAGAAGCAGCTGACCTCAAGAGAGCAGGGCCCCTTGACCAACGATGATGTGGGAGATTTATATTGAAATTGGATGTGATGAGAGGAGAGGGACATTGGACCGTAAATGGGTATTTAAATTCAGAAAACATCAAAGGAAATCATTTTAATCCTCCTCTGAACGTCACCTTTAAATATTCAAAATAAAGTGGAGAAATGTTTAAAAACCTCCAAAGTCAAAAACTTTACCTCCTCTCAAGCTCTCTCTTCTATTTACTGTATGTCACACATCTCTCCGCACTTCAAACCAGGTTTCCACATTTTCAGCCTGAGTTATTGTGGTTTTGTTGTGTAGTTTAACAAGTCAGATCACTAATCCTCTTACGCTAGAATGGTGCAGCAGCTCGGCATCTGAAAGTTGAGCTGCCCTGCATTCTAATCAGCAAGGTAAAGTTCTTTGATCGTGAGTTGGAAAAGCCTCTCCGCTCCCTGCTTTAAGGATGATACTATGCATGGTAGAGGCTTTATGGTCTGAAATCCCTCTGCATTTGCTTTGCCGCTGCCACAGACTCTGGTATTAGGATGCAAACACAGCCGTTTCAATCCTCAACTCCCATGTGACATTTCCCAGCCTGGTTTTAAAGTTAGGCTTCAACCTCTGGATTTCAACACACACGGGATCACGCTGGCACAATGCGCACACACACACACACACACACACACACACACACACACACACACACACACACACACACACACACACACACACACACACACACACACACACACACACACACACACACACACACACTATAACAAACACATGGAGGGTCTCAGTGGGTGTCAGAGAGATATGATGAGGGTGTTATAACAGCAGTGAGTCACCAGCAGCATAACACAACACGTCCCTGAATGCATCTAGTGCTAGACAATACATGAGCCATTAAAACAAACTACAGGTGGCATATGCTTCACTTGGAGCTTTTCAAAGAACAATGGAAAAGTTGATTAGACACACATTGAAATGCAGCCCCTGCTTAAAGCGGTACAGTCAGGGGGGTTCGCTGCTTCTGGAATGACAAGTAGCTAATGGGAGCTAATGGGAGCTAATGTCAGTGGTGGAGTCGAGTCACTCAAGTCAGTAGTGACACTGTCCGAATTGAGTCACGGCTGGAAGCAAAGCACATGATTCAGGAGTATGGATCTGGAACTGATGGTATGTGCATGTAGGCTGGAGAGCACATGTGCCTGCTCTTGCACAAAATTGAATCATGTATTTTCAATATTTATACTATGTTTTTGATTGTTACTTGAGACCAGAGTAACTGCAAAGGTTTCAGACACACACACACACACACACACACACACACACACACACACACACACACACACACACACACACACACACACACACACACACACACACACACACACACACACACACACACACACACAGAGGCTTTAATCCAGTTTGAAGAGATTTAGATGGAGACCAGATGAACTCAGTCACAACTGATCATTATTTGGGGAAATTAAACTTTCACAAATTTCTTAGCGAACAAAGTCACAGTCACTTTGCTGCAACAGTCAACAACCATTGTGAGGAAGTGGTGCTCCTGTGTGGCTCTAAGCTTAATCATCACAAAATGTTCCCTGTGCAAGAATATAACCCTGTGTGTGTACATCTGTGTGTGTGTGTGTGTGTGTGTTTGTTCTCTCATTTCCCATTTCTCATATCTCACGTCTGTGGTTTCACAAACAGTAGGGCCGATCCACAGAGCCGAGGCATGACTCAGACGACGCAGACTTGTGGCTGGCGGCTGTGACTCAGAAAGGAAGGGAGAAGGGAGGGGAGTCGAGCTGTTTGCACAAACAGAGCGAAGTGGACGGTGTCAGAGATGGGATCTCTTCTCCCCCACTCACCCGGGGTTGCAGAGATGAGCAGCTGGCCATGAATACGTGAGTGGCAGCATCACTCAACACTGCACAGCGCAGACACATTCCACTGATACACACACACACACACACACACATGGACACACAGGAGCAGCTGAAAATAGCAATGCAGAGGCCTTCCATAACATCTGCTAATTATCTGGCAGAAAGCGGGCCCGGGCCCAGGATCAGAGTGGTCCCAGCTGTGGGCCTGGACTCCAGGATGGCACTGATAGAAATAGGGGGGAGAGGAGAGCGAGAGAGAAAGAGAAAGAATGGTGGGAGAATTTGTCAATAACAGACAAAGGGCTTTTACAACAAGCAAACTGGCTCCCAGTGCGACAGGCGCATAGATCAATCTGTCATAAACACATAGATTTATTTTATCCATATGTGCCGCGGAGAAACAACCGGGGCCCCAGCTTTCCTACAGCATTGGCAGGAATCACAATATCCTTGACAGTCGTTCTGCCCGCCTTCCCTCCATCTCCATCCTCCTCTCCCTCCCTTTGGTCTCCTCTGCACTCAGAAAAAGAAAGACAAACTCATTTCCATACAAATGGAGTGAGAGCCTGCAGCCCAGGGACCCAGTGGAATTGCAAATATTTCATCTTTGCCTGGAAGCCTAGCGCTATTACTCCTTGGCCATTATCCCCTCTCTTTCATTCTTTCTCTTATGTTACTTTCTTTCTCTTCTTTGCTCTCATGCCTACTCACCTCTGCTATCACCCACCCATACCTCTATCCATCTTTCGGTCGTCTAAATCGCCCATCTGACAGAAAAACATCCTCCCACAATTTTTTAAAGCATTACTGCCATTCACTACTGCCTCTGTACAGTCAAAAATAACTTCACTACAAAGCCCGACTCAATTTACTTCACATCCTCACATCCAGTGTTAGCGATTGAGATAGTAGCTTGTAAGCAACTTGACAAGCTCGGCTCGCTGCCCCTCTGTTTCAACTTCCATCCCTCTTTTCCTGCAGCATCCCTCCATCCCTTACCTCCTTCAGAGCGTCTGCCCAGTTCCCCACATTCTTGGGCACACATGGTGTCCAGCAGCTGCCAGGTCAGCATAGGTGCTGGGGCGCAGATTGTCTGGCGCTGGCCTCGTACCCAGGCGAGCTGCCAGTTGTGGACACAGAGACAGCAGGGAGGCGCTGCAGAGGGTAGAGGATTCAACAGACTTCATACAGCACAGTTTGCTGTCTCTGTTCTCCAATTCTTCCACCACTGATCACAAGTAAGGCAGAGCATGCACAGATGAGTCGCCAGATATTAATCTATACATGGATGGTAATTGCCAAATGAGTATGGGATTGCTGGCTTGGAATCATTCAATTAACATTAAAATTAAAATTTGACATTTTAGCTTCCATGGAGATATTGACGTTGAGGCACTGAACCTGCAAATCTCAGAAGCATTTAGTGTTCCATTTCCATTCAAGCGTGCCAAATTTCCATCCAGTACACAAAACTCCTACTTAATGTCTAAGATTTTCTTCGAGGCTCGGCCTGTACATAGGGAGTCCTTTACATTTTTTACTAGTATACAAAAGGAGAGCAGAGAGAGGACAGGCCAGGCCCCAGATGGACAGTGTGTAATGTTGTTAGCTATAGTTAGCCAATTTAGTCACACTGCCAGCAGCTCTCATTACATGATCTAATTCTCCCTCACTGTCTCTCTTCCCCTCCTATTTCTCCAGCACACACACACCCACACAGGCCAGAGAGGATGGAGGGAGTGCCAGGAGGTGAAAGACAGACAGACAGTGTGTGTGGATGCAGGCAGAGGTGGTGGAGCCGCAGCAGCACCAGTTCAGGAGGTTATCCAGGGCCTCCACACTCAGGAACTTACAGTTTTCCAACAGGAGAAAGGCATCAAAATTGAATGAAGATATTAATAATTCAGTGTCAGATTTCTCAAAGAAAACTGGTTTTCTGAAACGATAAAGCAAAAATCAATGCCACCTCTCCTCCTCTCTGTCTCTTTTTCACTCCCCATCTACTCATGCGTGTGTGGAGAAGAAAGGCAGAGGGGGTGAAGTGGATCAGCCTATGTGGCTCTATATGCCCCTTTGTTTGCTCCCCCTGTTTGTGGGAGCTTCTGTTGGTCTGCGTTCTAGCAGGGTGGACATCAGCTTCGTGCCCACCAGCCTGCGCTGTTACACGGTGAATTCCCCGGAGGCAGCAGCGCCGCTTCAGCCTTTCGCCACCTCCAGACTGGGTCAGAGGAGAGGAGACACCACGCTGAGGGAGGTGCAAATCTCAGTGGGGCTGCAGGGGAAGAAAACAGGCACACATGCACGATGCACAGCACGCACACACACACCCATGTGAGCGCGCACACACTCAACAAAAGCCCTCACTGTGGCCCAAACAGGCTGCTCATGCCTTTGGAATTGAGACGTTACCTAGACATGATCGTGTGTCCACTGTGGGGTTGATGCGATGAGTCAACCGGGGTACAGCATGAGCTAATTGTCACCTCTGTATGAAGCTTTCTGGGGAGGAGCACAGCTACTGCACACATGTGTGAGTGAGTTTGTGTCTTTTCATTTCAGAATGTCAGACAGAATGTTAAAATAATACAAACAAATCTGTCTCTTTTCAATTTGCTCAGTGGTCACATTCGCTTCTCAGATTTTTCTCCACAGTAATTTTCAGTGGGCGGGGGTGTTTACCAATGTTTTTTCGAAACACTTGACACGCAGGGTTACTTGGTTGGGACCATTTTGGCTGCAGTGCTGAAGAGAAGGAAATGTAAATCAGAGGGATGATTTCCAAATACAAATATTTATTTATATTCAAATGCATTTTTCTCTTTTGAAAGAGAAGAGAAAGATATAAAATATGCAAAATCCAATACAAACAATGGGTGATAGATGTGTTAATTCAAGTCCACTAGTTAACAAAAAGATTAAGTCAGAATAATTACCAGACAAAAAATACCAAAGCTACAGTGTTTGTGGACATGGTTCACCTCATATATTGTACAATATCATGTGTCATATTGGAAACTGCCAACACACAATCTTGTTTATTACTTTGTGTTCAATGAGTGGGGCTTTATTATTATATCAGGCTTCTCTGGTTGTAAGTAAAAGTCATTTTGCACAGAGGCGATGCTACATGACTCTGAGTTTGAGCACGTGTACGTCTGAGATGGATACGAAACTCAGATAAATCATTGTTACAAAACGTCAACAATTGTATAAGAAAATACAGGCAGGTGACAAATTAATGGAAAAAACAGCATAAGGTGTCTTCAGGTGTTTTCAGAAATGCACTGAAGTACGCAAAACTGGAAGAATACTGAAGATGTCAACTTGGAAAGACGAGACTTAAAGGGATAGTTTGCCCAAAAATGCCCAAAAAAGTGTTTGAGTCCACAAAACAGCCTCCTGCACGCTCTACCCAGAAGCCACCTCTCGCCTGAATGTTCCAGACATCCTCCTGTTGTTGTGAACATTTGACAAAAGCTATTTTTTACACTTCTATGTCAAAGAACAACACATGAGTAATGTCTTAGACGTATATCAGTCTTATATGTTCACAGAATCCCTTTGTATAATGATCTTTTCTGTGGGTGTATCTGGAAAAGTTTCCCAGATCCCCTGGCAGTGTGCCACTGACCCATATTACTTCATACGTGAAAGTCCTTTGTTTCTATGTTACGGCAAAAATTGAAAGGGCAACAGCGCAGGGAAAACACCTTCAGAATCAGCATCTCCTCCCACTTCGTAGATTCCCAGTCCTTCAGATAAAAGTGTTTCTCTAAATGATGAACAAGGAGTAAACGCAGGCTAAGCTTTTAATGTTAGCAACACCTGACAGATGAAGGTTTTGTTTTCTTTACGTTCTCTATATGCGGGAGTTTGTCCTTATTTGGTGTAACACGTCCTCCATGGGGAGATAAGAGGCAACACGAAGCAACTTCCTGTGATTGTGGAGGACAAACGGCGAGGCCTTGTGTGTTTGTGTGTGGGCGGCACATCTGGCACTGGAAGCTTATTATACGTGTGTGAGTTTCTGTCCTTTGCTGTTTTCCCGTAGGGACACGTATCTGCTTCTGTGCATCGAACTGTGTGCTTTTGTAATATACGTACACATTTGTGACTAAGTATATTTCTCCTTGATGTATGTGTGAATGTTCCTACACACACACAAACCTTGTGTGATCATATGTGTGTGTGTGTGTGTGGCTGTGTGTGTTTTGTGTGTTGTCAGAGATGAAGGGGGCTCCGCTCCTCTGAAACAGCCACTGTGTCACACAGGCACATCCAGAGTGGAAGAAATCATTACACTACATTCTCTATAATAAATTAGTGGGTTGAAGTAACCCAAGGCAAGGTAATACAAGGTTAATAACGCACTGTTATTCCCCACCGGCAGAAATAAACAATCTGTTTATTTGCCTTCGCTACACTCCCACGAGAAGCCAGAAACAGCAGGACAGAGGCGAGGAAAGAAGGAAAAGAAGGAGGGAAAAAAGATAGCAGGATGAGAGTGAGAAACATAGATGACAAATAGATGATGCTCCATTCCCACTCTGACACCCACCTATCCCTCCTGCCGTGTCCTTCGTGTCGTTGCAGAGAAAAATTAAAACAGGTCGACCCACGTTTTTTTCCCCCCCCTTTCTCTCTCATCCCTTTTTCCTTCCTCCACATCGGGCAATGTCTCTCTGTTTATCTGTCTTCCTTTCTCTCCTTTCCTCCCACTCTTCTGGTCACTGCATGGGTCAGGACGGGAGTCACGACAGGCTCCGCTATGAACCCCCCACTATCTGTCATTCATCACATCCCACAATTGACAGCTGCCGCTACCCACTCACACTTTCACCTCTGCATTTCTCATGGAAGACAATGTGTTGCATGATATACCGAGACGCCTGTTCGTTAAAGATGACTGAAATAACTCGCTATATTCACCGTAACACATTGTGTTTCTGCATATACTGTTCTACCCTATAGGATAGAAGCCATGAATAATTTCTCTGTGATACTACACAGACAGTGATTAATCGTAAAGGCAGCATGTAAATTAGAATACATTTGAACAACAAGGTGTGAGGAGCATGTGAAATAAAAAAGAAACTTGAATTTGAGAACAATGAATGAATATATGTTCACAGCAGTATTTGTATCTTATGTGTGAGCAGAGCTTAAAGTGGGTAATTATGTCTGCTAGTTGTTCTCCTAGTTAACCTTGTATAACTGCAGTATCTTGACCACATCACTTGTGTGTGTAGCAGGAAGTAGGGAGACACAGGTCCTCACCATTATTCAACATATAGTCCTTAATTAGCAAGCTAATGAAGAAATGAAGAAAGAAAGAAAGAAAGAAACGTAAAAGTTTGGAAATGCTGCTGCCGATGACATAGACTCACAACTTCTTGCTGATTTGGTCTTTTTGGTCATGACATAGCCTTCTCTGATTCTTCAGGCTCCGATCGCATGAGCCCCTTCCCGAAGAACACAACCAGCGTCAGCCTCAGCTGCCAGTGTAGAACACATCATTGATAATCAATTGCAAGTGTTGCCAACCCTGTTGTCTTTGCTAATGGCTGCAGTTAAATTCAGCATTTTACAATGATACAACTGTTTACATGTTTAGGAGACAAGCCATTATTGAAGTAATGCCTGTGTACACCGGCACGGACTTGTCCAGTGTATGTGAGTAGTCCCATGATATGCGTTAGTTTGAAAATGCCATTTTTCAAATGTAAACATAGTAGTATGAATGTAGAAAGAAAATGAAAGAAAGATGTGCAATATTTCGTGACTTCTGTGGGAACAGTGTGTTCCGTCATGATCATGCAGAGCCACAACACAAGAGCAGAACGACGAGATGAATTACAAACCTGTCGCGTTGTATTGCAAGAGATGGCGTTCCTTCTTCATGACAGTGCTTCCCGCAGTGACATCCAGGACCCCACAGCCGTCATCCAATGATGTCATTGGTGACGGTGACACACACACACACACACACACACACACACACACACACACACACACACCTGCCCAGTCATGACCTCATTGCTCTTCCTGAATCAACATTTCTTGGTATGATGCTCACTTTAAGCAGAAGCCTGGTATGCATGAGGAGCCCACACACAAAAGCTAAGACACACATGTACCCACACACACTGCAAAGTGTCAGCCGAAGAGGTGAACCGGACTGATCTATGCACATGCAACTCCCTGTCACCTGCGCGGTGAAACAGGGATGGATAATGCGAGAGTAGGAGGTAGAGGCCAGAGATGCAGAGCAGAGTGAACAGAGAGTGTGAGAGTCAGATAGGAAGTGAAGTAGCTAAAAACAGCGCTCACATGCGAGGCGAGCCTGTCAGAAGAACTACTAAAACCCACCACAGGGACTTGCTAACTAGGTCACCCAGGGCCTTTGGGTGTCTGGGTGAGCGCTGCACTTTTCAAAGAGAGGCCAACTTCCCTCCATTAAGAAAGAGTTTGGGATCCGTCATGTCCACCTTAATCTCCACCAGGGGAATGCTTATTATGCCCCATGTACGCCCTATGATCTTTTTTTTTTTTGCATTTCCATTTCCCCAGGTAAACACTTATTTTCACCCCGGACCGCTCTATGTGCTGCGTGTGCATCACTAAAATGAGGTTGACGTATCCCCATTGATTTCTTTCAAAGGAGCATACTTGTAAAATTCATTATGTTGTTTCTCCTAAGGTGTATTTAAAGGGAAGTAACCTGTATTAGTGAGAATACATATTGAGTCATCAATCATGAAATTTGAATAGCAACATGAAACAGTGCGGCACATTCTTATTCAACAGATCCTGTTTAAACAAAAGGTATCTCCTCATTTTAAAGCATGTGGCAGATAAAATGGTTCCCAGCAGGGGAGTAAAACCTCATTATACAAGATCATTGTCTTTGTTATATGAATGCTGGGTTCCTTTTATTGTTTTGAACCCCAGTAAATTTCATTCAAACTCTAATTTTCACTGCTTATGGTTTGACATTAGCGTCTCTCAACATTCACATGAAAACAAAACATATTTTAATAAGCGCTGCCAAAATTAAATAATAATTTTAAAGCATGCACATTACACAATAGGCCAGGTTATTCCACAGCTCTGTTGAAAATATTGTTCATCATAATTTTAGATGATGAATAATATTCATAGTATTTTACATCCAACAATATATATTTATCCTCTAGCTTTTGTTTTAGCAAAATTAAAATACAAAAATGTATTTCTAAAGACAATGAACAAATAGTGTTTTTTTACATTGTAGAGAGGAAGGATTTAGTGGGTTCATGTTTTTTGTTCCATAAAGAACATTTGTGTAGTGGATTTAATTTTATCACATTATATGCTGATCACTTACTGTTGTACAACACTAGTCTATATCGTCCATATTTTAGTCTACCCGGTTTAATTTTTACAGTGGGGTCCAAAAACTGGTGTCTTAACTCTTGGACCTACATTTTATAAAACTCTGCTACACTGTGTTTCACTTGGCTGACTGCTAACACATTTGAAATCTAGTTTTCTCCTCTCTCTGATACATTATATTCAATGTGTTAATAGCATTGAGTAAAATGTAGCTGTTCAACATGAACATCCAACGATTGATTAAATGTTTCTCTTTTTGCTTTTCAATATATGCTTTATTAAACAGCTAACTATGCTAACAACAGATTGGAAATATGTAACAATGCACATGAGAAAATAAATTGACTGTGTGGTGCTGTGAGCTGTAATTGCACCACATGAGGCAGAAGATGAAGCCCTATGAGACAAATTATGATTTGTGAATATGGGCTATACAAATACAATTTGATTGATGATAATGAGGTTACCTTGGACCAAGCGGCTCCAACTTACTCGGACTCAACCTGAGTCTGGAACTGAAACCGCCTGAACCTGTTGCGGACATTTTTACCAAGTGGACGGAATGACCTGACATGAGGGCAGTATGAAAGTGAGAAGTATGAAAGTGAGAAGTACTTCTGGGGACCAAAATGTGCCCAGAAGTGCACTGCACACTGATGGACAATATAAAAACATTACTCTGGTCGGACATCAGGCTGCTGCAGCCGCTGTTGGATGTTACTGGTCTTGAGCAATGTCATTACCATCTAATTGCATTGGGATTGACCGGCTGTAGATGGACACTGTGGTGCTTGGTTCCATCGGAATGCTGGCTCTGCATTTCATGGGGCCATTGACAGTTAACCTGCACATCTTGTTTCTTCTATTTTGTAGGTGTGTGTGTTTCCGGTGCCTGGATGTTTATTCCCGTCTTTTCAACCACAAGTTAATAGCCTGAAAACCAGACAAATGGGCCAGCTCATCTTTATTCTCTCTCACAGATGGGTCTGGGCACCGCTCTCATTCCTGCTGATTTCCATCCTCTCCTGAAACAGGTTGGGCCAATCACAATCATTCATCTGAAACAGGGGGAGGCTTTGGTATGACAACTGAGGAATGGCCAGTGGTATCACCACTGATCCTTTTTTTGTCTACCAAGATGGCTGCCACTGATGTGAGATCTGGTGTATCCACTGAAGTATAGTCGGAGTATATTGTCCCTAAAAGATGAACAAACTGCAGGTAAAATGCTTCCAGACATTGTTGCCCTACACTGTGTTACACATTGTGCTCTAATTGGATGTTGTAAATCTGTGCAACTAGGTTCAAGGGCATGTTGGTCTGTAATCATGGGAAGATAAAGGAAATAAATCAGTGGTTTCAGATGAATTGGTTTGTCAATGAAAGGCTTATCAGTTAACGCTTACGTCACATGATACCATGATAATGGTTGAAAGCTCAAATGTATTAGTAAATTCAGACACAGAATATCAGTCCCATAAACATGACTGATGTTTTCATCAATACCCCTTAATTAATATCTGTGAAATAAACGAAAATGTAAAAATTCCTGGATCCAACAAGTGATTGGGATCAGCAGCAAAAGTGAATGGGTGCTTCCCTGACCCATTCCACATCCTTCTACCAAGATTTATGGTTAATTCTTATTCAGTAGTTTTTGCGTAATCCTGCTAACTAACAGACAAGCCAACCAAGACAGGGGTGACAACATAACCTCTTTAGCGGAGGTAACAAAAAATATCCTACTTCAACTTCTATTCAAATCATATAATGTAATATAAAGCAAAACATCTGCAAATACAGTTGTCATTGCTGCTGCCTTCTTCTCTACCAGACATGTTCTTATGCATAAATGGTACTTTTGGTAGTTTTTCCTCACTCTTGTTGAGGGTTAAGGGCAGAAGATGTCGCACCTTGTTAAACTCTATGAGACCAATTTTGATTTGTGTTATAATGAGGGCTTCTCAAATAATATTTTGATTGTTTGACTGATAGATAAACAGTGTGAACTTTGCATTTTCTAAAGTGGCCCTTCCTATAATGATAGGAATATGACAAAGGTGTATGCAAATTGATGCTATGGCTGCAGTGTCAGTGTTCTGATTGTTGAGTTGATAAGTAATAATTCAACAATCATGTTTGTGCTGTACCCGTTGTACCTGTGAGCATATGATCACTGGCACAGCTGGGTAGGAAAGAAAAAGCATGTGTGTGTACGTGCACATGCATTCCTAATATTTCCCATAGCGGTGTCTGTGCGCACACGTCTGCTGCTCTTTGGCTCACAGCTGTGACAGAAACAGAAAAGCTGTAAGTTCTTGGCTCATAGACACTGTAATCAAACTAACAGCGTGTGCAGCAACCCACACACACACACTCACCCACACATCTTCACATGAACTCACACGGACGGGGTCTCGATCGTGGAGGGACATCTATGATCTCGCACACCTCTGACCACTTATGCCTGCAGCCTTTAATTGTGCTCCCTGTGTTCTTATCCCACAAAATTCCAGACGCACACCCTTAACTCTGCTTTAAGACACCATGCAGTGGCTTTCTCTATGACTACACCTGTGAGTCATCTCATTACACCCCCCTTTGTCTTGTTATTATCTCTTCACAGCATGCCCGATGTCCAGCCTGTTTACATACACACGGTGTACGGTCAGTTCCATATGGGCAGTGAGGTGAGGATGTGAATGAGATCCAAGCGTTCCTGTGTGATTAAAGCTGGATGACTCATTCACCAATGCTTCACATCGCACACACATAGGTGTATGCACGCCGAACTCGCACATCATTAAATACATAAAAGGAATACATGTATGTATTCATTCTGCACACCCACACACATTCCAGCACTCATAGAGTTCTTGCCAGATGTCAAATGCTTTTTTGTGCCTTTAATATGTGGGCTATGGCTGCTGATGTTCTCATTGAATCCGACTACACTTGGACTCCACAGTTGACATTCAGTCCATTCAAAGGCGACTATGGAGCGCCAGAGCTTCATCACGGGAGGGTCTCCTTTCACAGAGCCGGCCCGTATTTTACGGTGTTCTGTCATTCTGTGTGGTTTTGGAGGCCCTACAGTAATTCCATATGTGTCAGCAGAGAAGGAATTCAGTGTGGGTGATTGTAAAACATAATTGCCTGAACACAAAACCTCAACTTTTCCCTGAATGTGAGTAGTGTGTTACTAGATGATCTGACACATGACATGCACCCCCACTCCTTTTCTCGCCCTCCTTTCACTTAGACGTGGAGTTAGGATGGAGAGGCATCTGTTTTGATCATTTCAACCTCTGCATAGTAGAAGGGTAAGATACATCCAGATGCTTTCTTTCTTGAAAATTCAAATATGATACTCATCAACATGTTGGCACATGGAAGGAACAGTTTTGTTGGCTTGATAATATACATAATTCATATTACCAACAGAGATGCATGCATATTGTTTTCTTTCAAAGCACTTTGGTCAACTGGGGTTGTTTTCAAATGTGCTACATCAGTAGACTTGACTTGTGACCTCAGATCACTTTGGCTATTGTCTGACAGCCTCTGGAGGTACTGGCTAATATTTGGGGCTTCCAGGCCAGGATATCCAGGCCAAGACTCCATCTTTCATTCACTGTACACTGTTTACAGTCCAACTAGTTGAATGTTACTCCACAGTACACAAACAGTGATACTTTTTGGTCCAGATGACATTTTGTCTCATCTCTTTTAAATTTTATGTGCATATGAATCCAGATAAATAAAAAAGCTGATAGCCGATGCATTTCATTGAATGTGTTCCATCTCTTTTTCTCTCCATGTGGACTCTGCTTACTAGCAACAAAGCCTGCATAAAAAACATGATTGCTCAAACTGGAAACCAAAAGCAGAAGCTTCTAGCCCCGGAAAATTGTCCCTCACCTACAGATTCACATGCAGAATCATTTCATAGAGATTATATCAATTTATGAATAAATATATAAATAACCTTTGTGTGTGTATGTACAACAGGCTAATAAGGTCCTGTAAAAGAATCCTGTCCTGTTGTGATGTGTCCGAGTGTTTCTCTGCCTGCAGTCCCCTTCACTTTATCACTCACAGCTCCTCCTGTTACAACCTGGCCCCTCTCAGGGGCCTCTGGGGCCCGCTGGCTAAATTAGTTTCAGCAGCACCAGGCATCAGAGTCTCAGGCCCCTAACCTCTCTTTGGATTACAGAACTCTAACCCCTCTCTCTGTCAAGGCCTCCCGAAGCCCTTTGAAGTTGCTCATGGCTTTTCCTTCCTCACGCCACCCGACTCCCAATGAATGATCTACCCCCACCTCTGCCCTTCACCAACCCTCTCCCGTACTTTCACCCCTCTTTTTCTGCTATCTCACCACTCCTCCTCCTCTCTTCCATCCCTCTGCCTCCAGGGCGAGGTCTCCCCTCCGGTTTACTCCCTCGTCTTCTTCTTCTTCTTCTCCCTCTTATTTTGCTCCGTACTCTTTGTCTCTCCAACCCTAAAAGGCACCTCTCCTGCCATCTGCTGATCCGCCTCCCGTCTTTTTTTTGTCCTCCTTTAGCATTTCCACATCACTCCTCTGTTGTCCTCAAAAACGTTTTCCTCTCCCACTCTTTTTCTCAACTTCTCACATTATCTTGTATTTCCGTGTTCCACTCATCTTCAACTAGTTTTCTTTTAAACCACTCTCTTGTTCTCCGTTCCGTTTTCCTCCCCCCTTCCTTCCTTTCTACCCCCTCCTTTGGACTTTGTCCCCAGGGTTTTTTGCATGCCTCACACATTCCTTTACACTGACTGGCTGTGTTGACAGCCTCTATTCTATGTGTTCATTAACCCTATTCTCTCTCACTCTGCGCAAAAAACAAATGAGAGTAAGAGTAGAAATAGAAGAGAAATGCATCAGACAATAAACATGTGCCACGTTTTATTTCTATACGTTCCGGGACCCCTTGACTTTCTCTCCACTAATTATGCTCGAGCATGGTCGTGGACATTTTTCATGTACATGCGAGGGACGGTGGGATATAGTTAGAAGTTCAAATGGAATTCAAACACATTAGAGTGCATTATGCCAGCAGAGGTTACAGAGTAAAGTCAAGAGCTGCCAAACTGTAATAGCACCCTTAATCATAAACCACCTGATCCTGCAAAGTGAAGTGAATGCATGGGAGGCACAGCCCAGATTCATTGATAAATAAATGCAGCCTAGGGGATCTTTTTATAGCTCCCGCAGCCAGAGGACAATATGTAGCCGCGTGAGCAATGTTTATTTTATTAAAAAGAGTGAGAGAGAGAAGGCAGGATGTGTGTTGGTCCACCGAGACAAAGGACATCGACAGGGAGTTGTACAGGAGGGAGCATTAACAGTTGATCTATCATAAGGTCATCTTTTTCCACTGCGTACACGTCACCTGTGTGCTGCTTACCAAAGGACAGTCAGCACATTAAAATGTCACTGTCTGCTGCTTGTATTGTGTAACGCCATGCTCGTCCAACCGCACACAAACACACACAGATGCGTGTGTGGTGTAAAAACACAAAGTGTAGCACAGAGTGATTGCATGTACTTTCCCACCCAGCCCTGCCCAGTCACTTCCAGGTATACTCCTGTTGTGCAAGATGCCTCCAGTGCACTCGCCTCAACTAAATCCATATTAGGATGTTATTATTCCGCCATGACACACTGCGCCGCATGCGTGTCACCGTTTCCTGTCCTGTGCTATTCTTCCATTCACCTGTCAATCTGGCTTAATGTGTGTGATTATTCGCTGAAATAATACTCCATTGTGGACCAGCCTAAGATATAGAATGGGATCACAGATAAACAGCTTGAGTTATCGCTAATCTGCTATTGTTCTTAACGCTCATATAACAACGTTCATGAATGATGTATCTTTGCTAAAGCCAGTGTTTATGAGGTTAAACAAAGGCGTGACCAATCCTGGGCTCCTCCTTAGTTTACCCTGTTTCATCTTGGGTTGTTCCTTCCATCACTGATTGATCCTCTGTGTGTGTGTGTGTGGTGTGTGCGTGTGTGTGCGTGGTGTGTGCGCGCGCGCGCTGACACATCTGTTATGTCAGGTCACAGCCAATTGCCAGCAGGATTATAAGGTGTTGCAAATGGATAACAACATTTTTGTAGTGAATCATTTTGACTTTACCGGCACACACGCCTCCACTTCCAGTAAGGATCCGCAGCAGCACGCCCGGATCTTCCACCCCAAGCCTCCACGAAGAAACCGCCGTTGATGCCAACGGCTCTGCAGCTGCCCAACAAGGAGTTAACACCTCAGATGGAGAGACATGGTGGAGGGAGGAGTGGGAGGATAGGGAAGAGGATGGTGTGAAGGAGAAAAGGAGTGGCTGGCAGGCACAAAGGTGGTGAGCTCAGGCCTGTGGAATCAGGAACTGCTCTCTGCTCTGCTACGCCCCTGCACTACTGCCTCCACAACACCCACACCTCCACCCATGCTCTTTCTCTCTCTCTCTCTACCCCGCTGTGGTCGAGCTGGTATGCTGACTTTCACCCCCACCCACCACCCTCTCCGTTTCTCACCCCTCCTTGTTGTGCAATGTAGGGAGAAACAAAGGGGAAGCAGCGTCCTCTGTTACAAGACGTGTGGCTTTGCGTGACCAGCAGTCTTCCTGCGAATGTGAATCACACTTGTGTTTCAAACAAAAATCTAAATAAGACAAAAAAAATGTCCTTCTGTGCTGTCTTGGTGTACTTGAGCAGAAGTGCCCCAGTCTGACTAAAAATATCTCTCTGAGCAGCAGAAGGAAAGTCTGATTCCACACAAGGCTCTATTAAAACCCACAGATTCAGCAGTGCAGACCTCAGTCTGATTCCAGCGAGGATCCTTTCTGCCTCGAGAGCCGGAGTTTGTGCTGATTGAGACCAGGAAAAACAGTCAAACAGACTCTTGATTGGCGCAGATTCCAGTAAAACCCCTTTGTGTAAATTTGTGTCCGGGGAAAACAGTCTCAGAGTGGGCGTGTGCAGATTTTATACTTTTAAGCTTGAAAAAAAACAGAGATATACCCGTCTTACCTGAACACATTCCCTGTCATCGAACCTCTGAGTCATACAATTTCTCGATATGTTACTGGACGGAATGATAACAACCCTTTCATCGTTCCATTCCGTTTAACAGCTCAGCCTCTTACACAAGTCAACCTTCCCTGTGAGGTCAGACACTCCAGGCATGACTGGCATGAATAACTCATCAACAAATGTTTCACTATCTATCATTGGTGATAACTGACCGTAGACATCGTTTGTCTCCGGCTCCAGAATATGAGTCACCAAACCATACTGTATGAATAAAAGCCTCATGTTTCTTTTTCTCTCTGCAGAATGTTTCCAGTTGGAAAAGCGTTGGGTGGCCAATGTTTCTGATAAAGATGAAATGAAGATGTTGATCAAGTGGAGTCGCTTATTAAGCAAATAAAGCTTTTGCTTTGAAACCATAATAGTTTAAGGTTCTTTGCCGTAGCTAGGTCAACAGCAGAGGAGAGATTTGGGTTTTAAGAGAGAGAAAGAAAGAGAAATAGGGCGGTACCTGGCACATCTGTCATCCAGGGAAGGGATGGCTTTCTGCTTACCTTTGCATTGTCAGCCCAGGAGGGGCGGCGGGGACATTTGTCATGGAGCCAGGGAGTAAATAGTGAGGAAACAAACCGCCATCTGTCTGGGCCCATTGATTTTCACATGAAAAGCAAATACATCCATTCTGTTTGTGCTGCCTCCCAACCCTGTCTGCCTGCTGGGCGGGCGCTGAGTTGAAGTTTACCTTTCGACATCATGTTCCTTTGATAATCCTTATATATGACTGAACATCTACAGCCTGATGACTGTTTTTTTTCTGGGGTGCCACTGGCTGAACAGAGGAGCAAACAAAAGGTGCTTCAGCCCCTATGAGTCACCGTACGACACAGAGCGGCGGCGGCAGGTTGGCGAGGTGAGCAGATAGCATGTGCGCACTTTATAACAATGAACAATACAGAGAGGCCGTGATGTGTAGGTGGCTGACCTGAACACAGGGAAATTACGGTCAAGGATCCAGCCTCTCGCATCCTGTGGCCCCTTTGCAAATGCAGGATTCTTCCTTTCTGCACCTCAAAGCGAACGTCCTTTCGACATCTGCGATATGTCACACGTGTGTTTGGATGAAAGACTGAAAGAGCAAGATGCAGAGATGGATCCTGTGACAGAGAGAAAGAGCTGTAATGTCTGGTGTCACCACCACCTGCCTCCTCATATGAAATCCCTTCATGTTCCACCCACTGAGTTCCCGATCCTCCATTCTCTGCCCTTGAACTAAATAAGCCAGCGAATCTAATCCCTAATGTAAAGACCTGATAAACTCCTTTCACTGCGACCATGTAAATGTTTATCATTAAACGTGGGGTATTCACAGAATTATCGCTGAGGGGCGTAATGACTTTTTATTAGGTCTGACTGAGGTTTGTGGGTAGATAACCTAACAAAGAGCGCCAAGGTGCTCTCTGTGTGTATTACCCTCCCCATTTGGCTTTGATCGTTTTGGCATTTGGCTGCGGACCCTTTAGATACACAGCTGATGAAACCAAAATGTCATCCCTCTTTCTGTACAACCGCTGGAGAGAGGGCCTTTTCATTTAGGACGAGAATTTGAAACAGCTCTAACCTTTCATCAACAATGCTGCCACTTTACGCTGTGGAATTCCTAATACAGCGGGAGGCGTACCGAGGCACCTGATAAGGTCCTCTGAGAAAGTCTGCGCAAAGAGAGGAAAGGGACGGAGGGAGGCATCGGCGACATGTTGACAAGAGTAGGGTGACACAGACAGAATGACACAAAAAACCCTTTCTGCTTTTGGCAGAAACAGGTTTTCACTGATGGGACAAAATAAAACAAACAAGCACGCACCCAAAAGGAAACACGCAATTTATTAACTGGATCACGCTGTGGTGACGACGGAGATATTGACACATCACACCTTGTCATTAGTTAATCACGTGTGCGAGCAATTTGTCTGCATGTGTGTGTCCATGTGTGTCTCTCAGTGTTTTTGTTCCCATGCCCTTTCTTGTCCATGTCAGACCCCACCTGTTCAGTGAGTGTAACCCCCCCCCCCCCTACATATTGGGCCTTCACGATGTGTCATCAGCGCTGGCTTTGTCCTAATATTTCCCGAACCCTGCCTCTCACAAGATCCAGTTACTGTAAAAGTCAGATGAGGAGACTCACGAGGGCCATTTGTTTTCACTACATCTCAAATTTTGGTTTCGCTCAGTCATTCATCCCAGTCATTCTCTCTTTCTCTCTGCAGCACGCCCCTCGCCTCCCTCTGCATCCCCGTCTCTGCCTCTCGCAGCCCCTTCCTTCACCTCCCTCTCTCCACATTCCTTGGTGAGTGGGTGGAAAGTTCAATGGGGATGTGGGATCCCAGAAGGGCAGTGTGTGTGTGTGTGTGTGTGTGTGTGTGGGGGGGGGGGTCTTTTACCAGTGTGTGTGTGTGTGTGCAAAACAGGGGGTTCTTATCGGCAAATCTCTGCATAGCCACAACTGAGCAGCAGCCCTTTGCTCCTGCACAGTGTCAGCAGTGTAATGTGGCTGCTTGGTGGTGTGGAGCTTGTTGAGAAGGCCAAAGGTCAAAAATAGTGTTCTTAAATAGTCACTCTAAAAAAACTCAGAAAAAGATGAAGCTGAACCACTACCTGTTTTATTGTTACAGCTGAAATACTGGATTTGTTATGGTTCACCTTCATCACCTATTTGATTCTGCTCCCCACTTCAACATGGGCTACTGACACTGACACTTAATGAGAGAGGGACCCCTGCTGGATGTATCTTGATACTGCAATCCTTGATAGCCTAAAGAACAGAATCAGCTGGTCACTCATGTTTACATTTATACAGTGCACTAAAACTTTACTTAACTTTTGTTTAATTATGTGTAATATAAATGTTAATATTTGACTGATATCGTGAAATGATAGAACAAATACAATAGACACCACAACATTTAAAAAAAAAAAAGTATGTCTGCTGTTGCCAATAGTGTGACGTTGTTCAAACCTCACACACTTGGCGAGTAGAAATTGAAAGGGTAGGGCATCTTGGGAAAGTCATTTCCAAGAACTTCCAACACTATTTTGTTTGTGGCATTCCGTACGCTCTTGTCACAGTGCGTATCTTATCTCTGTTGTGCTGTTGTGCTGCAAGCAAACAAACTGGTTAGAGAAGCTGCTCTGCTCCGTGGGCCGCGAGTGTGGGAGACACACAGGAAGTGGTGGGCGACCAGCAAACTGTATTTCCCTTTCCTGTCTATGTCCTCCCTGCCTGCCTGCCCTTTGGCTATTAATGTAACTCTGAGCTATCCACCACACACCCACATGCACTACATGTACGCACACAGGCATACATGCACAAAAACAACAATGTATATTGTCCCAGCAGCAGATGCCAAGTAATATCAGTAAATAATTAGCAGCCAAGCAAGCAGGCAGAGTATGAGGTTGCACAGAGAAGCAGTGGTACAGTATGTCCCCGCCTGGCTGGGTCTCGTCTTGCATAATCCATTCGTTCTTGCCTCGCCCTGCTACCTGACTGGTATAGATAACAGACGGCAGGGTGCAGTTGAATAGGTGTCCATCACTCATCATATCATAATACCTCTCGCAGCCAAACACAGGGTGTTGTATGGCTTGCATGCACAGGAGGAAAACACAAGCAGCGCGATAACAAGGTTCTCCCATTCTTTAAGTAGGACCTGCACAAAAAACAGTCACGTGTACAACACACACGCATCCACAACCACACACATCACAGAGGTGCAGTTTGCTGTGAAGGAAATTATTCCTCATTTCTGTTTGCTATTTTTTTTCTCCTCCCTCCTTCAAGTAGGCCTGATTTTTCTCAAAGTGGGCTCGAAAGTGGGACGACGAATTTGGCACTTGAGCTGTGCACTTTCAATCCATCCATTAGTTTTTTCTCTTTGTTTAATTAGCCACTTACACACGTGGCCCGGCCTACACACACACACACGCACACACACGCACGCATGTGCACACACACGCACACAATCCATGCTCCCATTGAAATCCTTATCTCCTCCGCACGGTCATCCAGCTCATCTGTGTGAGAACAGAGAGGAGAACGCTCACTGGCCTGAATCACAATCAAACATGCAGCCCAAGTAGCACCCAGAGAAAGGTGTTGCATTTAACCAGGACGGCGACTATTTATAATGGCCTGGCCGTGCACACTCTCATTACAGGCCAGGAGGACGCTGACAATGGACAGGCAGATGAGGGGGTAGTGACTCCTTTTAAATGTCACCGGCAATGTGTCTCCTTATCTGCACGCAGTTTGCGGTGGCCGTCCAGTTGAATACAATATTTAGAGCAGGGTGAATGAACTGAAATGGAAGAGGGAGTCAGGACAATGATTTGCAGACGAAGGGGGCACAGACACTCCATCACCACATTACAATATTGATTTTCTTTTAGATTAAAACCCATATTAAAGGGATCTGACATCTCACCTGCTTAGAGTCAGCTAATTTGATTAAGATCAATCTCACTAATTTGAATATGGACTGTAGTTTGTTTATGAGAAAATACACCATTGATCATCATTTTTTATATTTAAAGCATGGGCAGGGTGCACACAGGTCGATTAGTGGCGGACAGGTACACCGACCAATATTCTTTCAGTTCGAATAAAATGATATGTAGTGTGTATTACAGACCTGCCAGGGCCACAGACAATATATGCAACAATATTATTTATCGACAGCTACCGGGAAGAGGATTCCAACAAACAAGATGAAAAGTGTTTCAGAAACAGCTAACCTTAACCAAAGTATGACTACAGCCTCTCTCCCATGCAGACCTCTGCCTAATAAGCTTGTTAAAGTCTCTTTAGTGTAACAAGTAGCTAGAAAATAGATAAACATGATTATCATATCAAATACATGAGCTGTTGTGGGGGATGATAGATTAATTTGACAAACACTTTGTTCTACTGTGTTCTTTTGTTTTTTATTGTCTCTCCCCACATGCCAGTCACGCTCGGTGCATCACATCAAGCACTGAGCTGGGAAGTGCAAGGCTGACGTTCCTTATTGCACCATGTCGGCACAACACGCCGTGAAAGCAACAATGCACTGGACCCTGCCCCCGGAATCACCACAGTAACCGCATGGGCAGGGGAAAGCGCTCTGAGAAGCAATCAGCACATGAACAATTACACCCGGTGAATTAATTAGATATTGATTGAGAGGTTACCTGACACCTGACCAGAATCTGCAGATCCTCAACACCCTCATTACAAATCAACACATGTGCAACCCAATGAGACAAACACATAAAAGACACAGCATGGCGGTGCAGGATACAAAACACTGGAGCACCGTGACAGGTAGACGGTCTTTCTTCTGTTCCAGTGGAAAAGGGAGAAGACAAGAAAGGAGGGGCGATTTCATTATCAGCCTACATGTATGCTCATGCCACACGGCTTTACCCAACCAACCGTTGTCATGGCAGCAACTTGTCATGTCTTCTGCGTCTCACCTTGAATGAATGGAGCCCTGCAGGACATGTGGCCTCCCCCAGGAGCGTGCACGGGGGGCGTAGTGCGTCAGTCCTTACAAGCAGCTGGGGACACACCCACGGCAACCTGCATTACAGTTTGTGTACGTGTGTGTGTGTTAATGGGTATGTGTCTGAGGAGATGGCATGCAAAGCTGGCTTCCTTAGGACCATGTTGTCACCACAGGGACGTCAGCAACAGCAGTAGCAGCATCAGTCGACCAGCTGCTCCTCCATCTGAAAACTGCACTTCACTTGGCGGCCCGCCACGGATGAACCGATCCTGTCCTTCCTCTCGCCAAGGAGCCTTTTCAGCTTTTGGTTAAATGAGTCAAATCACATGTCTCAGCCTTCATGGGGGCATCACTGGTTTGAGTGTATAAATTCATAGCTGGAAACAGTATGTATCAGTACATCTGTGCAAAATTTGCAGCAAATTAATGTGAAAAAATATGAACTAGAAACAAAATACACACACACACACACACACACACACACACACACACACACACACACACACACACACACACACACACACACACACACACACACACACACACACACACACACACACACACACACACACACGTTCTGCTTTTGTATGTTATTGTTCAGTATTGATCATGTATCTGCTATTTGACTTGAACAGACTAAAATCATCTTTACTGGAAATGTCTTTGAAAAAAAAGCTCCACTCATTTTCACTTTGAGTCTGTAAACACAAAAACCTATGATTATATTTTCATCTTTGTCAATTGTGTTGTTCCATCTGCCTCACTCGTCAGATGGAATTGGAAAGTGAAACTTCTTTGGTTACTAACCCTTCATCCCATCCGACCATATATAAGGAGGAAGAGAGTTACATTCTTTCTTTACACGTACAGGCCTTTGATCGCCGTGCTGAACATTATAATATTAACATCCCATACGCACAACGCAAAAAAAGTATACACCGTGCCAGACTACCCCTCAACTGATAGTCATGTATGGCCTGTGTACCTGAAACACGAGAATACGCGTAAGTAAGTAACTCGTAAATAAGGACATGGAATTAATTGTTGGATATTCACAGCCAAAAAGCCCCATGCATTGTTTGTGTTACTGTTGTGGTTTACACAATTATACCATCTTGTTTCCCTGCATTCTCCATTTGTCTCCCTAAGACTTAGACGTCTTTCCTGAGAGTTGCCTCTTGAAGTGGTCCAGATCTCTCGACTGTTTGTGGAGTAGATTCAAGAGAGCTTTGTATGAGCAGGTGCACGTACGTCTGTCTACAAGTTTGAGTGTGCTGAGGGGTGATGGGGGAGAGGAAGAGGAGGAGGAGGAGGAGGAAAGGCATGGCCCGTTTCCATGACAACAGCTTTAAATTTGCGCTTCCTCAATAATGCAGACAGAGAGATGGATGGATAGATTGATAGATAGATAGATAGGACATCGACGCTACCAAACTATCAGGTTTCCAGATCCGGAGAATACAGGACCTGCTACTTAAATTTTTCACTGGCCTCATTTAGTTTGATGCTGAGATCACATGAATGTGACGCCCACCTTTGGCAGTGGAGTCAGGGTGGCCTAAAAATACAGTCACTACGCATCTGCAACAAACACCAATGAACTAGTAATACACGCATAGCAGAGCACAAATGACAAAGTGTGCAAATCGTTCATATGAACGCATGATGAACAACTGAATGTTTTAGCCGGAGCTCAAACAATGCAAATGTAAAATGGAACATGTGCTACTTGCTCTCAAATAACTCCTTTATTGTACTGAAACTCCTGCTTGCCTTCAGGTTGTTTGATGCCGAGCCACGTGAATCTTCCGCCCACCTCGGGAATTGGAGTCATATGGCCTAAAGACCAGAGAAACAGTCACTATTCATCTGCAGAACACACAGATTAACCAGAGATATCCCCTGTAATCGGCACAGAAAATCACAAAAACAAACACACACAGATGCACAATGTCTATAGTGGCTTCCATTCTTCAGCCCTCTGTTGCTCACAGCACTATGTTATTCTCTCAACATCAATTTGGGCGACGTGCACGCACACACACATGCACACACACGACTGTCTATCTGTGACTCACCTCCTCCACCTGGAGAAGAGCCAAGCCTTTTCTCGCCTCCTCCCCCTTCATCTGTGTGAGCCCTTCACTTCACTCACTCCAGCTCCACTATGGAAGCATTTCAATCATTCAAATGAGCAGTAATCACAGCCAAAGGCACAGAGTGGGAATGGCGGCACGTCACTCTTCATAGTCGAGAACACTTAATGCATTGATTTTATATTGAGCGTGCTGTGTTTCGAAAAAAAGGGAAGCTGGGGAGGAAATAAATAAAGCAATCCAGGCCAAGCCTCGTCTGCCACGCAACGCTGCCAAGACAAAGGATGGAAGCAGGGATGAGAGGCCGGCTTTTATAATGAGCAGTGCTCAGACTCCTTTCAGTCTTCAGCTCTGACATGGGAGAAGCAGTGCATCAGCGGCCCCAGCTGCAGTCTTCACATAATGCCACAAATTATTGGCTCATTAATGGGGAGCTTAGCCTTGAGAGTTCAGCCTGCAACGCCATTCTGGGAGAACAGGGGCAACGCGGGATCAATCCCTGCCTCCTTGGACGTGCTGTAAAACAGAGGGATGCATCCAAAGGACATCTTATGCACATCGCAGTCTCTCCCCCCTCCCTCTTTCCCCAATCCATACTGGCCCCTGGAGACTCATACTAGGAGACTCCTACACACGCCCCTCCAACACTCCCCCCCTCCACCCCCACACACACCCCCACCCCCCTCAGAACCACTATCTGTCCACCTCCACAGTCGGCTTGTGGACAAACCCAGAATAACAATGTGATCTTGCCTCTTAAAGGCACACAGGCAGCTCCTTGCATTATCTTTCAGTTCAGGGCTGCACTACCACATTTATGTGATATTCACAACACTGACGTGGGGGAGAATGAATAAAAAAATAAACAGCCACTCATATATTCATCTCATGTGCGTGCGTATAATTATTTTCTCTGGGATGTATTATTATAGGGTAATTTAATGTGCATTTAATTGTGTTGTGCAGTAGAATAAATAGTCGTAAATGAACAAGCAAAGCAGGCGTCACTGTCACGTTGAGCCGCTGAAGCATCACAGCACAGAGCCTCTGCAAAGCTGCAGCTCCAGAATAGCAATCAACATCAAACAGAGAGTCAAGTGTAGGACACAGCACTTGTAGGCTGCAGTCAATGAAGCTCTCAGAGGAGACGTGCTGCTCCACACTCCAACGTGTAGGTAGCCTGCTATAGGTTTGTTTACACTGCCCCCTTCTGTCATAGCAATTCAAATGACATATATGACGATGGCGAACAGAGAAAACACCAGATATTGATATGTTAAATCAACAACTCTGCACTTTTCTTTTTTTTTTTATTATCCCTGGCACATTTGTTCTTTCGATAAAGAAAATTAGAAATATATCAAATATCTCAGCAGGTCAGTGCTGCAGGTTTTTTTGCACCTGACTGCTGTTGTGAGTGAAGCTCACCACAGTGGAAAAATGTGGTGCTGCGCAGGAAGCCATGAGGTGCACTGTGTGTAGGAGGTGCTGAGGGTAGTTCAGAAGTTAAAGTGATTACTGCAGCAGTCTCTACTTCTATTTTTAACACAACTGTGGTGTTAACTTTATCATCTTAATTGCCTACAGCAAGGCCAGTTGGTTTAGAGACAGTCCAGGATCACCGTTTTAGACCAGCTACTTCCAATCTGATTGTCCTCTGCTCAGTGGTCTGCAGCTTTCAGTGTAATTAACAATAAAGCCTCATAATCTCACTACTTCATAATATATATATTTGGGGTTTTATTAGCTTTTCTCTCTTTCAACTAGCTTTTACCCCATAGTCAGACTTGCAAGCCAAATCTTATAACCTGTTTGTGAAACTCATAATATATATTATTCATGCATTTTCCTGCCCTGACATATTTCATACCGCATGCCATTGATAGTATGATCAATGCAGCATTTGATTTTGTTACCACTAAACCAACATCTCTCAGTCGAACCCTGAATGTGGCCCCAGCTATGCTGCAAAGTCCGTGTCAAGATTCTGTGTCACCATCTAGTGGACGTGAGTAGCATAGCACTGCTTTGCTCAAGCCTCAGTCTCCTCTATGGCCCTGCTACAGATCTTTGACAGAGGCCACTCATCAGCATCATCATTACACTGACACTAAACCTCAAGGAGATGTTTCTGCACGTGTTCAAGACAACTCCAAAGAATAAGTAACCTCTGTATTGAGGGACATCAAAGTATGAGGGGCCCTCTTGCTACTTTAATAACATTTGATGTGGATATTCAATGATTACTTGGTGCATGAGCATCCACTTAAATAGGTTATAACCAGTGGTGGAAGAAATAGATGTTAAAGTAGCAATACTTCAGTATAAAAAGTACATAATAATGCAGTTAAAACAAAATAGAAATACATTACAATTGGCAGAAATGTATTCTCGAGGTATCAAAGGTAAATATACTCATGATGCAAACTGGTCCCACTCAGGTTGTTGTGTTGATCATGCACACACTTTGTATTGATAGAATAATTTTTATAGATGCGTTAACCTGTAAGCAGCATGTGAATAATATTACGATGGAGCTCATTTCAGCATCTCTACCTTCCAATGGGCAGTTTAATCTACTATAACACATTTACAAACCAAACCATGCAGTTGTTGTGTTGTGGAATAATAAGTCGTCCAAAATGTACTGAAGTACAGTAGCTGATTGAATGTGCTTTGTTAGATAATATTCCTAAATTGTTGCCAATTCTTCTATTGTCGAGACCCGACAAAATGCTGTAACTCAAATAAGAGAGCAGCTTAAGATGCTTGTATTAGCCTGTATTTAGTGCTTTGTATAAAACAATTATAAATGAAAGATGGCTGCTAAATATTTAGAAAACCTTGTTTTTCTGTAAGGCTGTTTTCAAGTGCTTTACTGTATGTTCATTGTTTCCCTGACATTTCAGGAGTGAGTCACGAGATGGGGGTGCACTACAGAGCTACTGTACTGTACACACTGTACTCACTGTATAGAAAAAAAACTAAAGTAGGTTTTCATCCAGTGTTTCCACTGTTAATGTGCAGCTATACAAAAAGTATCAGTCGATCTTCCAGTTCTGAAAACCTTACAAACTCTTAAATAATCCATCTACCATCACAAAACAAAGAATTGGGGTTTCGCAGTGTACATTTAATGTGACTGTCACAATCTACAATGACTAGAATGGCTAGAAACAAGCTTATATCCATGTATCCATCAATATATCAGCATTATAGAACAGTTTGGTTTCCGCTCAAGTGTTAAGTGACTGTGTATTTACTTATATCTAAATATATTTTACCAATGACAGTACGATCATTGCAAGTCGAAGCAACATCTTTGTTGTTTTTACGTTTTAATATTATTTCTGTTTATTCAAAACACATTTATTTACTCTAGACATTTGTTCTGTTTTTGTCTTTTAGTTTCAAGGACAACTGGTCCTCGATGTGGATTTTTCTCCCTCGGGAAAGTTCTGTCAAAGTGTCTGATAACCTTTACCATGCATGTCGCATCCAGACATGCATGTCTCTAGTCTAGCCATTTTTGACTACTTGATTATAGAATGTATAATTTGGGGAGGCAGCCCTGCGAGAAGGTTAGGCCTCTGTCAACAGCTTAACAGCTCTGCCACAGTGACAACACATTATGACAGGAGCTTGATCTTTATTATTCAGGGCAGTGGAGCCATAGTGACCACTGGAAGAACTGAATCTTAAAGCACTTTAAAATTATGATATACCGTATATACTCATGCAGTCCCTGATACTGTCATGAAAAGAAGAGAACCGCCTGATGGTGGTGCTGGTGGCAAAATGAAGAAGAGATATTGTTTCTCAATGGGACATTCATGGTTAGATAAAGGATAAATTAGAAATGAATATATCATTTCTTCATGGCATCATGTTAAATGTGTTAGGTTTGCTCAGAATGCTCTTGATAAATTTTGACCAGTAACAAAGCAAAGTGACGTTATCTTATACCTGAACATATCTGAGCAACCTCAAAACTGGAAGCAAAATGTGCTTGAATAACTGAAAAGTGACAGCAGACACTGTTTGTGTCAATGCTATTACAATTAGAACGCATCAGTTAGAGGGAGACTTTCACTGATAACATGAAACTTCTTATTGTTGTATCAGTAAGCTTAGTTCACAAGGTGGCAGTGTTGTATTTTTATTGATTATAATTCTAGTGTCTCCAGATAATGAGAAGACAGTGAGAGCAATGGTTTACTAAAAAAGATTGTATAAACAGAATAAGAGGAGCCAGTTTTCTCATTTTATCTCTTCTAAGAGAATGGATAAAGCACTACTATGTTTAATATACATTTTGTATATGAGAGGATAACATTGTGTGTATAAACAATAGCTATAACATCTATTTAGCAGAAATTCTAGACTTAAACTTCAGATTTTACACCCACTTTAATTTGGGTGTCATGATTAGTTAATTCTAAGCAAATTAGAAATGTAAGACAAGCATATATAAGTTTTCAAGGCTGAAATGATAAAAACCAAAGTTTATAGAATGGATATATTACAAAAGCAAACACTATTTATATATGTATATATTATGCCCATGCCTTTCAGGGGCTGATAGATAACAGGCTATTGACTTGATTTGATTTTACTTGACTATATTCCCCTACATGGATTTGAATACATGCATCAGTGCCACAAAACCAATTCCACACAACACACAGATGCAACCAAACATGCAAGCAATAATCAAGCAACCAGACTGACAACGAAACCAACTTGAAAGTTCTTATGTTTTATGTTGATTAAACGTCATATTTTAGATGACTTACTCTGAAATAAAACCAATTGATAATCTAAAGATGCTCCCAGAGTTAATTTAGATAATTTAAATAAATTCCCCCCAAAAAATTATTTTACAATTTATAGTGACTGAAAAGGTTCAGGCAGAGGAAAATGCTCTTATTTTCCTGCCTTTATTCTGATCAAATCAATCTGCCCTCCATAAATATGCAAAGAAAAAAAATAATTTACAGCATTGGATCACAGAAATAAAACAATTGTGTAAAAACATATGGTTCTGTTTTGAAGTGAGACCAAAGAATTCCTAACAGTTAGGGTCATGGGTCTTCGGTGGGCGGGATGAAGTGTTTTCAAGCACAAAGAGATGAGTTGAGCTGAATGGAGATCAGATATGTGAAGGACTGAATGGGAGGTACATCTCAAAAAACAGAGGGGAAAATGATCAATATCCTTGTGAGGACCGCTGTGTCGTCACGGTTACCTCACCTGGATGTGGTGGAAGCAACTTGAATATGGAAAAAAAAAAGTTGATGGAAATGAAACTGAAAACGTGTCATTGCTTCTTCTGGCCGTGACGAAGAGATGGACCTGCAGGAGAAGCATCGTGGGCTATTCTGAATATTGTGTAATATCTCATGGGCTCAAAAGAGGGAAGCTGCCTGGGCTGACTGAAGATGGTTTCTCCTCTGTAGCCCTGAAGCTCACACAATGAAAAGCCAAAATCTTCATGAAGAGAGTTGGCACAGATTTGTCACAGGGCCATGCTGCAGTATTATTGTATACACTTTGTGCTGGCCTTTGTGGTTGTGTGTGTTTTTATTGGTGTTTATGCCATGATTGAATCTTTTGTTTTAATGCACCATCTGTACCATTCCGACACCACCACCGCACCATGTCCACCCACATGCACACATCACCAACCAAACTCTCCCCCATTACCTCCACACAACAGGGACTGACACTGAAAACCACCTGAACTCTACCAGTCGCAATACTGCTGCCTAACTGAACAACACCTCATGAGGCCACAGAAAGGCAA
The DNA here is from genome assembly GCA_026259375.1 of Verasper variegatus. NCBI lineage: Eukaryota > Metazoa > Chordata > Actinopteri > Pleuronectiformes > Pleuronectidae > Verasper > Verasper variegatus. The sequence goes on along the minus strand of CM048046.1, from coordinate 9,122,352 downwards.
ACATTCATTGCTTTTTGGTAACCGGAAATTTCTGCAGCCATCTGTGGTTTTCCTTTTTAAACAAAAGGTCAAATTGCAAAGATGTTGCATTCGAACAGTCAAAGAATGACATCCTGTGTCCTCACCAAAGCACTTTTACTTGATGGAAATGATTTCATATGAACCCTCTGACATTACCACTAGAACAATGAACCTCTTCTTGTTGCAGCAATAAAGTTTGTTCACAAGGAGGCAGTGTTGTCTTTTTGATTTAAATTTAAATTGTGTTCAAAAAGAGATGCCTATGTAAACCAAGTCTTTTGACTTAACTTAAATAGCAAATAACTGCTTAAATTAGTTGGTACAAAAAAGTTTCCATGGCTAAATGGATCCAGCTTGTGTTGTCAGGTGTCGTAGTGTGAGCAACGTGTCAGTGGTCTCTTTGTTTTTGAAATGTGTCTTGAGGAAAGAAAAGATTTGAAAAATACAAATATGAAGCAGAAAAATGTTTTCAAATGTCTGTAGTGCTCAGTTGTTATTGTTCATTTATATGCATACATGCACATTTCAGGCATTGTTTTTATTCATGATTTCATGGTTTTAATTGAAGGCATTTTTTTCTTTTACCTTCTGTCCTTTTTTAATTCATTTGCATTGTAGTCTTAGTGCAGGGATATTTCATCCACAGATATATTCTGTATTTGATTACTTTTACAGACATTGTGAACTGACAAAAGTTTAATTCTCTGAGGATACACAGATTGTTTTGTGGTTTTGGACATAGTTGTGTATTCACAAAGGAAAACATTGTGAAACTTGAATGTGTTTCACAAGACATGAGTCAAGGTTGTTGTTGGGATAAGAAGTTTCATCAGAGGTCCCTGAATGCCCAGAACTTAAAGGTAAGTGATAAACTGACTGACATGGCATCATTACAAAATCCTCATCAGACACATTTACATGCAAACCATGTAAACAGAATGTGAACAGCCTATGAGGAGTATTCTGACCATAGTAGCATTAAGTTGATGTGTTCACGTAATTAATTATCCTATAATTGATAAACATCCTCTTTGAGTTATGACAGCATACAGCAGCTATAACTGCCTGAAGACATGTGAACTTAAACATGAGCCAAATAATCTGTTATTTATTTGTGTTAACATCATAAACGGAGTAATGTCCAATTCAGAATAAGGTCAATGGTCAGATTATTATTGATTAATGATATCAACAAAAGATTTCCAAAAATCCCCTTTATGAATGGAACTGATGACGAATGACCTTATTAATGGATATGAATAACCTGATTGAAGAAACACAATAAAATATATTATGCATCATATGCCCCAGTGTGGACTGTAGTTCTTCATGTGATGTAGTTAAATAAAAGTTCTGTAACAACCTGGATTAAAAACTATTTGTGAAAACGTTGCCTGTGACCATCAAGATTCAGTCAGTATCAGTTCACAGTGGTGAGATCAATGAAGATTCAGTCATGGATTGTTTCATATAATGAGAACATTGAAAAACTGATTTTAAAATCCTGCTGTTGGCCTCCACGGCACTGCAAGGTGAGGTCCTCTGTTCCACAGTCAAGACCTAAGGTGACAGAGACTTTGCTTTCAGACCTGAAGCTTCACTGCCTGTTTTAAATCATCTCTAAAAACCTACTTTGACCAAATGGTCTTTGATTGTTTTCAGCTATTGCTTAAGTTTCTTTCATCCTTTTCTTCTGTCATTACTTTTATATATTGTCATATCATTTTATTTGTCGATTTCACATTTTGTATAATATAATTTGCTGTCTTTGATTTTTAATAACGCAATGGCTGTTTTGAAAGGTGCAATACAAATAAAGTTGTTATTATTATTATTTAATTATTATTATCATCATTATCACTATCATGTGCTGTAAAACAAACATTGAGTAGATTTAAAGTTTTTTTGCTGGGGTTATTCTGTAACACAGATATCTGGCCTGGATTGACATTTCCATAAATCTGATGTCAGCTGGTGCAAGCCTTAGCATAAATCAGACCAGTGCAGTGAGCCCTGATATAATTGGTCATAATTACAAAGGGTCTGTGGTATCACTCGCTGTCTTTGAAGATCTCCATTGGCATTTCACGTTCAAACGCTGTGGCTTTCTCCGAGGAGCCTCGGTGTCTGTCGCACAGCCCCAAAGGTAACATTATTCTGATGTTATCACGTCATAAGACAGTGCATAAAAATAGGACTTGTTTGAATGTGCGGTTCGTGGAATTTACAGTGAAACGCGACCCCCGGGCCACTGAAGAAACGAAAAGTCATTAGCATTCTGCTGAAGAGAGCAGGAGATCAGTTCACACAGTGCATTTTCATACACCAGCTTTTAAAAAGATATTTCAGTCGCTCTTTTGCTTTTAAGTGCAGAGCCAATCTGTCATAAATTCTTTATTAGAAAAATGTATGAGTAACATAAATCCAATGTAATTCATGATGTCAGTGCATATTGTCGGCTCCGCAGACCTATTTGTCTCAGTTTGGCAAAAATAAAGGAAAATGTACTTGCGAAGGCCGGACTGTTTGCTCTGAGCAGTGACTGTGGATAAAAAAAAATGGGACTTAAGAGAGATAGTAAAACTGTAGCAGCTATAACCTATAAACCTGAACGTACGCACATTACAGACCACAGCACACACATGTCTGCTGCATCACTTCCTCACTCTGGAATTAAAATTCTCTTGATTGTGTCTTATAGGCACCAAAGTCTTGTGTTACAGTTCTTGAAGGATGCACACCACAGTTTTCACGTGTTAAAGAAGGGAAGGAGAGGAGGTGCAGGAGGAGGAGGAGGAGGAGGAGGAGGAGGAGGAGGAGGAGAAGAAGGGAAAGAATGAACAGGTTTTTTTGGGGATGTGAGCTTCTGGAGTCCAAGGCAGTAATGGGAATTACAGCAGGAGATGCAGAGAGGAATTTGCTTGGTAGTGCAGGGTCTTCACTGTTAGCCCATCACTTTTATGGGGACCACGGGGTGGAGGAGACCGACTGGTTTAGCCATTGGACACAGCGACAGGGAGAGGGGGAATGTAATAAGTCATAAAGACATCAATCACAGCGAAAATTACATGTTTATTAAGAGGAAAGGAAAATGACAACTGGAATCATACATGGGAACAGAGGTTTATGGCCCTGAGACACAGTGGGACACCGACTGGTTTCAACAATTATCCTGAGCTGCTGTCTCATGTGTTTGAAAATTAAGCTTTGCACAAATGTAAACTTAAGCACAATGGAGAATTTTGGCCATTAACAAAACCCCCAAAATCTGAGAATTATAACGTAATATTATGAGAATCCTAAATGAGAAGAAAGTCATAATATTACAGGATAAAAAAGTGTAACACTATGAGAACAAATATTAAAAGGAATTAAAAAAAGTTGTTTTCAGGAAAAAAGCAGTAAGGAAAACCTGTGCTGGACAGATTTTCACTCCTCCTGGATGTAACATCTTGGTCATCAGCGTGATGTCGTGACTTTATTCTCATTAGCTATATGACTTAATAGAGAATAGAGGGATAGTTATTTCCTTTCTTAAATGTATGTATGTGATTTTTAACTCAACTGTTGTTACTGTCTATCAAGTAGATGTGTACATGTGTGTGTTGGTATTTTTTTATTGTATTAAGTATTGCTGATACTCTTTTATCTGTATTCCATTGTTTGTTGTTGCCCAGCACTCTGGAGGTGGAAGGTGCCAAACAGCAGCGCTTGTTGTCCACAAGAAAGAACAGGACAAGTCTGGATTCCAAGACCTGAGCTGAGCTTGTGTGTCAGGAAGACGTCACCACCGAAATAAGACTGTTCCAAGACAATAGTAAGACAGCTTTCCCAAACACACACACACACACACTTTGTTAGCTCTTGAGCTTTAGCTCAGACGGACAAAGATCGAGTAACAGACCTCACAAGACGGTTGATCCACTTCCTGTAAACCACGTTTACTCTGTTTGTTGACACCATTGCTCTTTAGTGGTGCCAAGATGCCAAGAGAAGACTGATGGTGCATGACCACATCTATTAGGTCTATTGCTTTCACTACTGTGCAATCACTCATGTTGTTAAGTACAAAACTGACCGTCACTGAAAGCACAATTTATTTCTTGTAATGTTTGGACATTTTTATTGTTTTTTTTTTTTTACTGAATTTCAGCATGTACCGAGTGTGTAAGACAAAGCCTGGCCCAAGCTTTGCACTTTCTTTCCCTGTCTGCATTTTCTCCCACTGAATTCACAAATCTGATTCTTTTGTTTTCATACTGAACCAATCAGACTTTGTCTTGATACTTTGAATGAACTCTGACTGAATATGACTGTCAACGTTTTAACTGTGACAAATCAGCAAATATTGCATCATATCACCCAATAGTTTTTGATATTTGACGCTTCAGAAATGATTTGGGCAGCACTAAACAGTTTTATAGGTTAGTACAAAGCGTTGTTTCTCCATTCTCTTGTTTCTGAAATTAATTCCAAAATTGCTTGTGCAATTTCTTCAGGGGCTGTGACATTGACCACATTAAACTGATTATTGCTGAAACAGAAACAACAGAGCATAAGAGGATCACAGACATGTGAACACATACTGTGATTTAATCAGGAATGAAAATATGAATCGTCAAGATAAGGAGGTTTAAACTACAATTCCATGTCTGCCAAATGCATAAATCTTATTAATTAATATATTTTTTTAAATCATCTTAATAAGGTAGGGCACACACACCATGTTTTATCACATTAAAGTTAATTAGACCGACTTCCAGAATTACTACTAATGCCTCAGGCCAATCTCTAGCTGCAGTTTTACAGTAAAAGGATGGCTTGTAGCCCAAACTCCTGCCACTTACTTGAGAAAAAAAATCCTTACATTCATTTCAAAGTTTTCTAAGCGGTATCACAGCTGGAAAGGTAACACTACGCAAATAGACAGAGGTGGCTGTTGATGCCTGTAGACATTCTACAGTTCAGCGAGCATGCTCAGGTGCGTCTGCCATCTCGATAAAAGATCTCTCTTCCAAGTCAGGCTTAGACTGTTTATAGTCAATTAAAGTTAGATATGTGCTGCTCAAACGAACGCTGACAGACATTGCATGAAGAATATCCAACAAACTGGTGGAGGATGTAGAATCGAACAATCTGTATTTTGCCAGGAGCTCAAATGACTCGTCATACTGTAGCGTCTGTAAATGTGTTGTGTGTAGTGCAGTTTTCATTGGATCAACAAATCAGGTTCATGACCTCACTACAGAACCTTGTACCACTCTCCACTTTCATTACATTTGAATGAAGCAGCACTGTGCTGTTCTCTAGTGTGCCTTCCCTCGCTATCTTCAATAACAACCTGCAACATATTTGACTGAACGTTGATATTGTGAAAGAGAGGTACTGATACCAGACATTTTAGCATGAAATAAATATCCATTCACCACCTGTATGTGTTATTTCTACCATGAATCACAAGGAAATGTGTTTTTTCTTATCAAAGTGTTCAGACTTCAACAATCTCCATGGCAAAGAAAACAGTTTTATGTGCACAACTTTCTAAAGGGAAGCCATATGTGTATGTGTGCTGGACACATTAGACGAAGAAAAGGAATTTAAGAAATTTTACTTTCCCACCACAATCGCGCACACACACACACACTCACACACAAGTCTCTGTAAAATCTTTCAAACTTATGATCTTACGGAAGTTTATCTTACTTAAACTTGTTTGACAGCTTTTTGGTAACGTATGCTGTAATTGTCCAGCACATTGCTCCACCACAGTGAGGCCATGCTTTTGTTTGTATCCATCTCATACGTGGAGGCTTAGTATGGACCTCGGCCACAAACAAATGACATCAGAAGTTACACGCTGAGTTTCCCAACTAGAGTTTAGTTCACATTACACAGCTGGCCAGTGCAGTTAAGTAAGCATCCACTTACAATATTGACCTAAACAATGAAAATATGAACAGGCAGACATTTAATGACCATGTGTAATTACCTAAGAAAGCCAAATGTTCTTTTCGCCAAAATCACGCTTCTACTCACGGAACGTGGACGGCAAAAAGGAGACAGAGAGAAAAAGAGACAAATCGTTTGACTGAGCCTTGAGTGACATAAATTATGTCAGCTGTACGGGTACTTTTCATCTGTTTGATCCATTTCACTCCAAAAAAACATATGGCGACTACCCGCTTCAGACACCGGATTCATATTTAGATGTATCAAATTCAAACCAGTATAATAAGAGTGTGGGAATGTTGTTCTTCTCCCCTTTTCCTTCAGTTGAAGAGTGAAGCTTTTCCAACAACATAGTTGGGCCTCATTATTTGGCAAAGGTGATACCGGTAGCTAAAAGCTTTCATGTCTTAAGTCTTGATATTCATCAAGCCTTTTAAGAGGACTCGAGGAAAGGGTATCAACCCTCATATGATTGCTTGAGTTCTATTTGCAGAACCAACGGTTTTGTTTGCAAGACCCAACCTGTGTGTTTTGTGAAGATTACATTTTAAGTTTGACTGAGTTAGTGTATGCTAATATCATTTCATTTTAAGATTTGGTTATGAAGATGGGTTTAGCAAATAGTTGATTACATTCAAAAAGTTTTTTTTATTCATTATCGGAAAATTCCACATATATCACCATCTATAGACTGATGGCTCCCCAAAGCTGAAGACAATGAAACCACACCTCTTCCATGTAAGCAGCCATCATTTAAGTTAGTTCCTATCACACAGATGTGATAGGAAGTGTGTTCATTATTCCAGTAAGTTTGGTTTTACTTATTTGATGCTTTAAAAACCTTGCTACCATTGCTCAATCCCCCGATCAGTACTGCAGAGACTCTGACTCCAATTGGCGTCTTTGGAACAAAGGCCAAGATATGGTTGATGGGATGTCCATCTTTACATACGGTACCCCTCACATAAAGTGATACTTAATATGCATAGTCACATTAATACACACAGTACTTTTGCAGTGTCTCCTCATCAGTTGAGGAGCTGTCTGAGATCCAGACCTCTGACCACAGAGAGCGCCTCTGGAAGAAAAACGTGTCGGTCAAACAGCATGGAAATAAAAACAGACCTTTGAAAGGTTGGTGTATAGGTTTTCAATGTGGTGTAAGAGAGGCCTGTAAGCAGGCAACATAAGACTAATGCAATACATCAGCCCTTTTCATGCAGGCAAACTAAGGGTCAGATGTAATTAATTGAAATGGTAAGGTGATATTTAGAAATTCCCATTGGTGCAGTATAGCTGCGGGAAATGATCGAAGTGCCAGATGTAGACAGTAGTTTGGTCCGACAGTATCACACATTTCACTTCAGCATCTAGTTCTGTTTTAACGATGAGCTCTGAGCAGATTTTCTTGCAGTAAAGAAATAGAATTGGAAATGCAATTGGAAAAGTTATTACTGTAAGATGTACAGGGTTCCCAGAAGAACAGGGTGACAGGTTCCTTCTTTGGTGTTTACCTTCAGCGTCTAAACCCTAACTCGTATTACCTTTTCTGCTCTGGAGCAGGCAAAATTATATCCACAAGAACTCAATTTGCATAATAAAAAAAAAAAATATGCATGTTAAACATGAGATTCGAAGTTCCCACCATATTGGAAGTTTTATCATTTCTTTAGTGGAGATATGAGTCGTGTGGCACTCTTGAACTGTCACTCAAACTACTTGAAGTGTCTTTGATCTTTAGCATCTTTGATATTTTGCAGTGTACAATCATATGCGTAAGCAAAGCATGAATACCTACGTGGAAAGCCTTTTATTAGGTTAAGTTTCTCAGTGCTCAACTCCCAGAGGTTCACTTTTAAACAGGAAACCTTGAGTATGTCGGTCCCACCAGATGGAAAAGGACACTGGTATTCTGGGTATTTGGCAGTCAGTTGGGAGAAGGAAGGCAGGTATTTGGAGGTATTTGGATTCATAGTGGACAGACGGGAGGCGGATAAAGAGGATGAGTGTGAGAACAATAGAGTGTGTATCTTTATAGTGGCCTGCCTTGGGGTGGAAGAACAGTCAGACAGTCTGTGTTTGTCATTATAAGAGATTTTTCAATAGGGAAAGCAGATGAGCACTTCTTATCTGATGATTCCTGACAGCTGTGATCAGACAGGAGGGGGATCTGTGTGTTTGTGTGTGTGCATGTGTGCCAATACTGAAAGAGTCTGAGAGGACACAGCTCCTTTTCATATATTGTTTTGATAATGGAAATGCATTTTCTCCCAGTTACCACTCTTTCTCCCACAAATGTTCTCTAAGGTTTTCAGCTACATTTTACTGAAGGTCAGAGTTCCAACAATAACACTATAATGAGGCTCTGCTTCACCGTCATTATCTACTACTGAAACATACATCAGAGACATTTAATTGCTGACCTTTTTCTCCAACTACATACCAGAACTTGTTTTCTATTTTGCTTTGCGTGCTGTTATACACCAATGCCAGAAAGATCTCTTTCTCTTTTTGACTTAGTGGTTGCTAGCATGACATCGACATTCCAATCATTCACTAATGGCTGTGATTTATCAACGTCACACCTGCTGTTTACTGACCTGGCTCTGACTCCAATTGGCTTCGTAAAATTCAAAGCCATTCAGGGGGACCATTCAAAAGGTAATGAAGAAAGACAGCGGAATAAACGTAGGGGGGCTTGGAATGGTAAAGACGAACCTTCAGCTGATGGGAGGATGATGATTCGATGGGATACCTGGGGTGACCGGGGATGACTGTTCCAGGAGAAATGTCATTACCATTATAAGATGAGGAGGCTGTCTCTCTTTTCCTCACAGCACATACAGCAACATATTGATGATTGTCAATCACTTCTCCACTACTTAGCCTTGTGCTTTTTTTTGGAGTGGATTTGTGGCCTCTGTGATTGATTGATTTTCAAGATGACTGTCTGACTCTTTGTGTAAGAGGGCTGTGTCAGGTTTGCTAGTAGCAACACAGACAGAGGTTAAATGCAAACAAACATAATGAAGGAAATAAGGCTTACTGGCTAATTGAATTGCAGCCAGGTGAGCATCCAGAAACAGATGACAGGAGTCCTAACACGAGGAACACTCTTACCGAGAACACAAGCGGACAATCTGAAAAAGATTAGAAACAAAGGGTTGGTATCAGTAGTGAAAGGCTGACAAGGAATGGGGAACAGGTAAAGAGAGATCAGGTGACTGCTGGGCTGATTGGGGAAGTGGCAAAATGCGTGCGGACACAATAATGGAGAAAAAGTTTGGGGACATCTGGTGAACACCTGATAGTCTGGGCCAAGGTCTAAAACCACGATTCCTGTCTTAGTTACATTGTTAACACTGATCCGGTTGATTTGGTTTCACATTGTAACGTCCAAAGCACTTCTCACACCTTTCATTTTGTTTTTTACAAAACTGAAAAATGCAAAAGTCAAGATTGAACAAGGTAGGTGTGAAACTGCCCTTTGACAGCAAATCTGGAGAAGAACCACAAGCAGCTGGAGAAAAGGGCTGAGGTTTAAGAGAACAGCAGACTGGGAGAGGCTGATGGTGTGAGAAACAGGTAAAAAGGGGAGAGACAAAAGTATTGTGTGCAACAAAAATCCCCAGTTTATATCTACAAACAATTTGGCTACCATGGCAACTAGCCATTAGTTATGACCTCTACGAAATGAACTAACTCAGATATAAAGAACTTGCATATTCAATTTTGTTTTTTTAGATGATGTACTGAAAGTAGCTTTTTAATTCATACGTAACACAGCACATACAGCTGCACGCGCCATTTTTCCCTAAATGCAGAAAAGATTGATGCACAGGATAAAAGAACTATAACTTTTGGAAAGGAATATCGTTTTCCCCTGAACGTCTTCAGTTTCACATGCTTAAAGGATGAACAATAACTTGTTTTGCCACAATGATTCATGTCTCAAATGTCTGGCATTCAGAAGCAGTCCCAGGGTGATATTCCTTTCAAGGTCTCTGAGCTTTCGTGTTACAGGCATCTCGTGATCTGGCAAAAACGCAAACTGTGATATGAAGCAGGGTAGCACCGAGGGTCAGATGCAGCAGTGTTGTAAGAATCATCAGTAATCATGAATTCATCATTCTGAACTCCTTTTAGAACATTTGAAGCCATGGTCCTTATGTCATTATGATCACATGTGCTGCTCCACAGTTTTTGTATATTCAACAAAGAACAACAAGATAGTTAGAGTTGACTAAATGAGTTCATTCCCCACCATTTACTGTACTGCATTTTAGCTGCAGAAGCAGTATTTTCTGTGGAAAAGCAGAGTCAGCAGTCAGAATTGATGGATGGTCTGTGGAGACTGCTTGAATTCAACTCTTTTAAAAATATGCATACCTGCAATGTCAAACAATCGGTACAGATTCAGCGAACCCCATGCAGGAATTCAACTTTTAACTTCGATGAAATGGAAATGTCATATTATCCAAATATCCACATTTGTTGAAGTCATTGTGGTGTTTTGCTCATTTGTTTTTCTTTGCCATTCCTCCGCATTTCACCCTTCCAAACCCGTCAGACAAGTGAAAGTAAAAAAAGTAAAAGATGAGTACGTGTGATGCCATGAATCAAGGGCCTAGTCTCACAAGTGTCAGAGCAGCTGCTGCAATTATCTATGATTTGATCTGAAAAACCAAGTCTGGTTCATTAAAATCTGAGCTGGTGACCTCAAATGCTCTCGTATCTACTGTGTAGTCTGCAGGAAGTATAGATTAATATCATGAACCACTTCCTCTGAGTTTTTAAGGAGCAGAATATCACACCTTATATCTCTCTCAATCTTTAAAGGCTTATTTTCAATTACTGTATGATGATCAGGGGCCAGAAACACTGGCCGTCATTCCCTTCAGTAACAGGACCTTTGGCCCTCCACATGCGAGACTGGAAAGACACTCAGCACCTCGTTAAGTGTGTTCCACTGTGACTCTAAAGCTCCGAGCTGAGACTCAAAGGAAAGTTAGGGAGACATGGAGGATTCCCTGGGCAACGCACAGGTAATTCCACCCAGGTAGCTCCTGCCCTGACCCAGTTTTTAGCAAGTGCAACTAATTACGGTAGCCAGAAGTGAAGTGAAATGAGGGAACACAAAGAAGAAAAGACGTCTCTGACATCGGGGAACATTTTGCTGTCCCAGATCTTTAGTAAAGCAAAAGAAATCTGCAGTGTTTCACTATTTTTAATGTAACAAATGATGCTAATTGAACAATTAATTCTGGATACACCCTTATGACCTCCACCAAGGAAGGTCTGTTTTCATCATTGTTTTTAAGTCGCATTATGACAAAACTTAGTGGAAGGATCTGGTGGAGGTCAAAGGAGAATTTAAAACTTTTTTGGGCTGATCCAGATCCGCAGCCAAATCCAGGATTTAAAAAAATATATTATTATAATTTTTCGACATGTTCTTTGATTTCACAGGGAAGTGTGGTGCAGATCCAAAATGCAATCCGGGTGGTTTCATAGAGGGACTGTTGGGCCTTGGCAGAGGTATGAACTCTGAGTACAATAGTTCAGCAGTGCATTAGGGAGTTGAATCAGTTTGTTTACTGTCAGATATGATTTTGCATCTGGTTGATCAGCTATTGTTTTTGCTGCCCAGTTGAAATCAAGGCTGTGGCTGTCATGTGTTGTCCACTGGGTGTACTCTTCAGGATTAGCATGTGATGGCTGTTACTTTTACACTAAGTGGGTGTAATGAGTTAATTCAGCCATGTTCAAACATACATGTGCTATTTTTGTCATTGGTTTAGGAGATTGGATTATATTGATTAATCAGGAAGATGACAGACAGACTGAAGTTGCTGTTGTTACTAGCAAGTTATCTAATGTAACCAATCTTTCTCAGTGAGACCCCACAGTTAATAGAGATGCATGTCTGTCTATGATTTGCATGTGACATGCAACTTCAGTATTTCAACACCACCTCACCAGGAAGTTGATGAGTGATTTGTGAATTTTGCAAACAGAACATGCCTTTGTAGACAGATTTGACTTTGAAGAGTTGCAGAGGCATTTTGTGATGGAAAGCATAAGCTTGACCACTGGTTGAATACAGAGCGACTGGTGTGTTACAGAGATATAACAATACTGTGACGTGATGTTGCTGTTTTTTCTACACATTCATGTAGAAAACGTAATCTTCCACTCAGTTTTGGACCCTAAGATCTAAACATCTGCGACGGAGTCTTTTGATCACATTAATGCTGTTAGATGCAAATATGAAATAATGATTTAATCAAAGGGATTATGAATACAGCTACTGAAACAGATCACCTCGAAACTTGGTGGAAGAATGTGGTATTACATTTTGATCCGGATAGGGTGGCAGATCCAGAATTTTCAATGATTTCATGTGTGAATATTAGAAAAACTTCAGACACGTTAAGATTGTTGGAATCGATGTGTGTGCAATTTGGTGCGGATCCAAATAAAATTGTGGATCTAGTGGATTTAAATCTGGTTCCATAGGGTTATAGGTTTTTGTATTTTAACAAATTGGGCTAAAAACACAATGTGGCCTTAGCTTTAAGGCTTGGTTTAAATTATTTGAAGTGAGTGTCAGGCCTTGGCTGAGGTGTGTGCTCTGGTTTTGCTCGAGCAATTCTAGGTAGTGTATTTTTTTGTTTTATTTCTATGATCAGAAATTGACCCTCATGTGCATGTATTCACATTAGGATTTGAAAAGTTGAACAGAGCCTTTTCTGACTTGTCTACATTCTTGTGAACATTACTCACGTCTCTTTAAAGATGCAACAAAAACCGCAAACATGTTGAGTTTCGCTCCATGAGGCCTTTGTTTCTGCATATTCACTTTCCCAGACACATGTGTTCCCCTTACAAAGCAATCCCCCCATCCTCATACTGTAAGTCCAGTGCACTCTGGCTGGAGAGGCTGTTAGCCTCATCACTGTGATGTGGTTAAAAGCTTTTGGCCAATATAGATTTCATCTTTCCTTTCATCGTCCATCAAATGGCCTTTTCTGTAAGAGCTGACCTTTCATTTCTCAAATCCTGACATAAGATTGATAGACATGTCCAGGTGTGTGTCGTTGCAGTGACCTTTTACGTCTCCTCAGGCAGTTACAGCGTCCTCTCTGTAGGAACCTGGGGAACATGTTAGAGCTTTTGATGCTGGGATGTAATTAAAGCAGAATTTCTTTGCTTCTGCTGAATCAAACTATGGACGATTATGTGTCTGTAGTGTAATACAGGACATACACACACATTAATTAAAGCTTGGTTTACTTTGTGATAAGCCATTGGCCTTCATTATCCAGTCTCTGATCTGTCTTGTTCCAGACAATAATATTCTTTCATAAAGCGTCTTATGTCTTTTTTCGGGGGGGGCCAGGGTGTACAGTATGTCCCTTTAAGAGTGCTGTAATGGGACACATGCAGATCAGCGAGGCTTGAAGTATCCATGTGAGGGAAACTAAGAATTAGTCTGAGTCTGGGATGGAATATGCAGCAGCAACTGAGGGGAACAGGCATAATGTCTCCACGGGCCACTTTCAAATGTAACGTGCCAGCAACAATTTGTATCTTTTCTCTTATTTGCAAAAGCAGAAATTTTGTTTAATTTTCTTCATTTCTTCTGATGAAATTGGACGTTGGCCTTTGGCTGGCGTACGGGTCTGTCACAAACCGACCTGCCGGCCTCTCACTGTGCATGGCTGGAGTATTCAGCCGGGGAGACATGCAGCAGAGACGAGAAAGGTCAGCTCCTAACAGTTGTCAGACAATGCGCGTTCATGTGGGCGTAGCTTTCACGAGAGCGCCGGTGGGAGTGGGTGAGATCAGTTGCTTTTATTATAGCTTGCGCTTGGTAGCTTTGCCAGGATTACCAACCCTAGCTTTAACATTGGTGTCTCAGGGTTACTAAGCTGGGTCATATCATATCAGTGTATATCACCATGGTAACTTACACTGCACCTCTAAGCTGCTTAAAATAACAGATGAGAAAACCTAGCAACAGTACTCCAACTACTGACCAATCAGATCACAGTAAAACTATAGTCATCTATCTACAGGACCCTGACAGGGACAACAGGATTTAGGCCACAATAAAGTGATAAATAATCAAGAGCAATACATATTTTAATATTTTTGTGGAATCTTTTTGCTGTTTTAGACTTTGAATGTGTCCACCATGGTTTCAAAACAGCTTTGAACAGCTGAAGAGAGAGTTTATCACACTGAATAAATACAAAGGCTAATAAATATTATCACTTTATTTTAATTCATCAAAGATTCTTTGATTCTGACAGTCTTGATGCTTTTACCATCTTATTCTGTCCCTGCCGCTCAGACTAAAGTGGGGAGTTTGTGTGATAACAAAAGCTAAAACCTGTGATGTCTTCTATTTAAAAAAATACTTTAATTATCGTTTAATTATTTCTCATGACTTAAACTTGTTCGCTCTGCTTTGGCAAATAAATAGTCATTTCACAATCAGACAAAAATACTAAACATATTTTGAGTGCTTTCTTTCTATGTTAGTTGTTGATGAGATTGTTTAAAAATTACCAACCTTTGTTGAATGTCACTAACAGAATTGATCTGCAGATATCAGCATTGTCTCATATTATATTAAGAACTTTACACATGGTTCTGATTATGTTGCTTGTTATTACAGGACTCTGTATCTTCCACATAAACGCACTTGTGGCTGAAAAGGGAAACTGAGTGAACAGGGACATTTGATAACCAGCTTCGCAGATTATACTGGTCAATAATGAAAAGACATATTTTTTAAAAGGGGTATGTTAAATTGGCTATGTAGTACAGGTTCCAGGTCTGAATATGAATAACACATTGATATGAGGGATCTGGGTGTTTTTCAGAGGGGCTGGTGTGTAGACGTCTGCAGACTGAGGGAGCAGAAATGTCCTGAAACACTGTGTCCTGCAATGTTTTATGTGCAGTCCTGTGTTCTTTTTTATTCTCATCAGTGTTGTGTTGACAGACTCCTGTCTGTCTCTACAATCTGCTACTGAGTGTGTGAAGTCATTTCCTCGAGTATGGGTTCCATGACACAGGCCATGTCCCAATGTCAACAAGTGAGGATGGACTTCAAGGCAATTCACCGGTAAGTTAGTGAGGGCTTAGGGCTGCATGTCCCCCTGTGAAGTCGTCAGGAGCCTCTCACAGACTTATTATGTTAAGCACATATATTTAGAGACTTTCATTTTATACTATTATTTTTTATTTATATTTATTGTCATTTTCTTAGTCTACTCTTTGCCTGAATGATGCTTTGATGAAACCCAATTTCCCCACGGGGATCGTTTAAGTATTTCTGATTCTGTTCACATTATCATTGTGAGCATGTTAGCAATTAGCATTTAGCTGAAAATCACATTACAGGTACATGCATGAACATGCTGGTCATACTGTTGTTTACGTTTCATAAACACAGTCGTATATGTTGCAGCATGAAATGACAACACTGTAGAAAAAAAAAGGACAAAAACATAATTTACAAGCGGCAGATACCTAAAATTATTTAAATTACTATAAAGTATAGTCAATTCCGGGCTTACTAAAGATTACACAGTGCCTCATCAACAACATACCTTGCAGGCTATTTCCTCTAATCAACATGATGTATCAGGACAGTACAGCATGGGCCATATGGCACACTGTAAAACCATCATCACGTGCATGTCATGACAGCTCCACATCTGCATGGTCAGATGGTGAGATCCTTCCTCTCAGACCCCCACCTCCTCAAACAGTCCGTCTGCTAAGCAGCGAACTGGAAGAACAAGACGCATTGTGTCTGGATATGATCAGGTTCTGAGGACATGAGCGGAGGAATGTAGCATGATCTGATCTCTCCTGCAGACATGTACGCTGTTGAGGTGAGGAGACGGTGGATGACTTTTCTGCAAGTGACTCATGCCCTCGGTGTCTCACAGGCACAGTTAAATGTCTTCCCTCTGAAAACTGGTTAGAGAAAAACATTGTAAGGTTTAAGATGTCTGCAGGTCAAATGGTGCATTTTACTGAGCGATGCCATTTGGAAAACTGGTCTCAGTGTTGCTCTTTGTCCACCATATTGTCTGCTTGGTTGTTAATACCACAACTAAGATGATTAAGCTTTAAAGAATCACTTCAGATCACATTCATCCAGTCGGATTACCTTCTCCAGGAAAACAGCTCTAAATGTCAACAGCAACCTTTACGAATGAGAAATGACACTGGTGGGTAACATTAAGAATGTCAAAGTGAGACGTATGTGGACAAGTCGAGAAAACAGACTGACAGAGAAGAGAAAGAGAGGAAATGCATTCACTTACATTTCAACACCATCGATCACACTAACATATTGAACTCACAACTTGAAGGAAAGTAAACAAGATCATTAATCAATATATCAAACTTAGCTTTTTTCTTTTTGATACACAAGTAATATCGAATTATATAAGCATGGACTAATAACCACAACAACACAAATAAATCACAAACCTTGTAGTTGCATCACAATCATTCCACCCTTTTCTCCTTCACTCAGACAGGCTTCGTGTTTGAAAGTTTATTACTGTGGATCTCCTCGTGTCATTAGATCTGGTTATTGCCCTTCATGGTCTTATAACAGTCAGAGAATAAGACAGGTTTCTACGGGTTTACAGGTCCAGGTGGTGCAAATACTGTTTCCTAAACATGATCCTGCAGAGACACTGGTGCAAAGAGTGGTCTCATGAACACGATTAAGAGCATGATCCCTCTGTAGCCTCACCGTTAACCAGGTTTTAACATTTATGTCAGTTCCATTCCTCACAAAACCGGACGATTTACCTCTTGACAAATGTTAAATTATCCCACTGCACTGATTCAAGGAATTAGTGTGGCTTCCTGTCGAGAAGAAATAAACCAATTTTCTTATTGTTGCTTGTTTTTATAACACTGTCCACCCCTTCATGTAAAACCAGTTAATCTAATGATCCACACTCCTTCCCAACCAGTTTTAGTATACATTCTTCAGTGAGCAAGGGCCCTTAAATGTTTCATGAGACAGCACATTGTGGCCACAGCCAAAATAAATGTGGGGGTATAATACAGTATGTGTTTTTCATAACACCAGTGATTCTCATCATTACTGTGGTGGCCCATCATAGTCTAATTTGTCCGACTGCAATTTGACAATGAAACAGAACAAATTTACACACCAATAATAACAAATTAAGGTCTCTCTCTCTGCGTTTTGCATTGTTGCTTCATTGTAGGACTATGTGCAGCTCTTTGCCTCGATCACTGTCCCTCACAGGAGAAGCCTGGTGTCTTCATTGTTCTGTTAAAACATCCAGAAATATTTTTACCTTCCTCACAGACAGCCAGTCCTAAGACGTCATTGCTTCAGCTGTATGTGTGCATGTTCCTGGGACTGAGCTTACAGTTCTCAGCAGGCAGGGAGACTGCAGTCTTATCTGTTATGCATCCGGGGGAATTGCATGCTCTCATGCATGCACTGTTTGCATTTTGTTAAAAAATGAGTGGTTTCAAATTTCTCAAAATATTCAATCACTTATCGGGCAATTGAGTGGACTGCCCTACACTTGCAGACTCACCAACAAGCTGAGGACTGTCTGCATCCACCATTCATGAAGTCGATAAAAGTCCTCAAGTGAACCTGTTGCAGACTTCCAGACAATCTGCTCACGTCTGGCAACCTCAGATTAAGTTTACAGGACTATGGATTTGATTATAGAAACAAAGCTATGATAATAACAGCCACATGTAAATTCAAACACACTTCACTTTTGATGTATACATTTGTTGATGTAGGAACATTTAACAGGGCACACAACAAATGCATTTGCTGAATAATTTGGGTTTTGTCTGTTTTGATCTACGTTGTTGTGACTTAAAAATGTGGTCACGTCATATGTTGGTCGTATGCCTCAATCCAATGACTTCCCTATGTAGATGAGGGATGTTATGCATGTAGGTTGCAGAGAGCTTTCAATTCATGAAAGTATAGAAATTGCAGAATAAAGGCTTTGGAGGTGCACTAATGGTGCATGCTCAGCTACATGAAGCTCAGAGCTCTGGCTTGAATGCAACATAAGCAGTGCAACTCATGTAAATGGAAAACGATTCTGTGCATAGCCACCATCTGATGAACACACAGGAAATGTATGAGTGAAGTCTGTAAATGCAGATCATGGACAATTGGATTCAGCGTCTTTTGCTCACTTTCTAGATATAATAGATACAATATTTGTTGGTAATAATAGATTTAAGTACTGTAAGAATTAAGAGAGAGCGCTTACTGCTAAATATAAACTTAGTTTTGATAATTTCAGAAGACCTGTCACCCTCAGTTTTAACATTAAAAAGGCCAGGAGTTGCGGGTTTATTCCCCAAAGCAGAGTCAGCAGCCTTGCAGACTTAATGTGAGCATGAAGAGCTCAAAAAAGTTAATGAAAGGGCGCCGAACCACTTATCGTTTTCACAGCGGGACAGTGCTGAACCTCAGGGCTTATAGGTATTGCAGGTCTGTGAGGGCAGACATTGGGACTGGGCCCAGGAGACAGTTGTGGCTTCAGTTTCCTGTCCACTAAACATCAAAGTTCAGTCTGGATTTGCATTTGAAGTGACATAATGACATTATGGCTTTTCATGTTCCACGGCCGTAGAGGCCATCAAGTACCAAACAAACAGTGTTATCATATGAGCTCCTCCTAAGCTTTAAATCATGCTGTCATCATATTGGTGAATTCACAAGAAGCACTGGAATGACAATATCTCTAATAACAAGCAGCAAAGCAAGCAGGTAGAAGTGTTTCGAGTTTGGCTGAGACATTTGCTAAGCTAATGAAAACCACACTGGCTGGAGAGCTGATCTTCCATCCATCCTTGGCCGATGAGTCAAGAGACTTTTGAGGGTGGCTGCTGGGTTGTAGACAAGGCGAGACTAATGATGGATGAGTTTGGGCTCCACTCTCAGTCCAAAATCTCCTCGGAGCCAGATTTTCTCTGCATCAAACACTACCCCATGCAAATAGCTACACTGTCCGGTACTGCATTGAGAAGTCAAAAGAAATTTATGGACAGTGCAATCCTCCTGTGATCATTTTGGCACCTTCCTAACTGTCTGCAGCTTTGTTTATTAATCCCATCCAGCCTGTTGATTCAAATTTTCCATAATACATCATTTAGATTTCTGTATTTCTCTTTTTTTCTCTAATGACTCAAATCACTTGGGGCTCACTTAATTAGATTCACAGTGTGTGCACAGCATGTTTTCTCACCCCTCAGCGTGCCACAGCGCACCAGAAGGTGATGACTGTCAAGTTTGTCAGTGCCACCTCGAACCCACAGACCGTCCACTTCACTCCAAAGCTTTTTGGCTGAAGGTCTCTATGATCCATTTCATAAGCTCGGGACCTCACCCTGTACTAAGTAATACTTGGCAGTGCTGTTGAAATTAAACACCATTGGTGATTTTCCAGTTAAATCCAGCTGTGTGAGAGGAGGCTGCCTGATTCATGCCTACCTGTGATATTCAGCATGCCAAGATATCCCCAGCTGTGTTTCACTACTGGTTATTTGGGTTTTAACTTGCACTGAAAAAGGGAAAAGGTAGCAACTTAAAACTACTTGGTAACACACAAATAGACTAAGATTTTCAAATTAAACTCGATTGTGTTAATATAACTTGAATTTGGACAAACTTTATTTATTTCTGTGTTACCAATTTACGTTGGTATTTTTTTCAAGTTGGTTCAAACAATGTTCTTTTTTTCAGTGTGGGTATTGCCACAGAAATGGATCCCCATGATGGTGCAGACACTCATCAAAACCAACCTCCAAAGTATGTCCCTATTTCACAATGTTAATTAAATTAAAATGCAGATAAAAACATAAAGTCCTTGCCAAAGGTAATTTATTTAATTTTCCATTTTCAGTAGCTGTTATTTGGCAGAGGCTAATCAGCCACACTTTAAATAAATTGGTTGTCTACCTGATTTCACATAGACTGACTGAAAAAAAATACAAAAAATAACAATGTTCCAGTATGTAAAGTAATACTGAGAAACGAATAAGACACAGCACAAAAAATGACCACAACACTCTTACATAAAATGCTTAGATTTCATCCCAAAGTGTTGGCATGTTCTGCACAAGTACAACACATGCCTCGTCAGCGTTCACACTTAATACATCTACATATCAAGGGTTTAAAAGGTCATAAGTGGAAACTTGTGCAGAATGAGTTATAACCTCTCTGTCAGTCTGTTTAAGCTGTTAGCTTAGTGCACAACATATCTGAGATCTCAGTCACTTAGCTCATGTTTCTTTACACTGGCTTTGCCTGCTCTTCAGTGATTTCACTTCACATTCACTTTTTATGGAATCCAAATTCTGACAAGACGCAGTAGCGCTCTCGCTTCCTGACCATGACACATTTTCACAGCATTACCGCTCTGATCTGCGCTCACGCTGCAGCTTTACATGAGTCCGTTTCTCACAGTCAGGAATCAGAACAAATGGCCCCTGTTATGCATCACTCCAGTCTAGACAGTAACTCACATTACTTACAGGATAAACTGCCAGCAGAATCATTACTGGCACAATAAAGCCTTGGAGACAAAGTGAATAAAAGTTGAGGGAACACAGATCATTGTGCATGTCTTTGTTTTTTTGCAATTTGCCAATTGGACAAATTTGTAGGTGGCACACAGCTCAACTTCAACAGGACAGTTTTATACACTGGTGATTATCCTGTGGTGTTAATCTTAGTTGAAGATAGACAGATAGATATATATCTATATTAATATCAATTTGATTTATATCAAATTGTTTTATCACGCCCTATGATGATAAATGATTAGTTTATCTAAAGCTGTAGATCATGACGTTAATGTTAATGGTTGTGAAGTTAATGCAGAACTACACCATATGACCCATTTTTCTTACTTACTAATGACATCATTAGCCACGTGATTATTAATTATTTTTCAAATCAATGCAACATTAAGGTTACATTGTATTTAATAGTAAGTTTAGGTCAGTTTTTGATGTCTTAGTATAGTTTCAGAGAAGTACTGTCATCCTTTAATATTTTCTCAGTGGTGCATGTGTCGGTTAGGACAGACAGATTTAAGATTTTCAATCCATTATTTTACTTTGGATCATTTGGAATGGTTTCTAACAAAAGGACAAAACACTGAATATAATATCAAACAATTTACTCTACATTCATCCTCCATGAAATGAGCTAGCAAACAATGAAAGCCTGAATACTAACTCAAATGTTGTGAAATCTACTACTAAAGTAAAAAGACATGGCCGTTACTTACACATCAACACAATTATCATGAATACAAATCAAAACTGTTCACTATGGCACCATCAAACAAGGAAAACTCACATTGGTCATTTGAAAGGATGAGGCCTGCACCATGTGGCCAGCCAGCTGTGTTTGTTCAGAGTGAGCCAGGTGAGCTAGCTTCCTATGTAACTTCTGTGGGTGGAGCCACAGGAGGAAGTAGTAGACCAGAAAAGGAAAGGAGGGGAAGTAGGAGGGGAGTTTCGACAGTTGGATTTTGAACTTGTTTATAAATCTAAATATATATATATATATATATATATATATATATATATATATATATATATATATATATATATATATATATATATACACACTTATATATTTTTTAAATTAATTTATTGATTTATTTTTATGTTTTTTATTTAATTGCACTGTTTTTCTTTTGTACAGTGACAATAAAGGCTTTCTGTTCTATTCTATTAATCATTTTCTGACTAATATAAACTTTATAAATGGGCTTATTTTTAAAGCACCATTCTTTAAGGAGAAGAATTAGTAAAAGTTTAAAAGCCAAATATGCCCCAACAAATGTGGGCCTCCAGGCGAGGTGTAATCTGGATGTGAACCTAAAGTGGCCTATGTGGTAAATGGTAAATATGGCCCAAATAACACAAAACAAATTCAGGCCACCTTTGGCATCGTTGGTGGACATGTAGTATTGCTCTGGCCTACTTGTGGACTAGATGTGGCAAACAGAAGCAGACTGCCCAAGTCCCATCATTCCACGCAGTATGTGGGCCAGATATGGGAAGTGGGCCAAATCTGGGCCAAAACAATTTTAGCTATTTGGCTCTACAAGTAAATACAAACTTGAAATTGTTTGTCTAGCCCTATGAGAAAATTTTTTTTTTCCAACCATGTTTTTGTTGTTTGTTGTTTTGTTGTTACTTTGACCTTTGACCAATCATCTCAAATGCTAAATATGTGAAGATACCTTCTTAATACAGACAACTTTGTTTATAATCTGTGTATTGAGTCAGAGATGGAGAGAGACACTGGTGAAAATAATACTCTGGCTCGCATGGTAAATATCTTGTTCAAGCTAAACTGACAGTTGGAGAAGTTGGAGATGCTGATTGATGATAGATCTTTCGGAGGTTTGGTTTTATTCTATCAACCTTGGATTTAGTTTTTTGCAGTGAGAGACAACATCACACCGTTGACTTGCGGGCACGACGTCTTAAACACTGGCAGAGACGTAGAGTTCACAAACAATTTGTAACAATGCTGAGAAACTGCACGGTGGAAAAAAACTGCAGGCTAACGACATGCAGCCAAATACCTGTCTGGAGCACGGAGCAGGATGGAGTTTGCCATGAGAGAACAATAACAGGCTTTATAACTGATAATTGAGAAATGGCTTTGAACTATTTTCACAGTCCATAAAAAAGTAATCTTCCCCATTTACCACACAGTTTGGGAACAAGTCTCGTACTCTGCATATTTAAGTGTTTTCAATAAACGCAGCAGGCCACCCAGATGGCCTGCAGAGTGGGTTTGTTTGCAAAGCTGCACTGTTATAAAATAAAACCATTAGTTAATGTCGCAGGTTGACTCTGATCAAGGAACAGGAAGTCTGGGTCCATTTATATTTAAATGTGTATTTATGATGGGCAGAGTCCACACCAGAGTCAAGCACAGGACCACTTTTGCATGGACCCATTATCTGGAATAATCTCCACGTCATATCTAGACCCGCCTGGAACGCTTAACAAATGAGCCACAACCCAACCCATTAGGCAATTAATAAACACACATACTACACACAGTAGCCGTTTTCAGAAATGAACTCTGGAGGATTCCTGTAGAATTGGGTTCCCGGATTTTCTCTGGAGTTTGTCTTTCACACATGAACCAGAGAATCTCTGCCCAGACGTGTTCACAACAGCACCGAAATCTCATGCAGCATGCACGAGACAGGACATAACGTATAAAGTCTGCTGCAGAGATCACATGTTTTTGCATATGACAAAAGCGACACCAGCATCGACCCTTATCATCACCATCATGGCACCACGATTTCACCCTGAGATATTTGTGTTCCTTTTTTTAATTATACTTGCGTCTGTTGCACGTTAGGAGCATCATCAATACACCCACTTGCTCCTGGTGAATGCTCCAGAGGATGCCCTGCTGTGTTCTCACATGAGTTTAACATTCTCCAGAGTTTTTACCTGGGGGCTGGCCAGAGAAAGTTCGCAGAAAGTCCAGAGGCTCTCACTCGGACATAAGCCCCTCCGGAGAATGTCCGGAGGATCTTCTGAGTTTGGTGCATGTCAGAAAGCAGCTTAAAATGGAACACAACCTATGTTCTCCACACTCAGTTCCAGATGCTCTCTCTTGGGGGGCATCTTTGCCTCCCCAGGTGCAGGGCATCATTCAAAGCCATTTACCAGGTGAACAAGGGCTTAGGGGACAATTCTGTGCACATAGAAAACACACTCACTCCTATCTGCCATGTGAATTGTTTATTTGTTTATTTGTTATAACCTTTATTATTTTTAAAGACACAACCGAACAGCTCTTTTATTGCGTTTTTTATTGTTTTAATGGATGTTTGTCAGTGCATGTCTGTATCTTGTTGTTCGGCCTTTTAATTGCCCTAAACTAAAACATCTTTGGGATTAGTAAATAATAATAATAAATTGTATTGTATTGTACTGTGTGTGTAGTTCTCACTCGCTGCCTGCATGTGTTTAATAACCCTGTACATTTACAATAATATATTTTTAGCCTTTGGTTAACTTCTTTGCATTGGTCTGGTCTCCACATTAAGGTCTTTACTCACTGATCACAAACAGGTAGGTTGCTGATTATTTAAATGTTTTTCCATACAAGCTGCATATTTGCATGTGCAGACAATAAACCTCTGTTGTCATTTGTTATGTGAGTAGTATACGTGCTGCTGGTTTTTGATCAGTGACAAACAAACATCCACATGTGCAGCAGCTGGAGCAGAGCAGCCACTAGCGCGCCGCTGCCTCAGTGTGACGATGCCGCGGATCGGTGAGGCTGCAGCGGCTGGATGGAGGCGGTCAGTCCGCTCAGCTGACGGTGGTGCCGGGCGGCCTGCTGGTTAATATGGAATATCTGCACCGAGCGATCTGCCAAGTGTGTCTGCACCGGCGGAAAAAAAAGACTTGAGAAGTAGAAAAAGCAGCTCGTTCCTTCTTTCTTCATGGCTTCTGGCTGCGGGGACGAAGAGGGGACCGCGGAGGCCGCCTCATGGAGACTCATCGGCCCGGCCATCGGAGCTCTCCAAGAAGCGCTGCCGTCTCATGTACTCCCCCCTCGGCCACGACTCTGACGTGGGCCTGTTCTGTGTGAAGGGGGAGTTCTTCGCCATGGATGCTCGCTGCTCACACTCCGGTAAAGAGACAACACACAACACTCGCCCGCATTAACCCTTTATGTGAATTGCAGCCTAAACCAGCTCTGTAAATATGAACGATTTTTAAATGGGCAGCCTGAGAGGAAACAGCGCCAACTACATGACTGCAGCTGTACCTACATCTAAATGTGACTCTTTGTTTTTTGATCCTCTTCACCAGGAATACAACATTCAAAACAGGAGCATCTGTTTCACACCATGTTATATGCATGCCTCATAATCACATTTTGTCCCTATAGGGGAGACAGACAGCAGAAGTCATTTATTCTGAAAAACCTTCCTGTCTCCCACCAGGTGGTCCTCTGTGTGAGGGGGACATTGAGGAGGCTGACGGGGTCCTGCAGGTTTTCTGTCCATGGCATGACTACGACTTTGACCTCAGGACTGGCAAGTCAGGGACCTCATTACAGGTCAGTGATGAAGTCCCTCATGCTTCCTGTTGTTCATTTTATATTATGGTGCACACATGTATATTTGAGTGTTATTCACTTTTACTTATTACAGGATATTCTATTGAGATTAATGGTTTGTACATGATAAAGACTGCACTTTTAGATGGTGAATAAGTGCATGTATATATATATATATATATATATATATATACATGCATCACTGACACTGTGTTACTGATTAACTGGTAAAGTGTCCATATAGTTCTTTACACTGGCTTTGCCTGCTCTTCAGTGATTTCACTTCACATTCACTTTTTATGGAATCCAAATTCTGACCAGACGCAGTAGCGCTCTCGCTTCCTGACCATGACACATTTTCACAGCACTCTGATCTGATAGTGTACATTTTATATATATTAGTGAAAAACTTGAATAAGACTTAAATAACTGTGCTTAAATATGTGTCAAACCTTTAAGATAAAAAGTTAAGTGTGTATCCACGAGGCTTCAGTTACTGATTGCAGCTGGAGTTCATGTGAACAATCAGCCGCATCGTCCACTTTTATCAACTGTTGGAAGTTCTACTGATTGAAATCATTCAGAGTAAAGATTACGTTCTCCCCCCTTCACTCTGTCAAACATATTTTCTTCTCCTCCTCTCTTCTGATGAGTGAATCAATGAACAACCCAAACAAGAGCTTTTCTTTCCATAAACATCTCCTCCTCTTTTCCATTAATCATTTTCAGGATCTGTTGTGTCTTTTGCGCACGTCTAAGATGAAATTTTAAAACAAATATTCTGATGTCAGAGTTTTCACTAGAGGATTTATTATTTTTCTTAAACTAAGATGCAACACAAGTTGACTTGTACTCTGACACATGAAGGTGCTGTCATGCTTCCACAGAAGCTTGAGGTGGTGCATTTCTTTTCCAGCTCCCAGCTCCTCTGTCTTTGTTTTGTTTCAGCAACAAGTGTATGAAGTCAAACTGGAGGACGGCAACGTGTACGTGAAACACGCCAGTCGTCTCTCCCTGTTGCCTTTCCCCGCAGATCCCAAAAGCTAAACAACCTCAGCCGCAGCTGCTTCATCCTTCAGACCATCGGTAAGACCGCTGCTATTTTTAAAGACTTGTTCCACAAACCCAAGCCATCCGAAACATTCCTAAGCCTTATCTGTCATTTTCTCAGAACCACTTCTGCTTTGATTGCCGTGAACTCAGGACGCTATCGGCGAGACTGTCTGAAGAGGACATGACTTCATTCAATAGTCTCAAGAGTTTTTGTTACTCATCACAGACACTGAGCGTGGAGGGCAGTGACCTCACTGCTCACCTTGAAAACACACAGTCATTTGACTTTTCTCAGCATATTTTATAATTGGCTGAATAAAAAAAAACGATTTGTCTCATTTAATTATTTCCTACATTTTTTAAGGCTTTTTGACAAAGATATTATTTCACCGATGCAAATATTACAGTATGAATATATTGTTATGTTATATGTCACATTTGTATGAGCAATCACATGTTTAGTTGAGACCCACTCAACATCCAGAGAGGTTTTGAAAACAGTTGATCTCAGTTCTCAAACTCTCTACTTGTTCAAAGTCTTTGCAAAATCCTACTTGCAAAGTGATACATTTCCATGAAGTATTTTCTTTTATCTGTGTTATTAGATGCAATGGGAGTCAGTACAATACACAGTATGCAAAATACAGTCTGTTGATATGTAAATGCAATTTAAAATAAAAATATGAACGAAATACATAGTAGAGCAATAAAATCTGATGAATGCTGTGTTGATGTCTTAAAAAGATTTGCAGATGCAAATTATCGCTTTGTTATGTGTTACAAAATTAGACCCAGTACATATTGGAATAAGCAAAACATAATTTGCAGTGGAGGAATTTTTATGTAACCGTGAAATAATATAACAACATTTTCTTTCAACTTCTACCAAACTCAACCGTCACTCGTTCAGATGTGGTTTGGTCGCGTCAAACCTCACAGACACAGTCCCACTGGCTGAGCTGTGGCCTTTGGATACATTTAGAAATTTATTCCACTGATGTCTTGCAACAGAAACTCTTTCAGAATTCGAGTTGTTTAACCTGAATAGAGTTCCAGCAAGTCAAACACACATGAAGGGCACAGCAATTATGCCTGGTAGCAGCTCCGGTGTTAAGATGTCTCCATCAGCCATTTCTCTCCACTTCTGGCCCGTTCACAGACAGGTTTGTCTGTTACTGACGCAATGGGATTTAGAAGAAATGGTTAGCGAGGCGCCGGAGGAAGGTTCATGACCTGAAATGCACCATTGCCTCAAGAGAAATGTGTTTTTCTAGCTTGATGTGTGTCTGTGTGTGCACTGATGCGAGTGTGTTTTCTTTATTCCCCCGTGGTGAGAACAGTCACTCACTACTTTTTTTGTCAGAAACACTGAGCCCAGCCGAGGAGGTGTCAGAGTGGCTCGACACTCGTTTTCCTCCCTGTCATGTTCCCTGCTGTGCATTTTTATTACAATAATAACTCAGCTGCCTAAAAATGTGCTGCAGAGGTCTCAGTGTGCATTATAACTCATCACCTGGAGTGTGAAGGGAATACACGCTGGAGATGCAACTATTTTCATTATCAGTAGGAAGGACAAAGTAAATATTGTGCAGGATACTGCAAAAGCCAGGAGAATTACATATATACATTTTGACATAACAATCCATAAGTGTCACTTTTACTAAATGTTTCCATAATTATTTTCACATGTCCAGATAATATTGATATGTTTTTTACTTGTGTGAACTATGTATCTGACCTCTATGTTAAAAAATATCTGCAGACTACACACACTAATAACTGTGGCACATTTTATCGTTGGCATTGTTTCATTTGTTGAAGACTGTGTTCATTGTGGTTTATGAAAAATTCATTATGTATTATTTAAAATCACAAATTAAATTATTCTGTTATCAACATTGTAATGTATTTATTATAGTTTTCAGTGTTTCCTGAATACATAATACACAAAGAGAAAGAATATGAATCTAAGCTTTACACAAAATCATTTATTTACAATTTCTTGTACCATTATAGTAGATTTCATACAATACACAATTTACATTTGTAAACTGAATGCAGAGAAAGAAACCAAGAGTTCAGCATCACCATGCAATAGTAAAGTGTTTACAGAGGATTATCAAGTGTGTGATGTAATTCTTTAACTGGAGCACAGTGGTAAATATACAACTCTCTTCTTATACTCCAGAAAGTGGAGGAAAAGTTCAAGGACTGACCTACAGAATAAATTAGGATCTCCCTGAGACCTGCTGGACTGTACAGAGGAGAAAATGGATGAACCTGTTCATGATGATGTGGATTGAGAGATTTGTGCTTTTCTGCACTTGAGAGGAAGAGTGCTGTTAACATGGTGTGCACCCACTGAGATGTATTTTTAGGAAGAAATCAACTTCAGAAAAACTAAAATCTTCACTAAAAGTGCCAATTGTCAAGCAACGCCATAGCCCTGTGTGTAATATATTCATTAAAATTAAACCCTCATTCACTTCCTTCCAAAGAATTAGATGAGAAGATTGATAGTGCCCTCGTGTCTGCACACGTCTCCAGTCTCCATGTTAGGCTAAGCCAACCATCTGTTGACTGTAGCTTCAAATTTCCCGTACAAGCATGAGATCAGTCACTGAGCTCATCCAGTTTTCAACATTTTTGAAATATGCCTATTTGCGAGAGAGCTAAATGAAATATAAAATGTTATGATTAATATTCCCACAGAGGTTTGATGAGATAAACATTTTTCTTTCCATTAAAAAAGGAATCTGTGCAGCATGTTTTATTCACTGGATTCAGGATGAAACCTCTTTTATTGACATTTGAAGACATTTGGAAACTTTTTTTTCCTTAAATCATTAAACCAAACATCGGCGAGGTTCTTTAATCTTCCTTTGAAGTTCTCCAGAAGACAAAGTAACTGTTTGGAGAGTCCTGCTTACTTTCCCATGCAAAGCCTCACATAATGGTTTACACAGCCTATTATTGTTACCTTGTCCTTCAAACTCCCCTGATAACTTCTCCTCATGAATAAGCCAGTTCTCCTGTCAAAGCATTCACCTCCGAAAACCTGCATTCTTCCATGTGCAACCACTTTGGAAGCCTAAGATTCTGTATGTGATGGACTGTGAGGCCAAATAACGACTAATATTGTTCCCTTCCTTTCTTCCTTAAATACGACACTAACCCTCAAAATGATTAAATCCATCCCAAGATAATCTCGCTCCTCTTTCTCTTGATGTCTTTGGTCTAACATTTCCTTCAGTTGCACAGCTGTTTGGCCTTCCCAGCACACACCACTGCATTTTTTATTGGACTTATCTCTTCCCACACCTGGATTTCATCATCATCTTTATTTTGGATGAAAGGAACTGTTCAGCCTGTGGACGCCCCATGGGCCTATGATTAGAGGGTCAGTGATAATCGTCAAGGTATCACAAGCTGTCACTCAGTATTTTTCTGTTTATTGTCCTGCTTGGTTTTCAATTAGATTACCTCACATTTGCAAATTTTAGCATGTAAAAAAGCGGTTGCCTACTATGCATATATATTCATTCGAGCTTAAATGATGAGGCTGGAAACACAAACTGTACTGGGCTGGATGCCAGTTTGATTGGTAAATATGTTTGACCATAATCCTCCCAGGCCCTCCATATTGTTGATTACTTTACTTCATCCTTTGTTTCCTTGAATTTAAAATGTTTGGCTGTTTGTGGAAGTCAGGGGCGAACTGTTACATGAGTTCCCAAGAGAATATGTAATTTATTTTCTAATTAACAGTAGGCTTATATTTACTCGTCAGCCTCTCTGGCTTCTCTATGAACCGTGCGCCCTCTTATTTGGCTCTGGATTAGTTCAGCTTGAAGAGCTTCTCCCATGGGTCTGCAGGAGCCCATTTTGCAGATAAACAAGTTTGGAGCCTTTTTATCACTGAGTGAAGTTTCTTCCTATTACTGACTTTGATTTAAATACCCAGTTATTCTTCAAGTCAAATAACATGTCTTCAAAGATGTTATGCTTTGAATTTATTGATATTGTTGCTTGCACTGTCTTTGCCATGAACTTCTTTAGTACAGCACTTATTAATTATCACTTTCAAGTGTGACAGTGGGTTGTGTTAATGAGAGGAAGGCTCCGCTGAGAGTTTTAGCTCCCAATAACAAAATTGCCCTCTGAAGTTGAAAAGATTACTGCAGCATACAAACTGTACAAACAACTGACTCATGCAGCAAAGCAGGAAACGGTTAATAGATTCTATGCAGCTCAGAAAATGGAAGAATGATTACATAGCAGTTAATTCTATTTGCTGAAAGAAAATCACTCAAAGTGAGTCCTGTGCAAGATCTCTTACAAACATCTTACCCACACTATACCTGCTGCATGTACTGAAGGAGCTGTTTCATTCACCAGCAGCATTTGTCATGCACTGTGCTAGTTTGTTACATGCTGATTTTTTTTAAATTATACTACATAGTTATTGCACTTCATGATATAAATGCAGCTCACAGACACTTTACCCAACAACAAAAAAAGTCAAGTTAGACCCTGAATGAGCCTCAGTAACAGTGTCTGAGAAAACACTGGGAAATATATTGCTTTAAGAAACATGTTGTTTAGTGATGTGCTAATTTGGAATGTGCAGAGGACAAAGGGAAAATAGGTCATACCTTTGCAGTTAATTATCCAGATTGTATACTGCTACTGGTGAGATCCATGCTTGTTTTGCCCGAGGCCTTGGTCTTGCACATTCTAAGTAGGTGTGGAAGGACATTTGGCTGAATCACAGTTGGCAATGTAACATGCTAATGAAAAACATAAAGAAGCATGTCTGAAAAACTCCTCTGTTCCCAGGGTGGCAAGCCTTGCTCCACTGTCTTTCGAGTACGCTCTCTCATTTGGTGGAGAGAGTGACCCAGTTTAAAGAGGAAGGAAAAAGTGTCTGGTGCAGACAACTGGACCTCATGGTTTTTACATTCTGATCTTAACAAAAAGTATGTGTTCAATGGAAAGTACTGGCCAACTATGAAGTGTTTGGGGCCTGGCATAGTACTTACAGTTTCTGAAGGTTTGGTTTAAACCAGAGTATTAAGAGACATCAGCAAAAACACCCACCATGGGAAACGTGGAAGGCCACAAATTAGGGCTAGAAAAGTTACATTCTTGACTGTCAGTTTGGTCTATTCATTCATAGAATTAGACCAAAGCCAATTAAATAAATGTCAGTCACTGTGTTACATATACACAAATGATGTGTGTCTTTTAGAACAAAAGTAAGAAATGAATATATCAATCGCTTCAAGTATAAGACTAAAGAATATCTTCAATCATACTTGATGATTTTGCTGAATTACTGTCTCTCTTGCTATCTTGATTTTTTTAATCAAGAGGGAGTTTCATACTCAACAACTATTACTTCCTTGACTTGATGCCATCATATCAGTCTCAGCTGAATACCTATAAATGAGAAGGAAGAGCAATATCCCGATTTACATATCATCAGTTTTTTTTTTTTCAGCATAAAAAGATGTGTTTATGCTGAAAAAATGCTGATGGTATATAAATCAGATTACAGAGAGAACACATGAATCATTCTGATATTACTGTCACTGTAAATATCCATCAAATTGTTTGATCAAAACCGACCTCTTGGCACCTCTACTGGCGCTGCTGTGTGCGCATGGACATTCTCCTCCTGCTTGTAGAGCTAAATCTGCGTCCCTGGGTTCCCATCCGCTGCTCTGAAGGATAGGCCACCACCTGGGTGGATGATCTCTGCACCTGTAGACCCTCCGACTCCCTCATGTCCCTTGCCATTTGAGACAGTGTCTGACCCGGATTGGTCTGCAGACGCTGGAAGAGGCTTTCCCTGTTAATTTTCCTCTCAGGACAGCTGAAGGTCAGCGCCACTCCAGAGTCCGTCTTCATCTCCCTGGAGAAACCATCCGAGGTGCCATCAAAGCAACGCCCAATAGCGATCTCCTTGGCCACCCTGGGATTCTGGTCTGTGACTGTGTAGATCCCATAGTTGTGTCCCAGAGGATCAACAGGAGCTAGCATGGTGAAAGCATGGGAGTCGTTGTTTTGAGCGACTGGTGGATGTTTGATGAGATACTCTTGTATGAGGCTGTTGGTGCCAATCCTGCGACAGTTACCTTGTGGAAGGAGTGATATGAGGGATCTGTCCACCTCAGCTTGATCAAACAACATTCCACTGCATTTGAACTCCACACAGGCTGCAGAGGTGTTGGCCTCTCGCATGTCCCGGGTGCTGCGAATGTCTCTAATACCGTAAAGTTTGCCTTTGGTTTCTCTGTGCGTCCCTCCCAGATTCCGTGACCTGACCATCACTTCCTTCTGTCCATGGATCTTAACCTTGATGTAGCATGCTCTGAACTCCTGGGGATTTGGCCACCAGGAAAGGTAGTCTCCAGTCCAGGTTGTCAAATCATTCTCTTCAAAAGGAACAACGTTGTATTCGTACTTGTCCTTTTCCACTCTGAAGAATCGGAAATGATTCGCGTCAACAGGGGCATTTTCACAACCTAATAAATTCTGGTATGGATATATTGGCCCATTGGTCTCATCAAAATTGTTTTGATTGGGCTTCGCCAAGTTGATTTTGAATGATGTTTTTTTCAGAGCTGGATCCTCGTGGTCTGAGCGCTGATAGTCTATTTTATCCAGATATGGCTGAGACACTCCGATGATGTTTGGATTCATCTTGGGGGAGGAGGGAGCTGCCTCGAGTTCTTCCCCACCCATCATTGCAGTAACATGTGCTGTGTAAGCATCAGGCCTCTGGGCATCACAGAAAGCTGGTAAACAGGCCCCGTTTGATCCAGTTATGACACTGTCAAAGCGGCCCCATGCCCTAGGATTAGATGAATATCCAGGCTTAGGCTCTAGGTTTATCAAAGTAATCACAACACCTTCCAGCTGTTCAGACGGAAGGAACTTATCACTCATGTAGGCCCGCACTTTGACATAGCAGCGTCTGTTTTCAGGCACATCTAAGTTGAAGAGTCTACGTTCTCGGATCTCCATGTTGCCTATCAGGAATGTGCGCTCCTCTCGTTTGCTGCGCCCATGACCACCAGTAGTTTTGGTGTACGAAAAGTCGCTCTCCTCCTCCCAGACTCCCGTGTCTGGGTTTAAAGACCACAGTTTCATTTTGGAAATATGTTCCTGCATTTTGACGTGCTGTGTGTCAAGGAGGACTTGAACTGCTCCAGCTCCGAGTACTTCCTTGTTGGTTTCATCTCTGAAGTCCACAGAGAACATGCCATAGGTCCTCAAAGGGAGCATGTCACCCTCATCATCCACAAAGTTGAGATCACCGGGTGCCGCAGCAGCAGTAGTGATGTTTCGAGGGTCAATGAATGTGACGCTAGCTTTTACAGTCCCCTCATAGATGTCTCCATTGTCCTTATGAAAGGAATTGGGAGGAATCACCAGCTGTCCTATGGGGTCTTCCCCTTGAATTTCTCCTAGGTTTATAGAGTTGGTCTCCCCTGCATTGATATCAATCGGTATCTTCTTTCTCATTACCTTCACATCATGGTAGATTGATCCACCTTTCTTGTCCAAGATGAACACCTTAGGGGTGTCAAGAAACTTCTCACTGGGGTCAACAAAATTGACCACTAATCTCTGTGTATCAGGAGTAATTTGTAGTGTGAAGCCTCCTTGAAATCCAGTGGTGCCCACCCTCTCTTTGCTGATATAGATGTGCCCAAAGCGCAGAGGCTCATCATTGTCAGCTGTGACCACTCTGCCTCGAACTAGCACAGTTGGCTGCAAGCACTTCTGACAGCCACACTGTGTCACAGCCCGGATGGGGAGGCTGTAGCTCCCACAGTCAATGATTCGACTGTCCATATTTTGAGCCCCGCAGCAGAATCCGGCAGCATCTGTGCAGCGTGTATCAAAGTCTAGAGAGCCAGCACATTTGTTGTGAGGGCAGCGGCCAGCATTGTAGAACCTGGAGTCAGTCCCAGGTTGAACACAGTCCACCGGCAGTCTAATAAGGTGCATCTCAGGGGTGGAATTGCATGCTGGCGTTCCTTTTTCTGTGAATTAGATGATACATAACATCAGGTTAGTGTTAATATGACATATAGAAAATATAGATTGGTTATCCGATATACATGAAAAGTGCACAAATGACTGTTGTGAGGGGTCACTGTGCCACAGGTTTGCTGATAAAAACAGACAAGCTGTGTTGAAGACAAAGCTTTACTTTTCTTATTAAGCCCCCCATCTTCCCAGTACATCGATAATGGCAGTCACATGGAGCAGTTATGTGCATATGAAATATCATTACAATGCTGATGGCTTTACCAATAACATTTTCCTTCTTTTGATGAATACATTGAGTGATTCAAGACAAATTTCTCTTCTGCTTAATGTAAACTGAAAGGAAAGTATATGTGGTGAAGAGGTGAGACATGTTTGTAATCCTGAGACACAGGTGTTGTCCCGCAGTATAGTGTCTGCTGCCATAATGGCAGCAGACACTATATTTTGAGTGCAGAGTTGATTACTTTAACATTCCTACAGAAAAACACAGTTTGTTATTTGGTGTCAAAGCCAACCAGCACCTGGAGGCTATATGCAACGTGCAACCTTTCCACACGGATGTGGAAATCATGTGGAAAACATTTTTTCGAATACACCTCAACACTGGGTTTTCAAGAGAAATTGGGTTCCACAGTGTCCAGAGCAATCTTGCACAGTTTAGAATCCCTGTTTGGACAGACCATAGCTTCAGCTATTGTAAACAGCACGAAAACATTCTCCTCCGTGTCCTGCCTGATGTTTTTCTTTTCCAATTTTCTTTGTGTGTAATGTGTTTTATTTTCCCCAATCTATTAACTGACTTTTCTCTCTGCCTCAGTTGTGGGACACTGTGGTTTTGTTTGAATCCTCTTAATGCATGGACATGGTTCATGGTTGACTTAGTTGGAGCTCAGCGCTGACATTCCTCTTCAAGACTGTTTTCAATCTCAGAGGTAGCTGCTCTTTATACAGTGAAATGAATTGCGGTTGCTAGCTATTTGTCAGCGGTTTCACTTGAATCTGTGTAGAACTTTGACTCAATACGTCATTGTCAAATCCACAGGAATAGCAGCCATCCGAATCTATAATCCCTTTGTGCTGCTCGCTGTCATCATAGTAAATTATTTTCTCTCTTGGCTGCCGATGATGAATTACATCACTGTGACATTTACTACAAGGGTGTTTTTGTATATTTTTGACCGAGAACTTAGTTTAGAGCATATGTCGTCTCAGCTGCCGCATAACCAGCAGATTATTGTGGTAGATCCTTTCCTGTACATTGCATCTTCAACTTTAAGCGATGGTCTCTAAAGAAGAAGTGCTAGATTTGACATACCAATCACAGTGAGGGAGGCTGGAGTGGACTTGATGCTGCCTGCAGAGCTGCTGGTTTTACAGTAATACTGTCCTGACTGCTCCATCTTCAGGTCTCGCAGCACAAGGTCCTCCTCGTACTTGTACACCTTCCTGTCCAGCAGAGTCCCATTGTGGTACCTTGAAAATCATTGACAGTAAAGAAAAACAATATGTTATAGAATTCGTAGATCTGTACATCGATATATTAAAATGTTTGTATTTCACACAACCTGTATTTTGAAATGTGATATATTCAAATAGTTTTTATATTGTAAGCTGTAGTTTCATATATATTACCAATAAACCAAATAACAACATTTAATTTGAAAGGGGGTTACTCTATCAGCTGTTCTCCTTTCCTTTGCAGAGCAATCATAGTATGAATATAGCACATCTCTTCAGAATTCTAGCAATATATTTTATTGCCATATCAAAAGAGTAAATTTGAATTTGTCTTGGAGCTCACCCTCGTAAATACATATGAAACAAATAGTAAAATCTGATCCCTTAGTAACAATAAAATGATAAATCCTAAAGCCAATTATTTAATGAATAAGACCAATGATAAAATGAATTAAACAAACATTAAAAATAAATAAAACATTCAATGTATAAAATGTATTTCCAGTCACACCAGGCAGCTTTCAGGAAAAGGCTTTGATAAATCTAAATGGCCAAAGGGAGTAAGCTACTAAAGGAAAGTAGTAAAGTGAAGTAAAATATTCAGAGCAGCTAGAGAGACAGCTGTTTTCCTGGACCTCCTGGACACCAAAACAGAGTTTCAAGTAACTGCTTTAATAATAAAAAAAAATAGTGTCTGAATGAGGGAGCTTTATTTTATATTTTTCCTCATATAAATTCCACCATATGGTGAAGCAATCTCTCTGATTCTAGCTATGTCTGAGCTGTGATGAATAATGTGCCTACAAAGGTATTCATCTCACCAGTAGTATTTGTCAGGTACTGGGGATCCTGTTGCCTTGCAGCAAAACATCACCCGTCCTCCCTCGTAACGCACTTTGTCCTCTGGGTGCTTCACAATGTACGGCTTCTCTGTGGGAAGCAGAAACGGAGCGAACCCTCAAGACCTCATTGTGACTGCTCCAGAGGAATGGGGCCTCATAAAACTCAGTCAAACATTACACTTTATTGTCACATGGTCTCTGCTTAACAAAAAATGATTTTAAAAGCAGCACAGGTCTATATTTATTTGGTTTCCATGCAACGTTCCATGTGCTCCAGACAGGGTGAAGTCTTAAAATAGGCCAAAATGTTTATATTATTGTTTTATCAATTTATACAGTCTAAGATGATCATTTACCAGCTGTCTGGAATCCTAATAATAAGAATCTGAATCAGAATCAAATTAAAGCAAAATCATTTTCATACAATAATAGCTCATCCAATAATAAACCAACTTACCAGCTGATTTGAGGACGGCCCGAACCTGAGACAAGCCTGTGGTGTTACTGAAGGTGGAGACGGTGATAGGAACAAACTTCTCCTTCCAGATGGCGATCAAGGTGGAGCTGGAGGAGCAGACTCCTTCGAGCTTGAACTGACCTTTGGCGTCAGTGCGAGCGAGGACGACTTTGGGCTGGCTGGCAAGTGCCACATACACTCCTGCCACAGGGGCACCTGTCACAGTGTGGACTTCTCCATGTAGCACATGGCCGACGCACACACAGCGGCTGCAGCCTTCGCTGGGACGACCATCGGTGCACACAAGCTGACATTTGGCTGTTGGAAGAAAATCCGATGTGAGCATAAACTGATAAACACACCATTAAAAAAATGAACACATTTGTATAATACACTACATCCAACCTGGGCATGGACTCTTCCCACATTTCTGTGTATCAACAGGCCGTCCAGTACACTGCACCGTCACCGAGCTCCTTACACAGGTCCTCCTCCTGATCCTGCGACCTCCACCACAGGTAACTGAACACGTCCCCCACCGACCCCAAGGACTCCACTTGGCTGATCACACAGAGAAGTGGAGCCATTTTGAAATGAGAAACGTAATTCAAACTAGAAATGTCTGTTGCATTTCTGATGTGTTTTCATTAGTTCAATCAAACTTTACAAAGAGTTATCTAATCAGGGTTGTCTCTGGTGCATGGGTCAACCGGGTCGACAAGACAATACACGAGTTATCAAATGGTGCAATTATACAGCATTTTGGTATAAAAACATCGAAAAAGCAATTTGATTTATTAGAAAGGCTGTTGATTACAAATAGCTCTATCAAGAACACTTGAACTGATGGTTACAAAGTCTCATCAGTGGGAGAAGTTTTGCTCTGTGGAATAAGGTTCATATGCTTTTTGTCAGAATCAAGTACAGATTTTCATGGAACAGTCCGAGATGTTACAATGACAGAAAAAAGGTTTAAAAGTTTCCAGTTTAAATTCAGCTCTTCAAAATTCAGTAAGGATATTTAATTCAAAAATGTGTACTAGATTTGTTATAAGGAAGTATTTGCCTCTAAAGGAATCCCTTATATGGGAGGTCAGAGGACGGGTACAGAGTGACCTGTGAGGAGTTTAACATTTGAGATGGTAAATTCAAATCACTTGTTCCTTTCAAATGTTTTGTCCAATTCAAAGATGAAATCACGTCACCATTTAACTAGACCATGTTTTTCGTGAACACATCACCATCAGTTCGGGAGTTCATTTAGTCTCAAGCTGTTATATTTGGTTTGATGCAACAAACTCTGGCTCAGAAACCAACTGTCTGCAGCAGAGTTGTTTCAGATTATTTTGCAGTCTTTTAATTAACTTTTAATGAAGAACCAATGCACTGAATGTTCTGTCTGACTCTCATTATTTAGTGATTACTGAGAAGAGCTCCAGCTAAAAGCTAAAGTTTGTTGTCAGTTCAGTTTGAAGATTTAGTGCTTTAATGTCACAAAGCTGCAAAGATACTCAGAGATGTGGGAGCTTGAACCTTCATTCTTTGTAAGGCTCCCCTAACTGACTATGGCACCCAGTTGCTAATTCTCTCCTCCAAGGAGGTTATGTTTTGTCTGTTTGTTTGAAAAACTATTGGGCAGTTTACCATGAAACCTGGTGGAAGGAGGCGGTGTAGGTCGGGAAAGAACCCATTCAATTTTGTCACAGATCTAAGACACGGGGCCGATCCAGGAATTGTATTTCACTTTCTTTGACATTGTAAGATAAGGGGTTCTTTGATATTTTACTTGATTTCTCTGAGAATAAATCGTGGATCTGGAAATGTTTACGGGACTGATATTTATGAATGTGTTTAACTTAAAAATCCAGATCTAGTGAATTTGAATGTGGTTTCACTTTAGGCCAGAGCAGAGGTATGCACTCTGCATCATGTAACCTAAACAAAACTATGATGAATACGGTTCTGGTAAATCCTCTCACCTGTACATGGAGGGGTGGAGCACTCCCGCCTCTCTGAATGATACCCCTGACACGCCGGCACCAACAGGAGAGGCATGGGCTGAGCACTGATACATTTCCTCTGGCGGACCTGGATTCCTACATCATTACAAGCCGTTGTGGAACAGGGACCCCACTCACTCCAGTTAGTCCAATAGCTCTGCACTGAACACAAACATTAAAGAACAAGAGTGTGACACCCTGAGCAAACCAGATTCAGGAAGAGGATATAAATAAGCAAGTTATTCAACATGGCAGGGAGTAAAAACAGCTTTAAAAGTTTATCACTGTTGATTTCTCCCTTTCAATCTTTGAAAGTGTGTATTAATGTGTGTAAAGTGACATGTTGTGCAGCCCTGAGCTGCTGTAATCCCAGCTACCTGGGGGGCACTGAAAGCGGACATGGTAGTTGGAGCAAATGTGGCCTTGTGGCTGTTCTTTGTTGATGCACCAGAAGCCCTTTTCCAGACTGGAGTGCACCACCTCCCCGGTGTCTGCCGCTGCCACCCAGTCTGTGGTGCGAGCCTCCATGGCCATGGGCCGTGCACAAACCCTCTCTCTGTAGTAGAAACGGATCGCCTCCAGACGCTCATAGTCTCCATTTCCTCCAGGATGGTCGATGTTGAACCAAGACGTCCACTCTGTCACGCCTGGAGACACATCGAAGGCAGACATGGATCCAAACCAAAAGTATAGAATGCAAAAAAGAAAAAATCAGACAGAAAACAATTGAGCTCATGATCCAGGAATATTGAAGGTGTGTGTGAGGTGGGTTTACAAGGAGGGGAGACATAGGTCAGAACCAAGAGAAAGGGAGCAGGAGAAAAAGAGCGGGGATGGGTTATGAACTTTAAGAGGAGGTCTGCTACTGCCATTTGAATTTGACTTTAAATACCCCCGAGAGCTTTGCATTGTCCAGGTTCTTTCCAAACCTCCTGGCTTGACTGATGAGGCATATCGTCTAGTTTTCTAAACTGCCTCATGTTCTGAAACCTGAGTATTTCCTCAGGAGAAATATGAGTAATTAAAAATAAAAGGAAGGCTTTTACAATGTACAGAGGGATTATTTTTCATTCACAGGGTAATGCATTACACTCTAATGAATAAAGTCCTTCGGTGAGCCGCGGGGGGGGGGGGGGGGGGTCATGTGCTGCAGACGGCTTTTTGTTCAATTAAAAATAATGGTTAAGTCATCAAAACCTTATGCTTTTCAAGACAAGACACTTCATTCTTATTTAGTTTTTTCCTGCGGATGTAACACAAGGCTACACAAGAGGATCACCCAGACAGATCTCTGCAGTTAAATCTCAGAACCATAATAAATAATATACTTACTCAGACAAAACTGAGACACAAATGTCCCCCACAACACCTCTCATCTACATATTGATTAATATCATCATTTTGGTCTTTAAACGAAAAAGCTGGGGACTTTGGGTAATAATGTAAACAGGCAGTATTGTGTTGTCATGGCGACAGCTGTGTTCTACAACTTGATCTCTGTTTGTTTGGTCGATATTTATTGCCATTTTTTTACGTTCACTGAATATGCTCTGTCTTCGATGTGCCATTGGATGTCAGGTGATGACTGTGGACTGGACACGGATGCTGGAAACAACATTTTTACGAAATCTGGATGATGATTTGCAGTGGACATCAGAGTTGTTGATTGCCACATCTGGAAATGGCGAATATCCAACACATTGAATCTAAAAGTATCTTGTCTGTGTGGTTCTTTTGAGTTATGACCCCAAAGAAAAGTACAATTCTTGATGCTAAGCAATTGGATGCTTGTTTTAAGTGTTTTAACTGCCTCCACGAGCTCTGCTGCGCCACCACCACTACATGTTTATATACATGTCAAATGAAGGCGTTCTGAGAACACTGACATAGACATCATGCAGAGTCTGTGCCTCTAGTCTCCTCCACCCTGTTTTTCCTGTCAACTCTCGGTCTAAAATCCTCTGCCATACAAGAAGCTGTGTAACATCACAGCTGGATGCAGTACCTGCTGTCTGTGGATCAGAGAGTGGGTTGAGGGCCCCTCTCCGGCTCCTGTCCGACTGACTCCTGCTCCTCACAGCTCCTGCAAACAGGAAGAAGTCGTTGTGTTTCCATCCATGAATTTATTCATTTCTCCCGTCATGCTCTCAGGGGCGCTACAGTGTTTCAGTACCAAAAAAAACATTATTATCCACTTTGTTAGGTAAACCAAGCTACTGCAGTCTAACACAATAGTGATCAATCCTACCTCCATGTCACATACTTAAGTCTAATTTAACTTTAACTAAATGATATGCTTTACAGTGTGTGTGTGTGTGTCTGTACGTTAGAGAGAGAGCGAGAGAGAGACAGAATTCTAAATGCTAAAAAGCTAATGAATTGAGTATTTGTATTCATCACACACATTCAGAGATGCAGTCTGAGCAAGTTTTTCTTCACAGACAGAAAATCTCCTCTAATCATATACTTTTACTTCACTTTTTACTTTGTATTCTGTCCATTTTTCATTTTAGAAACAGGCCTTCTGTCCTTTTTGTGAGCTGAGAGCATCTTAACTTCTGGTGTGAGACAGAAAGTAGATTGTGACTTCTTCTTTCCTCTCACTCCCCTGTTCATATCTCCTCTTCCTCCTCCCTTTGTTTCCCCCCTCACTCATCCTCGTCTGTCTGCTCCTCAGCGTACCCCCCCCCCTCTTCATTAAATTACATCTTCTCCATCCATTATCTCCGCTGTGCCTGTTTGTCACGTATCTTCTCATTCATCCTTCAGCTTGTTGTCGCCTCCTTGTCCTCCTCTCCTCCTCCCCTGTCTTCCTCCCGTCCTCCCTTCGCCTCTTGATCCATCAACAAGGAGCTGCTGCTGAGGATGCTAATCAAACGCCAGCTGAGACAAATCAGTGCATGCAGAGTCATCTGTTACCCGGCGGCCACGCCACAAACACACACACACAACACACACACACACACACACACACTCTCTCTCTCTCTCTCTCTCTCTCTCTCTCTCTCTCTCTCTCTCTCTGTTTCCTTTTGAAACGTTATGGTATGATTATAAGATACACATCCTGTGCACACACACACAAACACACACGGTCATGTTCCCATGACTTCAGAGGACATTGCATTGACTTACATTGATTTCCCTTCCTTTACTCTTAACCCCAGTTACTACATGCCTATTCATAACCTTAACCCTAACCTTAAACCAAACCCAACCTTAACCTAAACTTAACCGTAGCCTAAACCTAAACCTAAACCTAAACCTAAACCTAGACCCAACCTTAAAAAGTATCTTCACCTACGATGTACGTAATGGGGACTTGTCCCCATAGGAAAGGCAAGTTCCAATGACGTAACTACATAAACAGATTTATGTCCCCACAACATGAGTAATAACTGGACCACACACACACCCTCACACACACGTGCAGTTTTAGCTTCTTTTTCTTAATGGTATAATTATACCATATACACATTACATGCACACACACACATATGCCTGTTTGTTACATACATGTGCTGCTCACACAACAACATAACAGGGAGAGTAAGATGAAAGGAAACGTCGCCTTATTGGAAAGAGAGTGATACTCAATCTGGCATCGATTATAAATTTAGCCGTTTGATTTATTAAAGACACACCATGACATGTTCTCCTGTCGTGCGCTGAGGAGTCATTTTCCAACAGTGCTAATTTTTTATGCTTTCAAAAACGTCAGTTGTTTGCTTGACATTTTAGTTTCACTTGGGCTGCGAGGGGAAAGAAATAAATGTGAAGTAGCCGATGCAGCATTTGTGCATGTGCATGCGTAATAAGTGCAAACCCCAGCACTTTCGCAGAGACAACGCTGAGTTCATATGAGGCGGAGGCTCCCAGC
This sequence comes from Verasper variegatus, assembly GCA_026259375.1. Lineage (NCBI taxonomy): Eukaryota > Metazoa > Chordata > Actinopteri > Pleuronectiformes > Pleuronectidae > Verasper > Verasper variegatus. The sequence goes on along the minus strand of CM048046.1, from coordinate 9,079,436 downwards.
GCAGAGGGCCAGTATCAATCCCAGTTCATGCTGGTTTTATGGCTCACTTTAAGGCTTTATTGTCATGCCAGCACATTTCTTTTCAACCCCAAATGGTTTTTGATAGGTTTAGAAATGAAGCACGGTAGCTCAATGGAACAAAAGCTCTACTGTCCAAAAATATATTACATAATGTGGACAGTCAGCTCACCCTCATGGTTGTTGTGGTTTTTTATGCACCTGGCTTTGAAGAACCACTGGTCTGCTTCCATATTGACTGGGTCTTGCTGATACCACAGATTGGCTGGATAAACAGAAGCAAACACTTTCATACTGATCTGCAGAGCAGATGTGGGTCCGCGTGCAGGTTTACTTTAGTAAATCAATCAACCTGTTATTCTACGACTTTCCTTTTGTCTGCTTGAATTCTGTCTGTGCTGATTACATGTTAAATCCAATTGAAAGAGGGATTTCTCTACAACTGGAAAAATATATCTGTGAATGTGACACTAATTCGGTGATTTCACCACAACAGTTTATGGTCTAGATTAGTCTGAGCATAGTGTAGAGACTTATCTTATCTTAGAGCATGTGCACAGGGAAGGGAAATAGCCAATCTTTTTGTTTCAGTTAATTAACACCAAGTTGCAAAACTGTGGTTAATCAATTACATCCCTACAAGTGCAGTCCCTTATTTGCAATGGAATCATAATGATCTTTTTTCTGTTACGTAACATTTCCTCATCACTCACACCAAAACAAAGGGAATTCACTGCAGAGCAAATTTCCCTCGTGATTATCATTTCAAGATGTCCGATAATGAAACCGAAAAAGTACACGATTCTTAGGGGTTTTATGAGGTGACTAATGGTTTATAAAGTTAAAAGGAGGAAACCCAGATTAGCTGCAGCAGGAGGCGAATGCTGATGTTGGGACCTTGTTTGTGGCAGGTTTGAACGGCCCAACTCCGGCGGCAACATCTCTCAGAGCTTATTGTGCACATGAGCAGCATGTTAACACTTTATGAATTTTAAAAGCCAGGATTTTGTTGGGGTCAGCTGCTTCATGTGGCTGGTATGTGAGTGGAACTACCTCATCGAGTTTTTCAAGCCAGAGGGAGCAAGGTTAGAACTTGTGATTTCCTCTTCAGTGTTGAAAAGTCCACTCTGAATTTTCCCACTGGAACAATATATCTTGTTTGTCCTTGCTCATTTGCTCTGTGTGGTTTGGTTGTTTGCTTTGCTCACAGAAATCTTTTTTACTTTTTACAGCGAAAGTAATAGAAGCAAGAAACAACAAAATAAATCACCCTGTTTTTTTTTTTTTTTGCAAATTTGCAACTGGTCAAAGATACTGCCCAAAACACATTAAGCACACTGCCAAGTCAATCTAAACATAACCAAATTGAAAGCACTGTCACATCATGAAACATCTTTTTTTGATAGTTATGTGTAACTACTTTGGAAGGAAGGGAACATTTAAATCAGTGTGGGCATGGACAAGTTTTGAACGATTCTTTGGATCAAAATTACAACTCTGTGAACAAGACAATCAACATGACTGCAAAACGTTGGAAAAAACAACTGTTGTTTTAAAATGGGAAAGAAACAGTAGTCTTCTGTTAAAGTCCACATTTTTGTTGACCTCTCTTCGATCTGTTCTCTAGTTTTCCTCTTTCCTCCTGTAATTATTGGGCTTTGACACTTTAACAAAAACATATGTTGCTTCAGTTCTGCTTCAGTTCAACCTTGATATGAACTCTGCCATGTGACCATTTATTACAAACCTCAGCCAGCCTCTTAAACCATGGACAACCAGGCGACATAGATGCATCACAGTGGCACCAGGATATTAGGGAAGTCTTGCACCTGCCGGCTGGTTAACATCTAGTTCCACATATAGACACGCTTTAAGCACCTACTCTCCACACTATGTAAATTACATGCCTGAAACATAGCAACTGGATTACTTCTCATCCGGCATTGTTATCTCCCACGCACCCTTAACTTGTTTCGTGACAACTGCAAGTCCTACTTTGGAGGACTACAGCTTTGAATTTAACAATTTACGTCACAGTGGTTCATTCTGAAATTCAGCCAGCGTACTTATAGCCAGGATACCCAAGGCCAAAACGTTCTATAAATACTCAACAGTGTCGTTGCAAAGTACAGCCTCTCTCTCCTTCACTTTCTTAGTGGGAATTTTCCATCTTTGCCAGAATCGAATGAAAAAGCTGCCCAAAGCGAGGAAGAGGGAGGAAAATGCAGAACTTTATGACGCTGCACCCAGAATGGTTTCAGTTAGCTCAGAGGTATGGTTGTGCCAGATTCATGTTGGCAGAGGGACCGGGCTTTGAAAAAAAAGGTCTGGATCCTGTTTATTATATTGCAGAATCTTAAGGTGAAGGCGAATACGTGAAAACACCAACGACCCTTTTATGTAACAAAGTCAAGCTCAGAGGCTGTGCTACATAGGCATCTACTTAAGACCAAGATCAGTGGTGTGTGCTGATGTCACAGTTGTCTAGACCTGTTTAAATTTAGCTCAACCGGAGGATTCATGGATGCCAGTGTATGTATTTGTGTTTGAGGGCCTGCTGGGTATGTGATGCTCTTTTTGCCATGTCACATGGAAGCTGTTTATGTGTTTGGACACCTTCTTCTCCAAGGTGTTTGTGGTTACAGAGTAGACTGCTCTTTTTCTCCGAATCCATCTCCGTCTTTTTCCTCAACAGTTTTTATTGTCAAAAATCCAAGTCTGAATCCGGAAACATCTGCAGCACATTAAAATCAGCAAAATTTGTCCCTGACATTAACTAATGATGCAAATCAACCTCATGATTTAGAGATTTACAGAGTCGTAACAAAGGTTTTGTGTTTTGGGGGTATTTTCTCCCTAAAAACACAATTGGCCGGCATTGAGTTTTCCCATTAAATATATGTGGAACTTAGAGTCTGCACCTGTGCACAAGTACAGAGCCAGAAGCTTGAAATCGTTAATATGAAATCAGCTGATTAGTCCTGCAATGAAAAAATAAATACACAGAGAGTAGTAAAGAAATGCTTGGAGGTGGTAATTGATGGGAATTTACGCCTTTTTCCGTTGATCCATTGTGATCCCTGTCTCGGCCATTAAACTTAGCTGGCCAGACAGCTCTGTGTTTTGTAGCAGACAGTGGTCAACATCTGGAGAAGTAGCCTCTAGGTCTCGATCACAACAGTCCACCAGCTGCTCCCATACACCACCGAGCTTTGTCTGAAATTTACGCAACGAGAGACACTTGTAAATCAGTGGAAAGGTTAAACAGGGTTGGGTTGGGTTAAACAGTCCTGTTAAAGTAACTTTAAAAACCGATAGCTAAGAGGTGGTAAAGCCCTAGTGTTACAGTGGGTATTCAGCAGCAGCTGCCGCCCTCACGTAGGAAAACAGCTCGTAAATCTGTGAGCGCTGAGGTGTGTGCAGAGAGTGACAGAAAACAAGGGAGAGAACGTTTGATGGAGTGGGGCAAAGAGAAATAGGTGGAGAGATGTGAAGGAGGGAGTTTGATGGAGCGAGGCTAAGACAGACGGGAGAAAGGTGGGGAAAGTATTTGTGGAGAAATACCTGAGAGAGATCAAGATTAGAAACAAAAGGCGAGCAGATGAGGACAAATGGACAGCTGGAGATGTACACTCATTATGTTAGTGGTGGAGGGGACGCAGTGAGGACGGGGGGGAGAGTGACAAACTGGTCAGGTTAAATCATTTTACCTGCGCCTTTTATCCCTCTTTTTATTCCATTCTCTCATTCATCCAAACACAACAGGTGACAAAATGAGTCACTTGTTTTGTGGCTATTGCCTCTTGTTGCCAAGGCGACTGGGTTTATATCTGTACCAGCCAGTGTTGCTGCGTCGAAGGGTGAAACCGGGACAAAATAGAACACCTCACTGTAAGACGTGAACTGTACTGCAGAAGGAGCGAAGCTTAAAGCATAACATTTTACAACCAACTCCAAGGTTGGCGTTCCCTCGTGACTGGAGCACAGTGTTCTCTTTTAGCGAGAGTCAATCTGAATCACCAATTGCACATTTACCGTCTTTCCTCACCAAATAATACAGTGATCTGCAACTCGCACAAAGAAAAACCCGCTGCAAGACATTTACGACTCTGAGGCCTCAGACTCCAACAAGATATGGAGACCATTAATGTGAGTTCACACTCTTTTTCTTTTATGAACTGCCAGCTCCTTCTCTTTTAATGGGGAGCTTCTGCCTGGCAGTCAGAAAGTGACAGGTTTGGGGAAAAAGAAGTGCTGCTACCTCACGAGATTTCGAAGGATGATGGGAGTGATTGGCGGGAGGATTTGGAATTTGTAACAGACAGGACCGCGGGCACATGCGTGGACGAAGCTGAGAGTAAAAACAGGGAATTACATATAAAAATCATTAAATCGTCCAGATCATAAAATATCAGTTTTTTCTATAGCTGCAAAAGCAGGCCTTCGGTTTTCTGTTAACGGCAGCCTCTCTACTGCAGATTGACATTATGGAAACAAGTGTGAGCCACCTTTTTCTTGTTCTGTCATCAGCAGAGCTTTTTCACTGATTAAACTGCACCACATGGAGAGAGAGAGAGCAGAGTTTTCAGTGTGTGTGTGTGTGTGTGTGTGTGTGTGTGTGTTCACTCCTGTTAACCTCCTCTTCACCTCATCATCACCACGTGCTGCTGATTAACCCCGTGGTGAAACGTGCTGGTGACTTAACATCAGAGATTAGGAACCACGGAGGCGGTCTGTAACATAACCCACACAAACCTCACTTGTGAGCTCACCACCGGTCCTGCTATCACCCTGTCCCTGTGGAAATGCCGTCAACTCTGCAGGTCTGTTACGTCATACACTGACCCTCTGTGATCACCGAGAGTGACAAGAAAGATGGAAACTCTGTGCAACTCAACACACCATTTACCACAAGTCTTTTTTTTCTTTTACAGCGCTTTCCTGCGATTGTGCTGTTCTGATTTGAAAATTGATAAAAGAAACAATCAGGCTTACCTTGGCCCAGAGCCGCAGAAGCCAGGACAGACAGCAGGAGCGCCACCTTATTCAATTCCATGGTGGTGCCACACTCTCAGCTACAGGTGACTTTTTTTTTGTTTTTCTGCACCACTGACATAAACTCAAAAAAGAGAGAAAAGAAATAACTTGTTGATTCTCCGGTGAGCGTCTCAGGTGTGAGTGATGCTGCCGGTCGCCGCCGATCCTCCTCCTGTGAGTTGAGTTGCTGAGTTGGAGCTCAGGCGTTTTTAAAAAGAAGGGGCAATCGGGAGCATGCACCAATCCAGCCCCTCTGCGCTCACCATTGGCCAGTAAAATGTAACATCTGGGTCCCCCATATCATCTTCCCTAAAAAGGTGAGGGTATGGTGGGGGTAGGGAGGGAGAGAGACACTCACACAGAGGCAGAGGGAGGGAATGTGTGGTGTGTGTGTGTGTGTGAGAGGGTGTGTGTTGCTCAAAATAAGAAGGTGTTTTCCTCTTTTTCCAGCCAAGGTTTCACAAGTTCAGTCTCTTGTGTAATTACATTTTGACTTTTCTTTAAAGTGTATATTTATATTCATTCACAGGTGTGTGTGTGTGTGTGTGTGTGTGTGTAGCCCATTTCATTTCTATGTTTTATTACCTTACTTCTCCTGTTTTTAAACCATTCAAATTATAGGAAACTAGTTTGAAACAAGGTTTTTTCTTGTCAGTCATGATTTCAGCTCTTGATTCTGCATCAAATAAAGGAAGACCCTTCTAATCGTCCTCTGTAAAATGTTGTGTCCTTCACTGCCCCTGTCTGTCTCCCTCTCTGTATCTGACTCTCTAACAAACACAGCACAGTGCCAGATGCTGCTCTCTCCCTGGTTTCGACTTCTGGTTCAGTTTTGTAACTCTCCAACAGTCTCTGATTGCAAGCCGGTGCGCTGCCAAAGAGTGGAAGTGGCGTCATATGGCATGCCATTCAGTAAAAACTCCTCCGAACGCAGACATGAGACGCACTTATGAAGTGTATGGTACTCAGGTTTATTTGCAACATGCAAATTGTGGCTATTTAGTAAAGAGGCTTGTAAATTCCTTGGTAATTGAAAGAAGGTTATGTGCATCCAACTCTTTTATAAATCCCTCCAGACTGTGTTAAAAATTAACTTATCAAGGAATTTATCTTGGAAAAAATGTAATTAACGTCTTGGAAAAGATTAACGGACTGTATTTAAGTACCATCTTTAGGTACCTCTACTTTACTTGAGTATTCCCATTTAAAGTGACTTTTTTCCACCTATCCATTATATATAGTAGTAGTAGTAGTAGAGTGGCACTCAGTAGCGCAGATACCTCCACCAAGGCCAAACAGTCCCCTAAAACAGTCCCCTCAAATTAAATCAAGCTGCAACAAATGTCCCACACTTACAGCTGTCAGTTGCCTAAATGTGCCTGATATTTTTCATCAAGATCCTTGAATTATTCCCCAGGAAAACTGTGAAAATGTTGGGAAAACACCCTATCTTCCAATGTTAAAGAATGTGAGAAAGAAATCCTGGATCCTGGATCCATACTGCATCCTACCACCAGGTTTCATGGAAATCCATTCAGTTGTTTTTGTGTAATCTTGCTTATGAACAAATAAACAAATCGACCAACAAACAGGGATAAAAACACAACCTCCTAGTTCAATATTGTCATATTTACACCAATACATTTCTATGACAGCAACTGTTCCTGGTTATATTTCAGATAAGGATTTTACACTATTTAAATTTACATAAGCTACAATACAACACAAGATGTTTCCGCCTCATTGACTTGTTAACGCAGACAAAACAGTAACATCTGTTCCCTTTGTTCAGTTTCACATCTCTTGTTGTTGCTATCACTTACACCAAAGAGGGAACTTTACTGTGAGCCTCTCATATGGTTCCATTTAAGTACATTTAAAAAAGATATTTCACTAAAAGGGCATCACAAATTTAGACTTATTTCTTATTACAGATTTGAGGAGCTGAACTTTTCTTTATTGTTGACTTAATCACCTCACAAAACCTCTGGTCTTCACCTTAGTACTGAACCAATCTCCAACCAGCTACAATAGCAAAACGCTGCTCACACGTTGATGCATCAGTATCTAATAATGTTAAATAATCTGTCAAATCAATCAAATTTTTCATTTTGACCTTTTAAGTACGTTTTGCTTAAAATATTTCTGTACTTTTACTTAAGTAGGATGTGGTGCTTGTACATATGAAGGAGTACTTTTGCATCATTGTATCTGAGTACTTCTTCACCTCTGTCATAATTAAAGATCGCAAGCAGCTTCAACAAAATGAAAGCTACTGAAGATGATACATAATCATGCAATCAGTATTTTGATGCATAAAATAAGAAAACTATAAGACCTGCTTTGTTCTCAAAGAACCTAAATAAGTCTAATTTTATTAAAATGTCTAATAATAACCAACTAATAATATCCTTAAATGCCCAAATAACCAGGCTGCTATATGAGTAAGCTGGAAACATGGAAAGTAAATAACCATAGATGTGTTTGATAAAAGATGTCCAATATGAAACATGAAATGATTATTATTTTAAAATCTGTATCTATCATGATCAAAAGCCCTGCAATCTTTTGAGTTACACTGAGCGACAGTGCCCTGAAAATCACTCAAACTTGAGCTTTTGTGCGTTGTTCAATCAAAGCAGTGCATAAATCCTCCTGCCTTACTTCTATTCACACTAAATCCTTTCACCGCATTTCTTCTCCGTGTAAGAATATCTCTCACTGGATATTAAAACAAGTGCAGCTGTCAGTTCTGATTGTTCTATTCTTCGGGCCACCGACGACTCCGGAGCTCATTTCTCAGCCGCTCTCACGAGAAGCACAAGTGACAGAGTGGTGACAAGTCGTTGTTTCCTGACGTGGGGATTGGACAGGCATGAAAGACAGGACCACTGAGCGCTCAGACATATTTCTACAACCCTCGTCAGCTCTCCTCTGGAAGATTTAATGTCGCCGCGCGCAAGAGGGGATTGACATTCCTTTTCACTGACTTTCTACGCCCACTCTCACGTGCACACACACACACACATGCACTCACATGCACTCACCAGGCATTACTGCATCAGTATCCAGAAGAAGCTCCTGTGTATCATTTAAATGACCTCATCCATAAACAGCACAGCAGCCTCTCTTAGTCATTCTCATTGGAGCCTGAAACTCTAAGCTGAATAATGAGAGGCCGTCCTCGACAGCCGGTCACCTGGTTATGGCTTTCATTACCAAATCAAGTCCAAATGGGAAGCAATAAACAAACATAAGTGTGTGCACCCATCTGACAGATACAACTTTAATCGCAGATGATGTGCATACAACGCAGCCTGGTCGCATGTTGGCCAGTGGGAGCCAAACTGGGCTAGTTTTTAGGATAATCTGTACTCCAGTGTTGAAAATCAATAAATTATTTAAATAAAGAATATTATTTATCGGAACATGTGCATTAACACAAACTTAAAACATAATTTGATAAACATGGCAGGTGGTTAGTCCTATTCATTACCTGTTGTCTGAATTTAGATAATAAAGGTAATACATAGATTGTATTTTTCATAGACTTCTGTCCACAAATGCAGCCAAAATATCCAGAAAAAAAGTCCTGGAAAAATGAGCAGTGTGATAAGAACCACTTAAAATGATAGAAAATTATAACCCTCTCTGTCAAAAATGTATTTGACGTGTACTTTTTAGTTTGGTCCATGTCCCACCTGCTAACATGGAGACGTTTTGGCTGCACTTTGGGGGAGACATCGTCTTTATTTTAAGACACTTTATGGCCATATTGGTAAGGTTGTGTTAACCTAAAATACAGCAGATTGATTAATGCAGCTTTAATTGAAAGAAATCAAAACACACAGAACTTAAGTTTTCTTTAAGTTTAACTGTTTTTTTATTGGACAACCAGAACTGGACCTTTTGTACCAGCAATTGAAGTAACTGAAACAACAGTAATGTGCAGGTGGACCAACTAAAACAATAACACGTGAACAGAACATTTGGATTCTCCGACCTACGCCGACTCCGCTCAGCAGCACGTTTCAGTAGAAAGTTACACGTGAGAACAGAAAAGCATCAGAACATGAACAGTCAAAAAGAAAGTGCTGAAAATAAAGTTCCAATTCTTGGCGTCATAAAAAAAATAATCTTTGCTTGCTGAGACTGTGTCTGTCTTTTGCAAAGTAATCATAAAATAGGGTAATGCTACAGCTTTTACAAGTTCACGCAAAAAACTCCTCGTGCCATTCCCCTAAAAAGACATGACTCAAACCACAGGTTCTAAATAGTATCCCTCTACCGTAGCTCAACAGCACATGTAGCCTGTTTCACACAACTGAGATGGCAACATTAATCTATAAAATACAAAACAAGAGAATTGATTAACTGTACTTTAATCTTTTATTTTTTTTTTGCTGTGGCCCCACTGGATCCCATGTGTTACAACTCTATGAGACAGTCTGTGCCGGGGTAGTCTGGGAGGTTTAGCTCGTATTTTTTCTGGATGTCATAGGGCAGGAAGCGTCCGGCCAAGAAATGCTTCCCTGTGAAATTCATGGCACACTTCTTTGGTGCTGTAAGCGAGATGAGAACGTCCGGGTTAATCCCGTCCTGACTCGGTTCTTCTATATCCCAACCTGAGAGAGACAGGACGAAAAGAGACGTTGGAGAAAAAGAGCTTAGTGATCATTTTCTGCCTGCTCAGAATCAGCAGGTAGTGTATTCAGGGATATGATAAGCTCACACTGAGCAGACTGTAGAATGTATCTCCCCGTGTACTTCCAATCTCCAGTCTGGGAGCCAATGCTCCTGGGCAGCTGCCTGAAGGCTCATTTATCATGTGTTTCAAGCCTGAAATCGAACGTTTGCATGAACACCTACCTGAAGGCACATCCACACTGGCAATGGGGATCTTCACTTGCTTCAGGGTGACCAGAATACCAGAGTAAGGCTCCTTAATGTTGGCCCAGTCTGACTCTGGCCCCAGCATGGCATCAATCACTAGGTTGTAGGCATCGTTTATGAGCTGCACCTGAACACAACACACCTCAGTATGAACAGTTTATTCCAGTTTGCTTTTCTCATAGACTAAGGAAAGCATGGCCTCACCAATATCGTCTACTTAACAAAACTATCTTTATTGTTCTTACAATTGTGACTTTTGCCATTTATCATATTTTTCTTATTTAGTTGGTGTAGTGTGCAAATCTACAAGCCTCTGTCACTGCAAGCATGGAGCACTACAGTGTGTGGTTGATGTCCTCTGCCCTGTCAAAGCCCCTGTTCAGACCTGGTGTTAACATCCGTCCTGAGCGATCTGATCACAAGTGGTCACCTCTGAGTTCATCTGTTCACACCGGATATTAAAATCTTAAAAATTAAAAGAAGTGTCTTCTGTGTTCAGTTGGATTGGATCTCACTTCCCCGTTCTATTTGCAAATAATCAGGTACATCATTTATGTTCGCAGAGACCAAATTATGTTGTTTTTTAATGCCTGAGTTTACAGATCTGCCGATGTCACTGTGTTTGTGTCGGTGTATAGTGTGTGTGTGTGTGTGTGTGTGTGTGTGTGTGTGTGTGTGTGTGTGTGTCAGGAGAGAGAGGAGTCTGGTGGGGCTGAATGAATCTTGTACAGTTCTGCTGTGAAGAAAGAAAATTCTACCAATTTAAGAAACTAATCGAACATAATGTGGTGATCAGTGCTGCTATTGTGGAGGTGGCAACAAGCAATCTCATATCAATATAAATCAATATATGGACACTCAGAAGCACAATAATAAAACTGTAGCGGTTCAGAGACTTAAGCTGAACAGGCGATCCTTCGTATAGCATCACTGACGGCAGTTCACAGGGTAATAGAGTTGATGGAGATGAAGACTAACAGAACAGTGGACCCCCACCCCCTGACCCAGTAGAGCTGAGGAAACAACTTTTTGTGATATGAACTTTGCTAGAACTGAAATGCTAACCAGGGGCATGGAGCTAAACCAGCTGCCCTGCTGTTCCTGCCTGATGTTTGAGCTCCTTGAACAACCAATGAAGCACAACAGGATTGGCTGATCTAGCAAATCTGTCACGGGTCACAGAGAGGACGTTCAAATCCCAAAGTCACGTTGTACTGTACTATAAATGAGGCACTGGATCAAAGGGCTGCAATGAGTGTGACAAGGTGAAACCAATGGGTGGACAAGAATCATACAATTCTGAAGAGACTAATCTTGAACTCCAGGTTGTGCTTCACTTTTCTGTCACATATTATGTCAATAAAACTGAATTGTCTCCAGCTGAGTTTACCAAATCTAATGGTTAAGTTCCAGAGTTATACTTTCTCCTGTGCAAGCTTTCTTTGTGTTGCTATGTCGAGGCATAGCAACACAAAGACTAAACACACTGTAACATTGGAAAATTCCCACTTTCTTTCACTATCACTGCAAACTACTAAATCTTTGTATTAACTGTGGCTGATAGTTTTTGCAGAGAAAGAGGATTTGGATTGTGTCCGATATGCTTTACTGGAATCACATTAGGATTTGTTTTCACAGCCACTATGGAGAGGAAGACTTTTTACAGGGACCACTAACGCTTTCATTGTTTTACTGTTTTAAGCTTCTTCTTTTTTTAAGTGAAGCTACCCTTTAACGGCACAGAAAAGAAAACAGTATTTTTCCAGACTTTTCCCCAAAGTTGGCTTTATTAAATACTGGTGAGATTAGAGGCCTATAATTATTGATTCAAATTTAAATCATATGAAATTTGGATGAACTGCCCAAATGTCAATTTTCCCGAATTTTCAGGGGCCACAACCTGAAACTTTTAGGAGCAACTGGTCTGAACAAGATTCAACAATTTAGTCAAAAGCCACAAAATTCGTAACAAATTGCTCAACAACACACACTTGAAAAGTAGTTTTCAGTATCACAATAAAACTGCACTTCGTGTACAGACACCACTGAGGTCCATGCTTATGAAATGTGTTGAAATCAGTTATCGTGTAAAAGTGCTGCTGACCTCTGTGGGGAGGTAGGAGAGGAACGGGATGTCCATCTTTTCACACTGAACCGTGAAATCCTGGTGTAGACTGTGAGAGGAGCGTTTGGGGTGGTAGATGGTGGGCTCATACTCCTACATGAGACGAGGCCACAGGGAATAAGAGGGGGGGGGGGACACAAAGGAGGAAAAACAGAGAAAAGTTAGCACAATATCTACACAGCCAATGATTTTAGGAATCGTCGACCTAATTAAGTGTGGATCGACGGACATTTATTACATGTGGTTCACGACAAGTGAAAATACTGTTAACAAGTGATCAGCAGTTGTGGTTTTCTGCAGTCTGTTCCCTGAATGAATACTTCCTTTATAAACCGAGAAGAGTAGAAATCCAGACACCTGCAGTCTGAAGAGTCTGTGATGCTCAGCAGGAAGCAGCTGTGACCTCACTCATAAAAACCTGGGTCCAGTGTCACTGTCAGTGTGTGTGTGTGTGTTTGCATGTTTAAAAATCCGTCCATCACAATACGCTGAAGACGAATTGAATCATGTCTGTTGTGCTCATTTCTTTCAATACAAATGCCTTTCCTCTGAATAATGCACAACATGTTGCTATTGACTACAAGCAGAGTAACTTTGGCTCATTATTTGTGGAAAGTCACTTTTCTGTTGAATTGCAAGTGGACAGTAACCAAGTAGATTTACTGGAGTAGACCTACTGTACTTGAATAAAAAAAACATAGGTACTTTATACTTCACAATGTAGTATTAGAGCCACATCAGCATCAGGTACATCAGCATGACATTACCATAAGTATCAGAACTGTGAAAAGACTCTGTGAGAAACTGCCTATTCTGAAGAAAGAACCACATGAGGAGGAGGAAATGCTTGGTCATGGTCGACTGTATTTCGCTAGTTACATCTGCAGGATATTTACAGGGGTTTCATTGTTTCTCAAACAATGAGATTGGTTCAAGATTCAAAAAATGTTTCCATCTTTATTCTCGTAATACTATGACTTTCTTTCTAATTCAATTTCGACCTTATTCTTGAAAAATCTGATTTATTTTTTTCTTTTATACGGCCCTATAACGGATCCATCATTATACTTCTTAATTCTTTATACTCAACTGCATTTATTAGACATTAAATTATAAAAGTGTAACTTTAAGTGAGGTACTTGTACTTGTAATGAAACATGTTTGATCTTGTATCTGTACTTTTCTTCAAGTAAAGTATTTGAAAGCTTCTTCATGTTCATGAGATGCAATTACCTTCATTGTTCAGGGAGGAGACTGAAATTTCTCACAATCCGGGTAAATAAAACTAAAACACTCTATGTGGCCCAATACCCATTGAGATAATATGTTATATGTGGTAATATGTTTATATCTAAATCAAAAGGGATCAGATATTTTGTATTAACATCTGGCCAATGTATGAGTCTCTAGCTGTAGCCAACTAACAAACGTGGAATAATAAAAAGAGACCGTTTTAGGTGATCTGTGAGCTGCTACAAAAAGTATCTGTCAGATCAAACGGAGCACGGCCTCCTTCGGTATCCCAAACCAATCAAACCTCCACAGCGAGGATCCCCTGACATCATCGAGCTGGCAGAGCGAAAAAAAACAATCTACAGTGTGTGTGTGCATGTGTGTGTGTGTGTGTACATGTGTGTGTCTGTCCCTCAGGGTTTGCCCTTGACCTCATCAGCAGCAAAACCATCAAGCTGTGTGAAACTAAGAGCCTGTCAGTGTCACTGAGCCCGAACAGAAATGAGCCGTGAGACACAAACAAGCAGAGGGCACAGACGGGGTCTTTCTCCAGTTAATGCTCACAGACAACAGGGTCACACCTCCTCTCTCTGAGGGACAGTGGTGGTGTTTTGTCGGATCCTGATGTCGCACACAGCTTATTAGGAACGAAGGGATGAGGTCTGCAGGACAATTAAGTCTTTGACTAATGAAAAACTTTCAATACAGCATCTCAATGTTAATGTGTAAACTGGGCACACTGTTTATATTCTGGTGACACTGTTCAACTTCTATTCTATAGAGATTTGTATAATTCCTTGCATTTATAATGCATCTTTACCTGTTTATTACTTTTACGGACATTGTTTTTATTTTACTCTTTGCTGCTGCAGCACAGCACATTTCCTCCATTATGGGACTAATAAAGGATTATCTTATCCTATCCTAATTTAGCATCCTTTAAATGTGGTTGTTTTACTGTCTGCTGCCTCCAGTCTGTTTGAGACAGATTGTAATGATATACAAGAAGCTGTGAAGTTACAATGTGCACTGGACTTAGATTGTTGTAGTGATAAACTTTAGCTTTGATCAAAGAGTATCTGAGTTGTCCGGTAAATGCTCCATTTAGTTTTTCCGTATATACCGAACACTGGAAATAATCACAGAGTTATGACAGACTCCGACACGACCTGACTTTGTGAACACGAACATCTTGTAGTGACGTGAGAAGCGAGTTGGCCTGGTCGCCTGCAAAGGATCATATGCTCTGTCTGATCACATTCACAGCTCCGCATCAGGGGCTCGACGCCGTGTGTGTGCGAATGTTTGTGTCTCACGTGTATGCATGCATGTCTCCTTGCTGACAGGGATCACGTCGCACCATGAAAAACATAAACTGTTACACCAGCTCCACAGTCCAAAGTGAGTGTTCGAGTTTCTTAAAGTAGGAGCAGACTCAGACTTGTGAAGTCCCAGTCGGCCAATTGTAGTGTTTGGTCAAACATTATAACAAAGTGAAAAGGAATAAAATAGCAGACAAAACACATAAATGATACCTTTTAAAAGAGGGATTCAGCGCCCAGCTTCTTAAAGTTGTTCTGGCCAAGTTACTGAGAAGCCCCTCATTCATTTCTCAAATGGCAGATTAAAATATATCACTCTCACAGTCCTCTTACCTCATCCTCGGCCTTAAGAGGGAAACAGACAGAGTGGGGGATAGACTCCACAGAGAGCCATCAGCCTGCCTAAACAAAGTCTGTCTAACATGGTTTTAATCGGAGCTGTAAATGCTCTGTAAATCCAGCATGTCAGACATATATAGTAAAGCGTATGGATGCATTCCTCTATAAACCAAAGATCCCAAAAACACATATCCATTATTTCCTTTCCAATAAAGCCGTGGACAGCGGGGGCAGGCAGACGTGGACTCAAATGAACTGTACTGTGTAAAAAAAGACACTCTTCTGGCTGTGGCCATAGTCTGTGATGTGTTTGGAGAGGATGGGTCCGGCCTCCAAAAACAATTTGTCTTGGATTTGTCAGTCAGTGTGTGGCCTGCGAGGGAAACATCGTGGTCATGACATCATATCGTGGCTGCCGAGCGTAAGACGCAGACGGCTTTAACGAGAGTAACAATGGCATGATATCATGGCTGTCTGAGTGCCCTCGCAGTGAGGGTAATGGGATAACGTCTCTGAGCAATCTACAGGAGCAGAAATGAAACTGTGTAAAACCTGTCTGGGGGATCCTGTGTTGGTCCTGACGCGAGACTGTTTATTCCACTGTGATATAATCCATATAATGACTGTGCGAGCACCGGACTGTAATGGATCATTTGCTGTGTTATTAAATCCATTTACTCTGCTGGAAATCTGCTTTTTCATTATCAGCTGCACTAATGCATGTCTGTACAATTGTTTACTTACAAATATGCGCAGGTGTCGGGCGCACACCAGGCCAATGGAGCCGTTCTGATCGGGACCGCAGATCACCAGCACTGTTGGCTGCTTCTTTGCTAGAGAGCTGAGAGGGTAGGCCTGGTGGAGAGAAGACACGAGAGGCAAATAAAGGGTTAGAGAAGAGCTGATGACTGGGTGGATGGAAAGATGTGAGACAAAGAGATAGAAGAGATGTACAGAGGAGAAAATAGAAAGGGTTAGTGAGACAAAAACAAGAGGAAGATCGATGGTCATCAGTGTTCAGTGTGATCCCTCGGACTTCAGGCTTCTTATTCAGGGCAGGTGATCCTATCTGTGCCTCGGCCTCTGCATCGTACTCAGAGTGCCTTCCTGCAGCATGCCACACATGCCAGATAAGGGTGGAAATGGAACCAGGGCCATTGTCTATGAGAAAAAGCCCAATCTTATTAAAATAACCCTGGCAGTAGGGGAGAAAATACCAGTGCCCTTTGCCATGGGATGCTTCCATTTATACGCCACACTTTCCGTCTCTGCCCTGGCTGCAGCGGATTGCTGGCATCTGCCTCGTCTGCTGGCCACACGTTTCCTTGTAAATCACCCTGGGCCTTCTGAAACAAGGCAGGTATATATAGGCCTGAGCCTAACTGTCAACCTGAGAAGACCCAAACAGAAGTGTGCGTGTGTGTGTGTGTGTGTGTGTGTGTGTGTGTGTGTGTGTGTGTGTCTGTATGTGTTACGTTTTTTAAAGGTGATAGCATAATTTCCTCAACCAGAAAAAGAACTAGAACAATTTACACTGACGTCAGGAAAACCTGTCCAATTAGAGCCCAATAAATGTTGTCAGAATGGCAGTTTACAGTAACACTTAAGATTACAGCCCACAAATTAAAGTGACACTATTTTCTAAGTATGAGAATGTAAAAAAGGATATTTTAAGATCAAAACAAGACGTTTAAAAATAGCATACTGTTTGTTTATTAGGAGTGTTTATATTCACTTACATAACAATGTAGTTGTGGTTGATCCAAAGAATATAATGTGATGCACCTTTGAATATATACATAAGGTTAACATATTTGGATTTTATCTGGATAAAGGATTATTTTAGTGATTTGTCAAGATAACATCTCTGTAAATATTTAGGTTATTAGTAATAATAATAATAACTTTATTTGTATCGTTCAAAACAGTCATTACAAAGTGCTTCACAAAGAGGACAAATAAAACATAAAAGGCAACAAGCAATTTAATACAACATCATTTAAAATTAGGTTTTGAGATATGATGGAACTAAAGGGTAATTAAAAGTACTGTAACAAAGTACATGTATGAGGTCTTGGCCCTGTTATTACAATACTTTTCCCCCCTTTAACTAATATATTGCATTTTCTTTACATTATTAGTTGCAGGATGTCAGGCAACTTTTACATAATTCAAATTGAGCTGCTTCATTCTCTGGTGTTAATTCTTGGACCCCTTAGCCTGAATTAGGCCCAAAATTCCTCCACTGCACATAAAGCCCATTAACTTCCACTTCCACTAATGTATTCACGGCAGGAGAAAGTTCATATGGAGAAATAGGCCATTCTCCACTTCGGATAATTGGATATAACAAGACTCAGAGTGCATTAACCCGGGTGATGGATCCAGGAGGAGAGGCAGCGGCTGTTATCTCCCATCATAACAGCTCAGCTGAGAAATCATCAGACGGACTCAATGGGCCACGGGGCTGATGGTAATATCAGGAAAGAGGAGCAGGGAGCGATCGAGAGGGAACAAGAGACAGGAGGTACAGAAACTAAAAGGGAACAACAGTAAATCAGGACAGTCGTTAATTTTCATATCTGATGAGACAGAGGCTTTTGTGAGTTTCACACTGTGTAACCTGATCTGATATAACCTCTCAGTGGCACTCACTGCAAATATGTACTTTGTGTGCTAACCTGCAACTTAGAGGGAAATGCTAAGTCATCCATATTCAGTATGTGTTTTATCGACTAAACAAAATATCAGGAGGTTAAATAAACAGAGGTAGCAGACCTGAGCAGCACAAATCTATTTATTTATGTTAACAAGGGACCAAATAACTGTGTAGTGTGAAAGGGTTTATTCAGACCTCTAACTATTGTTCAACATGCAGCAGCAAGAAGCTATTTTCATCTAACTTTCTCCAATAAACCCACCATGAGTTAGTCAAATGGAAGTGGTTTTCCTCAGGAGGTGGAGGAAACCAAATGGGAGCTAAAAGTAGAGTAAATATTAGACTTTGAATCATCTGGTGGACAGAAATACAACTCCTGATGAATTTTCCTGCTGCTCCAAGTCTGCTGGGTACATTCATGTGCATCAGCATACAATAACTCACATTACCCCTAGGATTCATTATTGCCTGTCTATGGTGTCTGTGTTGCTGAAGGTGCTGCTGGGTTTGTTTTGTAATGGGAAATACTGGCAGAAGGACTGCAGGGTCAGTCTTCACACAAATAAAAAACAATACTTTAATCACCATTAAAAACAACTCCCAGGTTTGACCTGATGCCTGGTGCTTTTGGATGTGTTACACACTAATGCTGACAGCATGTCCAAAACAAAAGAAAGTTGTATGGATTTATTTATTTATTTGTTTATACTTTTTGGGCATTTCACCTTTACTGATGGGACAGTAACCATGAGATGGGGAGAGAGAGTGGGGAAGATATGCAGCAATGGGCCGGGTCAGAACCAAACCTGCAGCCACTGAGGACTCAAGCCTCCATTTGCAGGGGGCCACCGCTACCAGGTGAGCCGGTCGTCTGGATTTTCAACCAACAGTGATGATCGCTAAATCTCTTTCTTATATCAAGTAACTATCTTAACAGAAGTCTATCCATCCATTATCCAGACTGGTTGGCCATTGAGGGTCGCGCTGGGAGCTGGAGCCAGGCGGTACATCCTGGAGAGGTCGACATCGATGACAGGACCAACATATAGAGACAAACAACCAGTCACACTACAGTCAATTCAGAGTTGCTTCTTAACCCAACCCCAATCTACATGTCTTTAGACTGTGGGAGGAAGCCGAAGTACCCGGAGAAAACTCCCACAGACACGGGGTAAACAAGTCTATGATATACTTGATTCCGAAATTGTGTGACTTTTCTAAATCTAGTTCAAACTGCATTGACAGCTAATGTAACCACAGTATTGTTTGATAAAAATGATGTTTCAACACTCTGTTTCGAAGTTGCTCAGATGGTTTCCAGTGTTTGAGATATTTATGATATTTCTGATGTGTCTGCGATCTCTACAAGTGCAGCCAGATGGTTTGTTGCATCTGTTGAGCAGGTTTGTGATGTGCTTTTCGTCTGCTCTCCTGTAGAACTTTGTACATCTTGGTTCAGGATATATATATGTATATAATTATAAAACATTGCATAAATGCATCAGGAACAATACTGTTAAACCTAATCTAACTAGAAGAGAGGAATGAGGAGGGTAGGGTCAAGGGCAGAGCAGTGCTGGGACCCACCACAACCACACACACACACACACACGCCTGAAAAATATGGCTCGCTTGATTGCAATACGGTCTCTCAGGGAGCTCTGCTTTGATGTAAATGGTAAAGACACATGTGCATTCACTTTCAATCAACCTGAAACACACACTGATCCTGAGAAAACATTATCAGGGCCCTAAAAACACAAATATACTTCCATATGCAGAGAAACAGGGCCTTTAATAGGACACTAGGAGACCAACCTGAAGTCCGGGTGCTCCTGTAAACTATTGGCTAATTTATTGCTGTGTGGTAACAAAAACGTCTTCTGTCTCCACTAAGGTGATGAAAAGCCTCAGACTGATACAGAAACACACACACACAGTCTGGGCCTGATGGCTGTGGCTGCTGGAACAGTAAAGGGATTACTTACAGAAAACCTAAAACCAATCTGGCAACCCGAGGTGTAGGTGAGTGTGTGTGAGTGAGCACATGCTCGTTTGTGTGGTGTGCTTGGAGGCCAGCAGCAGCAGGCCTGTAGTGAAATCAATGAAATCAGACTGTCTGCATCTCCTTCTACTGTAATTTTCCTTAAATAGCAGTGATGTCATGTAAGCGGTAGCGTGCTGCTGCTGGCGGCTGTGGGCAGCAGAGATCCACAGCGTCCAGGGCCGTGTTTGTCTAGTAAGGCTACGCTGTTGGGGCTGCTGGTGGAGGGCCCGGCATGGGGCCAGCAGGGGCTGATGATAATAGAGGGGAAGTGGATGTGGTTGGTTTAATCACATACTCACACACAAAGTCTCTGCTTCTGACTGATGCTGCTGCTGCACACTGCCCATCTAAGCTTTTACCTCTCTTTGTTTCTTTTTCATGTTCCTCATTTTTCCTCTCACTATCGTTTAACTGGATCTGTTGTGTGTGTCTGTCACAACCCAACAGTGTAATTACTTTCTTATTGGTTGAACAATTTGTTGTTTTATTAAACATTTATAAACCCTAATCACCAATGGTTATTCAGAAGAATTGAAACCAAAACAACTGAAGCTTAGAAAAAACAACAACATCAGCTCCATCAAGCATTAATACAATAATGACTATGTCACACTAGTGCAACAAGCTGTAACCATGACAATGAAATATTTGGTTTGATATTCACATTTAGAGCAACAGTTACTTTTCTGTTCTGTTCTGGTCTCCACCAACAATCTGGCTTTTTAGCCACTAAATGTTCAATTTAGCTAATCACTAACTTTGTCTGTTTTGCTGAGCAGTCGCCTGCTACAGCTGGAGTTTTATGAGGGTTGACAAAAACCAAAACAACGAGCTCAAAGAAGTTAAAAATCTCGAATAGAGTTGGGTGACAATTCAATGTGGGTTTGTAATACAAGCAGCACCTTTCACAATAAACATTTGGTATTGATTAATACAGCTTTAAAGAGAGCGGGTCATTATTGTATTACTCAATCAGGTATGACACAAATCAACAAAAGTCCTTGTTCCTATTCTTGAGAAATCTAAAATTGTCAGATTTCTTGTGAATGTTTTTGTATAGTGTTGAAAATATCATGTGTATAATCTGCATTAAAAAAAAGCAATCATCTTAGGTTTACTTCTATGTCTCTATGCCTTAGACTGATATGATGCATGTGCAAAAGATCTATTTATACTTTTTGACCAATAGTTTCTCCCTTTTGGCTCTGTTTTGGTCTCCACCAAACCCTGGGGGAAATATCTGGCTTTTTAGCTACAGGTAGCGCAGAGTGGGATATTCGAGTGTCCTCACTTAAAAAACTCACGTATCTAAGTGGGACAGCAGAGTTGGGTCATGATTTAATGTGCGTTTGTAAATACGAGTGGGAACGTTCACATTACACATACTCGACTGGTCAATTGTTAATTCAAAATATTGATTAATGTAGCTTTAAAAAGAGCCGGTCATCAATTATGACACAAATCAATGAGAATTTCCTCAGTCTACTCTTCAGAATCTTATTTGAATTTACATTGATGTTTGCCTCTAGTGTTGGAAATATTATTATAATAATGTACGTGGTAAAAACCAACATTCTTATATATTTTTTTTTAAATGTCTCCATATGGCTTTTCTCTTTCTAAAACTGTTAAAGGTGTCTCGTCTAACGGTTGTTACCACTTATTTCAGTGGTTTCTGTAACACGTGTGTTTCTGCTTCTGTATGTTTCTCTGTGTCTTTGTCTCCTTCCCCCTTTTTCTTTTTCTCTTCATCCCTCTTCCTGACAGCAACGCCAGGTTTCATGTGTCTTGCAGCTCAGACTCTTATTCATCACAGCCCGCTGAAGAGTCCACTAAGGAAACCAGTGTGGCACGAAACCAAGCCAGTGGTCTGGTCAAAGGGAACCACATGTGTTCCCAACAGCCCTCCACAGACAGGCAGACACACACACACTCACACACACACCCTCCCTCTCTCTCTTTCTTGGCTCAACACAGTCCAGATCGCAGCAGCAGAATATAAACTGTGTCCACACCAGAGAAGATGGAGCTGCGGTTCTGGTTCTCTGTGTGGTTCAGGACTGCGAGCGCAGACTGAGCTCAGGTGTTCTGCCCCGAGGAGAGTCGCTCAAATATTTGGAGGTAAATGTCACAGAAAATAAGAACATTTCCTCCACATAATAATCCGACACTTTGGATGGAAGTTCATGCAAATTAGGGGAAAGTGTAAGTGGCAGCAGCTGTGACTTTTTGCCCTCCTCTAACGATCCAACAGTCAAAACAGGATCACTGTTGTTTTTCACATTATCACTGACACTGACTGTCGAGCGGCTTTTCTATAAAACAATCAAAAAAATCTGATGAAATTTGCAACCTCTATGAAACGGTTCGCTAACACAGTTAAGGCTATTTAACCGATTTGGTTGGCTGAGGCCTCAGTTTCATTTTATTTGACTTGAGCTTGCGACAGTGCATCTGTATTGGATGGTTTTATTTGGTTATAAATTCCACAATTAGTGAAAGGAAAATAATAAAAACTGTGTGTAGTGCTGGGCTTTGCTCTAATTTGCAAATACGAAGACAGAGCAGCACAGACGTCAGGGTAAAACTGTTCACATGGGAAACTGCTGTGGCTCAGGGGTTAGAGCGGTCGTCCTCAAACCAAAAGGTCGGCATGCTGAAGTGTCCTCGGGCAAGACACTGAACCCCAAATGGCCCCTTCTCATAGAGAAAGTGCTGCACATAGATGCACTGTATGAATGTGTGTGTGTGTTAATGTAAAACTGTACTGTAAAGCTCTTTGAGTGGTCAACAGGACTAAAAAAGGCCTTTTCCATTTACCAGAACATATGATAAAATATGAAAAACAAATTGGAAGTACTGGTGTGACAGTGGTGGTCAGATAAACACACACCAAAATACACAAAAACACACACACATCAGTGTAAATAGCAGCCGCTGTTCAGTAGTTAGTGCTGCTGGTTCAATGGCCCAAGGATAATAGCTTTAAAAGCACAAAAGCACATTCAAAGCATTGGTTAATTTCACAATAAAACCAAACTGCTCAGCCTACATAAACCTGAAATCTTTATCAACCTGCATTTATAGAGATAGTACGTGATTGGATCAGCCCATGACCACATCACTCGGGATGGATGGAAATTATGAATGACTCAAAAATAGAAGGAAAAAAAGTAGTTTGGCTTCAGCCGTCTTCTCCTTCACTTACATCAGGGAAATGAAACGAGGGTAAAATGGAAAATAAGAAGCAAAGACAGATGGACTGAAATTTTCTGGAGATGTGGAAGTTGTGTACTGACCTTGGTGATGGCGATGGCGCACGCTTGTCCCCAGATCTCTATCAGCTGCTGTTGTCCAAACCTGTAGTCCCTCACTAGCTCTGTCTCGATAGCTGCCGCCTCCCCTTTACTGTCGGACACAGAACAGCAGGGTGAGAAAGAGATGCAACATGTTTGTTCATCGCGAGCATCCAAACAAACACTCTGAGCCTCGTGCACGATTCATTATCTGCAATGTCTATGTACTTTGCTTTAATTTGACCATTTCACTCTTTTTGGTTTACATGCAGTAACTTCCATATCAACCACCACTGTTATAACACTGTCATATAACAGACACACACACTGTCTATGTGTATAAATTGTGATTGAATTATATTATGTACATTTTTATAATTTTTTTTATTCCCTATTTTTCTTATAGTTTTGTTACAATGTATTATCTAGTTTGTCATGTGCCTGATGCTGTGATAGAGGAATTTGCCTCTATCCATCCATCCATGTAGCACTACTGTATGCTACACCTTTCTATCAACCAACATTCACACAAAGCCATCACTTTGGGGGTGAGTGATTTGCCTGACAAGCGGACTGGAGGAGCCAGGGATCGAACCACCGACCCTCTGGTTTGTGGACGACCTCCTGAGCCACAGCTCCCTTATGCATATTGAAAATATTCCTAATGAAATGAGCAGTGTTACATGTCTGCTGTTTAGCAAGATATTCTTTTTATTTCTCTATTTTGGTTAGTTTTGTTAAGTTAATGAAGTTTATGGTAACATTTATACTTAATTTTTTTATAAATTGTCAATGATGAAACTGTAGTATTATAGTATTAATGACTTGTAGTTTCAGTTGTTTTTCCACCTCTCATCTGTTTAATTGGTTTGTTCTGCCAATATATATTTTCCAACTGTTTGTCATTAGTAAGGTCAGTTCTGTGTTGAGGTCTAAGCTCCTCTGTTGCCGTTTATTTTTATGTATTTTCACTTTTGTTCCATTTGTTGATTCATTTTAGGACCTAGTTTGGTTGAAAATCACTTTGTGCATTGTTTCTTCTCATTTTGGGAGTAAATGAAAAACTGTTTTCAAATCCAAAACCCTGATTCGTGTGTTTCTCTGCTTGGTCTCGAACAGAACCCGACTGTACATCTATAAAGCAGCAGGCCAACACTACCACAGGCATTTACAAGGGGACTTTCAGTCTTTACCTGACACATAATTTGTCTGTTTACATACGGTGTCACATGGTCATTATATCCTATCGGCTGAAGCTACAAGTGTGGCCGGAAGGTTTTTAAGAGATACATGCATGAGTCAAGGTCTTCTCATAACAAACCTTAACAGCGTCTGGGAAATGTGGCCATGAAACTCAACAGTACAATTTCACATTTGTGTGTGTGTGTGTGCTGTACAGTTTAAGGACACAACCTAAAGTTTATGTACAAGTTTTTACATTATTTACACACAGTTTATGTGTGTTCAAATATTCCTTCTGAACCGATCCCCAGAGGTGTGTGTCTGTGTGAATGTGTGTGATGGATGCAGTTCGGCTCACAGAGCAGTGGGCAGGAGACATTTGCACAGTGCTGACGCCTGTTATTCAGAATGTAAAGAGCAGGAAGAGGCTGAGGGGGAAATCCACCCTGTGTCCCTTCATCTTTTAACATTCTGTAATATCCCTGTTACTCTACAGACACCTGGTGGTCGTCCTCTGTACTGCATGACCTGAACCCTGAAGCGGTCCCTTTCAATTGTTTTCATTAATGTTTTCAATTGACTGCACTGTGCTGCCTAATTACCACAGAGTCATTCAAGTGAGATTATATATTTGTGTCAACCTTATTAAAAATCATTTATCAGAGTGCTGCTGGCCAATAAGAGCACATGGCAGGAGGATCAATGGACAAAAGCAATATTGTGCTTTTAATCAGCACCGACTCAACAGGGTCAGTCCACTACCTTTCAAAGACGTTCAAGAGCTGTGTGTGTGTGTGTGTGTGTGTGTGTGTGTGTGTGTGTGTGTGTGTGACGCTAAATGTCTAATCCACATCAGCAACAATGATCCTGATGGTAAATTGAACCTCCACAAACAGAGGATTCATAATATTCCATAGTTAAACATGTACATAATCAGAGCACAGATTAGCTCCAGAGCAGATTTGTTTTAAATGGGTTTGCAGAATTGTAGTGAGGTCAGCACTTGCAGCATATTTATGTATACAACCATCATTCTAACTGTAATAAAATAATTTCAGCTTTCATGCAGTGCAATAATAATAACGCTGGCCAAGTCTGTTGCGTCATAACTATTGTGCAGCTTCATCCATTTTCCAGGAAGAAAAATCACTGTTACTGTTCTGTTTGTGCATAACAATTACAGTGAAGGACTGTATCTGACTCTATATTATGTGTCCTTGCTCGTGTGTGTGTGTGCGTGTGTGTGTGTGTGTGTGTGTGTGTGTGTGCGTGTGCAGGCAAGCCAGTGTTTCTAAGTGGGGCTCCTGGCATTTACCTGAGCCAGCAGAGCAACAGCAGCTGTCACCCACAGCTCACCTCAGGGAAGTTTCCTGAGTCGGTGTGACAAGTTGATCTTTGGAAAGTTCACCTCAGTCCACAGGGTTCGCTCTATGTTCTGCTGCACCCATTAGCACCAGAGCCTCTTGCCGTTTTTCCCTGAGCTGAATTGATTCTACAACAGGACTGGGAATTTAATTTGTCTGCCTTTAAGGGTCGGGGGAGAAAATCCGCCAATCGATGTGTTGTTATTTTTGGGTGGAGAACCTAGGAACAGTGGTGCTGCTTGAACAGGCCACTACTGTTGATCCTTAACCTTGCTGACCGAACAAAGTGCTGTGGGTGTTCCGGCTTTATCCAGGAGGTGCTGCCACAAGGGAGCAGCACAGTGTTCAGGATGGCAGATGGCTGACACACACTGCATGTGTTTTTTTCCCACCGTTTACCATCTCTGATCCTGCTGATTACAATCTTTAACCAGGCATTTATTTACTTGAAGCTACTGAAGGACAATGGATACCTTAACATAACCTATTATTCCATTTAATTGTGCAAGTAGCTTCTGAGGCTACAGGAAAGTGGGCAGGCAGATATACGTCACCCAGACCTGGATTTAAGAAAACTAGAATAGCACTCAGGCTTATTCTCACACACACACACACACACACACACACACACACACACACACACACACACACACACACACACACTGGAGATGCTGCGGACCCCATTTTAGTTTGAAAGTCAAGTGCATCATTTTTGATGCTGTAGATAACTGCTTGCTGATTGGGTCTTTTTGGTCACCAGTGTCGAGCTCAACATGGATAATAAATTGCAAATGTTGACCCTGTTGTCTTTGCTTACAGCTATTTTACAATGATGTAACTGCTTACATGCGTGGGGGATGAGTAAATACTCAGTGGCATGCCCAGTGTGCATGAGTGGTCACGTGATATGCGTTGCCAGGGATGTTGGTGTGGACAGGGATTAAAACTGATAACAGACCCAAAACATGTGGACAGAGATGTTTTAGTTTGAAGATGAGCATTTAACAGGTTCTTCTCCATATCGCTTCTTTCCACCAAGTTCCATAGTAATGCAGTCATTTTTGCATAATCTTGCTCACAAACCAACAAATAAAAGGACGGGTGAAAACATAATCTCCCTGGTGGAGGTAATGAGCTCTTATGAGTAGTTGCTTCTGTTGCGCCAGTCATGCAGCAGCCTGCGGCCTCGCCCCACTGGGAGAGATGATTTCCCTGAACACTGGGGTGTGATGTGCTTCTGCAGTATGTCATATTCATTGTAGCACTGTTCAACTGTGATCACAAGCTGCTTAATGAGTCTGTTTACTTTACACATGAGATAAGGTAAAATGAAACTTTAATGGCCCCTGTGGGGAAATTGCCACACTGCAGCAGTACAAGACAGAAGCATGTACTGCAAAAATAATAATGATTTTAGAAATGGTCGAGTAGTTGTGGGGTCATAACGACACCGAAATGAAAAAAATGATGTAGAGCAATCACAAAGTAATCATACATTCTTATTGTTTCTGCAAAATGTAAGCATATTAGTGGTTACAAAAAAACAAAATGTAGCTATAGACCTGTAAATGGAGAATACGACATATTACACAATCCAGTACACCAGCACTACAACAGATCAACACACAAACTCACCCATGTAATGCCAACCTATAATAACACGTTACTGTATATATTCTGAAGCGTCCTTGTATCATGAGAGATGAGAACTCCACTGGGTATCACAAGGGCTTCTGTTTTTCTAGCTCTGAAAGACTGAAATAGCCACATTTCACCACCCCCTCCCTTCTCTGTTTGCCTAATTTCCACCTTTCCAGGAGGATCTGCTGGTGAGAAATGCAGTGGGACTGAAATAACTTCCATGTATATTACAATCCAGATTTAAATAGATTAAATTAAACACTTTATTTTTGGCTCTCTTTCCTACAAGTTTTAACGGAACAATTCTATGACACTTTTATTTCATTAGTGAGGTTCTTTCAATGTTCTTTAAATGTTCTAGCCCTGTCTTATCTACCTATTCCACATATTCTGTTGGATAATTAACAGAATTTTACCCACCACAGTAACAGGCCAGGTGCAATGGGAACTGTCGTGGTGTATTTAAGAGCAGGTAATAATTAGTCAGACTGCTGCTGTGGAGAGGACAGAAAGAATGAAAAGACTGTTATTAGGTCCCCTCTTCTTAGTCCCTCCTCTCCTCCACTGTCTGTCCACCTCCTGCTGCATTTATGTAGCTCTCAACTACCTCTGATGATACTTCAGGCCTTTTGAAACACTAATTAAGCACCGCAACAAAGGGCATCTTGATAACAGGGAAACTGTGACATTTCCATAGAATTTAACGTCTTCTTTGTTGCTGCCACAGTTAATTGAAAATGGAGCCTAAATATAGCTTCCCATGCACATATATATATATCTACGTGAAACGTTTTGTGTTTGCTACAGCTGCTGGTCTACTGAATAGCCACAAGCATCAGTGGAAACTGAAACATCATCGACATGACTCAACATCTCAGGACTAGAAACACAGAGTAATATCTCTTTTGAAAACTACACGTGTGCTGTCTATCGCCATATATGTCAAATAGGACATCTCATTTAACCTTGGTAAACATCAAAAGATGCTTCTGCGCCCTGATGCAGAAATACCTTGACCTGAATGTGCATCACATTCTGAAGAACTGAAGTGCAGCAGAAGACTCTGCAGTGATCTCCACGCTGATTTTTCCTTTCAGTCGGTCACTTGGTTCTCATTTGTTCCCCAACTCATTCTCCCCAGTTTACCCTTATTCATTTTCGTTCTCCGTCTTCCTCTGCCTCTCTCGACCTCGTATTTCTCCATCCTCTGGCTCTGCTCTGCTTTACACTTCACTGAGCCAGGGAGACGGCAGATGGAGGGGTGACAGTAAAGATGCGTGCAGAGAGAGAGAGAGAGAGAGAACAGAGACCGAGAGAGAACATGGGAGATGACTCACCCTGGCTGATTTGTGGGTTTTATATCTGAATACCTGAAGAAAGCCTTTAGAGGAAAAATGCAGAATGCAACTATAGAGGTGAGGCTGCAGACCTGTCATCACTACCCTGCAATAATCTCATTATAAGCACGCAGCCTCGTTCCAGCTAAAAGGTTTTGGTCGTAATTTTGGCATCATGCTGATGGACAGTCGTGGTTATGTTCTCCGCAGCATTACAGCATGCACTATGTTGCTGGCAGAATGGATCCCCTGCTATCTTAACCAGATTATCTGTGGGTTTTCCCAGGTGTGGGTGTGCATCTAATTGTGTGTAATAGTGTCATCTCAGGACACCTTTCATCATCAGGCAAGCCTCCTGGAGGGGGCCTCCAGGACGTCCTGCAGCCTCCAGCTAAGAGACCATGTTACAAGGAATAACGAGGGGGGGTCAGGGAGACGCTGGATGCTTCTCCCTCGTTCAGTAAAATGAGAGTAAAATAGAAAATGACTTTTATAAAGGCATCAGTGGGAATACCATAAGAGAGGGGTGCATCGGGGG
Organism: Verasper variegatus; assembly: GCA_026259375.1. Classification (NCBI taxonomy): domain Eukaryota; kingdom Metazoa; phylum Chordata; class Actinopteri; order Pleuronectiformes; family Pleuronectidae; genus Verasper; species Verasper variegatus. The sequence continues at coordinate 9,050,405 of CM048046.1, read as the reverse complement.
AGGATTTTCTGAAAAGGCACTATTTTTGTCTCTGAAAGAAAATAGTACAATAACTCAAACACAACAAATAAGAAACAGGTGGTTACATAAACTTAGCTCAAATGAAAAATCAATGACCCACAGAGATTTATGTCTGAGTGTATGAGTGTGTAGGTGGGTATGTGTGTATCTGTCTAGACTTTCTGAGTGTATAATTAGATATATGATGGGTTTTTGAGGTACCTGGCTAAATGGCTAAGACATTTTCTATTTAAAGTTAAATATTTGCAAACCCAAAACACAAATCATGACTGCAGATAAAAATGTGCCCTTTATGGCACATTCACATGATTGACCCTGGTACTTTTGTGCATTAATGTGCGTTGTCTCATTTGAAATAGAGTCGACATAAGTGAGTGGGGCGCATTACAACTGCTATGGAGTCAAATAAGGATCATTATTATTATGACCTTGGTAAAATGTTCATAAATGTTTTCACAGCTTGCAGTTGTATGCGGTATCACCTTGAGTGAGCATATTCGAATTTGTGAAATTGTAACAGAAAACTAAATCTCACAAATTCAATTTTTTTATTTTATTTTAGTTATTTTCTGACCACAGACAAAGAGACGACTGCACCAGACACTGGACCAACCATTGACGCCGCCGCCATGTTTGATCGAGCAAAGTGTCAGTTATCTATGTTTTTATTGTTATGATTCTAATTATGTTACTAAAATATAATTCTCATACACACTTTTATATTTATAGGCTTTAATTAATAATAATATACATCTGACTTTATACTATATTACTCTTATATTCCATACTTTTTCTACTTTACAATGTTTCATTTGTTATACTGCTTTAACATCTAAACATGCATCTTACTCTATCTTATAAATGTCTTTGTCTGTTATTATGACTTGTTTGTATTTGCCGATTTTGTTACATTTTTCTCAATGAGTGAGCAACATGTTGATTGGTTAGTCAGCTCAGGTGTAAGTACACTGTTAACAATATCCCTGCACAAATGTTTCTTACACATGCACAAAATATTTCTTTAGTGGCAAATATTTAAAACATGCATTCAGATATTTTTTCCTTGCAAAAAAAAAGATAGAACTGCAGGCTGTGAAATTATCTGTGGACACACAAGCTCAAGATATGAATCACTGTTTCTCGAAGCCATAAGATACATAGTGTTTTTTGTGAGGACCAGGGGCTGCAGCAGTGGGAGTGTGTCATAAACAGCCTCAGCTGGCAGATAGGAGCTCGCCCTGCTCCTCCATATGGTCCCTTTCTAACTGCCCAGCATGAACCCCTTCATACTGCTCAATTCTTATCCAATCAGGATGCATGATTCACTTTGTTTCAAATCTCCTTTGGTAATAATATAGCCCTGGCTATATGTAATGTGTGTGTGTGTGTGTGTGTGTGTGTGTGTGTGTGTGTGTGTGTGTGTGTGTGCGTGAGACACAGACGGACACAATCACAACGTTTTCACCAGCATCATTCTTTCAAATCCGGCTTAATCAGTTTATCTGTCTGCTCATGTTCCTCATATCCGGCACAATGAGACGGACATTCTTTAGATGATCTCAATCAGTGGCTCCAGCGTTTTTGCTCTCATGCACCTGTGGACATAAAACATGGGATTATGTTTACCTGAAGCCACAGGTGCTGGCAGGCTCACGTAAGTGCTTTATATCCTCTGTGTCCTCAAGATGCTAATGTCCATCCGTGGATCAGGTCTACTTATCCCTCATATTTAGATGTCATGTGGCTGTTATCTAGATGGAGGCGCACCCATCCACACACACACACACACACACACACACACACACACACACACACACACGCAGATGTTATCAAGCACAAATACATACACACCCCCACTTGACCACAGGTTGCAACACCCCGTGGCCTCCTGAGTGCTCCTTAATCCTTTCACTTTATCCAGAATATCCACCTCTGCCTCGGCTTTTAACCCTGCACCCCCGCTCTGAGGCCAAGGGCCATCAGCATCACAAATTGCATGTTGTCACTTCCGATTCATTTTCACTGTCGCTGGGTCTCGTCCTCTAGGTACTGGAGATGGAGCACAGTGGCTAACACAATTTCTAAGCCCGCTGACCAGAACACAGCAGACCAGTCACGTGTGTTACTAAGTGACCTGAACTTTAATAACGACAATTTATCAGTTGCCCTGCTCTTCAGGAGGAGCAGCTTGTCTCTGGTGAGGGACTTCCCCCGGCTATAATTATATTTATAAATCTCTATCTCTCTGATCAGGATCTGACCCTATGTACTCAGATTGACTTCACACACAGCGTCAACAACTACCAAAATCCGTTCAATCATTTCTTTTCCTTATAGCTTCAATTCCATACTGTTTATTTTATTCAGTTTAGATGGGAAAAGGTTGACCTCATTTCTCTCACTAGTGTGTCCCTTATGCACATCCCTGGTGCCATAGCAACAAAGTTGCCATAATCATCATCATCAAAAAATGTATGTCAAAGGAAAAGGAGACTTGCATTCAGTAGCTCACCCAAAATACATTTCAACATCCAGCAGATCAGCAGTCACATTTTCACAGACAATTCCAACATCAATATGGACACATGCTGAGACACTACTGGATGTAGTTTGGGGATTGGATTTGCAGTGCTTTTTTAAATCAATTCATTTAGTTTCAAAATGAAATTGTTGTCCCATGTCTGAACAAGGCCTTTGACTTCTTTCCTTCAATCATTTTTGTAATTTTCCCTATCATGAAAGTATAAAGTATAATCAATACGTCGAATGACAACGTGTGAAGAGAAAGTTCTCGTTCTGCGACACAGAAGGCTCTGTCTCCAAAGGATCACAGCTTGGTGTTGGGGATGGAGGAGGTCAGTTAGATAAAGTGGGGCTAGGGCGTGGAGGGATTTATAGTTGATGCAGTCCTTGATTGGGAAGCCAGTGAGATGCACTGAGGGTCGTGGTGATTTGCTGCCAGGGTTTAGTGCAGGTGAGAACCCTGACACCAGAGTTCTGCACATACTGAAGTCTGTCTCCATTACAGTTATCTAGGCGGCAGGTAATGAAGGCACGAATGAGGGTTTCTGCCACGGAGTCGGGGGGTGAAGGCCGGAGCCTGGAGATGTTTTTTTAGATGAAAGAAGGCGGATTTGGTGACGGGATTTTATGTGGGATTGGAAAGAGAGGGCGGAGTCAGGAATGACACGCAGGTTGGGGACCTCAGGGGATGGAGCAGCAGTCAATGACGAGGAGGAGATCTCCAACCTTCTGGAACAGAGCCTGGGGGCCACAACCATGAGCTCAGTCTTCTTACTCTGTTAAGTTTATGGCTAGCTGGTGAACATAGTGGAAGATTAAGCAGCCAAAGAGACAGATAGTTCTCTCAGGAGCGTGTGGAGAACAAAAAAGAGCTAAAAATAAAGGTATAGTTGGATATTGGTTTTTTTTACATATACATAAATAACTATTGCAGCTGATATTGTATCATATCAGCTGGACAACAAATTCACCACATCAACTCAACAGCTGTTAATACAACATTTAAGAATGTCCCTAAGTCCCTAAGAAAAACTGTTATTACAGCTGAAACAATTTTTTCTATTGGCTACTTTCCCTAGACAACCATCAATTTCACAGCACGCCTTGAACCAGGGAGGAATTTTTTTTTCATCCAATAGTGGTGACTTCATGTGTTAAATTCAAGCACAAGGACACAGTCCCTCAATTACCACCCACAAATATCACCAGATGTGTTTGTTACAGGCAGCAGACCGTGCACCATTCTCTTATTCTCTACAAGTTCCACAACGTCTATATTTAAAACACAAATTCTCAGTTAAACAAATGCTAAGTGAGCTCTGAGCACTGAGCACGATCAAGGTACCCAGCAACATAAATCTGGCCAAATGCAATCAGATGTTACTATACTAAAATAGGAAATGCACAGCACCACGGTTGTTGTGCCAGCTGGAGCTGAGAGAGGCATGGTGGTGTTGAGGAATCAGTCCTCACCATGCAGCGATCATCATGAGTACTGGCTGTTCTAGACAACAATCAAATGGTATTTTCAGCATCTTCTCTGGGTGCTCGAAGCGTTCACCTACATGATTGAATAATGGGTCTTGAATTTTTTTTGGAAGACTGAGATGCAGCGTAGACTCAGAATTGAAAAAATATAACTCCCTTATCATCCTATGAGATTCCAATGAAAATGAAAAATTTTGCAAAGCAGAGGCAAGGACAGCGAGGTCTATTATGACACCATAATGAAAGCAAGTGAAGGATAGACAGGGAAGGTGGAGAGGCAGAGGACAAGGGAGCAGCGGAGAAAGTGACAGGGCATAATTAGATCTGCTGCCACTGGCATGACTGAGACAAGGGAGGAAGACTAATAAAACCCTGCCACGACCAGGACGCTCTTCCTCCAGCCCTCTCCGCTGGATGTGGCTAAATAAATACTTTACTGCCAGAGCATAATGCTTTAATGTGGCAGCATGAGACAATGTTTAATCAGTGTCAGTGATCGTGTCATTATGTGGCTAATGTTGACATCAAATTGATAGAACCACTGAAACCAACCAGTGGTGAACAACATTCTGTTTGTGGTTTTTCAGATGGGTCTATAGTCTCATGAGGCCTCTGTCTGCAGCATTTACACCCATTTGGCTCCAGATGTCACGGCTGGTTAGCTGCAGGACACAGTGTAAGTGCAGAGTGGGGGAAGCATAGCAGGAGGACAAATATGGAGGAGGACAGGATATGGCAAAACAGAGGAGGACACGAGTCCACACATTTACACATATGTACATACTGCTACAGAGGGAGATATGAGGACGATTGTAGAATTTATGTTAATAACTGCTTGTGCGCAAATGTAATCCGACCAATTTTTAATAATGATATTTAATAATGTGCAGTGCAGCTGAATTCTGACATGCTGCATTCTGCCGTTCACACTATATTTATATTTTTACACCTATATAAATATATCTTGGCAAAGCCTCTCACGATTTCTTTGCACCCAAGTATGATGACACTAGAGATCTTGAATCTTGAATCCAACTCAAAACTTGTTGGTAAGGGTGTTGCATTTTGGGTAATGTAGGCACACGATTTTTCGAGAAGAAATCATTTGTGCTATAAAAAGAAGACTAGTGTCCCAATCAAAGAGTTGCAACTTTGGAGGCTGCATGTAAATGCACCACAGCTGCATTTTGAAAATACACTGCTTATAAATATGGACTATATGATGCAGGATAGGCCATAAACCCGGCCTCCTCCATGTTAGTGGATGGGACATGGGCCAAACTAAAAAGTAAAACTACACAAGTTTTTCCTCAAAGAGTGTTTCTATCATTTTAGGTAGTTCCTATTACACTGATGTTTGTTCAAGTGATAATATTTCAATCAGTTTGGTTTTAATTTGTTAATTGATGCGATGAAAACAGGTTTAAAACGTTGTATAGACACTATGATTTCAAAGGCTCCTTCAAATGAGACCAAAAGCAGGATGTGACCTGTACTGGACAGAGCATTCAGGTTAAACCTCAGTGTGGAGACACACATATATACCAGGTGTAAATGCTATCAGGTTGAAAACCATAGAAATCTAGATACAAAATGGTAGAAAGAAAATAAGGCTTTAGAGATTTCTTTGGGGCACTTGAAGAGTTTTGGGTCTGACTGCAAGATCTCTAGAAAGATTTAGACTTAGGAAGTCTGTCGGAGAAACATTTGTTTGCAGTGCTACTGACATCTCAAGTGTATCATCTGTACCAGCTGCATTAATCTGACCTTTACTTGACTAGTTTCACTTTATTGGTTTATTTGACCTCTTTCAAACAGAGGCTGAACCTTGAGTTGATGCCACTCTTGCACCTACACTGCCAGTTCCTCCTTCGGGGAGGGGCATCAGGGCAGGTTCAGCTGAAAAATGAAAGATTCACAAAGAGGCCTGCAGGTCTCACATTATTCTGTCAGTTCTGACAGTGATTACAGAGTGAGGATTGCGTTTTATTCTGTTCTATTTAATGCTCAAGACAGAAAAAAACATACAATTATTGCTTAACAACTCAAACTATGGGCCCCCAATTTGAGCAATACAGCCGATGAAACCAAATCATAATTTCATACATTGTTTTAAATGAAATGTCTCGGATGGAAGCTCCTCCAGTAAAGCATGTAGCCTTGTTTCATCTTTGGATACAAAAGATGACTGATCCAACTAATCTCCTCTTCCTGCTTGCACTTTTTATGGATTGTATTATTATTTTGTAGCATCGCCAAACAAAGCCAGGGGAGGACAAAAGGAACACAATGCATCTGCTGCAGCTGAAAAACTCTTCACTTTTCTTTGAACTCCCTACTTATAAATTGCTCAATCTCTTCCTGCCCATTCATTCAATGATGGAAACAGAAAACACCGGTCGGATACATCCAAGCGCACCTTAGTGAGCTTTCAAAGCTCAATCCCTCAATACTGCCATCTCTCAATTTCTCCCACCCTCGTGTTTAGCCAAAAGCCTTCACACCATGCAAGAATTGGTTTGTGACACAACGGCAGACCAACACAAATGCACCTGCACCCACACACACAGTCACGCACAATGCACAGGCTGTGCATAATTGATGAGCACAGCGGTAGGGGGAATCATGAGAGGACCAGAAAGCCATCACATTGAAATTGGCATTCGGCCGACCTTTCGCAGCCACACATGTGTGTATGCATGCATATGAGTGTGTGCGTGGGCACTTGTGTGTGGGAGTGTTTACAACCCATAGGTGGCAGGGGGGGATGTTTGAGAGCTGTAAAGACACGGAGGGTAATGGCAGAGATGATGAAGAGAGTATTCTTCAGGGATCCTTTGAACGAAAACAACAATGATGATGGGAGAGATGAAAATAATGCGTAGACGTGAGACAGGAGTCGTCTCTAATGAGAACGGAGCAGCAGCAATAAACCTGAACAAAACAGGAGAGACCAGCCTCAAAGGATCAGAGGGATGTGAGTCAATCGCTCAAACACGAACCTCTCCTCTGGTGGCATTTCACATGAGCAATTAGTGGCATGGTGTTGTGTTATTGACACGTATTCACGCATTGCAACTGCATATTAAATTCCACCTGCCGCTCAGACTGGCCGTTGGCGTTGTCCCTCGCTAAAAGGCGAGCTTGTCTTTTAAAGGTCTGCATGTGCAGCTGTAACTTCGGGCAACCGGCGGCTTTTAGCCCTCACAGGCTCGGCTGTAATGTATGCACACGTGGCATTTCCCATACATTAGGAACAGAATATCATACAAGCTGTGCAGCCCGGGGAGCCTAGCAGGGTGTACTGGGTGAGATTTGATGGATTTCTGAGTGCCTGTGTGAGTCCCTAAACAAGGTGCTCAGGTTTATACGGAAGTGGGTTGAATCAATCTTCATCACCTCCCTCTTTATTATTTGGTAAAAGAGCAACAGCAGGGTGTGTGTGTGGGGGGGGGGGGGGGGGAACCTTCATGCAAAGCCAGCTTCTGTCACTGCTGCAATCACCCTCATCAACTCACACTGGTTTGTATCACTAGAACCATCTGGCAGATATTAGACTTTGGTTACTCATAAAAAGAGACAGTATAACACTAGCTTTATTAGTCCACTTGGACTATATGCAGTCGGTGTAGCTAATGCATAATAATAGAAACCATTATCTCTGGTATTTAATCTTGAGCAGTCCCATGGAAGAAAAATAAATCAACAGGAACTTAATTCAAATGTCACCACTTAAAAAAACGACACTCTGCATGTTGACTTATCATTCTTCCATGGGCACATGTTTAGGTTTGGACTACTTATGTCAGGGTGTTGCTCAATTGTCCTTATCTAACCGAGCCCTTGAGTCCTGGGCTGTTTTGTTCTGTTTTTAAATGCTTTTGATTTTGCCGATGCTGATGTTATTCTTTGCCTATATGACCAAACTTTTACTTTGACATTGTACATCATCATATTGGATCGAAAAAACCACACAAGTCACATCACATGATTTGATCGCGCCTGTGTGACTGCAGACTCCAGAGGGTTAAATGATCAATGCAGCAACTATGAGATGACAAATTTCAGCTTTTTGTGCAAAATGTTAATTGATATAATGAAGGACCGAGAGATGAGGGATACTCGATTGTGATCTGGCAACCCTCAACTTCCACCTGCATGAAGCTTTGCTCAACAGCTGCAGCCTGGCAGCAGCGGTGGTGGAGTTTGTGATACGCGGTCATAAAATTGAACCAGAGAGTATTTATTACTTAAACATTTGGACAAAATCAATATCAGTTTATATTAGGCATAAATTCAAGTGTAAGCTTGGTTAATTTAGGATGAAATGCTTCTAAAGTAAATGAAGACATCAGATCCTTTGTGAAGTAGAGGCGTGTCACTGAAATCAGCAAAAGAAGGAAAACAATACAAACATCTCTCTAATTTGAATTGAGCTGCATGAGAAATATTTACTAATTAATGAATCCCTCAATTTTTAATGAGTGGATCAAGAGTAGAGTTCTTGCTGCATCTGGGTCATTAAGACATGAACATTATTAAGTGAATTAACATCAGCTCCTCCTTCTGATCTGTTTGTTAAGGCAACATTTTATTCTGAAAATCCTGAGCATTACAGACAGGTGAGCCGCCGTCTCTCGGGTTCTATCCACTTGAGTTGTGTTGCACAAATGAGCGAAGGACAGATCTAAAGAATCTCCAGTGAGAAGTCAAAGTGGCTCACAGCAGATGGTTCATCAGAGGGGAGAACTGTGATAAAAGCCCAGTTTGTCAGTTTACACATTTCAGCAAACACAGTCAACTGAAGTCAAGTTTCAGTTTCTGGTGCATATATATGTATATATATATGTGTGTGTGTGTGTGTGTGTGAAGGAAAGAGATGGAAAACAAGTTCACAGATTATTTTAGACATCCGACAAAAAATGCCTCCACCAAAGATAAAAAACAAATCTAAACCCTTGCATTCTTCCATTTGAGACACCAGGTGATACTCAATGAGCTAAAGCCCGAATAAACTGGAACCAGAGCGTGTTTCACCAAAATATAAAGATTTTATTTACAATGCATGATATAAAAGAATTGTCTCTATTCAACTAGATTGCAGTAAAGGAGGCCTAAATATAGGCCACACTAATGGAGGGATGTGGGGCAAATTGCTCAACTCAACCCCCAAAATGAAACAGTTTGCACTTTACTGAAGGCTGGCGGTGACGAAAACAAAAAGGTGAAATGGTCACAAAATATGTTGCCACATTATGACTAAACTACCACTAAACTACACAACAGTGTCAAAGAATTGGATCAGGAAAGAAGAATCTAATAACATAAGCACATTAATATTCAGGAAAAACATTTACAAAAAAACGTGTAATGTAAAAATAGATATTGCTCCTTGCAAAACTGGAAGTCATTTCACTGAGGTGGAGACATGCAGCTGACTGGCTATATATATATATCTGCTGGTGGATGTGAGTAGCACAGTAATAGTAGTAGAAGTATGTGATTGCTGGTCATTGAGAGTTTGACCCATTACCTAATATACCCATCCGTCCTAACACTGTGTTTGAGAGATCGACACAGGGTCTGCTTGTGGTACTGTGGGTGGTCCAATTGATTTGAACAGTTTGGCCATTTCTCAAGAGTGCTGCATCCTACCAAGAGTCACAGCCTGGTGTTGTGCTGGGTCAACAGCAGTGTGGCTCCACTGTTTTTGCTCTATTGAAGCCACTAGAAGCTGTAAAGCTCTCAGCGTGGTCCATGCTACAACCCACACAACCTCCTCTGCTGGGGAATGCAAACCAGAGCAGTTGATGAGTGCACACTAATGTAAGCCCCAGTGTCGTCCTTGCAGGAGTTTCCATTGCCTTGTGGACTAACCAACATCAATGCACAGGAAGGACGAACAACCAATCTGGGCCGTGACTCTTTTCTACGTTAACCGTTTACAGTCTGACGAGTTTCTTTTATCGCACTTGTCAAATGTTTATCCTCACATAACACAAACAGTGATACCTTTTGTAAATCTTTCAGGTCCAGACGGCATTTTGGCTAATCTCTCTTAACCCCTATTTGCATATGAATGCAGATCAATAAATTTCAGTCGATGTGTTTCGCCTCTTTTGCGCTCCACAGGCACTGTTTTCCTGCTGGGCAGCCAAATCCTGCTCAAACTAGAAAGAGGAACCAGAAAGCTTCCAGCCCCAAAACCGTGTCCACAGACCATCCTTCAATGTCACAAAGATGTGGGAGGAAAACTATTCTTCTATTTAACAAGCACTTGTGATTAGACCTGGGGAGAAGGGAACACATTGTAACCCAGGTTCTATGAGTACAAGCACAATCCTCCAAACTTCACCGTACCTGTGCGTCTCCCTGGGAAGTTGAATTACCGGATGCTCGGTATGACAACCATATACAGGCAGTACTCAGAGAACCTGGTGTGAAGTGAAACCTTACGTCTGTACTTCCTGCTCATAGATGAATGTTTTCCTTTTTTTTTGTCATGTTCTCTTCCTCCTCAGTCGTTTTCTAAAGCCCGACAATAATTATGTCTTGGTTGTGTTGCATGAAAAGCCTCCTGAGAAGCGTGTTGACAATTTTAGTCCCACCCACTCTGTGTCTTATAATTATGGCAAACATTTACTAATGACAGTGGAGCCGACATGAATCCAGAAAAACTGCAGAAACTTGTTATCATTAATAATTATCAAATAGTGGGAGCATAGAAATCCCATTTTCTGTTGTCGGAGGAGGAACACAAAGTAAACATAAATTAATTTGACTTCATAGAGCAGTCGAGTTATATGAAAATAAAAGCCGAACTCCTGTCAGTCTTTCAGTGTCTCTGCTTCTCTCAATTTCTCTCCTGCCCATATTCCTCTTCTCCCCGGGGTCTTGATCTGCTCTCTCCACGTAAACATTTAGTTGATTGTCTGTTGATTCATCTGTCTGGCTCTCCAGGTCGCTGTCTTTCTCACCACATGCCTCTCCCAGCATCACCATTAACCCGCTGGCTCACAGGTCACCGGGGAGTCTAGCCTCAGCAGCTATCCATCATTGCATCCAGGAGAAAAGAACTGCCCAGCATTTCGATTGGATGTCTCATTACAGGTGCCAGAAAAAGGACTGAAAAACAGACCTGGGCTGAGAGGCGTTGCCAGGCAAGGATAAACCAAAAATGTCTCAACGAAGCTTTTTGTCATTAAAAGACCAAATAATTGCAGTGTGTAATTATGGGGTGTTCTTCTGTCCTGAGTCATAATCAGCCTTTACAAATACCAAAAAATAATAGTTTCCTGTGATTACGTTATATAATCAATACTTAAAACTTGCATGAAGCTAATTAATTTTGCACATAATTGTTCTCCCAGTAGTTTCAAAAAGGCATCTTTAATTCCCTTTATGTAATCCACCAGAAAGCAGGGTGGACATGGTAAACAACAACAACGCAGCTATATGAAAGAAAAGATGAGGCATTTGCATAATCAGAATTGTGCGACAGTGTTCCTCCGAGGAGAAACAAAACAGAACCACAATCAGGACTCAACAGAGCAAGACATGTGAACCCAATTACTGAAAAGTGGGGGAGCATTGCTGCCTGCAAGCACACAGCGACACACACACACACACACAGGAAGACGTATACAAGCGGAGACACAAAGACACAGGGGAAAAAAGGACATCAGCGCATTAGAATTTATATTAAGAGTCCAATCCTTGCTGTTTATTGTGTCTCTCCCTCTCTTTCTGCCAATTCAATTTCATTTTCAATCATGTTCCACTGGGACTGAAGCAATTTTATCACTAACACACTCTCTCGCACAAAAAATATTGTGATGAAAACCTTTGCAGCGAACCCAGACTCAACCTGCGTCCCCATCACCTGTGAGCGCCTCAGCCACGCAGGCAGCATCTCTCGCTGGGTTATGGCCGAGGTTGGTTTCTATGGCAGCTGCTGCAAAAGTAATGGGAGGGACAAGTGGTGACGGCTGACAGAAGAGTGAACTAGTGCTAAGACACACCCTCCCTCCCTCCCCCACCCCGGATCTTATTATCAGGTTACTGGTCCTCACCCACAGTTTTTTTCTTCCTCCTCTCATCTCTCTATTTTGGTCTCTCAGCATCTTCCTCTCCCTCTCTCCAAATGGATTTTTCCAGCAGGGACCACATACGGCCAGATGCTAGTCGGCATCGCTCTCATTCTGTCGCCATGAGAACATTTCTCTTTTATTCACAATCCTTGGAACAGCTCTGACCCCTGTAAGTTTAAAGGGAGGAAATTAAAGGTGGAGAGTTTTGGTGTAAAAAGGAGACGCAATGTCCATCATGTGAGAAAAATGATGTCTACTGTGTCATACTACACTGACGAATCCATGTGAAGAATGACAATCTGACACCACTGGAAATACTGAGATTAGAAGTGGACACTGATCAAGAGTCTCCCCTTTCCACCTTGCTCTCGAGATGTCATCACAATTGAGTGGGAGGAGACCCCAGGGGCAATTTCAACTTCAGAAACATCCGAGCACATACTTACATGAAGTCAAAGCTGTTTTTTGAAGAACGTAGCAGGAGATTGACTTATGAGACTATAGCCAAGTGTTTCTCTTTATATATATATGTATGTTATTGTGTTTACTTTTATCATTTGGAACAATGTGTTGAAAAAGAACAGGGGGTTGACTAACACTAAACCATTCACTGTAAAAAGTTTGGAGTGACATTATTTTATCTGTGCTTCCACTGAGGAGCTAATGAGCACTTCCTGCTAACAGCAGGCCGTTGATATCAATAAACTGTACAAATAATAAAATGACCCAGTATCTAATAGAGCAGACTATCTGTCTGTTTAACTATTTAAATTTATTTCAAAAACATCTTGCTTTAATGTGCTTTGTGTGTTGAGGATTTTAAAACACAATTAACAGCTAATTAATGTCACATAATTGAGATGTCATATTGGCTTGTTCCAAGTCCTCACAATTTGTCCAATTTGTGGTGAAGAAGAAATGGGAAAGGTTTTATTTCACTGTTTCCCGGACAGTGATTCATTAACTGTCCACAAGTTGTGCAACATGTTTCTTACTTTGGTACCTCTTTACGCTCCACTATATTACAGATAAATTAGCAAGGTTATCAAAAAACTATAGAACAGCGTGGTTATAAAACCTGCGCCTGCTCACAATATCACTTCATCATGTTGCCAGCGAGACATACTGGAAGGGTTATTGGGGAATAGAAAAATGAAAGGCAATATGAACTGGTATGACTGCAAATCATTCTGAAAGTATGTGGTGATGGATTGGTTTGATGGAGACTAAATTCCTGGATATCTCTTAATACAAAGTCTACTCATGGTCCATTTGAAAGATTGAAGGCCTGCCTGTCACTTAATTCTTAGAATAAATACATTTTAAAGCCGCCATCAACCGTTGACTTTTCTGTCACTGTGCTCCAGACGGGACTTGATGAATCAATCCTGTCACTGCTAAAGCCGCTGCGACGTAAATGCTTGTGCACGTGTAAAGTGCACAGCCACGGTTTGGGAACAAAGCCAGTAGCCAATCACAAAAATCAATTCCTCAAATCATGCCACAGTTTCTATCAATAATGCAAAACGAGGCCAGAGCTCGCAGGGAAACTAATTTAGCTCAGAGGTGTGACATCATCATCATTAATATATACATATTACTGTGTACAGCAGATTTCGTATGATTGTGTATGTCTTCAACATCTGGTTTAAATCATGACACACACACACACACACACACACACACACACACACACACACACACTCTTATCCTGGAGGAGCCTGTGTTTTACACTGCTAAGATTTAAAGCAATCACCGTGGAGCCACCTCAAGTGTTCTTTTTCAAATCTCCTCTTTATTATTGTCATGGAAAGAGAAGCACAAATGCGACAGGGCTGTAATTCACAACGTACATTTAAAAAAAAAAACTCTACAAGCAACCACCACCCTCATCTACACGCACACACACACACACACACACACACACACACACACACACACACACTCACACTCCTATAATCCCTCTCTCTGTCTCCTTTCCTTTGGTCTCTGTTTCCTGTCAGCTGTCCAAGCGGCAGCGCAGTAAACAAAATACTTCAACAAAAGCCCTCACACAATGACAATGCGTCCGGTCTACGCACATTCGGTCGCACAAATGTTATCATCTCAGGATGTCAACAAACACACACACGCTCGTCCCACACATGCACAGAAGCTCACACATTTACACATGCTGCGATTTAGTGAATCCGATTTAACATGTCTCACTGAAAGTTCGACTTCCAGAAGGCTGCTTCGAGAAAGAGTGCTTTTGCACGGTTCCTTATGTTCCTCACTAAGTTCATTGCTGATATTTTATAAGCAAATACCATGAAGAGCAAAACAAATTGAACAGAGCAAGGAGAGCCAGAAAGTATCTCTGGAACATTATTAGAATAGGAAAAGATCACATTTAAATAGCATGAGTTTGAGCCGCAGGAGTTAATTAAAGCACAGTTTGGACCTGCCAAATGGAATAATGGTGTGTTCCTAATAATAACGCTGTGCTCTGTTTCACTGAGACAAATGAAAGCCCCTTTCAGCACCGAGCGTTTTGAGGACTTTCATACCTTTGGGAAGAGACTGGGATCTGAAGGAAGACAACGGCCCAGTCACACCACGACACATTTAAGAAAAACAGGAATGCGCTGCAGAGCTGGGGAGTTTATGTCTTTTTTAGGTGTGTGTGCTGAAGAATGACATAGTTGTTGTGCAGTATAACAGGTTAAAGGACTGAAGTGAGCAGTAGAAACATCCAATCATCTGCCGCTGCAAACCTGCTGCATATCTTCCACATTAAAGAACGTATATAGGCTCTTTGAAGCCACACTATGGGAACGTTGTCGGTGAGTCAATTCCCCCGATTTGACAGAAATATGTCATTCACGATTCCCTGAGGAAGACTCCTCTAATTTGGTGATCCACTTTTCCTTCAGAGCCTCCAGGAAGCTGGACATTTTATTGCAAATAGAGAAACAACATCTGTATGTATTGGTGTGTTTGTGAATCTCTATAGGGTTGTGTCTAAAATTGAACATGGCTTGCATTACAATGACATGCATTACATTACATTTGATTTCATAGGCGCAGAGAAAATGACCCGAGAAGTGTCTCAAACAGTCTTCCTCTTTTGCCGATGAGCTCATTATTTAGTCATCCATGTAGGTTAGTGAATGAGTGGGTGTTTTTTCGGACACAGCCTCAGCCGCACTGAAGACTCTTGGCTCTTATTACCAGAGAACTACTGAGGCTGTAACCCCCATACCTTAAGTTAGGTACTCACAGTAATTTAATCATTTTGTGTGAATGCACTTAAGCTGTCTGGTTACATCTTTGATCACGTTATCTCACACAGTGCTGCTTACGAGGCAAAGGTTAGAAATGGCAGACAAATTGTAGATGCCTTGGAAGCAGGCATCAGTCGTCGTCCTGCCTCCCTTTCAACCTCCCTTTCAACCTCCCTCTCCTCCTCATGCTCCACTCTCAAACACTGTAATGGAGAATTCTTAACAGCTAATCTGATTTACATGGAGGAGGGAAATTATGGACACACAGTGCACTGGCAGCAAAGCATTGCTCGCCTCTTTTCTCCCTCTCTGCATCCATCCCAGTCATTACATTTAGGCCCATAAATGCCTGAGCTGTCACACAAGCAAATGGAGCTGCCAACATGGGAATAGATGGCGGGGATCTGAGACCAGGGATGCAAGCCAAAGAAATAATAATAGAAACAATAATCCTAATATGCAATGTTTGGGGAGAGACATGAAGGCAAATCAGATAGAGTCAGAGGAAAATATCTCAGACCCCAGGTGTGGTGGGCTAAAGGGGGAAACATTCATCACTGTCAGAGCAGAGAGCAGAGGAGAGGGAAAAGAGCATCATGCCACCCAGTTTATGCTTAGGTTTGAACAAATGTGGCGTATGGTGCCGGCAGATGTGAAACCATTTGTTGAGTCACTCCGAAAGAAAAAGATGCCTCTGAGTTTCTACACCCAGAGTGGCTCGGAAAACATTCAGGCTTCTGTAGTCAGACGTTTTCAGGTGTTCGGATGGCTTTATTTGCGTGAATAATTCATGCAGTTCCCCCTCTGCATTTTACTCATCCTAACTTTCAGACAGTGCACAGGCAAAGACTGTTCCAAGTCCAAGGCCAAGTCATTACCAGCTCAGAACAAGTGGTGCCTCGTCTCACCTGCATTTTAACCTGGGGTGTAAAAGAGTATATGCAGTGTGGGGAAATTAATTTTCATTCCAGGAGTGAATTCAATTTATTTTCTCTTTATTTGTGTGATATCAGGCGCGTGCATGTTTAATCTGTAACGCCACAGCGGTGCGGAAGATGAGTGGTGCTCTGCATGAATTTTAATCTTTAAAAGCCACTTTAAAACAGCAGGATCGTCACATATTGACATTTTCGCGCATGAAATTGATAGGTTTCTGTCGCTTGTGGCAAAGACATTACTGACATTGTCTATACAATTATAACAGATCAATAAAAAGCTCTATCAGGGCTCATATTGTCCTCTGTTTTACATAAGTGATAGAGCTTCAAGTCCCAGACACGTATTACATCCTTTTTCCCTTTGTTCTTAAACTCCTCACCAAGTGACTGGTGCTCACACAGGGATTTTCTATATAGTGATCAACAGAATAGGAAGATCACCATCCTCCTATTTGGAGTTGAGTTTTTTCCTCCTGATTGACAACACACCCAATTACCAGCAGAGTCAGCAGAGTTAGAAACACCAAGGCCACAAAGCATCCAGGCCTTCACACTCTAATCCTGTCAGCACACTGCAGAATAACACTATTAACTGGGTTTGGTATGCACCGCTGTCATGTGCCGTTTCATAGGCTATCACACCATTACCTATCTGGGAGATAGACAAAATGTCACCATGGTTACAGATTCATTCATACATATTCTGTGTTTATATTCCCCTCTCTCCTTGTCAAAACCTGGTACCTATATATATACGTAACTGACAATGTGTTCACAGATTGGAGTGAGTGATGCTACTGGCGGATAATTTGGCTTTAAGCTTTAAGACGCAGAGCGATCTACTGAGGTCACGTAAACTCCCACCTTTATCACCTGCACATTATTCTTTTTTTATTTTTCAGACTTTTAGCCATTGACATCACTTGAGGCTATTTATTTTTTTATTCATGTGTAAAATCAGTAAAACGTAAAACGTGTCACACAAATTTACATTTAGGTTTGAGCTATATATTTAAATATAAATCATATAAATTATATTTGTTTGGTTATACATATTACTTTTTCATTAACGTCAATGGTTTTTTGCTCCTAACATCACGGGTATCATTATTATTTTGTATTTGTGCTTTAATGCTGTCCTATTGTTTCCCTATTTAATTTCTTCCTATTGTTTGGCTACACTTTCTCATTTTTAATATGTAAATCTGTTACTGTTAATCAAGTTTATTATTATTATCCATACAAAAATGACCAAAACCTTTTTTGTGCATCTTTCTTGACTGTCTGTAGAACACATTGTTACTTGAGCTGTATTTTTTTAGTGTCAAAAGTTTGATGGTGACGACTGTTCAGTTAGTTTGTGGATGTGCAGTTTGTGTGTCCGTATCAAAGGAATAAAATAAAACAATTTCCCTGTGTTTGGGTATATTGAATGTACAGCAGACACATTATAAATACATCCCTCTATTTCTTTCTCATATTCAAACATTTCACTGTGAAGGTAAACCTGGCCCTACAGATGCAGCCAGGGGGCACAAACACAATAACCTTCAAGTTGCATAACAAAACAGATTATTCATCCACAGAGATACTGAATCTCTTGGCTGGTCATATGTGGCCTGATATTGCTAAATTGAACACGAGCTCCTAATTCAATAACAGCTCATAAGTGTAATGCAATTTGAGGCTTCAGTGGAGTGGAAGGGGAATAATTAAGAAAATCCAAGACCGGTAAAGCAAATGAGATGTTCCTGGTGTGGGCCGACATATTTCTGCAGGCATCATTACAATCATCTTCATTATCATCACATGTATTAGTGAAGTCTCTCGTTATTCCCTCTGATACCTCATCATCATTTAAAGTTTGCTCTGACTCCAGCGGTCTGCTCAAATTAAGACTTCTGTCGGGTGCTGCACAACTCGACCTGGATGTCCCTCCTCTCTAATTCTGCCCGCCACTATTGCACTCTTTCTGCACAAGTGCATTGATTTGGAAGCAATCTGCTCAAACTGCGTGCAACACAAACAGCGTGGAGTTGGAGAGAGAAGCAGTGGAGCAGATGAGCGGTGAGAGGATGGCAGAGATGCAGCAGACATGGGCAGGTGCCTACCTGAGGTAACGCAGTGGTTCTATGGTCTCAGCCTCTGCCTCAGCTGAGCTTTGGTTCATCTTGTCCATGTGTTTTCAAGCCAGCACCGTCTGAGCAAATATGAGAAAGGAAGAGCTGTGTCGCTTCAGAGAAAACACCTCCGTTGCTTCTCTCTGCCTCTGCCTCTCCTTTTTCTTTTCCTGGGAATACACTGAGAATGTAAATGGGCTGTGGCTTTTGATTGGTCCAGACACAGGAAGATAATTACTGGCTGCTCCACACTGAATCTTGCCTCTGTATCACTGCCTCTCTGCCTCTCTGCCTCTCTGTCTCTCTCTCTGCCTCTCTGTCTCTCTGCCTCTCTTCTCCCCTGTGGCCCCAGCTCTTTCTCTGATAAAACCAGCTGGCTCTCTGGATCAGCTGAGCTCGCCGGGGAAAGACAGCCAATTAAGAATCAGGAGGCACCGTGCACGCCGGCCGATTGGCTCAGGCTGCCGCGAATCTCAGCCGTTCAGTCATCCAGGGTGCAACCCCCCACCCTATACCACCCACCTCCCTTCCCTCCAATTCACACAAACACACACATTCACACACATTCCTCGGTGTTAGAAGGATCCCTTGATGTAGAAAGTAGAGCAGGCATCAGAGTGAGGAAACACTTGACTCCTCAGTGAAATCACCATCACCTCATACGGTGATGGGAGGTGTATGTGAAGCCCATTACCTTGACATGATAACACCATAGCACCTGAGTGGGTGCCCAGCAACCCTTCAAAGCTGCAGCACAAATGATGGATGATTTGAAAGATTCCACACAAAGGAAACAGGATCACCATGATTTGACTGGCTTGGTTTTAATTATTGCATCATGCACATTACGCAGCTTCAACAGGCTCACAAGACACTGTTACATATATAGAAAATGAAAAAGAAAGAAACCATGACAACTCGTTACAGCTCCACCAACAGACGTAGTTTTGTATCACACGTTGGAGGGTCAGTTATTGTCTTTCTACCAGGTTACACAAATTAACCTGGTGGGAAGATGGAATTCCTGTGAGGACAACAGCAGAAAAACACAGGTGCAATGTACTGTTGGTATACTCTGCCACCTAGGAATTAGATACTGCTATTACAGTTTACAGCCAGTCATTGCCGAGAGGCTGTAAAAAAGCCATTAACAAAATGAGACAATCAGGGAAATTAGTTTTAGAACAGAGGCCTGACGAATATGTTGCCTCCAATACAAAACCAAGACTTGTAAAATTTGGAAGAATTATGAATTCAAAGAATCGAGAGAATCCCTGAGAGCAAATGGCCGAGACATAGGACGAAAGTCACTGTAAGAGTTGTGTGTTGTTTTGAGACCAACTTGAAAACAACCCATGAGTTTTGTACAGAATCTATAGAAGCTCTGAGGGTTTGGATCGACTGAAGAGCTCAAGTCTCGATCCAAGAGAATAAAAGACTAAATATTAGAGAAGTAAGTAATGTAACCTGCAGAAAGGAACATGATTCTTATCACATCAAACAATAAAAGGCAAGCAGACATCATCGCCTCCTACTGAATAACACTGATGTTTTATTGTCATCACCCAGTAAAACTGCACTACTGGTTGTTGCAAGTTACTGTGAATATCTTTCAATGTGCAATCCTGATTACATTGTAGATACAACTGCTATTTTAATGGATCTCTTATTTTGAAATTGCTCCTATTAGCTGTTCTTGCGTGGCTTTTGGTTTGTTTTCTTGTTGGGTGGTAAACAACACAAAAACTACTGAAAGGATTTCCACTAAACTTGGGGAAACGATGGGACATGGGTTTGGGAAGAACCCATTAAATGTTGGTGCAGATCCGTTCAAAGGGGCAGGATCCTGGAATATTTCTTGTCACCTTTGTTAACAAAGCGTTTTTCTGCATTTTCTTAAATTTCACAGGGAATAATTTGTGGATTTTGATGAGAAAAATCGGGCATATTTCAGAGACAGGTCTCTATGACCGTGTAATGCAGATAAGAATAATCCAGCTTTTAAACAGATGTTTTCACACAAGTGTAGTCTGTTCTCAGCCACTATGTACGCCACTAAATGTTTAATGCCGTGATTAGCGGAGGTGATGCTGATTAAGAGATATGCACAGATTTAGTGAATCTTCAAAAGTTTAGTTTGAGCACAGGAGCAGCTGTGTAACCATCTTTTTAAAGCTCTGTCAGACTGGTTGTTATACTGAAAATAATATTAAGAGGTAAAGATTCGAAATAAATCGGCATCTGCAATATCCTGCGCTCACTTAGTGTCATTCCAGTTTCTTTTTTTAAATTGATGCTTCTTATTCTTTCTCCTTTAACACAGTGAACATCCACATTGCGGGACAAAGGGATGATCTTATAACATGTCAGATACCAATGAAATGTTACAACACAATAAACAGGCAAACCAGAGGGGTTAAAATTAGTTTTATTATTATTTGATAGAGCAGGAAAAAAAAACTTTAAAAAAAAAAAACATTCTCATACATCGTTTTCATTTCCATTTAGGCTGCACTGCCTTTTAGCAGTATTTCGACCCAAACATATGGAATGGTGATATTGTCATCAAACAGCAGCAGCAGCAGGCAGTAGTCAGGACAGCACAGGGTTACACTTAGCAGGGCACAAACTGACAGGCTCATACCATTTAGCTTGTTTTGCATCCAGAGGACGCTGGCTGCTACCTTCTGCCTGTCAGGAATGTACAGACAACCTGGAAGATTTCAAATGCTACGTGTTTTGTTTTTTTTGAAGCAATTTCATCTTTGTTTGCTAGTTTCCATCAGCGACGCATGTTTATTGTGAGTTGCACCGTCCTAAATGAAACCCATGTGTGCAGTGATGATAAACTTCCACTGATGCTCATCTACCTCATGACACTCTTACAATGTCACAAAACGGATCAGTTAGGAAATCAAGAGTGAGACAACAGGGCAGCAGGACTCCAGCTCTGTAATTACACAGTGATGAGATAATAATGAGCACTGTCAATGTGAAGAGGATAAAAGACAGATACAGGGTATTGAAGGGTGGTCAGCTGACATCAGGTTTTTTTGTTTTCTTTTTTAACATAACACCTACCAAACATCCAGATTTATATTTGACACTTTCTTCACTGCTTAAATTAAATATATCAATATTTTACTTTACTATTTTTAATTTAGTGACACTTTGCAATAGGGGACACATGAACACAACGCCATGGATTAAGGAAACTGGACCACCCTGACCCCCGCTCAATGCAATTAAAGATGACAGCACATGGTTGTGAAAGAAGTTAACTCCATGAGCGTTGTGGGGACATATTGTACATCACTAGCTTATCCTGTGCTGCTGCAACCTGATAAAAACGCACTATAGCTCATGTGAAAGGCATAGTTAGCTCAATTCAACCTTAGGACCGGACATAAATCATACACACCTTAATGTTAAAGACTAAAGAGACGTTCATGTCATGTGTTGCTATAGGGGTTTTTGCATACTACATTCTGAAAGCTGTCCAGCTTCTCCTGAACCAATCGTAGGGCGAGTGGGAGCCACTGGACACAGAAAACAAATGGTTGTATGTGGAGATCCATTCAAACTTAGGGCATATATCTTTACTAACATGACCCTATAAATAAACCCAGAGACAGTTTGTCTATAGAAGAAAAAATAATGCACCACAACCTATGACTAAAAGCAAAAACAATGTCAAAAATACGACATTCCTTACACCCCCTCAGTTGAGCATGATTTCATGTTTATACCTAGAGAGGGTTCAGATAAACTAGAGACCTTCTAGCAGAAGGGATTCCATTTGGGCTCCACTAGTTCTTTGGAAGGTTTTTTTTTTCTTCTGCTTAACAATATTCAAGAAGAATAGTCCTCCTAACATATGCTCCCCGTTTTTACATGAGTCAGTGAAACCTTAAACATTATTCTTCCTCGTCTTAGAAAAAACAAAGTATTTAAAAGTAGGCCACAACATGGAACCCAGCAGATGTAAAACCACCTCTACAGTAACATTAGCCTGTAAATTCAGACCTCGACAAGAGGCCACTTTCCAAAGTATCAGGGAGCACAATATTCAAAACACAGTATATGACTCACAGAAGAAAAAGACAAAATCCTAATATTCAGCCATACAAAATAATCCAACACGCATCAACTTCTCTACTATACATGGCGTAGGTTAGAGAGAAGAGGCAGTCTGTGTGCAGATAGATTATTTTTTACAGTCCTTTTTTGTTTTATTCATTTTTGCAAAGCTGAAGCAGTTATTCTGTGAATGATCCTTGGAGCTCAACCACAATCCCTGTGATGAGGACTTCGGTGAAGTTCAGTTTGACCACCACATGGGCCTGAGTCTGACGGGCTCAGACTGGAGGGGCAGGACCTAAGGCGAATATTTTATTGAGTATGAGAGGGATTGTTATTCTTTCCCTGCCTAATCCAGAGGCAGGGCAGCTCAGGGATTGTGTGGCAACTTCCACTTGGTACAACCGTGAGGATCAACCGATATACAAGGAGGGAGAGGCGACATCACCCGAGAAGTGTGGAAAATTGTACACGCCAGTGTTTCATCCAGCCCTCAGGAAGGTATCCAAAATTCAGTTTGACAATCTCCTTGTATCCCAGAATCCCGAGCTGTTGCAGCACAACTCCAATTTGGGAAGCAGGACTCAGGGTATGAAAGATGGCGGCAGAAAGATCTGAGGAGATTGAGGAAACACCTCCATCCCACAAAAAAGAGGCTGTTTATCCGCTGCACCATTTGGCCAGAGGCATAGAAGTCCGTAGAAAGGATTAGAATGATAATGAGAATGGCTGTTATTGATATTAAAAAGATAATAGTTATGATGTCAGAAAAAGAGTAAGATTGCATTATTTCCATGTGTTGGCTGCTTGGGAGATAGAACGGGAGGGAATCATGTCCAGCAGGTACTCTCGCTGGCGCTCCACAGCAGAGGTGGTCTTATGAGCAGACAAGCTGGGGTTCACATAGGCCATGGACACACCTGTAAGGAAACAAACATCAGTTGTTAATGTACAGGATATTAGTGATAGCAAGATATTACCAGCTGCTTTCAGACATGCACTGAAGTCCAGATTTTCTCCTGAAACTATAAGGAGGAGCTGTATGGGAGAACGCAAATGTCAGAATCAGTTGCTGTGGATGTTCCTCTGCCAGGACCCCAGTAAAAACTCTGGATGATGTCCGAGTGAGCCCATGTGAGTAACTGCTTTACATGGATTCTATAGGGAAATATTACATTATCATAATATTTTGACCCAGGTAAGAAGAAGGCAGAGAGAAACGGGAACAAACGGCATAATGTGAGATAAGTCAAAAGCATTATACCCCCTACCAGTACATTTTAGGATTGAATTACTTAGTACACAAACAAGTCAAAAACTCTAAAGGGATACTAAACAAAAAAGGCTTGTTCTGGGAACATGGAAAGAAAGGAGGAGTAAGAGCATCAGAGAGACATCCACCTCAGAAGAGTGATTACCCCAAAGAGGAGCAGAAAATGAGATCCAACCGGTCTAACCTCCTCATCGTTTACATACCTGCGTTGCCAATGTTCTGCTTCCTCCAGGCAGCCACGTTGGCCTGGTGACTGCTGCTGCTGCTGCTGCCGCCACCGCCGGTGCTGACCTTTGCCCCCTGCTGCAGCAGACGTGCTGCAGCATGCTTACCTGGCCTGCTTCCCAGCGCTGCTGACACCGAATTGTGCAGCTGAGAGGAGGTGAATGAGTGGACCACACCACGAGACCTCACCGCAGACTGGATGCTGTGTGACAGCTGACTCTGTACAGAGAGACAAAGAAGCACTGTGATTGAATGTGGAAAAAAATAACTTAAACCACAGTGTTGGTCCATGAGTGAAAGTCCATGCTAACCTGCTTAATGGTGGAGTGGTGGGCAGACACTGGTCTGTGCTGCATTGCAGCCCTGACCTGCTTGTACTGCTGGGAAACCAGCACCTCACTCTTGGACATAGAGGAAGAGGAGGATGAGGTGTTTTTAGAGTGAGAGGAGGAAGAAGAAGAGGCTGCCTGCTGCAGGATACGCTGTTCAATCTCCTGCTCCTGTTGGAGTGCTTTAACAAAGGCTGCCTTCAGGCGAGTGGTGTGCTCAGCCTTTAAGGCCTTCTTCTGATTAGATGACATGCATTGGTCACACAGGATGGTCCCAGCCTTCTCTTTTCTCCAGCGGGAGGTAAAGTCTGTCTTACACTGGGCACAGGTGTATGGCTCTTTGGGAATGGAGATGGCCATTGCAGCAGCAGGGCCCAGATTTCCTGTGTAAGAAAGAGCTTTTTTAGACTTTATGTACACAATGACACTCAAATACAAATACACCCACCCCTGCACTACAACATCCCCAAAGTAGCCAGAGTGTGAAGATCTACTCACCCCTGCCGTGCATCTCCAGAAGTTTTTGCACCACCTCTTCTAACCCCAATAAGTAGATGAACTCATTATTCGCTGCTGAAGGCAGGAAGTTGAACTCTGGAGCAGGAGGTTTGGGTGGAGGAATCTCCAGTAGAGTCTTCTCCAACTGTTTACGCAGAGCGAGCTTGGCAGCCGCCTGTCGGCTGGCTGGTGAGTCATTGATGTTCGAGTTAGGTGACATTGAAGAGCCCTTGAGGCTGGTTGGAGAGGCCTGGATACAAACAATAAAGTCAAAGTCAGGAATGACACACTGGGATGTTCTTCTTATGGCTGACCAAAAGAAAGACAGCATTGCAGTGTAGTCCAACCATGAAAAAAGGGTCCAGCATTTCTATAATAGCTTTACATATAATAATTATAATAGTGTCCTAACCTGAGGGATGTTGACCATAATATTACTGTTGGCCACATTAGCCACCCGTATGAGTCCCTGCTGAATGATCCTCTGGCCCTGGACCTGGACATTGGGCACAGAAGCCCTCGGTGCCAGCAAGAGTGGAGGGGGGCCTGAGCCGCTGTGCTGATGCTGATGCTGACGTAGACTGGCTATCTGTTGAGGAGTAACTGCAATAGGCTGATAACAGCAGACAAACAGAAGAAGTCATTAGACATGAGACCCAACAGCTGAAAGGAACGTGAAAAACTGACAGAACTTAATAAGGTTTGTTTCAAAAAGGTGAGAATGTGGTGTGACACACTAACCTGGGCTCCTCTGACCAGAGGTGGCATGACAATCTGAGAGTTGTGTTTGGACGGGACATGTTGCCCACCCCTCACTAATGGAGGAGGGATCACCGTGCCTGAGCTGCGACCTGTCATCTGATAATACAAGAAGAAAATAACAAAACTTTTACTTTTTTAAAAACATTCTTTAAAGCTGAATTTAAATTAATTTATAAAGAGTCTGCTCCTCTCCGCTGTATAATGTACCACAAGGCCATGTGAATTCACAACATAAGTCTCTAAAACACTAGTGGTGGCAGGGGGCTCTAAGTGTTATAACTACCTGGAGGGGTCCTTTGCTTGATGTGATGCTTCCTCTAACCAAAGGAGGAGGAGTGGCTACTGAGCCAGTCGCCTAGAAGTAACAGGGCATAGAGTTTGTGTTTAAAGATGTTTGTGTTTAAAGATACAAATAAGCTGAAATGTTTGATGGAGAATAAGAGGTGTGTGGTTTAATATAACCTAAAAAACTAACTAACAAATGCATCAGGGTACAATCTATTGACTCTAGCAAGATACAATAAAAGAAAGAAGAAAAAAAAAAACATTCTTTACCTTCTGCACATTGCTCTCCTTCTGGATCTGGCTCTGTCGTAGTTTCTTAAGCAGCACTAGTTTGGCCTCTTGGAGTCTCAGTTCTTCCTTCAGCGTTTTGATGATGCGCTCCCTCTCTTCTGGAGAACTCTTCTACATAGACCATGACAGAAATAAAATTCTTAGGGGACGAACAGGGGAAGTTTATTGTAGTTATTTTCAGGTTTTAAGTAACTATTTCTCAGACAGGGATAACAAGGATGACTAAGGTGGTTTGTAACAGATTAAGTCACTACATTTAAAAGAATCAATAAAATAAATGTCAGTATAAGTAGTAATAATACAACTAATACAAAAAAATATGCTTTCAAGTTTACTATTGAGACCATCAACAAATGTTTGTGCGGGAATAGATGCTCCCTTCTTTTGATAATGAAGTGGTAAAGATTTTGAAGCCGGTGGACAAAACAAGAGAGTTTTGTACGAAGATTAAATTCTGTTTCCCCACCATCAGTTTATCTGTGTCAGTCTTTGTGAAGCAGTGTCCGTTCATGAGAGGACTGGATGGCTCGTTGTCCGATAACACAATCACATCATCTGGTGATGGTGGCTGCCGCTCTTTCTTTATGTCACTGAGGGGAGATGACAGAAGATAATATTGATTATTTGTGGATGAATGATAAATTATATTTCAGCAAAGAATGTTGAGGGTTAAAGGCAGAGGATGTTGCACCTTGTTAAGACCTATGAGACAAATTGTGATTTGTGCATATAGGCAATACAAATAAAATTTGATTGATTGAAAGAATGAAGATTCTATTACATTTCAGTCTAGAACACTGTGTTCACTATCAGCTGCAACCAACTGTAGTTGTGTCTAGTGTCCAACAGATGGCGATATACAATAATGATTTTATCTTGTGTCCTAGAGCACATTTGGGACACAAGACAAGAACCAAGAGATCAATAAGGGTGTAATGGCGACTGAGGGAGATCACAACAAGCCATTATCTCTAGAGAAAGGTAACATCGACAGATCTGCTGCTCGCTCAAAAAAAACCCCACACACAGCAGAATCAGCCACAAACAACATGCACACCAATTTTTTTTTTTTTTTTTTTTTTTTTTACAGTAGGAAATGGTTTAGGGCCTTTGATAAAACGATCCGCTGCTTTTTCTGAGGACTAGCGAGAACAAAGACCACTAGCCATGTGCTAAATATGAATCAACCTGGAAAGGGGTGGAGATAAGAAGTTGGGATTGGTGGCAAATTTGCAGCCTGGGGACAATGTCGGAAAATAAAATCTGCCTCTATCACAGCAGGAATCCTGTCCGGTCTTGAGAGTTGGTACATTTGAAAATAGAAGCAGCAGAGATAGCAAGAACTGGTAGAGGCTGATGTAAGGCAGTGGTTGTGATATATATATATATATATACACACACACAACATTATGCAAGGAATTTGCATCATAACCTGGGGTTATGCATGGGAAGTTATATAATTGTTTGGGCCTTGTCGTGTGAGCGGCTTCATATCTTCGAGATCAGGCCCAGTTTACCACACAGACAGGGCCTCAACCCTCCCCTACCTCTGTGGCGAGGCCTGTGGCCTAGCCGAATCGGCACAGCCTGGGCCTCGGCTCTCTCCTCCCTCCCAGCTGCCGACACCAGAGTCACAAGCTGAGAGAAGCGGAGGTCCGCTGGAGACACTTGAGCGGGTGACAGTGAGGGGGGAGGGGAATACATGGCCAGGAGCCAACCTATTGTGTACACTCTCTCACTCAGTCACTACTTCACACACCCCACCCCCATCCTTACTTGTTCATCTTTTATACTCCATCTCACTGACTCAGTTCTTTACGCTCTTCCTCTTGCACACTCTGGTCTTTAGACACGTTTCCCTGCTATCGACTTTCACACAACAGCTGTCGAACAGACACTGCTCACTCAGTTCAACAAGGTCATCTATGTAACAATAACCATGTCATTTATACTTGCATTTATAAGATAAGATTTTCAGCAGCCTAAACGTTCTCAACACAAACCACAACAGCGCGTCATTACATAACTTTGTCCAGCTATCAAGAAATTAATTAAACCACGTATACACATTATACTGCTGCATCCTGGAATGCAAAATTCTGGTACATTTCCATCCAAATATAAAAAAAAATATTTTACATCCTGATACTTTCAGAACACTGCTATTCTGAGAACACTCCAGCGGTCTTCCTCCACAGCACTGTTTACATTCACCATATATATCATAAACCACGCCAGACACCACAAGCATTCGAGGGGAATTGAGAGCTTCATTATCTCTCACGAAGTGCAATGGGGACCCCGTGCTTTGACTTGGCATCTGAAGGCATGACATATACCTTGTGGTGGTTGCTACTAGTCTATTGAGAACAGCTTACACAAGCATCGCAACACACACACCAGCTTGGTTATGTAAGGTCCAGTGTTTCTGCATGCCTTGGCTTCCCCCGATCATGGCTTCACAATGGGACTTACTGAATCAGATGTTGTTAGGTGCAGCGGGTGACTGTTAAAAATGCAACACAGGAGGGAGCCACTTTAAACTATTTAAGGCTTTTAAAACTAAGGAAATAGATGGACTATAAATAGACCTGGCAAAGATCGGTTTCAATGTTTACATTTTGCTAAAAAATATGTACATAGCAGGGCTGGGTGTTGTGGCCAAAATATTCATATTGATTATTATCGCAATCAATTTCTGAACTTTATTTCTTTCAAGTTTAAATATTGAATTTGAGTCTTTAAGTTTTGAGTGAAGAGACCAGAAAAAAAGGGGGGGGGGAATATAACAATTCTGTGTGTTGTTCCTGTCTGTGGTTGCACAGGCATATAGATATAGCTTTTTAATACAATTATATTGTGATAGTTAGTGTCATCATTCCCTCAACTAGCCCTACCACACAGCATGTGAAAATTAAAGGATAAAAGTGAATACCACTTATTTTATACACGCTCCCATTGAAGATGTTCCGTCTGCTCAGTTCTGTTAATTTACTGCCATGTCAGGTGGGAAATGTTGCTTGAATTTCAGGTTCTTTGTATATTTATACAAAGTTGGCCGACACAGACCCAGTCTTATCAATAAGGTTGTCACCTTGCAGTGAGTAAGCACACCAACACATGCTGAGGGTTAAACAGGGGCCAAAGGTGAAACTTCAGTGAACTTCTTTTATACCGAACCGAAGGCAGAGCCAACACACTCCAGCTGAATCACCTCTCTTCTCCACTTTAACTGCCATCACATCACTGTGTGTGTGTGTTTATCGCTCTACCAAACACGTCACATGACAGGCATTTCACTGTGTGGTCATGTGACACACCCACAGCCCCTCCTGGCCCCTCCTTCCTCCAACAGCTCCTTCCAATGTGGAAACCATGGCAACGGCCAGTTGGAACCAGTTTGTGACACATAGCCTTCATTTTGTGTGAAGTGAGAGGCAGAGTTCAGGTGCTGCTGTGGGAGAAAATGGAGCCCAGGCCTCAGGAGCCTCAAACTTTTTTAAATGGGGGCAGGCTGCTGAAAACCACACAAGCGACTTCCTGTCAGACCATTTGCTGGTGCAAAGTTTGTGAGAAACCAGAAACTCCAATAGATAGATCTCTGTGCATAACCGCAAACTGTGCAAGCGTTTACTAAATCCAAGGCCAGCAGTACATAAAACAATCCTCAACAAGTTCTCAAACAAACTTACTCACTAGATCACACATCACGTCCCTTAAACTCAAGATGATTATTCAACATCAATGAGGCACAACCAGAAGTGCAGCAGTAAACCTCTACATCTTCCCTCACAGACACAAACATGTTTGTAAACAACTGATAGTGCATTTTGTTCAGCTGGAAATATTAAATGGTTTAATGTGGGCAAAGTTGGCTGATTGCGCAATATAGAGGCCCGGTCAGGGCTCTAGACTGACTTTATAAATTGGTCACACTGGTGCACCTAAAAATTCTCACTGTGCCTTTTGGCACCACAATAATACACCTATAATACCTTTTCTTGACAGTTCACATATATACTGGTGATTTCTTGACTGAGCCTGGGTACCACCACTGATTTCCAAAATCGATTTAAAATTTCAGCATTTCACAGATTTGTGGTCAGACTCTGGAGATAGACGGTTTAAGGAAAAAATGTTTATAGTATTACTTTCAATGTTTTTCATAGACTAATAGCTTTGACAGTATCATGTAAACTGAACAATATGATGAACCTCTCAGCCCCTGTTCATGAACGCCATGAAGCACCGTTAATATTACTTCAGGGGTTCAACGCACAAAAACATACACAAACACAAAAGCAGCCAAACCAAACTCTAAGCTTTTCCTTCTCTAACCTTTTCGATGTACTCATGTCGACAGGCTCGTCTCTGGTCTGCACCTCCACCTTGATGGTGGCCTTCACTTCTCCAGCCTTCATGATACTGGCTGCTACCTTTGCAGCCTGATCACTCTTTGGCTTGACACCTTCGGCTCCAGATCCCACCAGGTCCGGGGGAGATCCAGCTGAGTCTTCTCCATCCAGCTTCACTCTTTTGCCATCCATGTCCCCGAGGGGCCCAGTAGGGGCTGCATGGTCCTTCTCCAGAGCCCGCTTCTGGCTGCGTGTTTGACGCACTGCCTCCTCTGACATGGCTGCTCTCACCCTGGGGAGACAGAAAACAAACAGTTACAAACAGCCTACATATAGTTACAAGACATATCACATAGGTGCAAAAGGTCTCCAGGGCAACATAGAATTATTATCAATGGTAGATGTTCTACATCTGTGAGCATACACAAAGAAGCGTTCAAACTGAAATTTATTTTGTATCCGTTTCATCATACTGTACCCCACATCTCTACTTTACACTACTGTGCAGGATCCTTTGAGCAACTTATTCACTTGCAAACCTGCCTCCCTATTGCCTATGAGGTTACCATAACAACTACATAGTAATGCAGGAATGTTGCATTGTTTTCTGGAGGGCAGCACATGCAGTTTGTTTTAAACATAAAGTGGCAGAATCATTTTAATTAAGAAACATATGCCATCATTTTCCATTAGCAGTACCTAACTAACAGAGGATGTCCTGAAATATGATGTGGAAATAGATATAATTAGCACACAACCAATGAGAGAGTAGAAGTCCTTGAACACCTTGTTAAGTTGTCTTGGCTGAGGTACGATCAGGTGTCTGAAGTTAACATTGTGGAGCAGAGAATACAAAAGCCTGTGACAGTCCCAATGCAATTCAAAATTGAGATGATAGACGTTGACAACAGCAGGTGTAAGCCCTGCAGTGATAACTGAGTTGAGAAGCTGCCCTTGTCTTAAGTTGCTTTCAGACATTCACTCCGGTGGTGTGAACGAGTGAGAGGCTTATCCAGTTTCAGCCTCCTTTCTCCACCTGTACTAGTATAAAGTCCATAGAAATTCAGGACAATTCAATGTGGGAACCCAGCAGTGGATTCATTAATTTTCTATCAACTTATCATTGCAGCTCTAGTTCGATTTAGCTGGTATTTCCAGCTGTACAAAAAGGGACAACTCAGAGGTTTATGAACGTCTCCAGTCCTAATGCCTAGAGCCCTAGATGCTGACCCAAATCTCACTCAGTACAGTAGCAGCACAGGGTGGAGAGACCCACTTAACTTTCTGGGAAAAACCTTCTACACAGCAGAAAATTAACACTGTGCATCATCCAGCCCAATGAAGGCATGTACTCATTATGGAGCAGGATATACGGTAAGTCTTGACTGGACATTTTATGAAATATGAGTCTCACAAATACGAACACGTGTTTTTAAAGATTGCAACAGTCTTATAAAGAGTGCATGATTACACACACACACACACACACACACACACTTAATACATGACATAATGACAGCTCCACATTACCCTATCCCCAGATTCAGTAAGTAAAGACGTTTAACCCCTGGAGAGACTGAGTGGCAGAAGGGAGGGAGAGAAGGACAGTGAAGGCCACAGAACATTCCAAAACATGTCTACCAGGCAACAGGGGGCAGACATATCAATGACATGTTGACTTCTGTGGTTCTCAAGTCACTGACAAACATAACTAGTCTGTCATCCAGAGCCCACCTTCAGTTTGACACTTTTTACAATTATGTGTAAAATGTGGATAAGACACATGCATCCTTGACATTTCACAAGATGTTAAGCTGAGATGCTTGCAATAACTCAACCAACCACATCCAAAACAACACCGCTAAAAACACTGAATTCTGTGTTAGTGGAGGAAAAGATTCACCCTGCTCTGGTACACAAGGCCAGATGTGCCCTGCTGTACCATCCCTGGAAACAAAGGCTATCTATCAGCCAGAAATGAAACCATACTTTACCCTGTGAAACTGTACAAATGGTGGCTGCATATTGCTTAACTGCAACAGCGTGGTGGTGAACCGTGTCATGAATAAAATGACTAATCCCTTTGAGACAACGCAGAGTCAGATGTGCATGTCACTAGGACGGTTGTGGTTGCTAGTTTCAGGTCTAGATATGCAACTACCTTTGCCCCGGAGGAGATGGATGTCATCTACAATCCAATGTTTAATGCCTTATATTTGCTGCTGCTAAGCAACAACAGGTGGAAACCCAAATAAAACTGTTGTATTTTCAGATTTTAGCATTATTATCAGGCAATAAAATATAAACAGCCCAGCATGTCACTTTAGGTGCTAAGCTTAACAGGCTACATGACTAGCTAGCCACAGCACCTCAATGTAGAGTTTCATCGAGCCAACGTTAGACACCCACAATAACACATTTTGGGTTGAGCAGACTACAGCAGTTCATAATTTTGATTTATCTTTGATACATTTACACACCACATCTCTCATACTCCATTCTTTGGGAAGGTCAACCATTCACTAACTCGGACAGACCCGTGATTGGTCAATCAATTTGCCATGCATAAACTTCTTCTTGAAAGATAATCACCATTAGTGAAGCCACATCACTAACACAAGCGGGCACCTTCATAATAGGAGAGTCTATCTGTACCTAACCATCAAACAGAGACCAGAGTCTATGCTATTAAGTGCGACACCTGAGAAGGTTACAGGGCAGAAGAAACTAAGCATTAATACTTCAAGCCACCAGAAGCTGAGATAGTATTGCACTCAGATACTGTGGTTGAGAGGATTGGTGATGAGAGGAGGAGGTATGGGAACGGGAAATAAAACAAACCTAAAAGCGTCAAGGAAAGAAGCTACTCTCTCCGTCTTAGTTGAGTCAGTCAAATTTAAGTCATATCAGATATCTGGATCTGTGGTTTTTAAAACTAGGATGCGTTATCCGTCATCCTTTCCTAAAAACGAAATTTGATTAGAATGAGGGCCTCAGGAATTTGTATTTCATGGCCAGACAATCAACTGCCAAAAGATCCTGAATAAATCAGTGTCAGTGGCCTTCCTGGCAGTTTCAATGTGCCCCCAGCTCCATCCAATGTGTAAAACCAAGTGAAACTGACACTAGTATCTCAGAAACAAGTTGGATTTGTCCATCATCAAGTCCAGCAAGAGATGCCTACAGGGAAGTGGTACCCCATATTGCTCAGCCTGGGTCTCTGCGTCTTAGAGTGGCCTTCAGTTCAAGGATCAGTTTTGCCCATTGTCCGCGACCCTTGATCAGCACACCACTCAAGTATCCATTTCCCCACTATCAACCCTGCCATGCCTGCTCACATTACAGCCATTTGACTTCCACTACACACAAAGCCCTCTCACTATGAAGGATAGGCTCTGATTACAGGAACCTATAAAATGATGACTTATCTTGAAATCAGGTTTTAAAATTATCTGCTCCCAGATCAGTAACTACAAGTTCCAGCCTGCTGGAAATCTACTCTGAATCTGCAACAACTCCAGCCAACCAGAGCACAGAACGGGGTGATGGTGTTGAAGGTACATGTAGTGGTAAGATTACCCCTGAGTTTTCACATTACGCATATCTGTAGTGATTTGGGGAAATCAAGCAATAACCATGTTCGTGAGAGGCAGGGCAATGCAAAAATCAGTGCAGCTTACATTAACTGCATCATGCTCGGGTCTGGTTGGGACTGAAGAAACAGAATGCCTGTCAGGTTTGACTAGTTTTTTCACAGGCTTGGAGGGGACTGGACCGAAGCGATCTCTATTCTTTACAACTGTGCTGTCCACTTAAGTCTTATGTCTCTCTCCTGTGATGTGTCATTCTATGAGCAAGATGTGTGAACACACAACAACTGCACAACGTCTTTAGGCATTTGTTAACAGCACAGGTGACTGGCACCACACACACCAAATGCCCCCCATTGTTAACACCACCACTTTAGCTGCTTTCAGACGTGATCTGCGTGCAAAATCCGGAGAAACGGCTACGGAGTTTACCAACAGTTTGCCTTTCACACATGAACGATGCAGCGGGAGATTCTCTGCACAGACGCATTCACAACAGCAACAAATCACATTATTCAGGAGAGTGGTGGAGCAGCCGGGTGCAGCAGGCAGAGTCAGGAAGTAATGCATTAACTCCATTGCGGAGATCCTGTGATTTTCTTGACAACACACAGACACCATCATCGGTTCTTATCACCACAAACTTTCTTGACATCTTTGTGGGTGTCGTCTATGTGTGTGGCTACACCGGGATAGATTTGTTTTCTTTCTTTCCATATTTGCATCTATCACATATTATCGCTTGTGGAGAATCCAGCGGGGGATCCCCTGCCGTGTTCACACATCAGATTCTCCTGAATTTCTACAGATTATATACTATGAGGCCAGGTGGATAAAGTCAGCAGAAACTGCTGAGCCTCTCACTCGGACATTTGCGTTGACACATGCACCTCCTCCGGGGAAAGATGGAGGATCTGTGCAGTTCAGAGCATGCCTGAAAGCAGCTTTTGTTATCAGGTTAGGAGTCATTGCTGTGCCCCTCTCTTTACTAAATAGAATATAACAGACTACCATTAGTGTCATTGCAAGTTTCCAGTACAACATTAGACTGGGAGGGTAGAGCGGTTATGCCTACGCACAATTTTTATCTTCAAAATGTCCATCGTGATTGCTGGCAAAATATATCATGCATGCAGCTGATGAGCACATTAATGCCATATAAAAGCTTACAACCATATGAATGTAATATAATCCAATAGACAATGTATATTACTGTACCTGAGCTTGACAGTAGCGACCCATTAACACATTAATTTTCGCAGCCAATACTGATAACGACATACTGTGTTCAAACTTTTGAACTATGTGGTTCATACCAAGCCATGAACTTAACAGACTCTGCAACAGCCTTAACAATAAAACAAATTCTGTTCAGTTTTTGCATAATTCTCTACATTATAAAGCATATTGTATGTCAGTGTAACTTGTGATACTGTAAATCCCTTTGACATAAAAAGCTAGGAAAACCAGAGGATTTGAAAAGAGAGTAGAGGGCGGCAGCCAGTGATTAGTGATCTGTGCCTGTTCCTCTCAGGAGATTATGGAGGAGGAGTCCCCCTTGTTTCGCTCAGAATAATAAGACCTGAGGGCAGAGCAGATCTTAAGATAGAGAAATAACAAAGGAAGAGGTAGTTGAGAGCCGCAAGTGAAACGACACAATCGCCACTGCCCATTGAAATTAACCTAAGAACACGTGTATGAAAAGAGATGAAGCAACCTCTTTGATTTACTACAAAGGCTTGGTCAAATCCAAAACATTAAATGAAATTTACATTCATCTTAGAATGTCCAACCAAATCACTCGTCTTGTCTATAAATTCAGGTGTATTAAGTAAATCAAGCACCCGTGTATAGAGCACAAGTATATGAGGGAGTTGTCTGGAAGAAAAAATACATTTTGTGACCTGGACTGATACTACAGGTTTTATTTTCAATAATTCTCCTATTGTGTCCATTAGTTCATAGAGAGCTGATCAATGGCAAATGCTCACCCCCTAAGGTAGCATGCTAGCCTCTCATCTCCAGCACAGTAGTGATCTTCCCACTGGGACTGGACGCACGCGGCCAGCCAACACATTAACAGCCTTTTTTTTTGTCTGAAGTTTTTCAACTGTGTCCTTGAGGTTCAATATAAGGAGAATAAAGAATTACACCGTTCAATAAAAGCAACACAAGTATGGATTATAACTGCCCAATAAAAGAAAACAGAATGGCAACTCTCTCTTGTGTGGCTATGGGGCTTATAATATCGAATGAATCAATAAAACTGCAGATTATCTCACTGGCAGATATGACCAGGAGGTGATCATCTTGAATTCAGGGTGATTACTTACAGCCTGACCATAAAGGTTAGTCCCGAAGCTACATATATGCCATGTTTTTTTTCAATAATGAAACCCATTTCAGTCAATCAAAGAGTAGAGTCATTTTCATTTTTAAATAGAAAAAACCTGAAAATCAAGGCTAATATGTGCTCACCAGGCTAGGAGTGGGGGCAGGGACCAGCTGAGGTGGTGCCATGGTTGGGGGAGGGAAAAGGGTGCAGAGCGCATGTGGTTAGCTGAGCCATAATCTAACTGTACCCATGTGAAAAATACTCTTCCTTGTCTTCTCTCTCTCTCTCTCAATTGCTCACTCTACATCTTTTCCTCCACCTCTCCCCTCCTCAGTTGTTCTGTTGTAGGCTTGGACAGCCCAGAAGTGTGTGTGTGTGTGTATGTGCCCCTACTGGTTGGGTCCCGAACACCAAGGGTTAAGTCCCTGCCATTTTAACGCCACTGACAGATCAGACCATTAGGGTGTTACCTAACAAAATGGAAGCCTTTAACCCTGAATCTGCCAGACTGCGTCTGCATGTGTGTCAGTGTGTGTGTGTGCGTGTGTGAGTGAGCCAGAGCCACACAGAGTGTATTTGTGTGTGCGCGCATGTCTCCACCTGGATTCTCCCTAAGCAACGTGACAACCACAACAGCAGTAAGTCCTGGCAGTGCAAACCTGACTTTTGCGCATGATCACACAATGCATAAACATATAGCCACATTAATAGACATACGACAATGGTTTGTTTTTAAAAACACAGATACACTGAATGTATCCTTTCATAAAGAACTAACAAATAAAGAAAATCCTTCTCGCAGCCAACATTCATCTCGATTCTGGCAAGCGTGCACGTGTAATGCATAAAAGCCTTCAGTAGCGTTTTAAGTAATTGATTTATAACCTTATAAGAACATAACTTAATGACTGACTGAGGGATCGTCTCAGTTACGAAGCTCTAAAACACCTCAGCTCTCTTGAGCCTCTAATTACAAAATCACTGGATACATTACAAGCTATAATAAAAAGGAAAAGATACATGTTTTCAACAAACCAAGACAGGGAAAATCTCCAATTTCAGCCAAATTGCTTCCAAATGGTTACTCCATAATCCTGTAAAACCAGAAGCCCATACCCACATAAAGAGCCAAGGGCCAGGACACACGCAGACTGCTATCAGATTACTTTTCTCAGAAATGGATGGCAGCAGGAAGTGACCAGAGTAAAAGGGGAAAACAGAGCTTAACGGGTGAAAAAAAAAAAACAGTATACCAGACAACACATCTATGAGCTAAGCACACCATCGGTACACAATGTTAAAACACAGAACTGGGTAAAGTAGGTCAGCTTTTGAGTTTGAGTCAAGTCAGTGTTTCACAAGATCTTCAGTAGCGCTTCATCCACGTTAGCCCACCAAATAAAAGTGCTCACATTCAGACAATACTTAAAACATACAAACTAACTAGTTGCAGTCAGTTTTCATGATGATCGTGCAAACAGATGATCATTTTCCACGTTTTGCCCGTTCTCAGACTGACATGACCTGAACATTGGACCTGTCGGAATGTGAGCACAGGCATAAATCTATTGGAGGATGCCCACATTCTTTAAAGAAACTAAAGTGCTGTAAAAAAAAAAAAAAAAAAAAAAAGGGGGGGGGGGGGTTCACAACTGAATATCCAGCAAAAAAAGTCTTTTTTTTTTTAAATGAACACACCTAACATCACCTCCGGGTGTGGCTGTAAGTTTTTTCTGTTGCACACCCAACCACAATTTAGTCTTGTTAAAGTATTCTTCTCTCTACAGCCTCTGCACCTTTTGCAGGTGAAAAGGTAGATAATGGCTGAGAGCAGCGTTTCCCAAACATTTGAACACTTCGCATAACAACATTCATTTTAGAGAAGTGTGCAGCTGTTGTGCTATAGCCCAACTTGCTCCCGGTCTCTCGTGTTTATGTACATCCATAAAGTTTTTAATCATCCTCTGCAGTCAGACTGACTTAGGCATCACATCTTTTGTTTCCACTTCTGAAAAAGAAAACCTCACTGTGCATCAGGTGTGCATGACATCGTACTGTGTGTGCTTTCCCCATGAATCAATTTACCGTCATAGATCTTATTCTATGGGAAACTGGAGGATGTTCGGATGCTGTGAAAATGTGGATTTCTCTATGACAGTGTGCACATGCAGATTTAGGTATACTTTTGTTCAAAAGCCATTAAATACAGCAGCACTTTTAAGCTTAACCTCAGACTGTATCACATTCATATTGTTATAATTCTCTATCCCACGTGCACACGTTTTCAAACCAAATGTCATTTTAGACAATCCTCAGTTAAAGTGAGTCATATTCTTGACATATCAAACACAAAGCTTCTGTATACTTGAAAGAATGGATGTTAATCGTTTACCCTTACGTGAAGAGCAGCAGTCATTTACATTAAATCTGTCACTTACAATGGTGACCAACTGTCATGATAGAAAGTAAAAAATCCAAATATTTATGGCTGCATCAAATTGAGGTGGAACAGACTGCTACAACGTATTTTGTACTTTTGACCTCCTCACACAGTTGATGTTGCAAGAGTGGTCTGAGCATTTATTTAAACTGCAATTCTCCATCAATGAGGAAACAAAACTTGTGCAACTCTACAGAGGGGTATGTGATATTCTAAACATAGATTGGGTCACTGTATCACTTAAATCCCCATACTTTGTCATTAAACCACATAATTATGTGTGCAATACATTTTTTTCAAGTCTAAAAAAAATGATACAGTGCCTAAAATGTGAGAACTTAGATTGTTTTTTGGATTTATGTGATGTTAAATATTGATTATGGACTGATCCAACAGATATGACTGAGGCAGTGGGAATGACAGAGAGCTTCAGGAATGATAATCAGTAGTATCATCAGTTGTGTGATGTGGTGCAAGACACTTAACGCAGTGTGTTTATCACCTCTCAGCACTCTGGCACAAACACTACAATTTCAGAACTATTTTCTACCATCGTTAATCTAGCATTACACTATACATTTAACCTGTGTTTTCATTCTGTCTTCTCCCAGCCCCCCACCCACAGCTTTGATTTCAAGAAAATATTCTGCCAACTACTGTATAGATCACATATAGGGTAAGTGAACAGTGGGCTCAAACATAAAAAATAAGAAATACATAAAGACAGAACTTGTACAAAACGGCCATGGGGCAGGGAGTCAGCCTGGAGAGTGTTTCCCCTTTTGGATATATGCCTTGATGCTGCATGCATCCAAGTTACTGGGCTGCCTGTTTGAGAGTTGCATTAAAGGGCTGAGCTGATTATACATTGGAAAATGTGAGGATTTGCATGGCAGCAGGTCTGAATGTGACCAGTTCCCCTTCCTCCTTATATTCAAAGATGCTTAGTTCCAGAATTGCCCAGTAAAACAGAGGCAAGAAGGCAGATGTTTAACCTGCATTAATAGCTTGGGATAGTCTGATGAATGTGTATTATTGTATATACTTAATTAATTTGATATTTTAAAGTGATGTGTCTGTGCCATACAACTACACAATAAAGAAAACACCAGAAATTGACACTCCATTTCAATACTGCATAGCTTTCATGCATTTGAGTGTTGTTTATAAATATTTCCAGTACAGATAGGGAAACCTGTGACCTGTGATTATTTTGTCATTTCATCACCTTTATGAATTTCTCTACCTATATAATAGTGCCTCAATGGGTACAAACTCCCATTAACAAACACTACTTCTTACTATGTAAGTAAGAGCCAGTTCATTGTAAGCCAAATAGCCCACCTGGTCAACAGGGGTCAATTTATCGAAGGAATGCCAGAAGTTTTTGCAATAATACAGGTCAAATTAAAACTGAAAGGCAGCATATAATTGGACATTGGCCACACAAATAACAAATTATGAAAAAAACATGCTGTCAAGGTCAAAGTGTATTGTGGAGTGAGGCTGTAAAATTGTCCCAACTCAAAGTGTTTTCTTTTAGGTTGAACTAAAATAAATAAAAAATAAAAGAGGTTAGTGTCAATAAATCTAATAGTCAACTCATAACTGCACATATGTACCTGTAACTGTCTGAGACAGGGAGTTCACACTGTTCACACACATGCTTGAGTCAATATGAAGTCTAATGGGGTAAACAAGAAATAGTTCTGTCAGTCAAACATTGGAGGGCTCCTCCTGCTCAAAGAATTGCCTAAGGCCTTTGGGTGGGTCCCCATGGCCAGTTGGACTACTCCTGTTCTCTGGCATGCAAGACAACAAATAACAAAGAGACAGTTCTTAAGGGACATAAAACATATGTGTAAA
This sequence comes from Verasper variegatus, assembly GCA_026259375.1. Classification (NCBI taxonomy): domain Eukaryota; kingdom Metazoa; phylum Chordata; class Actinopteri; order Pleuronectiformes; family Pleuronectidae; genus Verasper; species Verasper variegatus. The sequence continues at coordinate 9,009,630 of CM048046.1, read as the reverse complement.
TACTATGTAAATCTGTAAAAACACACTTTGATCAAGTTTGTCACTTTCAAACCTTCAGGAAAAGTTAGTGATTTAACAATGACATCTGGTGGAAAGTACTTAACTTAATATGAAATAAAGTAATGTCAAAGTCAAAAACTCCTACTGAATAAGATGTCAATTTTCACTGAAAGAAGCATGCATACATTTTGCATCCAATACGATAAAAAAGGGACTGACAGTGTAAATAAGTCAAAGACTCCTACAGTCGACGCTAATGAGGCCTACTCCGGAAAAAAATCATTGTAAAAGAGAACAACATCTCTATCCATACTTTGGTGAGACAGTTTCAGAAGCACTTCCTGTTAACCTTTTCATAATGACTGAGCAAAGACTCCACCAGGCTGCTGTGATGAACTATGCAACACAGTGAGGTCACAGATACTGTTATGATAACTGCTTCAACCAATAAGCAGCATTTTCATGGGAGATTTAGTCACGATTGTGAAAATATACATTTAACCATTTCATCATTACGGACGATTATCACTACAACATTTTAAAAACACAACGCAGTAAGTGCTATGTTCACACACAACCTTTCTCACCTCTCACTTTTCTCTGACAGTAAACATTTTCCACAATTAAACTGAGAGCAACCAGACAACCTTCTTTCAAAAGCTGCCGGACCACTGACATATTCTGTGTCTAAACAGACTGAGCAGACTTTCTATGGTATCTAGAACTAAGAAGAACGACATATTAGAGGCATTCTTAATGTTTATACTCTAGAGTGGAGCATTTTGAGTCTGAGGAAACTAGTGTGAAAGTGCAATATTAGTTGGCTATAGTGGTCAGCGCTTGAGTTCAGACACTGAAGACGGAAAGATAAACAAGTTCACTTGCTCAATCCCGAAAATCATTACACAAAGAGTGTAGAAAACATTCAGCTGCAGACTCATGTTTATCTGGTTCTGAGCTTCACTGTCATCAGTTAAATTAAGAAACTTTCTTGGTGGTTCATCATATCAGTTGTCACTAATTTAACTTTGCTGCTGTTGAGACTGCATGTAGTTGTCAGTAAGCTAGCAAAGATAGTTTATGAGACAAGATCCGCTCTGTAAAAGCAATGTACCACCATAAGGGAAATGTTTCTTCAGTTCCAACAAACCCAACAGAGTGAGATATCACATTCCTGGAGTCTCATGCCATAGCACTCTCAGAAGCTGCATCTCTCCACTCAACATTTAGTCATATCATGAGTAATTTGCTCTTTTAAAGTTGCTATTTTTGAACCACAACCTTCAGTATTTGCACCCAGGAGCAAATAAAAACAAAAGGATTGGGCTCAGTGTCAGCAATATGGTACCCTCTTTCCAGAGAAGTACAGACCTCTCAGCATTTCCCCCGTTCATTGGGTTTAGGTAATGTGCTAAAATGCTCAAGTGTTGGGCCTAAATATTGTAGTGGAAGGGAATACACTGAGATGTGGATGGATGGCAACAATAAGAGCTATACCATAATACCTCATCACCAGTGCTAGGGATACATGTTGTTGTTAACCATTAAAACGGGTAAGACGAACAGGCAGAATTCGGGGGTGTCACATTTCCCTGAGAATTAGACAAATCAAAATTCACTGCGTTTGGTCATGGTTGTGTGAAAAAGGTGTGATCTCCATTTTAATAATCACTCACACCCATTACATCTATCATAATAAGGAACGATGTCAGATACAACTAGTTTCACCACCTTTCAGTGTGCACAGCGACTTTCAAACTCTAACCCTTTACTTTAATTTTTTCGTTTTAAAAGCCAATGCGTGATGAAGAACAGTGTTTTATCTTAAAAAAAGCTTGAGTCCTGTTCCAGAGTGGATCTGGAATCATGCCTGTCTGCTCACATCACTTTTAGGAGGGCTTCTTTTTTTCCGTTAAGGGCCACCCCTCCTCAGGCAAATCTGAGGGCCCATCATAAAATGCAAAGCGACATGTGTCCCCATCACTAGCCAAGGGTGCCAACTGTCTATTCACTCTGAAAGGGGGCACTTGTTCAGCAGAGGCAAAGATATAAACACTGCTGTTCGGCTTACACACACCTCAAAGCCAAGTGAATACAATACAGTAAGTGTCCGCTCACAACATGAACCATGGTTTATATTTTGCTGTAGCTCGAGGTGATTGATCACAAATCCCTGATGGCAGAACAACAAAATCCACAACATCTACTAACTAATAACACAGTTGTATAGGGTTGATCAGTATATTGGTTACAGAGAATACATTCAGACGTGACAGATCATTACATGCCTTAAGTGATCTCTGTTAAGAAACACTGATAATCTGGAACAAACACAAAGTAGGCATGTGGTTGTCTGTGGTGTGACGTGGGTGATGGCTGCTAATCCGTGGTGGACAGACAGACAGACACTCCGACGGAGGCGCAACCGTCCACCATTACGCCTCCATAAAACAGGCTTTTCACGGTTGAGCTAATCTGACAAAGTTGTGAGATCAGTGGCTCATAAAGCCGTAATCATACCCATCCGCGGCTAAAAAGAGCAGGCAGCTCAGCAATAACCGGTGGCAATACTGTTTATGGTGTCGATAAACTTGAGTGACCCCACGATGCCTTAAAAATAACAGCTACCTATTTCCAACTAACCCATCAACAACAACAGGCTATCTCATGCTAGCGTTAACTTGGCTTGCCGACAACAACCTGCCCATCTGTCCGGCTACACAACCAGCGGCTAACTAACGCGAGCTCACAGTCGAATGTGCGGCTCTCGGGGGTTTCACGGATTCGTTGAAAGTCGCCAGACACCGGAGAACGCGCTGCTTTAAATAAAGATGCGGACTGTGATATTTAGCCTGGATGACGGTAGTCGTGCAAATAGCGATACACGGCAGACAATGAAACCGACCCCGTCACCGCCTCACCGAGCCGCTAGTGGCTGGGCGCTAGCTAGCGAGCTACGTTAGCCTGCTAACGCTACCTCCCTGGACACCCTGCCCAGACAGACAGTCGCAGAGTGTATTCACAAATAATCGAGCGTTAATTACGCACAGAATTTGTTTCGTGTTGCCTCACTACAAGTAAACAAAAACAACTTACATTTCACATTGTAGTGCGAGCATCCCTGCGCAAACTTTGTCGGCGAAGTTAGTTGTATTATTGCTGGACTTTTTGGATTCCTGTGTGTTCGGAAGGTGTGTGTGTGTGCTGCTCCGCGACACGCAAACTGTTACCTTGCACGTTAGCTCAGATGAGGCTATGCTAGCTAGCTTAACTTGCGTTAGCCGAGCTAACGCCGAGAGAGAAACTTCATTCGTCGTCACAATTTAATTGGAAATCGAAACATTGGACTAGTTGGACCGGTGGTGGAACACGCGGACTTACGGAGTCTAGGAGGAGCTAAGCCGAGTTTCCCCCCGCGGTTTTCGGGTGTTTGAGGTCGGTGTTTCGCTGGCTTCGGTGTAAAAATCCCGGGGATCCCCTCTTGTCTGTCCGCTGCCACTCCGGCTGCCAGATAATGAGCCACCACAGGCGGCGTCATGCTGCGTTCAGACACACCTCGGAAATGTTAACTTTCCAACTGATGACATAGAGATAAAATGATGCGTTTGGAACCACTGGACGGAAGTACTTCAGGGAACACAGGGAGTCAAAACAAGGGCAGAACAGCCAGACTCCTGCACGAATCAAATTCAAATTGTCAATCATACACTTCAATTGCATGACAGTCTGTTTGAATGAGTCTCACTATCCTGCATTGGATAATGTTTGTTTGTCACAGAAACGTCACGGTTCCCCCCTATTCGTGTATCACCTCAGCTTTTGTATGTATTTCAATATGTGTTGTGTTGTATTTTATCTTGAGTCTGAATAATCAGAAGCATCATCATCATCATCAGGCACTTCCATCAGTCTTTACATACATCAAACATTAAAGGTCATGTATCCACTTGACCCTTTCATTTGAGATGTTTTACTTTATATTTCAGCTGTATTGGTCCCTACATTGTCTGCTTTGCTGTCCATATGGTCCTCAGTGGCTGTTTTAATGACAAAACTTACATTTAGCATGTTTTATTTTACGACAGCAGTGTGTCACAGCCTGTGTCACATGAGCACCACATACAGTATGTCGTATATCTTGAAGCTTCTTTATGTGCATTGGTCTTTGTGTGCATGTACATGTGCGGCACAGTCAGCTACTTTCATAATTGTCATTCTCTTCCACTGCATCCATTGACACACAAGAGTAGTTTTGGACCAGGCCTCAGACCATACATCAGAACAAGTGACGGCTCCATATATGGGTATATTCCTGAATCACTGGCAGCATAGACAATACAATGGATCTGACCCAATGCCATTCCCACAGTCTCCCTGACACCAAAGCAGATTGTTTGCAAAATTGGTAGGAGCAGGTGTTCCTAACTTTTTGGTTTATGATTTCAATGCACCAGAGCTCCATGACAAACTAAACCCTGGCTGCTACCTTCCTGAGAGCCTTTGTCCATTTCTGAGGATCATTGTTGTCCTCAGGAAGTACTGAGTCCTGCACAAACAGGTCATGTGACATAACTGGACTACATGACAAACAATGCCTGGTCACAACTCATGATCTTGTGTTGCTGTTCCTTTGGTTATTCTGCCTGAAAACCTTTATATTGCCTGTCTAATTGTATAGATGTCCAGATAATAATAATAATAATAATAATAACGTTAATTGTTTAGCACTTTTCACTAGCAAAGTGCTTCACAATAAACAATATAGAATTCAGAGTAAAAATAATAAAAACAAAGATACCGATGATAAAAGTCAAAGACATCTTGTGATACAAGTTTTTTATACAGATTTGTCTTCAGAAGGGAGATAAAAAAGTAACCTATTCTGCTAGTCTAATCTCTTCTGGCAGATTGTTCCAGTGTAGGGGCCCTCATGGCAAAGGCTCTATCTCCTTTGGTTTTCAGCCTAGATTTAGGAATGGCTAGCTAGGCCTGGCTCATATGCCGAGCGGCAGCATTCTGGACTAACTGCAGACGGTGGACTAACTACCACACCCAGATTTCTAGCTGAGGACTTAGTAAATGGTGCTAGTTCACCAAGGATTGCCGTGATATCATCCATGTGCTGGAGGTGGGACCAAAGACAATTACATTGGATTTGGAGAGGTTTAGTTTTAGAAAGTTGTTTACCATCCAGTGTTTTATTTCAGCGAGGCACTTGTGGAGAGTTGCAATGTTTGATTGGTCATAACTCTAAACTCTGAACCTCCAGGAGTCAGTCAGCCTTGTAGAGGTTCAAGCCAGGGAGATAACAATGCAGATGACTGCGTCCTTCACTTTAACATGGAGGAAATGTTCTCAGTTCATGTTGCTCTGCAGGGCCCGAAACATGTGGTAAAGGAGGAATGGAAGCGGCAGCCCCCTCCTAAATTGTCTACTCTAATGTATTCAACAAGTACAGAAAGGAAAATTAAGTAAAAGTCTTTGCTACTAGCTCCATACTGGATCACTAGTACCAGACGTGCTTTGTATTTGTCTAGCGTTGACCCCAGAGGATGCATACAAGGCTGAGTGTGGAGAACAGCTTAGTTTACTGTTCCTTAAATAGCTTGTTTAATGCCCTTCAGGTGCAGGTGAATGCTTTCCCAGTGAGAATGGAGTACCACTCGTCATCCGTTCCAATATGACAAGAAAAAAAAAGCGGAAAGTGAGGAGAAGAGGGGCTCTTGACAAAATGGGCCAGTTGTTTTTTTTTTTACAGAAACAAACTCTTATTCCTCTCTATTCCACCTGAAACAGAATTCAGCATCTTTACAGATTATCCAGCTCTTGATTCACATCTAAAACCTGTTAGACATGGAACACAAGTTCAGAGTGAGTGGAACAGTACATCACCCAAAATACAACACTGCTGTTAATATTTGATGCTTATTTTGACATATTTGTTCCCTTTAGAAATCGCTTTTGGGAAGAACAAGTTGATTAATTCTAATGTACCACTAATAAACATTGGTATATTCTAGTTAGAAATATTTATAGCCTTCAAACGTTAAACATTTTCTTCTTGAGATTTATTACACAAGAGTCATGAAAAAGGATTAGACCAAATAGACTTAAAGTGTGGATGCCTTTGAAAATTCAAACTAAAGGTTACTATTTTCTTAGACACCACAGTAGTTGGCAACCTTTTGAATTGTGAAAAGGGGAAGACAAGCAGCAAAGGGCCGGTGGGAACAGAACCTGCTGCAGGACTCGAGCTTAGGAATATACTGTAGTTACTCAGTGGTGTGAAATTAATCATCCATCATACAGCCCCTGGTATTCACTCAGTTTATTTTGCATTGTTATGCCATTTTTACCCAGTTTGAATTACCTCCTAGTATTTGCAGGTTCATATAGGTACGATCACCATAATTAACTGAGCATTACTCTCATGCAAACGGGCCCGAAAATAAAACACACCTGAGTCAATACACTCACTATCCTGTCTATAAATGAAAGGGAACCAGTAAATTACAAATTTTCAATCATATTTTATTGAAAAATTATTGAAAACAACATAAGCATTAAAAACGTAGGCATTGGATAGAATATGGCTAGTACTCAAGTTTAAGCTGTGTCCCACAGCGTACCTTAAATACCAAGCGTTGAGATTTCTACATAGGATAGCTAAAAATACATACACACTTTACTAAATTGACTTTATAAAAAGTCACTGTACAATAAAGGTTCAACAAGTGGTGAGTCTATATAAACATACTGTAAAGAAACAAGTTAGTAGATCTATCCAGACAAATTAAAATATAACAAAATAAAATAATTTCAATTTTTGAATATCTGAAGATTATTGTCAGCTCAAAAGTCTAAATGTGATTTGTAAAAATTACATCAATGGGGATTCATATATTATGGAACTCGAAAAATACATAAGTTGAATGTGTTTTTGTTTTGTTAAAAAGGTATGAGGGAGCCCTCATTGCAACCAAATTATATAAAATCCAGAAGTAATGAAACGTTGCTCATTAACAGACTCAACAGAGGCATCTTCTGGTCCAAAGATGAACTGCACACAATGGATTGTGCGCTGTCCCCAAACAATGTACACTGCCAACTCACCAACTGATTAATCTGTGAAAATATATTACAAGAGGTCTCTATTTTTTTTCTAATATGGATTTTGTACAAAAATTATCTACCAAGAATTTATTATTCGCAACCCAGGTCAGAAAATATTGTACAAAGGGTCCACATCAGTAACTTCCATGCATGAAAAAAAAAAAGATAACTGCATCCATACAAAAAAAAAGGCAAGATGTAAAATATTTACCAACATTATAAAAATATCAACATGAATAAATTAATTTCTTCTACATTTCTTTACTGCCCCGCCCACCTACTGCCTCTTTTTCCAAGCAATGGAAAAGAGACCTGTCAGAGACGTGAAGAAGCTTTTACAAGTCGCTGCGTGTCCTCCACTGCTCTAATCAGGAGTCCTACCCTGCCCCAATGTCCTGTCAGCCATCAGAGACGATGGAATACATTTAACAGTGGCTGTAATTGTTTAACAACGTTTTAGAAATGGAATGGCAGACAATCAGGAAGCAATCTTGAGAGGCTAATAAAGTGAAGGCTTAAACTTTTGTCACCTGTTCCAATCCTCTCAAAGCTCAGCTACAATGGTCTGATAGAAGGTTGTTATGAATCAGTCTGTTGCTTGTGATCGTGTACCAGCTACTGTGACATGAGAGACAGAGGGCTCCTCATAGCAGGCTAGCAAGGCTGGTGGTGGGGCCGTTCTGGGCTTGGATCTGGACAGGAGGGGGGCCATCAGTCCACTAGAAAACAGAGAGAAATACTGTGATTACAGCACTGCAGTACGGACACTGAAAACAGACCAATCACAGGGTAGCATATAGGTGCTTTCAGACATGAACTGAACTCCAGATAATCTCTTGAAATGATTCAGAGGGACTGTGTGTGAGAACAGAAATGTCCGAGTCAGTTGGTGTGGACATTCTCCAAAGCTTCTCCTGCCCAGCCGCTAGAAAAAACTCTGGATAATGTCCGAGTGAGCCCATGTGAGAAAACAGCAGGCGATTGTCCAGATGATTCACCGCAAGGTAGTGGGCGCATTCTTACACGCAATGGATGCAAAACTATTGAAAAAAATAAGAATTCTCATCATGAAAAAAGAGGTGCCTTACATATAGAATATGCAGGCGACTCAATTTGGAAAGACAACGAGAATCAAGAGCTTTCGGTGTCGATGTGCTGTAAGCAAACAAGCGATTTCCTGGGCAGAATTTATGAATCACGTCCTGCCTCCTGCGTCACCACTCGCCCGAACGGTCTGGAGATGTCTGTGTTTTTTTTAGCGAGTCTGAACTCGCCTGCTACGTTCCTCATATGTGACAGTCAAACTCCTGACCCCATTGCGTGACATTTTCTGGACTTCATGTATGAAAAGAGATTAATACAGATAATTAAGACAAATGATATGTAATAAATCAAAAGACTATATTCTCCTTGACATACACTGATGAGGTTATGCTCTGGGAGGCTGCAGGCAGCAATGTGGTCCTGCAGCAGCTGCTGGGAGAAGTTCTGGTGCATCTGAGCTGCTTCATGGGCATCAATAGTGTTCCCGAGAGCCTTGTTCAAGTCTGTAAGCACAACACGCAAACAAGATTTATCCTCGACCACAGCTTGTATCTCGAGGACAGAGATTTTGTGTTGGTTAAGTATTCGTACAGTCTTACAAAGGTCTGCAAAGCCTGTGCTTTTATTTAAAAATGTTTGTGAGGCGATTCCGTACCTTTCAACAAAGCTGACGACCACAGTTGGACAGACATGTCAGGGATCTTGCTGGCCAGCTGCATGGCAGGTACAACCATGTTGTTGCTTTCCTTTAGAGGGACACAACTTGTTAAAGAAGCAAAAAGACAAACACACAGGTGAAGGTGCTCATTTTATAAACAGTGTAAAGAATTAAAAAAGTGTTGATCCTCTTACGTCTCTTTTCTGTGTTCCCCCAGTACCACCACTAACACTGTTACTTAACAGAATCATATCATTTACCTCTCTTCTACTTTGAAACCTTATACTTATTTTCTCTAACCATAGCAGATGGATCACAGATGCGTGACACTCTATCAAATTAGAGATAGGGTTTACCCTAAAAGCTCAATGAGAAACTGAAAAGCTGTGGTTACTCTCTCTGGACAACGTAATGGCTCCTACATTAAATTCTATTTGAACTGATCGTACCAACGATCCTTGTGTTAAAGATCATTGTTAGTCTCTCTCTGTGGGTTATTTTTGCTTTGTGCCGTTATTGTGGTGGAGTTTTTGTACCTGCTGGTTTCTGCTGCCGGGATGGGAGAGAGGGTGAGTGGGGATGTGTTCGCATTAATCATGTTGTTTATTGCAAAACTCTGCTGTGACATGCTGCCAATCAACCTCCATTTATTGTTCTTGTTCAAATTAAGTAATTTCTGTTTTCACCAACAAATGTAAATTAAATGTTGGAGCTAATTACTGGGATACGAGGCCGATGTAAATGCTGCTATTTTGGGGCAGAATTTATAAACAGATGTATAAATAAGGCCCCAGTTGTAAATGGCATGTCAACAGAGTAAACAAGAACCGATTGATGGAGTAGAAAATGTTGTCTTTCCTTGTCCCCATTCAAGTAAAGACTAAAAGAAAAATAATCTTCTGCTCTGGTGACATGGGTGTTATAACCGCTTGTAAAACACCCAATTCATTGCCTAAACAGTGTAAGGTGAGAATCAGACATTAGATACATGTCGTCTTACTCTGTGGTTTCCCAGAACGTAGAAGATGTGGCCGAGCAGAACAAGAGAGCAGGCAGTCAGTCTGTTCAGATCCTCAGCGTTAGACATCTTCAGGGTTTCCCTCAGGAAACGTCTGCAACACAAACACATATGAGCGTCAGTACACTTGTGGAGCCGTGAGTTTGTTCACTGTAGTCCACTTGAATGCTGTCATACTTGGCCTCGTTGTAACGTCCTTGAAAGAAGGACAGGAGTCCCCTGATGTAGAAGGCTGCAGCGCGGAGGCAGTGGGAGCTGAATCACAAAACAAAGACAAGTTAATATCATGAACAAGTTTGAACAAAAGCATAGTTTTGATCTAATATCTTGTGCTATTCATACACACTGTAGAACTCCTGTGCATCTTACCTTACTGGGAAGTTGTGGTCTGGATTTATTCTCTCTAGGAGGCTGTACAGCTGGAGATCAAACGCAATGGATGAAATGTTAAAACAGATTTTAGTGGCTAAGTTTACAAGGTGTCTCCACTCATCATGTTGTTGACTCTCATTTCAAACTTAAAGTGAAGGTATAATCCAAGGTCACCTGGATAACCCATGTGTGTTCTTAAACCTGAGATAAGGGTCACTTGTATTTAGTTATCAAAGCTTGGTCGGGTAAGAGACATTTTATTGAAAAGTTGACAGAAGTGCTCTCTGGTGGACAAACTGTGTAATTTCAACACTGACTATACAAGGAAATAAAATAAACATGTTCCTAATGTTAATCACGTGTTCCTTTGTTATTTGCCTGAGCAAAGCACTTCCTCCTGAAGTGAAGTACTTCACTGAACATTACACCGTTTAAGTAGTGGAAGACACAAACCCATTGTTAGTCAACTGACCTCCTGGTGTCTGTTTCCTTCCCTTATATAGACACTGGCCAAATTAGTTACAATGTATGTCCACAGTTCCTGGTGTGTGGTGAGCTGAAAGAAAAACAAAACCGACATGTTGACACAATGAGAAAACAGCTACAGCAGCGAAAATAAGAAGAGTATAAATGAGGAGAAAAATATATATAACAGTGTCTCGGATTCAGCAAAGTCACCACGTACTCACCCGCAAAGCTGTAGTGAACTGTGCCTCAGCATTATCCATACAGTTCACTGAGATACAGTACAGACCCTGGGATATGAGAGGAGCAGGAAGAAACACACCTTTTTAGACTGACAAATAGAAACGTCGGGGTCTGTGTTTCAAGTATTTAAAAGACGTATTTCAATATATTTAGTTGTAGTTATGGTTTGGTTTCTTTGAGTGTCCAATATTTAAAGTCTATAAAGTGGAACAGTTACTTCAGGTTACTTCATACGTTTTGTTAACATGCTAGCTTTCGGTTTTTATCATTTGGTTGTTGACCGAAAAATGTTCCTTTAAAATATCAGTTTGTTTTAGGTATGAGTATTTAGAATTTAAAAGGTTTGTCATAACACCAATTGCTTTGATTCTCAATCCATTAAAAAAAAAAAACACTGTAAAAGAGAGTGGTAACCACTTTTCACACACATTTCTGAATTCTATAAAATTTTAGTCGATACCACGGCTTTCTGGCAAGCACTTAAAGTTGCAAATACAAAAGCACATGTCCAAGAGGGTTTAAGGTTTGAAATACTCACTAGGAGCGTGTGGAGCTGAGCAGCGTGGTTGGTGAATAACCTGGGGGACTGTTGGCACAGCTGACACACCTGTGAGATCTGGACAGACACAACAGCCAGTGTTCACTTTCACATGATGGTTCAAGCATGCAAAATTGTTTTCGTGAGATACTATAAAATTGAGCTCCTGACGCAGCCGGCCTTCTCCTAGACTGTATTTTTGGCACATTGCAGCAAATTAAACGCAGCTAAACCCGATAAGTGTCCATAAAAAAATAAACAATATACCTCTTGTAACGCAGTGGCCTTGTGGCCCGTGACGAGTCGACACATGATGATGTGTTCCAGTAGAATGACTTGAAAGGTAGAGAGGATGGGGCTGCAGTCCAACACTGAATCGCACACAAAGACAAAAGAAACACAGATTGTTAATATTTAGTTATTCAAACTGACATTTTGTTTTGAAGAACACATGACATAAAACTCACTTTTTAGTTTCTCTAGTTGCATGAGAGCCTTGTCTGTGTACTTCTGGGCTTTCTCCAGATAACCTGCTTGCATGGAGTGCATGACTGTCACCTGTAAAATGTCAAGAGGGAGTAAGTGTTAAACACTGAAAAACAAATTCCTGATCAAACACTTCGAGCCACACTGGCACTTTGCAAGCTTTTATCCAAGTGCCACTAGAGAACTTAACTAAATGCAATATCCAACTGTGCAATATTATAATGTGCACTGGTACATCCATCTGTTTCAATACCTTACATTTTATGTATTTATTGCTCGTGTTTTTCTACATATATTTATTGGATTGGCATGTGTCCATTCTGTGTTTTCTACAGTGTGCAATGACAATATAGGCATTGAATTGAATTAATACAAAGTATGTTTCACTGAGGTGTGAAGCTGCCCATGAGAATAAAGAAAAACTGTTTCATATATTAACACTTAATTATAAGTTGTATATTAATTACAAATAACAGTGCAGGTTGACGTGTTAAGTTGGAGAAAAATCTCAGCCACACCAGCTTTGATGCTTATTTTGGGAGATGATTTCTGGTGTAGTGATGTTGTGGCATTACCAAATACACGAGGACACACATGTGCTCCTTGGGCAGCCAGTGGAAGAGGTCGGCTGGGTTGCTTGGAAGAATCTCGTCGTCGTGGAGTGTCGAGATGGTCTGGATACACTGCTGCAGCTGCTTCAGACACGGCTTCACACTCTTCACCTGGAGAAACGAGGACAGGATAAGAAAAATGTTTTTTACCTCCTTTTTTCTTTGAAAAACCCAGACACCCCTTACAGCTCTATCCTACTTTTTTTTAACCTTCCAAACTAGGCTTCCTACCTGTCCAGCATCCAGGTAGTGTGTGACCTGTAGGACCAGGAAGAAGACCCTGAGGGACTCCTTCTGGATCGGGGTTTCCCTGCCAGTTTTCTACAATAGTTCCGCACAGTGTGAGCAGAGGATGCACTTCGCCGAGCTTCCTCTCCATTAGCAGCAACTAAAAAAGATAGAGTGTTGTTTATTATGTATATAACGACACTATTACTGTTAAATGTTGGTGTTTCACATAAACATTCACATAAAAAAAAACTTAAGTAAATATAATAATCCTGTGTTGGAACACATCGGAGCTTAATGCTGCTATGTAGTAACGGCACATATAAAATAACAGGACTCACCATTCCTTTACTGAGGAGAAACAATGCCCTGAAAAAGAACAAACATCAAGTCAGTGTTTCTCCCTCAAACCTTCTAACATTCACTGCATATTATTTAACATGGTTGGTAGAAAGAATTGATTATTTTCTATACAATGGGAACTTTGTGATGTGGGAATGTGATCTTGTCTGAAACCCTGATAAAAGAAATTGGCGCAGAAAATGTAATTATCTTTACCATAAAGGTCAATTTGAATTTGCTGTGTAGCTAATCAGCGTGTTGACTTACAATATGCAATTTAATAAAAGGCATATGATGCTTCATGTATTCTGGGATTCTTCTGTGAATGAAACTTGCTTTCCACGAGTTTCATTGTCTACTTCCGTTATCTGATTTGCAATAACATTTAAAAACAGCAAATACTCTACATGACCATAGAAACTGAGGCAAAATGGATCAGCAAAGGTATGAAGTATTTTTGTGTGCCTCAGATTAATAACTAGGTTTGATGAAATTGGAGGCATCATACACAATAAACCTGCGATGTACACACATATCTGAGCCTAAAAAAGGTAGGTACAGGTACCAAACAAGCAAATGAAGGGGAAAAAAACCACCAGCTCGCACAATGCGAGACTCCAATTTTCACTTATTTATTGTCCTGACATCCCAACACCAAACTGTTGCAAAAAATAAGTGAACATTGGAGCCCTGCAGTGTGTGAGTTGTTTGATTTATTTAGGTGTGCTGTAATAACCACAAAAAGCTTTGACCTTTACCTGGTATATTCTGAGCCCACCACTCGGGCGTACTCCGCTCCAACACCCAGGAGGTCACACGCTGACACCAGGTCTTTCTCCAGTGTATGAAGTTGCTGGAAGAGACAATACAAAACACTGCTGTCATCACTTGAAGCTCAACGTTTGCTATTATGACACAAAGTCCAAACCCTAGAATGCAGAATATAATAACAATTACAAAGTGCATGTGTCAGCAAACTGGAGTGAGATTAGATATCACATCTTAATTAAAGCTGTTGTGACTCTGCTCACTGTGTGACCTGCATGTGAAAATGAGCTGAGTGGGAACAGCGATGTCTCATACATACCGCCAACTGGAACAACAATCTGCAGTGCCAGTATGGTGTCTGCTGGGAAATCTGGATGGCCTTGCGCAGTAGGGGCTTTGCAGAGTCCACCAAATTCTGAAAATTGATAACAAGGGTCAATAATAAATACCAATGTCCCTCCCCCTTCGCTTTAAGAAAGAAATGGTTACTGGTTCCATAGCATACGGTGGTAAAGGTCCTGGCTACTGCAAGCATCCACTGTTGCCAAACTCTGTGTTTAATGGACACTGATATTTTGTCCTCACTCTCAGACCTTTGGGGTCGACATCTGCATTTAACAAGTTAAGAACCTTCTCTCCTGTGGCTCTGCTTGTTTTGTGTTGTTACTTTAGTTTTCATTGTAGAACAAAAAAAAAAAACTTTAATGACAACACTTACAGGGGTACATGGAACACTATTACCATGTTAACCAGATTGAGACACTGCCATGTAAACAGCATATGCTTGAGAAAAGCAATAATCAAGTGAAGACGTGGAGTATTCCGACTTTTGTCACATCACGCAGACATGTACACGTCTTGAATCACATTATAACATCCTATTGGAGTTTTCACTGCATTTTGAGACACTGACTCACAACAATTACCAACTGCCTGACCACACATCTCCTGGGTGTTAACAAGATGGAAAGATAATCCAAAAGGAGCTGTAGCTTTCTGCAGGATTTGAACGACAACAGCCAAAATAGCGCACGGTAGCGTCATGCATTAAAGTATTCCGGTTTTCAGGATGCAGTTTAAAAGTTGTGTAAAAACTTTGTCACAATCTGACTATTCTCTGCATCATGTGAACAGGAACATGAATGGAATATTCTATGAGCAACTCATGTAAACACCATAATCAAAATAAGGTCTTATTAGAATATTGATGTCACTGATTATGTTGCACTTATGACAAAGTGTAATATGGTGCTATTTCATATTTAGTATGGATATATTTCTTAGACATAAAAGTTGGTGATGCTACTTTGGTGTGCTTCAGTGCAGTACTTTGATCGCATTTGAACAATATCGCGATAGCACCGATCATTCAGTTCACTGTGGTCGTGGAACCAGACTTTCATCACTTCTCTGCTCGTAGCACCAGGAACTTATGAACACATTCTCCTGATCCTGAAGTGTCACTTGATGCGAGGAGGTGCTGAATGTGCGAAGCTAAGCTAACATGTCTCTCCCCCCCCCCCCCCCCCCATCCTCTCAATGAAGCCCCCTGAATGTGAGTTACCTGTTGGCAGAAGAGCTCTGACAGAATACTGGCTGCTTCAAACTTAACATCTTCAAACTGCGGGACCTGCTGCGAGATGAACCACTGCGGAACACAAGAGAAGACATGTCATCAATGGAGCAGTGGGAATCCCACACAGGAGCAACAGTCCAGAGAGGGAGCGAGAGGGACCGAGAGGGACAGAGAGGGAAAGAGGCTGGACGAACACTCCACATTTCAGCAGGCCGAATGAACAAAGGCTCTAAACGTGTGATTTGCATGTTTTCTACAGATGCGACCGAGCTGCTTAAAGGCTTCGGCCGCAAGTTGCTCTAGCTGCCTGCGGCCTACAGCCGGCCGCATCCCCGCTCTTTCCTACGGCGAGCGCCCCTCACCGCTTTCTCCAGGTGGCTGCGGGCCAGCTCGCTGTTCTTCGTGTGGTGGTAGAGCACCGAGCCCAGCTGCAGATGTGTCCGGGCCTCGATCCTCTGCGGGGGCTTGAACTGGAACACTGCCTGTAGACAGTGCACGCAGAGCCGGATTTTGGGCGGACTGGAGGTTCGGAAATGCTCCGCGAAGCCGAGCAGGGCGAGGTACCAGCGCTCCGGGGCCTCGACGTTTGACGCCATTTTACCCGACAACAACAAGTTTTTCAGCGGTATAGCCAGATCCCCGGGTTGCCAGGTTCGCTCCGGTACATACCCACCCCCGCCCCAGTCAAAGCGCCGAGAGACCCAAGTCCATACCTTTTGTTGGATTGTTTGTAAACAAACTAATCACTAATTACAAATGACCACATCTCTCTTCTCTCATTTAAAACCAGTACAGACAGCACAAGCCCCAGTAACTACTACTTATTATGATGTACTAACTTTCCTCAAACTACAGTCTTGTGATCCTCTTAGAGATTTAAAATATTTACTATCTGATGTTTTTTATGAATTAAGATTGTGAATGTTTCTTGTTCTCAGGCCTCTTTTGGAAAAGAGATCTTAATCTCAATGTGACTACATGAATAAAAAAAGATAATTACATTATTTTGTAACAAACTGCTTTGTAGTATTTGTGTTAATTCATTGACAGGGATCATCTCTGAAAATATGTCAGATAAATGGTTAATTTTCTTCCATAGTCACTGAGCACAAAAGATTAATCATTCTCCTGTTTAAAAAGTGTCTTCAGTTATTATAGTTCTTATTTTTTAAGTCAAGTTCATGTGAACATATTCCTTTAAAGGCCACCACTAATTTGTCATGAGACAGCAGTACTATTATTTGAGACTATATTTTGTCAAATATACTCTCACTTTATAATATTTAATGGCAAATATACAATTACCTAAAATGTGCTGGGGAGGTTATGTTTTCATCTGAGTTTCTCTGTTTGTTTAAGAGCAGGATTAAAGAAAATTGAAAATGGAGAGGTGAGGCATGCCGAGAGGAAGATCCGGGAATTGTATGTTTTCAACATTGCATTCAAAAAATGTATATTCATAAATCTTGATGAAAACAAATCAGACATGTTTGGGGGACTGATTTTTCCAAATAAAAATCCATTTAGCTGACCTTCAGTTGACCCAAAAATTATCAATGACAATTGTGATAGAAATTTTAAAACCAATTTAACTGTGATTTAACTTCAATGACCAGCACTATTTTGCAATGAGAAAGTGTCTAATATCCTCTCACTTTATAATATATTTTGGAAAATATACAATAACCTAATATGTGCTGAGTTGTATGAAAACATTAGGTCAGGTTTTTGGGAGGGATAGAAGTTATTTAGTTTATTTATTTTTGTGAGAAACTGCTGTAAGAGTCCAAAAGTTCTGCAACAAATGTTATTAACTTAAGTTGGTGTGCTTATGATAAGGAAACCTGGCAACCCAATGTTCCGAATAAACTCGCGAGATCTCACGCCGTCGACGGGATTAGCTCGTGGGAGTTGTAGTCCAAAACACAGAGTACGCTGCTCTAATTCCTTCAAGACCTTGAGCAACACAAACAGCGCAGAGAGAGAGAGAGAGAGAGAGAGAGAGAGAGAAGCGACGAGCTGCAGAGTTTCCTCGGAGGCCTTCGTCTATAAATACACAACCCAGCGATCTGCGGCTCCACACCTGTCTCCTCAGAAACACACAACAACACGACACATCGGAGCCTGGGGCAAGTTGACAACAGCGAGTGCACACAAGTAATGTGTGCAAGGATCCGCAGGACACAGCAGCAGCAGCAGCAGCAGCAGCAGCAGCAGCAGCAGCAGACTGGTGACAACACAACACAACCCAGCTCTGTCAACACGACAGGCTTTTTCCACACGACCCAAGGTAACACACTGAACCAGTGCACCGCTGGATTTAACTGCACTCACCGTGCACGGGCCTGTCTGTCCGTTTTGTGTAGTTTATTTATTTGAGGTGTGGTCACCAAGTTATTTAACTGCGCCCATTCGGGAAATCGACAGTTGATCAAGTGGGATTGATTATTATTGCAAACAATGTGTCTGCCTCTTTGTTTAATGGATGTGTTGTTGTTGTTGTTGTTGTTTTCCTGAAATGTAATACCGTGTTTACAAGTCAGGCTGTTGGGTGCGCGCAGCCACGCACTATGGCGAGGATGCGCCGGCAGTGCGTGGCAGTGGGCTGTCACGCATGCACCGTGTATTTCTAACAGCCCTCCTCATGTTCTCTCACCTGCAGTGTGTTTCCCTGAATGAGTGGCTGGGTGTCTGATAAGCTGTGAGCCGCACACATGGCCCACCGTGTGCACGAGCACCAGAGCCGCCTGCCCGTGCCCCAGCCCACGGTGCTGGCTCTGCCACCTTCCAGCCAGGCCAAGGTGGGTTCCCGATACCACAATGACTCACTCACACGTTATGCTGCTGGAGCTCATGTGTGTCATCTGTTCTGACATGCAAGGGCAGTTTGGACATGGGCTGCATTGTAAGGGTCTTATTAATTCAAGTTGGGAATTTGGGGGGAAATTAAAGTCTTGGGCCAAAGAGATGGAAACCAGTACCAGCAGCCAATTATCATTCTTTTGTGTAATACTTTAAAGAACAATTCATTTTAAATGTCACCATCTCCGATATTGTTCCGTATCCGTTAAAGTTGCAGTGTGTTGAATTTAGCTGAACACCCCTCACCTCATCCTGTGGCAGTCTTCAGCTTTCATAAAAAAAACTCAACGGGTGTTTAGTTTGTAAATAACACCACAATTTGTATAATTTAGATGAAACACACTTGTGAAAAACATCACAAGGATTGTTTTATATAAAAATTCCCGTCAATAGATCTTTCACCTTAATCTTACACGCTTGACCTTTTTTACTGTATGATTTCTTTTCATAAGGCGAACCGTACACTCCTTGCTGCGACTCCAACGCTTGGCTCAGAGCCAGGTGGCTGTTGATGTGTCATGCAGTAAAGCCTTCCTGATACTATACATACTTCTGAAGGACCGGTCTCTCCCGGTGCATAGCTTTAAATAGCAGGGAGGTGCCTGTTAATCTCAAAATGCACTTAGTTTACAAAGCCACGCAGCAGGTAGCATGGTAGCAATGAATGAAACGCATCCTTACAGATGATATTCTAGTTTTCATGAATAAAGCTTATTTTAAGATAAATCATTTTAATAATACATTTTTATACAACACAAAAATAACAAAATAAACTAAACAAATAAAGACATAGTCATAAAGAGTCAACATAGTCAACACTCAAGTTTTTAATGTATGACCACCCATAAAAATTATAAAAGCAAGATCTAGCCAGAATAACCTGAATCAAAGGAAGCCACTGACTCAGCCTGCCAGCCTCAGGCTCTTATTACAAAAGCTCTGTTCCCCTCAGTCTTCAGCTGACAATCTGGAAAAGTTAAAGGCCCCTGCCAGAGGGTGTACGTTAGGTGATATAGTGTCAGCCCATGAAGGGACTTGTAAGTGTTTAAAAGAGCCTTAAATCGTTTCTGAAACACACTGGAAGCCAGAGTAAAGGGGCTGAGACCAGGGTGATGTGTTCCAGCCTGTTTAATGTGGTTACAAACCTGGAAGCTGAGTTCTGCACTGTTGATGAAAAAAAATTCTATTTGGGAATAAATGTATGAATAAATATATAAGATATGAGCTGGGGACTAAAGAAGAGCAGATTTTACAATGAAGTTACAGCTACAGGTGACCTCAGACAGTTACTGTACGTAGGTAGATTAACAGGTTATATGCTGTAATAGTTATGACGCATTGAACTGGTTATGAATGCGAATGAATGAAATCCATGACCGTGTCCTCCCTCCTCTGTTTTAAGTTGTGACACATGTTTGTGTCAGATGTTTGTCAGGTGCTTCTCTTATCAGTCAGTGGTATTGTTTATCGGGCTCATCCAGCCGCACGAAGGCTCACGAGCGCGCACACACACACACACACACACACACACACAGTCGTGTCTCCATGACTTCTGAGCACAGAAGTACATTGACTTATATGGATTTCCTGAAGACTTATTTTAACATAAACCATAGTGACTACTTGCCTTAACCTATAACCTTAATTATGTCTTCACCTTGAAATGTAATGATTAACATTTTGGAGACTTGTTTTTTGTCCCCATGAGCAGGTCAAGTCTCAATAATGTGACTGTGTAAACCTGCACCATACACAAACACACACACACGTTTCTACATCAGTTGTGTTATCTCTTGTGGTTTCATCACAAACAGTTGAGTCACTCTTGTGTTAACCTACATGCAGATTTTGCTGTTCTGTTGTTAATTTTGTGATTGACGCAGGTGTTAATGTGCTGATGTCTGTAGACTTTGGATTGAACTTACTTTCTTTGTCCACACTTTAATAAGGTAACCACTGGAAGGTCAAGTCGAGTTGTCCTGTGTGTTGTAAAGTGTGTCTGTGTGATCAAACAGGACCTAAGGCCCAGATTCACAGCTCTGGACTCCCTGCTGTGTGGTGCGTTCGCTGGAGCGGTGGCCAAAACCGTCATTGCACCGCTGGATCGGACAAAGATCATTTTCCAAGGCAAGAACAGCTTTCCAAATATATAGTGTATTAATAAATAGGCTACACTGTCAGTGACCTATGTATAGACTCTTGTGTCATACTTCGAACACTAAATGCTAACACAGTTTTTTCCTGTTTGTACCAGAAAATTCTCTGACTGTTGTAACTGCTCTTAACTAATTGTTAATCCTCTTAGTCGATGTTTAGCCTACATGAAGCAGTGTGTGTAGGTGGATGTTGTTCAACCATGAGAGTCACTCTGTTTCTTGTTGTTTCACAGTGTCCTCAAACAGATTCTCTGCTAAGGTGAGTTCAGTTGTCTGTCTGTTGGAAAATAACTCACTGATTATGAAGCTGTAATGGTTGAATGTATTCATTATAAAATAATTTATCATTGAAACATAAACAATTGATTGGATTTAATTTAGCAAATAAGAATATCCAACAGTTGGTTATTACTGCTTCACACATTTGTGTATTTACTTACTTTCCTTACAAATCCTTATATCCCCAATATTTTGACCAACAAAGCAAGAAAACCATACAGTAAACAATATAAATACACTGGTAATTAGCTATTGTCAACACATTTAACACATTTTGTCATTATCTTTGACATTTGGTGCCAAACAATTGATTTGTAAGCATATTGAATTGATAAATAATTGTTAATGTTAAGTAAAGTAAATCATTTTAGGTTTCAACCCAAGGAGGTACAGTATATCTGTAGTATTATTTCCAAGACAAACATACTTCATATGTGGGTCTACACTTTATGTTATGATTATTATAATCTTACAGCATCTACTGCTCCTAACAACATACTGTATATATATATATTTTTTCACTGTGTATCCAGGAGGCCTTCAGGCTCATTTACTGTTCATACATGAAGGATGGGCTCCTCAGTCTGTGGAGGGGAAATTCTGCCACCATGGTTCGGGTCATGCCCTACGCTGCCATCCAGTTCTGCTCCCATGATCAGTACAAAAAAAAGCTGGGAAACTACTACGGCTACCAGGGAAAGTGAGTAGAGAATATGTGTCTCAGCAGTAATGACTTAATCAAGTTATTTGTTTGTGTTTATGAAAAGATCATGGAGAGGTTTGTTTTAGCCCTGCTGGTGGTGTGGCGCTATAGATGTCAGTATAGGTCGATCAGTTGAATGAAATAATCTGAAAATAAGGAATGCATTGATATTAACTTAAAGACATTCATGGTGCCTGGAGGATCTTTTTTTTTTTGAGCAGCATCATCATCATCAGGTTGAAATATCATTTGCTCCAAAAATGTATACTATAGTTTGTGACCAAAAACCTAACGACATTCTCATTGGCCACAGCATGTTTTGTACTTCGTGCTAATCAGAAGATTCCAGCATGAATATTATGGTGAATATTATAACTGCTATCATTGTCATCATTAGAAGGCAAGCATGCTAACATGCTTAGCTATTATGGTGAACATGGTATATCATTGTCATCATCAGAATGCTAGCAGGCTAACAAAGTGAAACAATGGTCAATATTATATCTGCAGTCATTATAATCATTAGCATGCTAGCATTTGGTACACTGCAAAATGCCCAATCAGATTTAAGTGAAAACATTTAATAGCTCACAGTCATGTTTTTTAAACTGCTATGTCAGATGAGTTAATTACACATTTAATGAAATAGTTAATAGTTCATGTTAATTAGTTGTGTTGTTTTGTTTCAGGGCTCTGCCTCCTTTCCCACGTTTCCTGGCTGGCTCTCTGGCTGGAACGACTGCGGCCATGCTCACCTACCCTCTGGACATGGTGCGAGCCAGGATGGCCGTCACAGCCAAAGAAATGTAAGCTAATGTCTCCTGGTACCACAACACACATTAGTCCTATTGTCGTTTGCATTGAAACAGAATGGAGTCCATTGAAGTCATTTCTGAATGTCTCACAATACCATGCTGAATCTCTCCCCATCGTAGATACTGTACTCTCATACATATTTAGGTACAGGCTAATTTAGTGGGTCCATCAAACTCAGTTACTAAAATGTTGTGCAACTAAATACATTTTTCAATTACAGGAAAACAGACAGAAAAACGTAGGTAAATTAGCTTTAGCAAAAGTTAGCTGTGATTGTACTCGGGTTAGCCTGAACTATAGAATCTGCAGTGCAGTTTGGTGTTTACGTTTGTTTTCTAGTTCCTGCAAAATTTGACATGGTGTTTTTTACAAGTCGCAGTTTTCTTTGATATGATGCATTTAATGTTCAGATTTGGATCTTAGTTATTTATTTACCAAATGATGTCATACATAAATGAAATTCATATTCAACAGTTGTTAAACAATGTTTTTGTCTTTTTGTCCGACAGGTACTGCAACATCATGCACGTTTTTGTGCGTATTTCCCAAGAGGAGGGTGTGAAGACCCTTTACAGAGGTTTCACCCCCACTATTCTGGGCGTCATCCCATACGCAGGGATCACATTCTTTACATATGAGACACTCAAGAAGCTCCACACAGGTGACGAACAGGAGTATTTTTTTTCTGTGTTGTGTTCATAAAGTGGAATTTTAAGCTCATTCTTCCTTTGTGTTTTTCCTTCTTTGTAGAAAAAACTAAGCGATCCCAACCGTACTCATATGAGCGCTTGGCCTTTGGTGCCTGCGCAGGCCTGATTGGACAGTCTTCCTCGTACCCTCTGGACGTGGTGCGCAGGCGCATGCAGACAGCTGGCGTTACCGGCTCATCCTACGGCACAATTCTGGGGACCATGCGTGCGATCATTACACAGGAGGGAGTTATACGAGGACTATACAAAGGCCTGAGCATGAACTGGCTTAAAGGGCCCATAGCCGTGGGGATCAGCTTCACCACATTTGACATCACACACAGCCTTCTGCTCAAATTGCATCAGACGGACTACTTCACCCACTGAATTAGTTGTCAGTGACTGAGGGGAAGCACCAAGCACAGATGAGACTGGCATGACGGAGGTTGTCAAGTCTGTCACGTGGCAATAATAAGTGTCTGCAGCCAGTGCAGGGCCGTCCTGCTGCACACTCCTGTCCGCTTCACACAGGGGGGGGTTGAGGAGTGTGGGTTAGGAGATGTAGTGCGCACCGAAACACGTCATCTCAAGCTTTGATAAACGCACCGTCAGCTGAGTGAGGACGGTCTTCATATATTCATTCACATAATCACAACCTTGTTATAAATTGTGGTACGATGGAGGTTACTAAAGTGATTGACAGTGGATTTTGATGGCTTAATGAGGAGGACTGTTTGTGTCGCATTGATACGTTACGCTCGCACTTTATAAGGTTCTTTCAGCCTAATCTATCAACTGAGAGAACACTGTTTTTAATCAGTTCTTTTTTTTTTTATACCATTGATTATTTTATTCTTTTTCCTGTCCAATAACCTGACCATGCAAGGTGTATGATTTGTGCCTGGTAACAAAAGGGTGACTATTCAATGGTTTTTTTTGTTTTGTTTTTAAGTTAAATGTTTTTAAATCAATGTGGAATTGATTTATGGAACAAATGATTGTAGTAGGGAGATCATGTCAGCAGGGCTGCACAGTTTCACTGTCCACCCAGCACTGAGTGTGGTAAAGTATTATACTCAATGGAGATAAATCAAATATGAAAAATAAATCTATATATCACAGAAATTGATTTGTACAAATAATATAAATATTTCCTTTTTGTGCTGTGCTTACACTGTTGTGGATAGTCTATCATTGCTTTAACTGGATTGTTATTAGGCACCATTTACCTAAAGCAACTAAATATACCAAAGCACATAACACAGTCATGAATCTCATGTTATGTAAAGGTTACTCATACTATCACTACTAATGTACTCATAGTACTTCTACAGATGTTTACAGTTGTCTCAAGCTTAAATGAGCATGCAATAAAGTGTCCATCCACAACACTGAGCAACGTGTCCTTTTGTCCACTTGGGGGAGCAGTGGGATAAGCCAAAGTGTTCACATCGTTAGTGACAGTGGTTTTAAATGTGAAATACTAAATTCCAGGTTGTATAGTTACAGTAGGTAACGAACTGCAGCCTTCAAATGTGCTCCTTTACAAATTCAGCTGAAAAAAATAACAGTTAACATACAAAACAATATCACAAATATAAAGTGAATCAGTGCTTTGCATCTGTTCAGCTTGAAACTAAATAATGCTTTATTAAAAAAAAACAAAAAAAAAAACGTTAATGAACAATATCTCTAATATATCATATCTGTTTGGGTAAAAGTCCAACCACCAATTCGATTGATAACTTCTGACCTACGTGTGTGCGACACCACCTTCCCTTTCTTTGACAGGAGATGGCAGCATTGAGTGGCTGTTGTTCTCCCTGTGTGTTGGCCCGTAATGGAGGTTAGTTAGGCTCTGATCACCTCATGGCCTGAACTTGACCTGCCCTCTGCTCACTGAGACACTTACTCTCATTCCACTCCTGTGTTTTCATTCAAGCGTCCTGTGTAAACGTAAACCTGCAAATGTTTTAATAGTGCTGATACTGTTTTTAACTAATCTATCTTTAATGCTGAACAAAATGATGTGAAACAGAAAACAAAATGCCATAAAGACAAACGACTCACTAATAGATAGTGTATTACAATTTATGTATTGTATCTATGTAATCAATTTAAGTATTGTCTTTAATTTCTTGTCATTTATTTGAACTGTTTTTAAACTCTTGCATGCAACAAAAATATCTATCCATTTAGTCGCCTTTGTATTGTAGATAAATATGAAAAAATAAACAGAATACATATTTTTCTTTTTCATTTATTGAAATGTTCCATCACACGCTACATATATACAGTACATACAGGATTTAGATTGCATGGTTTATAATTCCATAAAATAAATGTGACTTTAATCTGACTGACACAGATCAATATATATCTTATATGTTTTAACTAACCAATCATTTCTGTTTCATATTTATTAAAATAAGAAGAGTATGGTAAAAAGATAAATTAAATATATAAGAGTATATGGTATTCTGCATTCTGCCAGTTATTTCTTTCTGTCCTCATCCTGTTCTGCTGCATTGGATCTTGTGCATGAGCTGTGACAAACTGTGAGTAGTAGGTGCCCAGTGTGTTGCACTGGTTAAACGTCATTCACCACCTGAAAGCGCTTCTTCTTCCTCACCACGCCGTCTCCTGAACTTCACATCCGAGTGGCTGGATGGAGGGAACCTTCCCTCCGTCCATCTGTCCGTCCCTGCGTCTCTCATCCTCCCTGCCTACAAATGACCTTGACTGTGAATTATGGGATATCCTGCCACCCTACAGTGTGCAGCCACCCAGCCTGGTATTGCAACAATTGCAACAATACCACATGGGTGGATAACATGGTTGGAGGGCGGGTGCCTGAGAGAAGAAGCAGGAGGAGGAGGAGGAGGAGGGATGCAAAGATGCTTCTTGAAGGCGGCGTTGCCATAGGTAACCTGGATCTGTGCCAGGGGAGGGGTGGTGAACCATTTGCATGTATTCAAATCTCGCATGAATAATTCACTTTGAAGCCCCTGCTGGAGCGCGGGCACACAATAGCTGCTCACACACACATACAGACGTATAGTATACGGCCGAAAATGCACACAATTATGCCCTTTACATGCACAAACCACGCCTGATCCAAGTGTGAGAAAGGTGAGGAGGTTAAACTGGGAGACACACAGGAATAAAGCCTTGTTCAGTGCTAAATCAGGTTCAGATGCATAGAGACAGTGGCTGCGGCTGTAATATCGTTTTGCATGTTTTTCAGATTGCGTGAAAAAAAAAAAACACTCTGCTCTGGTTGGTTGAGGCCATCTCTCCCCAAAACACAACAGATGGTGCATAACCAGGCATAGGGGCTGTTTAACTTTGAGCTTTATGGTAGATGTCATAGTACAGGAGGCGCAGGAGGGAACATATGGTACACACACACACACACACACACACACACACACACACACACACACACGTTCACACCCTTTTGTGGTTCCATGCTGAAACCCAGAATCTGGTCCAGAGGCCTGCATCAGAGTCAGCTCCTGCAGCACCTGGCCCCCTCGTAAATTCAGCAGCATTAAAAAACGCCTTGAGAGACATTTTATCCAACAGAAACGGGCCTGTAAAGGTTTCCCCCGTAAACCACCCTTTAAAAAAGCCCAGAAATGAGTGAGAAAATATCAAACCTACGGTGCCGTGACTATAAAACCCACCGAAGAGCTGCAGTAATATCAGACGCATGCGGGATATTTACAGGTGCTATAGGGACGTCATCCTCTCCTGTCACCAGCCCTCTCTCTCCCCCGTAGCTGAGTCTTGTTAATTTTATAAGATCCAGCATATTGCCACTTATCGGCTGGCAGCGTTGTAAAAGCTCTGGGGGTCAGTGCATTACTGAGCTGCTGGGCTCCGCTCTTCCATTAGAGGGAGTGTTCAGGCTGCGTCGGCCTTCACTCAATCAAATGCAGGCTCCAAATGGCTGCTCCAAGTGCAGATGAGGGGGCACACACACACACACAAATGGAGACTCCTTGAACGCCTGGTTGTGAAAGTATAGTATACGCATAAATCTGAGCACATAAATCTGAACACACACACACACACACACACACACACACACACACACATATATATGCAGTATGTGCTACCTCTCCTCACTGGAGGTGGAGGAGTGGGGGGGGGGGGGGGGTTACAGATGAATTTGCATGGAGTGTTTGCATTTAGAGAGAGTAAATGTAAAGGTGCACATGCTCGTCCTGCAGCTGACATTTCCACCACTTGGCATTTGGGCAGATTTGACACTGAGGGGCTCCTGACTGAATCTGCGGAGCAGGTGACACGGACAAGGGCTGAGCAGTGAGGACCACAGCAGCAGCAGCAGCAGGTCCAGCCGCTGCCAAAATACAAACTTAAATAGAATCGTTGTGTTTGCTGGAACGTGCAGGACAAAATTATTTTCCATTCAGGTCTTTTTCATGCCACTGCGTGTGAAGGTCATAGGAAGCTAAAGATGAGTGTTAATGGGAGTTACTGTGCGTTCCTTTCTCACACTTAGCAACAATGACCTTATGATTAATATGCATCTGCCTTAATTTTCCTTTTCCCCGGCCGCTCTGCTTCTCTCTGAAATGCATGCATTGTCTTTTCAGATCTATGACCAGGCGTTAGTTCATTTTCATTTCATTTTGGTGTTTAGAATATAACTTTGATATTCATCTCACAAATAAAAGACAACATTGTTATGTATTCATTTTGATATCAGTCGGTCAATGTGAAGGTGTTTCATGTATTTTTATTACATTTTTTCTCCACGCAACTTCACATTTCTGAACACTTAGCATGCATTGAGAAAAGGGGGGGACCCTACCCCATTTATAAACATGTATGTTTTGCATGAGAATGGCCGAGGTCCTGTGAACCTTCTGCTCCCTGTGTCCACACTCAATGGCATCACAGCAGTTAGCATGACAAACTATAGGCTCCAAGTTCTCGGACATTCCAGTGCAGCCTGGCCCCTCCACCCCTTGGGCCCCCACCCAGCCCCTATCCGTGTCCTGACTCCACCACTATAACCCTTTTTTTTGGCAGACCCCCCCCCTTCCTCAACTTGCTCCTCTGTATGCACTATGGGCTGAGCCTACACTTTTTGTGAGGTGTCTGGAGGGCAACCAAGTTCAGGGGGAGCTGGGGAGACGAGGCCTGCATGCACACACACACACACACACACATATACACACACATGCATATATATATATATATATATATATATATATATATATATATATATATATATATAAACAAAGAAAACAACAATGGTGGCTTTATCTCTGTTATTCTTACATTTTTAATTCACCAAAGAGTTAAACAAATAATTTAAAGCTCCACATGAATTTTACTCATTAGGTTCATATTAAAT
Organism: Verasper variegatus; assembly: GCA_026259375.1. Classification (NCBI taxonomy): domain Eukaryota; kingdom Metazoa; phylum Chordata; class Actinopteri; order Pleuronectiformes; family Pleuronectidae; genus Verasper; species Verasper variegatus. Next base: position 8,981,271 of record CM048046.1, on the reverse strand, counting down.
CTTTTACATTCATTTTTACAACATTATCACACAATTCCAAAATCAACGTTTCATTCCGCATGAGAACAATCATTATGAAATAAAAAATGTGATGATTTATGCTGTACGGGCACATCACTGGGCCGAAGCACATTTCTACTACACACACGTGCTGCATAAATACATGTACCGTCTGCAATGTAAAAACACACGCTCCTGCTCTGCTTCATTATTTTCCACCATACACCCGTGATCAAGTACGTGCTGATTCAGAGAGGAACACACACACACATTGTATCATGTTGTGTGTAAATGCTCAGGCTCCAGTCGTTGTGAACATTTCTGTTGTTTCGTCACGTTTGTTGATCTGACACATGAGCTCATTGTTTTAACGGACTAAGAGAGCGTCAGCATCACCATAATGACCGTTTTAAATAAATGAGTACAATAAACACTGGATTGTATTGTGTTTATTGGTGTTTTATAGATACACAGCAATTCCATGTTGTAGCGGAAATGGTCTTCATGAAAAATAAAGGACACATCAGCACTGAATGACATCATAAATATACTGAAATACTCTGTCTCACGAAGGACAATTAAGATATTATTTAATGAAGCCGATTTGGAATTTACAGTATCTACGAACACATTATAGTAAATAAATAAAACCCCTCAGATTCTCATTTTGAATGTTAATATGTCACAAGATGTAATAACAACAACTGTTCAATTAAAAACAACAATAAAAGCATAGTTTCTGATGTCAGGAAGAAAAAAGATAGGCTTTATTATCATGGCTAATAATTTGAGCACTATAGTTTTTACTCATCTGAACCGGTATCATAATTATCTTGTTATTATTGAACGATATAATAATGTACTCCGCTCCTTTAGTTCTTCTTCTCTGGCTGTACAATTAATTCAAACTGTCTTGATTCGTGCATCTTCCTGTTTATCTTACATCCCTCATGAGCAAATTTAACCAATCAGAGGATGTGAGTGCAAAGTAAATGAACAACAAAAGGCCAACGTTTATGACAGGAAAACTATTGTTGTTAATTGTATCAATTATTTGGAGTGGTTTAAACAAAAAAGGGCTATACTTTAGAATGTTTTGGCTGTTGCTTTATTCTAGTCAACCTGTTTATTCCAACACATTTAGCTTGTCATAATAAAAACAACAGCATCCCTTAAGTCCTGAAAGGTGTTTTTTTTGGTTTTGTTTATCTTATGCACACAAGGAAAAAATATTACATCTCAACACCCTAGAATTAAAATAGAAAGAATAAATAACATGATGTTAATTCTTTTGCTAAAACACATAAATCCTCCCGGTTGGCTTCATGTCTAATGAGCTGTGGGCAGCTCGGTCCTGCTGTTAAAGGCCTTTGTGTTGTTAACAGACAGGATGTTAGAGACTCTCCATCGACAAACAAACAAGTGAGCAATTAAAAGACAATTAGCCGACCCCTGAGGCTTTGTGCAGCTCAATGAGAGGCTGTTTTTACAACTCAATGAGCTGTCACACATCAGTGCAGTGGAGGGGTTAGAATGACTTTTATTAATTCAAAAAAAAGGTTGAAAGTTTCAATTTACAGATTTATACAAATTCTGATATTAATGTGTTACAGTCTTGGCACTTACAACACAGAGAAAAGTGCAAGATCAATGTCTATAATTCCCTGAAATAAATTTTAGAGTAATTGAAGGGATTTTATAAGACTATGAAGAATAAAAATAGGTGAGTAAAAGGCCAAAAAAGGGAAAAGCAATTTTATCTTTTAACACAAGCTACATTTTGTTACGCTCGTCTTCCCCATGAGCAGCGAGCAGGCCCTCCTGTCAGAGTCTTACACTGTATACAGACTGCATGTGACATGATCCGTAACTCTATCTATAGGTGTTATGGTATCATTCCCACCATTAAAGAGGTTTTCCACCTTCCCAATGACCTCCGCCTCGCCTCACAGGACACAGAAAACGACCTGATGGCAAAGTCTTTCACTGTACAGAGGGTATACTGAAATGTGTGTGTGTGTGTGTGTGTGTGTGTATGTGTGTGTGTGTGTGTGTGTGTGTGTGTGTGTATGTGTGTGTGTGTGTGTGTGTGTGTGTGTCTGTGTGGAGCTGGTCACTCCGCGTACAGCCTCTCTTTAGAAAGCGTCCAGCCTGCAGGGTTTGGCCCTCTCCCCGGTGAGAGTGGGGGAATCTAGCATGGCGAGTAAGCATGTATATCAGGCCATCTCACGGCTGGCTGGATGCTCCCTGGGTGGCCCGCTGTGGTCAATACTGCACTGGTGACTGGACACACAGAATGGGATAATCTCTGACTGTCTTTCAGGGACGTTGTGCGCACACGCACACACACACACACACACACACACACACACACACACACACACACGGTTCTGCTTTTTTGCTGGACTAGCCATGGAAGCTCGCCTGGCCCTAATTTCAGGTCAGGACCGGTCAGGGGGAGGCGAGGGCAGAGCCCAGAGCAGTGTTGTTGAGGGACAGAGGAGGAGACAGAGGGGAGCGGGGAGCCCATTTCAGCCAGGGCAGTGGAGCACACAGGAGACACTGGGGCATCACCCCAGCGAGCTGTTCAGGGAAAACAAAAGGAGGTGTGATACAAAACATAGGCCCCTACACAACACAGGACCTGTGTGTGTGTGTGTATGTGTGTGTGTGAGGTTATGAATGTGTATCATTGTTCAGAGTTTCCTTCAGCTCCAGCAACTCACTTCAACACCCCTGCTGCTCACACACAAAGGCACCTAATTGACACCCCAGATTTAGGCCACTAGGTTTAACTGTTCCCCTTCCAGCCCCTCAGTCCACGCTGGAATAATCAGAGTAATCAAAATGAACAGGCTCCCACAGCTTCTCATGCCCACGTCCTCCATGACACTTCAGTGGTTGGTAAGAAACTATATTTTTATTGACAATTAACCCCGAGGAAATACCAACAGTGTGTAAGTCAGTCTCTAAATACGTTACAACCTTTCCTGCCCTGCCTGTGACTCCCATTGTTTACTTGTGAAGGTATTTTTAACCAGGTCATAGATATATTGCTACATTAATTATTATCACTACTACTACTACTATTATTTATAATAATACTGTATTAGTAAAATCAAAAAACATTTGATAAGAATCCTCAACCTCTGTAGAAAACTATTTTAAACAGTGCATTTGATGTGAGCTATTTTCAGCTGTCAATGCATCAGAGGGGTGATACATACCCTGCACCGGGCTGTATATTCATACTGTAATAATTTCATAATGACATCACCATGATGTAATTTACACCATATGATTGGTTAATTTAAATAAGCTAGAGATCATAATTCAAATTTTACTATACCTCAATACCTCATAGACTGAATTTGACCTGTTCATGATGTATTTTCTTTCTGACACATTATGGCACTATAGCCTGATTATTTGCTGAGCTTTCCTGGATTCTTAGTGACCTTGACCTTTGACCCCACCAAGTAATATTATACCAGGTTTGGTGAAAATCGGTCCACACACGCACACAAACACGCTATAAAAAGCTTTGACTACATAGTAAATACTTATGCAGGCAAAAGAACAAACAAATGAGGCAGTTTTTATTTCACAAAGTTCAGTTTTATTGAAAATATAGATATATATCAATACTTTCGACATTTTGAAATCTCATTGATTAATGAATAAGTTCATAGCATAATGAAAAAGATTGTAAATAAATATGTATAGGGAATATCTCAGACAAGAGGAAAGTAATTCAACAGCGACAAACTCTCATCAAACAATTTTCCAGTCAAATACTTGAATGTAAATTAGCAACTGAAAGGAAGGGACCCCTCGGGGTCTCATTCAATCTCCGACCTGAAATTGGTCTCAAATATAGTAATACAGATCTAATGAAACAAATTTTGGGGGGAAATATTGCTTGGCAGCTCCAGTGTTGACTTCATACGGCCCTAAATTGATTCAACCTCCAAACATACCTTTTAGAAGCGGCTCTGACTTACCTGTCCACATCCACACAGAGCGAAGACAGCACTGCTGATAATCACACTGTAATGACGTGTCTCACTGACTGCTCCTGCATATGCAGCATTCTCCGTACGTGGCCGAAGGTTGAACGTGCAAAGAGAATCTGGTGCCAGGCAGCGTGTGATTTGTGATGAAGGCTTGATCACAGCTTTTCATGGAGGATTTCTGATGACGTCTGTGGAGACATAGTGAAACAAAAAAGAGCGATTAATGGAAAGAAGAACACACAATCTGTACTCATACATACATACATTTACTCTCTTTAAATCTGACCAGTGATATTCTCCTAATTAAAGCGTACGGATGTGGGCCACTTCAGGCAAAGACACCTCTGGCCTTCTGGTGGCCCGAACAAAATTGATGTGAGGCATGGATGTGCCATTTTTGGAAACATGCGATGCTCTTGACGAGGTGATATCTGAAAGTAAGCCTAAAGAGGTAGAAGGTGAATATGGCGTAAATAGCAAATAACTAATTTGTGCCTTTGCCACCTCTGGGTGACGTGTGGAGCTGCTATGGCTGCCTTGTGGCCCGGATCCGGCAAACAGGAGCGGACAAGTGCCATCATTCCATGTGGTATGTGAGCCGGATGACAGTGTGGCAACGATTTTGCTATGTGGGGTTGGACTGTTCTTAATTAATGTGACAGGTTTATTATGCAGGGATTTATTTTAAAACGTCAAAGCTTGACTATCAGACTTTCGCTGTAGATGAGGACTAATTCACTGATGATGAGGAATCACTGTCTGTGCTTGGAATCACATGCACATGAGCTGTCACCATAAACAGCTCGAGGGGATGACGCATACGTCACCAACTCACCAGACACACCAAAACTGTTAATGGTACAGGCAGAGGGTGTGTTTGTTTGCACGTCTATCAGCTGTCTGCATCAATGTGTGTGCACGACCCCTGAGTTCGCAGACAGCCATGGGTCAAAGGTCGAGGCAGAGCCTGTCTGGGTTTCCCGGCTGACCCCAATGCCTGCAGCACACACACACACACACACACACACACACACACAATGGAGGGGAGGATGGGTTTTGCCCCCTTACCAGACTAATATCACCTTTGGGATTAGGATCCAGACAGAAATACATTGACCCCCCCCTCCCAACCTCAAATACACACACACACACAGACACTGGATCTGCTTGGTCATAAAACAGGACTCATGACGCAGAGAGGAGCAGCAAAGATGCTGAGTCTGAGGAGGCCGTCGAATTATCTTTCAGGGGAGGTTCAACCGTTACGATGGAGCGAACACGGTGCTAGCTAGCTAACGGATAGAGGACACCTGGGAAATACAGATAAGGATCAGTAAGGCAGCTGTGAAAGTAAAAAAAACATGTGAGGGATGAATATGTACAAGCCAGGTGAACACGCTGCTGAAAAAGGTGCTGTTGTTAAAGCTATGTACTCCCTGTCATATGTCAAGCAGTTTGCATTTAACCCAAGCGCTGATGTAGCTGCAGGGAGCGAGAGCCCGGTGCACCACTCTGGATAAAATAACATCAGCATGCCAGACGCTTGTATTAAAAAAAAAAAAAATCAGAAATCAAAGAGAAGTGGAACTGCAGGATCTCAGCACAGAGCGAAACCGAAAAAAGGTCAAATGCAGAGGCGCTGACGGGCTTCACTGCCAGGCCACTGGGAAAAAAACTCCCCCAAATAAGCCCAGAGTGTTAAGCCTGCTAATCCCCTGTATTATTGCAACATCTGTGAGGTCTATAGAGGCTCTGCCAGTGATTAGCAAGACAGATGTAAACAATATCCTGGCTGGAGGAGGAGAGGAAGAGGACAGGAGAGGAGAGAAGAGGCGCTCGGTTGATCTGGGTAACGTGCTGCTGGAAGGATAAGGAAAGTAGAGATGGAGAGAATGTGGAGAATATAAAGCAGGTGAGTGTGTCGAGGGATTTAGGAGAGAGAATAAAAGACGGAGAGGAAGTGGAGGTTTTGACGAAGAAGAAGAAGCAGGGGAGGAAGCGATGGGTGATTCTGGGCCAAAACCCCAAAAAGAAGACAGTGGAAGGAGGAAATGGGGGGGAGGTAGAGGGAGACAGAAGGTGACAGCATTAAGGGAGAAGGAGCAGCAGATTGGGAGACGGCAGACCCGGGGCCAGGCGTGCCCCAACCGGCTGACGAGACACCAGGGAGACGTGCCTAATTTATGCAGAGTTAGGCCGAGGGGTGTCTGGGACCCCCTCAATAGCCCTGAGAACCGAGGGGAGCAGCTATGGGTGCTAGCGAGAGAGGCACACAGGGGGAAGGAAGGGGGGGATGGGGGAGCCTCTTTTTTTATATTTTGGAGAGACAACAAGGGGGTGGAGGCTGCTCCATTCAGGCAGAGGCTGTCCGTCTGACGTCCCATTACGGTTCGGGACAGGGCATGGGGAACGAGGCGATAAAGGGAAAAGCTGAGGGAGGAGGAGGAGGAGGAAGAGGAGGAGGAGGAGGAGGAGGAGGAGGAGAGAGGCCATTCTTAAGCCCCTCTCTGCTCGAGATGATGCACTTTCCCCCCACTCCAGTCTTCTTTTCCAGTCTGGCCATACCTGATCCACAGGGCCGTCTGTCTGCTTCTCTGCATACTGATTTCCCATTAGCACAGCCCCGAACGTGAGCAAAAAACAGAGACGGACTCAATCAGAGACACGTAACCCGTCTGATGTGTCGGCTGAGGGTTTAGGAGAAGGCTTCGGTAGCCAAGCAGGCCAGGCAGGGGGTGTACGCGTTAGCCCAGTGGGCAGATATGAATGGAGTCTTTAAAAACAGAGTGCTTGATTTAAAAAAAATGTAATGAAACTTGGTGGAAGGAAGCAGTAAGGGTCAGAGAGGAACCCATTAAATCCAGATCAGAGAGCAGATCCAGAATAATGTGATTTCCCAGAGAATAATTCATGGATCTCAATAAAAAAAAAATCTAGGCAAGTTTTGGAGACTGATATTTGTGAATTTGTGCAATCTAGTGCAGATCCAAATAAAAGTCTGTATCTAGGGAATTTAAATGTAGTTTCATAAGAGGACTGCTGGGCCTTGGACTTTCTAGTTTCTTATCATTTGGCAATTAAAGGCATAAAGGCATAAAGTACCATGTGTTTTTGAAACTACCAATCCACCATAAAATACTTTGTTGGGGTTTAAACTGAAAGGAGGGGGGGGGTAGAGCGGGTCATCCACTGCGTGCCGAAGTGTCCTTGAGCAAAATACTGAACCCCAAAAATGATAGAGAAAGTGCTGCTCATAGATGCACTGTAAGAATGTGTGAGTGAATGGGTGAATGGAAAAACTGTACTGTGAAGTCCTGTGAGTGGTCATCAAGACAAGAAAAGTGTTACAAACAATTTACCATTTACACAGTGGACCCGAACCTGGGAACCCTACAATAATCTAAAGGCCACATATATGTGCGCTATGCACTGTTTTCCTTTGGACACATACAAATCCAAACCAAACAAATATTTGGTAACTACAGGTAAAGTAGATGGTACTTTACTCTAAGGGTCCACAAGGTTTGGAAACACTAATGTAAACAGATGCATCAAAGACAAAGAGGAATTAAATTAAATGCAGTATAATAATTGTGAAAAAAAAGATTATTACAGTATTGTCAGTCTGCAGCTTTAATATCAAAATGTCAGTATTAATGTCAGCCTTTGAGAAAAAAAGAGTTGTGTGTTGAGTGTGTGTGTGTGTGTGTGTGTGTGTGTTGAGTGTGTGTGTGTGTGTGTGTGTGTGTGTGTGTGTGTGTGTGTGTGTGTGTGTGTGTGTGTGTGTGTGTGTTGTTCGTACGCCCAGCGAGAAGCAGAACAGACAGCCAGGGAGGGTGATGGTTGAGTCTGGTGATGCAGGCAGACAGTTTAATGACAGTCCTCACCCCTGGACATACAAGCCAGTGAGCGGCTGGCGCTCTCGCAGATGTACACACACCGGCTGACATGTGCACATATATGTGTGATATATGGCGTGGCATTTTCTGAAAAAGACACCAGGGCCGGGGAAAATGATCGAGAAAAATAATCTCCCTCTGTGTATGACCCTGGAAAAAATAACTGGAGGGGCTGCAGACGACTAACAGGCGCCACTTTGTTTTGTTAAAAAATAAAAAAAGAGTTTTGAGATTGTTCTGCAGCACGTTCACACCTTTCATCAGACACAACAAACACAGCATAGAACTGTCACGAGCAATAACAACTTAAAGGCAATAATCATAATGGTTTCTAGTGATGCACTGGAACAGTTGGCTGTTCAGTGGCACCACAGAACATCCTCGGTGCTCTTTTTGTGTAAGTTGTGCCTGGCCGGTCTTGCATCTTATTCAGAAGCACTTGCTCAGGTCTGGACTTGAATTTGGTGGCCAACCAAAGACATAGAGCCACCTCATTAAAAAAACATGTCATTGGATCAGGCCCCGGCTGAATTGTGTGATTTTTCCCTCCTACCATAAGTGACCGTGACTGAGCGTTGGGCTGAATGAGAGGCCGGATAGAGGCCTACCAATGGAGCGCCACACTACATCCCAACGGGAACCACCCCCTCACAGAGGGGGACACATTTAAAGCTTTGTTGGTCTGTTAACACAGCTTTTTAAAGCGCCTCTTTATGGAGTCAGCTAAGCAAACTGCAAACCTGGTTTTGTCACGCCAGACGGAGAAAGTAGAGAAAAAAAACTGAAAGAAAGAAAGAAAGAAAGAAAAATTCTGGGCATCAGAAAGGTTTTAAGAGATTGTTTTTTGTTTTCTTGGGATATGAGAAAACTTTAAAGCAATGATAACAGAGTAAAGTTAAAGCGTGGAATAAGTTTTTTATTTGGTTTTATGTGATACGAAATGAACACGGATGAAAAATATTTGCACTCAAACCGAAAATCACATTTTAATATTTCAAATCCGCCCTCAACACCTCTGCAAAACAAAGACAATATGATCCCACGCAGAGGATTCTGTACATCTGCTCCCGCTGCGTCTAATCACCTGAGGACTGAACTTTGCAGTAGTTGGATGCAGCAGAACCAGGTCATTGACAAAGTGCACCGTCTCACTGTGTCCTCTGATACAGTCAGCACACACGTTTACCCAAAGGACCGAAGAGGCGTCACTGCTGAAACAATAGGTCTGTGTGTGTGTGTGTGTGTGTGTGTGTGTGTGTGTGTGTGTGTGTGTGTGTGAGTGTGGGTGTGTGACAAACGCAGTCCTGCCTGGGAAACCTGGGCCGGAGACTTGGTCGGTCTCACAGGGCGCTCAGGATGACAGTGAAATGAATAACAATGAACTTGCTGAGAGTCAAGTTCAGAACATTAGAGATGGACAAAAGCTGAGGAGCCGTGCACAAAGCGCGCGTGTGTGTGTGTGTGTGTGTGTGTATAACTGCGTCAACACACACAGGAAATATCCCAATATGAGTGAGCACCGTGCGCCACAGAAGAGCACCCACTAAGATGAAAATGCACACAGACACACACCCCCTCTCCTCGTTCCCTCGCTCCCCTCCCCTTCCCATCTCGTCGTGCACATGCAGCAAGGACCCCATCCTCGCTATTCTATTGCTGTCTGCTGCGCGCCTGATGAAAAAGCAAAATGGCATGGTGGGGTACACACACGCCTAAAGGCAGGAAATCGCACATAGGTAGATTACAGCCCCAATATGAACGTAGGATTTAAATAGGGGGTTCTCGGCTGCATTGGCATGGGTCCGCCTCACCGTGCAGAACGTTTTTCCAACCTACTGGCCTGCAACAGGGGGAAAATGTGACTGAACAGCCTCCACTGCCACCCAGCAGAGATGATGGCCTTACGGGGCGGAGAATGCATCTGAATACATTTACATAAAGATTGTGCTGCTGCGTTGACCGAGCTGCTGCTGAGAATAGACCATGCTCATCATTGTCTTCACCCCCCCCCCCCCCTCCCAAAAAAAAGAAATCGTATGTAATCGCTGAGACTGGTTCAGAGGAGAGGGTGAGAAAATAAAAAGGGGAAGTGGTCACTTTGTTCTGAGAAGAAACAGAAACAGGGGGAGCTGTGTGTGGTTTTGTTTGAAGGTCTGCTGGGAGCTGCAGTTTTCCCTGTGTCCCTGTGTTTTTAATGATATCAGCAGTTTATGAGACACATGCAGGGGAAGAATGCAGAGGAGAGAAACTGAACCCAGCAAAATGAGCAGAAATTACTCGTATAATCTTTACAACTCATGAGACTCAGGCTGGTAGATTAGATCCAAAATATGATTGTGACAGTTTCGGTGAAAAATAGAAGATTTGCAAACACTGGGGAGATAAACGTAAATCCGATATCTGGATGTAAAATCTTAATCACAATGTAATCTCACCCTATCGTAAAATAAATTCATCTCAGTGATAGGATGTTTTCTCAAAAAATGATGTTGTACCTGTGGAAGATAGCGGAAAAGAACTCGAGGATATCATAATTTTTCTTAAAAACCATTGAGGTAAAAGCAAAAACTTTTAGGGGTTTTTTTTGCCTCCTCTTTAGAAAAAAAACCCCTGCAAGGATGTTTGGTAGTTGAGTGACTTCAAATATGCTGCAGATATGAGACCTTATTTCTGAGCACACAGAAATTCCAGCTGCAGATTGCATTTGATGATAAACCGACCAGATTCTACTGTAACAAATTTAGAGGATGGGATTCCTGCGAACCTTTTAATATGAATACACGGAACTGTAAAGGTGCATGAGCCTGACCCAGAGGTAGAGAGTGCAGCTTTTTTTGGGGGGGGGGAAGAAAGCACTTTAATTTTGAAAAATGAAAAACCAGATAGGCAACAGAGGCCCCCTGTGATAAACCTCTTGCAGATACAGTCAGCTCACCAAACCATCCTGTCAGATTGACGCCCGAGGAGAGGCAGAGGGGGAACGAGAGGCAGCGAGAAGGGGAGAGAGAGAGAGAGCAAAACATGGGTGAAAGGGGTCAGCGGGGAGGAAGGCTAAACCCCAGAAGCAAGCCAAAGATTGTGTGTGCAGTGCATTTATATTTCAGCATGGGCGTGTGTGGCTGTGCGTATATGTGTGTCAACCCCAGCTGGGCAGACATTTACTTGACATGCTGATAGGGATTTAAGCAGTGGGTGGGTGGTGTGTCTGACCAAGGTGAGTGAATGCACCGAGGAAAGGGGGGTGGGGGGTGGGTGGGTGTGGTGGTGGTGGTGTGTGGGGGGGGGGGCACCAGAGGGGCTCACAAAACTGCCGTTACTAAGCTTGATTTCAGTGCGAGTTGAGACGATTAGGAGACGGGGAGCAGCAATGAGGAGGCAAACACGGAGGGCGAAGGAGGTGGGGGGGGGGGCGGGTTTGTAGGAGGACCCTCCAGGCTGTGGGAGAGAAGGGGGACTAGTCTATTGAGGTGATGAGGGAAAGCGGGTCTTCCTTTCAGACAGTCTAATGAAGCATAAGTCCCCGATGAAGAATGGGAGCAGGCTACCGCAGGGTGGGTTACAGCTTGTGCCTCGGATACTCTCCACCATTTCTCCCCTCTTCTCCTCCTCTCCCTCTCTTTTTTCCTCATCTCCTTCCTCTCCCTTCCTCTTCTCCTCGTGTCCCTGCAGTCCCTCCTCTTAAAGGGCTTATACACTGTTTATTCCAGCGTGCCGCAAGCTCATGCATGCACCTCTCGAATGGATTGATGAAATGGCACCAATATAAAGTGACCAAATAAAAAGGATTGCTATATTGACCCGACGGCTTCATCAAGAAAATGTGGTGGAAAACATTTATGAAATTAGCAAATGGCTCCGACTAAGAGCAGAATTTAAATCAGAATTTTTTGTGTGGTGATTTAAAATGTTTTTTCACGGGCAGCTGAAGCGGTTTGAAACAGGTGCATGTGATGAGTGACATACATTTGTCAACGTGGTGAATGTGCACATACGATGAACCCTGAGCCGACATGTTAAATTACAGGAAGCAGCAGACTGAGACAGACGGGTGTGCGTGCATGTGTGTGTGTGTGTGGGTGGGTGGGTGGGTGGGTGTGGTGTCTGTCAAGTGTCTGACTGGGTTTGACTACATGTGTTTGGATGGGGGGTTGTGTGACCAGGGGGCTGACTGGGCTGCAGGACTGAATTCTGCCTTGATTTGGCTCAGGGCCGGCTGGAGAAGCTGACTGAAGGTGGGGGGGTGGGGGTGGGGGGTGGGGGTTGGGTTCCCCGTGCTTCTCTGCTGAAGTTGTCCCCGGAGCAAAGCAATAAGAAGCAGCTTATAACATAAGCAAACACAGAGGCAGCTTACAGACCAGTCAGCCAGCCAGTCGGGTATGAACATCATAGAAATGGCACACACACACACACACACACAACCCCCACACACCCCTGACCTTGACCCCTGGGGTCCATCCTAACCTGTTTCTGAATGGAAGTCAGTGCAGCTGGGCCGTCTAGCCGTGAGCAGCAACCCCCTCCACCCTGCGGACCCCTCATCTCCTAATCACGCAGCCCGTTCCCACGCTTCACGACTGGGATGCCGTCTCTTCATATTTATGTGGCCGCCATGTTCCCGTCTCATCTGTTTCTAAGGGCAACGACAATTCCGAGCAGGATTTTCTGTGATTTTATACCGACTTACCTGCTGCACATTAATCTGAATGTTTAATTTTTTTAATTCAGGAAGATTTTCTTCGCACACAGTGATATCCCTCTTCGCTTTGCGACACAAATTGCATCTGCAGCCCCTCTCAATGGCTCCCTCTCGTATAAACCATTCGGCCTGAGCACATACATGCACTGTATAATGTACATGTATGGGTGTGTGTGTGTGTGTGTGTGCGCGCACGCTCGTAAATGCCATTATGGGGGTTCAAACCCCTCCACCTTCACATTTTCATTACGGCCAAATCTCAGGCCTGTGCTACACCAGCGTGGCCTTTTGCTGGCGAGCAGGCAGTTTAATCACACATACAGCACTACTCCATTTTCATTTCCTTTTCATACAGCCTCCATTCCACTCCAGCTTCATAATTCTCCCCTCAGAGCTGTCTGGCCTGTCTGAGTGTTTGCAGCATGTTGAAATGACATAATCAGTGACTTGGATAAATGCCTGACTGTTTTTCCCTGAGTCTATAATCAGACTTGGGGCTCAGTGTTGCAGCTCTGAGGAAGCAGCAGCAGCAGCAGCAGCAGCAGCAGCAGCAGCAGCGACACGTGACTCAGGAATTACTTCCTAAGGAGGATGGTTTCACATAAGGGATGTGCTTGAGCATCAGTGAAATTAATTTATTTTGGGTCTGAAAAAATAAAACAGTTCTTGTTGAATGCAGGAGAAGAGAAAGGGCTTGTGCTTAAAAGGCTGCCAACCCTTAATTATCATGATTCCGATTATTATTATTATTATTATTATTATTATTACTGGATACAACTGAACAGGAATATTAAATGACCTAATATTTAAAAAATAACATCTCTCATTGTAGTAAATAATAGAAAGTATTAAAATAAATGTGTTCATGGATATCGGCCCCAAACATAACACACACACACACATATATATATATATAGCGATTATGTTGTGCAGAAAAATCATGTGCCGACAAGGAGCTTAAAATTAAATACGGGCCGCATTGGAAAAGTGTTTTCAAATGCTGATAATACCTGAGAAAGGTGAAAGAAAAAAATACAGATTTACCCTTTGTGATATATTTGAAAGATATCAACACGCTTCTATTTTAAATTTCTATTTCAGTTTCACTGATGAGGTGGTTTGAGAGAGAACAGGTGGTAACAAGGGAGAGAAAGAGACACGTGGACCGGGCGAGGATGAATTGAGCATGGCTGTAAATGCTTTCAGCAACTATTACTTCAGTGGGTGGAACAGTTTCAATCAATAGCTAAGCAAACAAAAAAGCAGTGGGCAGTCAGAATGAGAAGAGCTACAGCAGACCGGACGACAATCACAGAAATAAACCCCAAATTACCAGGTTCATATAATAAAACGGTCCGATTTGCATGGTTGGGGTTACATTATGTTTTTAACTAAATTAGTTAATTCATTTTCCTTATATAGACAGCCCCACAAACGTTACATGATGTAAATGTCCATCACATATGTAATGAAAGCACGTATGCAGCAGCACAGTAACACACATGGCTGCAGCCGTCATTAGCATAAAAGCTTTCTGCAGGATATAATGTTAGGGGCCGTGTTCTTTTTTCCCTGTGAGTCAGTGTGAATGGACACATTCATACGCCTGTGGTATGGATTACCTTGAGAGCACTCACAGTATATGTGCACGAACACATACATGACAAGCATACGTGATTGGATTTTATGTTCATCTGGAGCTTCAAAAAACACGTTCTCCTCTTTGTTGTTTTGAATATGCAAATAAAAGAAATAGAACGGCCCCACCCTTGCTCCCCATGATTCAGATAAACTACTCTTTATAAAAACTGAACACATCCTGGACGTGTCCTCCATCCCTCCACCAAGAGGAACCCCACCCTCCTGTATTGCTCTCACACACTTCCACAACACATTCAACTTATATGACAGGTTTAAAGAATATAAAATTGGATTCTTGCTATAAAGCAGATCCCTTTTTCCACAAGATTTATTAACCTGGAGAAATCCAGCTAAATAAAACACACACAAATAAATGGATAAATCGATCCAATCTAACTCTTTGAATTACTGATGCCTATATATATGCCTGTCTGTCTTCTATCCATTTCCCCCACAAAGGGATACAGTAGCCTGCAGCTCCTCCAGCCTAACTACAGCCAGTGTGGGCTCTAACCTGTTTAGCTGCACCTCAGCTTCATCAGTGTCAGTGTGCGCTGATTAGATGGAGGGGCCTGATTAAAACTGCCTGAGAAGACGATAACAGGGGGGAACCAGCCTGGTTCAGATGAGTGAATGACAGCAAAGGTTTAACACTAAAATTTAACTGATCATCTTATGCCACAATATCTCACAAGATTTACAGAGGAGAAAATAAAGCCTGTATGAAACCGTACAATATGAAACATGTAAGAGGTAATTTCTCTTTAAAATGTGGGAAATAATGTGTTTTGCTGCAAGTTTCAGTCTTCAGACCCGTGGCCTGGTTCATACCTGATAGAAATTATCTGAGTGATCAAGAGGACAGCTCTGAGTTCAGGTGTGAATGTTCAGAGATCTAAAACTGTTCAGTCGCTGCTGAGATTGAAAGTAACAGTAAAAGATATAAAAGTGCACCCATAACATTATCACCGGTCTCCATGGGGCTTTCTTCTGTCGTGTTGTGTTTTCCCGCTTACGGCACGGTGGTTTACGACATGTTGGTTGCAGTTCGTTTGTGTCCTTGAACGTGACTCAGAGTGCAACAAAAAACAGAAAGCCAGAGAATCAATCCCCCTTTTTTAGGAGGTTTCCCCATGATTAAAGAAACCTGTGTATACCAACGAATTGTGGTGTAAAAGAGGCAGAACATTGCGATTTGATCATTCAGACTTCATTCAGAGGTGGTCTGGGCCGCAAACAGTATGGCCTCATTCTTTTAGTAGCATAAACTTAAATGTATTCCTGGGTCATATTGAAGGAACTCCTACTCAAGGAGGTAGTGAGGAGACGTACTCAGTCAACAGCCCCTTTCCTTTAGTCAAAAAAGCCCACTCACACCCGCTAACATCTGGCTTTTGTCAGCAATGGGAATGGATACACTGCATTTACTTCAAATTATGTTTAAATAACACTGATTCTGCCGTAAAAGAGGTATAATATAATCATTCTTTTAGCAGCGTAAACGTAGGACCTCCTAGACAACTGAAAGGAGACATATTCGTTCATCATCAGTTGGTTCTCAAATCATGTCCAAATCTCGTAAGCAGTGTGTAACACATCATGTGTAGTTTGGTTTACCTGGAGAACACAGAGGTAAATCAAACAGTCCTCTTTAAATATCCAGCAGACAAAGCACGTGAAGTGTATTCAGTAAAAACAAAAAAAATTGTCTTTACAAACAGAAATGATGTATGTGAAAAACTGGACTGACATAAATTGCTGGACTCTTGTAAATGGGATTATAGAGGATGAATGTTGATACCAGGCTGAACAGGGCTTTGTGTTTTATAAAATAATAATATATAATATGTGATATAAAGTTAACATGTTGTTATGGTCGTCTGTGACGGGTTCTTCCTGAGGGAATGTATGTGCATGTGTGTTTGTGTGTGTGTGTGTGTGTGTGTGTGTGTGTGTGTGTGTATCATCCTCATCCAGTCCTTGCTGTGAAGTTCAATGCTGCCCCGCTCCAGATTGACAACAGCTGCCATACAGCGAGTATTCACAGTGGACGGTAGCGTTTCTCCAAGACACAGACACTTCACCAAAACACTCTGCAATAATTAGCACTGACGGGTGAAAGCAGCCACGAATGCCGCGGGAGTTCACCATGAAACGGCACAAACACACACACACACAACTGTAGCGCCTGGACACACCCACACGCAAACATAACCACACACATGTCAGTGCACAACAGTAGCAACAGTGGCTCCATCAACACGACTAACACCACATTAAGACCATAAAGCAGTGATACATCTCCTGTTCCACGTACACAGCCAGTACCCTGCTGCTCCTGCACTGATACCCCTGATCCCCCTGTGCTTTGACAAGGCGTAATAAAGCCTGTATGAAGCACTGCATTGTGTGGGGAGAACACAATGTTGCATGCTGAGTGCTGTGAGAAGGGCGTACACCGGTGGGTCCCACGGCGCAGCAGCGCACCAGGGCCTATAGCGGGGAGTGCTGAGCATGCTAATGAGGTCATTATGTTATGCCGCTCCCTCGCTCCTGCTCCCCTTTACAGTGTGGGCTTTGCCTGTCAGAGGAGGCAGGGTGCCCGGGTAACGCAGCCAACCACAGATGTCACATATGGCACAATGAGAAGACACACCAGCGTCTCCAAAATGAACGCTGCCAGAGAGACGAGGTGACGCTCCGTTTTTTTTTTTTTTCAGCTAGCATCAAAAGCGAGTGAACAGCATCGGTGATTTGCATACAGAATAAGGTGAGCTTAAAGAGAAGTAAAGAGGAGGCCAACATTCATTTGCTAATTGTTCCTGCTGTGTATACAATCAGCAACCGTGCAGGGTTTCTGTTTCCTTTTCTTTTTTCTCCTGTACGCTCGCGCTTTTATTTACAACCAAGGGGGAGGGGTTAGGTATCAAGCATATGCAAATGCAATTACACAATATTTGCATAGCCGTTAACAATTAGAGGGCAGATGGCAAACAGCGGGCATTAAAAAGAAAGTGACCGAGCGCCATCTTGGCTGAGGGAGACAGCTGGCAGACAGGATTCGGCCATTTTGTAAGCTCGGGTCGCTGCCAGGCTGAGGCGTGTGTGTAGGGGCGCCAGTCTCTCTCTCTTTCTCTCTCTGTGTGCCAGGAAGATTGGCAGGCGAGGAGGTAATCGCGCTTTAATACCCTCCCTGGTACACGCAACAACAACGAACTCCTCCAACCGTCAGTGACAGTGTGATCACAGACCAGAGCTCTGTCGACGGAGATCAACCACAACACAATGTGCGTGTGTTCGCTTTGAAAACGCCGAGATGGTATCATATCGTAACACTGGAGGGGGAATAGGGGGAATGTCTCGTATTCCCTGTTTATTGTGTATAATTGATCAGATTGATCATGAAATCAGTTTTATTCATTTCAAAATGAATGATTAAATGAGGATATTGCACTCACCAAGAGGTATCAGTCCCGCTGTGTTCGTCCGTCTGGCCTCTCATGTCCGTCCAAGTCCACAAACACGTCTTCCGGCAGGAACTTTAGTTTCAGGGGGGTCGGTGCATAAAAGAAACTGCTTCTCCTCGGTTTTCTTTGTCGGCTCTCACCTCCACACTCATGTCAAGCTGCAGGTATTTTCATTTCTGAGGATTTGGCCAATTTTCTTGAGTCACCAGCAGTTTTGGTTAAAACATCTAAAGAGCAGATTTCTTTGTGAGGAGAAGGATTGTTGTAAAAAAGTCAAATGGAAAAACTGAAGAGGAGGATGAGGAGGAGGAGGTGCAACCACTGTACTTTTTATCTCTCATTCAATTAGCAGCCTTTCAGTTGTGCTGCCATTGGATCCTTGCTGCACAACAGTAAGTGGACTTCAGGTGCTATTTCCACACACACACACACATAGAGAGAGAGACCCACCTTCCTCTCTCCCACCTTATAGATCAATACTGCTCTGCCATATCCTCTGATAGGAGCTGCTGTAGTGAGGGTGAGAAAATCTAAGGTGAAAAGACAGGCGGTGTCTGATACAGTGAATGAGAGAAAAAGTTCAAATTGTCCTTTCATCCCGGCTCAGGAGATCTTGCGAAACGTTGAGTGCGATACGTGCTTGAAAGTGGGACTGAGCAGAAACGTCCTGTGTTAGCGTCTCAGATGGATCCTTACTCAAACAGTTAAGGTGGAATGAGTAATAGGAAGGAGGGAGCAGGAAGAAAAGAGCTTCAACGTGCTGTCGACATGCTTATTTTTCTTCCATTTCTCTCCCTTCCTCACTGTCTCCATGTCTTCCTGACAAAGTTTTATCAAGTGGTGTTGGACGCAGCAGAAACCCCTCCGGCGGAACCACACACAAAGACTCTCTCTCTCTGTCTCTCCCCTCTGCCTTTTTCTCTCTGCTTCACACACACATGTGCGCACACTGACACACACACACTGCGTGTGGGGCGGTTATAAGGTTAGGGCCCTGGCCCTGGCTGATGCTGAGACTGTTGGAGGAAGATAGAAAGAGAAATGGAGAGAGGAGCTGGGAGCAGTGGTGGTGGTTGGTCCCTTGGCTCCGAGGCCTGCAGGCGGTGCTGGGCAACCTCTGCTAGCCTCTCTCCTCTGTATTGATTTCTGCTGCTCCGCTCTGCCGTGGAGGCTCCTAGCCGGCGGGGATGAGAGCTCGGCTCACCCGCCTCACCTGCCTCTCTCCTGGCTCGGATGGCCTAGCATGCCCACTCTGCCGCAGCTTTGGCTGGCCCCTGCCGTCTCCCCGGGACCCCTGTATGCAGCGCTGGGGCCACGGGAGGAAGGCAGCCAGAGAGCCCATGGCGATCCACAGCTGCGTTCACCTGCTCTGGGTTCACCCGCTTCGAACCACCTCCTCGAACTGCTTCTATCCTTCTCTCCTTCCATCCTTCCACCCACTCTGCTTCTCTTCTTCCTCCTCCACTGCCTCCTCTTCTTCTTCTTCTTCTTACTGCTGCACACAAACAGACACAGAGACAGAGAAAAACAAGTTAATCTCAACTTTCAGAATTTCACGCACTCTGAATGTCAGTCCTGCTCTTTGATCAGCGAGGAGTCAGAGGTGAGGATTCTGGCATCCTCCCTCAGTAATATGAACCTACTAACCTCCGAGAGCAGAAACTGCAGGGATTGGAGGCCTGAGAGTTAAGTGTGTCAGGCAGAGAGATACTGCCTGCCAAAGGTACTCTCAGCTATTAGATTCTGATGTGCTGCAGATAGCAAAATATAGCAAGAGTGGGCCCATTATAAAAATCACCACTGCGTCAACAGAATTCATTAAAAATATTTACAGGGAAACGCTCTCTATTGCTCTCCCTTAGCAGCACAGGCGTACAGAGTTTTATATGTATTTTGCCCCTTATGGTCATAAATAAAGAAAGCAACGTTTAAAACTGACGGGATGTTTCAAACTACCCTTCCATCGCCCTTCGCAGCAGTGTGAAGGAATGGAAATGTTTTGGCCAGACCAGTGGTGCTCTATAGAAACTTTGTCAAAGAAAACATCTCAGCTTTTGTATCATCTCGAATTATTCAAATGGGCTCAGCAGCCCCGTTCTTATGATAATAAGAAGTTGTGGAGGGGGGGGGAGCGTGGCATTTCTTTGAGGTTTCATGGTCCCATTGTGTTCCTCAACAGAGAAAGGGCCATGGCCAAATTCAACCCCCACTGCCCCACATTGCACCACGCCAACTGCACAATCTCCCCAAAAAACGTCCTTCCTCGCCACAGCCACCGCGGAGCTGCTCTGACAGCCGATGAATCCACCTCTCTCCACCTCTCTGAAAAAGAGACTAAAACCCACGGGCCGACTGCCAGGGGGATAGAGAAGTAAAGTGCAGCGGTTTAGAGTTGGTGGGCCGGCAAGGCTTTGGAAGTAAGAGTTGTCTGTTAAATAAAGAGCAAACGAGGGGGTGAGAGTGGTGCGTGTGTGTGTTTGTGTGTGCCTGTGTAGAGGGGTTACACTGTTGGGACAAGAGAAGCAAGTTTGGAAGGGGGGGGGGGGTAAAGTTGAGTTAGGAGGACATGGATGGGGACCGGGGGTGCGGTGCATGTCTCAGACACAATAATACTATTCATTGGGCTCAGACATGGGTGTTAACTCCCCTCTGACAGAGCACAATGGGACTCGGTGGCATTCAGGCGGGCCTTGGCGATATTGTTAGTTCAGGGCTGCATTCTCCCTGCCGCAGGACAGAGCGCCTGCATTGTGCCCCGTCCAGCGGGATGGATGGAGGGAGGTTTGAGAGGTGAAAGGCAAAGAAAGAGAGAAAAGTACACGTTTGTCTATCTGTCACTGCTGAACGAGGGGAGACGGGGGGGAGAGAGGAGGAGGCGGTGGCATTGGGGGTATTCTTGCCCCATGACATTGGACTTGTTTGTTTCAGGGGGGAAGTAATAAGAGAAACTGAGACCTAAAGAGATGAATACTATGAACAACATAAATGTTACTCAAGCAGCCGAGCAGAAAGGGAGAGGACGACATTCTGGCTTTTTATGGGGGAAACTAGGCAGGTTTGCATGGTGCTTTAGATGCCTTTTATTCATATGCCACTAAAAGATGGAGACCGAGGAAGACTGGAGAAAGAGGGACGTAAAAAGAATTGCTGAGGAGGCTGCTGCTTTTTGTGACGTAGATGATGTGACATCAAGATACCACAAGACCCAGTTTCCCAGAGAGGAGAGGAGAGGAGAGGAGAGGAGAGGAGAGGAGACAAATTGATATACTTCCACATATTAATGTAGAACAAATCATATCAGATTTTCAGAAAAGCCCTTTCCATCACTACTGTTATCATCTAAGTTGTTAACAGGCCAAACATTCTTTTGTTTAAGTCTGTGATGTGATAATTAACCTTGTTTTTCTCCTCCATCACTGCGAGACATTGTTACAAACACAGCCTGATGAAGATGATGGGTCCAGTTCTGATCCAACTCTCTGTCAGTCATATGGTTGTGTGGGGTTAATAAAGATGATTTTGAGTTTGCATTTTTTATTTTCTAGAGAACCACTGGTCGAAAACACCTCACAGTTGGAACTGCACTTCCTCTGGTCCGTGACAACGCAAGTTTGAAGTTGATCCGGTGAGGGATTCTTCAGAAAATCGACAGACAGACAGGAAATAAAGAAAGAAAGAGATCTAGTTGAAGGGTATTTTGGGGTTTGGGATCTTTAATGGCCTTCTTCTGAAATCCAGGAAATTATGACGGGCATTTTTAACTGTTGATTGTATGTAGAAAAAATATTAATAGATTTACTTAGAAAATAATCACTAGATTAATGATTATGATAAGCATAAGTTGCAAAGCGGCATGAACTTGATAATGTTGTCGTATTGCATCACAGACGTCACATTTAATTCCTTTTTGAAGCTACTGTGACTTCAGACTTTTTATGACGGCACTGCAAAGGATAGCAGATCTGTGATCTATAATGAGGCAGCAATAGTGAAAAAGATATATAAGGATGCGGGATACACTGATTGTATGTGACACAGCCCGCGTTTGCACACGCAGAGGTATCACTGCTCCTTTAACCTGCTCTCATGAACACTTTGTTTGTTTCCCCTCTGGTAAACTCTGACCAGCCGTTTCCATGGCAACCGTCCTCCTTCCCTGCTAGTGAGAGAGAAAGCGGAGCGGTATGTGGGGTTGTGAGGAGGTTTACAGTAGGACGCTTGTGATATTGTTGCAACAGATGTGCCTCTGTGTGTGCATTTAGGAGTGTGTGTGAGTGTGTGTGCATGCAGGAGTGTGTGTATTTGAGTGTGGTAATAGGAATCAAGAGATCACATTAATTCTCGTTTCAAGCAATAACAACTTCATATGTGTGAACCATGATTCTTTGATGTCTAAAAGCAGAAAGCTAAGCATCCAGCATGGGTACATCTAATCTAAACTCAGGTTAAAGGAGACATTAACATGCATATACACACTTGCAGCCCTACATAGTCCTCAGAACTCACGCTCAGCAGTCTGGAGTCAAACTGACCTCCTGAGATAAGGAAAGGGCCGGTGGTGTGATGCTGGGTTGTCAGGCAGGCCGGGGCAGGCCAGGGCACGGCTCTCGTCATGGAGCTAATGCCTGTTCGGGGGTGGCTGAGGCAGCGAGGGTACTGCCCTTTGTCCCTGGTTGGGGGATTACACCGGTCAACCAGCACAGACAATGTGCCCCCCTCCTGAGAAGGGAGGACCAACCTGCTCTCTACCAATGATAGGGGCAGTCAACTGATCACAAACTTAATTAAGGGCTGGGGCAAGTGAGACAGGAGCAGGAAGGGTGATGGAGAAGACAGAGAGAGAGAGAGGCTGGGGAGAGGTAAAGGATGAGGTGATAAAAGGGGGGATAAGGACTAAAAAGAGAGGAGGAGGAGAAAAAAAGTGGCACAAGGAGCTGAGGGATACGCTGAAATAAGAAGAGGCATGGAGTTGTAAAAAGAGCAATGGGAAGCAGAGGAGGGGTGAGGAGAGAGGCTTCACCCGCACAGGATTAGGGGAGAGAAGATGAAAGGATCAGGTCTGACGGAGAACAGGAAAAAGGCCGGGGGAGTAAGAGGAAGAAAGAGAGGAGAAGAGAGCCGTGGTGTCCATGACCTCGAGTGGGGGAGTCAATCGCGGCCTCTTTTTTTAACAGGTGCACAACTTGAAAACTCCCTAGTTCCCTATTTATGCCTCGGCACACGCACCTATTCAAATCCAATGACGAACACAGACGATAATTCTATTACTGAGGACGTGAATAGAGGATATTTAGGGGACAGTTAGCGGGGGAGCATAGCTCAGGCCCGCTGCAGACAGATATGGCTCTGCAACACTTAACAACAGGGATTTGGCAGCACTGTTGATTGAACATGCCAAATCCCATTTGTCGGAGGGCTGTGCGCGTTGGTATCGACACTCTGTAACCTTGTGGCTGCGTAAAAGGAGACCTCAGAGTGTGTGTGTGTACGTGTGTTTTGCTCCCAGGCTGGCAGGTGGGTGGCACGGTGCAGCTGGATAGGTGCGTTGGTCCAAGCCTCTCCGTTTATCCTTCCATCTATACATTGCTGTCTGACTGCATTCCCTCTCGTTGCAAAAAAGGGGTGACAAAAAGGAGATAGAGAGGCTTTGTCAACACTCCTTTTCTTGCTCACCCCCCCCCACCCCTCTCCCTCCCTTTCTCCGTTCCTTCCATCCCCTATGGTAGAGCTGCCAGACAGGAGCGCTCAGCAGCTCTCCGAATGTTATTGATCCTGAGAGCAAGCCGGCCGGGGAATTGGTGTCTCTCCCGCTCTATCCCTTCTCTCTCTATCTATCTATCTATCTACTCCCTCCATCACACCCTCATCCCCCAAACACAGCCCTACAACTTTTTCCTCCCTCGCTCCTTCCCGCCTCTACTTCATTTATCAAGGTTAAAGAACTCTTATAAAAAAGGGAAGAGGGGGTCATCTGGATGTTATCTGACTTCATGAAAGAAATCCCCTCAGGCCACTCTACTAGAGGAGGATGCTCCTTGCCAGACCCAACTCGGCATCGCGCACACACACACACACACACACACACACACACACACACACTAGTGGCACCAAGCAATAAAAATAGAAAGTAGCATGTCCACGGAGTGGTACACAGCAACAGGACAATCAAAAATAGACATGAGGAGGATGGATGGAGAAAATTAGAAAATTAGTCCCCGCGTTAGCCAACACGCTTGTTTCTTAGAAGCCATGATTTATATAAAGAGTTTAAAAGTGCCAATGCTCTCAGTTACTTAAGCTTTATTGATCAGTATAGGCCATTAATAAGAGTAACTTTGGGTTGCCAGGTAAACTGCAGCCGTCTGCAAGAAGGAAAGTGGTTGCCAAATCATTTGTCACATTTAAAAGACACAGCAAGTGCAACAAAACTACACAAAGACGTACATACGTACGTACAGAAAAGTTAGTTTGCACGAAACCACCAGACCTGTAATTTCTACCGTCTATAACCCATCTGCAGAGAGAATATGCTTTCTGCAGTTCCAGCCTTTAAGAGACTGTAGTGGCCATTGTCCCTGTGTGTAAAAGGACTGGAAATGGCTCTATATGTGGAGTACATCCTGTCTGTTACTGCTTTCACTCTCCACTATAAAGGCCTGCCTGTCCTGCAGGCTACAAGACGGCCATGCAGGCAAATACACACAGCAGCACATTACAGAGCCCCATACTCTCCCCTCCCTTTGTGCTCAGTAATTGCCACAATGCATCTTCTCATCCAGCTAATTAAGTGAGTCTTTCCCATTGTCTCCCAATACTATTACCTCTTCACACAGCCAGAGAGAGAAAAGAGACACACAGAGGGAGAACGCATTAAAACAAGAGATGGGAAGAGCCAAGAGGTGGAAGAGATACAAAGGCGGGAGTCCAGACAGAGAGAGGATGAATGACAAAGTCATGTGTCTGTGTCCTAGTAAATGTTTACCAGTTGAAAGAGGAAGCTGTGTGCGTGTGTGTTGTGTGTGTGTGTGTGTGTGTGTGTGTGTGTGTGTGTGTGTGTGTGTGTGTGTGTGTGTGTGTGTGTGTGTTTGCTGTTACTGCTGTCAGATGAAAATGTTCATTCTGCATGAAGTCATTTCAGGGATCAGAAAAAAGGCCTTGTTGTTCAGACTTATTTTGAACACGAGTTTTAAAATGTTCAGATGATTTTCAGATGTTAGATCATGTTAGATGCCTCTATGAGCCTGAACAAATGATAATAAACTAGATAATTGTGTGAAGCATCTTTTAAACAGAGATCCCACCATATTGTCATTAATAAGAGCCGTCATTATGCTGACTTTGCTTGTTTGCACTGAAAAAATCTAAGCCGGCATCATGCTGCCCAACTGTGTGATATTAGATTTTTGTGTCCATGTGATCCGTGTGGACCTATTTCACTTGAAAGTTTGGACGTCTTTGTAAAGTGATGTTTGTGCCAATTTTGACCATAGAAGGATGTTTTCTTATTTATCTGCTAAGAGGAAAAAGTTTCTTTGAAACTCATGAAAGACGTGTAAGTATGCGAGCACGATTTGTGACATCACAATAAGTTTAGAAGGCGGTCACGGTACAATATTTAAATCACAGAAGTGTGATGTGACTATTTTATTTTGAAGTGATGGAGTTCTTTCATTTCTTTAAACAAGGGTGAAAGAGTAGAAATTAAATGACACATGTTTAATGAGATTATTGAACTTTTTAGGGGGTAAAACATATCGGATTAGATTATTACTAAATATTTGATCAGTCTTTCGAGAACTATTACAGCACAGTTTGTAAATCACAATATAAATCAGAACAACATTCATTTTATAATCCACAGGACATAATCCTAAACCAGTTTGAACTTCCCTTTCAATTCAGTCAAGCTGCACCAATTTGCCCACACACATATCATTCCACTGAGTAAACCTGATGAAACCATGAATTTCTCTCCGGTAAATCAGCAAAAACGTCCAAAAACACACCTGATCTCACCATGTCAAAGTAAGTAATAACAAAAATTCCTGGATCTGCCTCCTGATCTAGATCAGCACCAAAATGTGATGGGTTCTTGCCTGACTCGTACTGCATCTTGCATAAAAACATAAAACCAAACAAAAACAGTCACATGGGTGAGAACATAACCTCCTTGGCAGAGGTGAATTTCATCACCTCCCAATTAAAAGAAAAATATAATTGAATAATGTAACTTCATAGACTGAGCTGTGGCTCGATCTATTACACAGGTTCACAAACATCACGATTTTTACCAGATTCATTCAAGGAGAGCAGATTGCAAATGTGACTCCACTACGTCGGCGCTTAACTGTCGACTTGACACGATCCAAGTGAAAACAGGTGCTTTTGTTTCCACTCTCCTATTCATGCTCTCGCTGTTCTGGCTCTCTGCGAGGATAACGGAGGAGTTTGGACTGAATTATTGGACGACATAGAGCAACAGACTCATCTAAATTCCACCTCTCTTTAGAGTTGCTAGGAGAGACACCCCCCCACACACACACACCCTTCTTTAACACACACACACAATCACACTTGTTCCATGCTCAAGTCCACTCGCTGACCTCTCAGACACTCTCCTGCCAAGACAGCCAACCCCAAAATCACCCTTCCACTCCCACAACCCCTCCTTGAACCTCTACCACCACCACCTCCCCCCTCCCATCCTCAACGCTTTTTCCTTCCCACACTCAAGTTCCTGTCACGGCCTTGACAGACAGACAGACAGACAAGTGGGGTGACATCATGGTGCGTACAGAGAGAAGGAGAAAGAGCGAGGAAGGGGCCTGCCTGCCTGTCTGCCCCCCAGTACCCACACAATACAGCAGGGCATCTGGCACTGAGGAGGGGGTGGAGGAGAGGGGAAGGGGTCTGTCAGGACAAAGCGTTTACACCCCCCACCCACCCACACGGAATATGATTATAGTTTGTAAATGGTGGCAGAGACGTAAAACATGTGAGAAGAAGAAGAAAGGGGCTGAGGTTGGGGTACAACGGTGGGTTGGTGTGCAACACAGTTGTTGGTGTGTACAGTGAAGATATATTAGTCCAAGCACATGAAGTGGATATTAATGTTAAAGTGTAACTATAACAACCATAAGGTTGGAAAAAAAATCAGGATCAAGTGGAAGATTTTATTTTCAGAATTCTGTTTAAACTTTCCACTAAATTTGAAATGTTCATGCAATATTTCAACCAAGTGAAAAACTCAAGTTCAAACTGTGAAGAGGGCAGGTATAGTGGTGAAATGTAGACGTGTGAGTGCATGTGTGTGTGTGTGTGTGTGTGTGTGTGTGTGTGTGTGTGTGCACGTCACTTGCACCTTGTTAATTTGCAGGATCCCGGACGGAACAATGGTGCCAATGGGATAGAAATCTGTGTCATAATACTCTTGTCTCTCTCTGTGCAGCGGCCCCCTCCTCTGTCTCTGTCTGGGAGGCTGTCTTCTCTGCTGTGTGTGCACAAGTGTGTGTGTCTGTCTGTGTGCATACATAAAACAAATGAGTTGTGCATATGCATTGTGCGAGTCCACACAGCCTGGTGTATATATTAGAAATGTGACTTGACCCTGGCAAGCCGAGGCAGGGCTTCTGCGTCGCGTCGGGCGTGGGAAAAAGGGTAGACCTCTTTTCACAGCTGCTCCGGCCGTTGCATTGAACCAATGGAGGCCCCCGCGGTCGCCCCACTGACACCCCCAACCTGCCTCGGCCGCTAATGCCCCCCTCCCTCCCTCCCCCCCCCCCCCCCCGTTTCCCATTCACTCTGCAGCCTGCTGGCTTTCAGCGGACACCCCCCTCCCCACACAATCCCTCCCTCTCGTGCTCTGTTCGTCACCCCGCCATCACTGCCACCACCAACCTTTAATACAGCCACCTCGCCCATTCAGCCAGCGTGCATTGAGATGCCAAAAGGCCTCTTGTGCTTTAAGGAGGCGAAGAAAAACAACACGGCTAACCGGCTATTGAAATAAAGCAACTAACACCAATGCATTTTAATTAGTTAACACAACTTATTTGCTTATGTTTGTACTGACACAATAAAACTCTTGTTTTTAAAACTCTTCTTATCCTTCACGCTCAATTCTATATTTTCTCACTTTCCCGTCCCCCTCTCTGTTTTCATCTCCAAGCGCCTCTGCAGAAAGACTTTAATTTATGTTAACATACGCCACCACTCTACACTCAGTCCCCCCCCTCCACACACACACACACACACACACACACACACACACACACACACACACACACACACATTCAACCCCTTTCACAACCACCCTCCATCCAGTGTATTCATTTGAAGAGATTTATTTCCTACCAAGCTGCATAATGCAGAGGGCTATACTTTAAATCAACTTTTAAGAACAGCCAGGCTGCGCAGTTTACGCATACAAATTCAGAAAGACTGTTAAAGAAAAAAAAAAAAATACAGCAAACAGGGAGCTGTTAAAAAGCAGATTGCCAACTTGAAGAAGCCGCGGGTGGGCGGTGGGTGCCATTAAAGATATAACCCATTACTGATAAACTTTTCAATCAGTCTCTTTAAACTCACGGTGCAGGCTTCATTTGTTTCCGATGCTCTCACTAATCTGACAGTGCAACCGAGCAAAGGCACCGAGAGTGGACTCAAAAAACTCCCACTCCCACATGCAATTTTGTTAAAAAAAAAGCAAACACTTTCAAAGGTCACATAACGTGCAGAATAACTCCACACGAGACTCTCAGGAGCAGTGCTACCGGGCCGTCAAGCAACACCCCTGCTGATACACCAGGCGTGTTGAGGAAATGTTGAGAGGCGGCGAGGGGCGCAGAGACGGGGAGGGGGAGAAAACAGGGAGGTTGAAGCCAAGAACCTGAAAGGACTCCATCTCCCTTGGCCAACATGCCATGACGGTGTGGAGCAGCAGGCTGAATTGGATTCTCCGGGGTGGCGGAGCTGGAGAGGTGATGGCGAGATGAGCCCGAATAGGTGATGGAGAGGGGGTGGAGGGGGGTGGGCTGTGGAGGGAGGAGATACGGTACACTGAGGTATGTGTGCTTGTGTGTTTGAGAAAGAGAGAGAGAGTATGATAGAATGAGAGAGAGAGAGAGGTGGCAGACAGACAGGATCTGAGGTACTGTAAATGAGCGGATTACTGCTTCCCTCTCCGCGAGTCTTTCCATATACATGAGAGGCTGCTCGCCAGTGCAAGCAATGCTGCCAACGTGTGAAATCACACATCCTCTGGCTCCCTATACCAACGATTGTAGCAAGTGCACATACTGTATACAGGGCTGATGTAAGGGCAACACAAGGCGTGAGTACAGACCCATGTGTTGTCGGCCTTAATTGCTGTTATGGGTAAAAAAAAGAGGACGTGAGGAGTGTCACTTCTGGATTGATGCGTCTCTGCATCAAATTTTGCCCGTAGCTATGCCTCCACTTCTAAAGCTCAAGTCCGACCAAAGCTTGTTTGCATCGATTTATCTAGTTTGTGGATATGATATTGACTAAGTAGAGCGGCGGCCCTCGACGAGTTGAAGCAAAGCGAAAGAGGTTTAAGAGGTGGTCGAGCGCTATGGAGGAGGATAGCCACAGGCTGTGAAATCCCCTATGATCTTCCCTTGTCTGATTCTCAAACGTAACCTCCTCTCTGGAGGTGGGGGGGGGGGGGGGGGGGGGTGTGCTGGTATCGAACTAGGCCAATGTCACAGAACGCTCATCTAACCCTGGAGGGAAATTCAGAAGGAAAAAAAATCACTTCTACTGTTTCTCCCAGATGACGGACCTCAATCTCCGTGGATGGGGCTTCATCTCCCTCTCTTCCACTTCCCAACACTGCCTCCATCACTCCGTCTTACTTTGTTCTCCGCAGGAGGTTGAACATGCACGAGCTGAGCGGCGTCCTCAGCCTTGATAGCCCCGCTATGGCGGCTGTTAGGGTAGCGAAAGCTAATCTTTAGTCATGTCACTCAACACTGAGAGGGATGCTGGGAGGAGAGTGAGTGAGTCTTTCTGCCTCTGTTTTTTCAGCAGCTCCATCTCCACTACAAAACTCTTTTAGAATTTGCCAGCTAGTCAGCGTGGTAGCTGTGATGGCTCGAGACAATCGTCTTTAAGAATACCAGTTTATACCATGCAGTGATGAGATGGTGAGTATCTCATTCTGAAAAAAGCTAACGATGACACTGCCTTCAGAATAATCACTAAGAAAATTAGAGAGTAGAGCGCATTTACCAGTGGAGGGATGTAACCAAGTACATTTACTTTGTAACTGTACCTTATACATGAAAGTAAATTTTGCATCATTGCACTTTACTTTACTTCACTACATATATTTGCAAATATCGGTACTTTCTACTCCACGAGTTAGATGTTCACAATGTTTATATATATATATATATATAAATATATATTTAAAGGTAATCAATAATATGGAAATAAAAGAATTGGTCCACTGATCCAATCAGTGCAGGCTGGTAACACCAAACCCCGCCTCCTTCATCACTGGTGAGAGGCCTCCACCAATACTCAGCCATTATTGCATTGGGTAATTAAGCAACACTTGGATGCTAAAACCAAGTACTTTTACTCAAGTAGAAAAGTTAATGTGGTACACATTTTTGTCGATTTATTTATACTTTTATTTGTTGTGTACTTTTACTAAATGTAATTAAAAGAATGAGGGAACTGGAGGAGTGAGAGAGCCACACTGCCAGTCCATCAGTCTTTCTACATGCACCCCCAACTCCCAACCCTTCTTTCCTTAGGGAAGCATAGGGAAATAAATTGGTTTAAATATAGATGACAAAAAGTGGTCACCTGGCATCTACAGGTTGCATTGAGAGGCGAGTGAATGAGAGGGTGAGGAAAACGTTTTTAATGCAAGCTTCAAATTGTGTTACTTTTCAGCCCTCACGAACAACATCGATTCAAGGATAATCACTTTAAAGCAGAGCATAAAATGTCCAGGTGTCAATACAAATCCTTAGTATAGCAGTGTGAGTGTGTGAAAACGACTGAAGAGGGTTCTTTTAAAGTCTCACCTGTAACTGTGGCGTAATGAAGCTTCTCGCTGACCCAGCCGTTGACTCATGGTTCCTTCAGAGCGGGAAGAGGTGTGTGTCTCTGCTGACCTGTTGCCCTGCAGGTTCACACACATGGGATGTGTGTGTGTGTGTGTGTGTGACTGTGCTTCTGCCTGCACTTCACACATTCCTGCAAAAACAGAAATCAATCTGTTAAGAGAGGGTTCGTTGCAGCAGCAGGTCGTAACCCTCATCACCCCCCCCAATGCGCCTGATGTACCTTTATTCACTCTTACACCGCAGCACTGAGCACATATGAATTTCACCACAATAAAGTTTTTGTGCTACTCTCAAAATCCTAATGTACCCTTTAAGGTATGTTTCATTGATTTAAAAAAAAAAATGTTTCCCTTTAAGTTACATATTGATAAAGGGGATATAAATCCTACATGTATATATTTACATCCTGATCTTTTGCATTTTTGACTTGACTAAAATTTGATAAAATATTGAATCACAAATAATGTGTTCATTTTAGAAACTTAACTTTGTTTGTCACTTTTTCCATTTTCTGGGCTTGTGTTACATGACAAATATTAAGAATCGCAATTTATATTGAAAGAGTCAAACAGTAACCAAGCTAAATGGCTAAATTTAAAATATCTAAAATAATTGTGCATTTCATGTTATTAAAATAAAACCTGCATTATACAGGGTAATACTACATGTTATAATATTTGAAAATAACACAAGAGTTGCAGTAACCTAAAATATTTATAAAGAAAGTTACAGTACATGCATGACAACCCATCTCCTCCACTCACACACACACATACACACACAGAGACAAACAAACACACGCACACAAGCAATTACACAAAATACTCCAAAGATTACATCCCCTGAAATCGGACTTACTTTACGGCTTTAACATCTGCATGTCGGCCTTTCCAATTTTTTTTCTCTCTTTCTGTTACATGGGTCAGAGGCTGTTGCTAGGCTACCAAAACCCGAATTCTTAAGTTCAGAAAATAGGTCTATGTAGGCCATTGCAAATTGAAGGTAAATTATAATAGAACACTGACAACACTGGAGTATAGATTTGTCATGATATGGAATTAAATAGACTCCAAACTGTGGATTATGAATTATGTCAAATATAAAATTTTACAATAAAAAAAATTAAAATAATAATAGTGATAAAAGTAATATACATAAGGCGTACATTACATATCAAAAAGCAATTTTAGTAATATCCATTGTCAGTTATGTGAAATGATGCATCTCCAAGCATTATAAAAAAAAAAGAAGAAAAGCTTTCCACCATCCACTCCGAATCATAAATTCAGTAATTTTCAATACAAATACAATTCATAAGCCGGGATCCTGAGCACAGTGGTGAGGTAAAGTAAAAAAAATAAACTGTGCAGCCTGATGTCACACAGTAGAAAAAAGATCTATTCTGTAATCGACAGCATGTTGTCGTGTTTATAGTAAACTGCACTAAGGGGGCAATAACAACGTGCTGAAGCACACACGTAAACACATGCACGGAGACACATGTATAAATGAACAATAACATGTGCACACACACACACACTCTTGTGCACAAAGAGCTCTGCAATCTGGAGGCCAAGTGTGACACAAACAAGATAACATCTATAGGGTGGTATAGCCTGGAAATGCAGCAGGGTTGTGAAGCTAAAACACTCTGCTGTGTTTGGGACGGTGTGTAGGGCGGCTGCTTTGTTCAAACATCTTTGTCAAAAGGCAACACTCACCCCTGTGCAACACACAGGACTAAACCATGGAAATATTATCAATGCAGTGCAGAGAATGAGAGGGTGGTAAGGGAAGAAACAGAGAGAGGTGGGCTACATACTGACATATCTAGGTTTCCGCAGGAAAGGCTACAGACACGACAGGTTAGAAATGCATGGCGTGCATTTGAAAACACGTCTCCTCTCCCGCTCCCCTGTCTTCTCTCCTCATTCCTCCTACGTCATGTCACATTCTATCTATTCCTACCACTGCTTTTTGTTTTATTTGTTTGTTAATTCCGCTAATGTAACTGTGGAGTACATTTGAGCTGGGGAAACCGTTGTAGTTCAAATTTATGTACAAATGCATAAATTACTGAGCAAGACAATAGGAAGTGTAATGGCAGCAGCCTTATGGCAGGTGCTGGTTGGCTAGACCCCGACTAGACTGGGCTCCATCTGGTGTTGAGGGCCTCCTCCTGATGGTGGAGAGGGCCCAGACAGACACATATTAATGTGGGAAAAAGGCGACGTCTAGCCTGCCTCCTCAGTCACTCGCCAGACGGCATTTCAATCTCAAAGGGCTCTTCCCCATATCCTCCATTTATTACCCCTCAGCAATACATTAATTTTCTGTTGCAAGCTGGGGGAAAAGATGGGTGGTGTTGGCACGGCCCAAATGACATTGTCAAATTTTATGAGAACGTGCTGTAATATAAACGGCTCAATGCGGCATGGGGACGTGCATTTGCAAAAATATTTCGGAACACATTATACTAAAATCATAGAAGATTTTCAGGAGTTGCATTTATGCTGATGGGCTCAACACTGTGACAAAAAACCCCACAGAATATTCAATGTTTTTTGATTTTGCGTAAATCTATTGTCTCATTGGGATATTACAGTTTACTGTTTGATGTCACATTAGAACTGAGACATGGGGATCCCGACACTCCTGCAGTGTTTTCCTAATGAAAACATTAATTTGTGTTATGCTCCATTTAACTGCACAGCTCATATTAATAGCTGGAAATATTAATACCATCATAATTACAGCTGCATACAACTGAGGTTTACAGCCTATTGTTATTTGTCCTGCTCATGTGTGGCACACACACACAAATGCGCACATGACACATGTAGCAATATGGCACAATGACATGCAGCACAGCCTGATGGGAAAGCAGACATATTTCCTAAAGCTAGCTCCTTCTCCAGCCTCCCCTGCTCTGTGACGCAGTAAGCACTGGGCCTGTACTAACAGCAGCACTAGGCTCTGTGCCGTTTCTCCACCGCACAGAGCAGCTACACCAGCTTCAGCAGCTAACACAGGACTGGCTTGTTTAAAATTCAACAGGCTCCACCACAGAGTACAACCTATCACTCAGGCAGTCCAGGACACCGGAAAGGAGCTTCTCTCTGACTCGGATGGAGAGATAGAGCGAGGAAAGCAGAGATGAAGAGCAGCCCCCAAACAGCACTGCAAAAAAACTGCCTGAAAATCTGCTCACGGTTTCTGAACAGCCCAGCAGACCCGGTGCTGCGTACAAAATCTCTGCTCGGCCAGAGAAATGTAGGCTAGAATATGTGTGTGTAAACATGACAGCATCAGTTAAATATGTCTACCATTAAATGTATAACTCCTAACACGCTTTATATTATCATCCTGTAACATTAAGAATAGACTACATCTGTGTCTCAGCCATTTGTTCTGTCGTCCACGTGCATGAGGCCTGAAGTTGCTGCTAACATGAGCATCGATCAAACTAAATCTAAGGATCTAATAGGATCCATATGACCAACTGAATCACTATATTGCCCTTTTCTCCTCTCTGTAACCTGTGACATCTTCCTACGCTGAACTTGTACATATTCTGATCTTTGCAGTGGAGTCGCAGATAAATAAACTCATGAGAATCCACTTGATTGGAGGATTATTTTCTGGAAACAAACTCGTTCTGTTTGCTGCAGTAAAGCTCCCACTAACTTTTTACACAATGAAGCAGCATGAATCTGGAAAGGAGCAGCAGCTTGCAAATACAAATTAAAGCTAAAATACCTTTTTCTTTGACTGTTTAAGCCCCTGTTTATATATACCACTACATGCACAGACCAGAAGCAGGCTGATATGGGGGCTACTGATGGAACACGTGACTCCCTGGAGTCGACCAATCAGGTGCCTCCTCCAGCTACACACCATGTTCCTCTCACCTCCTCGTTCCCAGCATCCAAGTAACTACACCATCACCAGAAAAGCATATACATATGAAGATATTAAGCTGAGAGGTGGTTATGTTCCATTAATAGAAACAGCAGAGGCACCAGTACCCAGTGGCCCTCCTCCTCCTCCTCCTCCTCCTCCTCCTCATCATCATCACCTTCCCTCTATGAATGGAGCCTGTCTCTGGTTGCTAACTGCTGTCACTCCTTGCATCCCCCGTGGAAGAAACGCATGAATCCGCATGTTGGATCTCTTCTGCAGCGGGTTGCATCCAAGGTTCCGCGGTGCGATGCAGCGGACGCCGCCGCGGGCTCCCGGTCCTCTCTCCGCGCAGCCTGCATCCATCCGTCCATCCGCTCCGGCAGCTCCCCGTCTCTGTCTGTCCCCGGTGTGGCGGCTCAGCCCCGGCACGATGGTAGCAGAATTAGTTTATACATTCGGTTCTCTAGCTTTATGATATTACAAAACTCATACAGCTAGATAACCAAAGAGAAAAACTAACCCACGTCTCTTAAAGGGGCCGCCGCTGCCGCTGGAGCAGCTGGTGTTGTGGTCACATGGAGCCATTGCACTCCGCCAGCATGCGCACCTCTCTCTCTCTCTCTCTCTCTCTCTCTCTCTCTCTCTCTCTCTCTCTCTCTCTCTCTCTCTCTTCTTCTCTCCCTGTCCCACTGTCTCTATCTCCTCCAATATACACACGTCACTGCGCGCATGCACAAAGCAGGTTATAGTTATCGTTATAGTCAAGGCAATAGCCTGTTTATGGTTGTCTTTTACGCACAGGGTTTCATTGGCACGCGTCTTTTATGCCAACCGCGTCATCAGAATAGCATTGAAGTCTATGGGCAGTGGTGTAAAAAATGATGTTCAATAGCCTGGACCCATCAGCATGAGCATGAAAAACAGCAGTAATGGAGAAGATGTGGATTCACGCCATCATCTCTAAAAAAACAAAAAAAAACCTGTGAACTTCCCTCCAACAGGAACATCTGCAGGGTGAAGTCATCCAGCTGCAGGAGCAGTGATGACACATCCACCCGTCATCCACTCACAGGCTAACCTCGGCCCCACTGCCCCTAACAACCCTAACATGGCCTGCATCTAATGTATAACACTGTATCACGACCCGGAAAGACAGTGTCATGGCTGCTTCCACTATTTCCTTAAAAGAACAATACAGCTGCTCAGAGACACTGTTGTTTTAAATGCCAGCTTACATCGACCCACTTCGGGAACGTACACCATTGTTTCTGTGTTGAGTGAATAAATCCATGAATTGTTTGAAAGCATGACAAACTACCACGGGCCTATATATAGCCTATATGTGTCGCACAGTGCAGCAGGAGGGCTAAATGTCAACGACATGATCTAGTGGAACAAGTCCAGCCTCCCTGGACGTCACTGAGCACTTTGGATTAGTTGGTGACAAGCTGAAAAGTTGAGGGAGGACAAGCTGGCTTTTACAATCCTCTGTAATCATCTCCAACATGGTCATCGCTCCATTCCATAAAATATGTTTTTAGCGTTTGAATCTTAACTTTGCAGCATTAAAACACTGTAGATTAAAGATACAAGTTAAGAATAAAGTCAGGGTAAAATACTGTCATTTTTTATCTTTCTAAACGTGTCTATTATTTGTGTTGGCACAATTACTATGTTAACGAGTTGCTGAGAGCAAATTAAGTCAGATTACTTAACATACAATGTTTTTTTTTGTTCATAATTGTTCTAAAATGTTGCTCAAAAACGAGCAACATTGTTTTCTATTTAATACCCGCTGGGA
Source organism: Verasper variegatus (assembly GCA_026259375.1). Lineage (NCBI taxonomy): Eukaryota > Metazoa > Chordata > Actinopteri > Pleuronectiformes > Pleuronectidae > Verasper > Verasper variegatus. The sequence goes on along the minus strand of CM048046.1, from coordinate 8,944,745 downwards.
CACACGAATTTAGAATAAATATACAGTATACTCACACGTTCAGTCTATTTAGAAACTGCAGTTCCCATAGTCTGATTGTGCTTCGATATTAAATGGGACCAAATTATTTTGTTTTTATCCAGCGGGACTGTCATATTCTTCCAGGCTCAGTCCAGGTTAGGAGCCTCTGTCCCCGACTCGCTCCGGCCGCGCATGGTGCTCCCTGTCCTCGACCATATTGCGAACACAAAGCCCATTTTTACGCACAGCAATATCGGTGTGTGTGCGCGAATCCGTGAGGAATAAGCCGGGAATAACATCAGACACTGCAGCAAAGCCAGAGGAAGAGAAAATGTGCGTGAGGAGAAGGCGCGTCGGGCTGCACGAGTGTCAGATGTGGGGCGCAGGAGGCGGAGGGCCGCCCAGGGGGCCTCGGGGTCACACTGATGAGGGAAACGCACGGTGTCCTCACTGAATCACGCATGTTCATTGGCACACAGATCGGAACATGTGATATGGGTCCACATGACGGACACGCACAACAATTTCGAGACTTAATGATGGATCCACAAAGACGTCACGATACAAGGTTTTAAAAGGTGACAAACGGATCCACCACCATAACCAAACATCTCCTACGTTCCTGTTGGAACCCAATGTGAGGTATCCCCTCTAGGTCCACTGTCATGGTCTCCAGAGGTCATCCAACAAGGTGAAGAATAATTTAATTTCTCTATCCACAAGAAAACATCCAACACGTCTTAATCACCACCAGCACTGTACAATAGCCTCCACGATATAGGCCTAATAATATTCAGATCAACAATAACCACATTAACTTGGTGCTATACGCGGAGATACTGAGTGTATTCAGGCCTTTGTTAATGCATCACACAATGTTTAAGGAGTTACTGACAATAAGCCACACGTCTATCAGCCACACCCTGTCTGCATGAATAAGCACACAAAGTTTGTTGACCTGAAGAAACAAATAATGAACAATGACAGCACTGCAGGTCCGGTAAGGGTTGATTTTATGACGTACACTTACTATTCAAAATATTAACCATTTTAATTATTTATATATTATATATTATAAATACAAAATAATGTATCCCATTATTTTGTGTAAATATGTCTCTGCTTTATTCTTAAGTCCTCTAAAAGCACATTATTTGTGTTTTAATTATAGCAAAATGTGTTTTTATTGTCTTAATAATAAAATGTACACAATGACCACGACTATTTATGTACATTATAATTTAGAAACAATTAGCCTGCAGCACTTTATGCATTCGAAAAAGCCTTCGGTGTGTTAACTCGTCATCTTTAGCTGCTCGTGTAGAATAAAGTTCACACTGTGCTACAATTTTATTGCGCATCATGAATTTTATACAAAATGACGAGCCTCTCAATTTGTGTGTGTGAGCGTCCGTCTAGTACTTTTTTACCCATTATAATTGTTATCAGTTCTGCAGGTTTACTGTAGGAGGTCTGGATACAAAGGAAGGTTTTTGCAATGAGGAGGGAATATTATTGAGAAATCATTGCCTCAAACTCCAAACTTAGGCACAAGAAAAATGATCCCTAAATCCATTATTTTAAAGTCTTCAGGAGTCTTATTTTAGAAAATAAAGGCTAAATATTTTCCACTTCATACAATTTCCAAACTGCTGGACTTCCATTAAATGCCCTCACTGCATGATACTGACATTGCTTTTATTTTGTAGAAAACAGCGATTAACTGAGGTAGAAAACGTTTAAAAATGTAATAATTTAAATGTCTCTTATTAAGTAGAAAAAGAAAAATCATTAGATGTAAAGACATTTCTTTGAATATTTGTAAAGGTCAAATATGTGTGCGTGTGTGTGGGGGTGCATGCATGTGTGTGCGTGTAAAATAATTGTACTGTATGTACATTAATGCTGATTGACTCTGGGTCCTCTCATCAGCCTCACGTGTATTCATGCGAACACGCCCCTTGGCTGCGTCACGTCCTGTCAGACGTACAGTAGCTACTGAGGTGAGCAGCGACAATAACGAGCTCAACATTCTATTCTGTTCTGTTCCATTCTGTTCTCGTTCATTCCGGTTTACTTCCCTTTTGCTTCTTAGGATAAATTACTGTTCATTCACATCTAAGAAATACAATGTCAGCCACCTTATGATTCTTTCACCAGCCGCCCTGTTTTATTTATATTGTTTGCTAAATTAATGATTCACTGTGGGGATCAGAGGAAATCAAGGGTGTATTCAAATTCAAATTCCTGTCACTTTTGTTTACGTCAAAGTAAAATCCAAACTAAGATAATACCCACGTGCAGAGACTAAATGTAAAGATTTGTTTTATAACTTCTTCAGTTTAAAGAACTATAATTATACATTAAGAAGCAGTTGTATTAGATTCTGTTTGTATATTTGATTTGTGTGAGAACCAGCGGCGGAGACGGAAGGTTCAGCACTTGCAGTGAAAAGCACGGTCTCTGTCCTTGGTGCTGAAACCAATGGAATTAATCCACAGCGCTGGTTTGAAGTTAAAGGGCGTAAAGAGAAACGCTTTTATAGAGTATATAGTTTGTTCAGGTCAATCTAATTCCACTAAAGTCGTATACAATGTATTGAACCGCAATGGGAAATTAAACCTGATTTAAAAACCTTAAACCTTGATAAAGTAATTTTCATATTCTGTAAGTGAAGTTGCCAAAATTTAACAGAGTGCATGAAACAGAACCTACATGTTACTTTTACTGAAATAATTAAATAAACTACAGTGTGAGTGACCATCCAATAGACTTCAAGAAGTAAAGGTGATTTTTTTCCCCCATAACTGGGACAATAAACAGATACATGAAACATTCTATAATATTAATGTAAATATTACATTGAATCAGCCCAGTTTTTTTTATCAAATTCTATTATTTTATCATTCTGACATTAGTTATATTCATAACACAACTATGTGTGTACTCGAGTTGATGTGAGTTACATTTTAAAATACAGCTTATTGGCTCTAGAATGAATATAACGCCAAATATGTTTTATATTTTTATAACATGTGAAATTGTGTATTTTTATTATAACGTAGCATAAACTAAATAGGTGCTGTACAATTTACAGTAGGCCTACACCTGTTGCACTGTATGAAAGAAAGAAAGAAAGAAAGAAAGAAAGAAAGAAAGAAAGAAAGAAAGAAAGTCTATTTATTTTAAGTTATAATGCAACTTTGTTGGCTTTATTTTGTTTATCAATAATAATTTAAATCATAATAATGTAACTCAATATTACCATCATATTAAATTCAAAATATTAGACTTTGAAAAAGAAAACATATACAAAAATGTTATTTTTGACAGTGGATAAAAAAATAATCTCTCATCCATGTAAATGTAAATCCTACAAAATAATCCCAGTAGAAATTGTCTGTCTGCCTTCAGAGCAGGTTTGTACAAAAGTAAACGAATAGAAGTGATGAATAAAAGTTGTAGGTTTCCAAGAATTTGTTGGCTCCCTATTGTGTCGAGCTGCAAGGGCCTGATTAATTAATTTCACACTCTAGCTCCGGAAGAAGTTTTTCCCACAAACAAGTGACTAAAGAGAGAGAGAGAGAGAGAGAGAGAGAGAGAGAGAGAGAGAGAGAGAGAGGGTGAGAGAGAAAAAAAACGCCCAAAGAAAGAAAGAAAGAAAGAAAGAAAGAAAAGAAAAAAAGTCAACATCAAGTTCAACAACGTGCTGGTGCTCATTAGCATCACAATGGTGTCTGGGAGCACACAAGTCTTTTTAACAAGAGGCTCTGGCGTCAAGTCCCTCCACCTCCCAGCCGAGGGGAGATTTTCCCAGGCTCTGCTGACAATCACACAACTGTTTGCTCTCTAAACGCAGCTCTGGGGCCACTCAGCCCGCCTCGTCTCCCTCAATGGACGCTCCAGAGTGGGATGGAGCAGCCTGCTGCCACTCAGCAACTGTCTAACTGCTATTTTACTTTAACCATTATGTCAGCTTTAATTGAAATGTATATTTTTCATTTTACAAGACTTTTATTAACATATTACATTCTATTCTATTCTAGTATATTATATTATATTATATTATATTATATTATATTATATTATATTATATTATATTATATTTGGAAATACGCTATGGCAGCTGATTCACATTTCTCATAGCCTTAAGGTTAAGGTTAAAACCATAACAAATCCATAAATTATTAATACAAATAAAAACACATACTTACGGGTCATAAACTTCGAGTAAATCCCACATCTCCAGTTCAAGTCCACTCAGTATTTTTACGCAACTTTCTACCAAACAAAAAAAGCCCAAAGTCCTGGGAGGAAGCCAGCAAGCCAGTCACGCCAAGTCTTATTTCAGTCTGAGAGTAAAAACTATACAGTTCTCTCTGATCCATGTGTGTTTTTTAAAAACACTGCTGTTACTCCTGCTCTATTGACCAAAAAACAGGCCGAGGCCGAGGAGAGACCGCTGCCAGCTTCCACCATCCTGCATCCTCACACCTCCACAGCAGCCTCGGATGACAGTGTGCGCCGAGCTGCTGCGTCGCTGGTCCCCTGCTCTCTCTCTCTCTCTCTCTCTCTCTCTCTCTCTCTCTCTCTCTCTCTCTCTCTCTCTCTCTCGCACGCGCACACACACACACCCACACACACACACCCACCCACACACACGGTCTGTGGACGACGTGCACAGAAGCCCAAACATTTAACCATTGTGAACCGGTGCCTATTGTTCGGTTTGAATGACGCGTCTCCCTCTTTTCCTCAGCATCTATTCTGGCAGCATCTGATGGAGATGGGTGGAGGGAGCTGCGCAGCCCGGTGTGGCTGAGAAAGGGTGGAGGAAGGCACCACCGAGCTCCTTCGGGAGACGGACGCAGCAGACCCAAAAACTTAGATTCACCACCAGGAAGCTCAAAGGCTCGACGCCATATGATGTCAGCGCGCGTCATGGCAGCGTGCTGCTGTGCCATAGAAAAGATACCTTCACTCCTCATCCTCCGCTTGCTCCATCGTCCGTCTGTCTCCCCACGGTCAGCCGGCAGCAGAGGGAGCCACACTGAGCTGTGAGCTCCAGACGTGCACCTCTGCTTCACCGAGGCACCTGTGTGACCAGCTCGCGGGAGGAGCCGGGGCCAGACCGAGGCATGAGCCAGCACCGACTAGAGACTCAAATGTTGTAGTTTCCATCTGGATCGACTGCGGGAGAAATGCGTAAAAGAGAGGCGGTCCAGGAGAGCAGCAGCGGTGTGCGAGGTGGTGCTGCCGCAGCATCAGCAGAGCCAACACGCGCACACGCTTCCCCGGGGCTCCTGCGGGTCACGTTGTTTTACGTGTTGCGACGTCTCCTTCCTCCCTGTGCGTAACCGAGCGCACAGCCGTGTGCCAAACATCAACCTCAGTGCGGAGTTACACCCTCTGAATTCGCTCCGTAACATCAGAAATGCAGAGCGTGTGCGCACGGACGAGAGTCACCGGTGCGCGCCGCAAAACTGTCCCCGGCAATGAACGTGATTGTTTGCGTGCTGACGTCAGGCGCACGGATAGGTTATTCCAGATATGTTATCCAATACGAGCGCGTGGGATGCGGAGGCTCGTTCATGGGGTCTCATCCAGACTGATGTTAGAAGACTTTACTGCTGCTACTGCTGCTGAGCGTACAGGCGTAACAGTCCATGGCAATATTATCATTAAGATTATTATTATACCCTTTAAGAAGAAATTAAATATGTCCCCACCCAATATGTTTTTCTGAATCGTTTTATAAATTTCCAAATAAAATCGTGTGTGTGTGTGTGTGTGTGGTGAGTGATAGAAGAAAAATTAAACGTAACAGGATAATTAAGAATAAAGGGTCACAGTTTGTCTTTTGGTTTTATATAAGCTTGTGTTATTATTGCTTACATTATATGTTCATATATTTTCATCAAATATTATTATTATTATTATTATACAGGCCCACAGTGTGCGTTGGTGGATAATGTACAATTCAGTCTTCCACACATAATTAAATAAAGGTTCCATTTTTACTATTCGGGGATTTGTGAAGAAAATCTTTTTATAAAAAACAAACATATGCTGCTGTATTTCTATAGCCCCACATGTGCCTCATATTCTCTATAAACTAGGGATAACCTAGCTCAGATATTATGTATTAAATTTGTTTCCTGCACATCTATACTCACATAATTTGACAATGTCATAAATGAATTCTAGACGATCTCACTGGGCCTTACATGTGCTGATCATTCAAACAGCTCTGATTGCTTCCCTTAATTTACCTACAACGCATTTTACGAGGTTTTTAACGCGAGGGATATCAACGGAGGTAACGGCAGAGCATGTTGTATGATGTAGAAACTCCAGGCGACAGAGGACAAACTGTAAAGATCACCAGACACAGACTATTCCAGCCAAACAGCGACATCTATCGGCTGAAAGGCGGCGAGGGCGCTCGGGCCTGTGCGAGGTGTGTTTCGCCTAAATCCTCAACACGAAACTAACTCAACTCTCAAACTCACTACGGCATAAAATCAATATGATATAAATGTAACATGTATGATTTTACAGTCGAATATATAACGATCATTTGACTCTTCAGATGGATAAACATGCATGTGATGCGTGAGGCCTTTTTTCTTTTTAAATTCAAACAGATTTGCAGAAATACTGATGAGATTTGAAAATACTAAGTTCAATAATAGGCCTATAATGATAATGGAGGTGTATAAAGATGAATATTTCATCTTGAGGCCCTTGTATGAATGAACGGTATCGAACAACTGCTCGCGACAGGCCTACATGACGCTGTAGAGGAGAAGGCGTCCTCGTACCATCGTACAATTTTTGCCGATAAACACGCGATTATCGTCATAATAATAATGATTTGCAGAAACATAAATATGAGTGAAGAAAACAGAAGTATGTCTTTACCATACGACCAGTAAAATAAATACATAGATGTACGCGACGTAAAAAATACCATGAGTAGTAGTGTGGTACAGAATTCTATGAATAGACTTTGTAATGATAATATTATGGGATATTATTTTGGCTTTATAGAAATAACGGAGGTAATATTGTGGCTTTTACTATACACCATGCGTGAGAGCGTTTGTATTTAGGAAACGTAATGACACAGGAAGGGCTGAATAAATTCATAACAGGCTGCAAAAGTACAATAACGATGAACAGAAATTTCAGATTTGTAAAACTCGAAAAACTGAAATTGTTCTATTTTATTGAGATTTGTTTGAATAATATCACCAGTATTTAAAATGTGGACCATTATCTTCAAATGATTTGGGTTTATTTAAACCTCTTAATGAATAAATCTACATTTCAGGACAGTAGATAAATGCATAGCCTGATTACCTAAAGCGTATAGTGTTCAACTTATCTAATTTAATTCAATACAAGTTTACTTTTTTGCAGCAAAAGACAAACACGTTTTTCATCTTTGATGTAAAATTAGTCGTTAATCACGTGGTTACACAAAGAGTGGGTTGAAAATACATTGTCCTGTGTACAATCTTTGAAAAATAAGATTTTGAGAAACATTTTGGTTTTCAAATGCAATAAAACACTTCAACCAAATACACTGCATCCAACGAGCACGAGGTTTATGAAATGTGTTTCCCAAATTAATATAACAAGTCATTAATTGATTTCGTTTGATTTTTGTTTCTATAAAAATGACTTGGAACCATGTGCTCTCTCTGTTTAAGACATTAAAAAACGTTAAATCCAATACTTTCTAATTTATCTCAATCTATTGGAAGTCTGGTGAATTTATTACCAATTAGAAATTTGACTCTTTTATAAAAGTGAGAGAATATTATTTCCAACACATTTTTTTTTCAGTTTTGAAATAAAAAATAAAAAACTTCTGTATCTGACGTGCAAATATTTAGATAAAACTAAATGGTGTACACTGCACACACACATACACACATATACCACAGTGGCAGAAATGCACAAATCCTGCGTCTCTTCATTCAAAGTGCCTCCACAATAAATCACTTCATTTGTGTCACATTTGTATGACTGTTGTGTGTCGTCACGCTGCCGAGCCATGTTCCCTTCAATTGTTAATAACTGTCCAATTCAAGTGGCCACTTCTGGGAATTGTAATGGCCGCTCTTCAAAGAGGCTTGACCTGATGCTGGGACATGAAGGTGTCAGAGGTCACACATGAGGACCAACAGGGAGCAAATATTTGTCCTGCCCTCGGTCATGTCCCCCAAATCAGCGCCTAAGTATCCTACTTGAGTTAATTCCAATAAAATCAGAGATGGTGGAGTATTTTCAAATTTTTCAAATAAATAAGTCCTCCAAACAAATTTTGGCGAAAACCCAAACTTTAAATTGTGAGCTATTATAAAATTCCACAAAATTTGATCATCCTAATTATTTTGTACTACACTATAAAAGGTAACACTTGTGTTTACCTACATTACATTGGTGCTCTTTACTTATTTGTCGCTATCCAGTTGAATCAACTCATGTAATGTGACTAAAGTACTTGTTTTGCCTATAAGACGTATAAAACTATTTTCACTTGGGTGAACTGGACTGTGTTCCTTGAGTCAATGAGAGCTTATATCCTTATATCTGTAGAAAATGTTTAACTTGTCTATTTAATGTTATATATAGTCAGAAAAGAAAAGAGCAACAATTTTTAAACATCAAGCGAAGCAGCATCTCTCTGAGCGCTCTAATCTGAAATGTGAATATCTTGTTGTATTCACATGACTGATAACATCATACATCTGTTATGAGTCAATGAATGAGAAGTCTGATTGGTTCTCAGTCCTATAGAGGCATGTGCTGTATAGCTTTGCAACAACTCACATATCATGGTTGAGGGAGAATTATTCATTGAGAAGAAAACATATTTGCCGTTGTAGACAATTTACAAAATGGAAACAAATATTGTTACAGTAACTGCATTATTTTCATATGATGCTACACCTCAATTTTTTCTATTACAGCCCCAATTCCTGCAAAAGCGAATGCCGTGAAGTGCTGCAATTAGATTCCTAAACCGGTGAGGAATACAACTCTAATATACATAAACTGTAGATTCACTTAGCAGAAATCATCAACTGGTCTTATGTAGAGGTTTTTCAAGAGAACAACATGTTGGCGTTTCAGGAAAATCACACTCCAGTCTCCAGAATCATAAGAGATGATCAGAGACCCTCCGCCATGCAGTAAATATCTAACTCACAGTTTAGAGCCTGCAGGAGGAGGCAGGAGACAAGTGGCATCTCAATAACAACATCAACAATGATCCCATCCAGAAAACCAAAAGAGGGCAGATACAAGAAACATTCGCAAAAATTGACTAAATCAATAAAATTATTAAAATAGATTAATTTCAGTTAGTCAAGAGCAGCTAAACAAACTTCCACTTTTCAATCAGAATAAAATGAACTTTAAAATGTAAATTCTATAACCACTTTTCATCACTGTTCCAACTACAAAACCTATCAACTTACATTACGGCAGCGTCTTCTGCTCCGTCCTGTGCTGAGCGAGTGAGAGATGTTGGTCCATTCCCCAGCATGTGAACACAGACTGGTGTTCCTCCTGCTTTCCTGGTTTAATTGGGAACAGGCTGAGGTTTATGCTAATGAGCGCTGACATCAGTCTTAACAGCCTCCTCTTGATAAAGGAGAGGAGCAAAGGGCCAAAGTCGCGCCTCTTTTCCCAGGCAATTCCATCGGTCAAGTTCAAGCTCAGCGCCGACGTGCACAATTGTCATTCAAAACATAATAATGCACGGAGGGAAATCACTGGGGGGAGGAGAGAGGCCTGCAAACACATTTAGCTTCACATGTGAAACTCTTGGAATCAGTTGAATCAGTTTCAACATACGAGGTTGTATTCTAAAAAACACGATGCCAGGATAAAGCCACAGTTGGATACAGTTTCACTTGTGTTTGGGATTTTCCATGGAAAAAAATCTGGAGGAAATCAGTTCACCAGCTTTTACTTTTATTCAGATAAATGAACACAGACATGTTTGTGTTCATTTTAAAATGTGGTCAAATTATTTCCTACTTTTCTCACTATCACTTTTCAGGGTTTGAGAGTTTTGGTGAAAACTGGTGAAATGTTGAATTCACAGTTGGTGTTGCCTGTTGTCAAAAAGCACCATTTGAGCTGCAGAGTCTTAGAATGACATGATATGAGCATTGAGCAACGTGAGAATGAGGAGTAAAAGACATCGCTTTATATATTTCCTTTAAATAAAAAGTCTATGGCCTTGTATATAACATTGTCTGGGACGGAGTCTTCTTTTAAGTCTTTTAACTATTTGTTTCCTTTGGTGTAGCACTTTGTAACTTAAGTTATTATTATAATTATACCCGCACAAATCTAGATGAAGAATAAATTAGATGGATTAAAAATAGATTTTTAAGGATGTGTACAGAGATTGTGTAAAAGAGGCTGCCACTTGATGTTTCAGATTTTTGCTGATATTTAGTATGAATGTACATTTTTGCAAACAAAGTTTAAATAGGCACAAAAAGATTAGAGAAAATTACATAAAATATGTCTTATTAAGTGCCAAATTACACTTATATTCTTATATCCTTACGTATATCTGCATATCTGCATGTGTGCATGGACATCACCCATCTGTGCAGGCTGGCCAGTGGATCACCTGTGGGATCGTACCAGGAGCACAAACACTACGTTTGTGTAATTACAGTGTAAGTGAGCAATCATTCGTGTCATCGTGATCCAGAATCTGTGTGAGGACGAGACAAAGTAGCAGCTTAACAAGTTAGAGCAGAATCAGGCCGAACTAATGCTCCATGTGTTTAAATAGGATCCGGGAGTAAGCTCATAGACCTAACGTCGGAACCATTGGGCACTGTGGTTGTGCTTGACTGGTTTTGTGGTTGAGGCCAGCATGAAAGAAGAACTACAGCAGATGTTACATTTATGTGTTTTGTTAAATCAAGGCTGTGACACAAGGTCCGCCCCAGGTCCACCGGTCCTCTTAGATTCAATCAAGCGGCACCAAATGTCAGACACTCATATCAGTTCCCTAAATGGGCCTGGTTCTTTTCATAAGATCCATGAATTTTTGCTTTACCTGTTTGTTCCTGAGTCATTTAAATTTTTTTTCCTTTCTGTTTTTTATTTTCACTGTATAAAAACATCTGTTCTGCATAATAATGTCCTGTTAGAAGAAGTGAGACCATGTCGGGACAGAGGGCAATGGATGAGGATAGAGGCAAAGATGTGTATGGGTAGTGTTGTTTGAGTACTTGAAGAGAGAAAGCTGAAGGGTGTTTGTAAATTTGGAGGAAGGAGTTATATATAATATAATAAAATGTTGTCAAAACTTGAATGCGTATATGTTTAACTTAAGTTAACAAACAATTAAGTTAACAAAAAAAAAAAAAGATACATGAATTATTCCCTGGGAAAATTTACGTTAAAAAAGTTAAGAAATATTCCTCCAGTAGTTTTTGTGTAATCTTGTTCACAAACCAACAGACGGGGGTAAAAACATAACCTCCTTGGTGGAGGTAATGAAAAAGGCAGGTGCAGGATAGTCATACTTCTCTAGATTACAGTATCATTCTATTCTATCTTTGAATGGACTTTGACATGGTGGTTCTTGCCTTTTTTACAGTCGAAAAATCCATACCCAATGTGGTGAATATCATTGCAATGACTACAACACAATCAACAAGACACATACCACGCTATGTGAGTGACACCTGCTATTTGACGGAAGAGAATAACCACATTCATCTCATGTACATCATGTCTGACATTCACAACCCTGATGTTTGATTTGATTGTGTAAAGACAGTAAAGATAATAAAGAGCGATCAGGTGAAAAGATGGTGAATCACCACAGCATCGACTTTACAGGCTCTTTCCATCTAGTCTCTTCCCGGTGATATACAGTATGTCCATGTCTGGTAATTAACAGTCATGAGTCACTCGTCCTATAAATAAATCCCCTGTGACAAAGCAAATCTAACCCTCCATAGCTGGTTCCCACAGCTCCCCCCGCACTGCAGAGGAGGCAGCATTTAGGAATGAGACAAAAAGAAAAAGAGCGGGGAAAATGAAGCGAGAAAAGAAAAAACTTGGCGGTATGGGAGTTTCCTTTGACGGGGCACCATTGCAACATTTGCATATATTCAAATTGGGCAATGAATACTATGCATAGGGCGGCAAACAAAGACAGGCCAATGGGAGGGCTGCGTCCCTGCTGCGGGCTCAGAAGCAGCCGCCAGTATCCCAGCAGCACCCTGGGAGGGAGACAGGGAAGTGGTGTGGGAACCGGGAGGCCCCCGAGCCGCGCAGAGGGAGGGGAGCCACTTGTATTCCGTGGTGAATTAGCATTTTATTTGTGTCCATTTTCCTCAGCAATTTCTGCCACGCCACTTCAGCTACAGATGGCTAACATGGCAGAGGGATTAGCATTTGTGTAAAAGATGATAATGATGGAAGAGTTTTTCCACCCAGACAGAGACGTTTCTTCTCACAGTGTCAAAGGCGTTTTAGAGGTTGGGCAAATGTACATTTCAGAGTCTTTTTCTGTTTGTCTCTGTGGCTGATGTTGGCCTTTAAATAAAGTTAATGTTAGAGGACGCTATGGCACTGAGTAAAACAGGACATATTTCTCTGTACACGAAGAGGTCATTAAATGCTTGAATTCCACTTATCATCAGTCCATGTAGAGTATAATGTTTGTGTATTCATCTTCAGCAGCATAGAGAGCCGGGTAAACAAGCACCTTCGTTCCACCCTTAAAAGTAATATGCAAAAATAATGATTAAAGCTAGATCACTTCATTTCCCCTCAGAATTTCAGCCACTAATTGCCTCGGGGTAAAGACCAGAGTTGCATCAACACACTCGTAGAAATCAAACAACCACACAGAGTATTGATACGGAGCTAAACAACTCATTTTATGTTGTTCGTGTTTACAGATGCCTGCCCAGCGGTGCGTACACATGCCCACCAGAGATGCTGCTGCCTCGTCGCACAAAGCTCTGTTTGATTAAACTCGCAGCTCTCACTGAAATGTCACGGCCGCCTGTGCAAATTCAGGGGGCAAAGGATCAGACACATCTTCAGCAGAAGGGGTGCCACCAATTAGCAGGGAAAAATGGGAATTCAATCAAACTCGGGCAGACCACCCAAATAACATGGACGCACGCACATGCTAAACACAGATTTGAATGCGGTGAATGGTTTTGGTAAGAGATCTTCGGAGAGCGTGCTGCTGGAAACACTCGGCACTGTTGGAGGCACATGGGGCCTCCGCATTGTGCAGAGGATGAGCTGACATTATAATGCATGTACACAGTGTGCACGTGTTTGTGTGTGTGTGTGTGTGTGTGTGTTTGTGTGTGTGTGTGCATGTGTGTGGACAGTCATTCTCATTCTGATTGACCAAGCATACCACACATGTAGGATGCACCAGTGCACCCAGAGCCGTTGTCCTTCCACCACATTACTCCCCAAACACCTCATGGCTTATTATAATCTGCGGCTAAGACATCATCTTAATGCATTTAACAAATTACAAAGGTATCGCTTTGTTTTACACAGCACACGCTTTGCCAAACATGTTGTTGTTGTAAAGCTCTCGCCCACATTTTCTTAATAGAAAAGTAATGCTTTAATACATTTTTACATCAAAATACCGCCCTCCTCTTCTTTCCTCCTCTCCCTGGTCTGTGTGCCTTAATTCCTGAGAGGAGAGAAGAGACTTTAAACCCAGCAATTTGCATAATGTTTGTTTTCATCCAATGAAATGTTAAGATACATGGTGGTGGCAGCATAAAACGTGGAGATTATCATTAGCAGGGTGTTCAGGGGTGTTGAGAAAGAACAAGGAACTAAGTTGGATATAATCTTACATTTTAATTAGAGATGAGGAGCAGGGGGAGCAGACTTTTAAATTAAAACTGCTGAACTAGTTTCCTACTAGATATTGTATTCTTTTTCTATTTGAGCAGAATACATATGCCTGACCTACAAGAGGAATATTTTTGACCCATGTCCACCTTCAAAAACACCTAAACGGGCCCATGAATGTCAGAATTGGACCATAGAGCAATGGAGGAAAGGTGGAATAATCTGATGGATCCAGCTTTTTCTTGACATCTTGTGCATGGCTGGGTCTGTGAGCGTTTTTTTTACCTGGGAAATAGATGGCACCAGGATGGATTTCGAGAAGAAGGCAAGGCAGCGGAGGCAATCTGATGATGGGAGATGAAGAGATGAAACCTTGGGTCCTAGCGTTCAAGTGGATGTTACTTTTACTCTTACAGCAGGATATGGTGCACTGCAGCACTGCAAAACTGTTCAGGAATAGTTCAAGGTGTTGACTTTGCCATCAAATTACCCAGATCTCAATCTGACCGAACTGGGCTGGAAAAGTGAGCCAATTCATGAATATCCTACATTAGAAAATATAGAGACCTTTAAGTATTAGATCCTAAAGTCAAGGTGCCACATCACAGGAAACCTTCGAGGTTTGGTGCAGTCTATGCATCAGAGCTGATTTAACAGCACAAGGAAATCTACACAATATTACGCAGACCATTTAAATATGGCTGCAGGGCGATACAAAAAAATTTAATCACAATATAACTTTCATAAATAGCAATGTAGCAATAGCTCAATATAATCTACACAATCTTTATGCATTAAGAGCAGGTATAATGTATAATTGATCTACCTCAGACTTGTAAAATACTTTGCTCAAGTGTCATTCTGTGTCCACAAAGAAGAGTTTCAAACCTTCACTCAGGAGCAAAAGTACAGTCTTTAAACTTAAAGACTAAAAGAAATAGTAATGTGACATTAATCATGATAATCATTGTTACTGGTAGCCTACCAGCGTTCTGGTGAAGTATCTCACCAGAAGACCAAAATTATAGTAATTTGAGGGAAATTATCGTTCGCAACCAGAGTAGGAATGGGATGCTCAACACCGATGTTTTGAAGCTGTGTCGAGATTCCAAAGCTCAGTTGTTTTGAAACACTGCTCCTGAAATGTGGTTAAAAACCGTCATACCGTACCCACAAGCATGATTGGCTGGAAAGACGACACATGAAAAGAGATGCGTAAAGACAGAAATTATCCATATTTTACTATCTAATAATGTGCTTTGACTCATGCTTCTTAGTTAGTAGCAATAGACCCTTTTCCCAGCAGCCATTTTGTGATTAGCAACTCCTGTGTTGACTATTTCATGTCGAAATGGCTGTTGTGAAAAAGGTGTATAGTAACAAAAGCCTAATCTAATTCATAGCCTCCTTATTTAAAAAAAGGAAAAATACTAAGTATTATTCCTAATATTCAACACAACACTTACTGAGCTTGAGTTCTCACTCAGATCAAAGTAACGTTAAAGTATAACTCTCACAGAAGTCACTTATAATTACAGCAGTAGAGTAAACCCACGATTCACAAAATCTAAACCTTCAAGTAAAACACAGGCGACTGAGAATACTCTAAAGCCCAGTACTATAGTAACGTGGCTACTTCCTTACCGCCCACCTCTGGGCTGCACAGCAGGAGGGAGAAACAGTCGGTGGTTTCAGCTGACGTCTTTTTTTTTTTTACAAAGCTCAGAATTCACATAGTTTTTCCCGGAGCCCCTGAACGCAGCGCGTGACTCCGGTAGTACATCCGGGACACTGCTCGGTTTCACGTGTGTTGGTGCAGCTGTCAGCTGAAGAAGAGGAGCTGCTGACCTCAGTTCGGCTTGAAACGCGTCTCTCCGCAGAGAAAATGGTAAAATCCCAGCCTGCTACACCCACATGCTATCATCAGTGTCAACACTCTGCTGTTTAATCCACTAACGAGCCCATTTAGCTAATTTCGCCCGTGTGGCTAACTGCAGTCAGAGCTGTATGCTAATGCTAGGTCGCTAGCTCACGCCTGCAGCAGTGACAGGTGGTGAAGTTTAGCTTCAACACATTCTCTATTCAAGGTTGTTAAGCGTGTTGACTCACGCTCGTTAGCTTTTAAACTCATTCATTTAAACGAGTGCATTTTAAAAAGCGAGTTAGCTTAAATGTAGCTAAATCCACGTCCTGCTGGAACCTTCTTGTGTCTTGTGCTGAGTCAACACATTATAGTGTCATGATGACAGACTGCCACAGTTGTAGACAAGGCTGTCCTGCTGGGTGATGCATTACTGACACACACACAGAGACACACACACACAGATGGAGCTTCTCATGTTCGGTGTTCCCTCTGACAGGCTCTGGTGGGGATTCAGCTGGTGGTCAGCTTGCTGGCGGCCAGCATCATGCAGAAGATGGCTCCACACTGCTCTTTTGCACGTTGGCTCCTCTGCAACGGCAGGTGCTGTCTCTCCTATAATCTGATTTATGCACCTGTATACATGTTCTGTGCCGTGCTTCTGTTTATTTACATGTGGTCGCTGTTTTCTTCCAGTTTGTTCCGGTTCAAACACCCTTCAGAAGGAGAGCTGTGCGCGCTGGCCGGAAAGCAGATGCCCAAACAGAACAGGAGAGACAGGTGGGAGTTGGGGCAAAGTCACATTAATGCAACACCTCGTTCAGACCTGGTATTTATATCCATCCTGAGAGACCTGCTCTCAAATAGCCTGCACCAAGTCCATATGTGAACAAACCCTAATGTGTCCTCAATTCATATTGAGATCTGATCACTCAGACCACATTCGGAGGTGGCCTGGGATGTGGCCACTTTCTGTTAGCTGTCTGAACACACACATGTCCTGGTCCACACACGAAGAACTGCTTTCTCAGCTCACCTCCTCTGACCTGCTACAGTTTCTCTATGAATCAAACATATTTTTGCTCCTTTCAGTGTCCTTAAATTCATTTTAATTAAACACCACCACAATGTCAACACTGACCACCACATAATGATTTCTATATTTTATTTACAAATAGGTAAAATCTAAAAATCTATCCACTGTAGCAGAATGATGCGCTCTGCATGGATTCATACTCCTGACGCCGCTCACACACTTTCAGGCCAAGATATTTTCAAAAACTCACATTTATTGTTCTTTGTGCTCTTTGAAATAAAGGTGCATAGTTGTACTTGTTTCCTAAGCTTCACTTAACCTCTGAGCTAAGTGCCCACTCCAGTCAGACTAGCAAAGTTTCTCTCTTAGTTTTTATTCCTCATTAAACACCATAACAAATGTGTATTTGTTTCTAACATGACCACATGTTCTCTTTGTGTTATTTCCAGACGGCAGAATGGAGAAAGCAAGCCTCTCACTGTGCCCAAAGACATTGACCTTCACCTGGAAAAAGCTCCAGTTAACGTCATTGATGCTCTTGGTAAAACAAACACTGCTCTGTCGACACTGTAGTGACATTGTGCAAGTACAAACAGTGCTTTGACTCAGCTGTAGGCTCACAAGCAACCCAATTTACATTTAAAATATTTGAATTATTATGATCCATCCATCAAAGCAATGAATGAAATCTAATTTATATCAACAGCTACAGCCCAAAGAAGAATACTAATGTTCTTTCTGTCCTTGTTTCTACTCTCAGTGCTGCGCTTCTTCCTGGAATATCAGTGGCTGGTAGATTTTGCCGTCTATGCGATGGGAGTCTTCCTGTTCACCGAGTGTTATTACAATGTGGTGGATGCCAGCAAAGAGGTCAATATTGGAGCTCTCTGGTGTGTCCTGACTGTTCTCTTCAGTGTGTATCCTTCAACTGCGAAGCTAGCAGACACATCTTAAAACGTCCAGACTGAGAACGTACCAATCTTATTTCAAAGCTACAGTCTCAAACTTCTTCCATGATCAAATGGCAAAGATGATGAATCATCTAGTCACATTTGCAAAATTGTAAACAAATTTTTATCAGGGTCCATGTTTACTTTTAATATTCCTAGATTTTTAAATTAAGTTTTAAGTTAGCATGATTCTCCCCTGTGTCCAGATACTCAAGCTCCCACCCACAGTCTGAGTCCAATGTCAGCTGGGATCTGCTCCTCACTATCTGTCCTTACCATAGTTTGTCCTTAATGTGCAACACTCAGAAAGACCCTTCACACTATGATGAGTCACTATTTCCGCTCTGAAGAAGGCGGCGAGCGATCCGTGTGCCTCGCATTTGGTTTTCTGTCTCTGCTCGTGGCCATGCTGGTGCTGGTGGTCAGAGAGGATTACCTGGAGTTCGGCCTGGAGTCGGGCTTTTCCAACCTCTTTGACAACTTGGAAATCTTCGCCAAACAGCAGGGCTACGCTGACTGGTCGTAAGTGCAAATACAACCAGTGACTGAAACGCTGCTTTGTAAAACTGAATATGAGACACACCACTTTAGCTTAATTCAGTGCGTGGGGCAGTGACAGACTGTAATTGATGTATCTCTGTTAGCTAACCGTTTGTTGTTTTGACACCAGAATCCCAGTGACAAAGCTGACAGTGAAGCTGGGTCTCGCCGCTGTCTGTGCTTACATCGGTGCCCTGCTGGCTTTCCCCGGACTGCGAATGGCTCAGACTCATCTTGATGCTGTACAGATGAACTCATGGCCGACCATTCATCCAGTAGGACACCATAAATTCACACTGCAGAAAACTGTTCTCCATGCCTTTTTGATAAAAAAAATTAGCAGTATTTAGCTCTCTCAGTGATGTCCCTAATATTTCCCACAGGATTCTGCTGCAGATAAGTTTCCTGTCTCCTGTCATTGTGTTGATTCTCTGGGTGAAACCCATTGCAAGAGACTTCCTGGCCAATGCACCCATGGGGAAGACCTCTATCACAATGTGAGTGCAGATATACATGTGCTTATTCAATTCTCTAAACTAAGACAGCTATCAAGAAATGCAAGGTTACACCCAAACAGTGTCTAGTGGGGATCTGGCTGACGCTGATCTTTGTTGCTCTGATCCTCTCTTGCAGAGTTCCCAGTGAATTATTCGACAGTGTGCGTCTGTGGATCATCGTGGTGCTGTGTGTGCTGCGCTTAGCACTGACTCGCTACCACCTGCAGGCCTACCTCAACCTGGCTCAGAAGTGGGTGGAGCAGATGAAGAAGGAAGCAGGACGCATCGCTGCCATTGACATTCAGAAGAAGGTCAGACCCAATATTTATGTTTTATGTAATAAATGAGCCGTAAACAACTAAATTTGAACAATGGAGAGTTGACTTTTTGGTTTACTTCTGAGTTCAGATTTTCAAACTCTGTAACTTCCTGTAATGATTCAAGTTAACATGTTGTTTTTCAGGTTACACGTGTGTTTTGCTATCTGACTGTCATCACTCTCCAGTATCTGGTTCCTATTTTTCTCATCCTGTTTTCCACACTGTCACTCAAGGCACTAGGTAAGTGAAAGGCCCACACCACCATCACCACAACCACAACCACTGTATTAATCTAAGATCCTCTGTCTGTTGAATATGAAGCTAGGAGCGACTAGCTTAAATAGCCGAAATGGCTACTGCTTCGGACCAAATCCAGTATATAGTAACTGATCTTTTATGACCCCTACAGGGGACTTCTCTTGGGGAACGAGTGCAGAAGACACCCCCGGGGTCACACCAGCCCTGCTGATGCCCACAGCGGCACCTGTGCTCCCTGGCAGTTTTGATGAAGATGAAGAGGGAGTAGAGGACATGGACGAAGACATCCAGGCCACAGTAGCTCACCTGACGGCGACCTTCACAGCGCTGCGGTCTGTCCTCACTCCACTTTTCTTCCGAGGCTTCTTCGCCTTCCTCACCTGGTGGGTGGCGGCCTGTCAGGTCATCAGCTCTCTGTTTGGCATCTACTTCCACCAGTACCTCATGCAGAGCTAAGCGAGTAGGTCAGAGCGCCATGCTGCTGTACCTGCAATGCAACCATAGCCCTCAGCTATTGTTGTACTGTTGCATTGTATTGATGCTGCAGAGGTGGGACATTTCATTAAAACACACAACTAGAGACAGAATGCTCCAGGTTTTTGGATGAAAGAAGAACCGATCAAGGTTTGTTGAGGGAAAAAATGGTAGTGGGCACTGTCTGCTGCAAATGACCTTCAATGACCAGCATATTACTGGTATCAATAACGCCAATATAGAGACCGAACTGGAGCCTGTATCAGGAAGCAGGTTAACTTAGTCTGGCTTTCTTTGGGTTTCCTGGCTTTACTCTGTCTGATCAAAAGTGTCTACAGAGCTGGATAACAACTGGCTCACTTCCGAGTTGACTGATCCACCCATGAGCATGTTCATACAACTTTCAGCTGTGGGAAAACCAGAATATTGCAGTAGAACTACATGCTCAGTGAAGTGAAATATAAGCAACAAAAATCTGAGAATACTTGTGTCTGATTTAGAAAGCCATCCAACTATTCCAATGGACTCTCGAAAACCAGAGTCCTGTGGAATCACACCAGCAGGTGATGTCTGGCAAGATGTTGACAATCTGACCCATGAGCACTCACCAGTCATTACTATACTATTACATGAGTACTTAGTACTTCAAACTTCATTTCATTATCAACTAAACGCGTGTAATGCTTTAGCCACACACAATTTTTCTGAACCTTACTATATACACACAAGACAATACCAGCCACTGCCACATTTTAGCTGCTGATATCTCCCAGTTTTCCCAGTGACATCACCATCACATTAACCATGCAGCATAGGTTGTCATGGTGATCCATTCCAGTTAAAAGTGAGCCTGTTTCATGATATCAAGAAATTCAGAGTTAAAGGGATAGTTCACAGAATTATTAAAATCAATCATTATCTACTCACCACTTTGTCGATGGAGGGAAGGGTGAAGTGTTTGAGTCCACAAAACACTTTAGAGTGTAAGGGGTAAACTTTGTTGCAGCAGAATCCAATACAATAGAAGTCAATATAGAGTCCTTCTTCAGACGTAATAAAAACAGAAAATACATAACATGTTGCCTCCTTACTGCTTGTGTGGTGTCATCCAAGTGTCAGCAAGCCCCGACATTCATATTCGACGAGGCCATTAACACCATGTTTTAAGCATAAAAAGTCCACAGGAAGTGGCTAAGCTAGCGGCCATAGCAACACGATGGTACGTTACCTCGTTTAGAGTCTAATACACTTTGGACACGGACACTTGCGGCATGTTGTGTTTTTTTCAGTTTTATTAAGTCTGAAGAAAAGACTCACCATTGATTTCAATTGTATTGTATCTGCTGCAACAAAGTTTACCCCTGAGTGTTTTGTGGACTCAAATACTTCACCCACCCCTCCATCAGAATAGTGTTGAGTAGATAATGAGTGAATTTTCATTTTTCGGTGAACTATCCATTTAAGCCCTAAAACAGCCGACTAACCCTCTAATCTTACTTTGTGATCATCTTCCAGTTACTTCAATAAAACATTTTCTGCAATTTATCAGACATATCTATGCCAGTATTCCCCATATTGTTCTTACGAGAACATTAAATGCTGCATTTTAGATATTTAATAATACCAGGTCGAGCGTTAGTGTTTGTCCCAGTGTAGATAAGACACTTTATTTTTATTTTATCTTAAAGGGATCTTTTGTCTCCTTTTTAAGGAACCGATTCAAGAGTGCTAAATGTTGTTTTCTTTTTATTATCTTTTTCTGCTTTTACTGTTTTAGTTGTGACGAAGTAGTTGATCTCAGATCCAGCCTGTTGAATTAAACACCGCTGAACATGCATCGGTGAAAACTGAACTTGAACGGTTGCTTTTCTATAACAAGTCTCCTTAGATTTCCTAAGTGCCTGGGAGTTGAGGGATTTTGAGTCGTCTTTTAAATCTCCTTCCTCCATCTGTTGATGGATGAAATTGAACACTCCTGACCCATTTGTTTTACTTCTCATTTTCAAACAATATTCACTGGCAACATTTGTAGTTGCAGTGACTTCATTAGCTGAATTTACTTTTAGTTTTTATTGCCGATCAGTCGTGTACATGTAGTATTCAATCGGAATTAGTTTTGCATTAGTGTGTTGTATTTATTTATTTATGATACATTAACTTCTGTTGTTTAGAAAAGATACAGATGTTTGAACTCTTATGTTTGCGGCACGTTTTTGGTTTTGTGTGTTTTTGTTGTAGGTAGCAAATTTGAATTGAACGCTCTGAAATCATCATACTGTGAAGGTCAAAGGAAAAAGTATTTTTCTGAATGCATGGTGTGCAAATGTTTGGCTGTAACCTGAACAATTTAAGTTTTGTTTGTATGGCTTAATAAAAAAACATGACGTCAGTCTGATCCTCCCACTTAACTCTATCTTCTGCTGAGGAGTGTGGGAGATATCGCAGATTAAACATTTCCTTTTCAGGATCGTGGCTGTGATTTAACAAAAGACATCACGCATGACAATGGAAGTGTCTCGCCGCTGTGCCGGTCCCTGACCTCTGATCCCATCCTCCTAAAAAGATCATTCTTTAATTACTGTTAATTACTATGAACCTGGTTCCCCCTGAAGGCTCCAGGAAGAAATATGATCCAACAGCCAAGATCAACAGTTTAATTTTCTGAACGTCTTTTCACACAAATTGCATCCAAATGCTCCCCCCCCCACCCCCTCTTTTCAGTGCAGCCTAAAATCATCCAAACTCAGTTTAAAAGCTTTATGACGTTATCAAAAGCATTTAGATTTATGTAACCACAGTTAAGGAACGTGACCTTTCTCCAGAGCGAGACCGGAGACGTTCCTTTGTCTGAACGCTGACATGATTTATGGTTGATATCATTCGACTTCCACGTCCAATCAGAGGGGTCTCTCCAACTTTGGGCAGGCAGGGGCGGCCACCTCGCTGGTTTTTATGTGCACAGGGACATGCTTTATTGCACGATGATCGCAAAGACAAATAAGAGGAGAAATTTGGGAGGGCACCAGTTCCAAACATTTACACCTCATGTATTTTATGATGGTTTTTGGATGTTGTGCTTTCTTTAGCAGAACTTCAAGGGGTCATTGGAAAATAAAAACTGTGTGGGACATGTTTGTTTCGTAAGAACTGTGGCCAACACGGTTCCTGGTTCTCATCTCATTTGGGATTTCTTTGTGGTCTTTCCTGGTACTGCAGCTTCCTCTCACAGTCCAAAGACATGAAATTTGGGTTAATTGACTCTAAATTAACTTTAGGTGTGAAAGTGACTGTGAATGGTTGTTTGTCTCTGTATGTTGGCCCTGTGATGCACTGGCGACCTGTCCAGGGTGCACGCCACGTCTCGGCCAATGTCACCTGGGATTGGCTGCAGTTGGCCTGATGAACTGAAAGGTGATAAGGTTGCCATATCTTTAAAATCACATTTATTACGGAGGCCAAGTCAGGCAGACATGGCTGGTTGTGGTTGCTATAGAAACCTGTGTGTGTGTGTGTGTGTGTGTGTGTGTGTGTGTGTGTGTGTGTGTGTGTGTGTGTGTGTGTGTGTGTGTGTGTGTGTGTGTGTGTGTGTGTGTGTGTGTGTGTGTGTGTGTGTGTGTGTGTGTGTGTGTGTGTGTGTACAGGACCTAGACATGCCCCACAGACTGCGGCCTGGCCTCGTCTCAGGGGAGCAGCCCAGACATGACCCCGGTGAGAGCCTCTTTTCATTTAAGGGGGAGAGACGACAGAGACGGACTGTCCGGGGCTCCACTCTGCTTTTTAGTTGAAATGGAAAAGAAGCCAACTGCTCCGTAGGGGCGAGCGTAAGAAAATGTTCAGGCATAGTTACACAGTGAGTCGACCAGCTTTAAGACATAAAGGTCTCCAGGCTTTAAAGTAACATCTGTGCTCCTCTTGTTATGTGGCTGCGTTTTGAGCTGCCTGACAGGGGCCAGACACGATAATGAGGAAATGTGTGCATGTTCAAAAGACGGGAACCGAGGTGAATAAGAATAAACAAATGGACACATGAAAGCTTGATAGCTACACAACAGAAGGCATTTTATCTGTCTTTGTACTGGATGTACATGAAGCAAAAAAACTGAATTCCATTTTTCTCTCAAAAGAAATAAAATAAAGTACACGTCCTTTGTAGCAGTAAAAAAAAAAAAACAGCCAAGCAAACATACAAATCAAACTATTTTTTTATTCAAAAGAATTCACCACAAATGTCAAATAAAAAAAACTGTCTCTGTTCTGCTAGTGAAGCGTTCAGCGAATATGAAAAACAAAATCCAAAACATCAGAATACTGATAAAATAGTTTTTTCATGCTGATATAAACCACATAACTGCATTTTTAAAAAGGAAAGAAAAGCGAACTCTACAGCAGCACTTGAACTTGAAGTCGTCCACCAGCCGCTTCACATGACACGTCTGTGAAACGTCTTCAGGGTGAACCACTACTTATCAATCGCAGATATTCATTAGATCATTAATCAGCAATAGTTAAGGCTGCTCTGCAATTTAGAAGATGACCCTTTGTGGATAGTAAGTGCAACTCCAATCCCAACTCTGTAAGTACTGCATATCTACCATTTGCAGGACAAAAGTTGAATATGCCAAAAAAAACCAACACTCAGATATCCAGTGCACAAAAACACAGTGCAAAGTAAAGTTATATGTAAAAAAAAAAACATAATTTGTGTTCTTTTAAAGAAATATCCTCTGAATAATTGGACTCATTCATTACGCAGTGTCTCATATTTCTAAATATCAATACACACTAAGCTAAGCCCTTCAGAAAGAGGAATTGATTGTATTGTTATATTATTTAATAGACCTGCTATAGATAAATACATACATCTTTGGGTGTTGCGGTATTTGATTGTGATGCATGGGGACTGTATTCAAACACTTTGGTCTTTATTTAAAGCAGATTGTCGTAAATCTTAGTATTGAATTATATATTATATTATTAAATTTAAAGGATGAAACTATAATTATTTGTAAGAATAATATAAACTGTAATTTAGCTCATCCACCACTATAGTCTTACACACAAACATGGAAAGAAATGATATCTTAAACTTTCCTGAGATCCACTGATGCCCATATTTTTAAAGTGTCAGTTCTCTTTTCCCCCCCAAACATGTCCATGTGTACATTGATGCAGGTCACTTTAAATGTTCTTAATGTGACGCAACAGAAAGTCATCAGTCCTCCATACCTCCACTACAAGGAGGTTATGTTTTCATCTGTGTTTGTTTGTGTTACTTAGCAGCATTACGCAAATGCTACTGGACAGAACTCGGTGGAAGAATGTGGTATGGGACAGAGAAGAACCCATTAAGTTTTGATCTGGGTCAGGGGGGGCGGATCCAGCTAATTTTCGTTTTCACATTTTTTAACATGAGAGAGGACGTTTTACCACATTTTCATTGATTTCTGCGAAAACAATTAATGGATCTTGGTGAGGAAAATGTGCAATTTAGTTCAGCTCCAAATAAAAATCTAGATCTCGTGAATTTAGTGAGTGAGTTCTAGTTTTGTATAAAATGTATTCAATCTTGACAGTATCTTTTGTGCAAAACTCTCTTTGTATTTGATTGTAAAGAACATAATTGTGTGTGAGATATCAAATAAACTGAACCTCCCCTGTAACTAACACTGCCTATAGGGAAATTTATATTTAAAAAAAAACTAATTTGGTTTGAGTGGCCATTAGAGTCTCATACTAGCTGAATTTGAGAATGAATCATTGTGCTGAACGAACAGATTTTGACATTTCTTAAATTAGAAATGTCTTCTTAAGGAATCTTTTCACGGCTGGGACCAATTACAGTGACTTAAACCTGAAAGATAATATGCTACTCTCCTTTAAGATGTCCAGGCTCATTTCATCATTTCAAACAAGGCCAAGGCTCCAGTGATTTTTAATGTGTAACTTTTTTTTATGTGGGGACACCATGTTGCTGGTTTGGGGCTAAAGGCTAAAACAGATTGTACTGTAGAGACATTGCTTCTTCTGGCTGATGTAAAGAGTCTTCTCCAGTTCCCATCTGCTTTTCATTCTAACATTTATACCAAGAGAGTGTAATTTTACAGCTATTTACCAATTAACACGCCAAACCTCAAACACCGGAGGCTGCTTTGAAAGCCAAAAATATACGTCCACACGTTTTGGAGAAATTCAGTTGGTCCCACTGTGCTGCTGTGACTAACTTCAATAAAGTCACAGAACAAGACAAACACGTTTCCGACTGTATTTTCTTTTGATTCACATTATCTCCTCGCAGAAAACGTATACTAACCAAACAAAAAGCAAAATGTCTGTTTTTATCTGTCTCCTCATGGGATCAATCCGAGTGATGCAGAGAAATAATTTGCCCAGGAGAGTCCAGCTCTGTGTGATGAGACAAAGAAAGGTGTTCCTCTCTGGGATGATGGGGACGAATCAACCCCACCTCGACCTCTTCTGTGTGTGTGTGTGTGTGTGTGTGTGATTGGAGGAAAGCTGTGTGAATGGGACATGGTGGTGCTTACAGTAGACTGCAGCAGTCAGCTATCTCTGCCAGCCGTCACTCATCTCTAAATGCCTGAGCGGCTGCCCTCCTTCCTTCTCATCCTGTGGGAAGCTGGCTTTGGGATACTCCTTTGTCTCATTGGCCGGCCGGGTTTCTGGAGGGCTATGGCAGGCTGAGCCCAGGTCGCTGATTGGAGAATGCTGTCTGAGGTGGTGCAGAGGAGGGGAGGTGGGGGGGGACCTGTGCTCTGGAGAGCTGCGCTCAGATTTGATGCTCAGGGTCAGGGAGGGCAGATGTGGGGAGGCTGAGGAGCAACACTGAGAAGGGAAGGAGCACCCTCCGCTGGACATCCTGGAAACAGCAAGAGAAAAGACAAGAGAAGTGAAAAAGAGAAAAGCTTTGAACAAACGTCACAGTTCTCCAAATACACTTTATCTGTCAGATGCAACTAGGTTACAATTCAAAACTGTGCCGTTTGGAATTGACCTGTCAGTTTCAACAAGGACATTTCTAATTCTTATATGTTAACACCAATAAATGATATAAAACCAGTGGTTTCCCAAATTCAACTGAATAACTGACATGACTGTATGATTCAATGTAACAAAACTACCCTAAAATCCAGAGAACATAACCCTACCAGAGTTTGAAATTCGAAAATCCCCCCAAAAAATACACACACACCAAAATGGTGGTAAACTACAGTTTATATTTCAAGTGTTTATTTACTTTTTATGTATATATTACATATATATAGTATTAGGATTTTGTTTTCTACATATACATTCACTTTTATTTAATTATTTATTCAATCTTTACTGAATTTATTTATACATTTTCTTTTTTTCTTTTCCCTTTTTTTGTTCTGTTTATCATATCGTTTACATTCCAGTTATTGACAGTTGTGGTCGATCATTACTTGATTGTTTGCAGAATACACAAACTGTATAAAGCATTTTGAGATATGTAACACATGTACCGTGGTCAGTGCTGTTTTGTAACCAATGAAGATCCAATTGTTCAAAATGTTGAACAGCAACAGTGAATAAGCAAACATTCTATATTCTATATTTCACCCACACAGCAGCACCACATTACTTGTTGATATACTGACCCTGGACTTATATGGTGATCCTGAGGCAGCTGAACATGTTTGCCACGGGTTCACTGCTCCTCGCTGTAGACTAACAGAGTGATAAAAACCAGGTTGGCTGTACTCTGGAAACAGAGGAAGGACAACAGGAATATAAATTATAGTATTTAAAAAAGGAAACAAAATACATTTTTAGTATATATTTATATATATATATATATATATATGTATTTCACAAACCAGCATCCTAAGGATATATAAGCTTCACCTGAAATAAATGTTTAAAAGAAATACCAATACCACTCTCATGTCTGTACTATACTGTAAATATAAAGCTGGTATCATCAGCCAATTAGATGATCCTAGTTTAACGTAGCCTACAGTTCGCCTGGGTGGCTGGATATAAGTTTTTACTTCATGTGCTTTACGGGTGGATTTTGCTTCTTTGCACAGAGCTAAAATCTCTCCTTGTTTCCAATCTTTATGCTAAGCTATGCTAACTGGCTGCCAGCAGCAGCTTCAGTTTTACCACACAGACAGGAGAGTGACATCAGTCTTTTGATCTAACTTTGTAATTGTTCCCGAGACACATTCCTAAAATGTCAAACATCTCCTCCACAGTTTATTTTCATTTGAAGAAGTACCAGGGGGCGTTCCAGGGGAGGGAAGGCTGTAGCCTCCCAAACTGTGGCCCAGCTTGCCCATGGCCATCATGGAGCTGCCAGTGTGCAGACCCTGGTACAGGAGACCCTTCTGATGGACAGGCAAAGAGAAACTGATCACACATTACTGTATACACAGTAGACTATATAAAACATATGAATATTACAACTATGAAAGGTGTGAGTGAGTGAGAAAAAAACTGCGAAGCTGCTTGTCAATCAGCGTGTGTTGGTTCAGGAGCACTGCTGCGTACAGAATGTGTCAGATGTCCCTGACACCTATTTGATCACACTGAATCATAACAGCCACTTACAGCAGAGTTGTGGTTAACACGTGTGGAGCCCATGGCCTGGTTAGCAGCGTCCCCCCGCAGGTTCTCGCCGCCCAGGCTCAGAGACGGAGGGCTCTTCATGTCCAGAGCTCGATTCAGGTTGCCATGGGACAACACGGAGTAGCCGATACCTACGCAGAGAAAGAGAAAAAGAAAAAACGAGCAGGAAGTGAAAAGAGATGTGAGCTTGTTTCAAACGAACAATTTACTTTTCGGTTACACTTTCTTCACCTTCCCTGTGTGAAAATAAACTTCCTCTATTAAGCTGATACGAGATCTTTATAGGACAACGGGCCGCCAGCACTTCATGATCAAATTTTAATATAGTGTTATGCACCGCTGAAAATTACAGAAACCATCTTGAATTTATCGTAAACAGTGTCAATTATTAGAAACATATTATTCATACGTTTGAAATCATCGATTGTCAATAACATCATATTTTGTTTAAATAGTTGGACACAGAAGAAGAGGCTGACATGACAGGTGTGATACGTTCTGTACAGAAACCACAAAACTGGTTACAGCCGCTGTTACAGTGGTGAAGGGCCAGTTTCACTAAACACACCATGTGTGGATTAGTGTACGCACACATGCACATTCACACACACACACACACACACACACACACACACACACACACACACACACACTTCCTGTGAGTTCACAGCCAGCTGCACGAGGTTGGCAGTACATGTGAATTTTATAGCAAGATTATTAAGCAGGAAGGCCACAAGAGCGTGGATGGATTTTCACACTTTTTTTGTCATGCTATTTTAGCATAGAAAAATGTTCATTGCTCAATATTTAAATACACGGTACCAATTTGGAATATTCATTTGTAAAAAGAACAACTGTGAGTTGCTTATTCCCTTAATGTCATTGAATTAAAGAGCAATTTTCCATTCAGCACAGTATGGATTTAATGTGAGTAATCACTTTGTCATTGTTGTATTCATTTTAATTTCATTTTGCAATGAAACTGTTTTATTGACCCAGAGTAACTAAGATGTTAAACATTGGTATTATGAATGAGTATAAAACTACATTTAATCACTGAATGAATTCAGTTATAGATGTTGTGTTGAGTCTTTGTTATAGACAGTGCTGTTTATGACACTGACATGACTGAGGGTTCATGGACCACATAGAATATGTGTCAGCTACAACTAACTCTCATGTTAGTAGATATATTTCTACATGGAATAGTGAAATACATCCCTTTTAATTCACGTTTGTAGGCATCATTATCATTTCCACCAGCAGCCTGCTATGATTAAAGACTGATACAGACATATAAATGGCCAAAGTCCAGCCAAGATAACAACATGAGGTTGTTTTCTATAGCCACAAATGCAGAACTCAAGATGAATAGTAGAACTGTATCCATTGAGCCATTAAGACTTAACGGCTCTATACTGAAGGAGCTCAGACAGCTCTTTCCATCCACAAGGATATGAGTAACAAGCCAGTGGGAAGATGTAACCAGTTACTGGGGTGCAGGGGCCTTAAAAGCCCACATTCGGTGCCTCTGGTATGATTTAATACCACTGTTCCTTCATATACACTGAACTTAATTACATATTATATAATTAAGAATAAGCGTTCTCTGCAGGCAGGCCAGAGAAACGTCAAAAGGGCTGTTTCCTGGGCCACTAGTTGATTGGCCATATACAGTGATACCATCTCTTCAGCATCAACATGCTTTTGCACATATTCCTGTACGTTCTGCAAATACTACACTTTATAAATGAAATGATTCCCAGTGTTTCGCAGGATCAGCCGAGTTTTACTCACCGGAGTGTGGAGACATGAACGCGGTGTGTGCGTGTGATGCAGCAGGGCTGGCAGAGCCGGGTCTGGAGCCGACAGATTTAAATCCAGGGGGTCTGTGGGACGCCACGCTGGCTGCAGAGCAGTTGGGGAAGCCGTTCTCACAGCCTGCAGACACCAGGAACTGGGCCTCGGGTGAGAGCAGTGAAGGAGCCTGGAGTAAAAGAAAAGCAACAGCATAGCAGCACGAGAGTTGTGAGCAAGTCAGGTACATTTATGGAGAAAAAGTGTCTTGACAACTGAAATAATCAGGAAATTATTTAAGGCTTAAGTTTTAACTTAGGTCAACTTAGTGCTCTTCAGGTGTCTGTGTGCTCATGCTTGTGCACAATGTGGTGAAAGTGTGTGTGGACTGACATAGAAGCGCTGGCGTGCCACAGAGAGATCCATGCCTTCGCTGAGAGGATATTTTTCTGCAGCCACCTGCGTGCTCTCCTCAGGTTCGAGCTCTGAGTTGTCGAGACCAAGTCCTTTCCTGCGCAGAGTCTGATGCAGAACAGAAAGTGCACATTGGAAAAAAGATGCACAGTGAAAGCAGGAAGGATCAGAAAAGTAATACTGAGATATGAGGGTTTTATTCCAAAATATAAGACTATATACATTCATTTTTGTAAAAGTTGCAACTTGATTTCATGTCTATGCTTCCTTTTAGAAAATCCATTATGTTAACTGTTATCTACATTCTGCTTTATTTCCTTTAATAGCAGCCTGTAGAGTACCTCCAGTATGTCTGTGTTGGTGCGGCTCTCGTGCGGCTCGCTGTACTCCGTGTACTTGAGCAGCACCTTGTCCATGTCTGTGCTGGCATACTGGAACAGCCGGTTGGTGCTGTTGAAGATGATGAGGGCGATCTCACAGTCACACAGCACGCTCAGCTCGTACGCCTTCTTCATCAGACCGAACTTACGCTTGGTGAAGGTCACCTGTCACACGAAAAACACACTGAGGATTCAGGCTTACCTTTAACTTCAGCTGATTACTGCTGAAGTCTAAAATCTAAAGTCAGGTTTAGGAAAAGACAAATAATATTTTCCTCGTTATCGCTGCATGAATAGGTTGATTGGGATAAATCTATTTGAATCCAAATTGTGTTGTGGCAGAATTTACAGAAGGAAAAATAGTATAGTCTTGACTATAAAAAAAATATATAAAAACAGATATATTGACCCATAAAAATTGACAATGTTTACTAAGATGTCACTTTCAAACCCTTACCACAATTAAATTTAATTGAGAGTTGATATAATTAGTTTAACCATTACTGTTATCATAAATAACTATAAATAAAAAGACTAAACTAATACATTTTGAATTAAGAAAATAGATGTATTTTTTGTAAAATGTAAACATAAATGCAAACCAGTTTTGATAGCTGCGCATATTGGCAAACATGAACGCAAATATCCATGTGTGTCAACAGCTCATTTCAGCTGATTTTTATCAGCCAATTGACCATCTTGACCAAACATGGATCTGTTACTACTTCATAAACTTTACAACCAAACAAACTACAGATCAGTGATCACAGATGTTTAGAAATACTGCTTAGGGTAAAATAAAATATTATGTTAATTTATATTATAATAAGAATTCTGCACTTAACACCAAAAAATCCAAACTAATCACATTCAAATACAAACAGTGTTGACAGTTATATATATATATATAATATAAATATATAACTGTCAATAAATATTGACAGTATATATATAGATATAAAATGAAAGTTTGTCACTGAAGGTTTTACAGTATGTGCAGCAAACCACACAGTCTACCCTCAAACCCCTGATCCAGATAAGGAAAAACTCAGAAAACAAACAAAGCTTATCACTAAGAAAAGACATTCAGTCACAAATATCAGATACAGGAAACAAACTGTATTCTGCTTCACAATGCAGAAAACCAACTCTGTCTATTTACATCTGCAGCGTGATCCCTGCTCCACTGCACATTTCCAGGAACAGTATGCTGCTGTTCTGACTAATGCATGTCAGTACTTGCAGTATGTCACTACACTACTCATGCTACTTAATCTTCAAATCTATAAAATGTCAGAACAGAACTGTCAAAATCAATCAGGTAGTCAGTTCTCCAGAGCATGAGGTGATCTTCAAATGTCTTTGTTGTTCACAAGCAAGAATCTAAAACCAGTTTCAGTAATATAGAATAGTGTACAAATGTCACTTTATATACTTAATATCAAACATGTGTTTAAAATTATTATATAAAGTATAAATCAACACCCACCTGTCTATTCCTCTGGTCCAGAATACGAGAAATCTGTATTTTCTTTCTTCCCATTCTTTCTGTCGTCTGTAACTCTGACACCTGTGACAGAAAACACAACAATGTTATCGCATCAGTACACAACGTTTGTATTATTGGCATTAATGCTCATCCAGCGAGAATTTAAGAAACACGACATTAAACATTAATATTTACAACGATCTCTAGATCAGGACAAATAAAAGGTGGGTGACAAACACTTTCGGTGGGCACTAAATGTTTGGTTACCAGATCAAAGTTTTTTCAGTGGCAGCTTTAATGTTCAATATCTTCACCTCATATAATTATGGTGGGAAAATGTCATCCATTTGGGTTGTGACTCGTCTCCCTTCCCCCTCGGTAAGAGTAGGGTGTTTATTTTTACCACCATGAGGCGATGCAGTCTAAAGTTAGAGCGGCCCTCGCAGGACCAGCAGTCCACGCAGTCTAACACCCCCACAGTCTGGGTTACCCCCGGGCCTGCAGCAGCAGTGCTGGGCTGCACCGCGTGGCCCCCGAGAGACAGGGTTAAAAATACAGTTGGCAGCTCCTTTTAAAGGTTCAGCCGGCAATCGCTGAAACCAAACAGTCGCAGGAAAACGGTGTGTTTTTGAAAGATGGCCGAAGCTAAAAGCCACCCACTCCTCTCTCATGAGCAGCCAGGTCAGGGGAAAGAAAAAAAAAGGAGCAGGGTTTGGATTCGGAGGGGCAGAAGGCAGAGATGTGGATGGATTGTGGTTAGTCTGAGAATGTCCATTTTTGAAAGTCACACCCACTGTTTATCTGTTTTTCTTGGTCTAGAAAATCCCGCTCCCGCCCCTGCCCCTATAGAACCATATAGAGCTGCACACTGGAGCAGCGGGAGGATTTTTTTATTCACTCTTTGCATCATGGGAGACAGCCAGGAAAAGACTGCTGCAACACCGTACAGCACAAACTCAAACTGAATTTCACTGTGTACGAGTTATCTGCATTTTACACTCAATATCGGACATGAAGTGGTGGTCTGACTCCGCTGACCTGACCAGTACGTCTCCAAAGCCCCAAAGGACTTTTCACTGGTTTTTCCCCTCAATACTCTCCACATATGTGACTTCTCTATATTTAGTTCCCTGTCCCTCCTGATGGTGGCTGAGCGGATATGGCGTGCGTGTTCCCACGACCCCCGGAGTGCCCGGCGCCCCTCAACGTAAGCTTGGCACACAGGCATGTGGGGCATTTCTGCAGGAATCCACCTCTTCGCCGTCATTATTACCTTATAAAGTCCTGTGATATGTATGCAGAGATATGACACACCTCAACAAATTACAGCTGCCGACATGCTCATCACCGCCATTACCTCTGTGGTAAAACACACACAAAAACACTGCGGACAACACTCTCGTTTCATAATCCATCTGTCTATTTATCAACTCGACTACCACAAAGCTCTGATCTCAAAGCAGCTCTGGTACAGAAGTAAGACAATTCACCCTCCCATTAAGGCATGTTGAGATGGAGAGGGAAGTGGGACGTATGTGTTCTAAACAAGGCCAGAAAGATCTTTATCTCAGAAGGTTCCTCTAGTCTCAGATATGAACAAGGAACGGATATCTCTAGAACACACTTATCTGGTTAAATATAGCATTACCTCCAGTCCAACAGTGAACACGTTGCGACAGAACGCAATGTGGTTTATTTGGTTAGTCCAGGGCCTGAACGCCGACACGAGCAGCAGAAGACTGGCAGTGCCTCGCACCTCAGCTAATTCTAGATGTTTTCCCAAAACAACAACTGTCATTTCATGTCCGTGAAAGTTCCAGAGCTTGAAACCAGCCTCTGTTTGGGACCTTTCATCGCTACGATCAACTCCTGAAATCACCCCTGCTGACAAGAGGTGGAAAGAAAGGAAAGGCAGATATCTTTTTAGAACTCTAAATGCCGTCAACTAGTCCCTGAAGTCCTATGAAAAGATATGAATGCAAAACAGAGTCACTGTGTGTTTGTAATAGGGCAATAATTACACGTACACGTGCACACACACAGACACACACACTTGCCCCTGAGTCTTGTCGCTTCTATGGGGAAAGACAGCACGTTTGTCACAGACCCTCCCAGAGGCCAGACAGTGGAAAAACCTGAGTGCAGACACACGGCAGGCACCTGCAGCCCTGCTCTCTGACATATACCCAGGGAGCCTCCGTCTTATCAACAACAAACAATTACACCAGGTTTGATCGGTTGTTGTGACAGCACTGGTGAATAGATTGCACTCGATGGTTTTTCTCACTGCAGTGAACTGTACATGCATGAATGATAAGGGGGGGGGGGAGAAGTAGGGCATTCGTAGAGTATTGGGGGTTCTGCTTTGGTGGTTTTCTTTCCATGAGTCATTCAGAGCATGAGATGTTTCAGAAACATGGTAAACAAGTGAATGCACATTAGCCACAGAAGCATGCAGCTCATTCTGACGTGGAAAAGTGCATTTAACCACATTCCAAAAAAATGACATATCTGAGTTATCCAAAGGCTGTTGTTGCTGTGATATATATTATTTTACAAACCTTTCATTCATTCATGGGTTGAATGTAAACTCAAATCGCAGTTGCCCCTTCTATGACTGTTGCATTACGCAGGACTCCAAACCAGGAGCCTCGTTTTCACTGCTTGATTCATTTTAGTCAAACGCCATGTGTAAAATATGAAACCAGACCCATAGCTGCCTCCAAAAATAGAAGATGTGAACCACATTTGCATGAACCAAGACATTACTCATCCAAAACTCAAGTTGAAAAGATTGATGGAAAATTATAACTTTGAAATAAACCGTTAGAAACAAACCTGACGTGCACTTTAAGAGGAGAAAAACAAGTGTGCAGCAGATTATTTCTTCAAGATTGATCTCTCTGCTCACTTCAGGCCATGGCAGAGGTTTCTTCAAACAGCGAACATGTTAACTTAAATAATGTCACGTTTTTGCCCTATTCAGGATGGATGGATAAATGCATGTCTATGTGTGTGTGTGTGGGTGTGTGTGTGTGTGTGTGGTACATCTTCAGGGGTCACGCGGTTCATGTGCTCGCCGGGCCTTCGCAGTGAAATGGTGAGGAAATATTTGTCTAATTTTAACAGGAGATAATTGAATTGCCTCGATATTTTTTGATAGAGCCAGAATAGCATTAGAACACGCAGGCATGAACAAGCTGAACATCTGATCTGTCCACGAATAGAGAAAAAAATGCCTTTGTATAAAGTTGCTCTCGAGATCTGGCGGACTCACAATGGAGACACACCTTTGTGACAGCTGACGGACAGACACTTATTTTGGTGGCGGTTGTTAAACTGGCTGGAAAAAAGTTTCATCCTGAACCAACAGTCTCATTTAATGGCTGAGCAGTGGAATTAGGGGCAATATCCATCTATCCATCTATCTATCCATCTATCTATCTATCTATCTATCTATCTATCTATCTATCTATCTATCTATCTATCTATCTATCTATCTATCCTATCTATCTATCTATCCATCTATCTATCTATCTATCTATCTATCTATCTATCTATCTATCTATATATCTATTATCTATCTATCTATCAATCGATCTATAAATCCATCTATCTATCTATCTGTCTGTCTGTCTGTCTACCTATCTATCTATCTATCTATCTATCTATCTATCTATCTATCTATCTATCTATCTATCTATCTGTCTATCTATCTAATAACTGTCTATCTATCTATCTCAAAGGACAAACGTGGAACAGTTGGAGCTGCAGTCGAACAGCGAGCTAAAACTAAAAACAGCATAAATACATAAAATGTTGGCAGAGAATTAGGCCAAACAAATTGCCGACGTCATCCAAAACAGAGCGTGTAAGAATAGCCTGTCTGGCCACGAGTTGCCAAGCATCCCTGTCTAATATAGCCCGATCCATAGGCGGCTGTCAATACCACTGCAACAGGTAGTGCTCCCACAGCTGCTGGCCCGTGGATCTGAACACCCAGGAAACTCATTTACGTTCACAAACCACAGGTATTAACACAGAAACACTGAAAATGAAAATCAGAGCATCTTCTCTCACCTGCTCCTCGGTCTTCTCCTTCTCTGTTTCCTTCTGGGGTTTCAAGATCAACACCCTAAGCGATCGGTCAAACAGGAGAGGGGGCGAGTGATGAAGAAAGAGGAGACATAGATGTGTGTGTGTGTGGAGGAGAGCGAGATGGACAGATATTCACCTGATGCAGCAGCAGCAGCAGCAGTCGTAGTAAGCGGATGGTTGAGGGGAGCCGCTCTCTAACAGCTGGCTGCTGCGGCCCGCCTCCCCCCTGTCTGCGCGGACCCGCCCCCCGAGCGCTGCCATTGGACGCACTCCTCCAACTCCCAGCCTCCATCCGAACACCCACCGAACAGGCCGTCAGCAAGTTCACTGCAGAAGTTACTCCACTTGTACTGAATCACTTTATTTTGTTATGACGGACAGAAATTATTTTGAAGGGATAGCGCAACAAAAGAAAAATGAAAATGCACTTATTGTCTACGCACCACTATGCCGGTGCAGTGGTGGGTGAAGTGTCTGAGTCCACAAAACACTTTGGGAGTTTCAGGGGTAACCCTACCAAATCCAATACAGTTGAAGTAACTGAAGACCAAGGCTGCAAACAGAAAAAAACCAACAGAAAAAACAAACATTAAAGGCCTCCATGCTGCTCCTGTGGTGTCTTCAAGTGTCCGTAAATTTTATTTAAATTTGTCCTGAAACGGCTTCACTCACACCATGTTTAAAGCCTAAATGTCCCAAAAGTGTTTAGTGGACTCAAACATGTCACCCACCCCTCCATCAGCATAGAGGTGAATTTTTGGGTGAACTATTCCTTTAATGGAGACCGCCTAAAGCCCCCCTAATTGGACTTCATTGAAGGGTCCTGCTTAACGTTCTGATAACCAGCGCTTCTCATTAATGTCCTCGCTTCAATACAATACAAAACAACTATAATAAGGGTTAAACAGTTAAAACCACACTAAAACAACAGCACAATACAGAGCTGTTGAGCTAAAAGTGTAATTTCTTTAAAAATACTAAAAGTGATCCAAAATAGATAAATAAAATAATTCACATGACAGATGGGTGGGTTTTTTTTCTTCCTGTAACGCCTTATTAGACCAGCTAATGACTATAGGCCATCACACTTATTAGAATAATGCCTTAGGATGATAAATGCATTGCTTCTTTGTAACTGTTATAAGCTGTTGTCAGAATCAATTTCCCTTGAACTGATGTGTGTAAAGCCATATTGTCTTTTTGCTCATGAACAACGTCTACGTGAAATAATGAGAATAATAAAAACAACTTTATTTGTACAGCACTTTTCAATTCAAGTAACAAAGTACTTTACAACAGACAATATGAAACTCACAAACACAAAATCAGAGAATAATAATAATTATGATAAACATACAGATAATAAAAGTGCGAGACATCACATGATAACATTTGTTTTTATAAAGATGTGTCTTGAGAAGTGTGAGCCTGATCAACACCGGCTTCAGGAGTTGTTAGAATGATTTCCTCATTTATACCTTAAGAAGTAAAACTATGCACAAAAGCAAAAGTAAATAAATAATGTGCAGGAAAACTGCAGTGATATTAGTTTTTTAATGTGTGCAAAAATAGAGGAATTGTAGAATTCATAGGAATATATTATTGCAGTTAAATTGCAGCCTCATTTAAAACAAACATTTGAAAGTTTCTGAGAATAAAAACACAACATTTTGTGTACGTTAGGGGCGAAAAACCTACGGTGGTTGAGGAGTCATTTCTTCAGCCATGAGAAGGAGGTTAATGCCAATCGGCCGGAGGTCACTCTGCTGGAAGTGTCTTCGGGCAATTTACTGACTCCCTGCAGATTAATTAGGTGTAATATACATCTTTACGTGCTGTGACTCAGTGTATGACATCAGGTCACAGTTACGTCTCTACATCATGGCTGAATTCTGCTGTTGTTTTCAGTAATTGCACAAAATGGAATTTTAACTGAAGTGAATTGTAATTGTGTGTCCACATACAGGCCTATATGGGTTGAACTAAATTACAGGAGCGCCTAACAGCATAGCTCATAACAAGAAGTTACATGAGTTTCCTCTGACTCCTATGTTCTCCGCATGAGCTTCACAAGCAAAGTTATTTGTGGCGAGGCCGTCAGAAAGCATCACACTGAAAGCGTTTATATGCGCACGGATCACTGGTGCGCATATAAACGCTTTCAGAAACCTGGATTAAACCTGATCCCAGTTTGGAGAAACCTGGACATGTGTATTACCTGCAGTGCTCTGATAGAAACCAGGATACATTTGGAATTCAAACACCTTAACTGGAATTCTGAACCATTTGGTTTTCTGTGTTTTTAACCTATGTAAATTAAAATCACCCTATATAAATAAAATGTATTAATCTTGTTCTTCTTCTTCTTCTTATTATCTCAAAGTGGCTGAGCTGGTGAAAAATGTAGACAAACCTGCAGATGAATGATCAGAAAGCTGGATTCTGTAACATGAATATGAATAACCAGATTTGTCATGTTCCATGTGAACACCTTATCCAGAATAAAAACAGCCTGTGTCTGAACTCAAAAAGAAAAATCCACATGTAACTGTTACTGTTCCTGTGTGTTACCCTGTGTACTTCTCCGATATAATGAAAAGGGAATAAAATGATCCAACACAAAGCTACGGGACACCGATGGAAAGCAGCATGCACTCAGCTTAAAAGATATATTTAGAGGTAATAACCCAATGAGCTGCATTATTGACTATTTTTGGGATGTGACAAGATGTACTCCTAAAAATAATATGGTGACAAATTATTTGCACAGATCGTCTGTGGAAGTGTGGACAACAGCTCTATTTCTCTCTCCCACACACACCGACGGGAGCAGACGCAGCAGTCTCGCAGAGCCGTGCACGCGGTTTGTGATCCCCAGAGGTTATCTCAAACTGTGAATCTGATGCAATAGTTAGTAACATCCCTGCAGACCGCCGCAGCCCGTACCTCCAGGATTCATCTGCACGGGCCACATGAAGCCGACAGAGGATAGAGCAAAGCCCCAGCAGCTAATCACCTGTAGCTAAGGGGAAATGGTAGTTTCTTCAGTGTGATGTTTATGCACGTACACCTTTATTCTTAGCACTGTAAGAGATCTGTCAGTCTGACTGGAGGCTGAATGGAACCATGGTTATAACAGCCATTCAGTAGAAACTACAGAGAGATGAAAGTGCCTTTGAGAACCTTCCTCAGCGAGTCCATTTTTTTTTTCATTTTCCTGAAACTTCTCACTTCTGCTTTCGACAAGATCAGCCGCGACCCTTTATAGAGCATGTGGTGAGGCTGTCGAATTCCGAAATAGCCTCCATGGTCAGTGTTCATGTGTGAGAACGATTGTTCACATTGTGTACCTTAATAGCTACATTCTTATCTGCGTCTCAACAGAACGAGGGTTGCACCTTCATCGCCTCACCGACCCCCGCAACCTCCAACAGAACAATAAGGCCTCTGTAGCAACAGTCACACACCTTAAGTATGTCAGGGTGTTTGCAGTCCGGCAGCGGTAGCCGATATTAATAACTACATTATATAGTGAATATTAAATATCTTAAATCAAGCATATAGCTATACCTGACAAGTATTAACATTTTTATTACATGGTTCGCAATAGGTGCAGGTTTCAGACCTTGTAAAGTAAGTGGATGCAATGAAAAAAAAAAGTGCATCCCTGGTATGTTTGGCAACAGTCAGACAGTCTGAGGAGTTGCAGCAAGAATAAAAGGGCTATTCTACAATGAATAGAGGCGAGCTGAGGTGGTTACTGCTGCTGCAAATTCCTGAAAAGTTTGCTGTAATGCAACTGCCATGGTACTCATTTTGCAGAGGAACCACTGGAACCTTTAGATTAAAAATATATTATATTATTGAATGCATCTTCCTTGATCAGCTTTTGCATATGAAGCCAGTGGACAATCCCACGGTTATAGTAATCCTTTAATCACTTCATGAGGACAGCAGCCGTACGAATTAGGCTAATCTGATAGAAGACTGCAGAGGTTCCGTCATCATATCAGGACATAAAATGAACGATACATTTTGGAACTTTAGCAATTTTTTTGTGTAACTTCCACTTTATTAATATAAATGCAATGCACTTAAAAGCGGGTTTGATGAGGTGATGATGGGAAGATATAAACAAGTTGGGAAGCCCTTTGTTCAGCCCCGGTGTTTTTGTGTTTGTTCAGTGAGCTCAGCCTGCATGTGGCAGCGGCACGTCCACGCATTGTTCCTGAGGATCCAGGAGAAAAAGTCCATTGTTGTTGGGAACTTTTTAATCTGGGGATTTAAAGCACATCACATGCTCAGACTGGGCAGCGGGGCGCGCAACAGGCGAAACCACCGCAAACAGTGGCCGTTTGGGAAGGAGAGCGTTCATCCTGGAGGGACACACGACTACTTTGAATAGTGTGTGTGCGGTGCCAGCGCACTTTATGGGAGTGTAGGGTCGCCGGGGAGTTTGTTTTCGAAGCGGATGCAACGTTTCTACGCGCTGGAACTAGATTCTGGACCAAGATGACGCACAAGTACAGCCAGCGGTCTCTCATCGTCCTGTCTCTGCTGGGGATTTTATCCGCCATCATGTCGGTTCTATCGGTCATTTTGATTTTCCAGCTCCAGTCGCAGCAGGCGTCGGTGAAGGAGTCTCCCCCCTCCACCTCGGCGGTCATCCCGGCCCATGTGTGGGCTGTGCTGCTGCCGGTGTCCACGGTGCTGTCCGCCCTGTCCCTCACCCTGAACCTCAGCTCCGTGTCGGTGTGTCTCCTGCACAGCTACTTCTCCACAGAGGTCTGCAGAGGAGAGCAGGACACCGACAGGTATTCACCTCCATCACCTGACCGACAGACTGCACCTGCAGCTGCAGCTGCTGGCGTCCATTACTTCACTTTACTTAGTATTACTATTATTATTATTACTTAAACAGATAGTTCCGGTCACTCCTGATGGGCTGCGTCACGTTTAAAGACTTTAACACACCTGGGACCTCACTACATTTACAGTATCAATACGCACAGGAGAATCACCATTCATTTGTCTGTACGTTTTAAAATAACAAATCAATTTTCATCATTTAGAAGTTAAATGCGTAATTCATCATTTAATAATAATAATAGTTATTACAAGCTAGTAATTAGTAGTAAGAATGGTAGTTTTGTGTCGGGTGGCAAAGGTAAGCAAGCTCTTGAAAGACATTTTTCATTTTTCCTTGAATAAACTTTATTCAACAAAATCTTTAAAAATAAAACATGACTAGGAAAGAAGACAGCAATGAACATCATTCAGTCCACAATGGTGGCGATAACATTACGGTACCATAACATGAGACAAATAAATAAATGAGGAGCCGACTGAGAAAACTGGAGAGCACGGGAACTTTGGATCGACATTATGATTATTATTCAATTAACATATTCTATCAATATTTAGTTTTTTGGACTTCTTCACTGATGCCACTGTTACAGCCTTAAAATGCTTCATTTGAGCATCTGCCATTATTCTGTCATTGTTACTTGGAGCCACAGTCATTGCTCTTTGGCCAAAAGTTACATAATCTCCCTTTAACAATGACCTATTACATGCTTTGAAACCAATCTACAATCTAACGTTTCTGTAATAAATAATAAACATGGTGCGAATTAAAATACTTATCATAAAAGTCTTAAAGAGACACAATTTTATCACTAATTTTGAGGCTGTAGTTTGAGGTGACTGGGTTTGCTTTAAACCTCCCCCTTCCAACACACATGTATTTGAACATTTCAATTTAAATACAGAGCAGATCAAAACAATAATTCATCTCTTATGGGTTTGTAATTTGTAGTCTTTGATTGTAAGTGTACAACACTGTTGCTTTTAGTGGAAATCAGCATTTAATCTGTTTAGTATGTTTCTCCTGCTCCTTTAATTGTTCCCCTGTAAACATCAGCCTTATCTAAGTTCAACTGTATTAAGTTTCATTAAAAGAAAACACGGTCTCAGAAGCATAAAAGCCCTCATGTGTCAGAGTGCAGAGGCCCGCACTGCAATGTTGTTGGTCGACCCCCACCTCACAACCCCCGTGAATCCCATCCAAACAATGGCCTTCCTCTCATTATGCACCCAGTGCACGGCCTCGAGCTGGGCCTTTCCCACGTCAGTATACAAATCCAAAAGCATGGCCCTCGACCTCCCCACTGACAGAGGGGACATTCCAAGAAAATGTGAATAGCAATGAGCTACACAAATCATTAAGTAACATACCCACATAATCAACTGAATGTTTTAGGGCCCACACTTCTGATATGACAACTTATTGGGGGAGAAATAAAAGGAGCAAGAGAAGTTTGATTATATGGCAAAGAAGGTGCAAAAAAACTCAAACTAAATATTAATTCTAAAAACTAAAATGTTTAAGTGTACACATACTGCATCTGAAGCATGACATAAACTATATGACATTTCTTTCAACAGAGCAGACTGGTTCCTCTTGGATAGCAGAGCTGTGCGACATGTGGCTATTGGACTCTTCTGCCTGGGGGTCTCTGTCTACTTAGCAGGTGAGAACAAAACTGAATGAACAATGGGATTCTTATGTTTTTAAAGTCTGAATTCTCTCTTGAAGAACATTTTCGCACAATCTGACATGAATATATTCTTAGACACTGAAACACGAGTTGGAGCTGGGAACCTGTTGCTGCCTTCTAGCACACTTTGTGTGTTTTAAGCTTTTATAATTTATTATGCAGGCTACTCACAGTATGTAGCCATCAACAATAAACCAAAACAGAAAAAAGAAAACGGAAATCTAGCGTCCAAGACACTGGCATTACTGTTGATTTTCAACAGCAGAAGCAAAAACAGCTCTACTGCTTTCTCTCTGGTCCGTCCAGCCAGTCCAGAGAGAACAATGCATTCTTTGAGCAGCGTCCATGACTTAAGTGTTTTTAATGCTGAACCTGGCAGCGCTGTGGTGCTCTGTTCCACTCAGCGGCTTGTACTATGGGGCCAGTGGAGGCAGTCACTCCATTGTGATGAGGAGGTGTCGTCCTTATGACCCCACATTAGCCACAATCATGAGGTACCAGAGCTGTAGAAAGTAAAACTGCCTGCTCAGGAAGTCACGTCACATCCCAGAGTTGTGCTTTTCTCCACCTTCCTTTGGTGCGCCAGAGTCAATGGTCCTTTTCCTGCCAAAGAACAGAACAACTCAGATGTGAACACTCTGCCTTTTAAATGACATTTATACAAAATTAAACACGTTTTTGTGATTCCAAACTCCCAAAAATGTGCCTATTAAGACTTGAGCAGGAAGCTGGGGTTTAGTTAGAAAATAACTTTCACAATCTGCTTTGAGTATAGTTATTTATCTGATTACAGATTAACATTGTTTGCTCAAAATAGAGGGAGGTATTTAGTATTTCTGTGAATATAAATTATCTGATTTTTGCCTTTCTCTTCCTCTGCAGCAATGTCCATTTTCATGCTCCTGATATTTGAGGTGGAAACAGGCATTGCCAGTGCTTGTGTCCTCTCTTCAGGGATCCTAGTCCTGCTGGTCATTGTAATCCACTCTCTGGTCAAAGCTTCCCGAAGTTCTAAACGCTATCAAGGCGACCACCTCGACACCCTCTACCAGAACGACCATGGGAGCAGCAGCACGCCTGCATCTCGTCCCTGTGAGCTCAAAATTGGCGTGGACAAACCACGGATGCACCGCACCCAGTCTCACCTCCAACATCAGTTCTCCT
The DNA here is from genome assembly GCA_026259375.1 of Verasper variegatus. NCBI lineage: Eukaryota > Metazoa > Chordata > Actinopteri > Pleuronectiformes > Pleuronectidae > Verasper > Verasper variegatus. Next base: position 8,900,398 of record CM048046.1, on the reverse strand, counting down.
ACCCTCAATTGGGCAACCCGAGACAGCAAGAACAATACCAGCAGCAGCAGTACTCCCCTGCTCAAGGCTCACAGGGACATGCTAGTGACAAAGATGGCTACAGCAGCAGTGGCAGCGGTCCCCGAATGCACAGGACCCTGTCGACTGAATCTGGTTTGTTGCAGGCCCAGGCAAAACCCTGGAATGGGGTCAACAACGAGATGAGGAGTGTCCTTGCACGCAAGTCTGGGATTTCTGCAAAAGACTCTACCCTTGTTTGACAGTAAGGAAGCTCACCCTCTGATTTAACAATATGATTTAAGACACTGATGACTTTCATGTACAATTTTTCAAAAGGGGAGTGTGAACAAGAGTCAAACAGACGAAGAACTTTCAATCTGTATTATCTCACACTCGTGTTTATTCTGATTGATTACAGACATTATGCGACTGAGATTGAAAACAAATATACTTCACTATTATCTACTGATTTCTCATGCTGGTATTATAATTTGTTGAAAAACATTGAGCATATTGAAAATATTGTGTATAATTTGAAGTATTTTGTATCTTTGAACTTGATTTAAATTCATTGTGATAATGTAAATACTTTATTTTGCTGTATATTGTAGCTTTTGCCAAATATCTGTCCACAGTGTGCAGATGTGTTTTGTTTTTGTCTTAAATCAAAATATGTAAAATATAATTCAGTTTCAAAGTAGAATGATTTTTGCATTTAAATAAGACATTAAAACAATGTTCACGAAATCTGAAAAGGTCGTTTTACTGCATGTTTGAATTTCTGGCTGACAAAATGTCTTGCATTGAAATATAGGCCTAAGTTTGATCTTGTCATGTCTGGAGGAACTACTAACCTTGAACACCTCTGTTCAGAGGTCATGAGGAAGAGGGTGGGGCATGTAGAGCAGAGACAAGGGGACTGGGAGGGGGGGTCACATCATGACAGCTGCATGCAAGTGTCATTGGGGGGGGAAAGGCACAGACAAACACAACAGAAAATATGAAGCTCCCATTAACTACAAAGAGTTCAGAACAGGCCTGAAGAATACTTTGCAGCTATTGGGGGAATAAAGTGCAAATAAACAAGTCATAATAGCAGATGTTCCAAAATATCAACAAAAACAAATTATTATAAAATATTGATTAGATAATACGAACAGAAAAAAAGGTTATACATGAACAAAGCTATGATGTGGAATAAAGAATGAATACAAACAGGATCAAAGTGCAGAGACTGAGCAACTGAGATTCCACAAGTGGACATTTTTGCAGGGATGGATGATCCAGCAAAGAGTTATTTTCTACAAGTCTGACTTTTTTATACATTGACAGTAATTGTGTTTGTGACTATGTTTGGTCTGCAAAGATAACTGCGCATGAAAACCACCTTCGAAAGATAACCACCCCTGTTTGGCAAGTGAGCAAAGCACTGATATTATCGAGACACTTTGAGAGATGTGCGCATTTTGTAGAAATAGGTGTTTTGTAGAGATATGTATTATTACTGCTGTCATATATCATCAAGGTTTCAAATATTCACACACACCGAAACCTCTGCACTCTGGAGAACACCGTGTCTGTGTATTCTCAATGTTCACTGCTGCCTCCTACCTGCGTCCTTGAGAGTTGCTTATCTGTTCCTTCAAGCTGATGGCTTGACGGAGGAGGCTATCAATGTTTTTGAAATACATGCTGCTATTGGTCATGCTCTTCACGGCACTGCAGAAAACAGAAGATCAAGTTAAGCGTTAACAGTCATAGGAGTGGGCCACTGGGATTCTGGAAATATGCTGTTCTGTGCATCTTCTCACCTGCATGCGTACTCCACAGTGTAGATGGCTCCTTGACTCTGCTCCTCCCAGCTCTGCATATCTGTCTGTGTGGGAAGTGACACAAAGTAAAAGTTAAAAAAATTCAACCGAGGTGAGATGGAAAATCCCATCATACTGTTAGTTGTGGCCTTTGGGATTGATTCACATGACCTAGTTATATTCAGGAAACAGTCAGTTCTCATAGACAATGTGTCAGATTTGGGGAAAAAGAGCTGAATGACTTTGCTGAATCATTATGGCCCGATGAAGCACTGTGTGACCCAGCAACGTGCATGCTCTCATTTAACAGTGGGAAACCCACTGACAGTGGTCTGAGAAGGGACAATCCACGAACAAAGGGTATCCTGTCTGGTCCAAAGCAACAGAAGAGCTAAAGTGCTACAAGTTGTAGAAATCTTACAACATGGTTATGACAGGTATTTGTCATAACCCTGATGCGTAGCCGCAGACTGGTCTGAGTGCTCATGCTGGTCATAATTTGTTATGATCATTAGTGTACATTTGACGTTAAGTTTGCATCCTGGTAAAAAAAGAACACAAAAGGTAAATTGTACATCGGTCTTCAGAAATCTATAGCTTACAAAGTACTATTCTCAGCTTTTTACTCACTGTACAAAAAACACTCAACACACAGGTATACGGCTTCCAGGCTGAAAGCTACTAGACAACAATTTCAGCATCAAACACAAAAGACTTTGAAGTGTCACACTAATGTCGAGACTTCACTGGGACCAGAGCCTCTGTTAATGTTAAAGGTAAAACCTTTGCTTTTACTTCTGTGAGGAGTCAAAGTATCAATACACAGACAATACAGGGTAAAATATAATTCATGCGCTATATATCTTTAATAGTGTCCTCCTCAGTTTTATGTATTTAAATAACGATGCATACAAAATTAAGAAGTGGGTCAACAGGCTTTTAAAGGTTCAATGTGTATAATCTAGTGACATCTAGTGGTGAATGTTGCATGTTGCAGCTGAATCTCCCTCACATCACCCTCCCCTTCCAAACATGACAGAGAACCTCTAGCCTTCAGTTGTCCTACAAGGTGAAGGTGTTCAGTTTGTCCAGTGTGGGCTACTGTAGAAACCCTAACCCTGCTCCTGATGTAAATATAAAGTATTTAAATATAAAGAGGCCCATTCTACAACAATTTGTACAATTTAGATGATCACACAATAGTGCAATCCTCACTCTGATTATGTTATATTCAATTTCTGCCAATAGACCCCTTTCACCTAACCCACTGGACCTTTAAGGAGGTTTCAGTCTGCACCAGTGTGAATGGATGGAAACCTTCATTACCTTGTGCTGCACCAGTTCAGGCAGCGACCTCCTCACGTGTTCCTGCAGTCGGTACAGAGCCACCGACGGCTCGTTAGCCAGCACGTACATGCTCTCTGTGAACTTGTCAGTCACTGCAGGGTCAAACACACACACATAGAAAACACGACATTAGACACAACACTGGGAAACGTCAGGCACCAGGGGGACAGGGATAAGAGACGCTCAGCTCAACACAATCCTTAGCTTAGCGGCTAAGGCGAGCTAACGACTACTAGCATGGCTGCGAGGTGACAATGAGGTAAGTGACATGCTAATGCTAATAGATACAGCTGGTAGTTACCTCGTCTGACTTTCAGCTGCATCTCCTGGTCCTCCATAGTGAACGGCGATGGTCCCAGTGACAAACTGACAGCAAACCAGTGCGGGTGGTGTCAGCTGACTCCTGCTCCTTCCGTGTTTTTGTTGTCATGTGTCACACTCCAATCTTTCCGGACAGAAATATCGATTGGGAAACAAACCCGATGTTCCTCCACAGAAGCACGGTGGCACACGGGACCGATTCGAACGTGTTTGCGTCTCTTTTGTCGACTAATCGATTGAGTTTAATAGCGAATCAACTCATTGAAAAGCAGTGAACGGTGGAAACACTCCGATGACCAGCGCGCGATCTGAAATGATTTACTTTCAGTTTTTCTCAAGAGGAAGTTAGCGCAAATGAGACCGTGATGCTGGAGGTGGTGAGAGAATTATATATATATATCTATATATATATAGATATATATATGCTTTGTAAACACATGAGTTCCACTTGTCTTGTTGTCCGCACAGCGCGTAATCGTCTGTCTCTTGTTTCTATTGCAGTGATCATGGAGGCCAAAGGTGAAGATGAGGCTGCAGATGTTAGACATACATGTAACTCTGATGCATGTCCCTGCGAGTCCAGAGATGACAGGTCCTATGGTATAAGTGCCCTTCGAGTTTTGTATCTAAATATAGAAGTTATATATTATAAAAACTTGAATATAAGTTTCCTATAGTGTCTTTTTAAGCCACCTCATATTTAAAATAATTTAACAGTGAATGTCTTGCTTCCGCTCACATGGCTGGTGTCTCCAGAGATCATGGATGTGGATGAAGACGGTTTGTTCAGACACTCCACCACTCTGACCAACAAACAGCGTGGGAATGAGGTCACCGTGCGTCCAGCGACATTAGACTGTAAGCACAGGCAACGGTGCTCTGATGGTGAAGGGCTGAGAAAACTTTGCATTGTCATGACTCGCATCATTTATTTCCACCAGCTCTGTCCATACACCAGCTGGCAGCTCAAGGCGAGGTTTCACAAGTGGCTGCACACCTGAGTAAAGGTGAGGAGTCTGGAAATCGTCCAACAAGCAGAACAACACAATGCACCAGTATTAGGCCGTATAAAATGACTTCTGTTGGCCCGTGACCTTTTCATTTTGCAGACATTTCGCTGCTCAGCAAGCAGGACGAACGGGGCTTCACTCCTCTCATGTGGGCAGCAGCGTTTGGAGAGAAAGCAGTGGTGGATTTTCTCTTGGAAAAGGTTAGAAGTAAGCAACTGATGACTAGTTAGAGATGCACATCGTAAGACTGAATGTACCATCTCACTAATGTTTTTTTGTTTTTTTAAGGGTGCAGACCCCAAAACAATAGCAAGGGAGCGAGAGAGTGCCCTGACGCTGGCAAGCTCTGGAGGTTACGTGGACATCGTCGAGTCTCTTCTCAGACATGGAGTCGACATCAACACTTACGACTGGGTAAAGTCATGAATTTCTTTTGTCACATGACAAGAAAAACCTGTGAGACTTATTTGTAAACATCGAAATATAACTACAGTTTTATTTTATTTTTAATGAACACTCAGAATGGTGGAACACCTCTTCTCTATGCTGTACGAGGGAACCACATCAAATGTGTGGAGGTGCTCTTAGGTACGTTGCATGTCTACAAGTCATGATGCTTTCAAGCAAATTCAGGGTGTCAATTTCAATTTAAGACTTTTTAAGATCATTTCAAAACCAACTGAAATCTAATTTAGGACCCATACACATAAACTGAGAATATACTTGTACCAAGTAAAAACATTTATGTCCATTAGATTCCACTGCTTTCGACACAAAACGCAGATTGCCTCTTGAGCTCTTCCAGACGCCGGCTTTAACCACCATAAACTAGCGAGTAGGCCGACTAGAAAGGCATTAGCTCACTGCATAAACACAACCAGAAACAGATGAACAACACAGCGCAGACCTGAACTATAATTCTTCTTCTGTCTGGCAGAGTAGAGAAAGTTTAGAGGTGACATGTCTAATAATTAAGAGCCAGGATTTCAGACAGTTTATTATTTTCTAAGAGCCTTATTTTGTAAAACTGAATCTAAATCATTAAACTTGAAAGACCCGCAGTCACCCTGAACTAATATTTGAAGTTACTCTCTTTCAGCAAAGGGAGCAGACATGACCATTGAGTCCGACTCTGGGTACAGCCCAACGGCCTTAGCTGTTGCACTCGGACACAAAAAGAGTATGTATTGTCTTATACCTGACAAATCCAAGAGATTACTGTAAACAGAAGTTTTGCTGCAGTGAATTAACATTTTCATATCCTTTGTTTCCTAGTTCAGAAAGTGTTGGAGGACCATATTCTGAAACTCTACAAGCCAACACCAACAGCAACATGACAGGAATTTAAATCAATGACACAGTTGATCTCAGATGACTTAGACCTCTGTTACAACTTATTGTAATAGACTATTACATATGCAGAGACATTTACACTTAGTAAGCTGCATTTGAATTTATAAAGCACTTATTCCATGTATGTGCATTACCCTGTATGCAGTGGGTGAAGGGCAGCAAAAAATGACTGTAAACAAGTTTTAATAAAAATGTATTTTTATACCATTTGTTCTGCTGGAATGTCGCTTCAGTAAAAAGGCACAATATTGACACAGTTTACAAGTGAATACAAGTGTGTTTATGGTCACAGCAGAGCCACTTAATCTGCAATTAAAACTCTGGTTCAGACTCCACACCAAGCCTCCTCTCTTTGAGTGACGAAGAGCGACTGCCTGACGGATTCCTGAAAGCGACCCTTTCCAAAAAAGGCCTCATTCACATCAGCTGAGGAGTTGGCAGTGCAGATGACATGTTTCCCAAGTGCCACCACACCATCTCGTGTCCTGTACTTTACCCAGGGGTCATTTCCTCTCTCAGGAAGGGGTTGAAAAATGGTCATGAAGCCTTTTCCCCCAGGATGTCCAAGGAGTAAACAATTATTCTCCCAAAAAAGTCGGCACTATTCTCAAATATTATTTTTACTTTGGCCACTGCAGGAGCCTCCTGTATGGGAAAGCTGTGGGTGTGGAGTTAAGAACAAGATAAGAGTGATAATAATGAAAAGCAGGTCCAGGAAAATATTATCAGATACTTAATATGAACCTAGAAAAGCAACAGGAACAAGAGTGACAGGTACAGCTGGAACTGCTGTAATAACCCTGGTCAAACAGCATTTAGTTGTATGCGTTTATAAGAAAAGCAAAACGCATTTGGCTGATACAGCAGCCGTGTTTAGACTCAAATATGCTGTAATAAATACATCAAGCATCGTAAATTACAGATAATTCAAATGTAATATCTATTTCAACAAAGAAAGAGAACAGCTCTTCAAATTTTGTTTTCTAATTTCTGCTGCAATGTGTGCCCAGCAACCACTCAAATCTCCCCTGACGAATACTGTGTAATAAGAATAAAGGATATCTGAAGGGAGTTGTTGTCTTCTGGGTAAAACTGGCCAATCACTGTGATGTCTCCATCTTTTGGGCAACCTACAGAAAGCACAAAAGGAAAATCATTTACCTTGACTTAGAAAACACCTGCAATAGCAAACACTGAGATGTCACATCATCTGTGACGGGGTTTACCAAAGGGAAATGTAGTGTCTGGGCATTTTTACCTTCTAGTCGGCATGTTTTTGCTGTGAAGCCTCCCTGGAACTGGACCTTTAACTCAGACACCCGGACAGACTGCGGGAACTCCAGAGACACCCACTGACATTCACCCTGCAGAAGATATCATTTCTATAATGACTTCCTAGCTGCTTTCAGACGTGCACTGAACTCTGCAAATTTGAGTGAAAAGATATGCAGTTTGTTTCAGACTTTGGAGTACGTTGTGTGTTTACACTGATATAGTAACACAGTGAAGTCAAAACAGGACGTACTACTGCGTACTAATGACACTCTGATATGATTGCAACTATTACCCCAACAATGTAATAAAAAATCTCAATCCAATAGAACAGGGTATTAGAGAATATCAATATATATATATATAACTCCATCAATAGTAGTAAAATAAAAGTCCAATATAAATCAATATTGTGTAAGCACAGTGAGGAGGTATAAAACATATTTGATCAGGTTCTGATCTGTAAAATGCTTTGCTGTTCATCAAGTGTTTGTCTCTCTGCTCACAATAAAGCGTTTAAAACCACAACCTTTACTCAGGAGTAAAATCTGACTTTAAACTTAAAAGAAACAATAATGTGAGATGCATCATGATAATAATATAATAATAATAATAATGATGATATCTACTAAAAAGTGAAATTTTTTTATCTTGAGTATTGTATCTTTTAGGAAAAAACAACGAAGTATCTGAAGACTTACCAGCTGCAATATTAGAAAACCAGAACAGGTAGCAAATAGTACATGCTGTGCAAAGTACAAGGTATAAAGTACTGTATGTAGTATATGTAGACAGAGCAGCAGTAGTTTTACCTGGTCTGAGTTCCAACATGTCTCTTCATTACTGTCAAACATGAACTTCTTTCCAAACTGCTTCACATCTCTGTTCAGCACAGTGCTCACCCTGGAGAGAGCACAACAACAACAACACACCAGCTGTTAGCTAACACATCTGCTAGCTTCCCTTACACAGCACAACAACACGTGTACAGCTTAGTGGGTTAGGGTTAGGGTTGCCATGACAGCTACGTCCCTAACGTACAAGTCTTCATGAAAAAAACAGATTTAATGGCAGTGTACCTGCTCTGTGTTTCTGTGCATATCACCGATGAAGCCATGTCACCCTGCTTAAATCACACTCTGCCGTCAAGCGACGCGGCCACGAGGTGGGTTTTTTGCGACAGAGACGCGCATGTGCAGCTGTTTTATTTCCAGCCACAAGATGGAGGTCTTGTACCGCGGGGGACAAGGGAAGAATGTCTCCCGTGAAGGTAAACGATTTATCATCTTTAGCCAAGCTCTCAACTGCTGTAGATTAGAGTTGAAAACATGTGTGTGTGTGTGTGTGTGTGTGTGTGTGTGTGTGTGTGTGTGTGTGTGTGTGTGTGTGTGTGTGTGTGTGTGTCATGGCTTTAGAGAGGTGGTGCACGTGCTGACCTCCACCTGTGTGTGTGTGTGTGTATGTGTGTGTGTGTGTGTGTGTGTGTGTGTGTGTGTGTGTGTGTGTGTGTGTGTGTGTGTGTGTGTGTGTGTGTGTGTCATGGCTTTAGAGAGGTGGTGCACGTGCTGACCTCCACCTGTGTGTGTGTGTGTGTGTGTGTGTGTGTGTGTGTGTGTGTGTGTGTGTGTGTGTGTGTGTGTGTGTGTGTGTGTGTGCGCGCGTGTAGCTGCAGGTGGTTCCGTCCTCTTGTCTGCATGAGACACACAGATCACATACGAATCGATCAGGAAGAGAAGGGCTGCACAGACTAAAGGTGAATCGATCAGAGAAACACTGCCTCCTTTAAAATGAAACATGCAGAACAACAGAGGAAGTCCAGCGCAGGAGGTTTTTATGTACAGTCTGTGGATGTAACATGTGCGATCAGGTGAATCTGTGCTGGGCTCTGTTGACTGTTGTGCTATTGATTCACAGCAGATTGGATCTTAAAATAATCCAACACCATAGCATTACTGCTTTTACTAGAAAGCACAGTTCTCTTCCATAAACCTTGGAAGCAATATGACAGCAGAGCGTGCGTGTGCGTGCGCGTGCGCGTGCGTGTGCGTGCGTGTGTGTGTGTGTGTCTGTCTCTTAGACTTAGGTTAATTAGTTGCAGACAGCTTGTCTAATTAGGGGGGATGAGCTGGTCTGTGGTTAAGGTTAGTGTAAAGGGTTATGGAAATTAATGCAAATGTGTGTAATGTCCCCAAAAGTGACCTGTGACAATGTGTGTGTGTGCTTGATTTTGGACTTTTTCCAGTACAAACACTGACCTCATCAGGACCAGTAGATCTAATGGCGACAAAGGCCGGTCTAAATGAGGCAAAGCATCATTTCTGAGCTCCATGTTAAGGTTCGGGTTAAGATTTGAATTGTGGTTAGGTTAAGGTTAGGGTTCGGTATGAAGTGGTCCCGGTCAGGCTGTTCACAATGAATGGAAGTCAATGCAAAATCCTATCCCCTCAATTGAGGGAAATGGTGGTTGGGTCTGTGGTTGAGGTTAGTGTTAGGGGTTGTGTTAAAGAAGGCAAATTTATGCAATGTCCTAAAAAGTGATGAGTGTGTGTTTGTGTGAGTGTGTGTGAAGGAGAGAGCGTGTACTTGGCTCATGGCTCATTACCGACAGAGAGCTCCTGCTGAGGTTTTGTCACGGTGCCCCCTCACTGCGGATAATCAATAGGTCTGAAATAGAAAACCTGATGAAACCCAGCCTCCGTGAAAATTGTGCAGGGGACTGGGTAGGGTGACTGGACTGCGAGGCTGCGACACACACACACACACACACATACACACACACATACACACACACTTTGTGAACCTTATATTGCACGCATTGCAGCATCGGTTCAGGTTTTAAAGACTCTTGTCATGTATTTGAGATTGAGTGTAAATTGTGATGTAAAACTACTGTAATAACGTTCACTTCTCATATCTGTGAATGATGCTGACATACTGTATATCTGTGGATGTTTTATACAGGTTTTCATATATTTGCTTGTCAACAACATGAGAGAATGATGAGCTGGCATTGCAGTTAATTACATGTAGCCTGTGTGGGCTGCTAATGCTGCTAACTAGTGGGGCTCACATGTGCAATCGTGGGCTCTTTTTGTAAATCAAAGACATCTTCAGTGAATGTGAGGCTATCAGGCACAAAACACCCAGCCAATAGTATAGTCCATCATATAACGCCATGTAAAAGGACAATTTGACATTCTGTTGTTATGGATGAACAAACTAGATATAATGTGCCTTAATTAGAGCCAGGTTAGTATTTCTCCTTGTCTCCAGTCTATATCCTAAGATTAGATGATCAGCCTGCTGGCTCTATCTTGATATATTTACTTTGCCGAAATTAATCCAAATATACCTGCCATCTTGCGCATTTGGAGCCAGAGTCTGCACGGGGATGGAGCCGCAGTAGCAAATTCCCAGTCCAACCAGTTCAAGACTCGACCAATCGTGAGGCAGTCTCAATCATGATGTTCTACCCTGTTTTTTTAGCATCAAATAATTAAAACCAAACCTGCTGGAAAAAGAAACATTTGAATAAACATATCAACCACCTGAAGTGACAGAAATCATCTTTGAGAATAAACTATCTGATGTAGTTACATTTTTTGTTTGGTCCATGTCCCATCCAATAACATGGAGGTTCGGGGATTTATGACTTATATTGCATCTAGCCACCAGGTGGCGATTCAGGCGCTTTGGCTTCACTTTTGGGTACAGTCATGTTGTCCATCTTTATACTGTATACAGCCTATGTGCAGACATGAGTGATCTTCATCTTTTCATCATCACATATAAGCATAATATAAAATGTTGAGTTATTCCTTTAACCCGGGCTTATGACTTGGACACAGATTTAAAAAATGTTTTTGCAGTGAACCTCTTTACCTCTTCTACCTAATGATAGACGTTATTCATTATTCATCATCAAAACCTCCTTTTATTCAGTTGCTGAAATTCTTTCACATCTTTCCCATTTGTGATCTTGGCAATAAATCACACTCTTATTTTTCTCTTAATGCTGCCGGGAGAGAACATGAGGTCGTGTGTGTGAGCGAAACATCTTTTCATAGCCTGAATGTGACCATTAAATATTGTTTCAATGAAATGTACGCCCACTGTGCCTGGATGATGGCGCAACGAGGAAAGATTACATCTTTTCAAGTGTGGACCTTGGAGCGTATCATTGTGAGAGCTGTCTCCTCATGTCTCAGTGTTCTGAACTCACCCCTGACTAAGTCATATAAGGTGTTTTTCATTTAACATACTAGGAATGATAAGCACTGAGGCTGCATCGTCTTTACCTCCACCAACCCTCTCTCTTTGGCAGCAGAATTGAGGTCACAGGTGAAACGTATATTTTTTATAACGTGAACTATTATAAATATACAATTGTTCTTTTTGAGAGAAGCGCATCAATGTTGAAAATCTATTTCTTTATATTGTGGTCGAGTGTCGGGTACAATATATTTTCACCAACATTGTAAAAAATAAATCATTTTATTTTATAATTCATAGGCTCCTGAAAAGAAAAACAATGTCTTTTGTTTGGGTGATTTAATACTAAATACCATCTTTTAAAATTGTATTCATTTAGTGACTTAACTGGCGCAGATTTGTGTCTAAGAAACTGTAATTCTGCAAATTAATAAAAGAGAGAGTGAAACAACGCCAAGTGATACACAAGTGTCTTTGCTGGTTTCAGAATGACGTAGTTCCTCCCAGTTGAAGCGCATAGGAATATTGATCGTAAATGAGCTGTGGACTAGGCCACTAGTGCGGCAAAAAGCCAACTAGTAGGGACTTGGTGCTAATAGTGTGGTGCACAGTGTTACTAGTAAAGTTTCTGTTCTAACTAGTGCGACCAAATGTCCAACTAGTGCTGACAAAGACCGAAACTAGTGGAGGGGACTGACATGTGATATCAAGGATATGGAATAAATGCTCAAATGGCTTGACACAGTGGTCAGACACAGTGCTATCTGGAGGCAACAAACCACGGTCTGTAGTCGCATTATTAAGGTAGAAGTATGGACCATCACATAGTTGGGTGCAAAATGTGCTCACAGTTAAAAAAACAGATGAACACAAGTGAAACTGAAACGCATTCTCTCTTACTTCCTGGAAAATCCCAATATCATCGACCTGCACAGCCGGAGAGCCCCTGTCCCTAACCCCCCCCCAGCCACCAGTCTGACAAACGCATACACGGAAAACCAAGGGAACCGAAATCTATCAATGCTGCCAACATTATTTTATATATAAACATCCATTTTCTTGTCTTCTATAAAGTTTGTTGATATTGATTTTTTTTTTTAAATCAATACAAATATTTATTAAGTTAAAACAGCCGTATGCCTACATAATAAACATGAATCTAAAACAGCTATAGGCCTACACACACACACACACACATACAGACTGGAACAGGGACAGGGGCTCTCTGGCTCTGTAGGAGGATGTCTCTCGAAAATCCACCAGGATAAATAGCAATTTGGCAACGAGAGAGAGCAAGGGCTCTTTATTCAAACTTTTAACCAGGGGTGAAAAAATTCTATTCGACCTGTAATGACCCATTCAAATTCAAAATATACAGTCTAGAGGTGCATCAGATCATCTCAAGTAGTTTGTCTCCTGCTCCAGCAGAGCAAACAATCATGACACCCTAGCATCTGGGAAGCGGCATGTGGAAGTAATGGTCAAATGTGAGGCTGTTTGTCATCTTTGTACCGTGCAACTGCCTGGAGGTTGGATATATTTGAATGAATTGTGGCATGTCAAATTCGTTTAAACTTGATCTAGGAAAAACTGACAGCCCTGGTGAAAGCACAACTGGCTTTAAAAGAGAATGGGAAACGGCAATCTGATCGTACTTTGCATGTTACAACAGCGGGACTACGGCAGCAATGAGTACAACCCTTTTTAACAATGTTCTGGTGCAACTTTTTTCCACCATTTAAACTAGCAATGGTGGATTTGAATACAACGCAAATGCTCTTGCACCATGTTGTTCAGACCCGGCACCATAGATCATCTAAGACTGTTAAAACAGAGTTATTGTCCCATGTCATGTGAAATGTGTGCCTGGGTGGGTTGACTGTAGCGAGAGGTAAATGAACAGATGCTTCAGGAGGTAAAACAGTCACCATGTTCAATTCCAGAGTTTATGAACTGTGGGCACTTGTGCAGTTTGTCTTAATGAGTCGGGTGATTGATGCCTGTGCTGCTGTCAGCCGAGGGACACAACATTCAGGCTATAGCGCTGCGGCACATCCAGCTGTGGTCCACATAACGAACTGGCTGCACCAACTCTCTGACCTTACTGATGTTTTTTTGTTGTGTACTTTGATTATGGAGAAGTCTGGAAACTGGAAACCTTTTTGGGGGCGATGGGGAGTCAGCAGGTCTATACTGGTTGTGCATTCTGAGGATGAACAAAATGGATGTGGAACTTTCTAAGTACCTGTTCAATTTGTCTCGTTGGGTACGAATCAGCAGCGTGTGGCAGCTGTGGTTAATGATTTAACACGATCTCAGCTGCCTAAAGCCACAGACAGCATCCGTCCCCATGCCGCTTAGTGGTCATAAATCATTTTGTTTAGGGAGACAACATTTGGCATTCTTTCGGGGTCTTACTAATTTTAATAAAGTAGGAAATGGGCAGAAACGTGAGGCACATCTGTCGACTGCTGCAGCAATTAACACGGGATCTTGAAGCCGCGGTGGCGTTGTTTGGCAGAGCTCCGCGCTCATCTGCGTGTGGAAATTTTCTGCTCCAGTTTTGAGTGAGGTTCTCTAATTAAATCATTAAAAAGCAGAGCATTTGCACAATATGCTCCGCTGCCTTCATTACAAAGCACAATCACTTGTAATTTATTCACTCACAATGAGGGGAGTGTCTGATTTGATTCGTAGACTGCGGCTATGTCTGCAAGAGCAGCGAGGGAGCTCACCGTCTTCTCTGTCCTCTATTAGGATTTCAGGCAGGGTAAAGGTGGACATGCACGCTCTCACTGCTTTAAATTACTGAGAGGTTGATGGATGACTAGAGCATGGTGGCACTCGGATTATTATCCTGATGGATTGTCAGTGTTGTGTCCAAGATGTTGCTTAATGTATTTTGTATTTGGGGGCACATTGAAATTATTTTAGAAACCTGATCAAGATACAGCAGCGTAATAATTTTAGTTGCCTGACAACAGCGAGCTATACTACAGGTGCATGTCCACGACCGTGAGCAACACAGCACGCAAGAAGATCAAAGCTTTTGTTCCCCTCAGGTTTCTGCATCTCCGTCTGTGCAGCGCTGCGGTGGGAAGGATTTATGAACTGTGGCTGCTTCCACTTCACGCTCCAGCAGTCAGAATCCCTGCTTGCTCATGATGTGGTTGGAGGCCCACAGGACATGCCTCGCTCACCAATCTCAGCCTGCTGCCTCACTACAGCAGCCGCATGTCCGGGCCACTGAAGGCCTTCATGGGATAGTGTGGAGAAAAGCTGGAGTGTATCATTTTATGGTCGGGTCATGGAGGATTTGTGGTGAGGAATAGCAGGAGATCCCATGGTTCAGGGGATTTCTCTTGAATGCTCATGTTCAGGTTGTAGTCTGACAATAGAAGGATAGAAGAGAAATTAGTTGTATTATAAAAGCTGTGACATTCTGTTGTTTTGAGAAGTTGTTGGTGGATTTAGCAATTACACAGCAGTTACACGGCAGTGACGTTCAACATTGAGATATTCTCCGAGCTGTGGAGGAGGACTAATCCTCGCACTCTGTATTGCAGCAGGCGCGTCCAGCTGCATGCATGACCCCACCCCCCATCCTCTAAATCTCTTTGTCTCACTTTATTCACAGCAGCACACCTCATGAGCAGCCAAGCGTCAGAGCGGTGCCTCCCAGACCCGCCTCGTCCGCCTCCAATCTGTAATGTCAGGTTAGGAACAGGCAATGCACTACATTGTCAGAGATCACTCAGCGCCATTTATCGCTCGCTCTTTTCATTGTCAGATGGGATCATCGAGGGCTGGTACGCGGCCACATTGTTTGATTTCCTAAGTACTTGGTTCCAGGTGAAGTGCAGCACTTTACTAACCTGCTGCATCTCAAGGTGGTTTGGAGAGAGTGTAATCCAGTTTTACCACCAAAGGCAAAATCTGAGCAGGACAGAATAATCAATAAAAAAGACAAAAGAATATAAATCTGCTCATTTAAGCCTTTCACGGTTATATCGTCATCACCGTTTGCAGATAGGTGCTTATAGGAAAGCTTTTTTCTTAGACAACATCTAAGAAACTATTGCCAATTTTATATTCTCCATCCCTCCATTGTCTTCAGTTTATCATGTCTCAGGTCGCCAATGCGTGGTAGCCAACCAAGTAGGGTATCCCAGACATCTCTCTTTCTCGCCAGGCTTTCCAGCTTTTAGGGGATCCCAAATGGAGGCTCATGGCATCACAATAACAGGCTGAAATGTTGTTGCCAGGTTGAACACTGTAAAAAAAAAACACAGTCTACTGTCTTGAGTTCCAGAGCGCAGTTGAAGCTCATCTCAGGATTCATGCTGGATTGGTTGTGGATGTTAAACTGCCATAACATAACATTTTCCAGATACTCAGATACCTGACTCCAAATACATATCACTGTGTCTGCTGGATGTGTAAAAATAACCTTTTAAGTAACAGTTTAACAAGAAGAATTTTATTAGGGGATAATACATCAGTGCAGTGTTTACAGATTGTTATGCTGCTCCCAATAGATACAAAAATTCATGAATGCAGCTTCAATATTATGTTTTGGTCTAAACAAACTGGATATTAACTGCAGTTCCATAGGTACAAGGCAGATTACTCAGTAAGAAGTTTAGAGGGTATTGTCATCCTGATACAGATGCACGTCTCACACATTTTCAGGTCATGTTAAAAGATAAAAAAAAAAGGAGAGATACATTAACTTGGTATGGGTTTTAAATGTCCACATTATATTTTAGGGACAAACGAGGTGAATTGTTTTTTTCAAGTACAAGGTAGTTATTCACACATAAAGTAGATGATGGAAGAGACAGGTGAGTGAATGATAGGGACATAAAAAGACTGTAATAGCGGGAAAAGTAGCCTTCTATCGTGAGGTTGTTTCATATCATTAGAGTGTGTGTCACAGAGCGAGGTCAGGGACATGAACTGCAAAACGTCTCTGGCAGCTGTGATTGTACAGACACCTGAACAGACACAGCTATCAGGTTTAACCTCTACAAACTGTTTCCACATCAATTAAAATGGATGGCACCTTCAATTAGGAGCTCTCCTTCTCATTATGGCTTCATTTTCTCCCTGGATGTGACAGACAGCCACAGCAAACACCTGCTGTGTGCCGTCTTTTTCTTTCTGTGGGTGTTTGTGTACAGTCAATAGGGTCAAGGGTGTTGTGCTGATAGATGTCTGTGTGTATGTCTGTGTCAGGTGAGCTACCTGCTAAAGCGCGCAGCAGTCTGGGCATGTACATGTGCATATGTGTGTGGGTTGATGGGCTTCCATGTACTGTTTGCTTGCTGTGTGTGTGTGTGTGTGTGTGTGTGTGTGTGTGTGTGTGTTTTTAAGCTCCTGTCAGATGGGCTGCCTCTTTAATCTGTGCAGACAGCTTTGTAATTGGAGCACTGCACGAAGAGGGGAGACATGCAGCTGATAGTACCCCCACAGTCAGAAAGATGGAGAAATAAAAGATGTGGAGGATGGGTGGGCGTCTGTATGGGTGAGTGTGTTGAATGGGGTGGGTGGGTGGGGGTGCTTGTGTTTGGGAGTACAGGGACTGGCGGCAGTCATACTGGGGATCGGGGTCCGTGGTCCGTCACCGAGGCAACGGCATCATTGTCTGGGTCGATTCACTCGATCGCCGCCTGCTCAAAACCAGCTGAGTGCCTGTCTGAATGGAATCCAATGGTCGCTATAAGAAACTGCCCAATTTTCATTTCAATGCATTTGAAATGCAATTCAAACTGTTTCACTTTCATTCTCCTCCCATCACCGGGGCCCAACCATAATGTTGCCCTCTCCTCCCAATCCCGGTCTCCTCCCCCAACTGCACCCGCCACACAGGAGATGAACTCACCAGACAGGTGCCATACTGCTCAGAATGACAATTTGCCTTTTGGAAATCAGCCTTTGGCTCCATTGTGTTCCCAGGAATTGAGTTAGCCCATCAGCAGACGCTCAACAGCTCCCTCCTGTCCCCTCCTCCCCCCGCCAGCTCCCTCTCTCTGTCTCTGCCAGGTCCTTTAATGTTGCATGAGGGGAGTGCTTCTGTTTGAACATATTCATAATAAAAGCATATTTTAAATAGCCTTGCCTCTTATTCAATCATAGGAAGATGACTGTAATAAAAATACTGGACCATATACAAGTGAACAGACAGAAGGTGTTAATTTTCATGAGTACAAATTCTATCTGTGCAGTATATTTTTATGATACCAAATGGACAGGTAGGGTGAAAGTGGCAACCCTCCATGATATGACCCATTGGTTTTTGAATGGCTGTTTTGAACCCTTGAGTTTAGTGTTTTGTCTCGCGCCATCTTGGTTTTTTGAAACCAGAATTAACCATATTTGGAGGAGCCTCATTGCTTACCATGCTTTATCAATATCTGAACATCCCTACTGTCAATGGGGACCATGCATCATGCTGTTTCGAAGCAGACTTGAAACAAGCAATGTAAACTATGAACTCAATATGAAAACTGACTGATGTGAAAGATGAAGGGCATTTTCTCATAGACTTCTACAGAACCTGACTTCTATTTGCAACCAGCTCTCTGTTGGGCAATCGAGTAAAGGTTTGCATTGGGTTCTTTTTCCTGACCCAGAGTCTACGTCTATTTTAGTCAATGATAGAGCATCTACAATTAACAAACAAAAGAGCAGCTTTAAAGTAATAGAGCCCCCGCACACTGTATCTCCCTTAGAGCTGAGTTGCAGCAACTCATGAGACATTATTTATGACCATGTCGGGCAGTATGCAGAGATCTGCTACTGCAGCTGGCCAACAAAGACAAAGTCCTTGGTCAAGCCTAATTAACTATGGCGTCAAAAAGTAAATGAGCTATCCATCAGGAGAAGATGGTGAGAGACCCATCCATCTCAGGTCAACCTGAGAACATATGGTCCGAGATTGAATCATATTGTATTGCACAGGTAGCACAAACAACCTAGTTTCTGATGCAGTCAGGCTCACATTAGTGCAGTGATGGCAGGAAGGCCTGCTCCCTTCAGGTAATTGGTCACGTACAACTCTCTGAAGTTATTTGTTAGCAGTAAGAGCTTTTGTAACAGTTGTGGTGTCTTGTAAAGTACTTGCTCTTTGCCAAACAGTGACAGATAAGCGTAAAATGAATATAGCCATTAGACATCACATTAAAGGCTTCTGTGTCTTTATTCCCAAAGAGAGGTCAGTTTGTTCAACTGAAACTTTACTGCTGTCACTCAATGGAGGTAGAGTTTATTGTGCTGTTTTATCTGTGATCAAACTAATGTACACCTCATTTCAAAGAATGAACAGATACAAATAGGTTCTTTGATTAGTACTGAGAACAATATTCATCAGGGAATAATAGTTAATTTTGTGCAGAACTGACGGAACATCAGTTGTCCATTCTTTATCAGTGGTCACATTTTGTTCTCCAGGATGTCATAAATGTGCATGGATGTATTAACTTGTTTACAAAAATCCTGAGTGATATAACTGTTCTCTTTGGCCTCATTCATCCTCAACATAAGATATGTATATAGAAATGGTCAGAGCCCTCTGTCTGTATTCAGTGGCCATTTTGTCTGTATTTGTGAACAAAACAGATGAAATGGAGCAATGCCACTGAATCATAGGGGGCAGTGTAGTTCAAGTTAAAGTGAGATGACCGTATCACGGTGAAGAAATTTCGATAATGGCCGAACATTTTGAAGAGAGTCTTTATGAGTTAGTAAAGTCAACTGGTATACTTTGACTTAGCCCATGCACAGGAACAAACAGTTTATTAAGATCTAAATTATCACACCCTCCCCCATCGGTGCCAAGCTGCCGCTTAGTGGATGTAATGCTTATAACAACCATGCCAACGAGAAGGAAGCATGTCGTATGTGGACAGTGACGGCTATGTTGGTTAAAACGGACGCATCGATTTTCATACATATAAGCAGCATAAATGAGCCTATCCATCCATGACACATGTTTAGTGCAGGAAAAAAAAGACTATTTTTCTGCCTCCTTAAAATCACTTCAAGGTGGATGCCATCTTCTAATTCTAAGCTTTAGAAATGGGTTCCATATGTGTATGCGGTTCTATTCATACACTAATGTATAGAGAAATGTGTTTTATTTATGTACACTCATTTACTAATTATACTGCATTATACTGCATCCCTCCAACATTTACTGGTTCTTGATTGTTTTATCTGATGTGATTCTGTTCCTCTCTCCAAGTGGTTTCCTGTGTCTTGAGGTTGACAGATGATTCTGTCATCTAGAATGTGAGTGGAAATGAGCTATGAGAAGGCAGCTAATTACTTGTCATACTTTGAACAGAATGTGTGTGTGATTATGTGTGGAGCCTCTTTGCCTTGGGCTGATCCATGTTTTCTGTGCCTGTCCCTCAAGGAGGTGCTGACAAGAGTAGTTGTCCCAGGTCAAAGGCCAAAATATTGTTGTTTTACTGTTTGGGATCTCCTTCATAGTGTATATCTGTGCTCCTTCTCCTGACATGACAAATGGATCTCCACTTTTTGTTATTTATTAGGGATTTGACAGGAAATGGGAAAGAGAGCAAGAGACACATGGGTGTCAGAGACTAGATAACCAGGGTGTTTGAGATTATTTCCATTTAAAACAGGATTTAGGACATTTTCAATCCTGAAACTCGGTTCATATCTTTGTTACATTGTTTCCATGTGATCCGGTTAGTTTTGGTGTCACATTGCAATTCATGGTGGAGACTTAAGTATTTCATATGACATGTGCCTACCCACTTATATTTGACATGGATTAGTTTTCAATACAGGTGTGTTGATATCTGCGTCTTATCAGTTTTCATTTCAATGAAGACAATTAATGAACCGATTATTTTCATTGATTTCGTTGTCACTGTAATATCCTTGTGGGATTACTACCAGCATCACCAACAACAGGGGCAGAACTTTACACTAGTTTGAATATGGCAAATATTAAATCGTCTAGCTGACTAACATGACCTATATGAATTATTTCAGTAGGTTTCCTATAAATAAGACGTACAACAAGGAGCTTAAAACGTTATTATCCACAATGGTTCAACTGCTACTGATTTACACTGTGTTGTTATGGAATATAGGAGAGATTAATATTCATCACAGATCTTAAAGTTGACAATTATTGATGTAGCATTAGTTTACAGGGACAATTAGACATTTTCTTCTACTAATTATCCACAAATACAACTATGTGTTGTTTGGTTAATTTAAAGATCAGTAATTTCAAGGCAAAAAGTTTCAACATTGCCTCTATCTCAGTTACTACTAATTTACACAGTTGGGTTAAAGACATTGAGCATGTCTGATAAGGCTCCGAGATGAGTGTTGCCCGTCTACCACAAGGCGTTACTCCTGCTGCCCCATGTAACATGAATTCAGCCTGGTCAAATATTATTGTTGATATTTCTGTTATCTAAACATTTGACTTCTTTTTTTTACCATTTTGGAATCGAAATGGAATCGATAAGAACCGGAATCGATAAGCAGAATCGGAATCGGAATCGATACAATTTTAAACGATACCCAACCCTACAAGCAATCCTGTGCCTCCTCTGCTTCTTTTGCTTCCTCAATTGTTTTCTTGCTGGCTCAACTTCCTGCAATTGTTCCGAAAGTCCGAACTATGACCGAACCATGCAGTTGGATCTGGAGCAACACCCCCTCTTTCGGTCGAACTAAACTGTCGAATTTAACACTTCTGCAGTAAGTTCTTTAATGCAGTTAGGTCTGGATTTTATGAATGTTCCCTTCGAGCAGAGCGCACATTATTGATCTTGGCCAGCACAACACTCCGTCACTCTCCTACCATCACACATGTTATTGTCTCAGACAATATTATTTTATATGAGCCCCATCAGGCGCATTTCCAAAACTGGATAATTGTATTTTCCTGGTTTGTTTACATTTCAGATTCCTCTTGCAGTGTGCAGGTGCTGGAATCTAAATGAAATTACCTTAGCAGTGAATGGAAATGCTCTGGCCCAAAGTAATACATCAATGTCAAGCAGGACTGAGATCTGCTGGTGAAATATGATTTTCTCTCTATCTGTAGAAATAAGTTCCCAACTCAGTAGAATGAAAATAAACTGCTATATTTGCAGGGCACGGCCCATTTACCAGATGGTGGATGTGGATGGTGGGTAAACTGATTTTTAAAAAAAAGAAGAAATTACTTTATGTACTTCACATCTCGAGGAAGTAGTGAAGAATATGATGCTTGGTCCACAGACAAGTGAAGACATTACAGATGAATGTGGAACTCAAGCACTCCACGCTTTTTACTGCTGAATAAGATCATGAAGAGAAATTGGATTTTCAGATTCCTCTCTGCCGCGACTGAGCTTGGTGCTGTGTAGTTCAGAGAGAAGCACGTTTATGAGTGTGTTTTAATATTAAACCCTGCTCACTAACACCTGAATGGTCCTGCTGCAGCTCTGAAAGAGGTTTCAAACTGCAGCTAAGGCAGCACTAAAAGCAACAATAATTGAAACTCCTGTAGTGCAGCAAAGGCTGAAGTGCTTAAGATATACATCTGCTGGAAAGAGCACAAAACCAGCCTCCTGTCCTCTTTGTCTTTCTTTGCTGTGTCTCGCTCAACACTTTCAAATGGCTCCAAACCACATAAAAACAATAACTGAGGTTGTTTTTATTATGTTGATGTTCAATGACCGTTGTGAAATAATTGGGGATAAGAGGAGGGTAATGGCAGGTTTTGGCTCATGTCCTTTATCGTCACATCACCTCATCTACAGACCATTTAGCCGAGCTCATGAACAACCTGTAAAAACCTTACGAGGGCTAGTAACCTGAATGGAGCTTAACAAACCTGTGTGTGTGTGTGTGTGTGTGTGTGTGTTTAAATGCTAAAAACATCTTAATCCCAAGAACAAGTTCTAAGTTCTTTAAATTCAAGATTGTAATTGACATTTAGTATAGTTTTTAAAATAACCTTTATTACTACCTCTACTCTATTAAAGAAATCATTTGAGCATTTTGTCTTTATTAGATGGTGACTAAAGAAGTGACAAACGAGAGGAGGGAGAGAGATGAGGATGGCACCCAGGACAGTGCACAGTCCTGTGGTATCCCCTGTTAGTATTCCACAGTATTCCACTGTATTTCATGCTCAATGTGCCCTATTTGTATTCAGTATAATTTAGCTTGGCTCAACCTCGTGTAGCTCAAGTGGTTCCAATGTAGTGTGGAATTGTCGTTTCATGTGTCATTCAGAATTTGTCTCCAGCTATTTTCATTATAAGTACATATTTACATATATAAAATGTTGAAAAATGTTGTGTAACCCATCAGCTGTGAAATATCCAAAGATATTCAGCTTCCATTCATATCAAATAGAAAAAGGTTGAAAATACTCACAATTGAACAGCTGAACCCAGACGTTTCCTGATGTCAGTGAAAGAAGGGGTCTTTCACAGCATCTTTCTGCTCAGTCACACTTTAGTTATTGATCCCCCCGACAGTTATGAGGTTCACTGGGCTGCCTGGCTATTTCTGTAGCAGCAGGGGTTAAGGGGAGCACAGGACAGACAATTCTCTTTGTTGCTCATTTCTCTATTTGTTTCTGCCCTTCATAGAGAGAACCACATCCACCTATGGCACAGCTGTGAGCTGGAAAATAAATGATTCGATGCACTTTGATCATCTGAAAATATTTGGCATTCACAAAACACTTTATTTTGATTTTGAAATACTGCTTGTTTCTGATTGAAGAGAATGCACAGCACAAAAGTACAGCTACAGTATTAAAGGTTCAGTGTGTACGATTCGGGTGAAGTGATCTATTGGCAGAAATAGAATATAAAATAATCCTAGGGATGTTTTTACTAGTGTGTTTCATCTAAATTGAACCAATTGTTGTTTTCTTTACACTAGAATGGGCCCTTTATATTGACATAATTACATCGGGAGCGGGTCCTCTCTACGGAGGCAGCCATGTTTTCTACCGTAGCCTAGACAGGACAAACTAAACACCTTTTGAGTTTTTATGACAACTGAAGGCTACCACAGGTTCTCTTTCATGTTTGGAAGGGGAGGGTGAGGTGAGGGGTGTTCAGCTGCAACATGCAAATTCACCACTAGATGTCACTAAATTCTACACACTGAACCTTTAAAGACACAGGGAACATTATTGTGGGAAAATATTTGGTTATTTAGTTAAGTATTATTTGGTATAAATCTAATTGATTAGAACATTAATAACTGCTCCTTGATTTTGCACCATAAAGCAATATTATAAAAAATACCAACCTGGTGAGTTAGTATAGCACATAGCTAAAACCCTATAGATCTACACGACGTCAATTACACCAGCCTTCACTATAATTTCATGTTTCTACAGGCAAAAATAATGGCACCATAATTCTATTTGCTCTGGTGGCTGTGGCTCAGGAGGTAGAGTGGGCCGCTCACTAACCAGTCCGCACTCATCCATGCATGGTGGATGAGTCCTTGGGCCAGACATTGAACCCTAAATGGCCCCTGACAGTGTGTGAATGAAGTGGGATGTGTAGAAGCGCTGTATGAATGAGTGTGAATGGGTGTCTGTTACTAGAACCGTGAAGCACTTTAAGTGGTCAATTAGACTGGATCAGCGCTATATAAATACACTCAATTAGAATTCAATTTAATGAAAACCTAAAAATCACAGTCCTTGAAAAGATGCTTTCATCATATAAGATATTGTAATTTTAAGTTGTCATAAATAAGATACAGTGGTGGTAATGAAGCATTGTGTGAAAAAACTCACCAACCTGCTACAAGCTTATCTTGAGTTAATGAATGATGATGCAAGTAAAACCATCCGACCTTTTAAGGAATGGAAGATATCGTCCATCCAAATGCATCGTTAAGCCTTTTTGTAATCAAATCGCACCAGCATGAGATGCATTCAAATACCCACTCTGGCTGTGCTTTTCTGCCCTTTTCTTTCATCCTTTGTATGGCACCGCTGTGGACGGGTGTGAGAAATGCATGTGTTAAAGCACTCGGGTTACAGCAGTTTGATCATGGATGTATATATGCAGTTTGAAGTGGTTGGTGTATCTGCTGCAGCTCAGATGCATATCAAGTTGTTGAGATGGTTGTGTATCCAGGCAAACATTAGTTGTGACACGGCCCCTGTTCCTCTGTGTCAGCCGACTGATTCATTTAGAATCACACATCTATTTTGACAGGAGCTGAATGTGTGCAGACAGCTATAACACACATAAGACCCTCCATGTTAGATTGCCAGGCACTATTTTAGCAGCTGAATTGAATTGATCTGTAAGTCAGGGTTGATTGTGTTTAGACTGTGTGTGTGTGTGTGTGTGTGTTTTTGTTAGAAGATAATGAACGACAGATATAGAGCGAGAGAAGAGACAACCTCCTTTAAAACATCCTAGATTGCGTTTCTCTTTCAGGATCAAACAAGCAGTACGAAGCGTATAAGGTAAAATCTTGAAAGGGGATTTATTCGTTATTTCAAATGAAATCCAACAATGCACAATTGAATAAATAAGGACGAATATATCAGGCAGAGGTGACGTGATCAGAGGACAGGGTCTATCACCCACATCATTATTGGCGTTGAACAAATCTTGTCGAGATGTAAACTAATGATGGATGATTCTGATCTCTCATGGTTCTCCAAAACTCACGAGAACCTTGTGCAGCACTTTATATAATATTCTGTCTCTTGTGCCAGCGCTGTGTGCTTCTTGCCCAACAGAAACTCAAAGAAACATTAGTTTAATTTCCCCCAACAATGGAGCCAATTACAAATTTAAACCAACAATGAAGTCATAAGTGTTAATTTAATTCCTTTTTAAAAAAACTTTAAATCAGACAATAATGTGGCTCAGACATTAGGCCCCTTTGGTGAGTACAGTCATTTATATGAAGGAATATTCACCCTTTCTCTGGATGGCTTTTCTCACCACAAATCACACGGTCAGAGGAAACTATAAACTAGTCCAATCGTATACCAATTTCCCTTTAGAAAGATGTTTTTATGCCACTGATGACATCACCAATGGTCCTGCTCCAGCTTGGCAAGCACCATTCTACCATTCTAGTACTTTACTAATGACTATTGGTATGATTGTTTTAACCCAATTAAGACAATAGACAATAAACGCTGCCATGTTAACAGATTTTCTGATTACCTTAACCTTAGTAAAGTCATACTTGGAAGCAATAATTGAATTAAGACATGGAGTATTCTGATCTCAGTTGCATTATGTAGACAAACAAGTCAAATGGCAATTTAACTTCCTATTGAGTGTTCACAGCTTTGGCCACTTCTACCAGTGAGCTGTCAGGTTGTGGTGAGCCCTCAGAATTGTCGTCATTGAAGAGTAAGGTAGTATGTCATCTGCAAGGTACAGACAGCCTTACCTCTGTTAGTTACTTTGCCATCTATGGTGTAGAAATCAAAATACTTCAGAACACTATATCTCACTTGCTTTGTTGTCATACAGGATGGCTTTGTTTGCCAGTGTTCTCCAATTTTGTAGCAAAACAATGTAACATTACTGACTTACTTTCCTGATAGGTCAAGAGGGCATGCAATAGGTCAAACTGACAGTGATCGCCCTCTGCTGGATCACAAGGCAAACTACTTCCCACTCTCTGATGCGCTTCCTGACTGTATATTTTCAATTGAAACAGTCATTACAGTTCGCTTATGGACTTTTCCGCTTACCTTTGAATGAAATTTTGATTCTGAATAGAAAGTGACAGCTCTAGTCAACAGACAATTTACATACTGCTTGCATGCACTGGTTTGAGTGTAAACAAGATGGCTAGCGCTACAGAGAAGTCACAGTTCTGGATTGAGGGAGAAACCGTAATGATAAGTTATGGTTCATACTAAAATAAGGGAAATGGACATAATGAAGGAAAATGGATGTTATGTAGTTTTTGTATGGGTGCAAACATCACAATAGCAATATTTTGGGAATGTTGGGCGTATGACGTAATGTTGACATGAGTCATAATCAGACTATGGTCTGTATCGTGTAAACTGGAATGTGTATGTATAACTATTCTACTAGCAACTCATGTAAACATCATAATCCGAGCATGATTTATTCAGAATAAGGTTAATAGTCAGATTATTGGTCCATGTAAACATAGCTGTAGTGACAGTATTTCATACATTGCTGCCTTGAACAGACTGTGTGTGTGTGTGTGTGTGTGTGTGTGTGTGTGTGTGTGTGTGTGTGCATGTGACAGTCATGGTGTTTTTCAATTCATTGCTCCTTCATCTCTGAAACTACAGTATGTGATTCCACTCTGTAGCAGCAGTCTGCCAACAACTATATTGCATTGCTGCTGTCTTATGGCAGTTTCAAGCTTCTGATTTCCAGTGGAACCAATCAGCTGCTTCAACAACTCTTTCAATAATAAATGAGACACAAAATAATGTCAGCGCATGGCTGCAGCTACAGGATGGCTTTTGCTTGCCAGTAAAAAAAAAAAAACTGTTACTCTGGTTGTGCATGACTAATGGACTTCTGGCAACTTGTCCATGGAATTGCTGCCAGTGTGTGAATATGATGATAATGTTAACTACTCTAATGAGCTTCTTCTGCTTTCAGTATCATGTTAAATAATTTTTATCGGAGCAAGAAGCAGCCAACAGCCAACAGCCAATGTGTCTATTTATAGCAACATATTTGGTTTAATGACCTTTTGTCCTGATGGGGTTCTGTTCATCATCTCTTCGGGGCGTAATGATGCGTCAAAATACAGCATGCGCTTTCAAAAAAGCTGCTTACACATTAAAGATGCTCTGCAATTTTTAATGTAAGCACTTGTGTGAGCCAGGGCAGATTAGAGCATCTGGACTTAAATTTGCGATGTAAACAAAACATGTTCTTTCCCCTGATCCAGATTCACCCTGACAAACACCTCATGCCCGGCCGCTCTCCTGATGAATACACAATGCTAGAGTGTGGTGAAACGCAGTGTGGGGAGAGAGGGGCAGTGTGAGATTAAAGCTGTGTTGATTTGACAGAACGCAGGGGTTGTCTAGAGTTTATCAAGTCACAACACACACTCACACACACACACACACACACACACACACACACACACACACACACACACACACACACACACACACACACACACTCATTCATACACACGCGCCCAGGGCTCTTTCAGGACAGGACTACAAAGATTAACCCCAGCCCCACTGGACCTGGGTTGTAGATCCCCTTCTGCCACTAGAGCCTCACTAACCCTTTGCCTTTTTAACCCCCCGCTTTGCCAAACCAACTCCCCTGCCACCTCCCCTCTTACTCATTTTCCGTCTCCTTTCTTCGCACTGTTTCTTTTCTCTCTGCCTACTATTCTCACACAAAGCCATTTCTCCCCCTTTTTGCCCCCTCAGCCTCCCTCAAGCATAATATCCCCTCATTGTCTGTCTTGCCTTTTGGTTCTCCAGCCCTCAAATACAATAATCTACATGTAGATGATTGGAGTTGGTTACTATGATATAGTGTTGTGTTGAAATCTTTTGGCCATGACAGATTTTCTTTCACTTTTTATTATTTGTATCCTTTTACTACCTCTGGGCATTTAAGGGCAGTAGCCAAATCAATAATCTGGACGTCTTTACGGCAATATTGAATATAATAGATTTTGCATTAGTTTGATGAAGTATTATACCTTAGTTTGTACAGTATCCACAAAGCAGACCTATTCTCGTCTGATATTATGCATTAAATTACCATAAAACTTACTATATATAAATATGTCCAAATTGCAGTATAAATAAACAGTGATAAAAGAGTTTATTCATATCGTCTGTCAGTGATGATGTCGTGCTCTGCCATGATTTTCTATTTATTCCAGACTCTTGACCTATTTTTCTCCTATTTTTCTAACCATGAAACTTGGTGGAAGTATTTAATATGCGTCCGAGAAAAACTCTGTGAACTTTGGTGCTGATCTGGATCAGGGGTCGGATCCAGGAACTTTGTATCACTATCTGTAACATTGTGAGATAGGGACGTTTTTCCAATATTTTCATTGATTTCTGAGACAGTAATTAATGGATATTGATGAAAACATGTTTAGGGGACTGACATTAATGAGTGTGTGCAATATGGTACAGATAAATAAAAAAAAAGTGATGTAGTGAATTTAAATGTGGTTTGACAAGGGGACTGTTGGGCCAAATCTACTTAGTGCCATTGTAGTTTAATAGTAATTCACTTGGAACTGAAGGAACTGGATCTAAACCACAATTTAAACTTTGATCATTGGCCACTTTCAGCTTTTGCTCCATATTTCTTTGCCTGTAGTCTGGTCTGACTTAGCCAGTTGAAGATATTCCACGTCTTCACCCTTTTGTGTTGCTTTGGCCGTATCTTGAATTCTGAAATGGTGTCCAGTGAAGTTTTGATGCATTTGGCTGAAACTGCCCATCTCCTTGATGTGTAAGATGGCATAGCTGGCAGGGAGGTTTGTCTGGTAAAGTGGGGGGTGGGGGAAGGCTTAAAAGAGTTGGTGATACTTACGGCCTAATTTCTACTTATTGCCTATCTAACAATTCAATTCAGTATTTTACCTCACTATAGATAGCTTTTGATTGAATATCCTGAACTACACTGAGCCATTGTTCAGCTTTAAAACATTTTCACGTTACAGCTTTTTTGCTGCCCACAAGCAAGATGTTATCAGCTATCTGTCTCTTCATTGTATAACCACCTCACTGTTTCGTAAGTCCATTACAGCACAGCGGTTTAGAAAAGTGTGTCTCATACTGTCCCTTATGGTTGCATTTACAGCATTTAGGGCATCTCACCCCTATATATAAATCTTTTCATAAAATAAACCTTGATCATTTACTTGATAAAATCGAATGTTCAACACATTATTTATTAGTGTTTGTTTGGTATACTTGTATAATGCAATTAATGTCAACACAACAGCATTGCCGTAACTTTTAAAAAGCTCTTGAAGATTTGTCCTGTTACCTCCACTCCGAAATTATGTTTTCCCCTCTGTGCTTTTGTTTTGTATGTTTGTCAACAGGATTACAAAAACTAATGAATAGTTTTCCCTGAGACTAGCGCAAGGACAGGGTATGGGCCAAGAAAGAAGCTATTCAATATTTGTGCAGATCCAGTATTTTGTCATCAATCTCTTCAACATTGATGTACCTGCTCCACTGAGTGTCATTGTAGTTGACATAGGGGTGTTGATCTGGGTTATTGGTCTGACCTGCAAGAAAGTCTCGTTATTAATATGATATAGTTCAGTAGAACACTACCTTAAACTCTAACCCTGGTAATTAACAAAGGAATTTACATATTTCCAACAATGTCAACAACAACAAATGTCACGTTTTTTAAAGCGAGATACTGTGGCAGCGCTTTTTTTCTGGGAATGCGTTAGACTACAGAGGAGTCTGATAAAGTTACCGCTCAGTGTATGTTTACACCGATCTCTGCAAGTGTTTGTTCTGTAGGGAATAGTCCTTCCAGCCAAATCCTAGTTACTACCTCAAAGAACAGAGGTATTCACACTTCAGGTAACTGTATAACCACTGAATTGTTAATTCCATGGAGCTGGAGTGTTTGACTTGACTGAGTGAGTCAGTAAATAAAACTGATGCTTTCATGTTTTTTGTGAAACACATACTTTCACATCCACGTTGTTATTAGCTGAAGTGGATTAACAATAAAGAAGAGAGATTTCTAGAGGTTTTTGCTGTTATGTTCAAAATGTATGTGACATTCAGTCACCCAGGGACAATATGGTAATGCTGTCAAGGTGGCATTTAATACTCCAGGCACAGAGTCATAATAAACACAAAGCTTCCTTTCAAGACAACCTTGCAACCGTCAGCGTCAGTCAGAGAAATTTAATTCTCAACACACTTGGATCTTCACATAAACCACACATCTGACTCGAGCACGGGAAGTTTCATAGGTTGTGTGTAAGAGGAACTGACAGGCAAATAAATGGCGCAGAGGAGGGAGGAGGGAATGAGGGGGACGCAACACCTCTTTAAGAAATGTCAATCCAGAAGATGCAGACTCGCCCATGTGTACAAATGGTGTGTGTGTGTGTGTGTTTGTCCTCATTTTTGTTACACCTTGAGGACCTCTTCCAGCAAAACCATGGATTTTGTCAGGATTTCCTTGTGGGGACCAAACCCCGGTCTTAACGTAGGTCCTGGTTAAGGTCAGTGGTGAGATGTGAGCTATGGTTAGGTTAAGGTTAGAGTTAGGCACGAATTGATCATGGTTTAGGCTCATTTATGCTGCCTCTATATATGAAAAGAGATATGCCCTTTTATGTGCATATCCCTAAGCATTCAGAAGACATGCACAAATAATCATCAAATGGACAGAGGGCTCCATTACGTTTCTGTGTACGAATCTAACGTTGAGCATAAATGAGTCTTCAAGGTCAGGGATATGGTTTTGTTCGGCTGCCTACAATGAATGGAAGTCAATGCAATGTCCTACTAAGGATAAATGCACAAACTTGTGTGTGAGGGAGTGTGATAAAGAAAGAGGCGTCTCATCCACCTTCTCAAATTCTCAATTGACGAGTATATTTGCCCAGATTTTTTTTCTTAATTAAGGACAAATGTCTAGAGAAGTAAGTGGCTTCTCGAAAATTGCCCTCTCCTGCTGCGGTAAAGTGGTTTACATCTTCTTTCCTGCCTATTGAACCTGCAGAGCTCCGCTGTGGCACAAATCCCTCCCAAGAAAGCGGAGTGTACATAGCTCTATCTGTGAGCCTCTCCCCCCTGACAGCGTCTGAGTCCTTGTATTTATTCTCCAATGAGATCATTAGAGTAGAAAGCGCTGGAGGCGGCCATATGGACACAACTGCTGCTCAGCTCAGTCTATTATTTAAACAAAGACCCAGTTGAGTCTTTCCATGTGTTGGCATGAGCACATATGTAGGTTGTATGACATTGACTGAATGGCCATATATGACCAAGTGACAGTCACATTTGCCCAAAGCCAAATTATTTATAATTGGCAAAATGTTGGTTTAATATTGAAGACAAAGGAATTACAGGACGTTTTCTGCACCGAGAGGAGTCACACTGAATTGCAGGATTGAATAAGTCTCCGGTTAAAGAGATGACACCACAGAGCAAGACACAAGAGCTGAATAACAATGATGTGCAATACCGGTGCAAGCGAGCACAGTCACCGTTATTAGAAGTGTCATGAATAAAGAGATATAACCAGCTGATAGAAAGCAAAAAAGCTGCAAATGTGGCCTGAAACTGGTGCTTGACATGAAATCACTCAGTTCACATCATGTTTCTGCATCAGTCATTAGCCCATAACTTGTTATGTTTCGAGATCAGAGGATTTTCCCTTTTAAATGGCCCATTTGAGCAGATGTTCAAAACATTCAAATCCATTCAAAATCCTACAGATGCATATGACATCTGACATTATACATTACTGTAACAGCACGATCAACGTTTCTTGAATATTACCATAATGGATGTAGTAAAAAAGCAGCTTGGCTACTCTCTTTTTTTTCTGTCTGACTCCAGAAGACAAGTGGAAGATCAACATGAAAAAGAAGCAGCGGCTTTTCGCCTCAGGCATGTTTTGCCATGCTAAAATATGCATAGGAAGCTGTGATTATTATGCCTGCCTCTTTCTGTGGTAACTAATGCAGCTCAGGGTGCTAGTAATGACTGTAGTTGTGTGACTTTGAACAATTGACGAAATGCCTTCCTTAGTAAAAAGGTCAAATCTGAGATTCTTGTCTCATCAGTTTTCTAGGGGCTAATACATATATGTGCTGCAGTTTGTTATGTTTGAACCAGACAGTATATGAAGATGAATGATGCATCTCCACTTCCTCCCACTATCCAAAGATTAAGCAAAAATACTCATGCATATGAAAGATGCCATCTTATGCACCTGGAGCCAGAGTCTGCACAGTAGGGATTGGGGGATGGTGCTCGGAAAGTGACGTCCAGTCGATCAATCACAAGCCAGTCTCAGCTGTCAATCATGATGTTCAACCCCATTTTCATAGCATCAAATAACGAATTAAAACAAAATTAACCAGAAAAACATTAAACATCTGTGTGATAAGAACTACTAAAAATGACATCTCTGAGAAAGATTTATTTATTGTGTACTTTGACTTTTTTGATTTGCTCCGTGTCCCATTTACTAACATGGAGGTGGGATTTATGACTCATATTGCAGCCAGCCACTAGGTGGTGATCAAAATGCAGTCATTCTGTCCCTCTTTATTTACAATCAATGATTTCTACCAGCACGTATTCATTAATATATGTAAACAGCAAATAGCAAATAGCAAATTTCTATATTAACTAAGTTTAAATTAATAATTAGAACTTACGTAGAGATGAGAGAAATTTTATTTTATTTTAAACTTAATTAAAGTAATAGCAGGAAGTGCTGGAGGTCAGAGAACAGTGTTTTGTAAGAGCAGTGGAAAAAGAGGGCTGGAGTGAAATGATATGCACGTCGTAGTCATCTGAAGTGAATAGATGAATAGAGCCAACTGTTCTGCCAATCCCAGATGAATGAGGGGCCCTACAGCTGGACATCGGACGGTTGCACTGAAATCTTTTTCTTTTTTCTGCTCCTCAATTGTACAAATTGTTCCCTGCACCGGTGTATCTACACATGCCGTCTTTTCAGATAAAGCCAAGCCAGGGGGCCCGCGACAGCACGCTGCGTTTGGACGCTTGATTATGCCGAGTGGCAGACTGAGAGAGAGCGTGGGGGAGAGAGAGCGTTTGGAGACGCTTCAGCACACAGAACACTGATGGGCCTCTACAGGCTATGTGTTTGCCGTCCAGCAGCCGAGCGTTGCCGACAGAACTGCTTCCTTGTTGACTGGCCAGACATAAAACGCCCTTGTGGGCTGATAGAGCTCTCCGTGGGGAGAGGGAAAAGATAAGGAGGGAAAAGGGTGAAGAGAGCAATGGGGAGAAACCAAGGATAGAAGGAGAGAAGGAGAGAAAAGTAGAGCGATGTCAGAAAGGGATGACCAGAGGAAAATACTGCAGTTATTTGAAGTTTGTTAGCGCAGTGCTCCCTTTATAACTCCTTGAACTGGATATTATTTACTCGTTTTCATACCATTCTTCTTTCTGCGAGTCCAACTGTACCACGTGTAGACTTTTCCTGGCAGTGAGAGATGCTCAATGCTGCCTGGTGTCGACTTCCTTAACTCCGGCACTTAGCTTGTTTTCTATCATCAGTTTCCTGCCCTCTACCTCGGAGACTCTGGCGGGCTCGTCGATGACTCCTCTGCAGTTTTGAACGTGGCAGGCGTCGTCCATCTGGCTCTCTGCGCTCGTGCCTGCAATTTGTAGAAGTCACACTCACCACTGACTGTCAATAATGATGAGCCGGCAAAGAGAGGCAGAGGGAGAGATGAGGTGGTGATTGCCGTTACTGTGTGTGAGTCGATAATGGAGGATATATGTCATGTGCCATTATGCATCTTACTGTGTGCCCATAACCCATATGCTAATTAATGCTGATTTATGCCTCATTATGTTGATTTATAGCAGGGCTACAGGAGTGCTGTTGACTGACTGTAGGAAAAAAGAGACTTGGCTCTATTTAAAAATATGATACCACTGTTTTACTGTTTTCAGGACAGTTCAGTAAAGCTTTGTATCATTCATTTAAAAATAATTTTACTTACTTACTATGATGATGAATAATAAAAATGTGATATCGCACCATTAAATAACCAACCTGGGGGTTTTGCATGATTTAGTCATTTAACTGCAAACCATATTATTAATATTAGTGCTGGCCTTTTTCTAATGCATAACTTTGATTTCCTTTCATAAAATATCAAGGCTGTTGAAACAAAGAAAATGTGGTAATTTCTTTCTCTAAGAAGTTGCTGTGTGCTGGGATGCTCTCTGCCACAGTCTCTTTTAGGACACTTGCATTAAAGGCTCCAATGTTAGAAATATAAAAGTTCTACTCATAAGAGCTTAAAATCTGTGTTAAAGTTTTCTTAAAGTATAATCACAACAACCTTGAATTGCTCTGTAAGGTACGGTCATCCCCATACAACAAATGTGGTCTAATGATCACTGTACCTTTTAGCTGATAACATCGAGACTGAACCAACCACCAGTAAAACCGACACAAACAGCTGACGGGTGTTAAAAAGTTCATAATACTGGAGGGAAACTGCCAAAGTAAGATGTAATCTGTCATATGTTCATCTCATTGAGCCCTTCACATTAAAGATAATCATTTCATCTATTGTTAACAGAACAGTTTTTATTAGAGCAGTTTTAAAAAGTGTTTTAATGACTATATTGCATGTAACAGTGATGGTGTTCATTGTTCCAATCTGCATGCAAAAAAATATGCAAAACCATTTGTATGGTACATACACTGAATTCACCAAGAACAGGTGTTAATTTTTCCTCCTGTTGAAAAACGGATTATACAACTGAATTCCAGGAAATGCATACATACAAACAATAAATCTAGTTGCAGAAAAATAGTGTAGGAGCTTAGTATAGGAGTATAGTTATAAGAGCTCTTATTGTGGCCACACTTGTGCAAATGAGATCTGATATTGATATTCTGAAAGACGACCGTAAAATTGCAAGTCTCGTTGTGTTACTGTCAGGATTCATGGCTCAAGAGATGCAGCTCCTGGCCCTGTGGACCGTGACAGACACATTGACAACTGGCTTTTCACAATACTGTCCTCTTTAAGGTTTATTGTAACAGTCAGTACTTCCAGTCAGTGATTCAAGGCTCTGCAAGCTCATGAACGATGAGCGGGTCCCACAGATTTTTTGTGTCAGGTGGTTTGGGTGACGCAGAACCTTTCAAACTGTAGATTATAGTAAATGCTGCAGTGGTGCAGAAGAATGAAACAGACTCAGGATATTTTGTCCCCAGGAGAGCGAGGGGTCTCCGGTGTCAGTGCTGACAGGGCTGCGGACGCTCAGCATCTCCTGCTTTGGTTTGTAATATAACCAGGCCGCAGGATGCAGTGTTTGATCATCACTTTGTCTCCCTGACCACAGCTGCTGTTTGAAACTGCTCAAACAGCGGCGGTGCTTCAGTTACCACCGTGCCAGAACTACTTTACAAACATCCTTTGTTTGATTGTCGAACATCTTACATGATGAACTCTGATAAGATTAATCAACTCTGACCACAACAAAGAAAAAAATATTTTCCATCGACGCATGAAGTCGTGTAGACGAAACACGACACAGAATATTGAAGTTATTTATGCACAGGGTGTGATTTTCTTTGATCGCACCTTCTGTCTGTCAGCCAACAAGACAAAAGGGGGAGGGCTGTCGTAAGATTGGAAGAAGGGCTGCCTGTAGAAACACAGCCAGGAGGTGGATCCCGCAGTAATGCCCTCGGAAAGGTGCGAGTTGCCGCCACGAGAACAGATTAGTTGACTTTCTGACTAAATATGCCAAAACATCAAATTTCAGCCGTAACGCTGGGGGAAGATGGTTAAATATCGATTGTGTTCATTTCTAATCTTGTTTGACCATCAGACAATTTCAACTCTTTGTCTGTTGGAGCTTTCAAATACATCGTGGGGCCAATGGGAAATTTGGATGTTGTGGTTCCAGTTGTAGTTTCAGACCAAATGTCCCCTTATAAATGTGGTTCTGTTTTTCGGACTTTGAGTCATGTATAGTACACTAAATGAACTGATCAGGTCTATGAAGTTTGATTTTTTTTTTTTTTTACTTTTTATGCAGCTGGCAAAAGCAGAAGAGACAAAAGTAGAATTGGAACAACACCAAAGGTGTTGATGCACCTGGTGATGACCTGTGTTATTATGTTCATGTTTGTACATTTGCTCCATGAACCTTTTATAAACACACAAGTATATATTTAAACTAGCTTTCTTAGGAAAGTATTAGATATTTGTCCACTCTTTAAAACTTTTGCATCCTGCCTGAGAACATCATTAAACCTCAAGCCAAATCGTCTGTGCTCCCTGCCTCTGCACCAGGTCAGTCCGGAGTCCTCTGATTGGTCATCTTTTTATCATAGCCCAAGCAAAGCCCAGCTTACAGACCTTTGTCTCCTCCCCCCTCAGCTTCATTCATTATAGATCACCTGCCCCCACCTGCACAGCTTCATTACTCCCTCATTTACAGCTTCTCTGGTCGGCAGTGCATAACACTCCTCCCCGTTCTGCTGTCTTAAACCCAAGCATCAGTGACTCTTTTTCTGCCTCCCCTCCTTTTTTCTATCCTTTCTTTTTTTTTTACGCCCTTCTCAGTTTTACCATCAGGTAATTTAACTCTGCTTGCAGGCAGTCATTCTCTGTGATGGTGAATGACTTGGTGCAGTTTGTTGATTGTGTTTTAGTGCTCGTCTCAGTCGTTTCCGGATCAGTGAGCCGCAGCAGCACCAGCAGTGACCACTTCATTTATCGCTATCGTCTGGTCAGTCGTTTATACTTGTCTAAAACTTTGGTTTTGGACAAATACACGTTTGAAACTAATGACGGACGAAGTTTCCACTACACATTTAGCCCATTTACACTGGGCATTAAAATCCATGTTAGGTGTTCAGAATGCAATTTGATAATGTTTGACCACGTGAAACTACAAGTGTAAATGCACCAAAGGATCAATTGTATTTTCAGTCCACACACAACAACTACATAAATAACAAACACGTTCCAAACCAGTGAGGGTAACAGCACTAGCAGCCGTTAGTCGGTAAACACACAAAGCAGTCCCCTACTCAGTCCTCACGTTATTCGAGGCGAAACCAATTGAAAAGCAAGTAAACACAATAGCACAGTTTCATGGATGGCTACCGTCCTCTTTTATTCCTCTGTCAGTTGTTTGTTCTTTTCGTGGATCTCTGAAAATGAGAGGCAGATGTGAGCTGGAGAAAGGAATCAGATCTCAATGTGGACAATAGAAAGGCTATCAGTATTGATACCAGGTGTAAATGTAATCAGATTAAAAGAGATCTAGATACAATCTGATTTCAAATCCCATTGAGTTTGTGTGTTTAGTTATTCAATTGCAAACATTAGCATGTTTTGGTTTGGACTATTCTGTATTTAATCTTTTTAATGCTAGTCTTCTACCGATCTTTGGTTTACATTGATCTTGCTGTTTAATGTTTCTAATTGTAATAATCCTGTCGTTTTATGAGTTACACTTGGACTGAAAACCATTATCACTGTTATGATGGTACTGCGTGTAGACTGTAAACTTGCTTACTCACAGTTGACGGATGAAATCCACCGCCTGAAGTCAGAGCTCTGTAAAAAGTACAAGCTGCTTGACAGCTGTGTCTCTGCTACCCATTTTATATTTTGTACATGCAGTCTTCTCTCTTGCTGTCGCAGTCACCTGATCACCCTCCTTCCTGGTGTCCCCAATGGTCATGGGTTCTGGGCCATGCACACTCCAGTGAGAAGAGTGTTTGTGCAAGAGGAGATATAAAACTACATTAAAATAACAAATATGAAGCTGTATCGATATCAGAACTTCAAATATATTACAGAGGAAGTGTAAAATATGGTATCTTTAATGCCACTTTGGGCTTTATGATTTGTATGCCTTCAGAGCTGAGTCTTTGTACAAACAGCCCCTGTCTCAGATGAGGAGGCAGGAGTAAACTTTATTCTAAAATCCTCTCAGGGACAAACACATTTCTCTTCCCTGCCTAATTATTCCGCTGGGTTTCAGGGGTGGCTGGACAGTGTTTTAATAAGCCAGTTCTCCAGGGATTAATTTCTCTCATGCTTTGCCTAATTAAGATATTAACAAAATGTAATAAGCCTTAGCCAGAGGATGCTTCCAAGAAGCGCATTGTTAGCTCCAGCTACCACATTAAAAATGTATTTAATCTAAGTATAATGTTGTGGCTGCAGAAGATAAACACATTTACCCAGAGCTATAAAGGCGAGGGATCAATATAAGCTTTTTCTTTGTTTGGTCACTTTGTTTGTAGTTTGATTGCCCTCTGGTCATTCTGGAAAGTGGAGGAGAAGAAAAGCACAAGAAAGATGTGGAGAGTAAACTTCATTGTCATGTCAACCATCACCATCATCAAAAGGTGTGGATCCTTCTGATAAGGACAAAACTCAGGGTTTGTGGTGTTGGAGTCTATTTGGTGTCAACGCCTCTGTAGAGTGTGTAACTATTCTTTAATGCAGAGGAAAGTCTCAAGCACTATTTTTAACTGTATGAAGCCCAACTAAGCTTTGAATAAACTGCAGACTGAACAAAATGCAGCATTACAAGTTCTGACTATGGCCAGAGAAAGAGAATACCGTGAGAATACACTACACCAGTTTAAAACCCCTTTTATTTGCAGTTATTATCATTATATACCTTTAAAATACTGCTCTTTTTTTAATTCACTCAATGGACTGGCACCTGAATAATACAAATGCTTAAGTCTTGGTTTAGATGGTTATTTGGGCCTGGACCCATTTCGGCATGTCCATATAGGCGATCTAGGCAATTGCCTAAAGTGACACTTTGGCATGGTGTTTGATGCACAAATGAAGCTGTTGTATAGGAGAGATTTGCACTGGTATTATTTAGTTTGAGGAGCTGAAACTGGATTATTTGAAAATATGCCGCCATGACTCATGATATGGATCTGCAAAATGCCCGCATATTGCAACATGCATACTTTAATACTCTTGGCACTTTAACCACACTAGTGTTGCACCAGATTCCACTAGTGATCTTGTGCAATAGCACCTTATGGCATATTAGCATTTGTGGTATGTTGCAAATAGAGGGGCGGTATAATTATTTTTCGCCTAGAGCGGCGGCCCATGGCTGGGACTAATACCTGTGTTGAAACAGGCTTTAGTCCTTCATTTCTAGAACAGCCAACCAGAAGACAGGATAGTATCAGAGCATGCTGACAGTTTCAAACACTATAACTAAGAATGTCATCAAAGAAATAGTCTGCATTCAATTTCACTCAACTTCAAATTTTATGCTTATATACTTATGATCAGCTGGCCATTTTTTTTGTTAATGTTTTACAGCACCATGGACCAGGTCAAGATTAACTTTGGACCTCATGATGATGCTTGAGAGAGATATCGCCAAAATCTTTAGCGATTAGGTCTTGTTGGGACCTGCTCGCCACACTCTGCAATTCTATATAGTTATTTGCCAGTAGTCGTATGCAGAATATAACCAAAAGAAAGCATATGTTTCTGTGCTGTGTGTCAGGTTTTTGATGTATTCAAACACATTGAAAATGTGACGAGCGGACACACACACACAACATTGATTATTATGAAGGGCCTACCTTAGAGGGATAGTTCATCCAATAATGACAATTCACTCATCTACTCACCACTATGCAATCCACCATTTACTTCAATTGTATTAGATTTGGCTGCAACGCTGTTTACCCCTGAAACTCCAAAAGTGTTTTGCGGACTGTAACAGTTCACCCACCCCTCCATCAGCATAGTGGTGAGTAGATAATGAGTGACTTTTTATTTTTAGGTGAACTTGCAGTTTACATCTTTCGTTCTCTGAGATTTTTTTCTTATCAAGACAAAATTATTGTACACTGAAATGCCCTTAACTAAATCGAAATATTCGAACAAATCAATTGGAATCAAACCCAGCCCAAACCCAATGCATATGGAAACTGTCAAGATAAGGTATAAGGTGATCTTACTGCAGTGCCAAAAGGGGCAGTGAAAAACTTTGGGTGCCCCAAAATGATGTGCAGGCATCTAAATGAAAAGAGTTAGGCGCACAAGTGCAATCAATGATTCAAGAGCCTTGCTACAAATAGTTATGAATAACTTTTTAATTCAATAATCAATGCAGAGGTAAATTCTTTTCCCTAAAAAATAATTTAAAATAAAACATTGCAACCCTAATTTTCGCCATTGCCGCAGTTGAGTTGTCAGATGGTGGCAATTACTACTGTGTGACTTCGGTGTGCCTTAGGCACAAAAGGTTTGAAAACCACTGCATTAAGGTACAGTATATAATGCACAGGCTGGTCTTCTTAAAGAGAAAAAGTTTTGTGTGTCTAACCATAAAAACTTATTTGAGTAAAGGAATATTCAATGTTTCCAGTTGGTTCTAGAGATGACAAAGTTCTTTGTATACAGTGCAATTCTATATGAGCAATAGAGTTTTGTTGTGGTATGCAACAAATTTTTTGTGGTGGCTTATGAATCCATGTTGGATCGGTAAATATACAACTAGAATGTCACTCAGTAGAGGTTATACTTCTGCCAAGGCCCAGCAGTCCCGTTATGAAACCACATTTATAATCACTGGATCCGGATTAAAATGTGGATCTGCAACAAATTGCACACACTCAAAGAAACCAACCAAGATCCATGAACATTTTTGAAAAATCTCGCAATGTTAAAGAAAGTTTTACAAAAAAGCCCGGCTCTGTACCAAAATTGTATGAGTTCTTGTTTGGGTCATCCCTAATCTGAATTTAATGGAAATAGTTTTTGTGTAATCATGCTAACTAATAAACAAACAAACAATCACAGTCAAAGACAACAGAGACGAATCTTTAACGATTGTGTTTGTCTTATGTTTACTCATAATATATGATTTTCAAAGTGTCCTTAATGGAAAATGGTATTATTTCCTAATTGTGGTGGGTGAGATAAACAAACCAAAAACTTTTTAAGCAAAGATGTAGACTTACGCTTCACTGTGCAACTTTCAACAGTGGCTTGATTTATTCATTGTAGATTAGAATCTTCAGTCTTCCATGCGCTGAAAACAATTAATGAACCAACATAAATAAATCAATTGGTAACATGAAAATGAATTAAGTTTGTTCAATTAAAATTAGCAAGTGGACTTTAATTTGAAAAAACGAATTTGCTATTTTTTTGCCATTTTTTTTTAAGTTGGTAAACATTTTTCTTCTATCAGTGTGTTTATGTGAACATTCCATAGCTTCACTGTTTCAGCACCACGGACAGCTCCACTGGTCTTCAGATGCTCCAAACTTTCCTTCTATTGTGTTTTCTTCATTAAAACATCCTCTCTCGTGTTACAAAACAATACTGCTGGCATTTGGAGAAAAAAAGATTTCTGCCTAGAGATTCATTTTTTTGTTAAACCAACAAAATAATTAATGCAAGTGCCCGAGCTGTACAACTCTGCTGAACACAGCGTTAATCTTCCTGCATGCAGCATGAACATCTCATGGGGGATCGTTATTCTTTCTATGCAACAAAGCGGTGGGTCGCTCACACTGTCTATGAACGTTATAGCAACACCACTTTTAAATGAGTGCAGGCATCGCACTCCAACTGTGCTTTTAACAAGTACCATAACAATGATCTTTATGCTCTGCCATCACGCTATAAAGTCTAAGAAATACCTGGGAGGCAAGTGCGCCTTATTGCTGTTGTGGTCAAATTCCCTCAGTCAGGTGAAACATGTTGAATCACCGTTTTCTGCTTAAAGCCATGTCGACTAAATCCCAGGAAATATGTGCTAATCTAATTTGATAGCCTAAGCCATCCCCACTGCATGTAGATCTGCAGGTCGAGGTCAGTGCAGAGCTGCCAAACAAGGTAATTCCATCCCTGTGGTTATTAATTACAGCGCTCAGACAAAGGCAGGAACAGGATTATAGGGCCTGGAGTATAGGACAGAGATGCCAAACCCTCCTCCATCCCTGCATCCCTCCATCCCTGGATGACTAATGGCTCATTTATCACACTGAACAAACAATAACATGTCAGTGGGGTATCACTCACAAGCAGGAAATTCCATTCAATGCAGTTTTAAATAAAAAACAAATACTTTTGGTATGAGATTGTGCCAGACGCATGAACTTCTCTCATCTTTGCATCACAACCATGACCAGAGGCAGCCCCCTCAACTCACGAAACGCGCACACACACGCACGCACATACCCCCCTCCTCCTCCGCCACCCCCCCCCCCCCCCCCCCCCCCTCTCTCTGTCTCTCCCTCTCTCTCTCCCTCTCCCTCCCTCCCTCTCCTGCTATTTGAATAGAGAGCCTGCAGAGCGCTCTTTTGTTCAGTAGCGCTCAGCTGCTGGAGAGGTGAGCACCACTCCGGCGGCCTCTCCTCCACTTCATCGCGGCTGCAGCCTCGGCTCCGAGACAGAGGAACAGAGAGACAGAGAGAGACCCACTGCATCTGAACACGACACAGTCCTTCACACGTCGGTCTGCCCTCTCTCCGCTGCGTTTTTCATCACGCACACTCGCGGAGCTGCTTTTTACGCGTGGTTGGATGGTTTTCGGTTCCCCCGTCTGCGGCGCTGTACACCACCTGCACCGCTCCTGGCTCAGGCTGCAGCATCGCTCCACATTCCTGTGAACTGGACCTCACTCAGTCCGAAAGGTGAAGGCGAGTTGTTTGCACTTGTTTTCTTTTGGCATTCCTCTGCGGAAAAAGCCTTAAAGTCAAATAGTTGTTATTTTTACTCCCAAACACGTGGAAAAAGGTGTTTGACACATTTTGTTGGCTACGGTCAGTGATAATTTGGGGATGAGGATGTCAGCATTGTTCTAATGACAGAGATATGTGGCTTTGATTTGAACATTATTCATTGATTAAAAGCCAGACTGATCTGATTAATGCTTATGTGGCAGATTT
Source organism: Verasper variegatus (assembly GCA_026259375.1). Taxonomy (NCBI): domain Eukaryota; kingdom Metazoa; phylum Chordata; class Actinopteri; order Pleuronectiformes; family Pleuronectidae; genus Verasper; species Verasper variegatus. Next base: position 8,857,390 of record CM048046.1, on the reverse strand, counting down.
TAATGTGTCAGATATTTATTTCAGTTTTATAAAATACTTTTTAAAATTGTCATTTTTTCTTTTTCGATCCTTGTCACTAAGTCCATGCTACACCTGGAAATGAGGTTATTTTTCTTTTAGACATACTGTGGTGATTTTTATAAATCAAAGCTGTAATACATGTAGCAGAGAATATTTCCTCCGTTTTATCCATGATAAGCTGTTTACAGTAGCACTACCACAAATGTCTTCATGTTAACCTTATTTAAAGAAATACAGTAAGTTACTGTAAATTGCATTTTGCATCATGCATTATTCTCATAATGCCATTCATTACATTACATTACATTACATTTCATTTAGCTGATGCTTTTATCCATAGCGACTTACAATAAGTGCATTCAACCATGAGGGTACAAACCCAGAACAACAAGAATCAATTTCTTCAAAAAAGCAAAACTACAAAGTGCTATAAGTAAGTGCCATTTAAGTGCTACTAAATTGTTAGTTTAAAAATGTTATTCAAGGTATAGTCGGAAGAGGTGTGTTTTTAGTTTGCGGCGGAAGATGTGTAAACTTTCTGATGTCCGGATGTCCATGGGGAGCTCATTCCACCATTTAGGAGCCAGGACAGCAAACAGTCGTGATTTTGATGAGTGTTTAGCTCGCAGTGAGGGAGCAACAAGCCGATTGGCAGAAGCAGAGCGGAGTGAACGGGCTGGGGTGTAACGTGTAACATTCAAGATAAGAAGAAACTTTATTGATCCACACAATGGGAAAATTCAGTTGTTACAGCAGCAGGCACGTCAGAATGAGGTAGACAAGTGAATACAAAATATAAAAGGCAATAGAATAATAAAAAAAAAAGAATTGAATAAAAGTTTGAGTATGTACATTATATTCATCTTTTCATGGTTTGTATGAAATGTTATAAGTAAAGTGCAGTGGCACAGGATGATTGTAAATTGCGGTATCTAAATGTATATATACAGCACAGGTTAACAGTGTATCCGGTTTGTCCACCTCTGGCCACTGCTCTTGCCCCTGTAAGGCTGCAGGTGAGGCAGATATAGGGAGAGAGGGAGTTTGGTGAAAGCCAATAGGCAGTGGAGCCCCCGGCTGTCAGCGCTGTCAGCAAACCAAAGGGGGAAGACCCGAGACATTATCTGTGGATGGCACTCACACACGCTATTGTTTCTGGTGGAGGGTGAACTTTGCTGTTACAAGGCAGCACCTCAAGTCTACAAGCTGATTAAAAGTGAAGCAGGTCCGTGCACTGTGGCGGGCTGCCACAGTCATTTACTGCAACATGGCTGCTATATACCTTTCAGTGCAGGATGTTGTTGGGAGTGGAAGAAAATGAAAGTAAAACAAAATTGGGCTTATTTTGTCTTCATTGTGGGTGTATGGCTGTGTGTCAGGTGGAGAATGGCAGCGGGAGTGGGAGCAGAGTTGCTCATGACCCCTTGGGAAATTAAGCAGAGATTCAACCAAGCAGTTTGTGAAATGGTTACTTGTCTCTCTCTCTCTCTCTCTCTCTCCTGCTCTGGCTCTGTTAGCCTCTTAGTCTGTTGTTATTTTCAGTGTGTCTCTCTTGTTTGAACATACAAAGGTACAACACACAGTCACTCAAGACAGTTTACCTTCAGTGTCCACAAGCATTCCCTGGCAACATTGACTCTGCACTTCTTTTCATTGATCGTCCATCCCTGTTGACCCGTCGTCACACATGTGTGCTTCTGTATTTGGCCTTAACACTGGCAAACTGATTCTTTCTGTCTTGGGTCATAGTTGGTACCTGCCGACAGGCTGTCTGATTAATGCATGGTTGGAGCTACTGTTTCCCAGCTGATGTAGAAGAGTCTCCCAGCTTCATATTCATTCTCAGCCTGACCTAAGATCAAATGTTCACTTCTCATTGGTTGAGCAGCTGTGTGCATGCCATTTTGTACATGCTCCTGTGTGTGTGTCTGTTGGCTGCTTGTGCTGCCCGTTCCTGAACTGTGTCAGTGAAGTATCGTCATCCTCAGCTCCAGCTGCACTAATAGAACCTGGCTCCACATTAAACTGCTCTTTCAGTCCTTCTGCTGCCTTTCACTTCTTCTTTCCGCCTCTTGCTGTGTCTTGCATATTGTATCAGGTGTCTGTTTTTTGTCTCCCGGTCCTCCTCTTGTCGCCTCGCTCTGTTTGGACTCCATCCGTCTTGCACCTGATCATTGGCTCCGCTGTTAACGGCATTGTTCTCAGAAGAAGTGTTTCCTTCTCTGGCATTGCCAGTTCACTGCCCCCGTTTTTTCCCATTTTCTGTCTGATGAGGCATTACAGTGGTTGAACAATATTCCTTTAGAGAGAGAGGTCTATCACGTCTTAGTGGCTCCACTCCAACTGTGGTCAGGAGCAAAACGCAGCTCAAAAATGTTGTCATCACACCTCAGGAGTATTGGAGAAAATGAAAGAAAGCAGAGGAGCAAGAGAGAGAGAGAGGGTGTGAAGGTGCTAACAGACTGGGAGAATTTTCACAGCATTATCTGCTCTTTGCATGAGGATGTCTTGTCACATATTTCAATAATGTGTCTTTTCTGCCTGGCTGCACTCAGCTTAGCGCAGACACTTGTAGCCAAGGACGTGAATGGGCGAGAATTCAATTTTGCACTTGAGTAGTGTCCAAGCAAGTGAATGGGGAAATTAAATTTTTTTTACAGAGATTTTGCAAATGTCGAACATTAATATTCCAACATTGAACCCTTCTGCCATGCTTAAAACAAACAAAGCAGCCCTTGGCACTGGATGAAACGAGGCAGATCAGCAAAGCGACTGCACAGAGGATCTCTGAGCTTAGGTTTGGCTGTTTGACTGTTGAAGGCCTCCAGCTATAGTTGGAAGAAAAGTTGGTGTTATGAGTCAGTTGTGATCCTGCTGGGGTTTATGACTGGTAATTTTACAGTAGAAAAAAAACATACTCAATATAATGTTTTTATGTTATTGCTGAAAGTTGAAAGCTATTGGCCGACTGCATATGTTGCACATGGATATATGGTGTTTGGCAGTGGTGTTAGAAGGGGTGGGAGGGATGCTGTCGGTCTCCTGCAGAGAGAGACTAATTTACAGACTTAGAAACCCTGATCCAATTAAGCAGTGGAAAGCCTCACAGCAGCCTATACACATATTCAATTCTGTTTGTGTAAATGATGGAGGACAGTGTGCCTTCTCTTGTCAGATTAACGTCACTTTGTGTGTGGCAGTGGAGCACCTATGCTCGCCCATATGACCATAAATCATAATTTAGGCTGTGATCCATTTGGCACCTCCATTCCCTCCGTCGCAGGGTCGTTTCATCAGCTTAATGAAGGCTGTACCTCTGCTCGCTGGCGGACGTCAATCCACTTGATTGACAGCCCTGCATCCTTTCAATCCCCCAACTTGACACCACAGAGCAGATGGAGTCGAGCCTAAGTGGGCCGTTGTTAGCTTCGCCTCGGCTAGTAATATAATAGTTTGGCATTGGCCGCTATTGAGCTCGCCACCGCAACAGAGAGCCAAGCAAATGAGCAGCACGGTTGGGCCAACGTGGTCAGTGGCAGAGCAAACAAAGCCTAGAGGTACAGAGCCAGAAAAAAAGGTAGTTTACACACAATCCCTCCAGACGCAGCTCATGAATATTCATCAAAGACCCCCGTCCCCCTCCTCTTCACCCAGTCCCCTTGGTCCTCCAACCCAGTGCTGCACCCCTCTCCCACCAAATGTATTATTCAAAGAAAGCATTTTCCCTATTAAATACTATAAATAATTAATGACATCTGGTAACAGTTTTTGTCAGCTGAATTAATGACAGGGGCACAGTCAAGTGTCTTCCAGTGATTGTAGGAGGGGGTGTCAGAGGGTGAATTTCCTCATGGCTACCTCTCCTCTCCTGGCCTTTTCTTTGTCTCAGCACCAGTTGAGTGCGATGCCTCCTTTGTTGAAATCAGGTAGCGTGTCAGTACATGTGAATGAGATTGTGTCTCTATTACTCACTCGCTAAAACACCCCGGAGGGGAAAGCAAATACTAGATAGCTGTTTATTTTGCTATTATGCCAGTGTTGTCCTGTGTGAGTTAATCCTCAGGAAAAGAAAAGCTCCCTGTGGGCTCTTTATGTGGTTTCAGCACCGGACAGCTCCCGAAGCGTCGTCTGTTTTGTCTACCTCCTCGTTTTTCTTTCCTGGTTAACAAAAACTCGACAGTCCCATCTTCGTCCAGACAAAGTGAATGACTACGAGGTGCATCACCGAAGGATACTAAGTAATGTAATGTTGGCTTCAGCGCTGTACAGGATGTATGTGTCAGACTCTGATGAGCTGGTAAACAGAGACTGCTCAAGAGGCCTACAGATGGCCACTGTGTTCCACTCTTGTGTGCTGCCATTCCCAAAGGAGAAGTGAATTTTGTCCCTTGTGTGCAAGTGTTGGATTTTAAATTGTAGAGGTAGAGGAGCCCCCCGGATCTGATTGTGTATTTCCAGTCAGGAAGGTTGTGAATATAGCTCGAGAAAAGCGAGACACAAGTGGGTGGAAGAAGGGAAACATAAACCATCGTTAGAGAGACAGAGTTCTGTCTGTCTTCCTCTACCTCACCCTGCCTGTGGTCCACACAGCAGGGATATTTATGAAGCTGGTCACCAGTGTGATGCTTATAAAGCTGTCGTTGCCAATCAGAGATGCATCTCTGGGGTTGCTCAGACAACTCAAAGGGATTTATGGGAGAGAAGAGGAAAGTAGTATAATTAATTTTATTCAGCTCCTTTGCACCAAAGTTGGGCTGACTTCCTGACTTGTATCCTCCTCGTTAGCTTTGTTGGCATGTGTGTGACAGTATTTGACTTATCCTGCTATTTATATTGGTTGATAATTTTAAGTCATAAAATAAGCCCAAAATGGTGAATTCCACAGAAATGCTTAATGCTGAAAGGTCATTATGTGCACAGTGCCTTAGTCTATAGTTTCTGTAAAATATTTCAGCGTCAAAAGGTTTGTTGTTAGTGTGTTTTGTCGTTTTGAAAAAAACCCCCAGCTCTGCTTTTTATTCCATACACCAACCAGAAAAAACAGGTTCCTCTAATCCTCCTGTCTGGCTCCCTGTGGGCGCTGAACTATAATTCCTTTTTTTTTGTAATGCTTTTTTTGTTATGCTAATATGGAAATACTTCCCTTTTGATATTTTCCCGCATCACTCAGTTTTTTTTAATCGTGCAGCTTTATACAAAGTAAGACAGACGCATACCTACAGACAGAGACAATCAAACACAATGACACTGCTAACTTGTGCTCATTTACCAACTTAGTTTAGCTTAGCATACTAGGCGCTAAACACAAGGTACAGCTGAGGCTAATGCAAATGTTATTTTGCTTGTGTTTGGTCACAAAGTTTTGGATATAATGTAATGTTGATCTGCTGGTGGTGAGTCAAGGGGTCACCAAAGTTACTTGTATCAATCCTGAGGGGAACAATAATGTGTGTTTCAACTTTCATTACAATCCATACAACAGTTGTCAAGACATCTTACACAAAACCACAGATTTCAGTCATGAGGGTCTGTGCACTGTGGAATCGAATTCTGTGGTAATCTTGGTTGTAGATGGAAATAAAAAAACTGAGGCTTGCATTATCAATCCAATACTTATTAGTAAAAAATAAAAAGGCCCAACTCTTGGTGTTTGAGTTAAGTGAAGGTGTCATCACAGTTAGGCTTCCTCCACTTGTCTCTCTGGAACTTTGTACAAAATTTCACATGGCCGTAGCACAGAATCTCACGAATAATTTTGTTTATGTCTTGACCAAAGTGATGGATCAACTGAACGTCATCACCATCAACAGAGTCATTAACTTGTCTAAGAGCAACAAAGTATGACATTCACCGGCAGCCATTCAAAAGGCTGTCAGCAAAGATTCAGACAAATGAGACACAGATAGACAGAGAAACAGAAGAGTGACAGAGTGATATCTAACAATCCATCCAACTTATCATTGCTATAATTGCTCAGTGTGTCTAATATCAGCCCCTCAGGCTCTATACAATGAGCAGAAGTAAAATTATAGTATCTTATCCTATTAGAATTTGATTCCTTGATTTCACCTCAGCTCCCCTGCAGCACCACAGGATGTAGAATAAAAAGTAGAGACACTATCAAATTGATTAAATGTGGAATTTCTAAGGATCACAGCGGGTCAGTGCTGTCTCAAGTTGTTCTGCAGTCCGTATAAGATTGCCATCACTGCACAGAGGGGTGGATGAGGGGTGTGGGTGCTAGCAGATGTGTGTGTGTGAGCAGTTCATTGAAACTTTTGTTTTAAGCCTTTGTTTAATGTGGGATTTAACCAACAATTTTGAGGAGGGAGTGCATTTAGCGTTTCTTAAATTGTCATTTGTAAATTGTTTCCAAATCAGGTGTAAAACAAATCATTAACCTTGATGGTCAAAAGTACAACATAATACAAAGCTCACTTTTTGGGGTTGCAGATTTTGTTATGCACTAGGCTGTTCAACAATTAGCTTTCAATTAGCACACAAATCCCTCTGTGGTGGTCTGAGTAGCTTTTCATTTCCGCTCTGCTAAATTAAAAAATCAACTCTTAGGGTGGTTCAGTTTTTGTAAATAACTGTCATACTGCAGAATTAATGTAGATGAAAATAGAGCACGGAAAATGCAGAAAATGGGGAGATGTTGCTGCAGTCAAACAAATATTAGTCAGGCAAAGAATGTCAGAGCTGTGTCTCAATCCAGGGGCGGCATCCTTCAGGGGCTGCATTTGAAGGATTGCACCACAGCGGCGTAACCTCCTTTTATTTCCAAGAAATGAAGGTTCCAACTGGTGGATCCTTTTTGCCCCAACCTATCCCAGGTCCTGTGCTTGAGTACCGTGCTTCAATTTGAACTGAACAGCTAATAGCACACACATTAAAAAAACACCAAGGGCTGTTAGAACGTTCTCATTTTGTTTATGATTTGGCCTTCCCGGTCAACCCAGCCCACGAAGATTACCTCCTTCTCCTCCGAAGGATGCAGCCACCGAATTTAGACGCGTGATATGTTATATATTTATTCTGTCTTTGATTAGGACAGAAGAATTTTGCTCTGTGACATCATAAAGGATGACAATGTCACCTGAAGTGGACATTCTTCATCTGTTCTCAAGAAAGGTGACATGAGGGGAGAGGTGGAGCTCCATTACAAGGGCAGTGCGGCAGCAGGACAATTTACATTGTGCCTGTATTCCAGGGCTTTTATGAGATGCATGACTGAAATGTGATGGCAATTTCTACACCATCATCACCCATATTTTGTGGCCATGTTTTGCTGTAAAAAAAACAACTAACCACACACACTGCAGCCCAGAAATAACACAGGCCAAGGAATCAGGCTTTACCAACAGGAAGATTTGGAACAGGACTGCAGTGTTCACGATAAACCGCGATGGAATACTGTACGTCCCCTTGTGTCCTTTCTCTGTCAACCTCCTCAGCTGTAATTAAAGAGATTGTCCGTCTGTCCTGATAATTGCCCTTTGTGCAGAAGGTTCTGGAAGCCCTCCGGTTTACTCTTTGATACATTTGGCAACTGCTCCCAGCACTGTCGCTAGGGCACCTCCACTGACTGAGCACGCCTGTGACTTGGCATGTATGTGCTTCTCGGCGTGCGCATGTGTGATAGAGCGGTTTGTTCAAGAGTGTTGCTGTTCCCAGGAGTCCAGCTCTGTGCTCAGATTGATTGGGGACCGCTGTCGGTGATGGATCTGTCTCTGCCCGGACTGGTGGCTGAGCTGTTGATCACTGACCAGTGTCTGTCACTGTGTAGGGGTTACTCCAGCTGCACTGAGGACTGTGCTTTACTGTGATTGTGTCTGTGCATTCGTGAATAAATAATTGTTTTACTCTGACTCTTCTTATCTGTGTTTACTTGCGCCGTCCAGCCGTCACATTAGTGCTTGTGGGCTTTGCAGAGAGCGGCAGAGAAAACAGGGCAGCGTGTTTGTTGAAGGCATAATTGTAGTAAAATGACTCTCGTCGCTGATGTCCTTTTCTTTGCATTAATGTAAGTGGGGACGTGTGTTCTCATAATGCATGACTGCCCACTTGCTTGCTGATTTTGTCGTGCACATGCTCCCAAGAAAGAAAAAAAAACAAAAACTCCAAACACAGAAAAGCAGAAGGATTTCCGAAAGGAGTCAGGGCAGCAGGCACCTCAGGCGTTTGAGGACGAGGCCTAATTGGGCCTCATCTTAGTGTGACCTTCATTGTTTTGACAGATGGGGGATCAGAGGGAGACAATCCAAAGCTGAGGTTATCCCATCTCTTCGTCCCTCTTCTCCCCTTCACGTCAAGCCACTTGGCTCAGCAGTGGAGAAAGAATGTTCAGGCGGACATTAGCTGCCTCCCTGAGCTTTTCCAAAAGGGTCAAAGCTGTCTGAAGCTGTGGAGTGGATGTTTTAGCACTCACCTCAGTGTGTTTGCGTTGGTCTGTGTGTATCTTGTGTTTGTCTTGGCTGTGGCAGCCCATGATGCGCAGGCCGAGAACGGTCCAAATAGCGAGTCAGCTCTCCAGTGCGTGATGTGATTTACTGCTGAGCCATTAGCAGTCAAGCTGTGTGGGCTTCAGGTGTTCTCGGAGGGAGAGGAGAAAGAAATACTCCCCGTCGCAGCGCACACAGATTTTAAAAGTTCCCCTGTGATTTATTAGGAAAACATTTCCCCTCAGTCCAACCACCTTCACTTCTCCACCTTACAAGCTCCAGATACATTAAGTTTGCACGCACTCATACGCTCAGTGCTGAGGTAGCAGGAGAGCAATTTGTAGTGGATTTAAAGAGGCCAGTGGAGAATCACACTGGATCAATCCTGAAGATTCTCGTTACTGAACTGTGTGCACAAGAGGATGTACTTGTGTTGTGTTGTGGTGCTACAGACATCACCCTCTCTTGGCCCGGTTCCTCCTTCCATGCGTCTCTGAATGCAACTCATCAACGTCACATTCGACCTCGCGCATGTTTAGGCCGACTCCACAATCATGCTTCTTGATTGCGCTGTTCATCGTTAATCAGGATCTGAGACAGGACAGCAACAGACAGATGCCAACGCATCCACCCACACCGCAGCAATCACAGCAACATTTCTTGTCTATCACTCAATGGCTTTGATTGGCTACTGTTCCCCTGCTACCACACTACTGCTGCTGCTGCTGCTGCCACGGATGAAGCTGTTCAGGATTAAAAGGATGAAATTAGCATTATAAACAAATTCTCAAGATTGCTATTTGAATGTAAGTGCCATATATAAATGGCTGTAGGAAGTGGTGTGTTTTTTTTCTTCTTTCAGATGGATCTTGCTCTTGATCACTCAGCGTTATGTGTCCCCTGACCTGGCTGGTTCTATTTCGGGGCTGAGCTTTGTTTAAACTGCCCACCTGTGTGCCATCAAACAGCGGTATATGGCCAAGCGGGTAATGCTTTTTTCCTGCCCGAACCTCAGGCTGCTAATCTTGTCACGGCGACGGATCTGACCAGCGGCTTTCCGGGCCTCCTGTGGCATCTGCTCTTTGCATCGGCCACCGGATAAATGAGGTGTTTGCTTTTCTCTGGCAGAGCGGTAGATTTCAGAAGGTCAGAGAAGGTGGCGTCATGAGGGAAGTGAGCTCCGCTGGTGCAGCTCATCACTCACTTCTTTAAAAAGGAATAGTGGTTCTGAATCTGGTGGCCCATTAACCACAAATCGCATATGCTTTAGGTTACTGCCATCCATTTGCAAAAGCTACCTATAAGTATCCCCTACCTTCCCCTTCCCACAGCAACCTGTTCCAATGCTTTACAGTCACACAGGTTGACAAATGTTTTTACAGTTTTTACATCTTTGCACATTTATGGGAAGTCCAACATTTCAGATTTGTATCTGCTACTTTACAAAGGTTTCGAATCTGAAACCAAACAAACATCACTGTCTTTGCAAATCTCATCTTTGGATGATTTGTCTTTTAGGCGTGATTTTCAGATTTCAATACTTTTTAGCTGCCATGTCCCAAGGTTTTGTTGCAACATCTTATTTGGCCTAAATGCTAAGTAGAGTTCTCAAGACTTGCTGCTGCCATTAATAAATCAACTAAATGTTCACTGTGATTAGTTACAAGTGTGTGAAACAGAATTTGATTTTCCACTGACATGAATTAGAAATGGGGGCTCCTAGAACGTTGGGAAATACTAAGATATTCCCTTTTTTTTTGCCGTTTGGATGGTTAGGTCTTTCAACTAGATTTAAGGATCTCAACGTTTTTTGGATTGATTGCAGTGAAATTTGGTTTATTTAATAGGGGCCATGCACAACACAACTGTTGAGGCAGAGTTCGCTATGTAGCTTATTTGCATCTGCGGTCCCTGGACAGGAAAACCTAAAAGCCAATACCAAGTACTGCCAACAGAGCCACTAGCATGGCTGGGGCGTAATGTGTTTTTTTCAAACATGGCTAATGAAGGGATATTAATGGTCTGACAAACCGTGATCATGGTGGAATACATTGTGTGTTTATTGTTAGGAAGCAGGATGTCAGTTTGGATGCACAATGTGACATTTGAAAGCTGTGCAATGGATTTGATGTAATTAGTCTTTGCAGATATACAGTGTAATCCACAGATTGGGGATTTTCTTGTTGTAATTAACTGTGGGGTTGAGACTTGCACAGAAGTCCTCAGAATGAAAAATCTGTCATTTCTTTCCTTTTTGAGTATTCTTTCGGCATGTCTGCATGGCGGTGTCGTGGTTAGTTTTGTTGCCTCACAGCAAGTAGGTTTTTTTCAGTTCCTTTCTTTGTGGAGTTTACATGTTGTTGTTGTTTTTTCTGGCTTCCTCCCACAGTCCAAAGACATGAAGGTTGGGGTTAGGAGAGTTGTGAATGTGAGAGTGAATGGTTGCCCCGTCTCTCGCTCAATGTCAGCTGGGATATGCTCCAGCCGCCTCCACAGCCCTGAAAGGATAAACGGTACAGATGCAATAGAGAAACGACAGGGTATGACATGCAACTATGGTCTCCTGCTGGACTCAAACTACCAGATTTATTAATCTATGAAACAAAACAACAAAAACCTTTGGGGGTTTTTTTTTCTTCTTTTGATGGGTCACCCTTGAGTGTAACTATAATTGATTCCGATCTGTGCCAACATCCTCAGTCAGCAACTCTCCCTCCATATACCGATGTTTAATATTCTTTAACCTGTGCGTGCTACGCCAACCTTCCACTCAGGTACTTTTCCACCGCTCCTCACTCACCTCCCCTCTCACGTTTCTTTCAATTAAACCTTCCGGCTGATAATTTACTTAACAAATTTCCCTCCCGGCGCCGCCCGCCCCCCCGTCTCGTGCCTCCACTCAGCCCCTGCGAGGTATTGAATTAGTGCCAGGTGTTTGTTTTTCCTCTCTCAGTAAACATTGTTTGATGAGTTAAATTAGCTTTGCAGACGCCTCCTCCTTCAGAGAGAGAAGACGTGGCGTGGGAACGACAGTGTAACTGAAGGGCTCTGGTACAAATAAATAAGTAAATAAATAAATAAACAATGACACACTGCTTGAGCACCAAGGCTTCGGATTCGTTCTCGGAGTTCACGGCCAGGCTCTCAGCCTTGATTAGCTTTTGAATGTGGAAAATAACAAAGCCCACTTAGTCTTTTGGAGTCAACATGCTTCAGTGCCCTTTGTGACTTTCCTCATTCTGTGGCCTGTCTGGAGCTGTCTTTTTTTTTGTCTTCCTCAGGTAACGTTTAAATCCCTCAGCGTCTGGATGTAGCCAGTGGTCTGCAGCTAGCTTCCACTGTGACTCATTATCTTGCAGCAGTCCGGGCTCTCGTGTTCGTTGTAATTAATTATACAATCCCTACATAAATATTGAGAGCGTAAGGAGCTCATACCATTTACATGGCGACTGTGCGCTTCTTATCTTCTGACTCACTGCTTCTTGTTTCTTTGTTTGAGCCGCTCTCACACCCAGAGGGAGTCATTTCACACAAAGCTGTGGCATAATATTAACAAGCTTTGCACACGAAAGCTTTTATTTCTTACAAACATCTAATACATATATGTAAGACAAAAAAGGGAAGTTGTGTCAGGAAAATATCAATAAAATATCCAACATCTCTGTCTCCTTCCCGTCATTTTCAAAAAGATCTTAAAGTCTTTTTCACCTCTTTCCACTGTCTGTGTCTGACAGAAGATTTTTTTTTTGCCCCACACAGCAGCAACAGTGATAGCAGGTATTCATCTGTGGTCTTGTAGCTGTCAGAGTGGATGAGGGAGAACATATTTTTGAGGTAGAATATGTCCAGTTCATATCTGGACTATCGTTTTAATATTCTGAAATGAAATTTTAAAGATAAAAAGATGTTGCCTGACAAGTTGTATCGAGGGAGTTTGGTTAAATTAAATTAAATCCAGAGAAAGAGAGAGAGAGAGTGCGGTGTGCCGGGCAGCAGTCCAAATTCACTTTATGTGTATTATATTAAAGGTTAAATGAATAAGTTCAACTTTTTGAGAAATGAACTTTCTTGTTAAGAGTTAGGGAATGACAAGAGGGTCAATTCTGCTGTCTGTTCGGCTAAATATGAAGCTACGAGCAGCAGGCTGGTCAACTCCAGCTCCTCTTAAGGCTCCATTTCCCCAGTTGTGAAATCACTGTTCCAACTTCAGTGCGTTTATGTGCTTTGAAGTCGGAAAGTGGAAAAAACACTGTGAATAAAATGAGTTGGATTTATGTGTTTAGAACATTTAGACGACACCTTGACCCCTTTCAGTATTTGCATGACAATGCAGAGCAAAGAAAAAGGATCAGGTGCGACAGGCATGTAAATCAAGAAGTCTTGTGTTTGGAGCTTGTGAGAGATGGAAATGCAGTTTTCAATTGAAAGAAATTGACAATTTCACATTAAAAGCTACAATTTGAAGCTGATTGTAAAATTACGTTAGTTTGATAACAAAGTGATAACATCAGCAACTTGGCAACTCATATGCCCAAATCTTTGCCGACTCTACGCTGACTCTCCGAGTTGTGGTTTTGACGAGATGGCATGATTTTTTGTATTATTCTGAATGATGATCAGACTAATGTTGTGGATGTATATACCTAATACTGAACATAGTCAAGACAGCAGGTAAACATGAAGAAGTTTCAGTTCACATCAACCAATCAGGAGGAAAGATCTGCTCTGTGCCACTGAAGTTGCTGAGAGTTTACACAGTTTAATGGACAGACTTTGGAGTTGAATCCACTTCTCATCTATTTCTGAGCATGAACACAATTGCACCTTCATTGTGTTGCACGGTTCTGTCTATACAGCACTTCCTTAATTTCCACTCCTGTCTCTCACATTATAACACTGTGTCATTGCTCTGTCTCTTCCTCTGTCAAATGTTATGATGTGTTGTGAACACTGATCCAGACACTGGAACCGCTATCAGAGACACATTATTCACACTCCACGGCTGGAAAATATGCCCCTTTTCTCATAATGCAATGCATTGCTTCTCCAATGGATTATCCAGTGTCTGTTAGCTTCCTCTTTGACTGCAGCATGAAGTCCCCCTCCAGTGAAAATCAAGTGTTAATGGATATTTCCATCTTTTATTCCACCAACACTGCAGTTAACAAATGCCGGTCTGAAAAATAAAACGTATTCAGAATGCTAGGGGTTTGTGATGTAATAAACTTAAGCAAGCCATCCTTTCAACTTGTGGGTGTGGCTTAGTTGCTGGAGACGGCTTCTACTAGAGTGCGGCTCTGGCTGCAATTTTCTGTCCCAACCCGACCAAGCCTGAGTAAGAAAAAGACTAGCCAAACCTGGCCGGCAATCTGTTTTTTGCGTCTGAACCCTGAGTCGGTTTTCCCTGATTGCAGTGTAAATAATCAAATCGATAGCCCTGCCAATGTGACCCAACCTGACTGGTTTGGTCCCGTCAGGGTCTTGACAGGGTCCTGACAGGCTTGGGTCGAGTATCCACTCTCTAACTCCTACACTCTGAGATCGCTGTGAGTGATGGGTGGGGCCATATCAGCATAATCATAGATCCTAGTCACGAAATAAGGAAGGAAGCTGTAGAGTTACATTTAAGCTGTTTTAAGGTCCTGAGGGACATTTTTTAATAAAAAAAACTTTTAAATATGTATTATTAAAGAACAAAGAAGAGTTTTAAGTGCCGTAATGAGCTACTGAAAAGAGACTGTAACCTCCAGCCGCTCTTAGTAACCCAGACCAAACTGTGATGTCAGCACCATCAGAGCAGGGAAAGTAACCTCTATAAACAGATTGTGAATATACAGAGTGTATATAGAGAGGGACATGTTTTTTTGAGCTAGATGCCTTCTGGTGTCTGTTTTATTTTATCTGCATTCATATGCAGATAGCTGTTGATAAAGATTAGCCAAAATGTCTTCTGGACCTAAAACACCTACAAGAAGTACAATTGTTTGCGTTTTGTGTGGAGAGAACTTCGACCTGTTTGAAAGAAGAGACTAGTTGAACTGTAAGCAGTGAAAGGACAACAGAAGATTGAGTCTTGGTTTGGATATCTGCTGTCTACACCAGAAACCCAAAAATATTGGCTCTTCCCTGCGGACACATGTGTTTTGTCAGACGGGAGAATAATTTTCTCTAAACAATTGTCAGGAGTTGTAAAAATGCATCTTGGTCTGTTTACCCAAAAGGTTTCGTCAGTTGTATTTGGTGATTATGTAGTGATTTGTAAGATATTCCATCGTCATATTTAACTGCAAACCTTCATTGATATTTTTGGGGGGAATTAATAGAACATGTGTGAAGCAGCCATTAAAATCCAATGTGTCCCTGGGCTCGCAGCACTGCGTCTGGGGAAAGGTTGGGAATGGAGGGATGAACGGCAGACGTAACTTGGCTGCACCGACAGGGCAGCATTCATCAGGGCGACAGGCAAGTTACCACATATGAGCCCTGGGGGGGGGGGCTGCATTAATAAACACATTCACATAGTACACCAATATTAACCCATCAGTGCATGTGAGATATGAAAAGCAGATTTTAATATTTTTTTTCCATGGAGATAATTATGGACCATGTCTGCAATTAGCCTCAGTGGCTGTAGTGGGACCCATTACTCGATGTAAGACTCCTCCATCAGAATCGCACATCATGACTGTAAATTCCCTCTACTGTGGTAATGCACGAGGGCAGCTGATGACCTGTGGCTGTGTCTGGTAGCGATGAGATGTGTAATTAGCCAATGCCACTTGACAAACTGCTGCCGGTGCATGAGACACGAGGGGTAGAGGGTAGAGAATCGGAGAGGACAGAGGTTACTGTAGGCTATAAAATCATCCTTTTTTCTTTTTTTTATGCAATCGTATTTCAGTCTTTTATCTCTATTTCAATACCAGACCCATATCTGAACTCCCCTCGATTTAGATACTTTCCATTTGGGTGTTCCAGAGTGTTTTGAGGACCGTCGCAGTATTCAGGACAAATGGTTGAACAGGGAACAAGGCTAAAGTATGAATCAGCTGGTTGGTTTGCACCCTCCCGAGCGTCCAGGTGGAAGAGGTGGAGGTTAACGTCACCAATCAACGTAATGAATTGCTCCAATTTAGTCATTAGGTGTTGAGTTGGAACCGAGAGCGGAGACCTGCGGTGTCGCAATGCGAGACCCAAAGAGAAAGAGATGGAAAGAGAGCGGGAGAGAGGAGGGAGGGTAGAGAAGTATTGACCGTGTCCTTTTTTCAAGCAGGAAATAAAACTAACAATGAATCAGATTTAATTACACTCACAAAAATCGGTTATGTTATTGTATTGTGTGTAGTGTGTGTGTGTGTGTGTGTGTGTGTGTGTGTGTGTCTGTCTGTCTGTCTGTCTGTCTGTCTGTCTGTCTGTCTGTGTGTGTGTGGGGGGTGGGGGTGGGTGGGGGGGCGATCATTGAGGGGATTTCTGAAAGGGCCCCTGGAGCGAGACCTTCACTGGGTCTACTGCTGCCAAGACACTCATCAGTTCTCCCACAGAGAGGGAGGGACTGCAGGGAAATGGATGTAGTGAGAGAAAAAGAACCACATACGAACAAGATATAGTAGTAATATAATGTCAAACTTGAAGTTGATGTAACTTTGAATAACCTTGAGAGGTCCAGTTTCCAATTGTGTGTAATGCCTACTGAAATATCAGAGGATGTCAAATAAAACTGTATTTTTTTATTATAATAAGGAAAGCTTGTTCTCTCTCAAAAACATTTACACACATCTACATTTCAAGTGGCTGCTTGTTGTCATGTGATTAATGACTATCAGCGGCTGATATGTCATCGTATTGTTCACATGGATTGTAAGACAGACAATGGGTTTGACTTTGACACTGGAGACTTTCCATCTAATCTAGTTGACCTTTGATAATGTAGGTTTCAAATGAATGAAGCCTTAGCTTGAAGCTAATCGTCTTAATCCACGTGGAAAAATCCACAGGGCCACTGGGTAAAGTTTAACTGTTAACTTCACACAAAGAAATAACTGGCACATAAAAATGATCCATTTCCAAATATGTCAAAACTACAATAGCACTCAGTAGAGCACATTGCACACACTCAAATGTCAGTCCCTTAAATGTGCCCGATTTCATCTTGATCGGTTAAATATTTCATGGGAAATTGGTAAAAATTTGCAACTTTCAAAGTTAAAGAAATGTTAAAAAAACATTTGCTTCTGTAACCAAATTTAATCGGTTCTTTCTGACCTATATCAAATGCCTACACCAGGTTTTGCGGTAATGCGTCTGGCAGTTTTTGTGTATTGCAGACAAACTTTATACAAAGTTTATATAATGCTGCTAACTAACAGACCTACAGGATATTTTACTAGGACCAGGCCTATAATCTTCATAGGCAAAGTGTTTCAGCCACGTTAGCATTATTTTTATCTTTCACAATGTTGGTGGGGTGTTCATTGCATGGATTGTTGTAATTTAGTGGAGGTATGATAGGGATATGAATGTTTTTGTAAAGGTCACATTTGTCCATGTAGTTCAATTTAGATGACGATGAAAAATAACCCATTTTGTCTTTTAAGTTCGAGGACTTTATGGACGAACAGAGAAAACATTACATTTGGGGGGAGGGAGTGAAGAGAAATGCAAAACAAAATACAGAACATATGAGGATGATGCTTCTGAAGATATTTAGATGAAGGAAAAGCCGGAGGGAGGGGACAAGGCAAGTTTAAACAAGCAATAAGTAGGACGTCATCCAGAGAAATTGTCTGCTCCCGGGCTCTCCGTCTAAAGATTTTGTGTACAAGTGGGTTTTCATGTAACGGATGGGCCGAGGAGACTGCCCTGCATCAGGTCGGCCCGATAAAGAGGAGAAGGATGGTGTTGATGATACAGGCTGCCCCCTCCTCCTAAATCATCCCCAACTTTGTAAATCTTTTTTCACTTCTACTATTGTCAACTTAGCCCCGTCTTCCTCTGTTTTCTACTCTTCTTCTTCCTGTCTTTCTTTCACAACTCTTTGTCAAACCTGCCTCGTGCCCTGTGTTTTCCTCCCGTGTTCCAGTGCTGACTAATCACTGCACAGGCTGGAGGAGGTTACTCTGGCACACCAACGCAACTTCTCTCTGATATTCAAATGAGCCTTTGCATCCTTGTTTGTCATCACTTCAATGGCGTATTTGTGTTTGAATGTGTGTGCGTGCTCATGTGGCGTCGAATCCCTTATTTGGAGTATCACCAGCTAAAGGCATTAACATCGGTCGGGTGAGAAATTAGAAGCGGGGCTGATTAATTCCTGGAGAAAGGGGGATTAAAGCACACATCCCTGCTCTACGCTCTTTGGTGTGGGACCAGAATTTACTTGCACTGTGGTTGAAGGTGGCTACTCTGTGCTGCCACTGTCATGAATAATAACCAGCCTTCAGGAAGATTCATGCTGCCACGCACCGCTTGGTTCAAAACACTTAGCCATTACACATGACACTGAGGGCTTGATATATGATGGGCTCCGCACTCCAGCGCCAATAATGGGGCAACAACAGAACTATTAAGCTATTATCAACATGATTAGATCCACCACTTAACATAAATGGCAGCTGTATCACAACGGGTGAGTGTAATCCAAATTCGCATTGTTTTTTTATTTGTTTTTGTTCTCTATAAACAGAATCGGTTTGTGAATATGCAGAATCTGGAGATGAGGGCCGGGAGCTTCTGGTTTCCATTTCTAGTTTGACCAATAAACTGTTTGAGTAGGAAACAAAATTACAAAACACTCCAAGGCACTCTATTAAAATGCCTTTATTGTCACGGCATGGTTATGTGGACCTTAAAAAAACAAAGCTCCCATGCATTTCAGCATCTAGCCTTCGTCAGGGAGTCAAACAGATCTTTGGCGATTTTGTGAATAACATGTTGAGCTAAACATCACAATCTGCTGGTTTTTATGTGGCCACACCCAATGTCTGAGTAGCAGTTTCCTATTGGCTGTCCTCTCCTTCTCAACCATTTTCACATTTGAGCAGGCTTTAGTTGCCCACAGGTAAAACAGTCCATGTGAGAGCAAAAGAGGCAGAACACAACGGCTAAGATGCATCGGCTAATTGCTTTTTAATTTATCAGATTTCATAACCAGATGACTGTTAATATAGATAAGTCAGAATGACGTCTTGCATCTTGTGTACAGCGAATTGAAGATGGAGCCTTGGCCCAAATATCTGTTGTCTAAACCAGAAACCCCAAAATATTGAGTGTTGACCTCTGAAGTTAATTCATTCAGGCTCTGAGTGGTGTTGGTCTAAATGAGGACTTCTCTTTAGGACGTGTGTGTTTGTGTTCGATCGTGTGGTGTGACATGTTATTGGGAAAACACACCAACACTGTTGAATTATCATTACCATTGAAACAGCATTTCTGAGTGAACTCCTTTTGCGCTGCGGTGCTGAAATGATTAATCAACTCACAAGTACAAAGTTAAAAGACCCCCATCTCTTCATCCTTTCTTTTGAGCAAGTGAAAGTATAATAAATGTGACCAGATTTACAGGCTGCTAACACTGTTCTTCACAGTAACGCTGGTTAATTTACTTCCAATAAAGCAGCAGTAGAAACTAAATCACTTTATGACTTCATATTCAGGCTGGAGCACCTTCATTTTTTTTCTTGACTTTTCCACTGAAGGTGGATTCAGCGGAGAGGAATTAGCACTTAATAGTTGGCTTTAATTTTCCCCCGTCAAGTGTTCTAATCTGTTTCATTACATTAACTCAGGTGATAAGGCCACTTATCAATTCTTTAAACGCTCCAGTACAGACCCATGTAGCTCCTAAAACTTGTATGCTTGAACTTATTGTAAATGCTGAAGCTTTGGTAAAGTTTTAATGTTGTTAATCTCTATGTGTTTGTCTTGTAATTACTTGGTCAAGTCTCACGTGTAAAACAGATTTTTAATCTCATTGGAACTAACCTGAATAAATAAAGAGCAATAAATAGATGTAGTGATGGGGATATTTTGTAATGGATAGTTTTCCCCTCCATTAAAAAAAACAACCATCCACACACATCCGTCATTTTAATAGAATATCTCCCTCCAGTCGAGAAACACAAAAATGACTGTAAACACTCGAACAAGCCACCGGGCCGGTAGGTGGTGATGCAGTCTACTTCAACCATCCATCAAATACCACAGAAAAACACTGTGGTCCAAGTATTGTATTGTCCAAGTGTGTATTGGCGATACAGACACCTGTGAATGCCAGTAATGTGATACTGTAACTTATCTGCAAACAACAGTTAGCATACGCTTGATGTCATAGTTTCCCAAACGATCCATTTTACATGTTAACAGTGGTACATGGAAACTGGAGTTTTTGAAAATCTCCTCTCTGGAAAGTGTTGTGTTTTAGTGACTTAAAATGCCATTTGCACAGAGGAAAAAGTTATTATTGCAAAATATCAACATTAGTGTGGATATGGCGTTAATGTGCCATACGTCAAAAGCTGATGAAAATGTAATTTATATATATTAAATACAGATTCCCTATTGAATTGGAAAGTTTTTGCAGATATAAGGACAGCAACAAGGACATATTTCGAGCAAGCTGTCTGCTGTGCACATGAAATACAACAGCCATTATTTATATATATATATATATATATATATATATCGGAGGACATATATTGGAGGACATCGAGGATTTTCATGTGTGCACGTTGTAGGGGAAGCATCCGGGATCCGAGGACTGTCAGTTACTGATAGGAACACGATAGAGCTGAGCTGATCAAAGGTTTGCCTCATGTAGTCTGGCCTCTTTGTTCCTGTCTCAAGGGATGGGGGAAGGGTGGGTGTATTGATGCTCTGCTACATCTGGTTCACACTTTGAGGGCTTCTCATCAATTCCTGCACACACACATATATATATATATATATATATATACACACACACACACTAGTCCACATCAGAAAACAAACACAAATTGAATGCACATGGCTTCACTTGAACGCACATCCATGAACATGTATGCTCATGACTCACTCATCCGAACATGAGAAGGCCCAATGGTTTGTCACATCACACATCCGTCACAGCCGTGTGCACAACACGTAGGTGCACGGAAAGCTTCAAACTGTGTAAAAGTGATATCACGCATTTCCCTGTCGTGGCTCCCAGAGAGACCTGCCAAGTCAGGGAGATGATCACCATGCCTGAGATTGCTTCTGAGTTTTGCCACTAATTATTTCATGGCGCCATTTGAACTGTCTGTTGAAATCCAATTATCAGCCGGTCTGTGTAGCTTACAAAAGCGTGGCAGCGACTAAAGGGAGGGGGGGACTGGGAGGGCTAAGAGGGAGATAACATGTCACAGGAAAACACACCGTCAGGCTGTGAGATATGATGGATTTCGTTGAGGGAAAAGCATCGTACAAAGATGTTTAGACACTTTAGCAAAGTGGAATGCGTCACGCACATGGGACCACATGAGTGTTAAAGCCTTGACTAGTGAGTCCCTGCTTGTACTCCTGATTGGCTGGACCCTTTGATGCACTCATATTTTAATTACCTCAGCCAAGGAGGTTATGTTTTCACTTATGTCTGTTTGTTTGTTGGTTGGTTTGTGAGACATAAACATCAGATTTTCACCAAACTTGGAGGAAGGATGGGTCAAATTCTGATGTGGATCTGGATCAGGGGGCGGATCCTGGATTTTCCTGGATCCTGGATTTTCCTGGATCCTGGATTTTCCTGGATCCTGGATTTTCCTGGATCCTGGATCACTATTCACTACATCTTTTTTTTTCTTTTAATAATCATTTTGTCCCATAATTTGATATGGACAATACACATCAATGAACATCAAAGTACACAATTTAAATCTGTCTGTCTTCACTCGCCAGAATAAATTAAAGCACAAAAATACACAACAAATATTTACAAAATAAAGATTCATAAATACACTTGTTTACAATGGGCCACAGTTTCTGAGGCTTGAGTCTCCAGAAAACTGTTAATCGTAGGTCTACAGCCAAGACTCACGTAGCTTAGCCTAGTATAAAGAATGGAAACAGAGAGAAATAGCTACCATGGCTCTATCCAAAAACAAAAGTGTAGAAATTACAGTTCCCAACAGTACCCTCCTTTTTTAAAACGCCTTTCTACAGATGAATTAATTAACATATAATAAGATATTTTTAGATCTTTAAATCTGGTACGTTGATTTTGTCACATTCAGGACAAGACAGGATAACTGTTGTTTGAAGTCTTTATGCTAAGCTGAGATAACCAAATACTGGCTGTAGCTTTAGGTTCACCTCACAAATACGAAAGTAGATTTTATGTTCTTATATTTTGCAACTCTCAGCCAAAAAAGTAAATAAAATGTCAAAGAGGAGCCAACCTAACTTATAATACGGTGTCAAAGTGAAAGGACGCCTCTGGACATCTCTGTCGTCGATTAAGAACTGAAAAGATGACAGGATGTAATTTGAAAAGTGTAAACTTTGCAGCGGAGAGTAAAGCACATAACTTGTTTTAAATTGATCCCTGTGGTAGCAGGCTGCATCATAATCACGCAGAAACAGCCTAAAACTAACAATCAAGTGCACCTCGACTGAAACTGTGCCCCTCTGTGAGATCTCTATTTGTGTTGGCGGCACCTTCTTGATGTATGGAGCTTGTGCACAGTGTAGGTGGCCTAATGCATGCTCACTTTCTCTCTCTCTCTCTCTCTCTCACACACACACACACACACACACACCCCACCTTTAAATCAGTTTATCACGCTTGGACATGGCTGGGGTCCCTGCAGGTAGCCCCCGGATTTTCAGACAGATGGAGCCAGAGCCGCCCTCAGATAAATAAGTAAATAAAACTTGGCCTAAGGCAGGTCTCATCAAGTCTGATTCTTCTAAATGAGTGTGGCTGACAATCGATCTACCTAGATGACTCCAGACTGTCTCCGTCTCAAACCTGGGAATCATGCTGGGACGGAATCCGAAACCCCTGCTCAGCAGGAATGTCAGAAATAGACGCTCACTCAAATCGCTCTTTCCAATCCTCAATCTCTCAATCTTTTTTTAACCGAGGTGTGTTAACTCTCCCTGCTGTCGTTCCTCTCCTCTGCATCTCCAACGCCCCCCCCCCCCCCATCAGCGTCTCACACCTTCCTCCTTCCTCACCCTCTTTATTTACACCTTAACAGCTCTCTCTCTCTCTGTTTGGCCATTTTTAACGGTAGAGCAGAAACATCTGCACACTTTCATGACTCATTAGTCATTCTAGGAGTGATTATTTAATAAGTCGAGAGCACTCTGATGCTGCCACCACCGTCAGCATCCACCTTGTTGTATATTCACCCTCCCTTTTCTTTCCCCGCTGGCGTTTCTTTTCTTGGTGCTTTGAGCATTTCATTTCTTCCTCTTTCATTCCCACACTTTGATTCCATTTCCCGGCACAGTTATCACAGCGCGGCGTCTTTCTCCTTCTCACTGTGTCCTTTCCATCTTTTCCTCCCCTGTCAAAATCGGGTTTTCTCCGGCCGCTGTAGTTCCAATTCCAATTTCTGCTCAATTTATTCGCTGTACTGTGAAGCTCCTCATCTTGTCTCTGTCTCTCATCACTTAAAGAAAAAAGAAAAGTCATTTATTTGGAATATTTCTGTCTCTGTTTCTTTCCATGCCATTCACAATCTGGGAGATTTTGTCAGTGCTAAACTATCGTCAATGTGCACACACTAATGTCGCTGCCAGTTTTCTGTATTTTCATTTGTGTGTCACCAAGACCAACTTTCTCTCTCCTCCACTTCAGGCATTACTAAGACATATTACCCACGATTCACTCATTTATTCCATGTATAAAAGAATCAAGCCAATATGGAACGTGCAGAAGAGATTATTGTAAAAGTGAGGTGGATAATAATAGTGCACTTTGTCAATATTATCACTCTAGATGATTTCTGTGTAGATATTGTAGTGAAACATCGTTATAATCTATTTTATAGAAGTTTAATTATCTCATTTCTCATTTGTTTCTAACCTTTATAGCATTAAGACATTATGTTTCATTAAGTACAAATTAGTTGAATATCTCGCTATACTGTAATGACTGTTTTCATTCCACAGTCACAGACACTACTCATCAACCACAACAACAAGTAGCATGTTCCTGCTATACAGGAGGCTGTTGTATTGTCCTTGTTTCATCCCTTTACTCTATTGGAGCTTGTTATATGTAAAGTACAGATTTGGAAAGTCTAAGCTGTATGATTACATTATTTTATTCATGTCTGTGACAGCCAGCAGGAGGTCAGTCAGCTTGACTGAAGAGCGATATAGTGCACACGCCCTAACAATATCCTAACACGCATCACTATGTTAACACAGCACTGAGTCTCAGTGAAGCCACACAGGGCTCCTAGCATGGCTGTGGTCTCGTGTCTTTCAGCCTTTTGCAGTTCACATCTTTATTTGAATATAACCCCCTAAATGTTTCATACAAACATGATTTGTCTCCGCCGCAAAATGACTTCACATGTTGTTAGCTGTCACAGTCAACAGCATTTGACTTTTTTTGCTGTTTTCTTTCCACCAAAACAAGCCCCCCCCCCCCCCCCCCCTCCCATTCTAGGGTGTGGTTTTGGACGTAATTTTCTGTCGAAGCCAACTGAGCTTGTGGGAAAACTAAACATGCCTGATGGGAAACCTAAAGGCTTTCTTGTTTTTTAGTGTCAGAAACTCTATTAGGTGGATAGCACAGCCAACCTGACTGAACCAGATATCATTTAAAAACAATGGGTTCAGGTCAGGTACCTACACTCTACCCCACACACATTATTGTTCAGGGGCACCATCACTGCATCCTTGGCAACCAACGCCCAATGTGATTGTGACTGGTTTAAAGAAACACAAACGATCCAGAGGGTTTTTCTCTGCCCACAGCAGAATGATATTAGCTGCAGCCAGACTATTCTCCAGCGCTGACACACAGCGCTGTGGTGAAAGGGCACACTCCAGTCTGTCTGAGTCCTCACTGGGTCAGAGGCTCCCTCTCAGGTGCTCCAAGCACCGGGCCAGACATCCCGCCCCCACAAACATGATACAAACACACCATCTGTCTGTCTGCTCCCTGCTGATTTGGATGTGTGTGTGCACACAAAGTATCATCATTATCATCGTGTGTGTGTGTGTGTGTGTGTGTGAGAGATGTCGACTGATTTAACTGTCCATCAAAACAGCAGATTATTCCCACCGCTGGGCTTTAATGTGTCAGTGTGTTTGTTTAGTAGATAATTTTAAGAGCATATAAGTGGATTAGATGGAATTTTTAACCTGAAAAGCTTAGATATTTGATTGGACATAAACACTGGAAAATGTCAATAAATTGGGTTCGGACATTTTCCAGTGTTTGCCTTTCACAAATGGAGAACGCAGCAGGAGAGTGTCCAGATCAGACACATTCACAACAATAGGAAAATGATCATCAGTGGTGCCTGAGTGGAGCACACAGCATACAGACGGAAATCAGTCGTTTTATTAACAGCACATCAACACTGCCGTTGGCCCCGTATCACCACAAGCTGCTCGAAATCTTTCTTACCATCTTCAAAGTGTATACATTTTACTCAGGGGGGCTAGCAGGAAAATGTCTGGAGCAACTGACTTGGACATTTGCGCTCTAGAACCCCTCCAGAAAATATCAGGGGTTAGTGCAGTCTGGAGTTTAGTGCATGTCTGAAAGCAACTTTGGTGTCACATGGGGGTATCTGAATATCTGTCCTTATTCCACAGCTCTCATCCCTCTGTTAATCAGTCTGGTCTCTTTGTGTGGCTGAATGGTATGACAAGGGAGGAGGACTGGAGGAAGGGAGAGTTTGGCAGGGTAAAGAATGGAATATTTGCTGTTTTTAGTTATTGCATGATATATTAGAGGGCTTTGTGACCTAACATACAGACATTACCTTCCTGATCAAGGTTCATGGGTCTGTCATGAATCATCCTGCATGTCCACCGGGATAAAACTATAATTGCAGTTTGTATTTTTTCATAAAGACCATATCCGCATGATGCAGTGTGACTTCAAGACATAAACCATAGTATTTACTTATCACTCTGCACTCCACCAACACAACTTCAAGGCTGCAGGTCAAGAGCCAAGCTCCAACTCACTCATGACACTTCATCTGATAAAATCCTGCTGATCAATTGACCACCACTGTGTTTATTCTGATGGGGGGGGGGATCTGGTGCAGGGTTGATAGCGCGAGTTCACTGACGGACTCCCAGCCCCTTGCCCCGGCATGATTCAGTGTCCCTGCTCCACTGACTTTGATTAACTGAGGAGTCTTTACAGCCTGCAGTCAACAGCGAGGATTTACTGAATCCCAGATGCCGAGAGAGAGAGAGAGAGAGGGAGAGAGAGAGAGAGAGAGAGAGAGAGAGAGAGAGAGAGAGAGAGAGAGAGAGAGAGAGAGAGAGAGAGAGAGAGAGAGAGAGAGAGAGAGAGAGAGAGAGAGAGAACAGCAATGTGCGCGAAGGAGAGCGGAAATACAGTGCGGAGTGGAGTGACAGAGAAAAGAAACAATGTAGAGAAGAGAGGAAAAGGGTGAGAGCGGAGTGGAGGAGAAGTACAAACCTGGCTGCCAGTCCAGTGAAATATGTCCTGCTCTCAGACCTGCCTTAATAAACTGATAAGATCCTTTCACCACAAACACATTATATATACAAAGTATATAGAGTGTGTGTAGAAGGATGTGGGTCACACACCTGACATAATAATGAACCATTATAACCTTTTTTTATGATTCTGAATCATTATTTTGTGTTTTTAAATTAAAAAAAGCATCTGGAGGTGACACCTTGGACTCTGGGAACTTCTAATGAGCATTCATTTCGATTATAAAAGTAAATGTCATTGAAAACAGATGTTTGTCCTTCATCCACACCCTCACCGTGGGGATGAGTAGACTGACAGTCTTTTTTCTTTCATGTGACACCACTTCACCACTCTGCATTCTTAAACTCCTGTGTACAAGATGTCGGAACTTTTTTTCTTTCCCTGTGCACTCGTCTCAAGACGCATTTAAATTCCAGGCGAAGACAAGCAGGCGGCCAAGGAGACCTTGATGTGCCCAGAACAAGTTTAACATTTGCCACCATATAAAGTGGCTTTGCAGCTCGGCAAATGAAAATTGCCTGGCCGCCCTTCCTGCACGTACAAAGCTTTCTGTCACCTCATTTTTCAAGAGAATCTCTCCCTCCGTCCCTCCCTCCTTTCTCTTCGGTACAGTATCTCACCCTTTCACAAGATCTTTTCTCATCTTTTCTTCTCTGTTTCTCACCCTCGCTCTTTTTCAATTCACATGTACGAGATGACCTTGTCTTTTCCAGCCACAGAGAGCAAGACAAAAAGCATTTAACAAAACAAATGAGTGATAGTCGATTCCAGCCTTCTCTTGACCAGGGTGCCTGCTGTTGTTGGCGGGTGGTCAGCTGCATTTTATCAATAAGGGAGAGCGCAGTGGTTTTCAGCTGTAAGTAATAGGTTTCTATATAGTTTTCGGCAGCCCTAAAGCTTATTCCTGCTCTGCACCATCACACTGCTCAGCAATGCCATCTCTGCTTTGTGCGGTAGAGCCTGGTGTTCACCCTCTCTCCTTTGTCTTTTCAGAAAATCATGTTTATTTCCAATTGAAAATTTTTTGCAAAAAAAGCCAAGAAATGAAAACATCGATTCCACCCCAAGCACTTACTTAACGCACAGTGAGCGATGTGTGGGTTTATACGTGCACGCTGTGCAGTAAAACACTTAACTTTAATTGACAGCACTTTTCAGCTCTGTGGTGATAACGCCTGAACAAGCATGGCCTCATCCTTGCTTTTATTCTCTCTCTCTCGTCCTTCCTTTCATCCCTCTGTCGGTCTTTGCCCAACTCCTGATTAACTGCACTCTTCATGTGAGCACGACGAGAGCGTATTAATCATATTCTGCATTTCTATAGCACCTTTCCACATAACAGTAACAGACAGTTTTACATCATAATATTCATATATATGTATCAGTAAAACATTATTGAGAGAATGATGAGAAACTGAGACAGTAACAATGAAAAGCATTGTTTCACATTTCTTTTTTTCTTTAGTTTTATTGTTACATTCCTTGTGTATCTTTGACTCCGTTAAGGTACCTTTCGTTGTCCTGCGTTTTCCTGATGTGCTGCTCGACTGTATATTTTGAATTCAAACACATCATTACAGGTTAAACACAGACTCTTCCCCCTACGTCCAAATGACTGTTAGATTTTCAAATTAAAAGTGACAGCCGTGCGTCTGCATTTGGGTCCTCATCTGATTCCAAAAGTAACATGGAGGGATGATGCATATCCTGTCCGCGCAAATTTAAGACCTGAATCAGGCAATACAGATTTTTTATCTTGTAATATTTCATAATGATGACATTATGACATAATGATGAGTAGTTGATCTAAATAAGCTATAGATGTTTTTTCTAATCGTATTGGTTAAGCAAATGTATTAATATACTATAAGTTGTCATCATCTTACATAGTGATATCAATCCTACTTTATCATTGATTATTTTTCGATCTATATAAACTTTAAGTTGTGTCTCTTTAGCCATAGGATGCAGAGATGCCTCAAAAAAGGCACTATGAAGAATGCAATTTTCTGATTCCATTGTGACTTACGTCACTTATCATATGGTATTATATCATCAGGATTAATCATCTGATCAATATAAACTTTAGGTTGTCTCTCGAGCTCTATTATTATATCTCAGAAAATATGTATTTTTAACGTTGACCTTTGAATTAAAGTAATTCATTTGCACATACCCTCCCAAGTAATAATCCCTCCAACCACCAAGACTGAGTAATTTTTCTCACACACGCACTAAAAAAACAAAACAACCCTGCTTCCCCTCACACCAGCATGTAGGGTTATAAAATAGAACCAAAAGCATCCAAGTGTGTTGAGTGGAGACGTATGCACAGATGCATGCACTAATGAGTTTCTATCATGTGCACGCACGCAGATGTGTGTTTGAGTGCGTGTCTCCAGACTCTCTCACGAGCATCTGTCGTTCCTCATGTCATTCTCCACTCTACTCACACTCCACAAGTGCACAGGTACATTTGCATTCCCATTGGTGTTTTGTACACTGCACATTCAGTGTTCATAATATCGCAGACTTCATTATAATGCAGAACTCTCGGAAGGTCTCCTCCCTCATAACTGGCATCTTCCTCTGCCTCTCAGGCGGTATAAGGAAAATCTTATTGCCTGAGTGTGCGCAGTGCATGAGTGTATGTGCATGTGTGTGTGTGTGTGTGTGTGTGCATGTGTGTGAGTCCTTGTGATGGAATGAAACTGTCTCTGGCGTGTGCTGTGTCTAAGCCCATATGGTGGGCTCTGAATCAGATGGCAATTTCTTCATTTTTGGGAGCCCAGCCACAGTCTCACACTGGTCTTCCAGCTTTCCTTCTCCTCCAAGCATATACATACATAACAGGCCCGGCAAAGCATCAGGGGAAATTTATGGTTGCGTAAGATTTTGGTTCCCTATCAACTCCCCCCTTCTCTCTATTTTCACACCCTCTTTTTCCTTACTTCGTCTTCCTCTGAACAACCCACCACCTCTTTCATCCCCTCACAACCTCTGCCATCTCTCTGGTCTCCTCTCTGGTGTTTGGGCTCATCAGTGTGTTATCAGTGACTCATCTGGATTGTCTTCCGCACAGTGTCTTCATTTCTGGCCCACAGCTTCTTCTTTTTATTTTCTCCTGGCAGAAACCGAGGAGTCCTGCTGTTCCACCTTGAACAGGTTTTATCAGCCGGAGTGTAGCCACCCACTCATACATTGTTTTCATCTAAGTGCTTTTATACTGCACCTCCCAAGCATCGGCAAGAAACAGAAACCACAGTGAGGATGATGTATTCAATAAGACTGGTGCAAATGCAGAAATGGCCCCATTTGTGCAGAAAATTTTGAAGCACTAAAGCCGTTTATGTTTGACGCAGTGTGACAGGTTGCTTACTAAAAACCTTGGTAATATCATCCTGGAAGGAAAATAGTCTTTTGTCACCTGAAGGGTAGCCTCATTTTTCACTCTAAGGGACTTATCCATAGACACTGATGGGACTAACTCCCCCTGTGAAACCTGTGCCATTGTGTGTATGCCTGAATGAGTGTGTGTGTGTGTGTGTGTGTGTGTGTGTGTGTGTGTGTGTGTGTGTGTGTGTGTGTGTGTGTGCGCGCCCTCATACATGCTACAGGAACAAGAGCCGTGTGTGGTGATGGAGTGACGGACAGGCAGCCTGAGTGATTA
Source organism: Verasper variegatus (assembly GCA_026259375.1). NCBI lineage: Eukaryota > Metazoa > Chordata > Actinopteri > Pleuronectiformes > Pleuronectidae > Verasper > Verasper variegatus. The sequence goes on along the minus strand of CM048046.1, from coordinate 8,827,572 downwards.
ATGAGCCCACTTAATAATGCATCCTGGTGAGGGGAAGAGTGACGGAACAATTTGAGAGGAGCGAGGGAAATAAAAGTAAAAGAGAGAAAAAGAACATAGAAATTGTGAGTCGTGGATACAGATGGTGGCAGACGTTGATTGGCAGCTAAATTTTTTCCAAATATAGACGGGCAGAACAAGGTGGAGGGTGAGCGGAAACGACAGATGGGACCAGACCTGACTTCTCCAAGACAGGCTGCAGGTCGGGCTTCTGAAGTTGTTACTGACAGGGACAGAAAACAAAGTGCAACAGCTTGGCTCTGGATCTTTCTCCGGTGTGTCTGTGTCTATGTCTGCCTGTCTGTCTGAAAGCAGCAAGCTGTCTGTCTCCTGCTCTGTGTGTCATAACTACAGTATCTGTGACAGGCTTGGTAGGGATCAGTGCACTCGTCTGACATTTGGAGATCTGGCTGGATCTCTCCAGCTGGTATTAAACACAGCAGGAGAGCTCACACTCGCTCTGTTTGGAGATGTTAGCACTTAAATGTTGAGTGACCAATGACAGTCCACTAATCCCGCTCTCTGTAGTTACTGTTGCTACCTCTGTCAGTCTTTCTGTAATCGCACCCACATGTGCATTTTACTCTGATAACAATGTTAAATGTACCACTTCATTTTTTTAAATGGGTCTTAAGTTACTCATGAAAGTAAACAAAATCTTCTCATCTCTAGCCAAACATTGTGGATTTTGTCAACTGACAGTACGACTGTCACATCTTATTGGCAAATCTTATTAACTACAGCGTAGGATAAAATAACATTATTTTATTATTTATGCTGCAACCTTGAGTTGTGTTTTAAATGTTTCTTGCTAATTAGACTCAAACCAGAATCCTCTGAGATCATAAATACATGTAATATTAATACTGATGCTACAGCAACATAGCTCAGTCAAAAAGTCAGTATCTCCACCACCTAATAAGGAACAGCATGGTTTGAGGAGGTTATGTCTTTACTGCTGAGCTGATTTTGGGTGGAGCACAGGCCATTTACTATTCGAGCAGCAAGGGGCTGATCAAGGAATTAGTTTTAATTTCATTTAACATTGCATTTGTTGGGGAAATTTTCAACATGAAATCTATATGAAAAAAAAAACTTCATGTGTAGAGTGTTAATATCTATGAACAGGTTGCAGATCCCGATAATGATCTGGATGTATCTGGCCTCAATACATGTTTATACCATATGGTGAGATAGTGGCCAATCAGGCTTGGCAGAGGTATTCGCTCTCCCAGGTCCCTTCAAGTAAAGTAAAGAATAAGAGTCAAGCAAACATGAAATGAATGTTATTACCTCCAACATATGTGATGAAAGATTCAGAGGATTCATATGGAAAAACTACTTTATTTTTATAATGAAAGAGAAACACACACACACACACACACACACACCACACACACACACACACACACACACACACTTATATTTACAAAACTAGGATTCTTACAGTCCTACAGTAGAGATACAGTCGATGGATAACGAGGCATCACAAAGGGAAAGAAGGGCACGGATCTGGCAAAAACAGAGGTCAGAGCCTCTGCTATATGCTCGAGAAGAGGCCCATGCAGACAAAAGAGGAAGAAAAGGTTATTCAGCTGTTCCACTTTGAATTCATCGTGAATGTGTGAGCTTCAGAAAAGGCCTCAATGTAATATTAATCAATAGCAGAGTAAGGGCACTTAGAGAGAGGTGAGGAAATAATAGATGGAGTATATAATAGTATAGTCACAGTAAACATAGCCCTGACCCTGCGAGCACACATAAGGACCTGCTACTGATGAACTAACGATTTGAAGAAAAGAAAAAGAGAGGGTATGAAACTGGCTCAGTATTTCATTTGAAGAAGAATCCCTTGTGTTTTCATCGTGGTTGGGTTTTAAACTGTATAATGAAAAAGCCAAAGCAGCAGTCCAGGTAGAATTTCTGTATCCATGCACAGATTAATTGGAGATTTATGAAAGCTGCAATACAACAAACACAAACTGTCGTTTAGCTTCATTTTTAATAACCCAGACTTTACTCTCCAGTGTAATGTCAGGTCTGTTGTGTATCTCCCATCTAATTAGAGCTGGCCCTGTGAATGTGATGGTGTGAATCATTAGTCAGAGGTCCAGCTCTGTTGTTAAATAGGCATGTTTATTCCCCTTTGTCACCAACAACAAAGCAACCCATGAAAGAAGCTTCAGGGTTTCAACGAATTCAGTATCACTGTAAAATGAGCAAAATATCCCAAATAAAGACTTTGGATACAAAGTATACAAAACATCTGAAAAACAACACAGAGGAGACGATACCTCCGGCTTCGAGGTTATTGAATGTGTTTTCTTGTTCCCTTCATTTAAGGAAGCCAGCCTTTTCTGTAAACTCTAGCATACAATGAAAATCAACTCACCGAGGTTTTCTTGAGTCATATCATCATTAATCTCGACAAAACGATTCTGCATTTTAATTTAGAGAATCTGTAGGCAGGGGAGGAGATTTTGGGGGCTAGTTTGACCAATCACGTGTGAGAAGGCTTTGGCTGCCATCAGTCTATGTGGAGACCAAATACATTGTTTATCAGCTTATCTATCTGCAATTATAATAATGTTTAAACTCGCTAGTTGTGGAAAAAAACTCATTCTCCATTCTCACATCTCAATGTGCTGGTCAGACTGTGTAACAGCAAATTGAAGCCTCAAGCCCCAAAACATTTGCCCCCGGAGACTAATTTGTCATCAAACGATGAACGATGGGCTCCAAAGTTGTCTTCATTAATGTCAAAGTAATGTTAGAGTTAAATGACAGTTAGCTACTTATATAGCTGCATTCAAATGCTTGTTAGATGGCACAGAAATAAGCTAAGAAAAAAGTCATAGAAGGCCTTAAAAAGTTGACACCAGTTTGCAAAAATTGCTGATTACCTGATTTTAAGCATTTTACACAAGTAAACTAACCCATAGTAGTTTATTTTTCCTATCTTAATAGGACTAAATGATTTGTTTAGTTATATGATTTGTATCTGTCACATATACTGTGAATGCACAACAAACTCCTACACACACGTTTAAATCAGCTTCAGCTTCAGCGGTGGCTCAGCAGAGCTGTTTGGTACGAGGTCAGTGTCTTTGTCCTTGACTGCATCTACTGAGATTGACTCAGAGTGACCAGCGCTGCTGTAACTGACACTGGCTATCTGTTTCCAGCATCTCCACTACCAGCCACCAGACCCGCCTCCTCCTCCTCCTCCTCCTCCTCCTCCTCCTCCTCATCCTCCTCCTCCTCCCCCAAACTGCTCTCCTGTCCTCGGCCCCCGCTCGGCCCGCCGTGTCTCCGGAGATGTCACATTCATTATTTACACTCAGGGTTTCTGGGGCCCCACGGCGCTGGCTGACTTACCTCATTTGGTCTCTATCCCTTGGCTCTTGTGACACACGCTTATTACAGTAGCAAATAGTCAAATTCACAAAAATAAATGCACAGATTTATTTACATTAACATAAAATGCAGGAAATTAATTCAGCCTTGTTCGCCTCTGTTTCCATTTCTTGTTTCCTTTCTCGCTCTAGGCTGTTGTAGCTACACAGATAAAACTGAAGACTGCAGAAAACTGCAGTATAGGTCATAAATCCCGCCTCCTCCATGTTGGAGGATGGGACATGGACCAAACTAAAAAGTCAAAGTAAACTTCATATACATTTTTCTCAAGGTTTCTGTCATTTAAGTAGTTCTTATCTCGTTGATGTTTAATCAAGTTTACATTTTTCCAGTAAGTTTGTTTTTAATTAGTTATTTGATGCTATAAAAACAAGATGAAATGTTATGATTGAAAGCAGAAACTCATGATTGGTCGATCATTGGTTGCATGATTCTATGGGACCTGGCTACATCCCCTGATCGCTACTATGCAGACTCTGGTTCCAAATGTGCAAGATGGCAGCGTTCGTCTATGTGGTATTCTAGCTTTATTTCTGGATAGTAGGAGGAAGTGGATACCCTTAATCACAGTCAGAGCTTCATCACACCCACATTATGAAACTGTAAAGAGAAGAATGAACTGACAACCCTGTAACCTGAGGCCCTGTCGAGAGAAAAGGAGGAAAACAAAATCCCATGAAAAGGAATTCCTATGAGTGACTTATCCAAGTCTACAGCGTGCATTAGAAAACCCTCACGAGGCGAATGTGTTGATTCCAGTTTCCTTTGTGAACTCACACTCTCTCCCTCTCTGTTCGTCTGTGTCCAGGTGCAGCAGGATGCAGGGTGTACTGCCTGTGTGTGGACTGCAGCCCCTGCTGGCCCTCCTTCTGCTTCAGACTGCAGTCTGTGGTGAGTACTCATTAGACTGGAGGCCGTCCCCGTCACCTGAGCCTCAGTGTGCTGTACAGAACTTCACATGATTCTACCAAACATTTCCAGCCAGTAACCTCTGGTCTCTCGCGCAAGTGATCTGCCACACAAATCATCAGCTGCTTTCGGACATGCACTGAACTCGATAATCTGGAGGGCCTGTATGTGAGAATGGTGGGATTTTGCTCCTGCCAGCCCCCTGGTAAAACCTTTGGATTGTGTTTGAATGAGCCCATATGCGAACAGAAGGAGATTGTGCGGAGAATGCACCGCGAGCGAGTGGGCACGTAAATTTCATTTCTAACAAACAAAAGACAAAAGAAAAAAAGGAGTACAAATGTCTCCTGATGATAAAGAGAGCTTTCACAATAAGAGCCGACCCCAGTGTCCACGTGCTGTGAACAAAAACACATTAAACATTTATTCATGATATCTCATACGCATCGGCTGCTAGTTCAGTTCTTACCCAGCTCTTGACTGCATCTTCCCAAAAATGCCCCAAACATCTGAAAATAAACTTCTGAAAATCTGTATTTGAATTCTAAATTGTACTTTTGCAACTTGTGCACCCCTCATCATGCAACTTTAATACATGAAGCACCTGGGATCAAAATACCATCGAGTATGGCCCTGTTATATATGACTTCCATACCAACCTTGATGCACACAATGAGACAAATGATGCTTTCGCTGCGATTCATCTGGGATGAATGTCTGCAGCGCAGGGGGAGGACACAGGGATGAGAGGCAGGGTGATGTGTGAGTAAGGTAATCATCAAACAGCAAGCAATCACTGTGCTGTAGGCTGAGCGCTCCAAGTGAGAAGCATTGAGAAACTTTAGCTGCCACATTTGTTCAGATAATTTAATTCACAGGTAGCTGTTTGTATGGTCTGTGTCTTAAAGCTTAGAAAATCATTAAGATTCCAGTGTACGGTCAACAAATTGAATATTTTGTTACCTTCTTATACATTATACATACAATAACAATCAATTTAAAATCTGTCCTGTGTTCAGTTGACACAAATGTGGGTGTCGTTTGGTCTTCATTGTGGACTGTGGCTTGGTAACAGCTGATTCAACTGTGGAGAAATAAACCATTGAGAAAATCTGAGAAAATCTCAGTGTTTGATTTTCTCCCCTTGGTTTTTCACACTGGTTAAAAATGAGAAAGAAAACTGATTCACACAAACAGAGAATTCTCAAGTACAATAGAACAACACTGTTCTAACTTTGGCAGAAAAAATATGTCTTCATGCTGCTGCTTTTCAGTCATAGAGAGAAGTCTGTTGGGAAAATGCTCATGAAACTTTTAGATGTGTATTTTTGAACTACTACAACAACCCATCCATCCATTATCTATAGGTTTATCCTTTGAGGGCTGGAGCCAATCCCGGCCAACATTGGACAGCTCGCCAGCATATCACAGCTCCAACAGACAATTTAGAGTCTCCAATTAACTTAACCCCATTCTGCATGTCTTGGATCTGTGTGAGGAAGAAAACCCATGTAGACAAAGGGAGGACATGCAAACTCCACAGAGGGAGGCTCAGGCCGCCCTGGGATTTAAACTTAGAACCATTTTACCACCGTGCCACCTACTAACTAAATCAGTATAGCCAAATTATAGAAAACAGATGAACATGTATCGGACAGCAAAATAATGACTCACCTGATCTCTAAAAAGGAATGGTCAGAATTGTGATTCGTGGCCGTTCTCTGTTGTACCTGTCGCATCACATGTTAGACCTGGTCACGCTGATGTAACAGAGTCGATACCTCAAACTACTGCACTTGCAAAAATATGGAAAACAAAATTATGAAGCTCACATTCATGCAGTCAGACCTTTTGAAATGGAATCTCATTAAAACGAGCTTTGATTCGGCTGAAAAGCTGAAGTTTAGGATCTTAATCCTCCTATTATGTGTCAGTAAATTGTCCAAACTCTGGAGAGAGACTTGACATTTAGAATCTTTCTGTATATCTGTTTTACTGACTTCTTTTAAACCCTCTCTTTTACTGAGAAGGTCAGTGTGGCAGAAGCACATGATGGGGTATACAGGAAAGAATGTCTCGCCGTCTTACAGTTACTTATACAGAAACATGTGTGTAACTCATTCTCACTATCAGTACGTCTGGTTGTTCCACAGTCTCCCCTGCCCGTCTCTTTGGCAGTTTTATCCATCCATACCACAGAGCTCTGCAGGGAAGAGAACACAAGGATTCACATCCTTCAGTCCGTCTTTGCCTTCCTTATTCTCTCCTTGTTCTCTTTTCCTGGGTATCTGCATGTGTTGGTGTGTACGTATAGGGCAGACTGCACGCCTCCTCGTTGCTCCCGTCGGCCTCCCCAGCGGTCTGCTCCTCTCTGTGTTGTATTGTTTCTGGCTTCTTTTGCGGCAAAAGTTGTTGTTTTTTTAAATCCACCGACCTGGCACTGGGGCCTTTCTGTGACTCAGGGCCTCAGATTCACAGTCAGAGATGATGAAAATACAGCCAACTCCTCTGTCTCTCTCTGCGTGGGTATATGTTTGTGAGGAAACCCTCAGGTTACATCTGCCAGGTGGTTTAGGCAGCCAATTTGCAGAGCAGCAGAAGCGTAACACACACAAACATATACACGCACACGTACACAACACTCTGCTAGGAGCCTGACAACACACATACATGTGCCTGTCAGAGAGTGTATGTCATGCAAATACTCCCTGCTCCTCTGCTCGGGAGGAGTTTAGTTAACGTCTCCTGTTCGCGCTTTCTTCCTCAACCTTCCTGCACATTGTACTTTTTTTGTTTCTGGCTGAGCGACCCTGGGAATAGTCAATGGGAGGTAGAGGAGTAGAGGAAGGCTTGGCACTGAGGCTTACCCCATGACACTTTGCTTGACAGCCCAGAGATTGGAAAGCGGGTGGCCATGAGGGGGAGTAGGACAGATTAGGGGCGAGCCTTTTGCTCGGATGCGTTTGGGTTGCTGATCACGTGGGCATTCCTGCACGTTTGGTACATGCTCTTCTGTAAGTAGCTATGAATTTAAGATGTTGCATGTTACACAAGATTTACGTGTCATTATACTTCAGAAGGTGCAGAATTAGTCACAGCAGCAGCAGGGAGCTCCTGACATGGCCTGGTTGGGAGTCGGCTCAGACAGGGAGAGAGCTGCAGTGGCCAGGAAAAAGAGGAGGAGGAAAGAGGAGGGTGTCCCGGTCCGAGACAGGTTTGAGGGATGATTAGAGTTTATGTAAATGATTGGAGAATTGGGGAAACTGGGAAATGAGAAGATGGGAAACAGAGGAGTAACAAGGAGGGGGTGAAAGAGGCAAAGTCACTTAAGCACTTGAAAATCCCAGAGGCTGCAATAATAACCGTCTCCTTCACAGACATTCATGCTCTGCAGGTAAATTTCCGACTCTCCCTTTTTCATCCTTCAGGCAAATTTCATCCCTCATTTACGTAAAAGTAAAGTCGATCACCAGTCAATCACATGTCACCTGTAATCACACAATGCCTTTCGAAATCGCTCCCTCATATCCAGCAGAAAATGAATGGGGGCAAACTTTTGTGTTGCCGAGGGCCACATTCAGCAGGTCCTCACTGTAATTATCAAGCGAACATCAAGCGAATTGTCGAGGCGGTGCGATTGCATCCCGAGTTAATGGAAAGACATAATTAGATGCAAATTCACCCTGGGCAGCACAAATTGATTTAACTCGTATGCAAAAAAATAAAAAATGATGGGAGTTAGAAGTGCATTAGAAAATGTGCACATATCCCTGGGCTTCATGAGTGGGCTTCATAAACCTACAGAGTGAATGTAGAGAATTTGAGTCTCTGGTGGGATCTGAGACCAGTCAGAGGCCCCAAAAATAATTTGAATAAAACCCCACAGGAACACTCCCACTTACACAGTTACTGTCCAGATGTGGTCAAATTTGTGCAAATGATACGATGCAACAATTTGACTTTGCTTTCTGTCTGAACACAGTTTCCATATTTGAGTATATACTATATTCCATGGTTACAAATGTTACTCTTGTCCAATGCAAGCTTAGTGGAAAACGTTGACTGTCAACATTTAGACAAACAAGGTCCACGTCTGTCTGCTTAGTGTTAACAAAAACTAACTGGTGAACAAAAACAGAACAGATCTTTCTGATGGTTGTTCTTTCTCAGGTGGTGTTATGCAGAAGGCCTGTTCACTATCTGGGTTTAGATACGAGCCCCTAGGTTTCAGATAACATTGATTCAGTTATATTTAGGGAAGATTTTTACCAGTAGTCTATAAACATGACAATTAACTTAAAGGGCAATTGTGGGATTTTTTTCAACCTCGGCGCTATGTTTATAAATGTGGGTGTGTAAATGAATAGTGCTTACAAAATCTTTTTGAATTGGTCTAGTTCATCTGCTGCTGGACAATAGCGACAGTCCGCTTTGCTAAGAGTCCTTACAACATTAGACATCAAATTTCGACTTGGGTTGTTGGAAGGGGAAATGTGAGTGATCATATATAGAACAATAACCAATTAAGAGCTTATATTCTGCAGATGCATGCATGGGGATGTTTTTTCACTAACTTGCACTGTTAAAGTGAGAATAACAGAGAATGTGATAAAGTAGGTGGAAGGGGAAGTAACACTGGATTGATGGGGAAAATAGAGGAGAAGATGAGTAAGAGAGGAGACAGCGAGTGAGATGAAGGTAAGAAAAGACAGGAAGGTATGGAAAGAAGATATATAGCACTGAAGAAAACATCAGGTGGTTGAGAGGAGGCGGAGAATTGTAAAGGAAGGAAGGTAAGGGAGTAAGGAGGAGGCGGGTGGGAGTTGGAGGGGATGGTTTTGGGGAGAAGATCGCAAACCAGACAATGTCAGCATGGAAACATCATTTCAATACCCTGCATGATGTTTGTTTGACAGACCTGCTGTGTTTAGACAGGCAACATGAAAACAGTGTGTGTGTGCACTTCCTGTAATGGAAAGGCAGTGAAACACAGACCAGTGATCAAACATAGTAGAAAGAAGCAGGACACCCCCCCCCCCATTCAATTTACATTATACACTACGCAGCCTCAGATCTGTTCTTTGAAGAGGCCACCAAAGCATTGTAGTGTGTGTGTGTGTGTGTGTGTGTGTGTGTGTGTGTGTGTGTGTGTACTTTTATCTTTCTGAGGACCTATGAGACTCTTTCCCCCTCACTTTTTGGCCAATCATCACTTTCCGACTCCCTCAAAGGGTTGTTTGGTAATGCATTCAGTGAGCGTCCTCACAAATATAAAAGTACGTGTGTGTGTGAGTGTGTACGCGCATGCTTGCATACATGCGTATGTTTTCTGCCATGCTTAAAAGTTCTTTCATTACTCCATCCATGGTGCCTCTGTTGCCATGGTTATCATTTGAGCATCTTTCCACCTAAACGATAGCGTATCAGTGTTTTAGAGCAGCCACCACTCTGTTCATGTTATCATCTTGTTTTCTCTGTGTCTCTGCACGTCAAGCAAGGTCTTTTTAAAAGGATGCATTTCCCCACATCCAAAAAACAAAACAATAAAAACAGTGAACAGTTTTGTCAGACCATCCACTCGCACAAGAAAACAAACCCACACTTGCCGCAGATGCTCCTGAAATGTTTTATTCATATAAGGAGATAAAAAATGATTCACCTTCCTCCTCCTCATTCCAAAGTTTCACTTAATTCTTGTCTGTATGTTTTTTTTTATATACTCTGTGTTTTATAGCAATTTAACAAGCTGTTTGTTATATCTTTGATTTGTAATATTTACTTTTAATGATGAAATGAGATGGACTTACTTAGAAAGAAGCTGATACAGTATCTAATTGTATATTCGTGGTTCCTGGAGATCAGTGGTGGAATCTAACTGAATTTATTTATGTACTGTACTGGAGAATTTCCATTTTATGCTACTTCATTCTTCAACCCTAAATATCCACTGCATTTTTACTCCACTGCATGAGTCTGTGGGCCTGTTTTTTACTTGGTACTTTTCAGGTTTAGATTTTACATTTAAAATATGATGCATTACTATCAAAACACACTGTACAAAATGGTTCAGAAGAAAGAGAGAGAGAAAGAAAAAGAGAAAAGGGAAGAGAAGAAGGAATGATGTTCCTGATTGTGTTCGTATTGCGGTGAAAATGCTATTACCGCCCACCCTGTGTCTGTGTGCAGCACCATGCCAGCCACATAACGGCTCTCCGACTGTGTTTAATAATTCGAGAGCACCTCTAAAGCGAAGACAGATGGGCCAACGGTGATGATCACGTAGACGCCGCACTGTGACCCAGCAGCAAGAAAATAAGAAAATCCCAGCTCTACCTGCAAGCTGCTGGAAGTTCAGCATCCAGGTGGAGCTGGAGCGACGAGCCTGCCCTTTCTTAACGCTGCACACTGACAAAGACACAACAGAGGACGAGGTCAATAAAAGAGCCGCCTGTTAACATTAAACAAAGTCCTCCACACTGACTCGTCTTTACCATCCGATATTTTCATTAGGAGAAGTTTTAACTTTGCCCATTTTCACCACTTTCCTACATTTTGTTGACATTCAGCTCCAGTGTTTCCTCTCCTTTTTATAACCCAACATCCAGTTGAGCCTTGTTTGCAAAAGGACAACAAAAAGCAATATGAAACACAAATAGATATCCAAACAAATGGCAGTCTTGTTGGGGTTACGCTTGTGATAACATTTCCATCTAAATGCAGATTTGAGGTAGTGATGGAATTGGGGGGGGGCCCTCACATTTATCACCATGATGGAAGAGGGTGCTGTTTGGTTTCTGCCTTTTGTTTTATTTTAACCTGGTCTCCTTCACGAATCTAAATCTAATCTCAAGGAAGAATCTGTGTGATTTCCAGTGATTTAGTTGTGAAAATTACTGCACCAGCCGGCAAACAAAGATAAACATTTTCCAAATAAAGTGGACGGAGAGAGTGAAAGGGGGGAGGTGGGAATGAGATTGCAATTGTGAAGGTTGGTTGGCTTCAATTGTGGCGCCATCTTGCTGTTGGGCAACATAAGTAACGAAAATATGTTACCTAAATGGTGCTCGCCCGGGTGGAACTTGGCCGGAAACTGGCAAGCAGATTAAACATTATTGATGCCTCCAAGCTGAAGAAGACATGTTTTTCAGAGACCTTGCATGGAACGTGTTTCTGTTCCATGCAAGGTCTCTGAAAGGTGTTGGAGAAATTGCAGTTTCTCTTCTTGGACCGCACTTTAACTCGGCGAGTGTCTTCTGTGTTGAGAGGGAAGGGCACATGCGTGACTGTGTGGTAAGCACAGGGGGAGGAGGCAAAGAGAGTGACAGCAGGGAGAACGGGGAGTGGAGTCTGATCGCCTCTTCTAAAAGATGTGTTTAAGTGTGTTTGTGTGTGTGTGTGAGAGAGCATGTATGTGTCACCATGTCAGTCTTAACACACACCTCCCGAAGCACAACAATGCATCACCACTCTTTCCATCATCTCCTCTTGACTCCTTTTCCACGTTGCATCACTCCAATTCCCCCTGTTACACGTCTCCACCTTTTTCACTTCCATTTGTGTTTTCCCTCGTGGCCTCCTCCCTCCGCTCTCACTCCTGCACTGTGTTCTGCTGGAGTCAATTGTGCCTGTTCATCTTTTCCATTCGCTGTTTTGCCCCCATGTCAGTGTAAGAAAAAAAGTACAGTGCCGCTTCTTTCAGGTATTTAATAGTGAATCGTTTTTTATGTAACCCTACTTCCACTGCAGAGAATATTGCAACACTGACCTTGAGCACAAACTGTGTTCAAAAAGACTGTTTGTGTTCAGCAATGTCTTGTAACTCACAAAGTGTCATTTTAACCTGGAGTTAGTGTGGGATGTTCAAATTTTTCATTTATTAAAAAAGAAAATTCCAGTCTAGAACAGTCAAATAAAGAAAATGCTCAGCCAACATTGTAAATAAGTTGATTTTAATATGATAAAATATGCGTTGGCCTATTTGTTTAAATGTTAAACAACACCACTCTCATGTCTTAGCTTAGCTTAGCATAAAGACGGAAAGCAGTACAACAGCTAGTCTCTAACAGCTAACTCTTTTATACATATACTAAATCTGTACTTCTAAAGTCAACACATATCTTGTTTGTTTATATGTGTCAAATATTGTGAAAATGACAAAAATGTAAAAATGAGGTGCTCAACCATGGACTGTATATAAAGATGGACTAAGTGTCCCCTCTTCCTCCCAATATCCAGAAATGAAGCGAGAATATCTCAGATACGAATGCTGCCATCTTTCCTATTTGGAGCTAGAGTCAGTGCAGGAGTTACCAGGAGATGAAGCTGCAGTATTAAGGTCCCAGCGATACATGCGCCCGACCAATCGCGAGTCAGTCTCAGCTGTCAATCAATGACGTTTCACTCTGTTTTTGCGGCATCAAATAGCTAAGTGAAACCAATCTGAGTGGAGAAAGAGCACTTGAACATAACTCAGTGGGATAAGACTGAACTAAAATGATCGAAACCTCTAGCTGAGCTCCACTGGATCTACAGAAATGAATTGTCTCACCGAGCTCAGCAAATGTGTACTTCACAAAGATTAAAGAAGCCTAACTATGATATACATATCATATGTTGGTTAGTATTTGCTCGCAGGTGAACTTTTCCCAGGCCTAAGATCGCAAACTAGCTGGTAAATGGGTGTTATTTTATTTATTTATATATTTATTTATATTTATTTTCTTATAGTAATATCATCCTTCAGAAACTGTCTTCATCATAGCTCTTAGTGACCCAAAGTGCTTTGCTCATTCAATCCTCACCTCCCCTTTCTTCTCCTCTTATCCCCCTGCCTTTGAAAGACTGATGTATTTTCACGGGTCAACTCACTCAACAGGCTTAACTCTAAATAAGAGGCCAATTCAAAGCACAGGCCCTGTTTGATACAAGCATGTGGAGTGACACAGATCAGTAGCTCAGAGACATTGTATAAGACAATGACAGTGGGAGAAGCAGAGAAGTGGGTATTTATCTGCCTTTATGTGTTCGAGGGGAAGATTTTATGAGACGGTTGATGCTAAGGTATCAGGGAAGAGACACTCACCCTTTTAGCTTGAGCATAACGTCTGGAGGAATGAGCCATGACAGGCATTTGCTATTTGTATGTGTTCAAAGGCACATTCACTATCCTGTGAGTGTGTGTGTGTGTGTGTGAGAGTGTGTGTGTGTGTGTGTGTGTGTGTGTGTGTGTGTGTGTGTGTGTGTGTGTGTGTGTGTGTGTGTGTGTGTGTGTGTGTGTGTGTGTGTGTGTGTGTGGACACTGTAATGGCAGTCAAAGACGAGGCAAGTCATCCAAAGTTGAATCATGAAGCGGCTCAGAGAAAAATCAAATCCTGAAAATAAAACGTCAAACAAACATGCATTATATCTTTGTACAAAAGCTAAACATGAAACAAAAATGAGATGAAAAATTTGTGGATGTGAGGAAAAGCTGAGTTGAAATGCTCATTTGAAAGCTGGCAGGCTGGCAGGCTGTCGTTACTGCGGGAGAGAAGGCAGGAAAAGTGAATAGCAGGATATGGAGGCAGGGATGCCGGAGCAGAGAGGCAGACGGAGTGACGCTCGCAGCAGTGTGCCTTTGACCGCTGGAAAGACATTGTTCCACCAATCTGCCATTTAATTACAGACAGGAGGGGCCACTGCTGTAACATGTAGGGCTTTACCATGCATCCAATCAAACAGGTGTGCAAGCAGGACCACACACTGTGTGCACTGTATACTGACACTAATGAAAAGAAATCAATTGTCTCATTTTCTCCGACGTGCAACCCTACTGTCTGTCCCACCCACTGAGTTGTTTTTTTCTGATCCTTCATCTTACTCACTTTGTTCACTTTCATGCTTCACTTATTTTTACAGCTTAACATTAGGTTTCCTATTGTAAAACGCTGGCATGGATAAAAAGAGGCAAGAGTAATTCTGTAAGAAAGGAAACAGAGATAATATATGAGGTGTAACGCTTACGTCTTGTTACCACTTACGAGTGAACCAGAAGTGTATTCATCAGTATGGCAACCTCCATTATCTATGATGTGTTGCGAAACTCCTCCCCTGCACAATTTTTTGGTTCGGGATTATCTCCATGTACGTTGAAAAGATGTAACTTTTGTGGTGGAGAAAATTCACAAAATTAGCTTTCTCCCATGTTTGCAGTGACTCCTATATCCATCCCTAAAGAAAATAATTTCAGTTTCTTGAACACTAGGGGGCGAAGTGTATGAAATGGAATTGCGAGCACGAAACTGTGTGGAAAAGCGGCGTTAAACCTCACACGCCGTGCACACTGGATAACCATATACAGATACAAACACATGTACTATACAGATGCTAGCAGCACAAAGATGATGACCTCTATTACTATTGTGTTAGAGTGGGATTCACATTCCAATGTAAATGAAGCACCTCTGTCTTTTCAGCCAAGGTGACAGAGGATTAGAGTAGGATATTAAAGGTATGACTACCGGTGTAAAATTAGTTGGGCAGATAACGAGCTGCTCTGAATGCACCACATTCTCCTATGACTATAACATTTCCCTGTCATCAGTTGCATTAATGAAAGGGATTTTTGTATCTCTGTGGTTCTGGTGCAGGTGTTGCAAGGCTGCAAAGAGGTGGTTGGTATTGATCCAATAATGTATATCACGGTGATGTATGGTGTCTGGAAAGACTTGCCTGCCCCCCACTTTTTAGGAAGAGAAGTAATGGTCCTCTGGATCAATAAGCAATAATCAAAGAGGCACAATGAGCCTCTGTTCTTTTCCTTTTTCTTCACAATCAGGAAGAGCTGATGGAACAAAAGAACCTGGAACTAAAGCACATGTTATCTTCTACAAGAAGCAATTACCCAACATCTCTTCAACGTAATGAGAAATAACGTTGTGTAGCTTCATTTACAAGACGACAATGATTATCTTCTCTCCTCTGCTCTCCCCAGGCGTGACCAGTGCCGATACTGTGGTGAATATGCGCAAAGTGACCCATCAGACCATAAGCGAGGAGCTATCCAAAACCGTTCTCCTCCCCTGCCTCTTCACCCTCCGCCCCAGCTCATCCCATGAACCGCCCAGGATCAAGTGGACCAAGGTCTGGGGCCAAAGAGGCTCTGACGGCCTGCAGAAGGAACAGTCCGTCCTGGTGGCCAAGGACAATGTGGTCAAGGTTCGACTAACGATGAGAGCGAAGTGTCTGGCTCAGTGGTGATTTAGTTGTTTACCTCGTTCATTTTTATCATTCCTTTTTCCCTTCTTCCCCCGCCTGTCCTCTCTCAGGTGAAGAAGGCCTTCCAAGGTCGTGTAACGTTGCCTGGTTACGGCATCAATCGCTACAATGCCAGTCTTGCTCTGACAGGGCTGCGTTCCAGTGACTCTGGTTTGTATCGCTGTGAGGTCGTGGTGGGCATCAACGATGAGCAGGACACAGTTCCCCTGGAGGTCACAGGTGAATAACACACACTCTTTTACCCTAAGGTGGCCATTTTTAATTTAACTCACACTTGGGTTGGGAAATTTCATGCTCAAGCATACCTTCACTCAACAGTGTACTGTATTAACCTAGGAAATTTGATGATTATGATAAGGTCCCAGGAGTTGTAGTATAATTAAGTAATGTGATAGCTAATAAATCTAATGTCTCATTAATTGATTGAGGTAACACAAGACCAATTAAGCCTGTACATAAGTAATTCAAGAAGTATTTAAATTCAGCATCAAATAATTAACTGCTGTGGCTACAACTTCACTCAGAGGAAATGGTGCATTTGGATATAAATCAACATAGCTTTGACTATGTACCAGAAATATACCATCAAAACAAAATTTGTAATGTTGCTAATGTTTTAAAAATAGTTTTAAAATGTCTTTTTGTTAAATGGGCACATCTAAAAACAAGTATTGACCAAGGTGCTTAATAAAGTAAAGATTAAGATTGTTCCCATCTTTAGTTTGAAGTTAACACCTTGCCATAGCTATGTTTTCTTTTAATGTGGATCGATAGATCCCACATATTAGTACTTCCATGTTTATTGTCAGCTCCATAGCTTTGAGCACACATCATCAATTATATTTTTGAAAACGGTTCCTTGTTCAAGCACATTGAGTTCCTCGAAAATGCAAGATAATAGAAATACTGAGATGACGGTGCACTTCAAGGGCAAATCTGATTTCAGATGGGCCCAGTGCCCCCCTGGCCCCGCCCCTGGATCCGCCCCTCATCGATATATTAGAATATTTAAGTAAAAGTACTAGACAAGCAGTGTGATAATGTAATGTTCAGGGGGCACAGTGCAAAGTATGAATGTTTTTACGGTGCTGAAAATTATAACTTTAATCCAGTTCAGTGATCCTAGGCCTTGCAGAGCTAGATGGATTGACAAGTCTGATGGGAAGTACAGGAGGTCTCCTGTACTGCTCCACCATGGTTGAATGCGTTTGTGGCTGGCGGTGCTGTTTAGCTTGTCAGATGTTTTTTATTCATTGTCTGTGATTGTCTGTAGTTTTCCCGCCATTGCATCCATTGCCACTTCCTCCTAAGTGCTTAACTTTGACCCCACAAAGATCCAGCCTTTTTATTCAGTCTGTTTGCGTCCTTAGCTTTGATGCCTGCACCCCAGCACACCACAGCATAGAAGATGGTGCTTGTTTAGGAATGTTGATAGTGGACACTCATACTCATAAAGCATTACTGTAATATAGAAAGGGAGGATAAGAGGGCAAGCAGAAAGTACTCTTGTAATCATGATTATAGTCATAGTAATTAACCAGTACTACATCATGTATCTCATTATAGACATTATGCATGTTTTTACCTGCACATGCTTTTGTCTGAGCACATCAACACTCGTTGCTCTCAAGGTCCGCCACTATGAATAATAATGACCCTGGTTTCCATGTCAAACTTAATACAGCCATTACAGCCAGGGCTGTTGACTGGCCGTGCAGAATGTATGATGATGGGGGGAAAAGGTGAGGCAACTAGAACACATTACACATCATTGACCCGGTGCCACTCAGGTGCTGTACATGCACTGAAAGCATAATGAAACCAATAAGCTAGGAACCCAGCAGTTTGCGCTATTGACAAATAGTGTTACTCCGAGAGCTCTGTGTTGCTCTCAGTGGCTTAGCTAAATAGACAACCCATTTAGTGAATTATCCATTTCCAGGACACCCATTTTTTTCACCACACCACCAGAAGGCACTTCACAGTAGTGTAACAATAATTACTGTGTCAGAGTATTTTAGCTGCAGAGCTTTCATCAGATTCTTTCCAGGTCACTCACTACTTTTAATAAGAAGCTATTATCATAATGACCACAGGGAATCAGACAATGCATTAGCCACTGTACACGATGCTGCTGCTCGCCACAAATCCATGCTAATGCGAATAGCAGCTGGAAAAGCCCAGTAGCCCTAGACACAGCATGCTACAATGACTACAGAGTCTGCAATCCAAAGTAGCACATAGCCTCCATTCCACTGCCTGCACACGGCTCATATGTGGAAGCATGTGCATGTGTGTATGCGTTGGCATGAGCCTCCATGTCTGTACAGTTTCCATATTTCAGGCAGAATGCTTTCTGGTTGTCTCAGGCGGGCGGAGCACTGTAACCTCTTTCCATAAAAACACTTTACATTTAGTGAGCAAGACCCCTGTCACCACGCTTGGGAGAACCCGTATCCTCCCCCTTTTGGCCAATCGATTAACACGCTATGAAAACCACTCCTTCAGAGGGAAACCAATTACAAAGCCGGCGACGGGTAGCCATTTCCAGGGCTTAGTCTTAATTGGCAGTCACGCTACATGGCAGACCGCAGCCGTCTTCACACTAATTCTACTCAGTGCTCAACGTATTAATTAGCAGGTATTGATACTGCTCGGCTATATCAATATCATATTAATCCAAACTGCTCTCCTCATAAACTTACTTGAGTGTCTAAGCCTCAGCGAGATGCCCTCTCCTCTTTTAATTTCTCCCTCTTGCCATCTCTCTGTTTGTCCGCCGTCCTCTTGGCACATATTGACTGGGTAATTGGCTGCGTCTCACCAATCACAACACAGTGCCATTGATAGTGTGTGTCAGCCATTGTCTGTGGTGAGGACAATAGATAATACATCAGCAGTGGGCATGGCGAAAACCTACTGGAATTAGGTTTTAGGTCTAGGACTTTTATCATGGGTCTATATAGTTTGTACTGTACACTCCAAGCCTCCAGATCAGCCTCAGCGTTGCCTGATGTAGGCTTTAAGTTTTTGGAGGGATGGAAATTCAAATACTTGAGCACAGGTGCTAGCCAATCAATTCAGGTTAATCCAGAAGTGAGGCTGAGGCAGCTGGAGAATCTGGTCACGTGTTCCTCTGATTGTGGATTTTATTTCCCATGTACTTCCCTTTAGCATTGCATATGATTGTGAGCATGGGACACTAGCCTGAAGGCTGGCTATGTTGTTTGTCCCACGCATCAAGCTGTAATTGTTGTCGTTAATACGATCACGCCAGCACCATTGGTCAAGCCCACTATCAAGCGTTAACACAACCCATGTGTGTGAGTCTTGTGTAAGGAATGTAAGCAGGGGAATAAGTGAGGCTGTGTCTCCATTATTCACCTACCGGCACCTCCAAGACCACAGCTTGTTGTGATACACAAAGGAGATATGGTGCTGGTTAGCAGATTTAGAAAGTTTGGATAGAGGCTCACAAGCAGTTTCCCCTCTTTTTCAGTCTTAGTGCTAAGCAAAGGCAACTCATATTCATTGTACATAAATATGTTGGGTATGGACCTTCTCTTATAACTCACAGAAAGAAAACAAAAAAGTTTACAAACAAATTAATGTTACCTGAACTGCACATTTTTAATAGTGCAGTGTACCAAGAAATGGGCATCATTTCCAAGAGGCAAGGGACATTGACTGCCACAATGAGGGCATCCTACAGTCACCAGTGGTGCCTTCCTCTCCCTGGAGACTGTGTGAGGATGCAGAAGGTAAAAATAGTTTCATGAAGAACTGAGTACACGACCCTCCTGTGGAATGCGACCATACTTGGAGGAAGCCAATTTGTCTCACTGGTGTATGAATTAGCCAGCTTGCTATAGAATCTCTGTTTGAACAAGATCCCAGAGCCACAAAGGAAAAAAGGATGGCAACTGAGAAATTAGGTAGAAAGAGAGGGAAGAAGGCATTTTCTGCTCCACATGTAAGGATAAGACTGAGATGACGGACTGGTTGGATGCACTGCTGTTGGAAACCGCTGTGTGAGTGTGTCACACAAACACACAAGGCCCGCCTTGCTTTTCGTGGCCATAGCCGAAGAGCCGATGCTCAAATTGCATCACAGGCCTCCACCTCACAAGAATCTCTGTCCCTCTCAGAGACAGCCGGACAAAGATAAAGGAGTCGTGTATGAAGCCAGACTCCCGCTGGCTTCTATGTCACTGATTGCTGCAGGGCGAGGTGAGGATGGACACTTCTGAAGCGATTCCAATCCCATTTAAGTGGCATATATGCTCCTTTCACAGCTCAGGAATCAGTGTCTCATTCTTTTCCCAGGTGTATATTCAGGGCTACCTTTTTTTACAACCACAATTGTTTGCCTTCCTATCGACTTCTCACCTTCTCTTTCTGTCACTGTGGTTCAGCACATACATTTCTTTGAATGCAGTGCATCTCTCTCTGTTTGTGTCTGCCTTCTTCGTCTTTCCATCACGGAGGCAGCAGGATGTGTGTGTGTGTGTGTGTGTGTGTGTGTGTGTGTGTGTACTCTTAAAGCAGTAAAATAAACATCACCACTGTCTGTCACATGCTGTATCCAAGGGTAACATCTCTTTTCTCCAACGATAAGCCGACCAGCTCTCGGATGCAAATGAGACTGGCAGTGCACGGGTTGCTGAGGCTGAATGTTTTTGTCTCCTCTTGCACAGATGAAACAATATGATGAGGACGTCTAGAGGGCTTTTGTGTACGTGTCTGTGAGCGTGTACATATTCGTGTTATAATGGCTCAAGGTTGCAGTTCATGAATATTTCTGTAACCCAAAGGTCGCAGGTCATAAATTTATGCAAGTGTTTTTTGGAGCCCCCTCCCTGTTTGTTATCACGTATTATTATCTCTCTCCTCAAGGTGTGGTATTTCACTACCGGGCCCCTCATGACCGCTACGCTCTGTCCTTCACCGACGCCAAGAGGGTGTGCGTGGAGAACTCGGCGGTCATTGCAACACCAGGCCAGCTGCAGGCTACCTTCGCGGACGGTTACGACAACTGTGATGCTGGCTGGCTGTCAGACCAGACCGTCCGGTGAGGCTTGTATATCTGGGTATACACATGCTGCATGTGGTTCAAAAAGCCAAAGGTTAAAGGGATTGTTCGCTGAAAAATTTAAATTCACTCATTACCTACTCACCACTATGCCGATGGAGGGGTGGCTGATAGCATTTACTATCGCTGTGGTTACTAATATAATGTAACAGAGTCATACTGTCAGTAACCCTCACAATCATAGTAAAGGCTGATACTTAAAGAATAGTGTGTATGCAGGAGAAAAGACAATGATGAAGACTAATTAGCCTCCTCGTCACAGTTGGCATGGAAACAAATAAATGCAGCTTCAGCTTGAGCTTGAGCACTTCTTCAAATGATAAGAGCACATCCTGTAATATGCGCAGTACTTACCTGTGGAGAAAGTCATGCATCATCCAGCATCTAATATAGAAAAATACATTTTTCATGTTTAAAATGTTCAGACAAGGCTGTACGTTAACTTATTTTGTACACAGCACTGGTGCTATGTTGTTTGTGTGTGTGTGTGTGTGTGTGTGTGTGTGTGTGTGTGTGTGTGTGTGTCTGTACCCACCCTCTCAAAGGAGAGCAACCTCGCTGACTCGTTTGTCGGGGGTTTGAATTAGCACTTAATTTTCCTTCATTAAACTTTATTTACCAAGTTTTAACGTCGCTGTCTGAGCTCCACGTGCTGAGAAAAAAAAAAAAAAGAGTCTTGTTCGGTAGCAGTTGTGGGATTTGGTGTTAGATGTGTGGACTCTGCTCAGACAAGGACACGTTTTTTTCAAATACACACACACTCTCTCAAAACTGGCACGGCAGATTTTTTTGTAGCATGAGCGACGTATATATATCACACTGCACAGTCCAGTGGGAGATGCTTTCTTCTATCAAACAGGAATCATGAGACAAGAACAATAGTCAAGGAAAGTGGCTAGACTTTTGTCAAGTCTGCTCGAAAAGCATTCTATTGATGTTCCCCTTACATGACAACCATTTCTGGATTTTCTTGACAATACGGTAATTGACAGTCCTGGAGAGAAACTGTTTGCTGACAGCTTATGTTTGTTTCTGTGTCACATATTTTTTAAATGCGCTCTGCTTAAAAAAAAATGTCTAAAGACAGAAACCTACTGTATGTGGAAGTTTGGCAGCGTGAAAGTCAGTTTGATCTTTTTGGAGATTTTATGAACAGAAACTGTGCCACGTAATTGCTTGTTTGCACAACGGAAACACTGTAAACTACATCTGCCCTCTCTCAGCTGTCTGTGCTTCTGGGTCCACATTTTAATTTCAAATCGCTGTCGCTCCAGAAGCAGACTGACTACTGTCTTCCCAACGGTGTCTCACAACCTTCTTGAGGGATATAGCTGCCCTCCCTCGTTTTATTTCTCTCGTTCTGTCTTGCGCTCCTGTTGTTTTCACTCGGGGGGATTTCTAATTGGTCCAGATCCAGGAGGCTCCGAAGGAAAGTGTCCAATTAATACGGAGGGAAACGATACAGACATCAGCCGTTGCTCCATCAGAAATAAAGAGGCTGAACCCAGACTCGGTTCTCTTGCTATGCTCCGTGGGTTTATGACTCTGTGCAGGAATGTGTGTCTTCTGCATGTATATTTGACTCTGTGTTGGTGCATTTGTGAGTGTGTGTGTGTGTGTGTGTGTGTTTTCCAAGCATTCCATAAGTCCCTGTATACCCAGCATAATCTTTTAATCAGCTTCTTTGCCTGTGCCCAGGTGCTGCTGGAATCAATGTTCCTCGAGCAATAATTGCACAGTCGGAGTCTGAATATAGTAAAACCGCTGTTTTGTCAGCCCCACGCTGCCAAACCACTGACGAAATTCATGATTCTCTCTAAGGCATTACTGTTAGTGCTAAAGCATTTAATACATTCCAAAATGCTCATGGAGCAGTAGGGTAGCATATTCGTTCTGTTGAAACTCATGATGAGGGCAGAATAATTAAAACAAGAAACTATACTTATAGAAGTGTTGTTGTGACATGTGTACCTGACTGTGGCCTCTGTGTCGTGCTCACGGGGAGATTTATGTGTTCATTTTATTCTTTCAGGGAAATGTATTTGCGTAATCTCTGGGAGGAATAAATGCTTAAATTCATAGTATTCAGAGGAGGCGATGATAAAAGTGTAGTTCAGTTTTCATCTTATTCTGTATGCGTGTGAACACAGACTCATCCCCTGGGAGCCAAGTTTGTCTGTGGCTGCCTCTTTCAAGGCCAGGCTATATTAATCTCCCTCTCCCTCCTTTTCTCTCTCCCTTTTCTCCGCAGGTATCCCATCCAGTCGCCTCGGCCAGGTTGCTATGGCGACCGTGAGGACTCACCTGGAGTCCGTAACTACGGCAATAGGGCCCCCGATGAGCTGTTTGATGTTTACTGCTTTGCTGAGCAGCTTCAAGGTAGGAGTCCGGAGCTCGAACCATAAATTTGGGTTTAGTCATGCATGGGCACACTAAGCAATCGGTGCAGCGCAGGAACGCTGTGACTGGGACTTAATACTGTGTTAGCGCTGAAAGGAAGAGGGCAGAGTGAGAGGAAGGGGTCAGGGAGTCAATACTGAGTCCAGCTGACGTGTTGCCTCCATCAAATTTTGATTTTCAGTGCTACAGGCAGATGTGGCAAAGACCGACAGCAGGTGGATACAATGTCTGTATGTGGATGAAACATCTTGAGAACCGCTCATCTTATTGGCTTGACACATGACTTGTGCAATGTTAAGAGACCAGGGGAGTGCAGTGTCGAATTTGGTGTGATTTGGACACGTGATACATTCAATATTGTGGGTGGGGCACTGGGCCTTGTTAATAGTCTGGGGACCAAGTTGAATGTGGCTTCTTCTACCTCCTCAGACAAGCTACAGGAACAGATGTTTTCACTTCCCGTAGTAAGTAACAAGCACCATCAGATAACCTACAAGTACAGCTCCACTCAAATGCTGGACTCTATAACCACGGGTGTCATGTTAAAGCAAGCGACTAATGTGCTTATTTGGACTTTGGTTGCCCAAAAACAAACTTACCCAACTTACCTTTTCCCAGGGAGCCCATGTGTCTTTGAGTTTTTCTGACTGCAAGTTGACGCATCTTGAACGTGTATTTTCCTATAAACCACAGTGTGTTCACCTGGTGATTCTAACCATGACTAACCACAACAAATGTAGACACAGCAGGAATGTCCTGTGAAGCTTTTGATTTCATGCTGAAGCAGTGTACATGGGGCTGTATCATCTCCCTGAGACAAACAGTTTGAAATGCTGTGCCTTTTCTAGCCAAGAATAGTGGATTAAACAATGTTTTTTTTTATATTCTGCTCTAATGCAAGCTTTAAAACTCAGCAAGTCCTGCTGAATAACTTTCTAGTTACCTCACACAGCTTTTTTTCCAAGGCAAATGGCAAAGCATGACGTATATTATGACCGTTTACCTGGAACATTTAGCGTCTGCGTTTTAGCCAGATGCAATGTACAGTACGGCCATCAAACATATATTTAAGGCATCCTTACATGCTCCTCAACTAAACTGAAACTATCAACTAGTCAACTGAAGATGGAGTTTTCAACCAACTCATGGAATAAGCCTCAATTACCTGACTAACAGCAGCATGGGAAAACTGCTAATAGCAGTATGAGAAGCCTGCTATATAAAAACACCCCACTGTTTCAATCATAATCTCCCGCCGCTGTCCCTTGACAGACATAGCGCCAGTAATTGAGGGGTTAATTGAAAAAGTGCTGCAGTGGACAGCCAATATGAAAACCCACTTCACCAAATCCAAATTACTTTGAACCCTGGTGGAAGATGAGCTTCAAACCTCCTGCTATGTAAGGGAAATTAAAATCATCATGTTATCTATTTTTGCATATCTAGTCTAGTTCACCGTTCAGTTCAAGATGGAGCAGGAATGTATATTTGATTCACTTATTAGTAAATTAATCGTTACAGACTTAATATCTTACAATGTTAGTGACACAAAACAAAAGAAAGAAAACCATTTTTCTGACATGATATTTTTATAAATGGTCATTTGATCACTGTGCTGGTCGCTCAAGTTCAGTAAAGTGTTAAGCTGGATCCCAAACTGGAGAATCCGTTGATATTGAATGTATAACGTGTCCAGATTGCACCAAATTCGACACTGCCCTTCCTTGGACTCTAAACAATACACCTGCCAAGTGTGAAGCTGATAAGATGAACAGTTCTCAAGATGTGCGTTCAACAGAGCGGAATTATTAGAAAGATAGATGCGAGTGTGTATGGTAGATGAATCAATAAAGTAAATAATCATTTTATAATCAGTTTAAAGAGGTTAAAGATAAATTACACCAACAGCTGGCGGTTGGCTTTTGATACAATGCTGTTGTTATTAGAAGTTGATAAAGCAGTCATGAAAGTACCTCTGTTGATGTGACGCTCTCTTCTCACTCTTGTCATTGTTGTGGTGTGTTTAAGATTACTCTCCTGTTCACATCCCTTTGTTTCCCTTCCATAAACCACACCTCCATCCCAGCATTTACCTGCAGCCTCGTAGTTTAAATCCCCCGCGGGGAGAAAGCACTCATCATCGCAGTGAGTCCCTGCTGTGCTGAGCTCGGCGTTTCTTCGTGGGGGGTGACAAGACCAGAGCCTCAATATAACACTACACGTATTCTACTTATAATCATGCCTGTGTGAAATTTGTTCCCCTTCTGCATATTCAAAACCCAATCACAGACGCAGCAGGGTTTGAACAGCTCAATGGGGTGGATTTGTCCAGGCCACTTGTTATTAAGTGAAATCACCACAACTGTCATTAAGTGAAACAGTGAAAAATATTTATAGATTATTTTAAATTACCCCCTCCAGACTTTGTAAACAGTATTCTATAATATCATTGAGTCAACAACCTGATTGAAACACGCAGGAGATAATTATCTGCAATCAAACAGAAATTACATCTGGAAAGTCTTTCTGCAGCCGTTCCAATAAATATTTCAGGCATCTTCTCACTATAGACTCACTCTTCACACAATCCCATTCTGCTTCACCCCTGACCTTTCACCTCTCCATCTCAGCTCCATAAATCAGTAATAGCTCCTTTTACTCTCCAGCATAAAGCTCCGGGATCCTCACGTCAAACTCGCTCCTCTGTTCAGCACTCCTCATTCACACTGTCCACTCCACCAGCTCATATTTATTTCATCACTCACTGAGTCACGAGTGGATCATCTGACCATATCATTTTATTTGTGCTGTGCAGACACAGTGGTCCTCCCGAGCTCACTCTCTCTATTTTGCATCACTATGTCAGGCACATCACCGCTACCTTTCTTCTTCTGCTTCAGTCACTTCTCTGCACTTTCTCCCTGATTGCAACTGCTTTGAACTGAAAGAATTGCCTTTATATATAGTCTCTACTTTGAATTACTCATGATTTTTATTATTATTTTAATAATAATAAAATGTATTCTGATGCATAGCAAGTAAAACTTTCTTTCATCCCTCTGCTTTAAGTCTCTTCCTTGTATTGCTTTGACACATGATGAAGAAGAATGCTGGAATGGTATTGCATTTAAAGTAAAAGAGAATGTTGTCAGACTCATCTGCGCTCACAATAAAAAACAAATGTAAATGCACAGAACACAACAATAGCTAAATAAATTCTCAAAATCTGAACCTATTGAACAAAGGTGATCTCAGTCTGACAGCTAAAATCCCTCCCGGCAATCAACCCTTAGCTGAACTCCTCACTCTCATCCCCTCACTTCTCCCTCCACCTTCTCCTCTCAGGCGAGGTCTTCCACTCCACGGTACCTGAGAGGCTGAGCCTGGCCACGGCCTCCACCCACTGCCACTCCCTGGGGACCCAGCTGGCCACTGTTGGGCAGCTCTTCCTCGCCTGGCAGGCTGGTGTGGACCAGTGTGACCCCGGCTGGCTGGCGGACGGCAGTGTCCGCTACCCCATCAACGTCCCACGGAAGAACTGCGGCGGGGACGAGCCCGGGGTGCGGACCGTCTACAATAACCCCAACCGCACCGGTTTCCCTGACACCACAGCGCTGTTCGACGCCTACTGTTACCGAGGTGATAAACTTGTGATAAACTCGGAGGGGGTCTGGTAACTTGTTTCTATTCCGTTTTTTTAATTAGTAGAAGATGTTTATGTCACACATGAAGTAGTTGAGAAGAGGCTGTGTGACATTTGCATTACCCTCTTGTGGATTTGAGGACTTGGATGTTGTGCGTAGGGAAGAGAGAGAGAAGGGGATGATGGGAAAGAAAGAAGACGATGAGTTTAACTACGGTTTGAAGAGGATTTCCGTGAGACATAGCTTGTGTCTGACCTTGTAATATTTTATCTTCACAAGATATACATTATAACTCACCATATATAACCACATACAAGTTTTGCATTTGAAGAGTATTTTTGTTTTTCCGGCTTTTAATGATGTAGCAGAACACAGATCATAGAAAATTTGATTTTCAGATAGATGGAAAAAAAAAAGGAAAGCATGATGTTTTCATCCCTCACAGTGACAGCTTATATAATTTTCATTGAAGCAAGACAATTGCATAACCCAATAATTTTAAGAAAACAAGAATGGCATGAGAGCGGAGCAGCAGTGTAGCTGTCAAAACAAAGAGCTGATAGATGACACTCATTGCAAATTTACATTATTATCTAAAACAAATGATGATGATAGTTCAAAGTAGATAACATTTTGTAACATGTTTTATTTAGTAAGAGAAATTTGGTCTGTATAAAGATTATCAATGCAATCTGATAATATGACATGAACAACATAAATCCATGTTTTCTCATGTTTGGATTTAGTAAAAGAATCAGAGCCACAAATGAGATAAAACTGTCAATTCAAAAACTGTGGAGCAGCTCTGATATTAATGTTGTGTTGGATGGCAATAACAGATTTACTGTCATATGAGCAGCGAAAAAAAGTGAGGTCAAGTGCTACATTGTGCAGCAACACATAAAGCAGAGCAAGTGACAAACAGCACAAACGTTGGTTTTAGTGAAATGTTGCTCTTGTGTGTTGCAGCACGCCAGCCTGCAGGGATCCAGACTGCAGAGGTTCAGGCTTTACACCAGACCGTCAACGCAGCAGCACAGGCCACCTCCTCAGTCACTGAAGCCCAACACACTTCCCCTTTCCCCAAGACTTCCACCTGGACCGGCCTGGTCAACCTGGACAAAGCAGGAGTGCATTCTATCGCCGGGATCGACAACTCCTCTGAGATCTCTGAGGAGCATGTCGTCATCCACTTAAGGCCTGAGGTGGGTTGGAAAGACGGACAGGATGTTACAAGAAGCAGCCAGGAGAATGATCCTCAGATTAGCAGCAACACCTTGGGCCTTTCTGACCTTGAGAGCATAGAGAGTCATGGAGGCTCTGCCCACGAGGAAGAAGACGGCGGCTTTTTTGGATCTGACAACCCAAGATTATCCTCCACAGCCTCTTCAACTCCACAGCCTCAAACCACTAACAGTGTGCTGGCCGAGTTTGTGAACACTCTTATGAGACCCTTAAGGCACTGGGCTGGAGGTGGGGAGGGTGAGAAGATGGAGAAGGGACTTTCGGTGCCGGAGGAAAACGTAGGAGAGAACCAGACGCAGGGTGAAGCATCCAGCAGAAACCTCAGTGTGCCCAACGCCGTCAGAAACAAGGGAAACGTGGACAACGCCATCACAGAGCAGAGGAGCGTTTTTTTTCCCTTCAGGGCTCCTGTCAGTCGACAGTCGAGTACAGCAGAAGGTCTGTCAGAGCAGGAGAGAGAGGTGATGCCATTGTTTCGTTTAGTGCCTGCAGTCAAAAAAACAGGGCATATCCAGACCAGCACCCAGGCAGGAGAACGAGTCTCCAGCACGTCTGCAGATGCCCCTCTGTCCACTGCTCATGGTAAGAGCCCAACAGTAATTTCACGTATTTTACCTTTAACCTTTAAAACAAATAAAATACAAAACAAAGAAATAGAAACAAGAAATAGAAATAGAAATAGAAATAGACAATTTTATTCCAAATTGAGTCGTGGTGCAGTTAAATGTTGTTGGTAAATGTAGGATCTTTTTATGTTGTGCTTTTTAAAAGGTCTCTGCCTCTCAATTCCTCTCTCTCTTTTTTTTCCTCTGAGTAAACTATAATACATTCCTCCACAGGCCAATTTGAAGTATCTCTGTAAATTAAATTAAACAGTATTTGCAAACTCAAAAAAAAGGTCATAGCAAGTACAGTAGTGCACAATGTAGTAGTGGAGCTTGAATTTGAATCTTTTATTTTTTAATTAAAGGTTAGCTCACATATGTGTTAAGAGAAAATCAAACCTGCATCACAGAGCTTATTTTTAGGTGTCAATGATGTGCTGGGTTTAGCTGTTTAGTAATGAATAAATTAAACTGATGAGAAAGGTGATGAGGCAGTTAAAAAACCTACTCGAGTGAAAATCAAGGTTTTAATCTTGTTAACGTGTCCTTTTTTGCGTTTTATATGACACATATCATAGCATGAATGAACTACGCTGAAACACCATGGCGGAGTACTTCCACCTTGGAACTGCAGTGTTTTATTGACGAACTCGAAAAACCAATTCAGACAGGCAGTACATTTCCCTTAATATAAAGAACCAATCATCAACTCGTTGAGGTTGAGCTTTCTGTATTATTTCACTAGTGCATTTCTCTGATGCACCTTGTTTTGCCATAGCATTAAGTAGATTATCAGTTGTAGCCATACACTGTATATAAATATGGACTAAGTATTCAGGATATGAACGCTGCCATCTTGCACATTTGGACCCAGAGTTTGCGAATTAGCAATTAGGGGATGGAGCCGCGCCAGTGAGGTCCCGCTGATATATCCACGTGGCCAATCAGTCTCAGCTGTCAATCATGATGTATCACCCTAATATCACATAATATCACCTATTGCAACGAGTAACTAATTAAAACCAAAATTGACAGAATAAAAAATATTTGATGTGTAAGGTTGTCTAGTTTGTACCATGTCCCTTCTGCTAAAGAAGGAGGCAGGGCTTATGACCTTTACTACAGCCAGCCACCAGGGGGCGATCAAGTTGCTTTGGCCTCACTTTTGGGGAGTGGTCAGCTTGACTATCTTTATACTCAGTCAATGGTTGTTGTTAGTTATTGGTATTTGGCTCTCAGTTAGCTGAGGAAGTCTTTGGTATCTTTAAGGTTGGTTTTCTGGTTTGCGCATGCATTCCTGAATTACTCCAATGTTGTTCACCATTGTGTATCGTAGAGTAACTCGCGAAACAGAAAACCAGCAGAGGTTTGTGTGTGTGATGAGCAGAGTCGCTGCAGAGCTGCTGGTGAGCAGCTGAAGGGTGGGTGAAGATAGACCCTAACGTTACATTAGTAGTTTTCAGAAGCAGCAATGAGTTTCAAGGATTTGATCAATGCTAGAAAATGAACCTGAAGGACTGCTGAGACACAGAGAATGTTGTGAGGGCGTTAGGGAAGAGGTATATTGTTATTCTCAGTGTGTGTGTGTACGTATACATTGCATGTGTATGTGTTGAAGAACCTTTACACCCTGTCAGACGGATAACCTCTAGCAAAAACAGAAGAGGGGGAGTCGTGCAGTGTACCACCGGCAAGGTTAGAAAAGGTTAGCTCATGTCTTATTGAAAACACCCTGGCTCCAAACCCCAAAATCACTTCCTCTAGTTTATAAGTTCAGGGATAAAGATGGAGTAAAGATTAGAGGAATGACTCGTGGCTGAAGGATCCTGGACCAATAACCACTGGAGTAAGGTCCATTTACAACACGTTACAGCTCAGGAAAGAAATACACGGACAGAAACTAAAAAGAATGTCTATCACGCCCTTGGGTGGAAAAGGCAGTTTTCTTTTAATGGCCACCACAAATAACACATCCTTGGCATCAGAGAAAATGGGAGGATACAAAGTAAGACTTACGCTCTCCCACAGACAGCCAGAAGAATTCAATAAAGGTGTTCAGCTTTTTTCACCTATAGCAATTGCAGGCTGTATTAATATAAATACTCACTGCTGTTCTACCTGAAATTCAATGCCTGCCCCCAAGGTATTAATGAAAATCCAAGCTTTACTCAGTATGTATTATTCACAACCGTATCCAATTAGCGTGGAAGTTGGGTTGCTCTGCCATTCCCCCTCACCTCCATTTTGTCTCTGCCAATTAAGGCCCGGCTCTCTGAAGGTAGGGCGGTAATGATCACTACAGCGAGGATGAGCAGCACAAGAGGGGGCTGAGTCGGCTGAGGAAGAGGGAAGAAAGGGGGAGATGATTCTGTATTTAATGTTGCCTTGATGGAAAGCTGCCCAACTAATTTCTCTTCTTAAACCAGCATCATTGCGCTAGATTAACTCTGTTATACATTTCATTGTAAATGATAACTTGGAAATATTGGATCAAACTATTTAGAAAATTGGAAAACAGTCTCTGAACTAAGGGCCATAAGTTTAGTTTTTTGGGGTGTCTTCTGCACCCCAGTCTTGATGAGACTAAAATAATCTAAATCGATTTTGAGTTCCATTTTTAACTGATTTAATTTAAGCAGGGAAGCTAAACCTCTCCCATGTGCCTGCTGTCATGAGCACCCCAAATGACAAGCACTGAAACATTAAAGACATTGATTTATAGTTTTTTTTTTTTTTTTATGGTCCTTTGGCTCACCCCACCCATGAGGCGACCCCCTCTCCGTGCGCTCTGGATGGCCAGTCCGGCTATGATTCAAAACAATCACTCAAAATCAGCAGGGGGAGGAGGCAGAACGGACAACATTAATTTGTTCACAAACTTTGATGGTAACAAAGAAGGTGCTGGATGGATGACACGTCTCCTCGTCCTCCCACTATCCAGAAGTGAAGCCAAAACATCCCGAATACAAATGCTGCCATCTTGCATATTCTGAGCCATAGTCTGCACAGTAGCAATCAGGGGAGAGAGCTGCGATATTGAGGTTCCACTGATACATGACCAACTGCAAGTCAGTCTTAGCTGTCAATCAAGACGTTTCATTAACAGACATCAGTGTGATGAGAATTGAACTACTGAAAATGACTGAAACCATCATTTATCAATCATCATTGATAGGAATATAACGTAGTCATGGCAACGGGGACACATCCCCCTTATTAGGAGAGAGTTTACATTATATGGCAAATTTGGACTTTAAATTAGTATTACAATAACAAACTACCAAAAAAATGTATTCAATCAGAACTTCACATCTCAGCAGCCCCACGCACTTTGGAGTGCTCCTGACATGATTCACGGGGCCATGCAATAACGTCTGCTCAGTGTTTTTTGTATTGGACAACATATCTACAGATGGGCAGAGGTGGCATTGTCTCTCTCACTCTTTCTGTCTCTCTCGTTGTCAGCCTCTGCTCCCGCAATCTAATAAAATGACTGTGTGACTGGAGGGATTCTCTAGGCTCGTTTACTCCAGTAAAGTGGAGTCAACACAGCAGAACCACTCACAGTGGAGGGACGAAATGACTGTCTGAATGGGGTTTATTATGAGTTTGTTTGTGTTGGTTTGCGGTTTTTCCACCAAGCCTTCATCCAAACAGATTTACAGCAGTGGAGATGAACTTTAACCGCGCTCTGAGTAGCACCATGAAATCAGCCAAGCCAATGCCTAATTGTCTCATTTTATTTATTACATGGGTCATTACATAGATGATCAAACCAGATTAATGTGTTTAATTACTCTCACTTTCATCCACGTGTGTAGTAGAAGTATGTAATTAGCTATTTGGATTATTAATAGCACAATTACACTGGGCTACATGGCTCTTATGGAAATGAACCTCAGGCTCATAAACCTCACTTAGGAATGAGGCAACAGCAGAGCTAATGAATAATTTACATATATTTTAATATTTGATACATGGACATATTTGTATATGTTCTCCCTCTCGTGGTAATTTGTTGTGCTGCGTTGTGTTGCTGTGCTTTTAAGACATGTTAACTGAACTGAGGAAAGCCAAACCATGCTGAGCGATGACGGGGGTAGCGATGCTAGCCGGGCCTCTCAGTAACACCGCTGTACTGCTGCTCAAAAAAAATAAAACACACAACAGCCGTGAGTCACACATGCAGACACGATGAATTATTGATGGTGTGGACAGAGTCTGGTTTAACGTAAGCTGATAACCCCTTCATCTAAATAAACATGTCTAGCTGGAGCCCGTTGCGGAGCGAGTCATTCGCCGATCACGTTGAGAGTGTTCCCGTGTTTTTCCACGTGGCTTCTCTCACCACAGGCAAGCGCATCCAGCAGGCTATTTTGGGTAAAAGAATCCACACGGAAAGAATGAGAAAACAGGGACAGAGAAGTGTGAAATTACTTTGAATACATCTCTCCATCCGTTCGGTGTGTGTGTTCATCGGCCCCTCTCTATTTGTCTACAAACTCCAGCAACCTCAGTCACCACGCTGAGTGGAGCCACTGGTGAGGAACGAAGCTCGCAATATCCATCTAACTGTAAATAAGAGTTCACAGCTACTTTCAGTTCTCTACAAACAAACAAGCAAGAAATTTATGCTGAACTCCCAGTTACATTTTGAAGTCTTGAAACTACATTTTGACTACAAATCTCCTCATACATTAGACATCATACAGTACAGGCTGATGACAAATTGGTTGTTTTAATACATACAATGTTATGAAAAAGCCATGTGGGAAATAACAACCCCTTTATTAATTGAACTGTACATGGCCTGCATCTCAGTTTCCCTGATATTTTAATGAGCGAATGCAAGAATGAGTAAAAATTGCATGACCACTGCTAGAAATATTAAATTTAAGAACTGCCTTGGAAAAGAACTGTTTTTGTTTGATCTGGGCTCATCATTGTGAAACTGATTTCTCTATATGTAAAAAAGATAAGTGGTCAAAGTGTTTCATGTATTCCTAAATTTTTAAAGAAATCTTGGATCAGATTTTGACCTTGTCAATGTTAGACGATTCAGTGTTAAGGCCCACAGAAGGAACTAAAAACTATTTTTTACATGTGCATGAGAGTTATCACAATTTTGGTCATTTAACATGAATTCTTTCTATATTTGTGTTCTAATTACTGGTTTGGTAAGTGGACGGATCGCAATCTTCAGCCAGTTTTAGGGTTAATTGTTTTGTGTCGCCAGGGAATTCACACCCACACAGTGCTGATGGAGCAGATTAACTGAGTTTGAGTGTTATTTCTTTACTAGACAATACTTACAAATTATTAAGACAATACTTAATAATTACAAATTAGTGAATAGTTATGGTTGTATTTATATATGTCTGAAAACGAATAAATGGGTGTGTACAATCATGTATATGATATATATCTGTTTGTTTCAATGTAAATGCTGCTCATATTCAGTAGTTAACTGTGAGTATGAATGTTAATAACTCAAACTCACATTCTTTACAAGTGGGGACACAGTCCCAAAGGATGTGGTCTAAATTTCTGCACACTGTCTGCTCTCGGTTGATTAATTTCATTATCCCAAACAGAAACTGGTTTGCTGTGTGCACAGAAAAAAAGAGCAACCAAAACAAATTACAGACATAGTCCACACGTGACTAAAACTCATATCGGTGAATAAACACCACACCATGCTCATCCCGATAAATGCAGCAGACTCTAGTCCAGGATGAAGATACCGTTTCATGTTCCCATAATACCTCTGAAACTCTACTCCCTATGTGTGTGCCATTTGGCTCATGTAAACCAGGCTCAATTTTTAAATTCCTTTTTCCAAATCCATAAAATTAAATCCTCCTCCTCCCCCGATAACCGAATCCTATCTTCTGTCTCTTTGTTCCCTGTAGAATTCACTGCATCAAGAACCAATGAGAGATCACCTCCCAGTGGACATGTCAATATATCTGTCCCTCAGGGACCCAGAGGAGTTCCAGCTTTTGCTCCAGACCCCAGCAGGCACTTTCAGTGGGTCATTGAGTCCATGCGTGTCTCTAAAGCAGGACCCCATGGAAATGTGGCCTACGTGGGTAAACATCCAACCTGGGGGCCCATGGAAGCCAAAGCAGGGCCCCTTGAGGTTATGCCCCTTCCCACCTCCCTTCGACAGGACAACCAAGACAATTATTCAGGCGAGGGGAGGGATAAGGACGTAGAAGAAGCTACAGCTCCATCAGCTGGTCGAACAGTGTCAGAGGAGGAGAGGGAGATGGAGGGGAGCGGAGAAGGAAGCAGGTTTCCTGGTGGGTTTGGAGTAAAAGTCAACAATATGAGCAGCGGTGGTGTCAAACCAAGCCTTGAAACAGAGTCCTCGCTCAGCCAGAGTGAGCTTGTGACTGTGTCTGAGCTCACCACCCTGTCCCAGTGGCAGCTAGTGGATCAGCCCACCACCTCACCTCATTCTCAGAAGACAGACACAGCAGAGGAGGCCATAGGGGGGGTGTTCTACGTCCGCCGGCCCACTGAAAACCTCTCCTCAGCCTCCTCACACAGAGGGAAAGATACGTCAAACTCAGGATTTACTCCTGTTTTTAGGAAGAATAGCAAAGACACAAGCAGAGAGGAGTTGGAGACTTCCACAGCCGAGGCCTTGATGGAGGTGCTGACAACCTCTGCGGTGACCACACCGGAGCTTCTGATGACCAGACACACACAAAGGACAGATCCTACAACAACAGACAATCCCTCTCATAGCTCCCCAACAGAGGAGCCCTCTATTTCCATTTCATGGGTTCAGGAGGACAAAACAAGTACACCCAACATTCAGGAAGATCGAGCCACTCCAGCACCTAGTATGGGAACTCAAACGACTACGGGAGTCCTTCAGTTGACTACTCTTGCATCCGACTCCAAAGTTGGCGCCACAGAAATGGAGTCCAGGTCTGCAGTGTCTGACTCTTTCATCGTGGGCAGTCGGTGGACACCTTTCAAAGGAGTGGGCCAAAAATCAGAGGAACACAAGGCCAAGGAGACGACAGACAAGAAAGACAGAAGCAACCCTTTCGGCAT
The DNA here is from genome assembly GCA_026259375.1 of Verasper variegatus. Lineage (NCBI taxonomy): Eukaryota > Metazoa > Chordata > Actinopteri > Pleuronectiformes > Pleuronectidae > Verasper > Verasper variegatus. Next base: position 8,791,894 of record CM048046.1, on the reverse strand, counting down.
TCTCATACCCAACTGGGCCTTTGGTCTCATCCCTTCAGGTACGTGAGCTCCCCGGTGTTCCAGATGAATGAACCTCACTGTCATCATTATCGTCATGATTATGAGCAATTATCTAATCAGCAGCGATTTACTTGAATTATGTATGCAGCTCAGTGACATACGGCACAGTAACAGCAGTTGTACACGGGTGCATACCCTCCACCTGGGTTCACAGCCTGTGCTCAGTTATACTTTAAATACACTTCTATTTCCTTACTCGCCCTGTCTCCTGTTGTTCCATTCTACATCTCCCCTCTCGCTCTGCCTCTCTGACAGACGTCATACATTCTTAATCCAGGCCTGTTCTTTCTTTTCTGCACTCGCATCCCCTTTCTCTCTCCATCCCTTCCTCCCATGTTGGTGTGGAGGCAGCTCCACACAGTGAGCCAGTGCACTGAGGTGCGACCAACTAGGTCTCAGTGAAGTAATTAGTGGGTCACAGCGAGTGCAATTAGGTGAACCAGGGGAGAGCCAGAGATCCTGGTCCCCAACAAATCAATGTAGACACAAACTACGAGATGGTGCTCGTAATTGACTGCGGCCTCTTCTCCGCTCTCATTTTCTAGTTTGGCCATGTTCAGCTCAACTCTCATTTCTCTCTCACTCTATTCCTGAACTTGTTGTACGTAATAAATATATCAGTGTCTGTGCCGTTTGTCCTAGATTGCTTGCATTGATTTTCTTTTGATAGTTAATCGACTTTCTACTGTGGCAGAACTTCACAAAGTGAATTAACATAACACAAGCGGTAAACCCAGGGCCACTTGTCACTTACTCATCTAAAATTGTGATCTTAACAACCAAAATGTGTTTGATTACTGTTTAATGTGCCTCTCTTTGGAGACAGCAATGTTTATTATTGTGTGTTTTTGCTACACTGACACTCATCCTCAGCCCAGTGTTTCTGCTATTTCCTTGGGTTTTGAAAATACATATTTAAAAGGTATGACTCAGATCGTAAGTCATCCTGCTCAGTTAAGTGGATTTCTAAAACTTTTCTTCATCTGGAGAAGGTAGGAACTCAGTAGTTGCATTTATGTAAAGCCTTTCGTGCGACAAGTAATCATGATAGCAACCTGTTTTAAGAACACCTGTCTGTCTGCATGTGGCTCACATATCTCCAGATCCTCTCATCTTGTCTGCTTCACACTTGGAATATGTATTGTTAAGGTCCCATGGAAGTGAAGTCTCGAATTTGCTGCAATTTGGACATGTGATAAACATTGTATAGACAGCATGACCAGCAGGGTCCTGCGTACTGAGTCGAGCTTCACCAAACACATGAACAGCTCTTTGTGCAGCAGAGGTGGTGTTGTTGCCAAATCATGTTGCTGTGGACTGAGTCCTGCAGCTGGTGTTGACTTGCTGCGGCAAGTTTCAGAGAGCTGCAACCAGCATTACCACAGGCCAAATAAACATCCCAGACACATTCAGAACAAGCACTGCACTAGTTTGTGTATAAAGGCAAAGAAAACATGAATACAGTAACTTAATTCATGTAAAAAGAAGTTGAAGAAACGTTTTTTAATATAGTGTACAGATTGATATTTTTCATAAACTGTGAAGGTCCTTCCAGGTGAATAGTCTTACTATGCATTTACCTGCTTGCTCACTGAGCCCGCTCCACCAGTAGTGACCATTTTCAATGTAGTGCATCATTCTCTGAGGTACCTTCTGCGGGACATTGAGGTTTTAATTGAAAACCAATAACAGTGCAAAGCCTCCATACGAGACCCTTGTGTTTGCTTGAGATGGTTCAGGATGTTTTACATTTTCTAAATGCCTTCTTTAAACCCTCAGTCAGTGAACATGTAAGACCTTGAGATTGATTTCTATAAAAAAGGAACATTTTGGATTTTGTAATTACAGCTCAAGCACAGAACCTTTCATCATATAAGACCAATCAAAGAAATCAGTCAGGACAAGAGCACTTTTTTTCATCAGTATTTCTGATCCGCTGACATTTGAATGGAGTGAGTGGGCCGTGCTCTGGTTGAGTCATTAGAGGGATAAGACCCCTCCCTGTGCGTGACCTTTTGTAGTTGTCAGTTATAGTACAGGGAAAATTACAGCAATGGGTTGTCTGCCCATTACAGCCGAGAGATAGAGACAGAGAGGAGGGAAAGGGCAGGAGGATGGACAGGAGAGGAAGAACAGGGGGAGGGGGTTAGAGGAAGAGAGGTGAGAGTGTCCTCCACAAAGTGTGGGTAGGAGTACATAAACCTCTTTAATCGATGATCAGAGACTTCACTAACACAGTCCCATGGGCCTCCAGAGAGCACATTGTCCCTCCTCGTCTTTTTTTCTTCTTCCTCCTTTCCTTCCCCTTCCTTGCCTTTCTTTTTATTTCTTGTCCTCTCGTCTTCCTCTCTTTCTTTCTTTACGTTCCTTTAATCGGGACCGCCTCAGCGTCCCTGCGTCCTATTTGCCCATACTATATCAGAGTGATTAGACACTGGTTTTTAATGCCTCATCCAGATTTTCCAATTCATCAGTCACTCTGGCCTCCAGCTAAAAACCCACACAGATGGCTGGACGTTCACACACACACACACACACACACACACACATAAAAAGTGAATATATGCAAAGAAACAGCAGCACAGAAATCTCACTCAGAAGTAAACCTTGATAATCCATCCCACATGTTGAATCACATAAACACACAGTATATGTCTTAATCCCCCAGCTATGAATATTGAGAGAAAGTAAACACATTTCATTCTATTTTGTTATTTTTTTACCCATATCGCCATTTCCATATTGGATAATCCTAGCGACATTATTTATTAAAGTTTGAAATGGCACAAAAAAAGGTCTTAGAGCACTGGCAGGAAAACCGAGTCAGAGGGATACAGTGATGTCAGCTGTCCGTCCGGCCTCTAAATGACCAGTGGCACTCCAAACAGTCCGCCAAACAGGGTGCCGGATAACTCTGAGTTATAACCACCTGGACTCAAGCCTCGTCTGTGACTCAGGGTGGATCAGACCTCTGGCGACATCAATAACACTTCAGCCAGCCCTCAACCAAATGAGAGTGTTAAATTTGGAGGGGAAGAGACAGTAGGTTGGTGTGTGTGTGTGTGGTTGGGGGGGGAGATAAATGGACCCAGGCCTACACTGGGGTGGCGTATCATCAGTATGGGTCTGTGTTTAGATTCAGTTTGTCTGCCGGCTGTCAGAGTCCTTGGATAGGTTGTCTGGAGCAGTGAGGGGGCACATCCTCAACGCTGCATGTAGAAAAGTCGATTGATTTTCCTGCCTCTCCCTCCTTGTGTCTCCCGTCATTTCTTTCCTCCTCTATCCCTCTTTCTCTCTCTTCTACTTGCTCCCCCCCCCCCATCTCCCTCACTCCCTTGCCATCTCCCTGACTTTATGTCTTTTATTACTCCTCTGGTCACTGTTATGAGACTCCATGGCATAATGTTTTCATAGCCTCTTCAACTCCAATGTGGAAAGACACAGTCAATTGCCGTCTAAGCGCATCCGTCCCCTGTAGGATCCTCAGCCTCAGCGGGATCCTTGTCACCTCCTTTTAATTCCTAATCTGTCCCCCTCTTATCTGCTTCTCATCTCCAACTTTCCATTCTTTCTTTCTTTTTATGGTGTAATTCCACCATTTTTCCATATCAAACCCTGCTGCTGAATCTAATCCTGTGCTATTGGCTGCTGCTTATTAAATGAATGGGATTTGTTAAAGAAAAGCCTTGAGGGACCTGGGCTCCATCGCTGTGTGGGTTGAAGCTGTGTTACACATGGCTCTGTGCTGACTGAGCAGAGGCTCTTTGTATCCTATTAACCAGGGAAATAACGAAGCAGCCGGTGTGGTGAAAATGAGCCAAAGTAGAAGGTGGTGAGAAATCCAGTCCCTCCAGGATGTTGAGCTCGAAACAGTTAATGAAGACTCAACCGATCCTCCTGACCTTCGGTGTGATCTTGCAACTTTGCCCAATTACCACAACTTTCTTCACACATCTGACCAATCCCTGCAGTTCCTCACATGTGTGACTGATCATAGCAACAGCCCATTCCAAACGTTGAGCCATACATCACTAAAACCACTGTCCTGTGTCTGGTTGTTAACATGCAGACGTGTGTGTGTGTGTGACACAAACTCACAAATAGAGATCAGATTATTCCTAAAGACACAACACACACACACCCTTGTGTCATGCATGAAAGTAGGGGTTCATTTTTTTATACTGCGTACAATGTTGTAGTGCAACACAATACAAAAGTGATTGACAAACTCTACTGCAAAACACATCACACTGACAATATACATACTGACATCATTATATAACAAATCAGGATGATACAAGCTGTTTAATCCGGAATTACAGCAAGTGTGGAAAAAGACATACATGCTGAGTTAAATATGTATGGTCAGTGGAAACATTACTAAGTTACAAGTGATGGAGGCAGGCTTGCATCTTTGTGTGTGTGTGTGTGTGTGTGTGTGTGTGTGTGTGTGTGTGTGTGTGTGTGTGTGTGTGTGTGTGTGCTTTCTTCAGGATGTCTTTAACCCTGAACCGTTACAGCTAAGTCACTTTCCGCAAAGATTGGTTTATAGTGAATCAAGTTCCCTGCAGTTTTTAAGGAATTATACAAAAAAGAAAAACAGAATTTTCACAATTATCACTTGCTCCCAGGATTTCATTGAATTCCTAATAACATCCTAACTTGCATCATAATTCTTTTTAAAAGGTTGCTGTGAGATCACACACACAGTGACACTTCATAAATGTATTAGTAATACGTATTAGTTAGGAAGGTAGCAAATAAAAACTAATTATATAACAAAAACTAAGCATTATGAAAACAGTAGAAAGAATAATAATGAAGAGATTAAGACACTGAGGAGAGCACAGAATGTCATAAACCAATTGTATATGTTGAATTTCATCTCACAGCATTTTCCGGGCATCAAGAGATTTTCTTACACATGATTGTGAGCTCAGCAGCTCATGATGCATGTCCGTCAATAGAAAAAAGTTGAGTACTGAGATTGGAAAGGTCATTGAACATTAGTGTGAGGGCTGTTATGAAATGCAAATACTTGCTACTTAGCTCAAATAAAATATCTGTTCAGTGACATTTTGGGGATGGAAAAGTATTGATTTACACTCGTAAAAGTCATTGAAACAAACAGCAACGTTTTGAAAGTTAATGCGGCATCGAAATGTGACTTTAGTGTTGTGCAGTGAGCCTGAACCAACATGTGAAAAGCTGTCTTAAACAGGTATTTTTTATGGCATCATGAAATTGCTTTATATCTTTGCTGTCACAACAAAACCTGGTGATTATTCAGCCTCAGGAGCCCATCACAGGCAGCTGTATTTTATTTTCCAGATCCTATGACCCATATCTCCCATTATGGCAGATGAATGACTGAGTCTCTTGACTGTTACTGGCAGCAGATCTGCAGCAGGATTAAAAGTTGTGTTTTTGTGTTCATGAATATTTTCTCTTCTTACTCTCGTCCTCTTAAAGATCAGTTGATGTTCTGCTAATTTTAGTAGCCCAGTAACAATGGACACTGGTTTTCAGTTTCCCTGGGCACAACATATGCTTTTTAATCATGCCTTTATTTTATCACTTCACTGCCTTAAGCTCACATATATCCATAAAGCATTGATGTGAGAGATAATTTTATTTCTTATATTTAACTTTAAAAACCTACTTTTAATTTGAACGATAATCAGTGCTATTCCCATGTCAACTAAATATAATGAGCATTTGTTCCTCTGGGCTTTTGGACACGACACAGTCAAACAAACACACTCGACGAGGAACAGAAGTAGTAAAAGTGAAACATTTAGCCACATGGTAGATGAAAACATCAACTGCTTGTTGGAGCATTCAGCCGCCCTCATCTCCTCTGATTTTATTGTAGTCGTTTTCATTTAGCTGCCTCTGAAAAGTAGATAAGAGGAGACCTCTGTTGAGCCATATGTCACCCCATTACAAACACAGTCAGTGATTCCCACAGCGTTCTTGTTTTGTTTTTGTTTTTTTTATTTCTTCCCAGATGCATCCCTATCTGTGACTTTTTATTGTCAAGTACAGCCTTAGGGCCCCCGAGGGTGCATAAAGTTTCATAGAGCAGCGAACAGCATCACCTCTGTGTGCCACCGGTGGGGAGATGACGGGAGGGATAGAATAAGCGTGGCAGGGAGCTGTCACAGGGAATATAATCCTCTGTGTGGAGTCTTTGTGCGGCTGTTTCAGAGCGGAAGAGACCAACAAGGATGGGTTGTTTGGGTAACTGTTCCAGCATTCAGCATTCCTGCTTTATCAGAATATACGTCAGGGAACCTGATTCCTTTTGCTGAAAGAACATTTCACTTTTCTATCTGTGTGACCTATTGGAGGACGAAGATGTAAGAGGAACTTAGTAAACAGCCGTGCTGCCTTTCAGATCCGTTAACTTTTATCACCCCTTAAATAAGATTAATCGGGATGTAGATTTATTAAGATGTGAAACTGCTCAGCAGACAGTAAAAATAGGGGCTCTATTATGCCTGTAGCACTTCCAACAGAGAAGAGAGATGTTACTCTTGCATTTTCATTCTCCATTTGCAGTCAGTCAGACACTCATACATCTGTCAGCGACTCTGCCAGGCACACATGCGGCCACGCGCTGATGAAAATGGAGCCGCCTGCCATCAAGGTTAACAGCAAAATGCACAATTTCAAATTGAGGTACTTTCAAGCTACACAGGAGTGGCAGCCGAGAGGATGAGTGCGCCCAGCTGTTTTTTGTTTTTTTCTCCAAGCAGCCAGATTGCCTGTCTGACTCTCACCGGCAGATCGGAGCGACGGCAGGGGCGCTTGGCTCCCGGCAGTCAGTTGCAAAGCATCACGCAGCAGCCAGCCCACAGCGGGTGGAAGGGGTTGAGGAGGTCTCTTCATGTAGGTCATGTCAGATACACCCATCTGTCCCAGCAGGGAGGGAGGTATTCATAGACAGGGAGAAGTCTCAAGAGGAGGAGGGTTTCTAAATGGGTACAGGTGGTGGTTATGTAGGTGTAAATTACAGAGTCTGATGAGATTTTTAAAGAGAAAGGGTTTATTTGCACATTGTGATGATTGCATGAAGGTATGTTGGGCAACTAGCCTCTTCACATACGTCCTTCTGACAGGGGCAGTGTTCGGTCTGTGATGGTTTTCTGTGAGCGGATGAAGGAGAACTCAGAAGGAGCTTATGTCTCACGCTGAAGGGTTTATTGCAAGCTTGATGTACGTCAGTGACCCGGGATGAAACAATATCAACGTTAACAGTGAAACATGAGCAACTGTCACCCCTCAAGTCTCCTTTCCTGCCCACCTTGCATCCCCCATTCCAACGACACGTCCATAAAAGGATTGAGTTGCTGTCACTTTCTATAGCTGCTGAAAACAGCTATAGAAAGAGACCGGGAGCCTCCGGATTATCTGCAGTCTTTCTCCGCCTGGGCCGCTAGTATCAAGTCCACAGAAATTCGTGACAATCCGATGTGAGAACACAATAGGGGACCCCACACAGAAGACTCAGACGGAAATGTCTAGAGAGTTTGTGGTGATAAGAGCTGACAACAGTGTTTGTGTGTTGTCAAGAAAATTATGTGATCGCAGCAATCAAGTTAATACGTCACTTCCTGCCTCACCTGAATAATGAGGAGGATTTGTTGCTGTTGTGAACGCGTCTCTGCAGGGAACCTCCCGCCGTGTTGTGCATGTGTGAAAAGCAAACCGCAGGTAAAGTCTGGACCCAATTCTCTGGACTTTATCTGCAGGTCATATCTGAAAACGGCTTAAGTAAATGTAAGTGTTCGCTCCCCCCCCATACCTACATCATGTTGTGTCCCTATGTCTTGCTTCTGCTCTAATTTAAAGAGGAGCCTCTCTATCTGGGACATTGGAATTAGATTCCCTGAGCCTGGACGTTACAGTTTACAGCTAGTTTTCCCTTTATCAATCACCTGGCCTTGGGTAGGAGAGAGGGGAGTATGTGTAGATTGAGATGGACACTGTTCTCTGAATAGCTAACAAATAGCTGATGTGCGCACACGGTCGGGCAAAGGAATGTGTGTGTGCGTGTGCGTGTGCGTGTGCGTGTGCGTGTGCGTGTGCGTGTGTGTGTGTGTGTGTGTGTGTGTGTGTGTGTGTGTGTGTGTGTGTGTCCGTCCCTCTTCTTTCTGGTTTGGAGCATATTTATATTGTGATAATTTAGCAACTCACCGCACAACACGTTAGATGGCATGAGCAGGGTCAGTGAAGGCTTATCCAAGCCCACTTGTTGTTTTTCTGAATATTGGCTCAGAGTTTGGTGATTGATCACCGTCGTCTCAGCCAGTCGCATTATTGCTCTCATCCCTTTTAAGCAGCTGTGCCAATCACAGTGGGACATGATGAAAACTGCTGAATGGAGACAAGAGCAAAGCAGCTTCTCCGAGCAGTGAAATAGTGTCTTTGAGCTGCAGCATGGCAGAACAACAAACATCCAGCACTGCAAAATGATGTGCCTCTGTTAGCTGGATTTATATTGGTGGAGATAAAAGTCTGGTTAGCTTGTTTTCCATAATGATGCATGGTATTATGGTGAAACACAGTGATCCATTCATTAGCTATTCTGTAAAGTTTGTCAAGTCATCAGATTTGAGCCCAAACTATGATCCACTGTCGTAATGACAGTGGATAATACTGAAGAATTGCATTTAAATTGCATTCTCCTTGTGTGCTTTTTCTCTTTGTAATATATTCAACTTTTGAATCATTATAATATTAATATAATACTTTTCTTGTTACCCACAGATACTTTATAAAGTAGATTCAAAACGACAATAATCAAGCTTTCCACAGGGTCTTAAAAAGTGTTACAGTCTAAAATTCTTAAATATGTCAAAATATTACATTCTAGGTCTTGAATATTTTTAGGTACATCTTAATTATTCTAACGATCATTTAATGCTACTTCAGTCAGGCTTCTAAATGAGGTTTTGGAGGCATGTATAGTTTGTCATGCCTCTGTGGGTTTTACATCTTTTTCAAGAATGCAGATATTAGCACGCTGTAATCAAACTACAAACAAGACCAACATGCAGCTGATAACTGAGTCTACAAACATCCCTGTCAGAATTGATCTCAGTACACTCGGCTTGGTTGCTGGTAAGAATATAGTTACCTACTGTCTCTGCCTGTAGTTTGTGAGATAACGTGACATTTAAAAGGTTATTCTACTCGGCTACTTCAATTTATCTTCAATTATAGGAAAGTATTCTAGGACTCTGATATTCCTTCATATCTGTTGTACTTCATATCTTACATTTCATTCATAATGGTCTCAGAAAGGTTTTAAAAAGTCTTACATGTCATTTTTTGACACCCTGATAAACTCCATTGGTTCATTAAGCAATTTGACATTTTCAAGCAAAAACTGTAGAGGCCTCTCCTTTTGCCTTTTGGTGGATTTATTGTATCAAAGTGTTCAATTATAAGTATACTTTGACATGAAGTCAGGATCATTCTGGCTGGCTCGAAGATTTACGTTAAAGACTGAGTAAAACAAAGTCCCAATTGTTGCTGGACTGCCTACACCCCCGTTTCCACGACTCAATTTGCATTGAGCTCCTTTATGTTGCATCTAGCCTCGTGCACTTCCTGCATACTTGCTGCACAGAACACAAACAGACTATAACTGTTAATCTGTGCTATTTGCAAACCATTATGTGAAATGTAAAAGTCCAAATAGTCAAACAATAGTTAAAACCATTTGTTCAACATCTGTCATTTAATTAGATGGCACTATAACAATAAATGCATGATTGCGCTTGATGTGTAACACCGCATGTTCTTTGCAGTAATCATGAAAGTTACAATATGAATAATTCATAACCCATCACTGACACTGGCGGTTACCCGCTTCTCGTTTTCCTCCACTCAGTCTAAAATATGTGTCTAAAATATTGTTGGGTAATTATCTTAAAGAAATGCTTGATGGTTGATTCAATATTCTCATTTCACAAAGCCCTGAAAACTGGTGCAAAGACAGAGAGAGGAAAAACACTCATAGTGGATAGAATGTGTTTGTGATGATAAGCCAGGATGGATTATTTTCCTGCTACTCTGACAGCTCAGATAATGAAATTTATTTAGGACGAATGGAGACGCCACAAGTGCCGCTCTTGTAACAATAGACCCTCAATTTCTTCGTCAGTCTCGCCATGCTGGCCCACTGAATTGGGTTGTATTGAATTGCTGGCGTGTTGCTCTTCCCTGGTCCTCGCCAGGCTGATTCAGTGTGACGCTGGGTCCACGGGGTGCTTACTAAGAGCACATCAGCTGCTTTCTCCTGTCTCAGGCCTCTGGCTCTGTGGCTAATTGCAAGTGTCATGCTTTTTCCTAGTTTTTGTAAGTACGCGTGTGTGTGTGTGTGCGCGCACATGCATGTCTGTTTGTGTTTGCTTGTGCAGAGAGGAGGAACACATTTTACGCAGTTGAAAAGAGGTGAAGTTGAAAATTGGAAGTTTCAATTTACAATGACGGGGACTCTGCATGGAAATAGAATCAGAGACACTGTTCTAAAATTGTCTACGTGAATTTTTTACAATTGTATTTTCGTACATTGTTATTGCAAAAGTCTCTTCTAATTTAGTCAGGCTTCTTTTTTTCCTGCATATCCTCAACTCCATCTCTTACATACACCGGATTTACACCAGGGGTGGAGTCATTAAAATGTTTAGAACAGAATTTAAGGCCAATGCTAATGCACTCAACACATATATCACACTGACCTCTTCAATGCAATGACTACTTCACTTTGTTGAGGCGTCTGATGTCAGATGGTAGTGTTGACGCAGCTGGTTCGTCAGGTTTGAGTCGGACAGTTTCCAGAGTCTTGGCCAGACTATTAAAAAGAACAACTAATCTGTCAGATGTCATTACAGGCTCTTTGTTTATGCAGGAACGTGCACAGTGGGACCTTGTTACAGTTGCACTTGCCGGGGCTTTAATTACACTTCAAATGGTTCACGTCAGCTGTAAGAATTAATTGGTACCATGGAGGCTAAATCACACAGCCACATATGATAGTATGATCACTGACTTCTACGAGAGGTTTTCTCCTCATCTCCATGGGTGTTTTTTTCCTTTTGTTTGTAAAACTGTGTGAGAATATTTGCACGACTCAGACGAGACACCTCTCAATCACACCCACCCTGTAATCAACAGTTGCAATTATGTTGTTGAGCATTCTGGAATGTGCATGTTGCTTCTCTTGATGTGTGACAGTGACACTGTGACATGCAACTAAACCAACTTGGATCAAGATTAAAACAAAGTCATTTCTTTTTATGACCATGTTAAACTCAGTTGGGCGATTTGTTAATTTAGTAGTTCGCCTTCAAACTCTGTCAAAGAGCTGTAACCTAACTCTCTCTTAACTCATCACGTTTCGAGTTGTAATGAAGCTCTAGAGTGTGTGTGGTTTTTTCATCACTGCCTCTCCACAAACTTGGAATACCACTCACACTCCAGGGACAAACCTAATGGGCTTGTTAGTCATTATTTTATATTATATTTATTTTATCACAGGAGAAGTTATTGCTGTTATGAGATACTTATTTTGTATTTGTGAGTTGCTTTTTTCATGTCTGTGTTTGAACGATCTTGTGCGCTGATTAAAACTGCTTCATGGGCCGTATATACCCATGATTTACAACATAAAGATTGGACTGGGAATAGATAATATTACTATTTAAATAAATAAATACTTGGAACGGTTTTGTGTTTCGCAAGGTCGTCGTTGTCATTTGAGAAATCCAGTGTTAATTGCAACTTAAACCGTCTATAAACATTTTATGCTATCATCGGATTACATGTGAAACTGTTAGACATTACAGAATGCAGTCTACATCCATCAAGTGTTGTTTTCACCCTTTTCACCCTTGGACACACACACACACACACACACACACACACACACACACACACACAAACACAAACACGGTTGCGTATATGTTGCCAGATCGAGCAGACAGACAAAAATAGCTGCCCCCTCCCCTGCAGTGTTCATCAATCCTAGTTTTTCCGAGGTTGCTCTCCTCAAACTCACTCCAGTAATCACATCTCTCCACCTGCTTCATCTACAACCTTCCCTCCAAGACATGAGCACAGTCCCGAAGGGATGCAGGGTGGGGCTGCAGCCTCTCCACCAGGCAAACTGAGCCCTCGGCTGGGCCTCAACCCACAGAGGCCTGGGTTCAATTCCGACCCGCGACCCCCACATTTCTTCCCCCACTCTCTCTCCTTACCCCCTTTCACAAGCTTACTACTGTCCTATCCATTATAGGCAATAAAAAGCCCCAAAAATATATTAAAAACTTTGAGCACTGACTTTCTGCCACTTAGGGAAGAGCCAGTGGCTGAACATGTGCTCTGATCCCCCTTTGCTGAAGAGATCTATTAAAATGTTCTTTAGTATTCTGTACAACAACTGACTTTATACTGTATGTGACTCCTTTGATTAATAGTGTTGTAGTTGTCTGGCCTTTTTACAACCACATGTCCAGATTCATTTCATCACTTATTGTTTTGCATCACAATTTTCCCAGTGCTGTATCAGCTCCATTTTCCTCCATCAGCAGGTAAATGAAACCTCTGTCTGTCTACATTCCTCCTCTTTTCTTCCTCTACCTTCTTGGCCTCCTTATCCGCCCTCATGTAGCTCACCTCTGTAAATCGATCACTGTGAAGTAATCTGAGACTATATTAGGGTCTGCATCTCTGCTGTGCTAGAGAAGAATATTAGAGCAGGAATGGGTTTTTGTATTTCCCCTTGGTCTGTAATCATTGCACACACACACACACACACACACACACACACACACACACACACACACACACACATTTGTGCCGCTATCCTTTCTAAGACTGCATCAAATTCAATTCATTGTAGACAGCCTAACCACAACAAGTCACATTTTTCCCGAACCTTGACCAGGGCCTCAGAAATAACATTTGGCCTTATTAGGAGCTCATTATATAATTATGTGTGTATGTATGATTGTATATCAGCTATGTAATTAGAGCAATTCCAAAACATAATCCTTAAAAGACAGATTATTTATTTTACACAAAGAGAAAACAAAGACAACTAGTCAAATACTTACCCAGTTTCTCCCCTGTAAATATCTAACATTTGCATATGTAAACTGTCCAATGAATAACTGACTACATTTGTGATTGAACGTTACCTCTGCCTAAGAGGTTTGTTTTTTCACCCCTGTCTGTTGGTTGCTTGTTGGTTTGTTTGTTAGCAAGATTACACAAAACCTACTGGACTGGATTATCACTAAACTTGGTGGGAGGATGTGGTATGTGTCGGGGAAGAACCCATTACATTTTGGTGCAGATCCAAAGAAATGGGTGGATCTGGGGAAGTTCTTTCCTCACTTTCTTTAACCTTGTGACTCAACATTGCCTTTGATTCCTCCGAGAACAGATCATGGACATGTTTGGGGACTGAGATTTATTTATTTTGGTACAGATCCAAATAAAAACCGGAATCTACTGAATTTAAAGTTTTGGCATTTATTTCTCTCCTTTGTTGGATTTTTCTGTGGCAGTACTTCCAGATTTCAGTACAAATGTATCAGAGAGTGGCCAAACATCTCATGTACTTTGTTCTATTTAAAAGCGACTTTGAGTTATATGCAGAAAAGTCTGCATTTAGTTTTGCTCCCGATGCAGGTGCTGTGTTGTTGAACCTGATTTAGGTGACACTCAGCATTGTCAGGGCCACTTTCACTGATCCATAATGTATGTTTTCTCTTGCTCCACATCAACACTGAAGGCATCAAACACGCGTTCACTGTAGCCATCGTGCCAGTGACAGTATGAATATTTCACCTTATACAGACTCATAGAGGCATTAGAGTGATGACGATGACTGTATTTAAGCCGTTTAGCGCAACCATCCACATGGCTCTTACTGTTCCGTGTGCCTCGGTATCTTTTAGGGATGTACTGTAGCATTAAATTTTAACGGGACAGCTCTTGCTGGGCCCAGGTGATGGCTTATCACGCCCAGAGAGAAGGAACACTTGAACAGGCTGAGGCATGATCTGTCTCAGCAAAGCTATTACAAGGTTCAGTGAGTCTAAGCACAGCCACACAGCGGGTGATAAGCAGGTGTATCTACAGTAAATGCAAGTGTGTGCATGTGCAGCTCTCCTGAATGTGGGTGTGTGCCGCACGTTTGTTTGTGCAGTTTCTCTCAGCACAATTTTTTCTGCAGACTCGCACTCGGATGAATTTGCGAAACCACTCAGCTTCAGACTTCAAAACATTTCCTACTATCGCAATCCTCTTTCATGGTCCTTTCTAAATCGAGGGTGTATGCAGGGCATTGACATTGGGGAGTAGATTTCCCGAATATGCCACAACGCCAACATAATCTCTCTCCTCACAGGCGTAGAAAAAAAAACGTCAGATGACCTCAGAGAGCAAGGAAATGTCACACACAAGAACATATTTCAAGATATTCTGCCCAGCGCTGAGAAGAAGTCGCAGCATCTGTTCCGAAGACTTTAACTTATCTACTTTCCGAGTGTGAATTACTGTCACAACACAAACCTCAGCCCTGAGATCTGAACCCGTGCGAGCTTTAAATTTATTTCTGCCTGTCTCCGTGTTGTGTTTATGTTTCTACACAGATTGTCTCCCTCCTCTCTTTTCAGACTTGTGCTTCCTCTTCTTCCCTCTATCTTACACACAGAATAAGGAAGACACACAGTTGAGATGGAAGAGGCAACCTATTTTAGGACTGGCGTGTAATTAATCATAAGCTAGCAGCGAGCATTAGGAGAGGAGGAAATGTATGATAGCTCCCTCTGTGACTTTCTGTCCCTACCTTCCTGACATTTCCTCTCTCGTTCTCAGTGCATCTCTTCCTCTTACTACTTGTGCTTCTAAATTTTAATTTGTATCCTGTACCTTGCCTCTTCCCCAAGGACCAAGGGTTTTCCCTATATTAGTCAGTTTTTTATTCTGTTCTCGTGTACACACACCTATACGCACAAACAAGCTGCTTTCACACATACACTGAACTCCATGATATTGTCCTGAAATCATCTGAATGAAGTGAATGTGAGAATACAAATATCCGAGTCATTTGCAGGGGGAAACTCTGGATGATGTCTGAAGGACCGCATGTCGATTGGGATTGGGCACTTTGATGATGTTTCTAACAAGCAACAGATGCAAAACTGATTAAAACCAAAAAAGACTACAAATATCTCAAAAGTGAAAATAGGTGACTTACACATAGAATGGTCTGTATTTATACATTGCTATTCTAGTCTCTAGTCTCAAAATGCTTTACAGAACAGTTTATTGCCATTCACCCATTCACACTCACATTCATTCTAATAGCCAGCACTTTTCTATGAGGGGCAATTCGGAGATCAGTATCTTGCCCAAGGAGACTTTGGCATGCAGATGGGGAAGGCTGGGATCGAACCGCCCCAAGAAGATGTCAGCTCAGAAAGAAAATGAGATTCGAGAGCACTTGGTGATAAGGACTGACGGCATTGTTGATGTGCGGTAAACAGATAAATGTGACTTCCGCAGGGGAAAGTTAAAAGTTACTTCCTGCCCTCTGAATGCTGCACTCCCCCTCGCTTGAACACTTTGAAGATTTTTCTGTTGTTGTGAACAACATCCATAGAAACTATATCTTTGCACATCTCATTTGAAGTTATCTGTGAAAGGCTGATTCACGCAGAACATTTTCCTGTACTGAGATGTTGCTGTGGTCACACAATCCATAACCGCTCAGTCTCTCCTGTTTTCTGTACGTATGATGTTTCTGCTAAGTGTGCAGGACGCAGACAGATGGTGAAGAGCACAGTTTCATTTGGGTGTAATAAGTCGTTTCTAATTGTCTACAGATTGGATCAATGTCCTATTCTGCTGCAGCTCAGTGCTTTGTCTGTATTACTGCAGACAGTGCAGCCAACATTCATCAGTGCTGGTGGATGGTATCTGAGGAAAAGTCCTCTTTATCTCATTATTAGGGCAATTTTGCCAGAAATGGTTGAATTATGTCAGAATTACTGGACCAATAGGAATTCACTTTTCAGGTCTCCAAGGCATTTAACACATGCATGCCCACACACACACAAATGAACACAGATGTCACTCGCTGGCTTTTCTCCAACCATCCAATCAGTTGGTAATAACATCCACTTCAAACCTGAGGATTTTATGCTTTACTTTTTAAGTTGTCACTCATTTTTCATGATGCTGACATTAACAGAAGCTGAGCTACAGTTTTACTCTCAGTGCTGTGATTGACTCTGACAGTCATCATAACATCACCTTTTGGCTCTGGAAGTGATCTTCACTGAGGCTACTTGATGACCCAGTCCTCAGCTGTCAGTTACACTGTGGGCATCACTGCATTTTCCACTGCAGCAGATACACGTCCACCTGAGACACAGTCTGAGACGTTTGTGTGGCTCTGATTTAAAACCACGAGCACATGCAGAGATACTCAGATGTCAGACAGGCAGTTTCACACTTTCATACTCTGGTCAGATGATGTCAAATGGTCCACAAAGTCCAGTTGGAGAAACAGATTGTTGTTGTTTCTATGGAGAGTGTCTCACTCGGTCATTAGCATTCACTCCTCTCGGAGAAAATACGGAGGTAGTGCAGAGTTTAGTGCATGTCTGAGAGCAGCTTGAGACATTTTGGCTCCATATTCTGGATAGTGGGAGGAAATGGATAACCGTTGAATCTTTATTTACAGTCTATGGGCATGACAGAGAGCCAGCATGGACAATGCTAGCCCCATGGAGGTAGCTCACTTAAATATGCAGTTACAATGTTGTAACAACACCTGTGCATCTCCCTCTTGACCTTCCAAAATGTCTGATGCAAAAAAGGTGCAGTGGATGGTCATTATTACTAGAATCGTGTTTTCTTTCTCTGTTCTTTTTCTCAAGAGTCTTCTTCTGTGTTGTTTTGCTTAATCATGCGTCTAAAACAGGACAGCTCTGCTTTGGGTATTTGGTTTAATTTCTGCCTCGGGTTACTGTTAGCACCAATTCTTTTTCTTCCAAATCTTCATGCGATTTCCAAACTGCTTTGCATGCAGCATTTTTGAAAACCTTATATGGGGATAATAAAAATCCCCTCTCTGTTTTGCCTTAGGTTTTTTAACACAACCAGTTTCAAGGGCAAACACCTGGAATCTGGGATAGAGCCATAATGCATCAATGCTACTAAACCAGGACACACATTATTGTGCATTAACTAGTTTCCAAGCATGATTCTCTTATATTCACAATTTTCAGCTTTTCAAACAGTTGCTGGGTTCGCTTCACCTCAAAGGAGATGTAGAGCTGTAATAACATTGTAATTGATAGACCGTTGCGCAGTCTTTATTTTACTTTTTAGCAAATTTATTTTACCCAATAAAATCAGTACCATAGAACTGAAAGACCTACCTTTTAGTTGAAGTTGTTCAGCTGTATTTTTCCACATCTTCAGTATTTCAGATGGCATTCACAAACTGTCACACTGTTTCAAACTCAATGCTAATTCATAAAATGCCACCTTGATCTTTTAACAAAGACACTGTATTTGAGAAAGTGACCAGTTGGAATTGAAGGTACTTTTAGCATTTTTATACAAAAGTGATACACAAGCCACTTTGAAAAGGTTATTCTACAAAAATGCTGTACTTTGACACTTTGGATTTGTTACCCCGAGTGAGTGTAATCCAAGTTTGCTGATAATCTCTCTTCGCCACCTATTTTCCCTCAGGAAAACACACAGTGTTTTTAATCAATGTGACAGAAAAGTACAATACATAGCCAAGTTCTCCACAATTTGGCAACAGCAAAACCATTGTTTGTATGCTTTCATATTTTGAGTGAGTTTTAAATTTAAAACACTCAGGATTCTTTGAACTGAAGCTTCGCTACAAGCTACAGAAAACAAAGCTCAACACAACATGGCTACCTGTGGACTGAGGTCAGCACAGTGGAGCACAAAATGTTAGTCTGTTCTCTTCCCTCAAATAGAGGGAGACTATACTCTCCTCCCATGGCTGGGGTTAAGACTTGGGTTAAGTTATAGTTGTAGTGATGCTCTGATACCTGGCAGGGGTCAGTGTGAGGTTCACATCACAGATGGTTGAGGATTTTATGCTTAGTTTAAAGTGAGAGGGAACACAAATTGATGGAGATGAAGCATTGGGTTTCATGGATTTGAACTAGTGTCATGTTAAAGATGTGAACTGGTTCATACATTTTCGCCATCAAACAGAAAGACTACTACTTGCCTAACTGACAACAGCAGCCCACACAGGTGATGACAACAAGTATGTGAGTATAGTCTTTACTGCACTCCTAGAATTACAAGATGACACTAAAACTGACCAGAACAAATCTTTACAATGTAACAAAGACATGAACCATTCATCTCTGATGGATGGATGGATGAATCCTTTGCTTCACCTCTTACTTTCCTCCATTACCCGACATTAGCAAACCCAACCAGGCGCTCAGTTTGACCATATTCAGTGTGCAGTTTTTATTTTACATGTCATGCGCTGCTCAGCACTCTCGGATTTTATCTCCATCAGTATATCATTAACCTTTAAGCAATATATGTTTTCATATCACGTACAGTATTTTCTCCCCCTTTCCGCTGTTGAGTTAAGGAATGAGCTTGTCTCTAATGGTTTTTCTCATTCAACGTATCACTCTTACGTATTTTCCAAGGCAGCCCTTCCATCATCTCCCCTGCCCAGTGTATCAACAGCAGCGATGGGAGTCTATCACCCTGCTTCACAGGAAATTGAACACACACTCACATTATATCTCACCAGCATGCAATGATTCAGACCAGCATCCAGAAATACAAACACACACTCACACATAAAATGACAGCATTCCCAGACTTTCAGAGGAGCTGCACTCTGTGTTCTGCACAGCATCTCTGCACTCATACATGATTAAGTGAGTCTGGGTGTTATTATGGGGAAGATGCAGAGTATAAGATGGCCTGACAGATTGTGTCAGGGGCTGCAATCCCATCAGTATTTGATAATAAAAAGACACTTAATCTCGCCAGTCCTTCATGGCACAGAAAAAAATAAAGAATCCAGATGCCCGCTTTGCGCTCTTACCATCCTTGTCATATTCTCCTCCCACTGCTCCATCTAAAAATATAAGAGCAATAATTACGACTTAATCTTCTTAATATCCGCCATTCATCCGCCAAAACATATCCCAGGGACAGGCGTGGAGTTATAGCACAGCAACGGAAAATCTGTTTATTATCCTCTGCGACGCACTTATGTACCATTAAAGATACCAGTGTGTACGACTGGGTGATGATCAGGAAATGTATACGGACCTTGTGCTCATGTGTGGGACCTGGGATGAGAGGCAGGAGGGGGTCGACTCTGCACATTGTCCTTTTCCCGGCGAGCAGCAAACATGATAAACAGTGGGCACGACAGTCGCAGCAACAGCCAATCTGTCACCTTGCAGAAAGTCATAGAGGCAGGGATGAGTCTGCCCACTCTTCTCCTTCTCTCATCTCTGTCAGATGGCAGCAAGAGGGTGGGCTGAGTAAAGATAACGAAACGGTTATAATGCCTTGTCATAGCCTTGTCATGGTTTATCAACACTTTTGAAATGCTCCTTCTCTGTAGTAAATAACTCACCAGTCCCTCTCTCTATTTTTCAGTGGAGAATAACCCGTGCCAGACCAACCCCTGTCTCCACGGAGGGAGCTGCCTGCAGGAAGGTGACGGCTATAGCTGCTACTGCCCTCAGGGCTTCTCTGGGGAGAGCTGCGAGATCGGTGAGTCACTGCCAGGTCAGGTCTGAGCCAGGGAAGCCTGCGAGGTCAGCGGCTGCACATGCATGCTGTGTCACTGGGGCATAAGGGAAAGACATGCTCAGGTATGCTAAATAACATTTAGCTTTTGTACACTTCCGTGCAGTGGATTCAGGAGGAGAACACCAGTGAGTTCTTTTTTGTTGGAGTCTGGATCCAATCACAAACGTCAAGAGCAGCTTCCCTGTCAGATCCAGTAGTGTTTGGATCCAGCTGCCTGACTGAAAGTGAACTGGGGATCCATATGCTGCAAGTCACTCAGTTGTGACAGAGGCTGTACACAGCTGAGATGTATGCTCAGCTGTGTGTGTGTGTGTGTGTGTGTGTTCGTGTTTACCTTCTGCCCCAAGAGTAGTATGCATCTCTTCCTTCCACTCAGCTGTGTGATGGGAGAATGTGGCTGTCAGAAAATTGTCTCAGGTGTGCGTACGTGTGTGCGTGCGTGCGTGTGTATGTATGTATGTATGTATGTGTGTGTGAGAGAGAGAGAGCAAGAGACACAGACAGACACTTAAGGACACATGGGCCCCAGCGGAGCGATGAGCTCAGTCAGGGGTGGAGCAGCTGATTAAAGTGCCGGAGCAGCGGCTCATGCTGCTGTGGATGAGGGAGGACAGAAAAATAAAGGAAAGAGAAGGTAGAAGTGGTACATGGCGAAAAATCTCAAAGTAATTTTCTTACTCTGAAGGAACATGTGGTTACAACACGTACCCCACAGGATTCGAATGAGTTTGAAAACATCACAGTTGGTGCAAAAGTTGTTGTTGACAGCGTTCAGCCTGGCACATTGATTCTGGGCTCTGGCCAAAGCATCGTGGGTTGAATGATATTGTAAATATTAAAGTACATACATGAGTCACACTGGTGTAACGTGGGCGTTTAAAACTCCCGGCTTGTATTTTTTGGCTGCCAAGGCTTGTCTGTTGTTTTGGCAGCTACCTTCTAGTAACACATCTTATTTTCAACGTTTAGCTCCAGATTGTTTTCAAGGCCTTTTCTAGCAGATCAGTAAGGTCATCCAGTTATTCCTATTAAATATGTGTTGTTTATTTGAGTGAAACCTCTTCGAGGTGTAAACACTGACAACAAGATGCCACATAAACAATCACAGAGCTCATTGACTCATGACCTAGTCCTATTTTATAAGCTCTATGTGTTCCACGTTCATGCGTACAAAGACCAGATGGGGTTTAACGGGTCATTACTTATGGAAAAAGGTTCATAGATCAGGGGTCAGGGGTCAAAAGAGGCTTATTGTCCCGGGTCTGTTTATCTGATAGGTGTATGTGTGCATTAACATCATTGGAGAGCAATCAACATTGTAGCTTTGGATCAATAAGTTGTGACAAATGTATCTTAACTGCATGAATTACTCACGTATTTTGTAATGATCTGTTGTGGATCAATTTGTTTGGTGTTTTTTATTGACATAGATAAAACCTATTGGTTTTGAGAGGCTATTGGAATAAACTAAGACAGTTTAAGAGAAAAATATTTTTCTTTTACTGATTAGTTCTGCACTTTCCTTCAGCCTTCTTCTCTCAGGAGTGTTTAATTGCTTTTTCCGGTGTTACTTTAGTGTTGTGGTGTTGATTATGTCACTGAACAGCTGCAAATCGGATATTTTTAAATATTAATCATAGCTAAAGGCAAAAAGGTTAATTGCCTGAAACAGCATATATATACAACCACAATTTAACCAAGTCAACACATACAAATTAAGCTGCAGGAAATATACAGTGTGTCATAATCTGTGTTGCATTTCACACCCACAGCCGAGCTTATTCTAGGCCTCTTGTTGCTTGAGCCAGAGAGGCATATTCACCAGTATCCTCTGCTCTGCTGCCGCTCTCCATGTGAAATTGTTATTTAGTCAAAATGAGGCAGTGGCACCACAGCTGCAGCGATCCTGTCTCCAGGACCTGGCTCATAGCTGCAATTATTTGGGAAGATGTATTTTGGGGAGCTGCATTATTAATGGCTTGTGTTTCTACTGTGAGTCAGTGGTTAATATTTATGAGAGAGAGGGAGAGAGAGGGAAAAGATAGTGTGGACATCTCAGCATTAGCACTTCAGCCCCACTAGATCCGTATCTTTGTAAAGTTCATACTTAGTAGTAGTACTCATTCTAACTCATTCAATGGTGTTAGTACCAGTGCACCTCCGCCAAGGCTAATGCCTTATCTTGCCATGTTGAAGAAAGTTTTTAAAAAGTTTCAAGTTCCACCTGTTTATCTAAATCCACTCCGACATATGGCCCCTCATTGGGTCAAGCCCAAACCCTCCACAAAGTTTCATGGAAATCCATTCTGTAGTTTTTTCGGGATCAGCTCAAGTCATCATGTGACCAGTTATAAAAGAGCTTTTACTGTGAAATAGCCATGTTTGTTTGTATGTTGTTTTTTGAGCAAGCTGTATGTATGCAAGCACTTACCCTATGCTAATGGTTAGCCTAGCGTTGCTTGTGAGCAGAAAATTCATATATATATATATATATATATATATATATATCAACTAGGTTGATGAGGTAGGAATGTGAGTTTCCAGACCCCAGAATTAGGAGCTTCGCTCAGTAGCAGGTTGGCTGGCCTCGGAGAGAGATGAACCCTGCTCCTCATTTACCACTGCTGAGAAGGATGTATACTGTAGCCTCCACCCACTCTTAATTTTGTCTCGTACCCTGCTGCATGTCACCCTCTCTCCCTCTCTCCCTCTCTCCCTCTCTCCTGCTTTTCCTGTCTCTGTACACGTCTATAGAAAAATTATTATAAAGGCAGGAATGCCAAAAAAGAAGAAGAAGAAATCTAAGCTCGAGGTTGTTCTTTCCTTTTGATCATTAGAACCAGTTGGTGAAGCCTGAATCCTGCAGCAGAATAAGTGATTAATGAGACACAACACAGCCTGTCACTTTGATGGCTATGTGGTGAGATACAGCAATGAATTATATTTTCCTTCACCACAGCTGGAATGAACATTTGTTCACAGATATGACAGAATAAAATATAGCCCAAAATAAACAAGTACAAAAAAAAGCCACCCTCGGGGATTATATGCCTCTGATGATGTTCAGATAAAATAGTCAAATATCTCTGTCTTAGTGTCTCTAATCCTTCCTGTGATATACACAAAAATCTAGATAAGCAATGACGTACAAGAAAGTAAAAAAGAGGCTCACCGTCCTGTACAGCCCTCACACAACCATGGTACAGAGGTGTTGTACTGACTTTGATTGATTAGACCTCAATCAGTTTTGGTGAACTCATTAGGATGACATTATGTCTGTGAAGATTCTCAGTCATCCAGGTCATGGTATATCCAAGTGCTAAATGACAGGTCAACAGGACTTGGTTGAGTTACTTGAAGACGTTTCACCTCTCATCCAAGAGGCTTCTTCAGTTCTAACTGACTGCTGGGAGTCCCAGGTATTTGACTTGTAGGGTGGTTAGGAGTCATTGAGGTTACCTAAGAGGCTGGACCCACCCTGCTGTTGGTTTGACTGGGAGTCATTTTTCCGGGTCGTTGAGTATACTCATTCACATTGTCCAAAATATTCTTCACAGGTTATATATATTTTGGAAATAAATCAAAAAATGCAGCTCAAACAAGCCATTTATACAGTTCCCCTGAGAGCTCAACGCACTGCAACTTAAGAAAACACACATAAACAACATGTAAAAAGGGCTGTAGTTTTATTTAGATTCAAGAACCTACTGATAAAGAGAGAAAAAGTATTGAGTGATTGTTTTAAAAGTAAAGATACTCTTTTCCTTTATCATCTCTTAAAACTGAAATAGTATTCTTTTTGACAACTGCTGCTATTTCTGTTTAGTTCACGTGCCGTTTGTTGTACAGGAAACACATTTCAAACAAAGAATGTGTTGTGGGATCAAGATGGAAAATATCCCTGTAAAAAGGAGGGAATTACTCTGATCACACTATTCTCTTCTCAAGTTAATCAACACTGTTCTCCCTCCTCTCCTCCATCTTTCCCACCAACCAGTGTGATCCCCCTCTCCATTTTCTCTGTAGCTTAGAGGAGATAACCAAACCTGAGCTGCTTCACAGAGCCTCAACAGTTTTGGCAAAAGTGACACGCTTCGTGGGCTGTGTGGATTGTCTTTGCCGTCCTTATCAACATTCCTCCTTTATTGCTCCTCTGCTCTTCAACAGCTCCTCAAGCAGATCAATCAGAAACAAGGAGCAGAGTACAGGAGGGCATAACACAACGTGTGTGAAAAGGCGTCCATACTAGAGTTTGGATACTTAATCTGAGCCCCAGAAATGTTGACCAAAGAATAAAATATTGACGTTTATTTTTGACAGAAATTGAAGATTAAAAAATGTAGACCAAGAATTTTGACAACAATTTAGTCACAATTTTGGGATAAAGATATGCCAAAAATGTTGGACCAAAAACATTTTTCATTATTCACAGATTCAGCTCAATCACTGCAAACGTACACGTAAAAGATTCTAATGCTACCCATGTTGGCCGAGCTATCTACTTATGCCTGCACATGCCCATTATCAGGAAAAGCCTGACCCAGATTCGGGCTTGATCAGTTTTCTCTCTGGCTCGGTTGAGTTTAATAACTGTAATACGCACCTATACACTATCTGAAAACCTACAGTAAAGTTTAAAGACGTTCCAAGTCAACCTCCACCAAACACATTGAACAGCAGCATCTTCTACAGCACCTGGCCACAGGGTTGGTTTTCTGCTCAACAGACGGCACACCTGATTTTTTTTATATCTTTTTTCACCTCCCCACACACTCTGGCCTCTTTTTCCAATCATGGTGATTAGATCTGAGTCTCCTCTGCTGCTTCCTTCCTCTCCTTTCCTCTCCATCCCTCCCCTTTACTTTGAATCGAATTTGATTTTTCTTTTCCTTACATTTATTTCTCTGACCACATCTTCATATTTTTACTACTGTTGCTGCCTCACCCGCCCTCTTCTTGTCATTTTCTCCTTTTTTTTATTAATCCTCAATTTCTCTCTATTTTCCTTTGTCCTCCTTTTATCACCCTTTTCTCATTTTTCTCTCCCCTCTACAGCCCACTCCATCTCCCTGCCCTCCTCTCGTCCTCCCCTCACCCCTCCACCACCACGCTGCTCCTTGGCGAGACCTACAGTATAGCGCCGTATTCGAAATTGCTTGGCAGAGCAGAGATTGGGGTGGGAACAAGCCTGTAGCAGCCCCCCTCCCCAACAGCATCTCTCCCAAATAACACATTTAATTTCCTGCCACTGCACTTCCTCACACCCCCAACACCTCTAACCTCTCTCTGGCTCCCAGCTCATGTCTCTACCCCTTCTCCTGCTCTTTATTTTCCTATCAAAGACCAATACAATTATTTATACAAAAATGCCTCTGTACTGATGCATAAGATGAAACTTATTCAAGTTCACATGCTCGCTCACATAAGGTTGTGCACAAAATATACTCTCCTTTTCGCCCAGAAATGGACTCTGACACACACACACACACACACACACACACCTGTTTGGGCCTGTCCTATATAAAACCAATATGTGCTCAAGACTATGTGAAGAGCTAATGCATAGCTCATGTTTAAAGAGGCCACGAGAAACGCTCCTGCCGGGTTTCTGTATTAGCTAATTCCTCCTTTGGGACCCACTCCACTCACATCAGCTCGTATGATTGAGTCTGAAAGATTCATGAGGCTGAGGCTAATAATATAACCGGCCCCTAACGCACCTTAGCAGTGTGTCCACAGATCTGAGCGATGAGGTCAACGATGACAGGGGGGAAATGGGCAGGGACAGGCTGTATAACTGAGGATTATAAATGTTTTATTGCAGGTACACACAGGCTGTTGAGGTATTTGTCGGCAGATCCCTAAGAATCTGGTGGCTTTTGGGGCAAACTGAGGCAGAGAGTGAAATTTGCAATATTTTTGACCTAGAGCTGCCGTATAAGATATAGCAAAGAGTTATAACCCAAAGCACAGAACCAGAAAAGAAAGAAACCAACAGACAGATTGATTCTCAGTGAGGTGCAAGGGTTCGTAAAAGAAGACAGAGAGAAAGGGCCGCTGCTGCCATGCTGCTCCCCGCAGGACATCCCATTCATTACTTCATCAAGGAGGGAATAGATTTATGTGTTTGGCTCCAAATTCTCCAAGTTCTCGCAGTTAGGTCAATATGCTGTGGAGTTTTACTGCTATTTCTTGTCTTCTGCAATGTTGCTTTCGATGCTGACCACAGGGGTGAAAGAAAACACCATTATGAAACAATTGTTCATATAATGATGAACAATTTCATGGCTCACACACAACAACAACGCGTAAGAGACATAATAGATTCCAATACTAGAAAGTCAGATTTTTTATGGAAATCTGTTTCCTTATACTGGCAAAAATACTGTAACTCTATAGGAACTTGATGTTTTTATTTCTTATCTGTGCTTGTGTCCTGATGAGTGAAACAAAGGTCCTGTTCAGCATTAGCTATGGTCTGGGGTGAAAGGGGCTGATTGAATCAATTTTCTGTGGGAAGCTTACACTAACGTTAAAAATAGTAAATAAAACTGAACCAATACAAAATCAATATGTGCTGGGAAGTGTTGATATTGTGGCAGTTAGCCACAAATAAATCAACGGCTCCCAAAGACTGACACATAGAAATAGGACACATTTGTGTTCACACTGCTGATAGAATGTGGCAGAATGTTTCCCAGACCCCGATCAGACCTGGCATCAACAGTCAGTTTACTCAAGGCATTAGAATGCATCTCCACATACAACTCCCATTACCACTTGTGCTCAGACTTCACTTTCCCGCCCTGTTAGCCATTATGCACGTATGTCATTTCTATTCGCAAAGATCAAATCATGTTGCATTTACCCAGTCTGACTTTAAAGAGAGAGAGAGTGGGGCCAGGAGTGGCCGAGCAAATCAATGCACAGGGTGCAGCTTGACTCTTGAATGATTCATTATTTCAGCTGTTTGAAATAGTAAAGAAGAAAAAAAAAAGAAAATCAATATGTGGAGGTTAATGTTAATTGTACCAGCAGTCACAAATAAATCGGTACATGGGAAGCACTGGGAAGTAGTAAAATGTTTTCAGTTCATTATCAAACAGTAATGGTTCAGAGGACGTCGCTGTGGCCCAGGACACATTTGTATTCATAAGGCTAAAAGAATGTGGCCACTTTCAAGTGTCTATAAAAAACATACCGGCAATTCAGCAAGTGTCTTAGAGTATCTCAGCATACAGATGAAAGTGGCAACAATCTCATCTCAAGTCTTTTTTTTATACCCAGAATTCAAAGAGTACAGACTAGATTTCAATAGATGGAGCATTAAGTGCAAGACAAACACCACAGTGGATGCATGTGACAGTTTCCCTTCCCCTGCACATAATAATCACCTCAGATTAGCATGAAGATGGTCATATGATCACATGAGCATTGAAAAGTTAAGATCTTACGTTAAAAAACAGAGGTTACATGATTCGGTATGGTAGCATTGTATTTTTGACCCAACAAAGATTAAGCTCTGGCAATTGTTCTGCTAAAAACATGATGGCACAATGAAATAGTCAGAGAATGTGAATATACAACATTTTATGAGGAATTTAAATTTCTTAGTTTACCTAAGCAGGTGCTGCAGTCTGACAGTAACACAACAAATGACTCAGCACAGATGAGCCATGCATGGGGCCGGACGGGACAGCGAGTGTGCAAATGGCGGAGTGTGTGTGATTGATGACCGGCGGTTTGTCACAGTTTGTCGGCGGCACAGGAGCTCTTAACAGGCTATGATGGGCTGGATCAGCCTGCACTCACATGCCTCATTAATTCATCCACACCGCTGGATTCCTCAGTCAGCATTATGGCTGGCAGCACCCCACACCCCCATCACCCTGCATACGCTTTTACCTCTGATCCCTCCAACAACACCGGGAAGACCTGATTGGAGCTGCTCGGAATGCAGCTGATTCAGGCAGTGATACATGAATACGCAAAATCTGTCTGACACTCTTGCACACACAAATGCAGTCTAAAAATGTACAATTTCCCCTGTTATTAAAAAAATCGAACATTCCGCCTCCAACCTGCACATGGAAACCCACAGACACAAGTTCAGACACCTGTGTGTGTGTACCGTCACGCAGTTAAACTTTGTCCACACTAGATTAGAGTTAGGTGAATAGTTTCATTTGCTAGTTTTCAATCAGCGTGGACACTCTTTCCTCTCCAGACTCCTCAGGACAATGAGAGACAAAGGACACACAGGCTGCAGAGATGAATGAGAATGAGCTGCAGGGCTGTGTGTGTGTGAGAGGGAGAGAGAGAGAGGGAGTTCTGCATGCAGTATCTCTTCAGTATAAACACAGTGCAGATTAATGAGCTGCTGGCAAAGTTGCCAGTACGCTCACCCCTCTTCCTTTATCTCTTTTTCACTCTCTCTGTCCAACACACACACACCCTCCCTTATACACACACATTCACACACTTGCCACTTCATTTTGACCGCTCCTTATGTAATTTAATTGTCAGCTAGGGTATAGAATATGCATGCATGTGTCTGATGATTAGCTCTGTCAGTGTGTGTGTGTGTGTGCGTGTGCGTTGCTCTGGATGAATGGAGGCAGTGACTACATACACTGGATGACGGCAGTAGGAGGCAGTGAAGCATATGAAGGCCGGCCATGTAGAAAGCAGGGAACTGGGCTTTAATAAGCGTTCCAGAAACAACGGCACAACAAACACTCGCCCACTGGGACAAAAACTTATGTCATCAAGTATAAAGATGAACAGATCACATGTGCATCATTCACATGAGAGGTCACACAAACATAAAAAAAACATACATACACCCTGTGGTGACCCAGTATTACAAAGAGGATTGTTTTTTTTCTTATCTTCATGTTAGCAGACCAGCGATGTAGAAAATAAATGGCTGAAGTGAAGAATGAGAGAGAGACCAAGGAGCCGTGAAAAAGAAGGAGACACAGCAAAGCTGATTGAGTAGATAAAGTCCTTGACCAGGCCTCAGTACGACTGACTGTTAAATACAAATTACCTTAAAAACAATGAATTCCTCCTTAAAGTTTACCAGGTACCAGTGATTAATTGATTCTGACACCACTAAGGAAAAAACGGATAATTTAACTCTAGGATTTGCTCTTTAAGTATGTCAGAAATAGTGACAGGAGGCAGAGAATAGCCTGTCATTCATCCCTCTGGGGATCTGCTCTACTTTAAGAGCACAAGTATTGCATTTCTTAAGCGTGTAGGAGTAAGGACAGAGAGAGGAGGAAGTGAGTAAGGAAGGAGAGAAGGTAAGAGCAAAGGGAGGATGGCAGGGTAATGAGGTGGAAAGAAGGAAAGTTAAGTCTTCGAGGGGAGTGAGGAGAGAATTCAAAGAATGATGACAGATTGAAAAAATTTAACTAAAACCTTGTCTACACTGCTTTGAATATAACCACAAACCACAGAATACAAGAAACACTCAATCAACCATGTCGGGCCAGTAGGTGGCGATAAAGTCTACATTAACAATCTGTCGGATACTAGAGATGAACATTTTTGTCCCAGTAATACATGGGAAAAACCAGTGAATGTCGGTGATGTGGTGCAGCTAACGTTAGGTGGAAATGTGTAATGAGACCTAGCAGTGCTAACCAAACAAAGAGAAACCCAAATGTTGCCACATTGTTGTTTCCGGTGCATGTTCATTGGCTTACATCATCGTTTCCAGAAACAGGAGTTTTTGAAAATCTGCTTTTTGGAAGACGTTTGTAAAAATCTGATTTAGTGAATTAAAGGGCTTTTTGCATGTAGACAAGAAGCTCAAATGCAGAAAGGTGTGGACAGAGCATAAGTAAGGAAGGAAAGAAAGATAAGGAGAGGGAGGAATAGAAGAGGAGAGGAGAAAAGGAAGGAGTCAGCAGGAGAGATTTGACAGTACGAGCAATCCATTTGAAGAGTTGGGTGTGTATCTCTTTTAAGGTGAGTTGAGGTGTGTTAATGATCACCCTTGGGTGTCCCCGGTAGATGAAGTTGTCAAAGAACAGGCCAGACCCTGCACGGCCAAGAGGGACGCCGCCACCACCGCTCGTAACACCACAAGCCCAGAAGGGACACCTGTAAACCCACAGACTCAAAGGAAATTAGCCCGGTAAGACTCACAGGGCGAAGGAGGATAAACTTGCCATTTAGAAATGTCCAGAGGGAAGGAGAGAAAATAGAAGGTGAAGAGACTCAGAAGTGACTAATGAACAAAAAAGTATGGAGGGAAATGGAGTAGGAAGGGAGAAGGAGGTGGAAATAGGAAGGAAATGAGGAAGAGAGAGGGAGTGAAAGTAAATAAGATCTGATGATTGTCTGATGTATTCTGCATTTCCTGTCATTTTAAACCCTCCCTCTCTCTGTGAGGAGATAGAAATAGAGTGTGGCTTTATGATACTGGTGACAATGTGGCCCATTGCTCAACATTTCCTGTCCCTGGCTCTTTTTATTCCACTGGCCCCCTCCCACACAAAATATTAACTGAAGACGGAGCCATTGAATACACACACACACACACGCACACACGCACACACCACACACACACACACATTTAACATCAGTGAGCAGAGTCTGGCTGTCAGGACTGAAGGCTAGCAGAGCGATGTGAGATGTTGTGACACTTTACCTCATTACATTTTCCCAGTGCTGTTATGAATGTTGCAGCGGGGCTGTCAACCAAAGAGAAGACCTGTCTGAAACATACTGTGGGCATACGCATCCGCCCACACACACACGCACACACGTCACTGACACATTCACAAATCCACAGTGCAACACATGAATTGAGATGAATCTTTTCCTGTTTTTATATTTCATGTCGCAGTGTGAATTTTTTGTGAAACGTCTACAAGGCAGGTTTTAGGCTCACTTTGCTCGATTCCCCCTCGACGCTCAAGGAAATCTTGTAAACCCTGACGATTTGGATCGTTGCCTGCGTGCGGCTCTCACTACATCGTCTGCGCTGCTAGCTGTAATTGCGTCTGGGGCTAGGTGGTGAGGTAACATATCCCTGTTCATCCTAATGTCTTAGCCAAGTATAAGGGAAGGAGAAAAGAAATAGTGTCTGTTTTCACTAGAAACCCCAGGATGAAGGAGTGTGGATCCTCAGATTGGTTGATCTGCATTGCTGTGCGCTCTCTGGGGAGCAGGACAAAGCCTTGGGCTGTACCAGAGCTGCAGCGTAGTCTGTCTGTTTCCTCTTCTCCCTGCTGATCCTGATCCCTTTGTAATCCACCCGCACCCAAACACAGCTGAAGGCACAGGACTCCACACTATACTGCTTACACACACACAGACACACAGACACAGAGTGCTCGCAGATATACAAGTACAATATCTATACTGTATGATCACAGTATGTACCTCATATATTTCTTATTCTTTACTATACATATCAATTAACTATTCTTGAAAACACTGAAAAAGTTCCTTCTTTGTATTGAACAGAACAGATGACTGAACATGTCACATCCATTTTGCAGGTGTCTTGTCCATTTCAATCATATTACATGATTTTAACAGCAGACGTCGTGGAGTTATAAAAGTTCAGATTTTCATTTTTTCTTAGCTCTACGCAGATTTCTCATCCATGCGGCTTAAAGGTTGAGAGTGAAATTTATTCTAGAGCTTGGAAACAGGAAAAGACAAACAGTAGAGACCCTGAGATAAGATTGTATTGTCAGCTAATGAAGTTTTCTCTGCATGAGCCATTGTGTTCAACAGACCTAATTGATTTTTGTTTTACCAATGAAAGTGATTTTCTTTAAAGTTGGTAAACAATAGAAAACAATGACTTGCACACATAACTCTAACCACTGTTCTTAACCATTTTCTTTTACCTGTTAAACAGAAATATGAAATGCTCCTGATAATGTTACTGGTGTTGTTTACACTGAAAATCCTGCAGAGAGGAATATTATCATTTTGAAAACCAAATCAATGCTTTCAAAGGCACTACAATGTTTTACAGAGGAAAACTGCTGGGTTAGATGATAATTCTTTGTGGGTTCATTGTGATTAGAAAACCTCTTCAGATTTCATGTTGTCATTTGATCCAGTAATTAATAAATATTAGTGTTGTTGCCAAATGTGACAAAAATGTGTGCGAACAGAAAGATGCACAATGCAGTGGTATGAGGTTAGAGAATCACATAGTGACTTCACATATTTACTGACTACTTGCCACACACACACACACATATACTAGGTTTATGCTTGCAGCTGTGAATATCCAGTCTGTAAACACACACAAACACATGCAAATACTAAATACACAATCTTTACACTAACAGATAGGGTCAGGGTGAGGGTCAATTAATGTTATGCTCATGCTCATTAATGCTGCTGCACACACACAAACACACACACCAACGTTATAGTTATCGACACAACACAACATGGTCCATTGAGTGAGCGCGCTGTTGTGACGAGCGCTGGTTCAATAGAAAGGTATCCATCTTTGCAGAAGGGCATGGAAATGTCAATGCCCCTCAGCCAGCCAAAGAAAGTCAATCATCCAGGGTCCCGCACAATGAAGGATGACAAACACAAAGCCATTTAGTGAAAAACCTTTGTGTCGCAAACATTTCCATTTCAAAGCCTCCATTTTACAGGATGTCATGTCAATTTATTTTTACATAATGTCGGCTGTGGTTTGGAGGCAATTAGGAGAATTTAAAAAGGGCTGACTAGATCTGTCACTGCTGTTGGTTGATAACAGGGCGGACTGGCACCCGCGGTGTTTGTTTGAGTGTGTTTCTGCATTGCCGTGTGTCACAGAAAGACTGATTGGGATAGTGCTCGAATGAATGTGTCACTGACAAAAAAAATATATAATCCTCTCGTGTCGCATTAATATTGTCC
The DNA here is from genome assembly GCA_026259375.1 of Verasper variegatus. Lineage (NCBI taxonomy): Eukaryota > Metazoa > Chordata > Actinopteri > Pleuronectiformes > Pleuronectidae > Verasper > Verasper variegatus. Next base: position 8,759,047 of record CM048046.1, on the reverse strand, counting down.
CTTCATGCCCTCCATACCGCCATGTCAGATGTGAAGACTGCGGGTGGCATTTACTGTTTCAAAGGTTCTCTCTGTAATTGATCATACAGCTGTTTGGTCTGTACCGGCTGCCATTTGTGCTTTTCTGTCTCAGTCAGGACAAACTCAAGACGTTATTGCTGCTTTTCACATGTTCATTCCTTCCATAAACAGAGGTTTGAAGAGACTGGATGAAATTCAATATACAATGAGGAATTTCTGTGCTCACCTGCTATACTCTGCTTGTGTGAGTCTATTACTGTCAACACAATTCTGATGCATGTAACGGTAGACTGTATATATATAGATGGACATTGTGACAGCCAAAAGTGAAGTCCAGTCGTCCCGATCGCCCCTGGTGGTTGGTCACATTATAAGTAATAAATCCAGCCTCCTCCATGTTAGTGGATGGGACCAAACTAAAAAGTGCACGTCAAATAGATTTGCTTAATGATTTGTTTTGTAATTTTAGCAATTTTTTATCACATTGATTAGTGCTCACATTTCTTACCTCTTACCATCTCTCTTTTAACTTCTCCGACAAGGTTATGTTTTCACCTCTGTCTATTTGTTGCTTTGTTTGTTTGTTTGTAAGCAATATTATGTAGAAACTACTTGATGGATTACCGTAAAACTTGGTGGAAGGATGCAGAATAGGTCATGGAAGAATCCCAAACATTTTAGTGCAGATCATTGGGCAAATCCAAGATATTTATTGACATTTGTTGACATCCTTCCTCCAAGTTTCATTGTAATCCATCAAGTAGTTTTTGCATAATCTTGATTACAAACAAACAAACAGACACATTTTGGGGGAGTATATGATGAGAGAAACACACTTTACTTTAAATATGTGCATATTAGTGTCTTGTCTTACTTTTCCATCATTCTTTGTCTGATGTGCAGATATATCTCTCATTAATGTTTTTTAATTCACAATTGACCAAAGTAATTTTGCCTGGGACATTTTACATTTCACAGCAGCCTCACTCCTTCAGAATTTTCCTCAAATATTAACTTATTAGTCAAGATTAGTCATTAGGGTTAACAAGCAAATGGCTGTAATCGTAACCCTCTCAATAGACATGTGTCGTACTTTTAGCATTCAGAATGGGTAGCCGACATCTTTACTTCCCCCTCAACTGCACTCAGCTACACAGCACACACAGCAGCACAGGAGCAGCATTCACTTAAAATCACAGAATGAGCCTCTTAAGACGACGACCACAGAGGAAATGTTAGCTATTTTTGTGTCAAAGCAAGATGTCGAGTTAAAAAATATCTTTGATGCTTCTCGCTTTGACGTTTCCTTTTATTTGATGTCGTGGGTGAATATTTGTGAGTGTTTTGAAGTAGAGAATAGGGTATTTGCAAAACAGCTCATGGCTGCACAATCAAAAAGATGACCAGATGTAAAAATCATTTCATCTTAATAAGGAGAACTCTACTGATCGAGTATCTTAATGTTTAAAATGTTTACAATGCCGTTTCCTTAAAATTACATTTTACAGTTAATACAAAAAATAAATGTAAGATTGCGCAGCTTGTCATATTTGAAATGTCTTCAAGTACCTTATTGAACTCATGTGATACTGCAAATGGTGTTACCAGGGCAGCTGTAAAGCCCAAAAAATCAATATCTTATTTGAATATCACTGAGATAAGATAAGATCAACTTTGTGATCCCATACAGAGTAAATGCAAGTGTTATGACAGCACAGAGTGAGGTAGACCAGAGAAGATGCTAAATATTAATATTAAATATAATAATAAAATAAAAATATAAAATATAACATAATATACACCTCTCAATAAATAACTCTTGTTTAAGGAAAAGTTAACAAGCACAGTAATCAAAGACAGACAGAGCATACATACAAATTATTGGAAATTTTCAGCAGTACCCACACACAGCAGTGATGTCCTAGTGTCCTGACACACCTTAGTGCTCCACTAACCAGAAGGCTCCTCCATTCCACAGGCCAACTTGTCCATGGGTAGATACTGAGCCCAAGGGGGAGGAGCAGTAAATAACTGACAGAGCCGCTAAAAACTGAATAAAAACCTTTTCACGGTCAAAACATGTATGAAAAGACCCCAAATAAACACTGTAAATGGACTTAGTGGAGCTATGGCACCCTGGGTGTCTGCCTCGGACTTGGTGGAGCTGCGTCCGTAGCCAGCTGGAATTTTTTCAATAAAACCATGTCGTTGCAATGGAAGTAATGCTTTTCATTTCTTTTCAGTGTCTGCATAGACCACTTACTGTGTAAGCAGTGAAACCAAAGCACTAAAAAACTAAAACACTGTATGACTAAGCATTTGTTTATATATCGCAAGTCATATCGTCATCACAATATTCAACAAGGTTATCTCATATCACATGTTTTCCTAATATTGTGCAGCTCTATCACAGATACAGACCATTTACCGTCAGTCTTTCACTAAAGTATTAAATATTCACAATTAAATAAGAAAATGATGTTGAAAAACTCTGAATGAATGTGCTGGTGTCATTTGATTAGATTTGTGTGTCCAGACTAGGTTTTAACCAGCAACATCAAATCCATTTAAAAAAGCCTTTATATTGTCATTTGTGTCCAATGCAGCCTTATAATTAATGTATAGAGCTCCCACGATTCTTTAATACTCACTTAGACTCTTCACATTTGATTTAAACAGAATATATTTTATCAGGAGTTGAAGAGACCTCCACAAAATTGGCCACTATTAGGCAGGACACTGCCTCATTATTTGAGTAGAGGATGTTCTTCACTTCCCAATTATTAAAAGTAGAATAGACTGTTTCTAAAGTGGACTTTGTAATGTTAGAATCCTGCAGAGTTGAATTTGACCTTTACAAAAAATCTGTTCCTATTTCACAATAGCTGCTGGATGGCAGCAGAAAGTTACAGAACTGTATATTCCCTCTCTTGAAACCATTTCATACTTTTTATGGCACAGTTACTAGACCACTAAAATAATATATCTTGTTTAAATGCATTGCCAAGCCCAGCAATCCGTCTCTCTGAGCCTTTATTACCCTCTGAGTGGACTCTCTCTGCTTGACTCCCTGGCAAAATCTACAAGGATTCATAGCCATGAAATTTCTGGTTGCATTTGAGGTGTTGTTTATAAAATGGAGAAAGAGCTGTTTTCTTTCTTTATTTGGCCCCAGCATTTACTAACTCTGTGGCTTTGTTGAGTATTGAGAATCTCAGAGTTGCAAAGTAGCGAAAGAAGCTGCAGAGTTGGTAGAGCCGGAAACAGAGGGACGAACGAGTGGGTCCTGGTTGATCCTGGGCTGGACACAGGTTTGGTGGAGCACACAGGTTATACGAATTGAATCTGATCTATTGGACATGACAAATAAAGCCCAGAGGGAAACGGGGGCTGGCCCAGGGCCTTCTCCCACCTGTTTTCTGTTTGCTCTCTGTCTCTGCCCCTTCTTTCTGTCTCCCTTTTCAATTATTCATATCCTGGTTTTGGACACATGCCTGCAGTAAGTCTCCAGATATCCTGTCAACTGACACCACCCCCGCTTTGTCTGGCCGCGTTCTCGCCATCCTCCCCCATCTTCCTCTCCCTGTCTCCGTTTCCCCATCCTCAAACTCGTCAGAGACAGGGATAAACAACCAGAGCAGGTTACATATTTACATCTGTAATCAAGCATTCCTATTCAAATTATGTATTTTCCAATCAGCGGTGAACCACATTTAAACCTCTATTTCATATTTGAAACTCCTCTGCCATTATATAAGCTTCATCAACTTTCTCTCAGTCATTTGCTGCCACTCCTGACAGATCCAAATGACCGAAAGAAGCATAGTAGCATCACTAGCGTGTTAGCTGCACCCAGCAATTACCACAGTGGCTGGCACCTGCTTATCACCCCCCCATCCGTTTCTCAGCCAGCAGATAAGTGGAGCACTGCTCTCCTCCACTCCCCTGGAGACTCCTCTAGTGCCCAGGCCTGATTTTGTTGTACCGGGGAGTGAGCCAGAGAGTGATCGACACACATACAAATGCACAAATACAGACCCACAAATGTACACACATGCTGCCACCTGCTTAAGTTGGATGGTTGTCTCATTAAGCCAGTTGGGCAGAGTGGAGACTGAGTGGACCTTGAGTGGATGTGGGCCTGCTGTGATTTGGCCCTCATCGCTCTGTTTGAGGAGAGCAAAGGGAGGCAGACGCATAGACACTGTTGGCACAGACATATGGAGCATAGCGATAGGAATAATGATATCTTCATCAAATCAGTTGTTCAGATTTAGCATGACAATGAAAGGTTCCTCCTCTACTCAAAACATGTTTTGTTTTTTGTTAAAGATGAAACACTGTGACTTAATAAGTAGTTGCACTTTGAGTTAAGGTCATATTGTTCCAGATGCATTTTGATAGCAACATAGCATTAACATTTATTAATACATTTATAATAATAAAAAAGTGATGTATTCAATACTAAGTAACATAATTGAATAGAATCAATTATAACAAAATGAGCAAGTTGTGTGTAAAACTTTACCTTTGTCAGACAAAATTAACAGATGATTGTCCTGTAGAGTTTTTACACAAAAGCAACACAAAAGATTGTATTTTAAAATCTGTACAGAATTTGTTTTTGTATATAAACAAATTACAGAAACACACGTTATGATGATACCCTTAAATGTGGTCAGGGTTTCCCATGAAATATCCAGACTCTGGCAGCCTGCCATATTCTAATTTGTCCCTCCACATAATGAACCAACATTTTTTTACACTTCTCATAATAACGTTATAGATCTTAACTTGGTGTGTGCAGCGCTATTGGCGGTGTGGTCCTGTCACTCTGAATCTGTTGCTCTTGAGAGTGACCTTCGTTAATACCATAGACTGAATTGATTCTGTGAAATGCTGATGGTGATAAAAAACGCTGCAGATGACATTTTAATATTGGAAAAACATAGGTTTCCCTGTATGTGCAGTATATCTGTATGCTCTCTGGTGGACAAACTATGGACACCTGATCAAGTGATGCATCAGCATGGACACTTATTGACGCAGCTCTGTTGTCTATCAGTGTTGTTGTGTTGACAGCAAACTTGAGCGTTACCTTCACCACACTCAAACCTAGAGCTACTGTTTCTTTCAGCTGCTAATCAACATCTCCATCTCATCAAGATCTTAGAGGTTTGCAGAAAATCTCATTAAAAACTGTGAGTTTTTGCCCCAAGGCTACAAAACTGGTTATGAGAAACTAAGAATGCTAATCTTTAGAAGTTAAACGTCTTTCTGAATACACGTTTTCTAAGGCACAACACACTGAAGATTGGTTTGATCTATATATATTCATTTATACCATTTGTGTTTAAATTTCTTCAAATATGTGTGAACTTGAATTACCCACAGTGCCACCATCTTGGTTCTCATCACAGATAATACCACTGTATCTACCTGCCTATTGTGGCCACTGTATAGCGGCTGTTCAGAGCTGTACTCTTCTGACCCCAGTGCTCCTGAAATGTGAGGGGTGGTCCGACTCTTTACCCCTGTGCTGCAGGACTTAATGAGGCCAGATGCTGGCTCATATTAGTCCCAGTAGCTTTTTCTTTCTCTTTTTTTCAAACAGCTGTACTGACAACCTGCTCATCTGTTGGTTCACAGCGAGTGCAAGGGGAGGGATATATTCACTGTCTATCGTTCATCATGCCGAATATTTCAATTACGCCACAGAGGTTCATTCGGGGATCTGTTCTCATGTTGTCACATTTAATATCAGACTATTGTGTCACATCATTCGCTCCAGTCTCCAGCTGCACCTGTGATCTGCACCAGAAAATAATAGGATTTTGAATATCTGGGGAAATCATGTGTTTTCTCTGCCTGATTTAAAATAAATCAATAGCAATAATATCAAACTGGATTTTTATAGACACTCAATAGAAATATTTACACACACATGTCATCACACCTTTTAACTTCCTCAGACTAGTTTGACTGACTTGGTCGGACTAAAAAGTTGGTTTCAGAGTGGCGAGAGAGAGCAGAGGGGCTGAATAAAAGAATGAATGCGCCTCTATAATAAAATATTTTACTCAATGATTAAAAATATCGATCATTATGTGATGATCAGTGTTGATAATGTGGTGGTGGTTACAAACAAACCATTGTTTAAACTGTAGCGGGTCAGAGATGTCAGCCACTTCGTGGTTTCAGTTATACAGTTGAGACTTAGAGACGTAGACTCTGACGTATATGGTGACGTAATGACGTGGCTCTAAGGCGGCTGTAGCCCATGGAAAAGCAAACTGGTTCTTTAAAGGTTTGCAAGTTGAACATAATCTGGACCAGCAGCACTAACACTCGGATCACTTAGTTGGAAAAAGGGTCTGTGTCATGAAGTAGCTCAGTATTCTCTTGTTGGAGGGGAGTAGACCATGGACCAGTCCTTGGTGTATCCGTTAATTGGAGTGACCAGTCTTTCCTCAGAATAATGTGGCTAACGCAAAAGAAATGTTTATTGATTTTTCACATGGACGTCCCTCTCTTCTCCTCCTCCCTGTGTGATGAAGGCTGAACCAGTGGCAGCAGTGTAGCAAACCTATTCGGTCCTGGATTAGAAGCCTAATTTTGATGCAGATAGAGAAGAGAGGAGAGGCTCCTGCAGCGATTTAGTTTTGCACTTGAGGGCATTACCATTGTAAGAACAATACAGTAAAAAATTGAGGCATACAAGGTTGACATGTACCGTTCTGTCTCCTATTGCTCTTTTTCATACCAAACCGTCCACTTTTTAATGCACACAACATTTCAATCTGAGGCCAAAGCTGTGTTGACCCTGATGACACCACTATGACATCATCAGGGTGTTTTTTATGAGCAAGCTTCTTTCAAACAACTGAAGATCTTATGTTTGTGACATTTGAACTAAACTTCATGTGTAAAATAAGTGGACATTTAAAGCTTAATAGAGATCAAGTGTTTGATTATCCTGTCCCGTAAAATGCTGACATGTTGATATCACATTATTTGAACCAAACTAGTTTCTTGTTGTTGTGTTCTTTGCTGTTTTCTCTCTGGCTCTGCCTGCTTTCTTACTTCTCTTTTTTTATATTCTTCTTATTCCACCCCATCATGAGTCAGACAGTTATACATGGATATATGATATATGACACACTAAACCAACACACCATCTCATTCCACCTCCTCCGGAGCCTTTAATATCAGTCAGCAGAGCCGCAGCAATGAAGCTGCCACACTGTTTTATCCAAACAGGCCTGAAATGATGTCTTCCTGCAAAGCTCCTGTAATCCGACCCTGAAACCTGCCAGCTCCTCAGATTCATAGCATCATATTACCTCTCCTCTCTCTTTTTCTTCCTCCAACCTTGTTTTCATCACATCTCCTCACATCTTCCCTCACTCTTTCGCTTTCAGACTTTCGCCTGACTCCCTCTTCTCCTCCCGCCCTCTCCCTCCCCTCTCATGCCGTGACCTCTTGCCTAAGCTCCAGGGACTCGCTCTGTTTTTGTGATGCTGGAGGATTGTGGGATACCAGCTGCAGTTTTAATGATTTTGCCCCCAGGCTCAGATCAGCCAGAGAAACACAGTGACCAATTTTTGACCAAATGAGTAATCTCACCGTTGCAACGCCTCTGCAAAATGCATGTGTGGATTAGCATTTTTAGACTTAATTTTGACACTGCATTGAAAGGGATGTGGGATGTCCACAATCACACACACTGGCACTTGTTTTTTGTGGCTCCTAGCAAAGAGTGTTGATTTTAAAGATGGAAGCTCATCCTCCATCTCATCTTTAAGCCTCCTCGCCTACTCTCCCTCGCTTTCATGGCTCGGGTTTGATGGTGGGGAGAGCTGCAGCACGTCCCTGTAAACATCCCGCAATTAGCATCATGTGCTTCAGTGCGTCCCAAACCGATCACTGATGAAGCCCAATCAATTCACTTTAATTATAACTCTCTCAAAAACACTTATAATCTCTGCAAAAGTTGGATCTCTCCTGGGTTTGTTCAGTAACGAGCTGTAGCAGATATTTTAAATAGTGGTCCTCTGGAAAGTGCTGTTGGTGCGTGTGTGTGTGTGTGTGTGTGTTTGTGTCTAACCCAAGCCGCACCCTCTCCTTTTCTCTTTCTCCCTCCAGACATTGACGACTGCCAGTCTAATCCATGCCAGAATGGAGGAACCTGCATCGATGAGATCAACTCCTTTGTGTGCCTTTGTCTGCCCAGCTACGGAGGAGCTACTTGCGAGAAAGGTAACCATGTGGATAAATAAACACTCCTTTGCTGTTTCACTCATCGATTCACTTCCTGAAGGAGTGTGTACTGAGCGGAGGCAGAGTGGAGAAAGAGGAAGAAGTAGCACAAGAAGTATAATGGCGGAGGAGGAGAAAAAAAGAGGAGATGGGGAAAAATGGACAAAGAATTAAGGCAAAGAGGGTGGAGAAGCAATGTGAGGTGAGCAGATGGAGGTAGTAGGATGAATATGAGGAGGGGGGGAAAGGGAGGGATAGAGGTATGGATGCAGTCCAGGACAGTAGGACGATGCTAGAAGTTCAGAAGTGGAGCGAAAACAAGCAGGCTGAGAAAGACAGAGTTAATGAGGATGTTTAAACAGACAGTAGAGAATGACGATGTGAATGTAGACAAAGAGGTGGAGGAGGAGACATGGGGGGGGGCTCTGTGGAATAATGTATCGGCTTCATACAGAACACCTGCGTCCAGCTGGTTCTGTCTCTCATTATGGGAATTCTCCTGTGAGAAGGGCGACATGAAGGAGGCTGTTTCACTTAATGCACGTCCCATGAAAACATGTCTGACGAGTCAGAGCAGAACAACACTGAGGGACAACTGAAGCTGTTGTGGACATTAGGTTTGGTTGTTTCTTCACCCTGATCGTTTGTAAGAACCTGATCAGTTTAATCTGATTCTCGACTGGAGTTTGTTTCCCAATGTAGCCAAGATTTTTATATTTCCTGCTGATCACTGCAGGTTAAAGTAAACAAGGTGAAAACAGAGAGAATGGAAAGAAAAAGAAATAAGGAATGAAAATAGATATAATGTGTCAGCCTCCCTCAAAGTAAATCTTAAGATTGATTAATTATGCCTTTGGATCCAGGAGTGAATCTCCAGTGAGCCGAGGTTTTCTTTGCTGCTTATTTGCACAAAAACAAAAATGTTTCTTTAATCTCGTAATATTATTAGTTTTTTCTAATTAAGTTTATCTTCATGAATTTAAATTTTTTCCCATTAAATTATTTAAATATTATGATTTATTTTTCATTAAATTACAAGGTTTTGGTCTTAATATTCTGACTTATTTTCCTCAGTAAATTACAACTTTATTCTTACAATACTCTATCATAAAATACAGAAATGTATCACTGAGATAAATGGTGACATTTTTTTTGTAAAGTCAAAACAATGACTTTATAGTGTAAAATAAAACAGCTTTCAAACTGTGTGGATTGTAAGGGAGGCACAGAAGGAGAAAATTGAGGTGTAAGCCACAATTTGCAATATTAAAACATAACACATAACTTGTCACATCTGAGCACAACAACGTCGTGACACAGACATTTTTAGATTCAACGTGGCCTACACTTTCTAAGTATATCATTATCTCCCTTATGTCCTTCACGAATAAACATCTGTGAATCCGCTCAGACTTCACAGTTGAAAGAAGCAGCTTGCAGTTCCAGAAACTGCCTGTGAATCGTCACATTTTTAGGTTTGCTTTAGTATTAATGATTCCCGGAGCTAGTTTCTCTAACAGCAATGGCTCATTTGAATGGGGCATATTTCAGGGGGCACAGATGTCACAAACCTTCCTGGGGGCTGTACGTAGCGTCATAGTCTCCCTGCAGGAAATGGACAGGAATAAATGGGAATCAAGTGTGTGAGTTTGGATCACCAGCAATGTGATGTCTGAATAATGCAAACTGTAAATCTCTTGAAACACATTTTAACAGCCCAATTTCAAGTTGAATGAACGACACAAAAAACAGTAACTAGAGAGATGGAGAGTTTCAGATTTTAGGGACGGAGAAGGTGAGCGATGGAACAAAGGAGAGGTGGAGGAAATCTCAACTGAACAACACAAATCTGTGAAGTTCCTCTGGTCCAGTTCAACCTTTGACCTCAACTGTCAGAAGTGTTGTCTTTCCTGCATGTGCCTGGTTTGCAGTGTCTCGATGTGGGACTGTGAAGGCAGAGCAGTCGATACAGAGACGCAGAAGACAAGAGAATGATGTCAGAGAACAGCAGATTAATAACGTTGTAGAAGCTGCCGTCACTTTGACAAGATCTCCCAGAGAAAATGACATATGTTCTGTTCATGAGTCCCAGGAATTCATTTCGTGACCTTTGACATGTCAACATGACTTGAAAATGGTCCATTAAAATGACTCAACACCAATTTTACATAGGAATACCACTTTACTAGTCAGAGTGCGTTACGGAAAAAAGATTAAGATCGACAGCATGACGGCTCTCCAGAAGTGAAGCAAAAGTGTCTCGATCACCCCCTGGTGGCTGTCTGCAGTATAATATCATAAGCCCCGCCTCCTCTATCTTAATAGATTGGTCATGGTAGAGGGATACGCTTAAAGTCGGAATACGCTTCAAATTTTAAAAGAAATTGGAGTAGTTCTCATCACGTGTTTCTGTGTGTTCATTTTGTGGATGAGTTTCTTTTCATTTGATGCCTTGAAAACAGGGTGAAACTTAGTTCTGAACTGTTTTTTAAATAAATGGTCTCTTGCACGTCCCACCACTTCATGGAGGCACAACATGAAGTTGCTGGAGTGTCCCTTTAATCTTACAGCGTTCCAGATTAACTCTTTGATGCCCTTTTAGATTTTTCACCACAGCAAACGTCACTTTGGTTTCTTACTTTTGTGATTTCCCTGTGGTTGCCTCTTTAATATTCATGCCCCTCCTGCGGTACAGTTCATGAATAAATAAACAAACAAAAGTACAGCGCTGAACGCACAGTATCAGAATTCGTAGAGACTTTTAAATGTGCTTCACTTTAAGGCACTTTCAACTTAAATGTACAGCATCTATAAATCAGGGATGGTCATTGTGAAATGTGTTTGTTTCTCTCTTATTTCCTCTGCCCCAAACACACACAATCATTGGCATAATGCATTCCATAGCCCCTTACCCTAACCTTAACCATCCAAACTAAATGCCTAACCCTAACCTAAACCTAACTCCAAAGCCAAGTCTTTATCCTGAAACAGCCCGTTAAAAGTGGGTCAGAAAGTGAGGATCGGCCAAAATGTCCCCCCCCGTAGGTTGTGCTCAAAACAGTCCTCACAAAGATCGCTCTGCAAGTACACACATACACCACTACAGCATGCCTGACATGCACTGGAGCCTCCACATGTCTCCTCCCCTGCTGCGCTGCTGCCTTCATGGCTGATTGAGAGCAGCAGGTCTGATTGTGTAGATCTAAAGTGTCTGTTTCCCTGTCGCTTTTATCTCTCACTGCTCTGCGTTTGCAGAAATACAGGATTCGGGAGTGGAAAGTACAATTCGCAACAGGCGTCGCTTTGCCATTTTACCGTGATCTCAGTTTGATATCCAGAGGGAGGTCTGAGCTGCGACATGAGCGCTGGAAATGAACTCATTCGCTCCACCGAAGCTTTCATCCATTTAAATGTCATCCAATTGGTCTCTGTCTCGCTAAAGTGGTCCGGTTCTCTCTGTCTCATGTGCTGTGGGTACTCAAGCTGTGTGTGTGTGTGTGTGTGTGTGTTTGTTTGTGCATGTTCAGGTGTATGTGTTGTGAGCTAACAGCCTTGGATGCTGGGTAGATATGGTCCACTGCTGGTTCGCTCTGTTACCATGGTGATCCCATTTGAGAATCAATAATAGTAAGTTGACAGGGGCTGGATGTAGTGAGAGAGAAGGAAATGGTTGGTTACTCTGAACTTTTTACAATTACAGTTGGTATAACAACTTATTGTTTGCGTTGTTGTTAATGAGGTTAGATCTCTGTCTGCACTGCTTTATTTAACCAGTGCAGTGCCCGCTCTTTACAGATATTTCTGACTGACAGATGAAACACTCTTTATGATCTGTATTACCTTATCATTCCATATTGTGAATAATACGTGTGTATTCTAATTTTAAGAATCCTTGCTTCTTTGATACACTCCAGAGCTTTTTCAGAATTTCTCCCTGTCATTAGTGAGTCCTCCTCAAACTGTTCTGCAAAATACTCTTTATTGTTTGTGTGCTGGACGTTGTGTGCAGAGCTTTTTATGATGCAGGGTGAAGTAAGAACACTCTGTGTTCATCCTACCTGGTTTATCTGCAGTGAAGATTTTACAATCAAAGTTTTTCATAAAATGAAACAGAATTTGCTTGTATTAAAGGGTCTGGTTTATGAATATTTTTTAATAATTTACTTAATGCTGTTATTTCTTTACATTGCATGTTGACTATTTCAGAAGTCAATTGACACAATCTTCAGACCCAAGTGCAAAACCTTTCTTGTTAAAAGCTCTGTAATTCAGCGCAATACAAAGCATTGCTTCAACGAAACAAATCTTGTGCTTTTACTTTTAAGACAAATTGCTTAATATGAAGTGATTCTATGAATGTTGATATCATGGTGGAAATTAGCAACCGCAACCTGCACTTCCTTAGTTACAATAAACATGCCAAGTCTGAAGCCACATGAGGTGCATTCCATAAACATACAGACACACATTTGTGGAAGGAGTTGGTGGATTCAGCCCCCGTGCAAAACACCTCAATCTGTGCTTTTGTAGATTCTTTTCTTTAAAAATGTCTGTTTTATTAATGAATGGATATTTGTTTAAAAGAAAAGGCACTAGCAAAGGCATCACTCAGTTGTTTCACTCTCATCTCGTCCCAGCTCTGAAACTCACTGTTGAGTCCTTCCTGCTGGTTTATCTTTTACTTTTTGGTTTGCTGCCTAATCAGCAGAGGCAGAAGCCAAATTTTACTCAGCCTAACCGAAAAAGAAAAAAATTGTGAAAAAGAGAGAAACTTTTTTTTTCCCTCTTCGATCTTTCTAGGGAGAAAAGCCACATCACATTCACGAGTGTGTGGAATTGTTACTTTGCTATTCCACTGTTTCATGTTGCCTCCCTCTTTTTCGCCTTTCTCTCACCACCTTTCTGCTGTCACTCGCTGCATCTTTTTGTGCCTCTCATCTCTGCTGCACAGCAGGAGGCTTCGTCACACTCTGTGACTGTGTTCCTGTGTCGCTGTGTGAGTGCGTCTGCTGTTTGTGTGCGTGTGTGTGTGTGTGTGTGATACCTCTGCAAAGTTAAAGATCTTTTAGTTACAGACGTTCACACACAGAGACACACGCAGATGCATATGTTGTAACTTAAAAAAGACCCTTGTTGCATCTTACATGTCTTAGCCGCCTAACCTCAACCAAATCTCAACCATACTCTGATCTCAGAACCAAACCTTAGCCGTCAAACGTCCCTTTGAAGAAAATGAGGACATTTTTTTTTCTGTTTCTCTTTTTCCTGCCACACAAACAAACAAATCTCCATCTACCTACCCATGTACCCTTCCCAAATATCAAAAGATTTATTTCCTGTCTGTTTATTCAGCAGCATCTTGGATGACAGTCTCACACTACGACTCCAAGCAGACAAATTAAAGTGCTGTGCAACAACTCTGAGTTACAAAACAACCAACCAAGTATAATCGTATCCACAGGAAATGTGTTTTCTCCCTCACTCTCTGTGTTTCCTAGCAGAACAAATATACAAATTGGAAACATAAAGCCTGTGTTAAAGGAGTATGTAACTAATTAATGCCACGGTGTTCGGCTGCTGCCTGGTTTTCTTTGAGGAATGTGTTTGCTGCTGCTCTAAACTCACAGAGAAGGCCAGCACAGAGTGACTCACTCTTCATCCATCTTCTCACACCCCTCTTCTGTTCCCCGCCCTGGTTCCATACGTCAAACCATTTATTATTTTAAGACGTGCAACATCCCCAGTAGAGCTGGACAGCTGCTGGGCCTGCTGGACAAGCAGAGGCAAACACACAGGTGAGCGTGTCCATCAGGAGGGACTTACATTTGACAGCTGAACACATTTCATTGTCAAGAATGGCAAAAGAACATGATGTGATATAATAAAAAAATTATATTGGCTTATAGACACATTTGTGACATTAGCCAGATAATAAAAATGTGTGGAAGCCAATTCGTATAATAATAATAATAATTATAGGCCTAACTTTATAAATCCAGCAGGGTTTACAAAGTGCATTGATAAAGCAGAGACAGAATAATCGCAAAAATGCACTCGAACTGAATAACTATTAATTATTAACTAATAATGAATAAAAGCAATAAGAAGACGGCATCATGTAAAAATAGTTATTACAAATAAAAAGAGTTGGAACAATAAATAGAATATGACAGCATAACAAAGAAGCAATAAAACAAAAAAAGATTAACATAAGAATTCCCCCATGCAGGGTCTGGACGCTGGTGGTGGTTGATGGTGGGAGTGATGTACTGGAGGAGATTTGGGTGGAGGCGGGTCACAGTGGATCACTGAAATAACAGCTGACCATGAGAAAGACCCTGTTAAGACCTGGTAGTAACATCTGTCCTGAGTGAACTGATCAAAGTTCATTGCATCCTAAGATCTGATCGCTCAAACCCCATTGGGAGGCTGTCTGGGTCGCATGTGGCCTCGTTCTTTTCACTGTGTGAACATAAATGCCTCCTGGGCCACATATGAAGGATCACCTACTCAGTGGTGATGTCTCTGACCCGCCACAATATCAACAGTGATCAACCACTTTTCCTCGATAGGTAAAATCTTTCTTTAGAGCAGAGCTGATTCATTCCTGTCTCTCTCGCTCACTCTTGCCAACACACACACACACATACAAATATACAACGGATACATCTGTGAACTCAGACTGGATAAAAAAACATTGGGTCTTTTTGCAAACACAAATGATGCACGTGATTATTTTCTTATAGAGCAGGTGGTCACAGGGGAAACATTCAGGGCATATTTTAATATATTTACCAGATGTGAACAGACGAACTTAACACTGACCAGATGTGGTCAGATCTTTTCAGGTGAATACCAGGTCTGAACAGGGCCAGAGAGAAGAAAGCATTTGGCAGCAACGGTATGATTGGCTGAATGAGTTTATGGCAGAATGTGATTGGACCATTGAAAAGACCTACAGTCAGCCCATTAAGAAGCAGGAAGAAGGGGAGAAGGAGACGTAGCAGTGGATAGAGAGCGGGAGAAAAAGGAGGAGAAGGACAGCAAGAACTGCGAATAATTGTCTTTGAGAAAGCCTTCCTGATTTAACATTCATGACGATGACGAGTCAATGAGTTCACCCCAAAAGTGTGTTTGTGAACACAGCGTCTAAACCCAGTTCAAGTTCAATTGTCTAGGCTGGAAGCACTCCATTTTCAAATACACGCAACATACACACACACACACACACACACACACACATGTACAGACAGGGAAAACAAATACAAGACAGCATCACAGAGAACAAAGTAGAGCAGAACTTTTCCCCCTGAAAGAGGACGACGGGTGAATCTGGGGCAGACGGATGCAGAGACTTTTGAGCACACGGATGTAAACAGCAACAGCAGTGTTGCAGATTGGAGGCAGCAGATGATGAAGTGAAGCCTACACACTGAGACTAATGACGAGGAGAGCAGACTGAGCTGACTAACAGTGGTGGGAAGTGTAACAGAAAGTACCAGATGCACTTCTTCTCCTGTCACGTCTGTGATCGCACTCGTTCTATCACACTTTCATAGTCTGCTCAGGTGATGTCACTTGTGTCAGAAGTGGCTGGAAGTAAAAACTTGCAGTTTAAAAAATGACTGAAAAGTCTGAGGGAAGGAGGACCTCTGTAGCCCACTGCACATCTAAGCTTGAAGCCTGCAGCTTGAGGCAGTAGCTGCTTCTACACATCTGAACATACCTCCTGCAGCAATGCCCTTTAAAACGATGATGAATGAACGTTATGGTTAAGGTTTGGTTAGGTAAAGGCATAGAGAACACCTTCGGAAAAGATCTTAGTTTGGATCAAATGAACTATTTTGATAAAACCGTCCGATCATTACAGTAATTAGACCTGGCCAGTTTAATATAGGTTGAAAGTGTAAAGCTGAAACTCACATATATCAAATTTTCTATTATTGACGATTCATAGTTTTTAATGAAATAATGTAAATTAATGTTTTACAATAAATCTAAGTCGAAGAGGGACTAAAAAATAAAGATAGAATGAAACAAAATAAAGTTGTGAACATTATGCTGTTCTGATAACATTTTGGGTTTTAGATTTCTTGAGGTAAATTTTAGGTACGAGACAGGATCAGTTTGAATGTAGGTATACTACTGTTTAAATGATGTGACCAAAGTTATGCATATGTCCTTATTTTGACCTCTTACCTGAAATACAGTTGCAGTTCTCTACTGATCTGGTCCAAACAATCGCAGGTCATCCCATCCCTCATGTCATTGACTCTGTGTCTAACCCTGTTTTTTGAGGTTTTATTGGGCAATTAGATCTGTCTCTCTAGGCTATTTACTCTGTACTCTCTTTTTAATCGACAGTACTCCGAGCACTTTGGCTGAACTTTGCCGTTTGATGTTACTTCCTAATTCTTTATTTATTTGTTTGTTTTTTCATCTTTATCTTTATTGTTCTTGGAGTGGTTGTGTGACTCAGCATCTGCCTCTCTCAGAGTCGACAGAAAAGCTCAGGAGGAAGCCATCGGGAGTTTGCCAACTTTGCTTAATTTCTTATGCTTTGTCTCAGACTGCACCACCGCCGTCCAAACCAGTGACTCAGCAGAAAGCTCGGCTCAAAATTAATTTCTTTGCGTCCTCCGGGTATTTAGAACCCATTAATGCTAATGAAGATTCATGCATCCTAATAACATGTCGAGGGGGACACGAGACTGAGAAGCGAGGGAGACGGAGCTTCTGGTTTTACCTCGCCCACAGCGGCGTCCTGAAGTTTCATGGGAGTACGTTGAACGCCGAAAAACAGGCAGGTACACGTGTTATACATCCCTGAAGTTTTGCCTAAGTCTGGCAGAGGCTGCAGCAAACCATCACTTTCTCTCCGAAGCGATGAGCTTGGAGAGATGAGGGGTTGTAATTCATTCTCATTCAAGGTGCTTAATTAGACAATGTTCCTGAAAATGCCGTCATTCTCTCCCCCTGATTGGAAGAAAGTTCAGTCGGCAGAGAAAGACGCAGTGAAGAAAAAGAAGAGGACGCATCAGAGCAGGTGTTATAATAGATGAAAAGAAAGCAAGAAAGAGATGGAGGGAGAGAGAGAGAGAGGAGGGTGTGTGTTCCTCTGCTGTGCAATAATGAACGTTTCTGATGGAGAGGTGTAAAGGAGCACTTTGAGCTCCGCTAGAGGTTTAGTGGCTTTTGTTCTTCTTCGCGCTCATATTTCCAGGAATGATTGTATAAGTCCTCAAACAGCAGAAGCCTGGCTCTTACTGTTGCACTCCCTTTTGTCTTTCATTGGCTGGCATCCCGCGGTTCATTTCCTCCACAGGAACTTTTCCATCGAACTTTCTTGGAGCTCATATCGCACCTTGTTCCAGTTAAGTTTCCTGCTTGCTCCTGTGGCATTACTCTCTATTGACTCTGAATCTCTGCATTTGTTCAAGTTTGCAAAAAGACAATGGCTGCTTGTATCAGTATGATGTATGAAAGTGCGTATGACTTCCTAACAAGTCTCAAAAAGATCACTGAGAAAGAGCACAACATAAAAATGCACTTTACTTAAGTTTTAATGAGATTATGTCTCAAAAAAAAGGAAGCAGAAAACTCCCAGTGGAGTTTTTCTTACAATGGGGGAATCTATAATTAAAGGAAAAACCGACATTAGGTTTCTTTGTAAGGTGTAAACACCATTCTTCCTAAAGACGTAGCCTCATTTGGTATTTGAACTAGTGCAGTGCCTGTTCTTAAGACCGGCTGCTGGACTCAGGCCACAGAACTGTAAAGCTGTGTCACCCCTGCTGCAGAAAGAGCTGCTCATCTGTTTATTCAAAGTTCAGTGAAGCATGACTCATGAAATGGAGAATCAGTTGTGGTTGCTGTTGCCATGAAGATCGGAGACAAATCGTGGTTCGATTGGCAGTCGCCAATCGCCGTGTGTGAAATCTTCGAAGACACCATTTGACGAGGTCACTGACACGTCGCCGAATCTGACTAGATTTCTAATGGGCTAAATATCTAGACAAACTAGGAGACAACAACTACAGCCAATCAGAGCGCAGGATGGTGAATTGCCTCCTAACTTTTGCTAAAAACTATAAAACTATTGTTTTTTATGCAAAGTACTAGCAGAGAATGTCAGCAGAAGCTCCAGTGGCTCTCACTCTGGCCTATGTGTTAACGTACACCTCCTCCGGAGAAACAGTGGAGGACCTCTGGAGTTCAGTGCATGTCTGAAGGCAGCTTTTGAAAGTTGCGTAGTCTGTACTTGGCATTTGGGGCCTTGCAAATTTGTCAAGAATTATTCATGTGAGCATATTACATTTTTTCCGTAAACTTTTTCTTTGAAGACCAGTGTCCGTGATTTTTGCACCAGTATCCCTCCTATATATGTGCCTGTAGAATGCTTGTTCTTGCCGACACAGTCTGATCCCATTGACATTCTCAAACATCTGAGAAAGAGTTGCTTTTCTGCTTTTCCTTTTATATCGCACTTACGCTCATCAAATGTGAGCGGTTGACCACATTTTCTGGCTTGATTAACTCATGTCTTTCCCACAGATCTAAGTGCAGATTTCACTTTGGTCTCTGTTATTGACACACGCTGCTCAGCTGAGCTTTTGTGAGTGAACCCTCTGCCATACATGCCCCAACAATGAACCCACTTTCAAAGTCACTTAGATCTTTTTTCCATCTGCAATCTTGCTACAAACTCAGAATCAACTGTGGCTGCTCTGAACATGCCACAGCGCACGACTGGAAGCATCTGCATTCTTTATGTTTCTCCGCTCATTTATTCATTTTTCCATGAATTTATCAGCTGTCTGTAGATGACTAGTGTTCTCCCTCTTTCTGGCCACCTCTGCGTGTCACAAACTTTGGACAGTGTTAAAGCAGTTATTAACGAAAGATTAATCCTTTTTTGGTCTGATTTGCCTTTTTTTTCTTCAAATGTGGTGGAAACACAAATGTGCCAAAAGAAAGATGACTTCCTCGGGCTCCTGACTTCCTGGTAATCTCCCTGAACAGATTTCTTTGGCCACTTGAGGATGGTTAGCAAACAGACGGCCTTTTACACATCCAGCAGACATGGAGCAACATTAGCATTCATTTGAAGTTGTGTTACTTGCCACTAGATTAACATATGTAAAATATTCACTCTACTTTTAGCTTTAAAGAGCTAGTTTGACTCCTGAGGCAAACGTTCACCTCTGCTCACCAGCTACTCACTAACTTTGCCTGTCTGCAGTTTGGGAATGAGCAAATAGAGTAGATTTAGTTTATTCGTTTTTTTTACTGTAAATACTACCTTGTTGAAAACAAATCTGATGAGTGTCGAGAATGAAACGATAAAGACGGCGGCCGTGAAACTAAAGCAATGAGCAGAAAGATGCTGTGAAGCAGTAAAACTTGAGAGTGGGGTGATAATTCTCTGAAGATTTGTTCATGATGATGAAGATGAGGATGGCACATCCGCAAACTCAGTGCAGCATCGGGCTCGGGTCAGGTTCGGACACCAAAACACAAATCTTTGTCGGGTTAGGGTCGCGCTCATTTAGTTATCTCCCGGGCTCGCACTGTGTTCACATTCTATTACCTATACCTTTAATGTACAGTTACCTGCATTCCCACTCATTGTAGAATAATATCACAGTGGATACAGACAATGGACATACAGTAAGTGAACACACGTCCTTGTCTGATAAACAGTTTATAGAAAGACATCCACAGGATCAGCTGTGAATATGCTGTACGAGTTTCTGCCTGTTTACTGTAAAAGCCTTCGCTGCCCTTACTTTCACCTCAGTGTCCTCCATCAGCATCAATCTGCACAGACACATCTATGGTCTAATTCTGCAGAACAAGTCTTCACACTGGCATCGGTCATCAATGTTCAGCTCTGTAGCTGTGGTACTGTAACATCCATTACTCCTAATTGAGAGAAACGCACAATTAGGATGTTCCATTAATCAACACTGCCCTTGTAATAACCATTAATAATTCCACAACCGTTTGAACATTCTCCTCACATCCTCACCTTTTGGCATCCTCCTCATCTCCCTCCTCTCTCTCTGTGTCTCTCACTCTTTCTCACACTTATTTCCCCTCTCTCTCTGGACTGCTGTCATCTGCCTGGTTGCAAATGGGACACTGAGCTGCCAGCGTTCAAAGAGTCACAAAGGGAGGAGGCAAAATGGCAGCGCAGGCACACGCACACACACACACACACACACACACACACACACACAAATGCAAACACATGCAGTTTCATCATTCAGGGGATCTAAAAAAGCCAAGCCGCAGAAATATCACTCTGTGACGTGGATAAACGACCCAATCAGTCAGCTGGAAGTGCATGGCCTTTTATTTCCTAACCGTCGTGCTCTAAAGTCTGTGGGAATATTAATCGCTGAAACATACCCCCTACCTCTCGCTCTGCTTGACAGAGGGAGCACGGGAAAAAGAAGAGAACGACTTGAATGGTGTCTAAATATTTGAAGAGGTTGATGTGATGTTGGGCTTTGAGCCCTGAGCGAGCGGGAGGAGAAATCAGCAGAGACTACGTTGAAGATCTGAGGGGGAGAAAACATGCCTGTTTATTTTTGATCACTCCCTCTTCTTTCTTTCTCTCTATCTGTCTGTCTCTCCATTTCTCAGACTCTTTCATTTTCTTATTCTCGCCCTCTCATTTCTTTCTTCCTTCTATGTGTGTGAAACCTGTCCACACTAATGCAGATATTTTGCGAAATAAACTTTTTCCTCTGCGTTTGAGCCTCTCGTCGACATGCAGGAAATTTTTCAAACACTTTCCAAAGTGATGATTTTCAAAAACTCTGGTTTCTGTGTATCTGCATGCACCAGACACAACAACAACAACCCTGGCGGCTACATACAGGTTCATCTACGTTTAGGTATCACTGCTCGGTCATATTACAAGTCTGCAGTTAAATTTGTCATCACTGCACAACATTCACAGGCATCTGCCTGGCCCATTTATTACTTGGATCCATAGACTGTATATTTTGGATCCCAGCATTCCTCTCCGGTATTTCATGGACCGTTGATCTAGACTTTATCGACATTCGCCACCTACTGGCCTGGCATGCTTGTTTGAGCTTTTGAAGTAGTTTTTATGTTCTTGCCTGTAAAACCAAGTTCATGTGGACTTATATCACAGGGGGAAATATCTGATTAAACAAAAATTCCTGCAGTAGTGTCGGCAAAGCCCTAATTTGTCTGTCTTAAGGTTTTTGTCTTCCTTGGATACAATGGTTTCTTTAGTAGAAATTGACCAGCACTAGCCTACACACACACACACACACTCTTGACTGATCGGCCAGAACACACAGCAACAGAAGTTGAGCAAGTTTGTAAATGTGTGTATGTTTAATTTATGTGCGTGTGCGTGTGCATGCACGTGCGCTCTCTCCCTGTGACTCCCACCCTGACTCTCCTGTCCCTGCCTGTAGATAACAACCCATTCTCCACCTGCATGAGCCAAAGTGGACCCACTCCTGATGTTAATACCATGAACCAGCTGTAATGTGGGCAAACACTTCCAGTGGCTTCCAGTCCGGATGATGGAGTGAGAGAGTAGAGTCAGCAGAGGGAATGACAGAACCAGAGAGGGATTTTGGCCCCGTAAGGCCGGAGATAACAGCAGCAACATTGGACTAGCTAATGTTAATCTATAACTCTGTACAGAAACATGCTCTTATAGCACATAGGCGATGTAAGGCTGCAAAATGCTGATTCAAATGCAGTTGGTTTCTCTTTGAAACTGACTGAATTTTCGAATGTATTATAGATCCCACTGCAACAAAGGTCCGTTGCTGGATGACGATGTTCTGCAGCAAGAGTTGAGCCTGGTTCAAACGTTTTACAGACAAAGCAGCATTTTTCCCGATTTGTCCTCATTCAAATTAATAAAGCGACTTCTTTTTACACAGTTAGTCTGAAGGCAGATAAGCCTTTCCATAAATACCCAGTCCGTTGTCTTTCTTTTCAAGCTTATTTCAGCTTGTATTAATCCACACACAGAGAACCAATCTGCAAAAATCCGTAATGGTTACCAGTTTATTAGTGTCCCAGCACTAACACACAAGGTTTGGATCGAGTTAAAGGTTATAACTAATATTAGGTAGTTATTTGTTTTCCATCTTGTAATAATATGTTTCCGTACTGTGTGGTCTCATTGAAGCTGTAATCTTCATAATCTACATGATACTTACCCCAATCTCTCTGTCTCTGTGGGAGGAAGCCGGAAAAAAACCCAGGCAGACACAGGGAAAACATGCAAACTCCACACAGAAAGACCCCTGTCTGAACCTGGGATTCAGAACAAGAACCTTTTTACTGTGATGCACAGGGGGCGGGTCAGGGGGGCGCTGGCCCTATCTGAAATCTGATAGGCCCCTTAAGTGGCCTTGTCATGTCTTTAACAAAGTCCTCACTTACTCACAATACCAACAACACATATGAGGATTTTTATTTTGTAAGCACTGGGAACAATTTTTCAAAATATATTAAGTGGCTTTGCTCAAAGCTTTAGAGATAACTGTAAACAAGGAATGTACATGGGTGTCTGACTTATAATTGGCCCCTCTGTGTAAATTGTGGCCCTTTTATGGCACCTGGTGAGGCGACAGTTCTAAACTGAGCATATACCTGTGAAAATTCTCAGTCATCCAGGTCATTGGAGTTGAACATGTGTGCAACTGGAATTGATTGTGTTTCTGAAGCCGTGTCACCTCTCATCTCATTTAGTTAGAACTGAAGAAGCCTCTCGGATGAAAGGGTGAAACTCCAAGAAACAGCTGCGTGTGTACACCTGTACAACTCCTAAAGATAAATTGGTCTTGGGTGTGAATGTGAGATAGAATGGTTGTTTGACTCTATATGTTGGCTCTATGATACACCAGTCACCTGTGCAGGGTGCAACCCGCCTCTCACCCAATGTCCACTGGGATTAGCTCCAGCTGACAGTGTTAACTATAATAATGCTAAATGGTTCTTACTCATATCCAAGCAAAGCAAAAGAGTTTGGACAAAACCATTGTTACTAGAATTTGAATCCAGTTCTGTCCTGTCCTCACTGTCCAGTGAATGAATTAGCCCACAGAGATTATACTCATGCCCACAGCTACAAGTAGACTGGTGCTCCCACTTGGCATTGTAAAAGGAAATCTATTCTGAAATGAAGAGGACATGCACACTATAGTCCAAATGGGAATTTTAGCCCAGACCCTTTTTTGCTGTTAGGGCAACAGGGTTAACCAGAAAGCCACTGAGCCGCCCACAGGAAGCTGAGGATGTTAAAGTGGCTAATTGGGTTTCATGTCATTAGTGCGTTTCAGAATAAATCCCCAGACCAGCAGGAGAAATTTGAGTCTGCAAAGAAATGAAGAAATTCTCCTCTTCTGCATTTACATTTACGATAATTGTCAGAACAACTTACATCATTTCTCTGAAGACATCATCAGACAAAGTAAGGTCAGGAGTAAGATCCAGTCATTTTAGCTGAACATCTAACCTGAAGTTCGAGCGCTGCAGGCGCTGCAGTGTTTGTGTTGGACGAACAAACTATCTCTGTTGTACAGATAACAATGCTCATATTATTACTGCTGTTTGCTGCTAAAAACTGTAAAGAAACCATGTGCGTGTGTCTACATTGTATGTTAAGGACCCAACATGCGTCTGCTGATAGTAATGATTCCATGTTCCTTCTCCTGTAGTTTGTCAGTGTGTCAGATCTGGTTCTAAAAGTGTTCTCAAGTATTCTGTAAATCTGGTTTAGCCAGATGAGGGACAGGGATGTATCTTTAATGTCATTTTGTCAGTTTTATTTGTATGTGGCTGACATGGATTTATGTTCTCGAAATGTCCGTGGAGTGATAAACCTCATTTAGTATTTAAAGCAATGCTAAGAACTGTTTGTACCATGATCCATGTCATGCATGAATACCTCACTCCTCTTTTAATCCACTGTTGTGAGTTAGCTGTTAGTCATCCCGCCAAGGTAATGAGAGTTAAACCCTGCCTGCGTAGCTATGACTAACACTGGATATCATTTGAAAGTAGCATTTAAGAGTTTTGGTACATTTTTACTGTGTACAACGTTTTATGCTTCTGAACCGGCTGCAGCCAAGAGGCCGGAGTTTTCTTGAACTGATTCAAATTTGGTAGTTAAATGTCAAAGGTCAAGGTCACTTTAAACTTATAAAACATGTGTATTTCTCCACAATCTCCTCTAATAACACGCAAAACATATTTGTATTATTTTATCATTGTGCCTGTGACATATTCAAATATAGCAGAGACATTTTAAAAAACCTGAGTGAATAGTTTTTGCTCCACGCCAAAGCTCTATGACGCTCACCGCTGCAGCTCAGACGTGTGCCTCGTGCTGTGTGGCGGCTCTAACCCGTTAATATGAACGCGACCGTCACGCACAATGTGAACCAGTGTATTGCATTTTGTGAAGTGATGTCACTGCCCTGAACAACACTGTGAAAAGAGGAGAGCGTCACAGTGTGAAAAGCATTTTCTCTCTCAATGCAGGATGGAGGTGTCTGGGCCTTTATTTCATATTGCAGTGTAAAAGGCCTTCCATAATGGACTCCTCTCCTCTCCTTTCCACAGCCAAAATACATCTCTCTGCATACTGGGCAGGGCCCCATACTGCCCAATTTAGTGGTGTTCGCTTCAGATTTGTTGGAAGAAAAGCTCAGACCTTCTCTCCGATCGGTGCAGTGTAGGGAGGGAGGATGAGGGGAAGCTGAAGGTGGCTGACACATCGAGCCAGAGCCACATCAACTATACATACACACATTCAAATACACACATATTTGCAGCACCAATCCAGCATGGAACCGAAAGACACACACACACATCACATTTGAAATGTACAGCTCAGAGTCCCGCTGCTAACCCCCAGAGAAACGATGGAGGGTTGATGAGAGAGAGATGAAGGGAGAGAAGGACGAAGCGATGGAGGGATGGGTGGTGGGAGAGTCGGTGCAGCTACAGGACTGTGACAGGGCTTAATTACCAAGTGAACGCTGCGCACTGGAAGCAGTTTCTAAGGAGCGTTGTCATTTCAATAGATTAAAACGCCCTTTCACTGTACTAAGCTGTCTCACCACCGACTTGCCTCTGCTGTGGATTTAAAGTCCAAGTCAAATCAAAGAGAAGGAGATACAGAAAAGAGGGAGAGATGGCGCAGAGAGGAGCGTCACAGAGGGCACGCAAAGTAAAACCTTACTGAAGACAGAAAAAGAAGATGGAGAGCCGCAGAGGGGGAATGTGTTATATTGATTTGTGGGCTGTAAGACACGAGAAGGAATTTTCTTTGTGGATCCAAAAAGAAATAATCAAAATGTATGTTGGTTTTCCTTTTCTTAGTCCAAAATCCTCTTTCTCCTTTCCTACACTATAACTCATTTGCAGCTGCCAGCTATCGACGTGTCACGCTTGCAAAAGCCACATTTCTCTTCTGACATGGATTTCCCATTGACTAATCACTGTTTTTTACAATCATTTTCTTTTCCAACCCCTCCTCCCTGTACACCTGCAGACACAGAGGGCTGCGAGCACACGTGGAGGAAGTTCCACGGCCACTGCTACAGGTACTTCAGCCGCAGACACACCTGGGAGGATGCCGAGAAGGACTGCAGGGAGCACAGCGGGCACCTGGCCAGCATCCATAGCCTGGCCGAGCAGAACTTCATCAGAGGTAAGTGGAGGTTGAGGAGAATGAGAGGACGAGGACGGACTTGGCACAGATAGCAGAGCCTACGTAATCTTATCTGATTACACAGCAGGAAATCTTAAATTAGGCAGATAAGTGTGGGCATGCAGGCTTCCTTTAGTAAAAGTCCTGTTCATTTTCTGCAGTGTTAGTTAGATTTTTCAGACATGACCTTCGGGTAAAGTCCAGAGAACTGGGTCTGGACTTTACCTGCAGTTTGCTTTTCACACATGCACAACTAAGCTGAAGGTTCTTTGCACAGCAACAAATCCTCTGCATTATTCAGCCGAGAGGTGGCGAGAAGTAACATATTAATTCTGCGCCTGACGCATGTTAGAAGCGTTGAATCCAGCGGGGGGATCCCCTGGTGTGCTCACATCAGATTTAGCAGACTTTCTGATGACTTTATACTAGGGGGCCAGGTGGAGAAAGTCTGCTGATAATCCGCAGGCTCTCACTCAGACATTTGCAATCACACATGCACCTCCTCCAGAGAAAGTACAGACAGTTCAGGAGTTGTATGTCTGAGAGCAGCTTTAGTGAGGAGCATTTCTAAGGTTTGATGGGGATAAAATGGCCCTGGTTAAATCATGAGCTCGTCTCAGCCATGCTCGTGGCTGTGTGGAGCTCGCATTTATACCTTGAGCTAAATGCTAATGCTAGCATAGCAACATACATGAAATGACCATCATAACATACGCAGATATAATATTCGCCCACCTAGTTTATCATGTTAACAGGCTCAACATTTGCTAAACACAGAGTATAGCTGGGTGAATGTCATCCGATCCGTTTTTATGTATTTGGACTTAAACCAAAATACTATTGTAAGAAAAACAAATTTATGAATGATTAGTAAAGTTATTAGAATTTGTCCCGAGGGGATGTGGGTGTCAGCATCAGATTTCTTGGCAGGTCATCCAGGGCCACTGCTAGCCATTCGGGTGCCCTCAGCATAATTGCTTTGTGGTGCCCGCCCCCTCAAAGAATGCGTTTGTGTAAATATTTATTTTTATAAATATTTGTATTTGTAAGAACAACAGAACTGTTCAAAAAGTCGCACACACATAACTGAAGAAATGTCACAAAACCAAGGAAATATATGTTAATTATCAATGTTGCTACGGTTGTGAAAAAATAAATATGAAAAACAGAACTGTTTATTTAGTCACACACATGACTGAAGAAATGCCTCAACATTTTACAAACTTTGCAAAGTCAGTACATATTACACCATAGAAGAGGCAAAACAACAACACACACATACACACATACAGTCTCAGGGAGCCATGCACAGCACCACCAAGCCCTGGGAAAAGCACCCAGCCTGCCTGTGCAGCTCTCCAGGGGGCGGTGTCAGTTGCTAAGCAACAATCCAAGCAACATTCTGACGCTCAGGCCCCACCGGCTGCGTGTCGCAGTTCTTCACAGGGAGCGTGTCTGCGGCTCTCTAGCGCAGCTGCTTCTTGAGGTCTCTGGTGTAACTCCTGTATTTTCTTGACTATAAGTCGGGTTATGTTCTCATCTTAATGCCAGGACTCTATGTGAGGAAGCCGCGCATCTTCTGGTTTTGCGATAACAGTGTCTCTGGCTTCTCAATCACTCACCAATTCATAATTATGAATAATTATTAACATTATGATCATAATTTGGTTGTCCCCTCCGCCACTTGATGCCCTACGCACAGTGTGTGATGCGCTTGATGGGAGCGGTGGCCATGAGTTCATGTTGCCTGCACTAAATAAGCAACAGTTAGAATGTCAGAAAAATATTTTTTAGAAAAACGCCATTGTAACATGGCAGCACATTTAAATGTAAGTAGAGAAGCTGTCAATAGAATACAAGCACAATCTTGAATTTCTTACAGGGTAAGTGCATTGCTAATGCACGAGGAGCTGAAGCTTGTTCTTTGAAACCTGGTGAAACAATTTGCAGTTCATCGTGGTTCACTTTCACATTCTGGGTCACTGTGAGGTGAACTCAGCAGCTATGATGCTGCTTTCGGTCCCTGTTGAAATAATAAGAGGCGTTGAATTTGCTGCAGCTCTGATTCACTTCTCTAATTAGATTTCTCTCCGTAGCAACAGCAGCTGAGCCACAGCTTGGGTTTTCGATGTTTGTCTTTCTCATGTTAAAAATATGATGTTTCCAAAGTTGCCTGTTGTTAGATTATGCAGAGGACCTCCATGTTTTTTTATGTTAAAGAGAGCTAGGAATAAAACTTTGGAAATAAATCTTAAAAAAAAAATGTATTGCCATGAGAATAGTTTTAAAACTAGCTGTCCCTTGTACTTTACAGCTTTACAGGAGTCAGGCAAATTGGACTTACACATTCCACACATGAATTTTAAGTTGTTTGGATAAACCTAGCTTTACAACCATGTCTGTAGGCAGGAGCATTAAGTAACTGTTAAGCAGTAATGCATAAAAATCAGGTTAAATGATACAATTAGATTTAAATATGTATGTGTCTATTGGGCCTACATTGTTTGAATGTGATCAGGTCATTTGTGTTCGTTAAATAGCACATAATAAGAAACCTACATGCTGAGCTCAGTGAGCGGAACCTGCTCTTCCTCTCTCATCTCCATCACCTGCTTTCTCCTCCTTTTCTCTCAGTCGCATCTCTTCACTTCTCAAAGCTGAGCCTTGTTTCATGCAGTCTTTTCATTTTCGTCTTCAGTGAGGAAAGTAAACACAGGGTCAGATGATATTTATATGTAAATGCTGCCAGCCTCCCCAAGGATAACCTTGTAATGAAAATAAAATATATAGCATTGTAAGTTATTATAATGTCCATTTCAAATCTTTACACAAAATGAATTGAAAGAAAAGTGTTTCAACTTTCATTCAAAGTTTCAGACATTGGCCCGAAGGAAAATAAAATAGGCTAACAAGCTAAGAAAATTATTAAAATGAAACTAACTATCCTGCGTCTTGTTGGATCACCGCTGTTTATTGTAGAGCAATCTGAACGGATGATATCTGGGGTTGAACAGCTTTGAACTACGACTAACCTCCATCATGTGCCGGCCAATTTAGCTGCATTCAGGTTTGTTGACATAATCAAACAAACCCTGGGTCAATATTTGATATTAACAACAAGATTGTTCTCTCTCTCACCCACACGCCAGCTGTGGTGCTGCTGATAGGACTGTCACAACTGATGCCAGGAACGCAGGAAATAGGACCAAATAGCAGATGCAGCGAAAATGCAGTTCACTGATTTATTAAATGAAAGAAAACAAAGGTTTACAAGACGGTGAAGCTGTCCACGGTCAAAACAGTAAGACGGCTGAAAATAGGCAAACAGGTCCGACAATCGGTGACAAAAATCTAAATCCATGAAGAGATTCTAGGCTGGCCTTTTATTCTAGAGAGCTAATGAGAGCTTTTATCAACTGTGTTAGAACAATTTTGAGATAATTGATGGAAAATACTTTGGAGGTCTGGAGCTGGTGTCTGTCAGGCCACAGACTGGAGAAGGCATGCTGGTGATGGGAGACTCAGGGACCAGCTGGGGGCCTGGCTGGACATTGATCACGATGATCTGCAACAGATTTAGCGATGCTGGGCAAAGCAGAGTCGGGTTCAATAGACAGCTGTGTCTCTTTGGTGCTGGACAGCTTGGGGCGTTGATGCCACCATGACCCACGCTTCTCTCTAGGAAGAGACAGGAAGCTGGAATGCAGTCGGAAGAGACTATCTCCTGGTACCCCCCTGCTAAAATCTTTTTTTCCACTCAGCATCTATTCACCTGATGGTGTAACATCAATTCTGAAACTGAGACTAAAACTGTGATACAAGCATCCACACTCTTGTATTGTATCAGAGGATGATGGAGATATATTAACACTACTTCATTATTAACACTATAATTTGCAAACAAGCTACATTACACCTGTTTCTTCCAACTGCATGTGTCACATGACTGTATTGGTCCAGTCATGATTGAGTGCACTAAAAGTTGAGTTTCATTTGCTCAAGATGGATAATGACCCCGAGACTGCAGAGACCCAGAGAACTCGTTCAAGTGGCTGCCATTGAAAATGAAAAAAACACAAAGACAGCAAGTAAAAAACAAAAACAGACACATAAGGAAATAAAACAGGGAATAGTACAGTCCAGGAAGTCACACAGGGGCAGAGTGTGGAAGTTGGTGACCTTGGCGTTGTACTGACTTAATAAAACAACAGAAAAAAACATAACATGCCTCCATACTGCTCGTGTGGTGTCACCAAAGTGTCCGCAAGCCCCGACATTCATATCTGACTCGAAACAAGGTCATTTCCACTGTGTTTTAAGCCTAAAAGTCAGTATGACTCACATGAGCAGCATGGAAGAAGTTGCAGAAGTTGAATTTGAATGTCGGGGCTTCCGGACACTCGTATGATACCACACGAGCAGCATGGAGGCATGTTGTGTTTTATTTCTGTAGTCTGAAGAATTTTCATTTCTGGGTGAACTATCCCTTTAACACAAATATTCTATAACTCTTATTATACACACATCAGAAGAAATACTGAGGTCTGGACACCCTGCTGCTCCTCGCTGTTGATTTACTTCCTATCTGCTCCTCTGCTTTATTACGACCGCTCTCTGCTGATGGCACCTCTTGTTTTACGTGTATTCCATAACTCGGTGATAAATGTCTGTCTGCTTCGGCTTTGAACCTTTGAAGGGGTTTATTGCGTTTCCCCGCTGAAAAACGCCCTCAAGAGCCGAGCCTGTGCAGCCAAATAAATGTGTGTCGCCGTTTTTTTTAGATGAAATGCTGCTACAGGCTCTGATGTCAATGTTTGTGACACAGCATTTAATAGACTATCACGTTGTTTCTTCCGATGTGATTTGAGGGGGAGGTGTCGGCATTTGCGTCCAATGAAGTAATGCAAGTGTCAATATGTAAACACTATTAGCCCAGTTTTGAGATGTATAAATGATTTAATTGATACTTGTTGTTTTCGTGTTAGAAAGATTTTAAACTGCGTTATGATTTATTTATGTTTATCTTAGTCTATATATATGTTCATTTGTTTCAATTTAGTGACTATATTTATGTTTTTTGAGACATATTTGCAGCCTGTTCAGTGGATGAGATTTTCTCATCAAGTCATTTTAATATTACATTTATTTGTAATATTTAACAATGTTAATCATTATATATTTTTGCTCTGGTTGTCTAAACCATCTGCTGTAGATTGTGTTGCCCCATGTAACAAAACCAGCCCATCTGGTTTTTCGTAAAACTCGTATTATAATTTCTGGCACAGGAGTAAAGAATCAGGAAAAGAAACATTGCTGCACCTATGTTGTAGTGCAAGCTTTTTGGGGGGTGTTCTTCTTTGCCTTAAATATTTGGCCACAGAGAGCAGTTTGTCTGTGCCAGGCAGCTTTATCACACTTATATCAATTCTGTCTTTTTTGGTGCCTCATAAACCTTCATCTCCTCCGTCTTAGCTCCTCGCCCCCTGGCAGCGCTCCACAGCCACTTGTGCTGTAATAAGGCCGGATCACCAAGCATCTGTAATATCGGATCCAATATTATCCTCTGTACCCTCGGACAGATGCCAAGACATTGCCGTCCATCTCGCACCCATCTTTCTTCTGCACACGCACGGTTACCAAAAAGTGTGTTTAATCGCCTCGAAAATGGGCGTCTCCACCCCTGCAATAAGAGGATCAAAGCCATTAGGAAGATTAATGGGCCTGGTAATGGTGTTAATCAGATACACCATGATTGGAATTCCATTACATATACGCATGCACATGCACGCGCCTGTGCCACCAATGCACACAGACACTCCAACATACACACAAGTGAGACTTAAAGGCCATTATTGACTTTTCCTTTCACACACTAACAGAAATCTCATCACCAGGGAATCACAGGCAGAAAAGGTCTTAGTTAATGTGAAGAACAGAACATGTCAGAACAGAAATTCTCCAAGTGAACGTGTGGAATATAAAAGTTATGGCATTTACTATAGCCACAGGTGGGCTAATGGAAACATTCTATTGGTTGACTCTGGGAAGTTTATCCATCTAAAAAGACAGCAACTAAAGATAAGGAAATTCACCCTCTGGTTTTTACTCTGATTTGAACCTTGATTGCATATTCTTCTTTGTGATTGTGGATGTATTTATTGGATATGTATCAGCACATTTAACCCCTGCTTACCAGTCATGCTTGCCTTTGTGCTGTTTTTTCCTTCTCTGTAAGTGTGTATTCATGTCTATCTGCATTACCTCTTACGCAGGTCTGAGCCACGACAACACCTGGATCGGTTTAAATGATCGAACAGTGGAGGACGACTTTCAGTGGACAGACAAGATGGACCTGGTGAGGGAGCAGCTGTGACTGTTTTTTTCTGTTAATCCCAGTGGAAGTAAATATAATATTTTCTACGAGTAACAGAAAACCAGAGACGCCTATTGTTGCAGGTTGAAACATCCCTAACAGCAGTTTGTTGAAAAAATGTATTCATTAGAAGAAATCGGTTGCATTTACCTCTGCACAGAGTCTCATTTTCATTTTCCATGTTTACATACAACACAAAAAGATCACAACGTTAAAAGAGGAAAAACAAAAGAGGAAATTGGGGAATGAAAATAAATACAGAATTATTAGTATTTCTCTACAGAGCAATAAAAAATGTATACTTGCAAATTAGGGTGTGTGAATATTATAATTACAGTTAAAGAAAGAGGGTAGTACTGGTTTATCAAATGTATTTCTCTAACCGTGTGTGCTTGTCTGTGTGTGTATGTGTGTGTGTGCGCAGCAATATGAGAACTGGCGTGAGAACCAGCCAGACAACTTCTTCGCTGGAGGAGAGGACTGCGTGGTTATGATATCTCATGAGAATGGCAAATGGAACGACGTGCCCTGCAACTACAATCTGCCCTACGTGTGCAAGAAGGGAACAGGTGAGATGGAGCCGATAGAGGAGGAGAGAGTGACACGGTAGTACGCTGCTACTACTGCAGGTGGTTAACATGACACATGGAGAGGTAGAGGGAGTCGCAGGATGTAGGAAGAGGGACACTGAAAAAGAGATGGACAGACGGAGGCAGAGGGAGCATGAGGAAAAGGGCCAGTGAGAGGAAACTGAAGAAGAATCTGAATCCTATAAAGAATCATGTGACAGAAAGGGGATCACGCGCTCGTGAGACTGTGTTTTTGAGCAGCTGACGAGTGTTGCAGCCTCTTTCACGCTGCAGCACAGAGACTGACAGCACCTTCAGGTAGTTCTGAACATAATGGGAGGTGTCATATTTAACATTACACAGGTCTCTGCGCACTGGAAGAGACGGGCAGAGCCGCTTCCATCAGTGCAGGTACAGAATCACTCTCATTATCGCTCAGCAGCTCTGCTCCTTCTATCTGTCATCATCCTCCAGCTCAACGTCTCCACACACTCCTCACATGAGGCTCCATATCGTCCTCCAAATGTTGAGGTTGAAGCGTTTCATGTGAGGCAGAAAGGGAGACACGCTTTCTGAGGCTTTGTTTTCATTTAGGCGACAACGTAAACGTGTTAGAGCAGTTACACTACCTGCATGTTCACGCCTCGTTACTGTGGCAAATCATCGAGAGTTCAAGTCTCTCGCCTATTTATCCTTTGTGACACTTAGAGTTACCAGTGAATATTGTCAGGGAAAGATGTGTCAAGAGTCATATTCAGGAGAGTTGCAACTGCTGGAGAAAGCAAGCTACTGCCTGGGGCCCCGGCCCCCAAGAATGGTTAAATACATCAGTGAACACATGCAATGACAATTTTGTGGAGACAATGACACCATGGTCAGAAACCCCCCCGATGAGGCCCCATGCCACTAACTCTCTGCTGAAAGTTGTGTCATGTTAGAGGTTTGGTTGAAGTCTAGAACGTCTAAATGTGTGTGATGTGTCTGGGGGGGTGGTGGAGGTTTGCACTATTATTTATGTGTGTGCAAAAAATGCATTTAGTTTATAATATTGGTGTTAAAATAATAGTTGGAAGTTTGGAAAAATGTGGTTTGTTTGTATCATGTATGTCTGGGGAGGGGACTCTTTTGTTCTGGGGCCCCCAGACTACCTCGAAACACTGCTGGTCATGTTTACATTAGATACAACTGAACCGTTCACTGTGGTTTCAGTGTCTCGGGTGAAGAACAGTGCTTTTCTGGCTGAATGATAATTTTCATTGATGGACATTATCCAGGTGTTGACAGACAGAGCTGTCACACAGTTGGATGTGTAGAGGTGCATGAGAGCTGCAGCAGTTCAGTAACTATCTCCGCTTCATGTCCTCTTTTGCAGCTGCTCGCTCTCAGTGCAGGAGTGAGGCCGCTACCTGCTCCACTGAGAGCATATTACAGCTTATTTTTGCCACACATTTGCATACAGGTCAGAGTTATGACCAATGGCATGAAGACAGACGTATTTATAGCCAAGTGTAGATGAAGCTGAAATACTGGGACACAAGAAGCCACCAGTGGCTGAATCCCCCCAATTGTTCTGGAGCTTGTAATAGGAGCAGCTTTGGGTTTTAGGTGGTTTTGGCCTCATGTTTAAATTAGATTTGAATTCCCTGCACCTTACCTGACAACAACCATTATGTTAAGGCATCTTAAAGTCTTAAAGAAACGTGAGCGTTTTCACGAATCTGGCAAAATATATATATATTTTTTAAATGTTGTTTACGCAAAGTGACACACCTTAAAATCAGCTGAATTATCTCTTTCATTATTACAAACAGCGCAGAAATGAAAACTAGAATCACCCTCCACCAAGGCCTGATGGTTGCCTTAAATTTAATCAGGGCTGCACCACATTGCACACACTCATAGAGTTCTCCAAGTATGGCTGATGTTTTTCCATCAAGATCCATGAATTATTCCCTGGGAAATCAGTGTCCGCATCCCTGATCCGGATCTGCCCCAAATGCTGGTTTAAGTGTGTTGAACCTGAATTCTATAAATCTAGAATATCTTCCATTATCATCCCTGAAATTTTAAAAAGCCTGAATGTTAAAGCCTCGGACTCCTGACTGATGTCATTATGTTAGTTGAAACAAATCCCTTGTGCGTTACCAGATGTTTTGTCATCAGGAGCCACAAGTGCAGAGAAGTTACTTGTGAAGCCTCAGGAGATCCTGTTCTCTCCTTACATGAAAGCAAATGTATTTCCCTCTGAAGCTAAGTGTTGCACCACCTGTGATGCACACTGTCACCAGTCCCCAGCATCCTGCCCACCTCTAACCTTAATCAGTCACTTACAATTACCAGCATCTTTTCATCGCTCCGCCGCCATCAGCCTCTTTTCCACTCTAAGAAACCCAATGTAATGTCTCGTCTTATCAGTCTGATTTCTATTGCTCGCAGCTCATCTGATCTGTTTGTCTGCTCATCGCTGGCCCCTGGGACTGATGGCGGGCGCTTTAATCAGTCATCCTGGGCCCAGTCTGGGCGATGTGTCACGCAGATGGTGATGATATATATATATTTCTTCATATCACTGAAAAGAGGTGAGAATGTCATCTGATGAGACGATAGTGGGAAAGACTCATCATGCAGATTATTTGTGCAGACAAATTGCACAGGCCCCAAAATCATCAATCACACACATATTAAACCTGCTGATTTGGCCTCAACCTTGAATTTCTGGAAGGAAAAAGCTGGAATTGAAAGAACTTGCCGAAAATCTTTTGATTGAGCCTTCCACCCAGTTAAATATCAAGTGGCAGAAGTTTCATTTTCTGTTGAACACATTTTTTCCCATCATTGAAAAGGCTCTACAGACCAATCAATGTGCGGAATTTACCCAACTTTGTGACATTTTAAGTCGGAACATTTTCTAATTAAATAAATATATTTCAACATATAGATGCAGTATTAGATTTTTGGTTCAACATTGAATAAGAAAGGAACAAAATTGTTTAATAGAAATAAGCACAGGCTGTTGACATGTAGATTATTGTGAGAAGGGAATCACAGTTTTCTGCCTCTGAGTTCTACTCGTGTGGATGTGAGGGAATTTAGCCGTCACGGAACATCTAAGTATTGTGAAATTATTCCACGGTTTTGATGGTTTATTATGTACAGAGAGAGGAAATCTAATTTTTGCATGACATTCTCAGCTTGCTCTCAGAATGCTTCAGGAATTGACACGCTCCAACGTGTCTATTTGTGTGTAATGTGATCACTGTGGGATACACACATATAACCCTGGCTTTTCTGAAGTGCTTTTTGACATAAAGGGGAACAGCTATTTCCATTTCTGTACAAGTTACCTAACCAGCTGCAGAGCATGTTTGCAGTGTGTGTGTGCGTGCATAAAAATGATCCTAATTTGTTTATTAGTGCTGATGATGACTTGAGGCTCTTTTCATGCGGCTGTGCTTGGGAGTGTGAAGAGGGCTGTGGCTCAGTAGACATCAGGATCAGAAGTTGGTCCAGTAGTTGTCCACTGACCAGAGGGTCGGTAGTTTGATGTTTGATGTCCTGATTTTTATTTATTTTTTAACATACCGGTAATATTTGATATGAAGTTACTTTCACGTGATCCGTCATGTATGTTGTCATAGTTCCTGTTTCATTTTGTCACGCACTTCACGTGCTGTTCCGCCTGTGTCTAGTTGTTGTGGTCACTTTAAATTGCAATTGTCTCCACCTGTTCTAATGTGTTCCACATTTGATCCCTGCCTCCCTTGTGAGTGTAGCCTCTGTGTTTCCATTTGTCTTTGTCAGTTTGTCTGTTCACGTCTCTGGATTTCTTTGTGCTCCATGTGAAACCTGGACTTTTTACAGTTTTTATTTCACTCTGCTGCGAGTCTAGAAATGTGCTGCATAAATGGTTCATTTTACCTGTCAAACCATGGTCTACAATAACATGATGTAATTGTAGACATTTATCATCAATCATCAATGTTCCAGCTGAAGGGGGGGGAAATAAATATTTGCCTCCTGTGGCAAAGAAGATCCACAGTGTGGCTTCGCATGGAGTTCAGCTTTGGTGAACTTTGATCCATGATATTCTCTTCCTATTTGCCCTGAAGCGCTTCAGTGGTCAATATGTCTGGGAGAGAGCTGTATTTATCTTCTCTCATATCAAACTGCAGCTGCTTCAGCAATCAAAAGCTGTTTACCTTCCGGTTGGAACACCTGATTGGATAAAGTTTGGCTCCTATTTATAGAACTGAGCTCTGATTGGCTCCTACAATATTATTATGTATAATAATAATAATATATAATTATGTACTTCTCTTTGTTTACTGATTTTTTGGGTGATAGATCGACCAATATACAGCAGAAGCTGTGGACACTGGAGTTTATAGCTGTGGTTTTTGAGCCATGTTGGATTTATTTTGTTCATAATAATCTAAAGCTCCACCGTTGTCTGCCTTCCTATCCCTCGCTATCAGTTGGTCTGAGCTGCTGTCACTGGCACCTCAGAAAACAAACCTACACAAACAACAGTGGTGGTTTGTTTTGGGAATTTTTCTTTTTTTTTAATAAACAAGACAGCATTTGTCCTTGTCTGGGGTTTCCATGAGAGACCGACTCCCAGTTGTGGGAGACTGCACACACACTTTCATGTGTCTGATTCGCTCTAACATGATGCCGGTAGGTGAGCAGATGCAGAGGCAGTGCCGGCAGCTGTCCCAGTGTCTCTAACTCACAGTGACTACCTCCTGCAGACACAGGCCCGCACTGACAGCAAGCACCTCTCCCAGTGTGTTGTTCTCAAGTGTACAGCTGCTTTATTGTGTGTGACCTGCATGGAGGAGTGACTTCAAACTTTAGATAAACCTGAAGTCACTGCTAGAATTTATAGAACCTGATGATATTACTCAAAGTAACATATGAAGTGTTCTCTTGACTCATGATTTAGATCTGTTTTTACTTTTGGGCAAGAAACTTATCTTTTCACCTTCTGCCCTTCTTTGGGATCTCTGACTCGTGTCTCCAACTCACTCAGACGTCTGTATTCCTACATTTCTTTTTTTAAATTGAACTTATTACTTGTCTTGTTCTTCAAAAGTTGGGGTCCAGACACTTTTGATGAGTGTCCTTAGGGTCGCAAATATAATATTTAAGGCCTCTTCAGCAGCTTATTAAAGCGCCTAAAACTATTCTTTGTTCCCAAAAATGACATATTTAAACAATCTGTCATGAAAAAATTCCCCTCATTGCCTTAAAATGTTACTCTAAGCTTCCTTCCACATTTCATGACTGAGATCTGTGAATATATTAATATGGACCCTGCTCTCCCCACCCTTACAGCTCACCTGCAGCCAAGGAGCCTTTTCCAGTTAGTGAGCCCCGCCCACAATTTTACAGGGTTGGTTTCTTAGGTTGCTGACATCACGAACTCTGGCTGTCTGAATCCAGTTTTTAATGACTGGCATTTGTTTAATGCTGTGTTAAGGTGGAAATATTCATGGTGCTGACTGGTTATTTTTCTCAAAATATGTCTTTATCATTAAAGGCATCAGGGGGCATGTTCAAAAATTTGATTTTCACCAGAGAGGGATTTTAAATCTGACTCTGTCTGTGTGGCTGTTGCAAGTGTGACACACTTTACACTTTAAGTCAAAGCTTAAAAGAAGGAAAAGTGGCTTTGGAGAATTTTTCGAGAGTACATTATTATGGGCTTTTTCTAAGAAATCAAGGTCCACATCCTCCAGGCTTTATTCCTCCAAAGACCTTTCCTGAATTAAAGAGTCATAAAAGCATGGCTCCATTTGCCTTTGCTTGAGTTTAGTGACATTTTCTTTAATCCCTTCTTCAATAGATTCCGACTTCCCTCGCTCCCGCGATGGGAAATCATTCGACAGTGTTCACAGGTGAGGGCTAATGGAAAACTACCTCTTTAGCCTTCCATTTGCTTTGAGTCAGACGTGGTCTCAAGTGAGGAGGGAAGTGCTTATTGCCCCTTCCTTCCACAACACATTAAACTGTAAATGTGGCACTAAACCTTTCATCAGAGTTAATGACACTGCTGTCCCTTATTAAGAATTTAGGAGGTATTAGGACAAGGACAAGGGAACACATTTAGGGATGTGATCAGTGGTATTTTTTTCTGTTGAAAGAATAGACACCTCTGATAGTGGCAGCTTGTTTCATTTTGGGGATTATTGAGTCAGGATGGTGCACTGGTCCAAATTGGCTTTACTTGGGTATAGTAGGCAATGTTGTTACATTGTCATAGGCCACATTTACTGTAGGTTTCACCAAAATGAAGGCAAAGTTTCAAGAGAAACCTGAATTTAAAATCTAAATGATACAGGTTTAGTGGACATTTGTGGGTATTAGTCAATACAGTTGGATTTAAAAAGTCTAAATTTTGGTGTTTTAATGACGGGGAAGCCACTGAAAACTGCAGTTAGCATGATAGAATAATATTGTCGCCTTATTGAGACTGTATAAAAAGATGGACGACATCACAGCTCCCATGAAGTTAAACCAAATCACCTTGAACGCCCTCTGGTGGCTGGTTGCAGTATAGCCATAAACTCCATCTCCTCCATGTTAACATGTTAGGACATGAGCCAAACTAATAAATTTAATACATTTTCCCAAAGATGAATTCTGTCATGTTGTTTTTATCACAACAATGTTTGTTCAGTTGTTAATTTTTTTAATGTAAGTTAATTTTATTTATTCAGAAACCAGAACAACATGTAAAGTGAAAAATGGACTGACCTTCGACAGGGAGATAAGAAAAACTGTGAATATTGATCAAACAAATACAGAAGAAATAAATAAAAAGAAACATGTAGTTAATCTTCTTCCCAATGTTATTTCAATTGAATATATGTATATAGCCTTTTTGTTTCTAGTCTCCACAAAGATGGTGTAAAAATGATAAAACACATTCAGTCTTACAATGCGACCTGCTGCTCAGTTGAAAATATCCTCAGCACTGCATTGAAAATGGAGCTTCTTCCACTTCCACTTATTGAACAGCGAGTTCAGCTGCTTCAGTGACTCATGAAAGCTTTTTGGTCCATGTTGCTAATTTTCAAATGCAGGGAAATGGACATTTATGAAGGAGACTTAAATCTCAAGACCATTTCATAATGGTGGCCTTTAGCTGTATGATTACTATCATACTATATACTACCATCTACTATACAATCCCCTGCTGCCTCCACTGAGTAGAGACTGGCCCCTACTGACATGAGAGTTTAAAAATATCTGTGGGGTTCTGACCAGTCTCTGTCCAGAGTGTCAGTCCTCTCTCCATCTCCTCTCATGTAGAATTTTCTGCCTCTTTCTGTGTCCAGAATGCTTTTTCTTTGACAGGCGCGCACTCCCACTTGGGCAGACACGTTGAAACTGCAGACATTTAATCCACATTTTGATGTTTGTGCTGTGACTGGTTTTCTAAGGGAAGTTTTATATGTCCTTAAAGTGGCAATACCCTGAAATCTTTTTAATTAAGAAAGGTAATCAGAAGAATCCAGGTAAAAGTCATAGTAATGTGGGCTTCGAATCCACCTCCTTCATTAACTGTATCCTAATCACACTGGAGGACATGGACAGAAGTGGACAACCTGAATAATGTTCTCCATTTCTCTGCACCTACAGTGCTTTGTGGAGCCCCTCCCCCTGTGGATAACGCCTTCCTGATTGGTCGGAAGCGTTCCCACTACGACATCCACTCCGTTGTGCGCTACCAGTGTGCCGACGGCTTCCTGCAACGCCACGTGCCCACTGCTAAGTGCCGCGCCAATGGCAAATGGGACCGACCCAAAATCATCTGCATAAAATGTGAGTTTTACACGACGTGTTTTTTTTTTCAATGAGCAAGAGGCAGCAGAACAAGACTTGAAGCAGTATTTCCATTTGTTAGGTCATTTTCGCATTTACACTTTCTTCTTATTTTTAGTGAACGCACCACCTCAGGTCCGCGAGGCCGACCTCTTACATTAACTGCCCTCGGGAGCTGCTGTCACCGGTGCATTCAGGCTTCCCATCCGTGCTCTCATTATTAATAATTGTAAGCAAAAAGATAACTGTGGTTGCAGACTAAATTAAATCCCCTGGGCTCACTTAGAAGTGGTAGAGTCTTCTTTGAAGTGATTCATGCTTGAGGTGGAATCTTCTTTTACGGCTTGACCGTCTGTGGAATACAAAAGCTGTGACTTAAAAACTAAAACTGTTCAACCACAGTGAAATATAATTTTTGTGTCATTTAAGAGCTTTTGGGGCAGATGGAGTAAAATCCTGCAGAAAATATTCCCATATCCGCTCAGAGTTTTTTAAATGGAGCAAAATGATGACATTACTATGTCACTGCAGAAGCAACCACTTATTTTAGGGCAGTGCAGAATCTAAAATCAGCAATAACACAATTTTATTATGCAACTGTTTTGCACGTTATCTCCTTTGAGCCTTGAACTAAACTTAAAATAAATGTGTTTTTTTTCCCAGAATGTTTTTAAAGCACTCACTCTGACTATAACAGAATAGAGGTCATAACTTTTCAGCATAATTTCTTGCTTCCTCAGAGATATGAGGGGTTGATGTATATAAATATTCAACAAACCGGGCCGTGTATTTCATTTCACTCCGCTCACAATGTGACAGTAATGATGAAATACTGGAATAATGTAGCCTCTGTTCAAAGTGATAAAGATTCCTTTGCTTATGACTCTTTATCTTTGGAGTTGTTTTACGGCCTGGAGTTATAGCATCATTATCATTCAACGCAGATGACGTTTCTTTGTTGGCGAAATCCGGAAAGGGACAGAGCAACCTAATTTGGCAGTACACCCCAGGAACAGGCTTACACTGCGGCTGTGAGTGGGTGGCTGTAGCTCAGTGTGCTCTTGCCAAAGGCGCCCAGTCGACTGAACGCGAGATAAAACGGATTCTTTCAGTGCGGTGGAAACAGTTAAACCATCTACAGACAACATGTGGTTTCGACCTTCCAGCTTTTAGATCCCTCACGTCTGTACCTAGTTTCACCTCTGTCCGACTGTCTGTCTGAATGCCTCTGATGCTTGTCAATGATTCATCTCTCTCTTACATCAGTTTTCCACTCTCATCTCATTCCAGCTCCGAAATGTTTCTTCAGATAGATAAATAAATAAATTGTCCCGTCTTTTCGTATTATTTCACTGTCTTTTTTCTCCGCTTGCTCCACCAGCCCGGCGAGCCCACCGCTACCGGCGCCACCACCACAAGGGCAGGAGGGAGCGCAGGAAGCACAAGAGGCACGGCCACAGAGAGGGGGGCCACCACGGAGGGGAGGCGGGCCAGGGCCACAACCACGTCCACTTCTGAACCAAAACATCCCCTTTTTCTCCTGTGCTGCCGACTTCAGTTTGCCTGACTCCCTCTTGTCCACATTTCACAACCTTAAAGCCCAAGCCCCCCCCCCCCCCCCCCAACCCACCCTTCCTCCCTGCACTGCCCTGCCCTTAGCTCCGAGTCAGCCTGTGTCATTGTCGAGTCTGAGGCCTGACAAAGCGCTGCCAGGTTTTACCAGGACTGAAAAACAACTCCCTTTATACTCTTTTTACTTTCTTTTCCCTCTTTTACTTTACTGTCTTAACCTGTCTGTCTCTTGACCCAGTTTCTCTCCCTTTCAAGCTCAACAATGACCTGAAACATGGGGCTACGCTGACCTGTTTTTTGAAAAAAAAAGAAAAGAAATACCTTTGAGATCCACAGCGAACAATCTTCAGAGAGAAGTGGTTTAGTACAACCTGTAAATAGGGACATCGCTGAAAATGCCATATCAAAATCAGACGAGTCAAGGAAGTTTGAGCCTCATGTTGTTGACTTGAGCATTTTGTCTGTTGAACACATTTTCTTTTTTACTGACTGTGTTTCATTTCTTGACTCTGCTGCTTTTGGTTTGCTCTTTGTAAGACAATGTATTTGACTTAAAACAACATGGAATTCTCCTGCAACATATTTGATTGATTTTCTTTGAATCAGAGGAGCAGCTGTAATTGTTTAATTTGATTGTTAGCGTTGTATCGTATTGTCAGAGTGAGACAGTTACTTTAGATCAGATGCTAAACCCCCAGAGGAGAATGAAAAATGCATTATATCTCAATTCAGTTTCACACATTACACATCAGTCACTGTTCAGATGTGTCGAACGATCTCAAACGTCTCTTGTTGTGTCAGACGTCCTCAGCCGAGGGTTAATCTTAGCGATTGATGTCAGTTTGTCTGAGCTTAGCTCAGTTTTCACCATATTTACTTTGTCTTTCCTCATCGTTTGTGCTGCTGAAGGAACATGTGCTGTGAATTAATCAAGCTGATGCAGCGGGATCAAGTTCATCTCATTCATCTCTTTTTCCTTTATGATGGAGTTTACCTTGTTTGGTCTGATGAGAAGAATTTATGCCGTCAGCTGTGTTTAGTACAGAGAGATCCTCCTCATATGTCACGGGCAGCACAAGATCTGACAAGTCCGATAAGAGTCGGTTTAGGCCTGTGTCCTAATTCAGGGACGCTTTAGGGCCATGTAGACTGCAAAGGCCGAACCAAATGTTCAGTCTACGGAGGATTTCCATGATTTGTGTCACCAGCTTTTCCCAGCCTTTGCCCCTTGATTTTTTAGAGAGTTCAAGCCTGATACTTACTTTTAAACATGTGAGCATTGGATGTTTTTGTCTAGTTGCTTGCCG
The DNA here is from genome assembly GCA_026259375.1 of Verasper variegatus. Lineage (NCBI taxonomy): Eukaryota > Metazoa > Chordata > Actinopteri > Pleuronectiformes > Pleuronectidae > Verasper > Verasper variegatus. Next base: position 8,715,388 of record CM048046.1, on the reverse strand, counting down.
CCACCATTATCTCTTTAAAAAACTGTTCGTCACCAAAGCGCAATGAATCCGGGGATACGTTGGCTCGAGAAGGAATCACCTGTTGGAGCCTTCATTGCTCGGTGACTCTTTTGTTGGCCTCATATGAGGGAGGCTTCTAAACGGAAGAGTGTAGTCAAGGGATAAATGTTTATTTTCTGTTTAACCCAACTAAAAATTATCATGACATTCTGTAAGTCAGGTTGAGAAATGTCTTGCATTTTTTAACACTTAAACTATCATAAATTGTTTTATTCACATACATTCACATATTTACATATAACGTTCATCTTATAAAGTTGTAAACTATTGACTATTTACACATTCAGCAGATATGGAGCAACATTACAATACTAACCTTGTGGAATATTTGCAGTCTTTTAGCTCAGTTTTGGTCTCTTCCAACCTCTGAGGTAAAAGCAGCTAAATAATCACTGTGTTCATTAGGTTATTACTTACTTTGTCTTTCTCGAAGATAGCGTTTGGTAAAAACAATTCAAATCAGTTTGCTGCAGCTGCATGAGGTGAGAGCAGTGAGAGAGAATCAAAATGGGTGATAAATAAAACAATTTATTGAATCAGCGTTAAATATTAGATTAAACTTACTTAAGATAACAGTTTTTTCAGTCCTCTGTGTGTGTGTGTGTGTGTGTGTGTGTGTGTGTGTGTGTGTGTGTGTGTGAGTTTGTGTTTACCATTTTAAGCATAGACCTTACAAATTGAGGGCATTTTGGGAAAGACTGCTCTTAAGGTTAAGCCCAATTCACGCTTCCATGTCGACCCACTTCGTATCTCCGGTGAAGCTTAAGTGTAGACGTGTTCCCTACAGGGGACTCTACACAGTATCCTGACGGGCACCTCCCCAAAAACTACGCGTTGAGGCGATGCAGACCACAAGAGCTGTGATTGGTCCGCTTGGTAGCATTGTCTTTCCACTAGAGAGTATTTTCGGAATCTTCTGCTTTGCCTCAATCGGTTTAAAAGTCGTACAGACCATCTCCTCCCATGTCTTTCTACACACCTACGCACAGTGTCCTCACTTAGATAGAAGTACAATAATGTGTGTGTGTGTGTGTGTGTTTATGATTGAAGATGTTGACAGTGGCTCCTCAGTGGATGTTGATAGAGAGCAGGCAGTGGAGATTAAGACTTCCCCATTTCTGGGGCAGACGGAGTCTCGCCGCTCTCACACCTGTGCTTGTTCCTGCTGCGTGTCCTGCTTTAAAGAGGAGATCGAGACAGCTACAATCGGCGCTCTGCTCTCTTTTCCCCTCCACTTTACTGCCGGGTTAAATCGCTGTTTTCTTAAACCCAGCACTTAACGTGGGAGCTCCTGGGATTATATCCCAAACACTGACTCCGTCACTTTTTATCCTTTATGATTCTCCATCTCGTTCTGCTTTTTTCCCCTTCAACACCTCTTTTTATTTATCTCCCACACTAAATTTTCTTTTTACTGTCACTGTCTTTTTACAACTGAAAAATAGTGGGAGATAAGCACAGTTAAATTTAATTTAAACTGCTCTTTTATTACGAAGAGAATACATGCAGTGTTTTCAGTAGTCTGTCAAACAAACTATAAAAATAACACTAAAGCAGAATTGACTATTATAAAGCCACATGAGGTAAAAGAAAAAGAAAAATCAATCATGTGCACATTAATTCTCCTCCTTTGTTTGTCTCCTCTCACCTTGACAATGACACCAGTCTTCTGCATGGAGGGGGGCCGGGATCCTTACACCTCTGTATCAGTTTAATTAATCTACCACATCACTAATTAACAAGCTGCATTATCTGCAGAACCACAGAGCAGCGATGACGGGGGAAGGGTTAGGGTGACGGACAGGAGGTCCAGAGAACTGTCGCAGCCGTCAAACCACCGTTGTCTCATAGATGTCAGACTGCCGGGGGCCTCTTCTTTTTGGGGAAGATGGATTGACCACACGGGAATGATTGAAAGAGGCAGACAGGAGGAATTCAAATCTGAGCCGATGCCCTGAGACAGTGTAATTAGAGATTAATTAAAGCTCAGCACATACTTTCAGAAATTATGTGATGAAGTGATAGGGAAGTAAAATCAGGCTGGAAAGACAAATTGGGACAAAATTAAATGGAAGAATAGAAGAAAACATATTGAACTGCTGATGAATCTACTTTCATGTCTTTGTCTTGGCTCTACAAAGATTATTATGTCTTGAACAAAAATACCACACATTTATGTAAATCCTCAACTCTCACTCAAATTGATTATACTGATTATTGTGTTTTTTTGTAAAGTTTGACCTGACATCTTCCACTAAACCGTCAAAATAAAACTGTTTGCTGTGGTGATGCTGCCTCCTGGGCTGTGTGGTATTTTCTGTCAGTTAGAGCTTTTTTGCTTTGTGCATTGTGAAGGCGTGAGGCTTTCTCAAAGCAACTCCCTCACAATAACACTTTAAGTATCGAATGCACAAAAAAACATTTTTTTCATCTTCAGATTTCAAAATGGCTGTCCCTCTTTCCTTTTAACTCCTCCTTTTATCATTCCCTCTGTTCACGCACCCTCCAGCTTCCCCTCATCTCAAGTTGAAGCCCAGAAAAAGCACACAGAGAGCAACGAAGCCTTGTGATTGTGAGTCTTAATTTCTCTTAATTAATCTCACGCTGTGTCTCGGCCCAGCAGCGAGTCTCACACCTGAGGCGAGAGCTGCAGGCAGAGCATCGGACGTCTTCACCGTGCCTGCAGGTCTCTTCTCAGGCTGAACAGATCCTAATCGTGACCCCGTCGTTCCCCTCACAGCTGAGGACGTCTGAGTTCAGCCGAGATGAGATTGAAAAGGGAGTGAGTTTGTGGTGTCACTCTCGTCTAGCTGAGGCAGGAACACAATGTTGTTATACAAAACATTTTTTTTGTGGAAGAATGTGTGTTTTTGTTGAATCAGTGTGACAGAAGTGTGTGAACAAGTCAGAGGATATTGACTGTGTGTGTGTTTGAGTCTCAGCAGGTGGGAGCAGCAGCATTCTTAGTATTCTTACACAAATAAAAAGCACAACACAACCACAATATACAAAACATGTTTTATATATGGAAGAGAAACACTAATAGGAATATGGAACACTCACAATTCTTCAAGCATTACATTGAATATAGTAAAACATAAGAAGCCAATCAGACCTCCTTAAAGCATTTACCTGCATGACATACAAATTCAATATTTTGTGTCTTTATGATACCTGAAGGCCAGATTTTCCTACAAGAAGGAGAGAGAGGGAGGGGTATTTTGTTGGCTGCAATATGCAACTTCACCTCTAGAGGCCACTAAATCCAACATGTGCATGTGATGACTATATTCATACATCATGCTAAAAGTCAGCTGTGTTTTCACCAGTTGATGGTCTATGGACAATATCAAAAACATGGAAACGAATAAGCCACATTGTTCTTGTTCCTCTGTAGAGTGAGGTCACTTTGCCCCATAGAATAATTAAAGCTACTTTAACATTTTGAAGGTTATGCTTGAGCAGATAAATCCATCCTGTACACGTTTCATCGTGAGTATCACTCTCATTAGAGCCCATTGTTATGTTGAGAAATCCAAAACTTGACAGACCTACTGTGCTTAGTTAACGGTTGTTAAGATCTGATTGGAGGGAGTTAGATCCTGACCCTGTGTTTAAGTCCATTCACAAACTAAGTGTGACAGAAAGCTAAGAATCTCTTGTTTCCTACATGAACTGTAACGACTTTCCTTTTCTGTAAACCTCAGGCACTTGAACGCAGCACTCGTCGGGCAATGACCACCTCATGGAAGTGGTAGAGGTTGTTGTCCTCATCCGCACACAGACAGACTATTGATTTCATGATTAGCCCGTCTGTCTTTGATTCCTATTTAGTTTGTCGATGACATTGACGGCACAATTGCGTCGATTGACCGCTGGATATTCTCTAAACGACCATCATTGTTTGCTCCGCTCCTCAGTGTCATTTGACAGGTTCTACTCAACTATTGTTTGTCATCATCATCTCATATTCTTGTTCTTATCTTCAGCTCATCAGACCTTTCAACACTCTCTCCTTCTTCTCCTCTTGTGCTTTGCTGCATCAGCCCTTGACTTCTTATGTACAGTTTGCACCCCTGCTGGTATTTGTGTGACACTGCGTCTCTGTCTGATGCCGAGTCGAGGCAATTCATCCTTGTCAAGAGAATGGCTGTGTTCTGTTGGGTTGGATGGATGGATGAATGGCCACGTATTACAGTGAGCGACTGAGTAATGAAAGAGACAAACAGCAGAAATCAATAACAAACACTCCGTCTCTCCTCTGTGATGTAAATACTCTGAAGCTTCTTCTTTTGATTTGTTTTAAATCCATTTAAACTCTGAGGTGTGTTTGTTGCTTAGCCTCCCTGGACCACATCCATACAGCCCTCACACACACACACACACACACACACACACACACACACACACACTGCTGTTTTAAACTGCTGCATCAGAGAAACAGACGCGCTGGACTACACACGGTGCAGGAGAGCCAGAAGCAAGGTGACAGTTCACCGCACAGACCAACATTTCTCCTTTGGCTCTGCTCCCTGCACAACACTTCAGAATGTGGCTACTGTAGCTGTGTGTTAACTGTGAGCACAGACACACTATATCTGCAACTGAGCCCGTCTGCTGCCGTGTGAATGTGGTCCACAAGTATTTTTCCATATTTATTGATGTATGTTCTTATGAATTCCAGTCCTGTCATTGTATTATATTCTTTACAAGACAAGCGATCATTAAAGGAACCTCTTGTTTGGATCTGTTATCTGGCTCAATTGTGTTTACTTCATATGGTATATTTAAAGCTACAGGTACATGTATGTGTGTTTAAAGCTGCTGTAATGTCTTTAAAGAGGATCTAATATAATCATAAAAAGAAAAAAAAAACATAAACATGTGTTATTAATGTTTTTCTTAAAGGGGAATTCTGGTATTTTTTAACCTTAATCCTAATCTGAAATAAAACTGGTTGTTTAAATGAATGGTACTCTCAAAATCTTTTGGAACCGGCCCAGTAGATCTTCTCCACCGGCAGCATGGTGGCAGTGGCTACAATTTAATCTTATGGGGCAACAGCGGTGGTCCACAAAATGTTCACTAAAAGTTTTTCTTTCCTAAGATTTTTGGGTCTTTGCCGAGAATTTGGCAACATTACACTTTCTCTCTCTCTCTCTCTCTCTCTCTCTCTCTCTCTCTCTCTCTCTCTCTCTCTCTCTCTCTCTCTCCCCCCCCCCCCCCCCCCCTCCCTCCTAGCCCGTGCTTTAATTTGTGGCAGCTCCTCATCAGCATTTAGCTTCTCAAATCCAAACTCCTCTCTCCAACTCTCACTCTCATTATGTTTCCAGCTCCGTCTTCCTGCAACAGCCCAAGTCTGACGAGACTTGACAGTAAGACTTCTCATTGAGCAAGACATGTTGACAAGGAGATGTAAGTCATTATTCAGTTTAAGTTTAGTTCAGTTTAGCTTTAGCATGAATACTGGAAACGCAGAAGCAGCTAGCCTGGGTCAAACCAGTTTAATCTGTCCAAAAGCTCACGTGTGAAAACAAGAAATCGCTTCAATTTGGAACCAGTTGCCAGGCATGAATGTACAACATATGTTGATTCAAAACTTAAAAGAAGTTAAATCAAAGTTTTAAACCCAATACAGCAGCAAGACCAAACATTTGAAATGATCCTGTTCTGAAAAAGAGGGAAACGTTCATTCAGCTCCACACACAGATTTATGTAGAATGATTATATCGATCACTTTGAATTTGTTATTCATTCCTGAAAAGTGCATGTGAAAGATATTTGTGTTCTCCACCATTCAGACATGTTCTCTCTTTGCTGTCTTCCTGGTTCTCTGTGCACAAAATCTTCGATTACGCACTAAGCTGCTGATGTTTTTTACCGGAGAACAATCTGCGCCTCTCTGACCTTCATGTGTTGAACAGATGCATCTGTAAATCTCTTTGGATTCAGCTGAAATATTTCCCTCTACTGCCAAGATATCAATAACACCAATACAATTTTGCTTTATTTTTATGAATATATTCCAACTCTCTGGCTGCATTCAACAGAGGAGGTCGCCAAGGGCAAGTCCCCCTGCAGCATGAGCGATGGAGTAGGAGGAAAAGAGGAGACAGACAAGTGAGGGGGGATCAGAGGTAACGGAAAGAAGGGAGGAGGGTGAAAGTGGAAGGAGAGAGACTGACAGAGACCTGTTCTGAATACACCTACTGTTGTACAGTCTAACCCGAGAGACCTTCAATTCACCTGAACTTCCTCTGATGAGATGAATGTGAGAGTCTCTCTCTTATCACTGAATGGTTTCACTTCCTCACAGCTCCTGTAAAAACATAACCACCTCTGTCTCTCTGTCGTTCTCTCTGCCTCTCTTTTGGATATGTGACTCGCTCGCTTCATTATTATTCAGAAACACCGGAAGAAGCCACAGTGCCGGGTTTCTGCTTTTCTGTCGACAATCAATCAGACTGAATATAGAATTTCCTTAACATCCTCTGTTCTGGCTGCCTCACTGATGTTTTATTTTTTGCCCCACTCAGTCAATTCCAGGAGCAGGGCTCATTAACGCTGCTCACCGTGGACTTTCTCTTATTCACAGCTCAAAATGACCTTCAGCTCTCCTCTGTTGCAGAGCAGTGGAAAGAGATTTGTTACAGCCACTTAAAGAGGCACCCCAAACGATAAATAGCGTGACGCCCTGAGCCCCGAGATAGTTGCCTCCGAGGACCAGTGCGCACTTGTTCGTTTAAGTCTTTGTGAAGCTTAAAGAAACATACCCCAGCATCCTAAAACTTCCTCATAATAACCAATGAAAAGATTTAAAAACATGCTATTGATAGTCCAGATTTGTCCTGGTTCTTGTTGTACAACTTGGCTTTGAGCTGAGCAGATAACTTCCAGGCGTGAAAAGACTGCTCATCATAACCTTGTTCCTGGGTCGATATCAGCCTCATCTGGCAGGCATGGCGAATCTCCAGCATTATCTGTTAATGACGCTGCCAAAGTTCAAGAAGATTAAAAAAAAAGCAACAGGGGATTTGCATGATCTTAGAGGCCATGAAGCCTCCAACTCAACCTCGACGCCGCTCTGCCTCCTCCTCCTTCCACAAATACCGTCTTTATCTCTGACATAAACATAAGAGGCTGGAGGCACAAGTGCACTTTTTAAAAACTTTTTTTTTATTCTTTTCTCTTCCTCCGCGCACAGACGCACGCAAACACCAAGCTGCTTATCCAAATCAAAAAAGGATTAATATGCATCGTAACCCTGTTTATCTTCCTCATCTTTATCGCAGCCAGGTTGTTGAATAGCTTCACCCATGAATCTGCATCCACACACCCGCCCTAATTATGGCTGCAGATGGCGGCGCGTCAGCTCACTAACAGCTCCTTTTACAGTGTAAGTGTGTGTGTGTGTGTGTGTGTGTGTGTGTGTGTGTGTGTGTGTGCGCATTTGTGTGTTTGTTAGTGTGTGTGTGTAGGCGTGTGAGTGTGTGTAAGAGGAGCGAAGCCAGCAAAAACATCAGTGTGAGCCAGGTCTTTCATACACTTTGCCTTCACATTCTGCTCTGCCAGCTGCGTACACAGAGAGCAGTGTTTTGTTGGATGACCCTGACTGACAATATTGGAAATCCTGCTTTATCAAGCAGATATAAGCACATCTACCAACACAGTACATTTACGTGTACTTCACTTCAGTATTCCAATGTTGTGCTTCTCACTCCAACTTTGCTACATTCCAGTCGGACGTTTTGTATTTTTGGGGAATATTTACAAGATGTTTAAATTGCAGTTAAGAACAGATCTTGGGTAACTTTACATTCCATTGCTTGCATGTATTACGCACATTAAAGCGTCCAGCACACATGGACTCATAAGTCACAGGAAATACAGTTGCAGTGGTGAAAGCTTTGTCCCATTTCAAGTCTTACATATATTTATAGATGCGAACAAAAAAGCCTCCCCTCCATGAACATCACTCAAGTTGAACCAAGAGAAATGATCAGAGAATGAAAAGATTTTACTGAAAACTGCATAATGATATGTGTAAATGATTTTGTCCTCAGTCTCAAAAAAACAGTGAAAAAAACAGCCTTTTTTATTCATTGCTTTGTAGCTAATATAACAAACACACTAAAACATACAAGCACTTTGTTAGTTGTTTTACTTTTTATATCAAATGTACATTTTGCTGATATAATTTAAGTTGTTTCATTTACATCTGCAACAAACAAGTTGAGAAGACAAAATTTGCAGATAATGTTGACGCTGTGAACTGATGAATGTCTATCCATTATGTGATGATTCTACCCCTGGTTATTATTTTTGAAGGGACTTTTTTTAGAACACTTTTGATTTGTCTTTTTAAAGACTCTGTGGCCTTTTTGTAAATTTGGTTGTTTGGACTTGTTTTGTATTAACAGACTTTGGCCTAGTTATTTTCATTGCGTTTGGTTTAAGTATTTAGATTTATATCTCAGTTGTTTGTACTTTAAGTTTATCATTTAATAGTTCCTGTTTCACTTTGGAGTTTCCTTTTGTGTCTCTTACATTACTTCCTCTCTTTGTCTGATTTTCTCGCTCCTGTGATTGTCTTCAACCCAATGTGTCACTTATCCTGCCTCCTTTGTCTGAAAATATTGTCTCTGTGCTCTACATTGTCTTTACTGTCGCTTAATTGTTCTTTTGCTTTCTGTTGATTTTTTTTGTTTAGACATTTAGTTTTCTTGTTTGCTTTATTAAAGTTTAATACCGGCCCATACCGAGCTTTCACATTTGGTCTCCTACAAACAAAATGTGACACAATATCCTCTATTTAAACTCTGTTTTGGTCTCTACCAACTTCTGAGGTAAATGTGTTTCCAATATCTATTAAAGCCACTTAAAGTAAAACATTTAATGCAGGACTATCAGCTGTAACAAAGTTAATTTACTCTTTACTTTAAAGAAGACATATTAGACTTTCAGTTTTTCCCTTTCCCTGAGTATGATTAATAGGTTTGTGTGTTACAGGTTAAACTGTCCACATTAAACAGAGCTCCTCTCCCCAAAGAGACTCATATTGAAGATCACCTAGTTTGTGTCTGAAATCCCCCACTCACACACTAACCCATACTCACTATACAGGGACGTCTATGTAGAGGGCTACATAGTGAGCTAATCTGCAAAACATTTTTTGCCAAACCTTTTAGGCTCTACTCAGTTCACTTCCTCTGCGCAGGTAACTACATCATTGTCACAAGATTATGAAGTACAACAACAATAAAGTCGAATCCTATAATAGATTTTAAATATCTATTTGTGCTTAGTATTAATGCTTTTAGGTAAAAAGCATGTTTTCAATGTAGAAATAAGCTTGTTTGCTGCAGTTTGTGCTGTTCTGCTTTTATTATGGTATATATAGGTGTATAAATAAAAAATATACTATACACTATAACAGCACTACAAAATGGCAGATTCCCAATATATAGTGGACTTCATGGAGATTAGTGAGTGATTTCAGACACAGTGTAAACCTTTTTTAGCAATAATCCTGAATTAAACATGTGAACCTGAATGAGAGAATAAAGTAAGTTAAGGCTTTGAGTCGGTTACTTTGTCCACCACTGTCTCCCCACAACGGTATTTTTGACAGCTGCTTTATTTTTAAACTTTTAACCCCCTCTACTTTCTACTCTCTGTACTCGAGGTTATCTGAGGAGAAATGGCAGGGCAGTATGATAGGTCCACTGATCTTATGAAATATTAAATGAGAAAGATGTGTGATATAGCTGCTAAACAGACATAGAAAAAGCTTCACAGTTTTTAGGGTCAGAAGTTTGGGCTCTTAACGCCGGCTTCCTCCGGGAGGTCACTTCAAATTCTTCGGAGGATGAAAGTGCACTCGGCCTGTGAAGTGAATAGTGTGTGTTGTGGCAGCAGTTTTTGTGACTGAGGTGTGATAAGGTTCAGCGGTTTGTGTACTTTCAGGAGCTACTCAGTTCCTTCTCTTCCCTGCAGGACCACATTAGCTCAGTGACCAGCCAATTTCTGCATGCTGGTGCAGCCCCCCCCCCCCCCCCCATACCCTTGAGACTTCCTGCTTTTCTCCCTTTCCCCACCTTTACCTCTTATCTCTCCGCTTTCATTTTTATCCCTTCACCCTTTCTCCCACCTATCTCCCCTCCGCACTTCTCCTTCTCTGTGCCTGCCTTTCACTCCGTCCTTCCCTGTGACTTTGTGTTTGTGGTGAGACTGACTCCACACCCACACACACACACACACACACACACACACACACACACACATTGATGACTGGATTCCCACACAAATGGCTTGAACTGTTTCATTAACCTTCCACTATTCTCATTCGACCCAATCCAGGACTGGTGAAAGTGGCAAGTGAGTAAACAAGAGTGATTCACTGTTGATGTGGTGAGTGTGGCAGCTTTTCACTGAAGAAAAGAACTAATGGAAAGATGGAGGTTGGAAGTTCACCTTTGCTGCATCCTACGGTGGCCGGGAGAGCTCAACCCACTGCAAATGTAGAAAACACATGCAAATAGTTCTCGTTTTCGCAATTTGCAGCACGTTTCTGTATTTATATGTGTTGTCAAATTGATGAAGTTGTGTTCTTTTCTTAATAAAAAACTGAGCGAAAGCGTTTTTCGTAATTCAAACGTAATAGTTTAGATGTAGCTTTTTCTTTCAAGGCATCGATATATGTCAGGGCAAACGTGCTTGTTCACATGGCCACACTGTGCTCCGTCAGATGTTTAACACTTTCAATTATCTCAGCACTGCTGTGTGTTTAATGCAACCCACACTCTGGGGGAAACCTCTCACAATTTGGCCAATTACATATCTCCACAAATCATAATATGTATCAGCAGCAGCGTCTTTCAGCTGAATTACTCACAGAATGCATAAGGCATTAAGGGAAGTAGTTAAGGGAGAGAGGGTAATTCAAGAAGCTATTTCCCCTGGGTTTCTGTTATATGGACATGGCATCTGTTTGTGTGTTCAATCATATCAATACTGAGGTCAGATGCAAAGTTAGAATTAATTCCTGTGAGCATATAATCTCCAAGCATTGCATTGTTCCCATCATAGCCTGAAGTCTACGCCGTCAACAAATGACTCAGATGTTTGTTGAGAGGGATTCCATCAGTTTCCAGATCTTAATGAAGACATCCTTTGTTTGAATATAATGAATTAGTATAACAGATTTGAAGTGAGGTTACATCTACTTACATTTTTTTTTTTATATTTTATAAATATTTAACCACTAGAGAAACTCAAATTTTGTCTGTTTTTGGCTGTTCGGTTTTGTGGAATCTGCCATGCTCCCGAGCTCTCCTTTCACAGCCGACACTTTGTCATGTAATACAATGAAAAGCACAGGTATAATTAATACCGTTAACCCTGCTGCGCCCAGGACCATGGTATTATAAATGCTGGCTCACTGCATGAACCTGTGGCACACTTAAATGGAATATAGCCATCATTAATCAAAATAACATGTGAAAATGTCTGTTGTGAAAAAGGTCTGTAAGGTTAAAGGCGTCATTTGTCCAACTGATGAACAGGTGAAAGAAAACTACCAGGAGAATCAGTGAGATGTCAGCATGTCTGTGCCAACATCTGTGAGGTAGAGCAGCAGAGGTGAGCGTGCATGTGTGTGAGTGTGTGTGTGTGTGTGTGTGTGTGTAGGTGTACTTGTAATTGTGTGTGACTAGTGTTAATCCTGTGCCTTTGTATTTTCTCGTCCGCTCCTCTCTGCTTCCATCCCAGATCTGTTCAGGGGCCCTGACCTCTGTCGCAGGCTGATGAATGAGATTCGAGTGAGAGCCAGCGTCCTTCCCATTGCTTCGGATTTATTGTGTGGCAAAATACTCTGTTGTTACAGGATCGCCTAATTTCTTGTCATCTTCAGAAGAAAAAGCCAGAGTGGTTTGATGAAATGAAGACAGCACTGTCATCTTCTGAGCAAACTAGTTGAAAGGGCTCAATCACTTTCCTGCAGTGTGCTGTCTTTGCACCATCATTCTCTCTGCCTTTACATCCAATGTTTATCTTGTCATGGAATGAAAGGGAACGTAAATTAGCTTTAATCAAGGCCAGTACCTCCCTAATGTTCTGCCTCATGAGGATATTCTGCTGCCTGACCTGTTGAGCTCACCATCTGTGGAATATGCTGGTTTCTTTGAGCACTCAGTCGGTCCAACATGTAGCTGCTTTACCATTATTATTCCTGCTAACAAAAGCATACTGCGCACAGATCTATCGTGGTGCTTGCCAAAGCGCTGGCAGACAAACTGGAAGTATTGGCTGCTATTTATGACCCCGCTCTTACATAAGACGGCGTTTCTGCTAAATGCCATGCAAAGTGAATTTCAAAAGGGTTAACATCACAATCCAGAGCACATAAAAAAACATCTAAATCACTTCAGCACTGAAATCCAAAATACATAATTCAGCATGAAAAATAAATGTCATAGTGCATCAAGCAAGACTTTGCTTATTAATTTAATGGCTGTGACTCCAAATCTGCAGCGGCACAGAGTAATGGGGTTGGTGAGTGTACTGAGCAAATCATTAAAATCATCAACTTTGATCATCCAGGTCATAGAGGTATTTCTTTCCTCTTTGAAAATGTGAAATAACAGCACAAAGCCGTCGGGGGTATAGGGATGGGATTTACTTTTCACGGGCTCAAGTTCGTCACTTGCAGCAATCACTTTATTATGTTGGACTTGCCATAAACTTGACTTTAATTGCATGCTGTCAGTTGCTATGACGATAACATGGCTTGTTCTGCCTGCGTTGGAGTAACACCAACTCACTCCCACTCAGAGCCGACTCACTGCTCAGCAGTTTCTCTGCTCGGCAAACACTGGACCATGTGAGTCAGAGCAAAGCACAAATACTCCAGATTGAAACATTCATCACTCATCATCTGTGACTTCTACTTACATAATGACTTTGGTCCTCAGAAGCAGCTGCAGAGTGAGCGCCCCCTGCTTTCACACAGAGGTTAATCACTCCACTACTTTGAGTTGTTCCCGCTGCCCTTTAAAAATGTCTGTAACGTAAACAGGCAGCTGCTGACCCAGACCCAGCAACTGTGGAGATATGTGATATAGGATCTAGCTTTTGTTCGATGTCAACACATTTCTAACTCACTTGGTATATTTGGCATACATTTACTCCAAGTCATAACCTGGCTTATTTATTATATTACATGAGCGATTTGCATGAAATTTGGTACCAGTTTTCATGGTTCCCAGAGGAACTATCCAACTGGCTTTACATTGTGTACAGTGACTTCATCCGGCACCTTCATGACACTAACATCGTGTTATTTTTCGTGAAATATCTCAACAACTATTTTATAGATTTCCATTTGATCTAATCAAATACCTACTAAACAAATGTCATTATCATTGAACTCAGCTGCCCTTTTTGTTTAGATACACCAGATTGTGAACATGGTAAATATTACACCTGTTAAATGTCAGAATATTGGCATAAACTGTGTTCCAGTTCAGAAGCAGCATCTGTTGAAGAACTTGGTCTGAGGAGGCTGTACCTTCATAGACCGCATAGGTCGTGACGGCAGAACCAAAATGAGACAGTCATGTCTACGGCGGATTTATTGTTGGCGTCACCGGCTTGTTCCGCCCCGACCATTGCAACGTTACACTTTGAGTGGCTGCACTTACTGCAGCTTGGCTAGTCACAAAGCTACCTCGTCATTGCCGGGCTGTGAATCCTCGGATAGGTTATCCCGAGAAGGATCCACTTCATTGCTCACAAATAGAAAAATGCATCTGTCAACTGCATTTGTAGCAGCCTTCGAAGGTAGCAGCCCCTGAATTGGGACAAAGCTTTTGTTACTGTGTATATGTTTGCATTTAAGCTTCCTTCACACTACAGGCATACTCACATTATTGCAGAAAAACCAAGAGTTTGCGTTGCATCTCCTGCATTGGTTAACTTTGTCGAATTGTGGCACTGTACTTGTCGCTATCTGCAATGTTAATGTAGCTAACAACAGACTTCTATATTTCAGCAACAGCTAAAAACTCATGACATCTTTTCATGCCTTCGCTTAGAGACAGTCACAGGCTTTGTCTCAGTAGATACAACAAATTGTCTATTAAAGTCAGGGTCGATTCCGTGTGCCTGATGTAATGTCCTACTGAGACACTGAACCTCAAATTGCTCCCGGTGAGTGAGACATGTGCCTTGCATGCAAGCTGCCATTTGACTGACAGTGCATGTGAATGAGACACATTGTAAAGTGCTTGGATAAGAACCTCAATATAAATTGATTTCATGTCCAAACTCATCAGGCCACTCAGTGACCCCACATACCTTAAATGGAAGCAATGAAGCGATCATTAGATTTCTCCTCGTTAATCCTCTTTTTTCCTTTAACCCTGATGTGTGTTATATATCATGATGGAGAAGAAACTGCACCTTAACACAGATTGTTCGAATCAATAATTTTAAGATTTTTATTGTTTTATTTTACATTCACCCATTCTGTAGATGCAAACATACTCTGAAATTACATTTGCAGTGCAGCTGGTGGCCCAGGTAGCTTAGAAGTGCAGTACGTGAGGTAAATATCAATTATCGTAGCTTTGTATTGCTGCTAAATCCGCTACTCACAGCCAAACAATACATGCTCACTAAATCTTAGCAAAGATGCTATCATAAAATAAAGTTCTATTTATTTAAAGTGCAAATATTTCAAGAGTTAGTGCAATGTTTACTACTTGGACTGTTCAGCTCTGATGTTGAGATTGCCAAGTTTTAGTTAATGAGAAAAATGACTCACATTGTGCCAGAGGGTTGCTAACCAAGCATGGCTCCCGTTACAGGCAATTACACTTTGTACAATCCAAACTTCACAGGGCGTCTTGGATTTTTTCCATACAGTGAGGCGGATCATCCCATCTCACCCAGTAATGAATGTTTTCACCCTGGCACTGGGATTCTGGCTCAGACTGGGGCTCAGTGCTCAGGAGCCACAGCGGGGGCCAAAAATATGTTCCACACACACTCATGTAAACAAGCATATTCATGACAGACTCTGATGCGATGTGTCTGAGTGATGATCAAGCTGCTGTTTAATCTAACAGTTTTCTGACGACAGATGTGCTAACATACTTACTTCCTAAGATGATTGACTGGCTGTGGATGAAAGGAAAATCACCCAAGTTGACAGTTGCAGTAAAATCCAAAATTGTATCCCTCCTCCTGCTCTCAAGCTTTAAATCACGCTTGTGGCATTCATGGGGATGCTGTTGCTGCTCTTCCTCCTTGTCAAACTATCTGTGCGGCTTTTTGTCATTTCAGAACCTCCTGCTTTTTCATTCTTGTTCCTGAGGAAACAGTAGACCCCGTAGAGGCGGAATTTTTTATCAGGGAAGCCCAGGTGCCGGACACCTGGCTGGGATTCTCCACAGCGAGAGCGGGGGTTGACTATGGAGTAGCGAATGCTGCCATCCTCCAGCCAACCGGCTTCACAGCGGTCCAGAAGCTGGAACTTCCACGCTGCGTACAGTTGACCCACTTTGGCCACCACAGAACCATCTCGAATGCAAGCCTTCATCGCCTCTGCATAGTTCACCTTCTTAAAGCGTTTGAGGAAGTACACTTTGCCTGGGGAGGGATATAAAGGGTGAGGAGGGGATTTTTGTTGTAAGAAATTGGGGAAGTGTGAAAGGAAACAAAGCAATTGTATTGTTCAGAAGGGCAAAGGAAAGAAAGAGAGGGAAGTGAGTGAGCGAGTGAAGCCACAGAGACGAGCTGAGTCTGGAGGGCAAATATTCTCAGTTTTCCTGGCCTCTCCGTCTGATTGTGTTCAGAATATCAACTCATTCAAACAACTGTCTGGGCAGCAGCACAAAATCGAAAGCCAATACTCAGTCCGTGGACACCACTCTAACTCAACATTACCCTTAAAACGCTTCCATTTTTGCTTTCATCTCACCTCTGGGGAGACTTTTCGCCTGGCAGTAAGAAAGAATGTGAGTGTACTGATTGGTTGAATAGTTTGAACTGAGCTGGATAACAAGGTAGTTTCTCCAAAGAAAGAAGGAGGATATAAAACATACACTAAAAATTCTCTAAACATCTGCCATCATGGAAATCATGTCCGCAACCTCAGCTTTGATCTTGGCTCAGCTATTGATTTTGCGCTTGTTTATGTGACTGGTGGTTATTAGAGAGGCAGAATATTGTCTGATATTTCCCCAGGGGACGAGCCACAGTATCGGTCATAACCACTGCTAAAGCTGCCCACAACAGACTGTCCACAGTAATTAACACTCAAGGGACGCCGTGAGCAGTCATTTAAGGTTTCTGTCACATACTATTGTCTTCTCGCAGGGAAGGACTCGCAGGCTGTCCAAAAATGGATTTGTGATTCAAATGAAACGCATTGTCTTTTATCTGTTTAGTTTTTCAAATGCATGAGAAGTTTTTAATTCTCTTTCCCACTTCAAAGTGGTCCGTGCCTGTTTGAAGTCCTGTTTTTTTTTATTCCCTGTTGAGCAATGACACACTCTGTTTCACTAATATGGTAAATGTTGTCTATCAAATTAGAAAATATACTTATTTGTTTATTTGCCAGGAAGAAGCCAGTTAGCTCAGCATAGCACAAAAATTGGAAAACAAGGAAAAGAGCTTAGCTCTGGTAACTAGAACACAAAGCTCACTAATTAACATGTAATATTTGATTTGTTTAACCTGTACAAAAACAACCAAGTAAAAACCAGATTAATGGCTGATAGTATTTGCGTGCAAAACTGAAGATTTGACTGTTTTATCAATTATGTTATTGATTATGTTATTGCACTGTAGAGTTAACCTTGCAAAGCACAGTGTGCAGGCCCTTCTCGGCAGACAGGCGGAACTGGGCAAACCATAAACTGTTCATGAAGCATGGCATGGAGGGCATGATAGCTACTCAAACGTCAAGCCAAATAATCTCAATCATCACCTGGTGGCTCGCTGCAGTATAGGTCATAAATCTAACTTCCTCCAGGTTAGCAGATGGGACATGGAGCAATTTAAAAAGCCACATTTTTTAGGTAGTTTTTATTCCAATAATGAATGTTTAAGTGATCATCTTTCCAACAAATTTGCTGTTAAATCGTTATTTGATGCTATGAAGATTCCAACATTTGGATAGGGGTACGAAGTGGAGATGCATCATTCATCTTTATATAAAGTCTATGGGGCAAAGACTCAACACCAGAGCTGCGAGTGTTGGAGCAGCCGACTGAAACAAGTCACAGAAATCATTTTCACTCACTCACTCATCCTAAAATGCATAAAACAAAAATTGTACTTTACTTTTCCTCCTCTGAGCTGAACAGTGATGGCAGATAACCTTGTTCCCAAAACAATAAACTATTCCTTTAATAACCAATCTTGACCTGAACTGCCCTAACACCACAGATACGTTTCATGCCTCTAAAGGCTAATCCAGCCTGTGACTTTCTCAAGTTTGTTTTGAGTTTATGAACCTGGAGCTGGCATGTGTGACGGAGACACTCGCAGACTCTCTGAGGGAAAGCGATGTAAATCAAAGAAGCGGGAGATGAAAGGCGATGCATGTTACCCAGCGGACACTGTGGCCCGAGCAGCACTGAATCAACACAGCTTGATCTAAATCCAATGGCCTTAGGCCTGCAAGATCACAGGCAGAGATTAAAGACACAGGCCTCATTTCCCCATGGCCTAACGCTCATGATGCATCCCCTTTCTATAGAGTATCACTTACAATACTTATCTGCCAGTGTCTTGTTCTCTTCTCGCCACAGATGTGGGATATTGGGATGGATGTTTGTTTCGAGGTGTATGATCATGTACAAAGTCTTTCTAATCATCAGATACGCAAACGCGTGTGCACACACCTTCAGCCGCCAATCTACGGTGCCTTATCTCTTTGGTTCTCACCATTCAGCTTGGACGTGAAACAGAAAGCATCATAGCGCTCATCCTCCTTATGCCTGTAGCCATAGTTACGAACACCAGCGGGGGTGTCCTTGCGGCCGCACTGGTCTCTGGGATGAGAGATAGGGTACTGGACTGAGCCGTCCTCCAGCCATCCAGCATTACACCAGTCTAGTCCCTCGAGCCAGGCCTGTAGGGGAAGATAATGTAGGTGAGTGGGACGTACTGGAGGATTAAAGATATTAGTGGAGAAAGAATGTGGTTTATCTCTTCTGACATAACTCCATTACTCTGTTCTTCAGTGTGTAGGGATTTTTAAAATAGGAGGTATTGACCAGTGGTATAATTTCTGATCTGATCATAAACATGTTCTTGATATCAGACTCACTGCTACTGTCTGAGCTTCAGGGATGTTTGAATTTACCTTGTGAAGTTGAGAGTGGGAGGCCAGGATGGCGTCTTGTTGTTTGCAGGCATCCTCAGCCTGGAGGTAGTTGAGCTTATAGCGCCCCTCACGGGGGTAGTAGGGAAACACCACTCCTACAGTTGACAGAGGCAAGTTTAGTGTTGAGTATTCAGGCTGTGAAATTGTTAAAAGAATTGAAAGAAATTGTTAATTGTTAAAGCCCCTTATCCCTGACCCTCTAGGTCAAGGTTGACAAATCCTGTGTCATCTTCCATGTCGTTGGTGACTTCACACTCGTAGCGTCCATAGTCATCCAGAGTGACGTTTTGGATGATGACTGAGGCGTCGCCTGGTCCCGCCTGCTCCAGAAACACACGCCCTCGGTACACTCCAAACACACGCTGCTGCCTGGAGACATGTGACACAAGTGCACGTTTCTTTAGAAATTCCTGACAGCACAATGACCAGAAAATTCTTAATACTATCTTACGAGCCTGTAAAAACAGTAATGCATTGGATTGATAAAAAAAAAACTTAAATACACCACAAGAATATGATTTGTGATAAACCCCTCTAATGGAAGCAAAAGGAAACCATTCAGTTTAATCAACATACAGTATGGTTGGTTAGACTGATCTAGAACAGATGCAGAATTCACCTCCCGAGTGCCACAAAGACGTCCTCAAACTGCAGAGCATCTGTCACTTTGGTCCATTTAATCCGGATGCGAGCTGGGTCGCTGTTCTCCGGCTCGTGATGGAATCTGCAGGGCAGAGTGATTGAGCCACCACGATGTGTCACCACTTTACCCGGAGCTGTCTGCACAATGACCGCTCCAGTGTCGTCCTCTGTGGGAGGGAAGGCAATGGAAACAAAGGCTGAATTATCAACATTATCCATTTGCTCTATCTTCCCTGCCTGTTTATTTATTTGAGTTGGTTTTAATCAATGTAGTTTTAGGTTTTATATTGATACATTCCTTTCATCGCCAAAGATCTATGTTTTCAGTCCTTTCAGTGCTGCTTCAAATACCCCCTCAACTCTGCCAATGATTGAAATTCATATTCTAATCGTCAAATTCCATCTTTGATTCTCTTTGTGAGGGATGTCACAGCATGACGCTTGCAAAATTAAATCTGCATCAGTTAACAAAAGCCTGAGCTGTCACATTCGTGCCTCATTTGTTCAGCACATCAAGTTTTTTTCATCCAAGGTTCCATTTCGGGTGGTTCAAATCCCAGTCAGGGCAATCCTCCGGGATAAAAGGCCCCCAGGCTTACACCCTTAATGCTCCCTGCCTCTTGTCCAACGTCGGCTGGGATTGGCCAAAGTGTCGCCATGACCCTTAAAGCATAAATGGTATAGATGGGGGATTGGACTATTCTGCAGTTCAGGCTCTCCTCTGTGTAGATCTGTCAAAAAACTACCAACTCCAAAATTTCTGTTATCTGTTGAAATCAATTCCCCTATATGATCTCAGTGTGATGCCGAGGCCTCAGTGTGCAAATGGGCAATGACAAGACTTTGTGTGCACTTTGCTGTTTGTCTTTGTGGGTTTTGTGTGTGCACGCCAAGGCAACCAAAGACTTTGCACATGACAAGTGTTGTGTCAACTTTTAAAATCATTTAATGAGTGACTGCACAAGGTTTTCTGATATGTTGTGACCAGATAAAGGCACCTACAATTATTCATGCCAGCCGGCAATTAGTCCTGTCACTGCTCAGCGCTCTGTGCAAAGTTGTTTATCTCCAGCAGCCACGAATGCATCACGCAGTGTTTGATCAAAACTGTAAGCACATTATTTCCCAACACTGAGGGCTGTGCTGCAACACGCTCTTACTGTTTCATTTACAGACGACCACGGTGGTGAGACGGCTGTTATTACCCGGGGGTGTTTGCAGATAGGGAGGGATTAGGGTCACTAGTGAGTCTTACTGTTAGTCAGGGTGCATGGGTGAAGGGATGGAGATCATTGTACTGTCCTGGTAAAACTAAAGGCTGAAAAAAGCAGTTGCTTATCAGAGGAGTTCAGTAAAACCCAGCTCAGCTAACAAAGTTACCACACAAAGTAACACAGAGAAAAGGAGATCAATATTTGACGGCTGGCTCCAAAACACGACTGCAGCGGGAAGATTTTGCTGCTCTGTACCTGCTTGTGTTTAAAGCTGCAGTGTGTATTTGCCCGACTGCCGGATTCAAAGTCCAAACAAATGGGATGTTGTATATTACAAGGAGAGGACGGCTGCACCACACGTCTAAAACACACACAGTTACTACTTCATCCTCCTCTCACGTTGAACTGAGGGCAGACCAAACACTACTGTCACTCACTATTGACTTTTGAAGTGCAAATTGGTTTTACAAGACGTGACAGGTCCAAGCTTGCTGGTTAGCATGCTTACATCAGTATATAGCTCTCTGTCCTCTACAAAATAAAGGCCAAACAGCCCCAAAAATATTTGTAATTGTAATAAATGGTTTTACTTTGTCGTATTGCTGCTTAAATTTGAGTAAAGGATGTACATACTGTATGTTTGGTAAAAATAATTCTACTCGTGAGTAGTTTTGTTGGGACATACTTGGCAGATACAAGGAGGAATTAAAGTATTTTAGAAAATCTGCTTAAAAAGGAGCAACTCTACTTAACAAATCTGCTTATAGGAGAGTATATGTGTCTAACATAAATATGGGCACATCTCAGTGATGCTTGTCCCTTTGCCAATAGCAACCATGAAAGAATAAAATGTCCTTACCGAGAACATGCACCACTTTTCTCCTCCCCTTCTCTATGTCAGCGGGTTGTGAAGTCACTGAGAGGGCAAAGGTCAGGATGAAAACCACGAAGAACATTTTCCCACAGGCCAGAGGCTGAGACCACTTTGGGAACTGTAGGACAGGACAGAGCAGAGAAACCAGAACATCATTATAACATTATAGACCAGTAACATTACAGTGACACAATAAAGACCTATTAGCATAGGACTATATAATAGTTCAGTCATGTTGAAACCTCCAAACATCATCCCAGAGAACTGCAGTGCTTCATTTTTCAGCTGGTCGGCAAGTCGCACCCAACTGATCACTTCAAATTTCTCACGTTTGAGAGTCATGCTTTAAAATAGCTTAGCAGTCTGCTACACTCATCACTCCAGGTCACAATATGAAAGGAAGAGATATTCCCACCAGGATATTCAAGACTTTAAGCTTGTTAGGCTATTTTTATCCTCATCGCCAAGTGAAGGAGGAACATGAAGAATATAGAAAGTTTTGGAATATACAGCAGACTTGAATTGACAGTAAATTCAAAATGATGAATGCGCATACCTTCCGCCAAGGCCCAACAATCCCCTTAAATTCAATGAAGCTGCACCAAATTTAATGGATGCTTTCCTGACGCATACCACATCCTTTCACTGGACGTGTCATTGTAATCAGTTCTGTAGTTTTTGCTAAATCTGACTCACAAATAAACAAAACAACCAACAAAACATAGCCTCCATGGCAGAGGTTATTAATCTAGTGTCTGTTGGGTTTTCTGTATATTTGACCGAACTCTGGTATTTTCATTCAGCATATTAACACTCCTCTCTGGCAGTGAACGAGGATGGATCACCTGGCTGAAAAACACAGACCCTCCTGGAAGTTGCTGCTGCTTATTCTGGTCAAGTGCTCATTATCTCAGCCAGGGTTGTGAGTGAATGGGAAGCAGACGCACGCAGCCCTACAGAGTGTGACTTATGTGTGACATCAGTAATGATGTCAAAAGAGGATAACACAGATTCTAAACAAAAGAGTCAAGTGTGTTTTCTTCTTGTGTATGCACTGCTTGTTTTCTGCTTTATCAGTGTCACCTATGAATGATTGCCTCCTATAAACCAGCACTGCTGCAGCATAAAACATGTGAATATGACGACAGGCCCCAGTGAAGCAGAGTAACTAAAGCAGCTACTTCACATGCACGCTGCACACAATAAAAAACATCCCCTGCTGCATCATTTTTTTCTCAAGGTTAGTCCAGTGATCATTCCTGCATGTCTCACGCAGCACAGAGAGCTGCAGTCGCACTATTTAAGCACAGAAGTGAACTTACCATGGCTATCACAGCAGTATTAATGTGTAGATGGAGCAGATGTGCCGCTGTGCACCGTTTAACTCCTCGGCCGGGCTAAATGTTGTTCTGCAGCAGCTCTCACCTCTCTTCCTCTTCCTCTTCCTCTTCCTCTCTCTCCCTCCCTCTCTCTGTTTCCAGTCCCATCGCTGATCTCTCGGCACTGCAGGGGGAAACCACTGGTGTTTGTGGGTCCCGCAGTACTGCCGATGACGCAGCACACACTTCCACTGTGCAGAGCTGTGTGTAAAAGTCAATCACGGCAATGACCTCTCACTGATTTAATGTTGTTGAATATCTTTCTGCGTGTTATCCGAGCCCTTTAGAGTGACTCTCATTGGTTCGAGAGTCGCACTTTGTTTCAGTTAATGCAGTGAAACCTCATTAACATTCAGGCAGATCACTGTTGCTATTAAAAGGCCACTCCCAATAATGAAGGCTGTTTGTGTTGCAGGTTGAGCCTGATTGTTCTATTCAAGACAGATTGAATTCTCCTAAACGACTTTATGGCTCCAAGATGAAGAGGGAGGTGACAAAGGATTTTCTTCATAAGTATGTTTCAATAATGGTGGTTGATAGTAGTTAATATAATAATACCACTGGTGCAATTTGAGGTAGTATTTCCACTAAATTAAGGGTAGCACAATGGTTGGCAATGTGGCCAAGAGGGTTGCTGGTTTGAATACCCTTCCAATCACCCAATGACAGCTGGGATTGGCTCCAGTTCCTCCGCGACTCTCAAAGGATAACGGTGTAGATATTGGATAGATGGACTAAATTAGGCCCACACTTTTAATTTAACAGCTCAGAGTAATATATAAGTGTACTGCAAAATGTGAGTACTTTTACTTATGATACTCTCAGGGTGTGCAGTTAATCCAACTGTGCTCTTTTACTTAAGTTAAACCCCTGTGCCCCAGGACTCCACTGCCTTCCCCTCTGCTGAGCGATGTCCACCCACGCCACCTCAGCTCATTCTCCAGTAATTCCACCGCTCAGTCAGCACGCCATAAGCTGGTCTATACATTCCAGTCATTAGCCAGTCTGTCCCATCGTCATCCTCCCTGACCCATTCATCCTACACTTATTCATTCACCACCATTTTTAAACATCCCTTTGAAACAGTTTCTGACATTAAATACTAGGTATACGACTAAACCTGAATTGTTAATGTTATCATATCATTAACATATCATGAAAAATGTAATGGTTACTAGAAAGATATTAATGTATAAACTTGATATCTAATGAACAAACATACACCTTCAATTATCTATAATTCCGAAACTCTGCTCGTG
The DNA here is from genome assembly GCA_026259375.1 of Verasper variegatus. Taxonomy (NCBI): domain Eukaryota; kingdom Metazoa; phylum Chordata; class Actinopteri; order Pleuronectiformes; family Pleuronectidae; genus Verasper; species Verasper variegatus. The sequence continues at coordinate 8,691,563 of CM048046.1, read as the reverse complement.
TACTCGTAATCGAAATCATAAAACTACTCTGATACAACCCGATACCAATTTACAGCAACTTGATGTTAACCTCTCGTCAGTTGAGCAGGTAGGCAGAGGAGTTATTTTAGGTTAGCGATGATGACAAAAGCAGAGCAAACTATGCTCTGCTAAAATGTCAAAGGGGGGGTGATGTGTGGTACTGAAATCCACTGCATGTGTTAAAAGGTCACATAAAGTGTAATGTGTGGCAGTGCCATGTTTTTTCAGGAAATACAAAGGTGAATGTTAGAATTTCAGCAACAGCATCATGTTGTTGTATATTTCATTTGTTACAGTCAGAAAGTGAGTAACATCTGATGAAAATAAAATGTGTTTTCAAAGTCATTTTTAGAATTGTAATGGTATTATTTAGTTTAGGTATCGGTACTCGGTATCAGCCCAAATGTAAATACTTGTACTTGTGCTAGATCTGAAAAAATGTGGTATCTGTGCATCCCTAATTACAATAAAGGCAAAACCAGAAAGGACGACGGAATTTAACTATAGAGCAAATGACCAGATATTCTTTGGATTCACTGACTTCATCATATTTACCATTAAGGCTCCAGAAATGATGAGTTTGTGCTAAAAGTGACCCAGTTCAGGCCAGTGGTGGAGAACGTAAAGGGACACAAATTTACTCATGTAAAAGTAACATATTAACTTTTCTACTTGAATAAACCAAAGTTAGTACTCACTTTTAAATATACTTAAAGTATTAAAAGTAAAAGTACTTGCAGAGTGTAGCCTATTCCCTCATGCAACAATGTACAGTGCTTTCAACTGAGGTAGCACATGATGGTTGAATCTGTTCTGAATCCATTTCAGGTGTCTCTTCACCAGTGATGCGGCTGCTGCAGGATGCATGGTCTATTGTAACCTGCCTGCTCTGATTGGATCAGTCAACCAGTTCCCCTCTCTTTGTTGATTGGTATTGAAAATATATATAAATGTATATATTTTAAACAATCTAAAAATGCAACTTAAGCACAGTGAAAGTACTTTGTTACCTCCCACCACTGGTTCAGGCCTCTCGGTTGCAGCTATATGTAAACAACATGTCAGGAAATGGTCGACAAGCTCACATGAAAGCAAATATTTTAGCTTTTGTCGTCCATTCAACGTTTTATGAAGCTGTGAATGGTGTCGAAACCAGCTGGAAGGAGAGACGTCTGATCATGAGTTCCTGCAGCCCTACAAGCTCTCTGCTCTTCACCCACTCACCAGTGTGTTTAAGAACAGCTTCACAGACATGTCAGACACTGAAGTCTCTCTTATGGGAAAGTTGCGTAGGCTCAACGAGAGCTTTCCACGAGAATGACTGTTAAATAGGAGAGACTCTCCAGATCATAGCAGGTAACGATGAAAAGAGACAGGACGCTCAGCGGGAGGCAGCTGCACTGATGTAGCTACATCCTTGCATTCTGCGCTGTTGATCACAGAGCAAGAAAGTGGACCTGTCAACTGCTGTGAAGGTGACAGAGGGACTGCGGACATGTTCCCAGGTGGAGCATCACACCCACCAGCATGAGATGCCAGTTTGGTGTGTTAAACTTTAGTCTTAGTTATGGTTACAGTGAAATAAACACAATATTCTCTGGCCTGATTTAGAAAAGGCCTCTGAAGTAGAGTTGATCCAGTGTAGTGCCCCCACAGCAGAGCAGAGAGATTATCCTTCTACAAATCTAATACAAGTTAAGAAATGAACTGCAGGAAACTTTTCTCCAACATTGTTATTGCACTAGGGGATTTTTAAGATTACCTGTTATCTTGGAGGGAGGTGATTTAATGAAATCCATGAAGAATGACGTGGGAACAACCATGCTGAAATTTCTCAGCAGTGATTCAGCAAACTGGATTCCACGGTTTGGAAAGACCAGTATGTGACAATGAAATGAACAAAGAAGCCTATTGATAAAGAAACAATTATTATTGCTTGTGCATCGGAGCATAAAAAGTGTCCTGCATTATAGTTGCATTGGAGTTTCTCTGGAGATGCATAGATGTGCAGAGTTGCCGAATATGAGTAAATGCAGTAATTCAGTGTTAAGCAGTTAAGAAAAGGTAAAACGTGTGTGTTTGTGTTGCCTACCATGAGATTGTCATGCAGGAGTCATGCAGCCTGACACCACCTGTCCATCATGTCCAGATAACCTGATCAAGAGGCTGTGTGTTATATGCCTTGTACTTATACTTTAAATAAGTCTGTGTCTTCTTTGATTCATTAAAACATTTCTTAAAAAGACGTTTTCTTATAAAATTGAAGCCTACATCGAACCCTAGTGTGAAATGTATGGTTGTCTTTTTCACAGCCACAGCTCCACAGCTCTCGGGGGCCGCCTGCCCTGCCGAGCAGAGAAATCTGCACCAGGCATCTCCTGTGACTCCCATCATGGGATTACAGAGCTGTTTGCAGCAGCAGCATCTGATGTAAAGCCTCTGTCATACTCCCAGAATGCACATCTAGTGCAAGCTGGGGCAACGTCACACTTCAGCCTGAAAAAGCTGCTGAGGGAGGGTGAATTAAATGAGTCTGCCTCTGTGTGTGTGTGTGTGTGTGTGTGTGTGTGTGTGTGTGTGTGTGTGTTGCTCAGCAAAGCACAAGGGATAATTACTTATGAGTGGGTGACTGTTATTGATGGAGTGGGGATGGAGAGAAGGGTCACACAGCTGTTTTAAAAAAGCTTTATCTAACATCATAAATCCCCCCCCCCCCCCCCCCCTTATGTGTCTTTGTCAAGAAAACACTCTTTGTTCATTTGAATGGCCGAACTGCATTGGATAACATCTTAACTAAACGTGTTAAGCAGCTGGATTCAGTATTTGTCAATTACGTTATGTGGTTTTATATTTCATACCAGCAATGGTCTTCACAGTGTTGACATTTAATTCAAATTAAAACGCTGTTGTGAGTCACTGTCACAATAGTCAAAGATGGGACTCAACAGCATGACTCAAATGTTAGGCTGAAGCAAAATAAAGCTACAATGGCCCAATAATGGGGGTTTTTTTTTTTTCATCAAGATCCATGAATGATTCCCTGGGAAATCTGTGAAAATGTCAAATGACGCCCTGTCTCGCAGTATTAAAGAAGTATTCCTGGATTCGGCCCCCTGATCTGGAACCGTACCAAAATGTTCAGGGTTCTTTCTTGGCCCATGTCCCATCCTCCCACCAAGTTCTGTCAATCCGTTCGGTTGTTTTTGTGTAATCTTGCTTACTAACAATCAAACAAACAGAACCTCCTTGGCAGATGTCAAAAACACAATCAGATTTAAAATATCAGAGCACTAGAAAAGTAATGCACATAGCACAAAACGGATCGGGCAGCACGTGGGAGCTGACCTGTATCTATACTAGGAGCTGATGGAACAGGGGGAACGGTGGAACCAGGAGATTGGGGACTAACTTGGACTAAATGGAAGAAACGTTGATAGAGCAGCAACTGAAAACCATGACAGGTGTCTCAAGTGTTTGTTGAGGCAAACAAAAACAGAAGCCGCTGATTTAGTGTCTTTGTAAAAGCCAATGATGGGAGCCGCGACACCGGGCCTCCCACACAGAGAGAACACACAGCGGCATCCCCCAGCAGAAGGGAATTACAGAGGATGAATGAGTGTCAGAGGAGGGGAGGAAATGCTTGTGATTTGGAAACACAGGATCACATAGAACAACAGCAGAGCAGAAGCAGGTCTTGTTTTCCTACTTGGACCAAGAAAGACAAGCTGTCTTTGTGTGTGTTGACCAGAGCCACGTTACCTTCTGCAGCACATGTTGGCACATCCTCACCACTCAGCTCTGGGGATTGATCTGTGGTGGCTCTGGTTTGTGTCGGGTAACAAATAGTGAGAATTTTGTGGATTTATCAACACCACACTCACACACACACACACACACACACACACACACACACACACACACACACCTAGCCCTAACCTAGACAGAGACATATTATTTTCATATTCAGGTTCATAATTTGATTTGTGTCGGGCTCTAATTTTCAGAAAACATCACTTTCCTCATACACTGCAGCTCCTCTTGTCAGTCTCTGTCTGGAACGTTTGGTTTTAGCTCCTGTCTCTTTAAGGACCCCCCTCCCAATAAAGTCTGCTCTGATTGGCCATCTGGCCCCCTCTGTTGTGATTGGTCAACCGCTTCCAGGGTGTGTAGGAAATATATGCATCCCCTCTTACTTTACCAGGCTTTCTTAGGGTGCGTTTTAGGGGTGTGGGGCATTGTGGCATTACTGTGACATGATTGTGAACATTGTGACAACATGATACCCCAGGAAGAATAACGCCTGAAGCTTCAGCAGCAGTGTTTTCTATGGGAGAGGAGGAGCTTCCTTTACCTTCGACGTTAGCATTTCAGAACTTTTACACACACAAAAAAACTACATAACATTCGAGTAAAGAAAAAACATTAAAAAGCTTCATATGTCTGCCTTACACCTTCACAATGTTTTTTCTACATGTGAGTATTTCCAAATACTGCCCTTATTAAGCTTTCAATATAATCAAAGACAAAATGTTATCACTTTTTATATATATTATATTATATATTATATATATGTAAAATAATTGGGAGAACGATGCAGCCAACTTTGCAAGTCAGCCAGGAGTCAATGAATCAGCTCGGCAAATTCTATCACATTACTCTTTATTTATATTGTTGGCATATGGTAGAGTTCTTTTTTAATGAATCAACATGCTGGCGTGTTTCCTGTCAAATTCATTATTTTATAGAAAATATACCACTGTAATGCAGCAGTAGCTTTGGTCGGACTTGGTTTTGCTGAACTGTTTACAGCTTTCGTCTCTTCTCTGAAAACAAACTGAAAACAGAGGCCTCGTTACGCCATTCACTTAGTCGCTTGAAGCAGTTCACAGCATAAAGATTCACATCTTCTTTCTCAAAGTTAGTCATGCTCTATCTGCGTTCAAGAACCTCGGCAAAGAAAACTGCCGTGCAATTTCTTCCGGGGTTGAGTGCGCAGAAGATGCTTTGCAACATTTTCATCAACCTCCTTTCATCAGCTGCTGCTGCCTGGCAAAGTGCAAACTCAATCATGTGCATCTGTTTTCATATGGCATCTCGAGGAAGAGAATAGAGCCACAGAGATGTGTGAGCAAGTGTGAACGGGAAAACTTGGCATCTGTTTACAGCATCTCAGAGTATAAATCATGAATTAAAATGCTTCCTATGTCAGGTTTTTAAATATTTATCATGAAACAACTGTATTACTTGCCAAGAGTAAGAAAAGTGAGGCATCTGATTTGCATATAGAGCAGAGTGGTTGTTGTGTAATACTCAAACAGAACATTGAGCACTAATCTTCAGTTTACTGACTGGAAACATAATTGCTTTTATATTAGTATGTCCTTCTTATTTGTCTCCTGCTCTGTGTGCACTCTCATTGATTTGTGCACATTATAGGCTGCTGTAGATATTTTTAGTGCTCTCCTGCTGTCCTAATGGTTTTTCTCTCATGATGTAATCTGCCCACTTCTGTGTGTCCCATCCCACCCAATATAGAACCTCTGCAACATGTTGTTTCAGCAATCAACAGGCTGTTTCCTCGAGTCCTTGAGGCACACATTGATGGAAAGGTTTTAAAACGTAATATGTATTTATATGAATTCAACTCCATTTTTCTGATGGATTGGCTGAATGGAGCAGTAAAGTTTTGTATAAAAACAAGAATCTGCCACTCGATGACAGTATTCTTATGCAAAGTAGTTATTTGAGCTAACTGCTAACAGCAGCATGCTAACATGTTCACCATCTCATTTTCATTAATTTATCACTGAATAGGAAGTGCACCTGAGGCCATTGTGAGCGTAATTAGCTTGGAGGGTATTTGTCCATAAACCAAAGTTTATGTTTTTAACGTCACTGTTGCTGATTCACCAAAGTCATCATCTGGGAACCATGAATGTTACCTCATTTTGTGCCGATTTATGGACCAGACCTCCATATATTTCACAGAACAAGTAGAAACTGGTGGAGACACAAGAGGAAAAATAAGGGGATCATGAAAGTCATTAGTACTGGTTGTGCTAGAGGAAACTTTAGAGCAGTGGTTCTCAAACTTTTTACACCATGTACCAAAATATTGGGCTCTCCAAGTATCACTGTTATGACCAACATTAAAATACAGTAGCGTAGGCCTAACCTATTCAGCTACAGACAGTTCAGCCAAGAGGAAGGTTTATTTCTAACAAGGAAACTATTTATTGTTGACTATTGTCAGCCACAGCCACACTGTACAAAGGTGTAGAACTAGAACTGGCACTTAAACACTTCCACACACACTGGTGTATAGATATAGACGCAGCTCCGTCAAATCCCGCTCCGCCTTCTCTAACTCAACTCTGCTGTGGAAACTTCTAGTGATCACGTTTGTCTCAATTTAAATTCATCATTATGAGCGGTTGATTATGTTAAATAATTTTGAAGCTTATTAATGATCCCAGAACCTGAGGGAAAAGTAACAATGCACACAGAGAAACACACACAGACTCCGCTCCGCTGTGTGTGTTTCTCTCTCAGCAGAAGTCTCATGACTCACTTTATTACTCGAGTTTATTTGTTTGTCGCTGCAATATCAACACTGATCATCACATAATGATCAATACTTTTATTATTGAGTTAAATCTTTATTCAGAGCAGCGCATTTATCAGCCGTAAGGCTCAATCTTTTCCTCCCCTCTCTCTCTCTCTCTCTCTCTCTCTCTCTCTCTCTCTCTCTCTCTCTCTCTCTCTCTCTCTTCCTCTCTCTCCCACACACACATACAAACAGTGTGATCTGACACATGTATAAACTCAGTCTGAGTTAAAACAACAGACTTTGTAAACTTAGTAAATGAATGTAGATCTGGAGTAGATGGCGGCCCGCTCCATTGGGTTTGACGTGGTTGGCTCAGCACACAGCATGTATGACAGACACAAGAGAGGGTGTAAATTACTGACAGAGCCGCTAAAAACTATTTTATAATAATAATATTATACTATATTATTGTACGCGCACCATAGTTTGAGAATCAGTGCGTTAGAGTATCGGGTGGGAAAAACAGTTGTATTCATCCTTTGAGGATCATGAATGTCCATAAAGGATTCATGGTAATCCAGCAAATATTTGACTGACTGACTCACCACCATCTCCAATCCCTGAGTTGCCATCATCTCTATCCTAGAACCCTGCATGGGCATGATAATATTGTTATGCAAACTTGGACTGTATAAAGAAATGGACGAAGAATCAGAACTGGAAACTGTAACTAATGCGGAAGTGCCTGAAATTTGCATTCTCTCAAATAACCAGCAGAGGGCAACACCACTGGTTGCAAAAATAAGTTATTTATGAGTAAATGGCCGTCCTTCTCACTTGATTTAAACATCAGCACACATTTTATAAAGAGTTTACGGTCTGAATCGCTAGTGTTCACTTTTTAAATGATGGTCCCATTTATAGTAAAAATGGATGATAATGCTGGGTATACATTAACACATGGATACTGTATAATTGACAGCTAGCACTGTCTTCTGGTTTCAAACAACCAAGATGGTGCTGACCAAAATGCCAAACTTGAGGCTTCAAAACAGCAGCTCACAAACCCATGGGTGACTTCACTAAGCAGTCTGCTGTTCTATTGTTTATGCAAGGTATAAGGAACACAAGGAATGAAAGCAAACAATTAAATAACCTCTAAATGCTAAAATGTTGAGCAAAATAATTGTGTATTTTGGCATTTCGAAACATGGCATTTAAAATACAACAGCTCTTCACGAATCATCAGATGATTGATTATACTCCAAAGGTCAATGAAGATTAATAATGATTATTTGTCTTTGTACTTGGTGTCTTTCTCCTCACTGTTTGGCAAACCTGTTTGCCCGGGAAAGGGGGTGATCTTGAGAAAGAAATAGGGATTACTCTGAACACGCAGGGCCACCAGGATAGGAGTGACCATGTAGAGCAGGTTAGCTGCCAGCACACACCAGAAAACATCATGAGGGATATGAAATGGAGCTGTGGTACGAGGATGGAGGGACCCTCCAATGTGGGCCCACTGGCACTACAAGGAAACACACAGCAAAAGATTAGTACTGTGTACTGTCATTCATGTAAACTGCATAATGTGCATATCACCACTGATACATCTGCTGCTGTCAGTTTTATTCTATATTAAAATTGATTTCCGGTCATTTCATGCCTTAATGGTTTTTACAAACTTCCCAGAAGACTAACTTGGAAGGTAATAATTTTCATGAGTATCTTGTTTAAAATATAGAGAACAGGATCGTTAAAGGAGGTGATAAACAAATGATGTACAGACTTAAAAACCTGGCAATTTATCAAATAGAGAGCACAGAGTCTGCAACTATTTCTAAACACCAAAACAAGACTTTAGTCAAACACAATGTTTCTGTGAGATATGGAGAGATCATCACCGGCTTGTTTATTAACAGAAAATGTGCTTTAGGGGCTAAATGTGATCCAGGTAATTAATAAAAAGCTGAGAGCTCATGACCGGGAGTTTAACTGCAGTCACATGTGTTGATGAGAGTCAGTTATTATCCTGATGATTTTATGCAACGCAACACACTGTCAGTGCAAAACACTTTCAGAATACAGCCCCCTGTAATCCAGCTACGTATCCACAGCCAGATTCACTTGTTTTTTACCTGAATCATGGCTCCAGCGCAGAACACCGTCCAGTCTGACATCCACGTGCAGCCGGGCTTAAGGAGACCGTAAACAAACGAACCAAACAGAGGGAGTCCATAGAAGAAAAAGTGCAGCATCTGTAAAAACCAAAAAAATGTGGGACTGTTATTTTTTGCAAAACTAAAAAATTGTATCATGTTTTTTTTCCACCCACATTTTGACTTGAATCTGTATTTTTTTGCAACAGGCATTATTCTTGTTGACACAGGTGAGTTATTATGATATTCCATTGAAAACTGCAGCAAGGCTTTCCTCTCCATTGCTGTCATGTTGTTGACCAGCGTTCCAACTGACAATTGTGACAGTGCATCCTCTCTCTCCTTTGGCCAACACAGCACTTTACCTACTAACACAGAAGCATAATGTACTACCACATGTGTCATGACTCTTTTGCAGACTTCTGAGATTGTTGTGAAGTGGCCCTTCTAAACATGCCTGTTTGGAATGGGGTGTTTGCTTGGCCTGTGGTGATGCCGGTTGCAGCTTTCTCTTCTGAATCTGCACAATGTCACAAAAAGCCGATACCTCCACCAAGGCAAAATAGTCCCCTTAAAGCTGCACCAAATTTCACACTCAAAGAAATCAGTCCCCTAAATATGCCAGATTTTTTTTCATGAATTATTCCCTGGGAAATCAGGGAAGTTAAAGAAATTGATATAAAATAATCCCCCTAATCTGGATCCACACCAAAATGTATTGGTTTCTTTCCTGACCCATACTGACCTACTCCAACAAATTCCGTGGTAATCCATGCAGTAGTTGATGCATAATCTTACTTACAAACAAACAAACAAACCAACAAATACAACAGACGAGTGAAAACGCAACCTCCTTGGAAGAGGTGCATATCAAATGTAAATATTCAGTTTAGTTTCAACTGGAACATTAAACCATATTACAAGTATGATTGATGAAGACGTTCTGAGGTCGTTTTACAGCCAACTAACACAGCATCATTTATCCTTAAAATCTAACCCTTTTGAATTTTATTCTGCAATGTAACCAATAACTGCACCCATTAGATAAATATAGCAGAATAACAAAGTATGGAATGAAAAATGAAATAGAAATTAAATAAAATGAGTCATTACGAAATGGAAATACTCCAAAATTCATAGTCTCCAAATTGTTCCAAAGTGCAGTACAGGAGTATTTCTCTCCTCTCCAGCTCCAACACAAATGTGCAGCCTCAGCACAAATTATAACTTCCACACCAGGGTCCTTACAGAGAGTGTCGTGACCTTCAACTTAAAATATTTGGTGCATGAAAAGCCAGTTTCCCACTTTGTAAAACCCTAAAATTATATCCACTGAGCGGTTTCTTTTCATTCGCAGTCTGAGGTCCAGATTAATTCTAATGAGTTCAGCTCGGGGCCTGAAAGCCAATCGTAAATGCCCTTCAGTCTTCTGTTTAAAATGCCTTTTTAGTGCTGCCACGGAAATCTGTCGCGTATCGTCCATCATCATCAATGAAGAAAGAGGTCATTAATTGCAGAAACAGTGTAGCTCTGTGCAAAATACCAACACACACACACACACACACACACACTGATTTGCAAAGGCAACCAAGACATACTTCCACATGCAGCCCACACAGCCTCCTCCTGCCTCCCACCCAGTGAGATGCTGATGGGGGGCTTTGGGCGAAGGATTAGCTTATCAAGTTCTCAGCATGCGGTTCGTCTCTCTGATCAATGGCTCGCAATTGTGCCTCTACTGCCGCCTGACAAGGTCTTTGGATAACCTATTGACGAAGCTGTGTACAAACGCAACAAAACCCACAGCCGTGTGGGGTCAGAGGCAGAAAATAAAGCAGGTACAGCACCAACCACAATAATTATCTGTTATCTATCTTAAGCAAATGTAGAGAGACACAAAGATGTGCTGGCCTCTCAACCCATGCTGTAATGATGAAAAATGACTGTAATCAGCTGCGAGCTCAGCGATAAGGGCAAAGCTTCCTGCCCGCTCTCAGAGATCTCCATGCAGAGGTCCATTATGTGGCTGCTTATTTGAAGCAGGTTGGAGAGCAGCTGTCAGCTGCTGCCGGTGGAGACAAAGAGGCTGAGTGCGGAGACAGAGAGAGAAAGAGAGAAAGCTCCCACCATGACTCTGGGGAAGCCCACAGGATCTTTCAGGTAGGGTTCATAGTGCTTCAGGTAGACAGAACAGGCCTCGAGGGGAGAGTCCAGGGCCACCTACAGGGGGTGGACAAAATAACAGAAACACTTCATGATATAGTGCAGGTCAATATAACAACCACCCTGCCAATTATCATACAATTCAACATTTACCTGAAAGTAAAAGGTGAAGGAAAGACAGAAGTATAATCACCAATTAGAATAAAATAAACGTCATGTGGCTTAAGAGATTACTTTCTCAAAATTGGACAGGAAGATTGATTCCACTCTTTAATTTGTCCAGTAAATGTGAAGCTAAAACCAGCATGCAGCCACTTTTGTGCTAAACTAACCAGCAGCTGGAGGGAGATTCATTTACCACACAGACATTCAACTCAATTAATTGTTATTTGTATTGTGCCAAATTATAATGGAGAGCAATGGAGAAGAGAGGAGAGGTGGTGGAAAAGAGGGGAGAGAGGAGAAGACCAGGGACAGTTATGTAACCATCATGTGAAAATACTAATAGTGATATTTATAGATGTAATGATGTTGTTGATGAGAGCTGCACCTGACATGTGGGAGGTTTCCATTTGTTCCATCCAGTTCCTGAGTTAAGACGTGTTTTTCTGTTTCCTGCATTTTTAGGGCGTTTTCACACCAGAAAGTCAAGATCATGGTCCGAACCAAGTTTATGGTCTTTGTTACATTGTTTAAATTTGATCTGATTAGCTTTGGTTTCCCATTGTAATTTACTACGTTTATCTTCACATAAAATGTATTGGTTTGTGGAGTTCAGCTCCTGTATTCACTAACTTTTTTTAATAAAGTGCATAGAATAAAGGAATTCTGTTTCTTTTTTGATCCTGTGAGCCACTTCTTTTTTTCTTCTTCTATTGTTTAATGCCGTCTCAACTTCCTCCAATTAATTTGAAAGTCCAAACTATCCCAAAAAATGCTCACACTGCATCAGAGGTGGTCTCCCGGTGGTCAAATTAAATTTTGGTCTGTTGCTTCAGGCTACACTTAAAAGTCCAAAGGTCCGGACGAAACAAGGAAGGTGTGAAAGTTCCTTTTGAAACACAGTGATTTTCTTAGTAGAATTGGTAATTAGAGATCCTGAAGGTGCTGAGAGTTTGACGAGCAGATCGATGGCACTTTTTAACTTGTCCAGTTGATGTGACGCTACAGTCAGCAGCCACTTTTGTGCTAAGTTCACCAGCTACTGGAGGGAGCTTTGTTTACAGATGTGAGAGGTATCAATCTTCTCATCCAACTCTTTTCAAGAAACCAAATGATTGAATGATTTCCAAAATGTCAAACTATTCTCTTAAATGTCCTGTAAGAATATGAAACAGCAGCATGTTAAAATACACTATTCAAAATGTTGCCCACAGCTTTAGATCCAGATCCTTCGTATGAACATTCCCATGAGGTCAATTAGTGGAACGCGTTGCTTGTAAGTCCAAATGTAAAACATTGTGTAGGAATCCTCGACCCTCCATGGACAGACCGCTCTGCATGAGCAGCATCGCAGGCCACATGACTTTTACAACAACCATTACAGCCCCACCCTAAACTTTGTGCATGTCATGACTGTGATGCTCACTCACCAAACCTCTGAGCACAGTGAAGGCCATGGCAGCCAACAGAAGCAGAACCAGGATCAGGTCCAAGGGACGCCAAATCAGTTTCATGCTCTGAGCGTGCTGCGCCTGTGGGGAGATGTCAAGACAATGTTCAGAATAGTGCTGCTTCGTCACGGTCATGGCTTCATACTCTAACTTTAATGAGACCTGTTTCTATGAAAGAGTGTGCAACTGAGTCTTTGTCTCTGTTTACATAATACATATATATATTTAACCTGCATTAATTGTTGTTTAGTCATAAAGATGAAGCAGAAACTATATATAACACTGGGAATATCAACACATAAATTGAAATGGTGAGGTTGGATGGAGCAACATTGCCATCCATTTGTAGCTAGGTTTGTGTCCCCTTGCAGTCCTCCTTTGAGAAACATCTGTGAAAGTTGTTTAGCTGCTAAATGCTCCACCATACTCACCAGCTAGTTGCTAACTTTGTGTGTCTCACATTTGGTGCTGGAAAGACCACACAACATCTGGGGACCCTAAGCCAGGATAAGTTTGGGGGCCCTGCCTCGCAATGGATAGACCAGCTTTTATATATCCTTAGTCTATTATTTTAAAGCAATGTTTTAATCATTATTACACTATACATAATTAATTGTATTTAACCTAGTAATTGCACATACATGCATTTTAGATTATGTTGAATTTTCATCTACAAAAACTATTTATATGAGTCTTATAAGAAAACAAAGATTTTGGTCACTAGATAAATATAAATTAACTATATATTTTCACTGTCTGACCCGCACTAAGAGAGGGGGACCTGCCTCCCAGCCACACACTGCTTTACATACATATATCATTGTTGGCAATAGATAGAAAGATAGATTGGGTTGGTGGTTTGATCCCTGGCTCTTCCAGTCCACATGCTGAAGTGTCCTTGGGCAAGATGCTGAACCCCTAAATTGTCCATGAGGGCTATACATGAATGATTTGTGATAGAAAAAGCCCTGTGTATAGAAGCACTGTGTGAATGTGTGTGAATGGGTGAATATGACTTATAGTGTAAAGCCCTTTGAGAGGTCAATAAGACAAAGGATGTACTAGTTGCTTTGCTTAATGTCTTTGTCTGGTTTCCTGCTTTTGTGATTGTCTGCTCTGCCCAGATGTGTTTGACCTGTATCCACTAGCTCAGTTTCGTTTTGTCCAGTTTGCCTCGGTTCAGTTCTGTCTTGGCTCATGTTTTGTTCCTTCTTGTTTCCTGAGGTTTTGCTTATGTTTTACTGTCTACACTTTTAGTTTTAGTTTTTAGTTTCAAGTTTTAGTTACTTTTCTTCGTTCCTGCCAACCTACACACAGACTGTGAGTGTTCCTTTTTCATTGAACATTCTGTCTGCACTACCTGCCTTATCTACATTTTGGGTCCTGTATGCAACTACTCCTAACATACATTCATTTTATTTCAGCTCTTATTGCTGGAAAAAAAGACACCTGCTGCAAATGAAAGCAACAGTGAGGACAACTGTGAGAATGAGCCAACACAGTAAAGTTAGGGACCAGCAAACCAAAACAATGAGCTAAGTGTTGTTTTAAAATATGCTCCTTTGAGCTGAGAACTGCAGAGCTGGGTGTTAGTTGTCTGTACGATTGTCACTCCTTGTGACCCCTTTCATATAAAAGTTCATATCTGATTATATGGTTATAATTTTTAAAAATAGAGTGTTTGTAACAGCTCTAGTCTAAGACTGAAGAACAAGCTCACTCTTATTTCCACCAGAACCATGATGGGTTGAGCCTAAATTAAAAAACACGTATGATTGACACTTCAGAAAGAGAAATGGTGGATTCTTCAAAATTACATTATGAGCTGTATAGAGAACGATTTGTTCTAGTGTAAGATCGTAGTGACAGTTTTAGCAAATAGGAAAACGTTATTTTTGTATTTGTTCCCTTCTGCACCTTTAAGATTGATTCAATCATTGGAGAATGTGATAGAAAAAGGAAATAAAAGACTGAAAAAATATACTGAAATTTGGCCAGTCTCCACTTGCAGACAAACTGTAATGATCTTCTTTCAGATTAAAATGAGCTCACCTCAAATATTACTATCTCATCAACTGGAAACTACAGCAAGTCCTAAATGTAAATGCCTAACTTCTGTACATTGTCACCTTTCATGGTCTGAATCTCTGGAATGTATGTTGAACAGATTAAACACATTCGGCAAACACCACTTTTTAAGCCTTTCCACATTCACATCAAGGTCTAACCATCCATGCGTTGGACGTACATTGTATCCGCCGATTAGCGGCCTGTCCTTGGGCCTTCTGAACAGCGTGACAGCTCCCAACACAGGCATCAATAGGAAGAGGAAGTTGAGCCAGAAAGCCGGTCGGATCTCTGAGCCGTATTTACCTGCCAGAGAGAAGAGCTGTCCATTAGTTTGTACCATCAAGGATACATGGTAAACGTCTCAATGTAATTCAGTAATTAAGCTCCCTATTCAAAGCTCTACTGCACTTCAGGCTGAGACACGCTGTACTGTACAGCATGTCTATGATAAGAAAACATGTTTCCTGCAGACAAGTTTGATCCTGTGACACTTTTGTATGCAGTTTTGAAAAGCCAACAACAGATGCTGTGAGTCTGTTTTCTGCTTTGTTCGCTGGGTTGTGACGGCAGGCGAGGCGCGGGCCATGTGGGTGTTTTGTTGGCAGACTGAACTGTGTGACACTGATGGTACATGGCAGTGCAGATGTTCTCCTGATTAAAGCTCATCATCACAGGACTGGTAGACGGGGAATAGAAGATGAGGCTCACCTGCCACTATCCCGGCAATGAACACGCTCATGTTGGCGCACAAAGAGCCGGCCCAGAGCAAGCCGAGGTTACGGTACGCTTTCCTGTGACAAAAACAAAAAACAAGAGGGATTATACTTTTGTAGAGATTGCTGGGTAAATAGAAAGTAACACCGTGAACCCCAGGGTTGTATCCATGAGCTTCTTAAACATATATCATACATGATTTGTGTAATACAATGCTGAACATTGTTTAACAGAAGATTTAATTTCCATGATATGCCCCTGAATCCTCTCTTTAATCATCATTGTGACTCAGAGATGGTTAGATGCTTTATCTTATTTCTTCTAGTGAATTTAACTCTCTCAAGCTAGAGTTGGAATGGAAAAGCTAGCAAGAGCAGGCTTAACTTTGAAAATATGCAACTGACACATCCCACCCCCTCCCATCAGCCCTTTCTTCAAAGCTATATGCACACTGCCTGTCAATTGCTGGAAGCCAACTTTCAGTGACTTGCTCACTAACTTCTGGCTATTGTCTCTGCTTCAATGGTGTGTGTCTCTCCACGTGAAGATATGTGCGGTGGTAATGTGCAGCGAATGCAGGGGCAGGATGCCAATCACTCAATTCATTCTGGGTGAAATAATTGTTTGTGTTTATTTTTTGATGAGGCATTAAGAGGATTTCAACTAATAAGTAAGAAGTGTTTCAGAAATAATTTACTAACCCTACCTTTAAGCTTAAACATTAAAAACATAAAAGAGACATATTACCCTCATATCCACACTCATGACTTTAATTTGGGTCATTACTTGAAAGGTTTACATGCTCTAATGTTCAGAAAACACATCACCTTCCTCATACTGTCCACTGCTTTAGCCTCTGTCTTTTCAGCCTCTGTCTGAAACACTCCTGTCTCTTTAAGGACCCCAGTCTGATCTGATTGGCCAGCTGGTCTACTGTGTTGTGATTAGTCAAGGTGTCGGACATTTGTACCTCCGCTCTTGCTTTACCAGGCTTTGTTAGGGGGCGTGTCAGACTAGCCACTCAGCGGGAATTATGCAAACGTGGGGCATTGTAATGTCACATGACCACGAAGGCGGGGCTGCTCCCTTTACAGGGAAGTTTAGGGCTTTTTATCTTTGCAGAACGTTTACATGTACACAAAAACCTGTAACACGCTAGAGGAAAGAAAAACTAACAAAAAAGTGTAAATATTACCCACAACCATAGCAAACATTTTAAAATCACAGCAGTGCATAGATTCCAGACAGTTTCAAATCATTTAAATTTCTGTGTTTCCAAAAACTCTTAACATACAGGAGCTACACAAAACTCTTGTCTTTCTGTTTTACAAGGATGTAAGTTATTCTCCAAAGTGAGGCACGCTACCAGCTTTTTCATCTACATTCCAATAGAAGGTACGTCCAGATTCTTCCACAATAGTGTAATTATCCCTCTGGCTTGTAAAAGTCCAAATTCAATTAGCAACAAATGCTGCAGAGTTGCAGCAGAGTCTTCGGGGTATATTTCCAGTAAACATAATTTGGCTTGTAAAGGAATTTCCTTTCCAATTATAAGGCTTATACATTCAAACACACTCTTTGTAGCTTTGTGCACCCCCATAAACAATGAATTAATGGAGCTTTGTCCTCTTTTCTCTTTCCATAAATATCCGGAACATTGGTCACATTTGACTTCAGCTCTTAGATGTAAAAGAGGTTCACATTATTCACTTTTATTCTAATAAATTAATATTTTTGGAGTCTGGACCAATCAGCTTCACAAATATCTTGCTTTATGACAATCCTCATGGCCTATAGGTTTTTAAAAGATGACTCTTTTAAATATGTTGTTACCCATAAACCCTTAAAACTGACCTCTATGTTATTTAGTTTTAAACAGACTAAGCTCAAATATATGAAAATCTTACTGTTACTACTTTGAGACTTACAAACATACAACCTCCACAGCCTCCTGCATAGATTTTGCTTAGGTACAGGTAAATAATATATTGTTTATTCTTTCCACAGTAATTTGAGGCAAGCATTTTGTTCAGTGAGATAAATGAGCGTACCTTCACCCACCTGTCTGTTATCCTGCTGATCATCACCAGGTACATGATAAAGTGGGCTATTCCATCCCAGTAGCACATCATGATGGCATAGGCTGTTCCCAGATAGGGTTCTCCCTGAAGCACATAACATGAATACATATTGCACAGCGCTAACAACAGGTGTTTAGTCAACAGGGATGTGTGTGTTTGTAAGAAACCCACTGTCTTTTGGTAGAAATTCATGAATCCAGATATAATGCCGTCATATTCCAAGGCACTCGTCAGGTCAATGACACAAGTAAATGAAAATTCAGCAAAAACTGCAAAGGAAAAATCAGAAAGAAAACATCTGACAGTGGACACACAAACATGCTTCAGTACTATTTTAATATCAGCTTCAGATCTTACAAACTAAAAGGAGTTAGGAAACCTTGAAGTGTAAAGAAGCTCATTCAGAAAAATACAGTGAATTAGTAAAGAATGCCAAGGCTGTAAGAGCAGAGAATGATATGTTTTCAATATGTTCCTGCTTGGAGGTCACAGAAACACTAATCTTTCATATCACGTGTGAATTTGATCTAGTTCTTTAAAAGGGGCTGATTTGAGCTTCATCGGGGTCAGTGGTGTTTTTTTCTGTAGAGGCCATATGAACAATAAATAGTCCACAATATACATGAAGTCATCATCAAACACTAATGTATTAGAGACTCGACTTTCAGTAGATCATTTGGTAGAGGTATCAGATGGTTTGGACCACAGCTGGGTGCTCATCAGTCTGAAGCACAGCAGAATAATATCAAATATATTTGTATACCAGCATGGGCTCACATAGGCTCCTTCTGATGTCCACGGTTAACCGCTTAATGATCTATTAGGTGATAACATGTCCAATATAACTGTTAATGACTAGAAGGATTTTACTCAGATTGACTAATCCTGTTATGAGCTGCAAAATCATGATGGCAGACGTAGGGTAAACAACATAGACCCCACATGCGTGATAACAATATTACACACTGGTTCACCAACTCCATAATTGCCTGTCCACAGATGCCACGATACGATCTAATGCAGTGGTTCTCGAACTGGGGTCCAGGCCTCTTCGGGGGACATGGAGCTACTGCAGCAGGGCCTTAGTTGCTTCCGCTGGCAGAAAAGAGCTGTTTGAGGGTTAAGTCTGGCTTTTACACAAAAGGGCTGATAGGTTCAGCCATGTATTTGTGATGGTTTGGGTATTGGGGCAAGGGAATTATTGCATTATGCCAATGAGTGTCCTCACTATAGAAGTACAGAGTTGGACAGCCACTGGTCTAATTTAACAGGATTTGAATGAACAGGAAGTGAGAATCTACAAATATGAATGTATATATAAGAAAGTTGGACAGAGCACCATGTGTGCATCAGTGATTTAGCACGGGAAACGCTTCATAGGACACAGGTATAAAAACCATTACAGTGATTTGTTACCTGGAAACTGCAGAATGTCGTTATAAACAGAAACTCTCTGTGTTTGTGACACAGTCGTCTCTCTACAGACGCCACAGCTTAAACCATGGGGGTTTATCACATTGCTCCTATCTGTCCTTCACGCATATACACACACGCAAACACACTTTTTGTCTCTCCTTCGTACAGGCGTCTCTGTAATCCCTTAGAACAAGCAGGTTTATCTCTGACATCTAACAGGTGAGATAGCAGGGGGGATTATGGCTCTCTGTCATGGAGAAGAGGCTGACACTGCTTTGCCCTCATTGTTATGGTCCTCCTATACATAACAGGAGCTTTCGCCTTGGGCACAAGTACCAATATATCACCTCACTTCGGTTCCAATAGCACAGCCCCTGGCTTCAGCTGCAAGGGAAGTGTTAGCGCATGGGGCCACAATGGAGAATGCAGTCTGACCAATAGCTGCACACATAAAAGGGCAGAATATGAGACAGATCCCACAGAAATGTTCAATTAAAGTTGTGTGAAAGGTGGTCACGCGAACAAACTGAATGCAGACCTTCTTATGCTCTGTGGAGTCTGGGTAGTATTATACAGGAGCAGTTATTTTGGTCCTGTATTAGTATTTTCAAATAGTTGCCTTTGTGCCCTTTGTCTCAGGAACAAACAAGGACTCTGTTGCAAAAGAATAGCTAAAAGGTTAAGTAAGTATAAACACCGTGTAGGTCCTCAGCCTGCAGAGGGTCGGCCGTACCTCACAAAGGTCTAAGCTTCAAGAGCGCGATCGGCCTAAGCAGCTTTCCACATATCGGGTGAAATCTGGCTGAATAGAATACAATACAAGTCATGCTTTCACTCTAAACCACTGAGTGAACCTTCTGGAAATCCTTCTGTTAAACTCCAACATTTGGAAATACATTGCAAGTAAGTTGGCCAATGCACATATTTGAGTTGATTACCAAAGAATAAAGCGTCTTTAGGTGGGTTGCGATGGGTGATGAGGAAGTAGAACAGGAACACAACGACCAACACAGCAACACCAGTCCCCAGGATCACGTACGGCCTGTGGAAGCAGAGAAAAGCAAATAACAGCACGTTGTCCATGTTTTCCAGCCCCATCTCACTACAGACACTCTGCCCTTTCAGACAGCAATCTCCCTTTTCTGCCTCATTCTCTTTACTAATTAGGGTTTCTTTTTTTTCACATGGAAGTCGTGCCAGTCTTCTCTGCAGTGCTGAATTAGTAAATGATGATGAATGGGAAGTCGGACAGAATGATAATCACACGCAAACACCCAGAGTTGGCACCAGGAGAAGTAATGCAGGAGTGTGAGGGGAAGTGTGTGTGAAAGATCTGCTGAGTCCAGTGAGAGGCAGTTTGTGTGTGAAGGTTCCTGGTGGTGTCACACTGAATTTAAACCTCCTGATTACCCACAATCTCAGGTCGCTTTTTAATAACAATGATGATTTAAAAAAAGAACAGAGTGCAAGTAATAGGTTTAATCTTAGAGATTTTAGAATTGTATCATTGAGTTTGAAGCATCACTTGTTCATGACATTTAGAAAGGAAATGCTGAAGTGTTCCTGTTATTGATCAGACAGAAGTCTTGGAATGCGAAAACCCCTTTTCAAAATAAGAGTGTGCCTTTTTTATTGTAATATATACATTGAACGATTGGTTTGCAATGAAAACTGTTTTGAAAATCTTATGTTTCCTGCTGATCAGTTTATCCAGTTTTGTCAAAGAAAAAGTCACAGAGTGATGGTGTTAATAATATTGTATACTTAGTTGGAGAAAATTATTATTATTATTATTTTGTATTATTCATTTATTATATTATATTTAGTATTATTATGTCCTTTAAGTTTAGAGACTGATTTTTGCTCTTGAGTGAAGGTTGTGGTTTTAAACTCTTCTTTATGGACAGAGAATGACACTTGATTCCCGGCAAAACATTTTGCAAATCGAATGTAGATCAATAATGTGTTACACCTCCTCACTGTGCTTACACAATGCATAAGCATTAAATTGATATACAGCACATTGGACTTTTGTTATATTGCCATTGATGAAAATTATATTGTGATAACTATTGATGTTCTTTTATCGCCCAGCCATTATTTCTAGTTCACATCTCAACAAAGTTTCATTGTTTTTGCAACATTTGACTCATGCTGCTGTGGTGCTGAGCCTATACCAGTGATGCAAAAGCACAGCTTTACAAAGGCGTAATCCATCGCAGGCAAGGGTGGGAGAGGCAAGCAAGGTAAGGCCATGTTAGTTCAGCGCTGCCCTCCATGTTTACTGGTCAAAGGTACCACTGCCTCACACTGGAAAAGATTAATGTGCCCAATGTATCTCCCAGTGAACAATATTACCTCCTCGGAAAGCTCACAGTGTGTCCTCGCAGAAAGAAAACAAATGCTGCCAGAGCAAAGGGAAGCTCCCTCGCTGCCTCTCCAATTCAACACTACAGGAAGATTTATGCACACGACGCAGTTTGTTTGCAGAGTGGAAGAGCGTGAGCCATATTGTATGTCAAGAGCAATTTATCACACTCTTCTGTGCGGTCTGTATTGATTGTCAGGGTCCACACATTCAAAAAAGGAACCAGCACCAGGTATTTACACAGTAGGAGCATAAAAGTCTGTCAAAAATGAGGAATATCTTGTAGTAAAAAAAACTAAAAAGAAGTGAGGGCGGAGTGGAACATGCATTTCACCACTGGCTCTGTTTATCCAGCCTGTAGTATGTAATCATCAATAGACAATACTCTAAAGGCAAATTTCCAATAAACAGGGAAAACAAATAGGATTTAAATTAGAAAATGTTCCCTTGGAGCAAAAGTTATTAGCGACTTATCCGATTATTTCCTCTCATTTAGTTATTTTTGCTCCCTACACTTTTTTCTTTGAGTCTCCAATGAACAACACGACACAGTCAATCATTTGAAGATGTTACACAAGTGGCAAATAGACCTTGAAAATTGAAGCCATTGAATTAGCAGGAAGGATTTATGAGGTAGTTCCAGTCAAACAAAGAGAGAAATAACACTTTAGTTTTAAGCTTACAGTGTCCTCTAGTGGTGGTAATACTGTCTGTCAGCCCATGATACAGTGAAGGTCACCTGCACTATAAAACATCCATATTCTTGCAATTATAGGCTAATAGTACGATTATTGATTGTATATTAGTATGTGTTATTTTATGTGTTGTGAGTGTATAGTATTTATGTCTAAAACTATTACTATAACTTTATTAGAATAGTTTACAGCTTTCTCCCTTGAAAAACAAGAGTGGATTTATACAGATTTACACATAGAAACTGAGCAATAAGAAATCAATGAATGGGATGACTTACTCTTGAAGCTCTGGAATGGTGTTCATGGCATAAAGAATGCCGAGGGCAGAAAATGAAAATAAAAACACTAAAGTCTCCATCTCTTCAAAAGCAGTTCAACTGCCCTCCCTAGAGAAAAGCTGAAAATAAACAAAATAACAAGCTGTTATAGCAATAAGAACTGTGAATGATTAAATCAAGTTGATATTCAAACTTTGCCAGACATCAATATATTCATCAAAACTGAAATAGACTAAATGAATCTCAACCCTAACCCCTAATTAAAATTACATGAATATTATTCAAAAAATCCAAATGAAATCGACAATATATAACAGAATGGAAAAGGAGCAGAGTGGGCTCTTACCGTCAGGCTACACTCTCAGTGGATTAATGGAATTACAGCCGGCCTGAGGCAGACATGGCCTTCA
The DNA here is from genome assembly GCA_026259375.1 of Verasper variegatus. NCBI lineage: Eukaryota > Metazoa > Chordata > Actinopteri > Pleuronectiformes > Pleuronectidae > Verasper > Verasper variegatus. Next base: position 8,669,025 of record CM048046.1, on the reverse strand, counting down.
CCAAGGAAATAATGAAGCGGAGACAAAGAAGCTTTTGGGTGGAAAGTTGCGCAATTTGGTTTCGTCAGAGATTTACATAAGTCGCATTAGAAAATAGGTCGACATTCCACTTTATCCAGCAATGCACTTTCAAGGTCTACTGATCTGGTTCTTTGGTGCAGTCAGTGTTGTGTTTTATGAAATGTGCAGTGTATATAATGCTCACAAAAACCTATAACTAAGAGAGGAACATACTGACCAGTGTGAACTTCAACACTCAATCAGAATTCAAATCAACTCTTCTCCAACATACCACGGTTCTCCAGGCGTCTTCAACTGGCTTGACTTCTTGTGATACAGGATGTTGAATGTTGTGGTACAATGTATTTATGGGACGTTTCACTAACATCTTTAGGGGGATTGAGATCTAAAGATGCACTGGTGAATGTTTGTTTCATATTAGTCTGTTTATTTCTTTTTAGCTCTAATTATTCCATTGACCAAACATGGCAGACACCTTTTGGCCTAAAATATCTTAAATGCTAATGTTGATATCAAAAGACACTTTTGCATTTTAATGGGTCCAAAAAGTCCAACAAATGAAGTTAGATGCATTTCCTGCACCTAAAGTTGAGCTTGAGTTTTGTCTCTTCTGCAAAGATGATATTCAAACTGAGTCAGTGTCTTTAACATGTCTTTTAAACTCTAGATCAAGAAAGTGTACTTCTTGAAAGTGTAGATTTAAAGTAACTAACTTTCTCAAAAAGTATGTTCACAGCGTCTGAATAGGCAAAAAATGTGTAAGACTGTCAGATACAGTACATAGTTTTAGCAGACCATTTTACCTGCGTCACAGCTCGTAAACTGGCCAAATAATAATAATAAAACTGTTATGCTATGACAAGCAAAAAGATGACTGGAGAGGAGAGGAGAGAGGAGAAGAGAGAGGAGAGGAAGAGGAGAGGAGGAGAAAAGATGAATGAAGAAAAGGTTAGAGTAGGATCAATCAATACCAGTTTGCTAAACGTTTTACTAAAATAACTGTACTTGTCTTCATAGATCTATAGTGCATATATTTATGTTAATTGTTTAAAAAAATAAAAAACATTGTGGGCCCTAATGTGTTAACTGTCGTATGTCTTAAGTCTAATGTATAAATGCTATTTAAATATATTTATGTATATTATATATACATTTACTTTAGTAATTGTATTTTTAAAACTATAAAAAGTGAATTATAAAGTTATATAAAATACTCCTAAACATGTTTATATTACCAAGCACACCTTAGACTTACAATACAGTATTAGACATTGTTTTAAATAACAAAATACATAAAAAATGTATCTTGTATGTTAATAATGAGTTGTGAGATTTTGGTCCCCCCCCAGTGTTCACTTCATGACTACGGCCTTGCTTCAGTTGCTTTGTTTAAATAGCCATTTCTAAAATTCCAGTTCAGTAAAAATTCTGCGGAATTCTGCTGAATTTTTACAGCAGGGGGCGCCACATTAAAACTAAAAGACCAGTCACCATACCACAACGAAAAACTGAAATTTGGTTAGTTTTCAGTTGAAACATCAGTTTCTATTAGAAAGTAAAAAATATGATCGGAAATGTCTCCTTGTTTTAATCACAAGAGCCTGTTGATGTTATGTTCAACAAACCCTGGTACAGTGAAGGATGCAGAGCATTGTTAATCTCAGAAAATGTCCTCAATGATGAGCTTTGAAATTGTGCAACTAGGATGTGTCGTGATGCATTTAACCAAAATCCTACATCATCAACCACCACATTACTGACGTCAGACAATGTGAACAGAATCAGACTGGGAAAACAAAGCACAACCCTGCCGGTAGCCCATCTCTCATGAGTGCCACCTTGAAATAAAAACAAACACACACACACACACACACACACACACACATGCTATACACAGACACACACACACACACACACACACACACACACACACACACACACCGCCCTTTGCTTCCCACAACCCTGCTTTGTTGGGAAAAGGGGACTGTTATACCAGGAAAGCTGTAGCAATGTGTGTTTGCTGGAAACAACTGGAGCTCTTCCAGCTCGGGCGTTCAATAACATAGAATAGATAGATGCCAAAATGAGACAGCGACCTGCAGGAGGAAGATGCACATGTACTTTATTTGACCTCAAAAATCAAATACGCTTTTAAACAATAATTGTCTTCAAATGGCTATGCATACAATATGAAAATCCAAACATGTTTTTTTATTATTATTTTCCTTTCTCTTTGTTGAATAACTTATTTTATACCTTTATACCATTTATACTCAGTACTATCAGATGTATTTTCCATATGCTATTTCATGCAGCTGTGCAATGCTTTTTCTGCTGGCTAAATTTAGGCCAATGGCCTGATGAAATATCTGTATGATAATTAAGGTTTTTATTAGTTTAAAATGATTTAATCCTTTTCCTTGAGAATTGTTTTACCATGAATAGTTGATTTCAACTATGGGAATGTGAGGGTATTTTAAAGATTTATAATTACCATTGCCAGCACATTTTCTGACCAAAACAATAAAATAATCCTAAATAGATGTAATTCATTGCTGAAATAAACCAGAGGCCCATATAACATGACTTTCAAATAAAAATATAAAAATCAAAATACAAGTGAGGGTTACAGCTGTGTATGCTCTATACACATTTAAAAATATGTATACATTAACAATACTGAATGTCTCATCGGGCGACATCTATCTGAATGGCAAAATTTGATGATCCATAACTACTGAGTTCGATCAATCAACTGGGTCATGTTCACTTATACAGGGTTGAATAATATTTTGTAACACATACACACAAACATACTACTGACTTTAACACCCCATCCTGGACTTGCACCTAAGTACATGTCACATCTTCTGACACCATATGTGCACAGTCGTAACCTGAGGTCCTCGGCAAAGGCCCTGCTCACTAATCCACAGTCCCAGCTGAGAACCCAAGGTGAGCAGGCCTTTCCTGTCAGGAACCCCACTCTTTGGAACAAAATGATCATATTTTAAATCTCTCTTAAAGACATTGAAGGTGTGCCTCCTCTTAGTTGTGACCTATTTAAATCATTTTATAATGTTTTATTCTCCCTGGTTTTTACTCTTTTCCCATCTGCTCTTACTTTTAACCCTTTCTTTATTTGTTTCCTATTATTTGCTCTTTTTTTGACAGTTTCCTATCGTTTTTAACTTGCCAGCACATTGTAACTGAAGGTGCTATATTGTGTAAAGTATAAGCTCAGCTTTTCAGAGCATAAGTAACATAATAGTTGTCATAAATGGTTTACAAAATACAAGCCAATAAATACAATAACTATATTTTACCAAACTTTTAAAGAATTTTATATCTAATAGGGAATAGTCCTTACTTGTAGTTATTATCCGTCTATTGTCATTAATGTGTCGTAAAGGGTCAATACGTGATCAATAGGGGTTACATTCTTCTCTGATCTCCCATCATGCGTGTGTATTATAAATGTGTGTGGACTATAAATGTGTGTGTATTATAACACGGTGCTGAGGTGAAGTGGAGGCTCAGGTGTTGTTAACGCGATGAACTATTTATGGCCCGAGCTGCTTTCTGCTCGCGATCAACAAGCGGCACTGCGCGTGACGACAGCGGCGGAAGCGTTTTTTCGCTTTTCAAAATGGCACCGTCTCAATCAGGAAGTGGAGAAAACAACTAAGAAGAATAAGTTGGATAAAATCCCCAGTTTCCGTTTCTTTGAGGCGACTCCTCGTCGAGAATCGGGTCGCGCGGCCGGGGATTGGAATTCGAATAAGATACAGACTGAACGGTGAGTGCAACGTCGAGGATATTGTTGGAAAAAGGCGAGCGACACATCGGCAGTCGCCGATTAACAAGATGCGTCCTGGGCAGCCTCTCCTAGGCGCGCACGTTTTTTACGACGGGCTACGCCGCTTCTCCGGCGGCTGCTCCGAGTCCAGCGTTACCGGGAGGACACGTTATCTGTAAACTCAGAATGCCTTGAAACCCAGCGAAGTGAGGGGCAGTGGGAACACATTAAAAAAAGACCCTTGGTGTTGATGTCTCAGAATCACCGGGCTAGCCTTAAGAAAAGCCAACAGCTAACTACGCTAGCTAGTTACTTGGTAATAAGCAACTGCTTTGATGTTAGCTAACCAGCAAGTAATCTGGCTTTTAAACAATACACGCTACTGTAAGTTTTACAATAAAAACACACTCCTTGGTATCTTGGCCACCATGATGAGCGTTCCTTTGACGGGGGTCAAACGATTTAAGATGTTATAATTTCCTGAGACAACTACATAGTAATGCCATCATATTAACCTTCGCAGACAATGTACAAAACGAACATACCCAGTCAGGAATCGCTAGGAGCTATGCTAACCTAGCTAGCACAGTTAGCTACCAGAAGTACGCCTGGTTTTATCAAAGTAATTCGGGATATGCTCAATTTTGCCATCGTCGATTACTACATTAAACACTGGACTGGATGAAGTGGAAATGCTTTGTAGCTAGCGAGGGCTCGCTTGCCACGGCTTGTTCAGTGTTTTGTTTGTCGCTCGGGAAGCTAGCTGTGGTGGCAGCTGCTCCGTAGCGTCGAGCTGTGGCTGCTTTCCTTTGTGCTGTGGGAGACCAGGGAAGCTCCGGACCTCAGAAAGAGCCACATTCACACTGAGGTGCTGTTTGTTTGAAAAGCCAACATTAAGTCCCCGAAGACACACTTGTGTTTTAATGCACGGGCAAGCATACATGAGAAGATGTTAGCTAATGCTAGCTGGGTAGAAGTAAATAGACTGTAATGTGATCTCAAGGTACAGTTAGTTGGAACATGCTCCGGTTTCTGCCTCTTTTGTCATAATTACATGACTAGTGAAAACAAACAAAAATCACAATCAAGGTTGTCGATTTTTCTCATAATAAAGTTTGGTGATCTTTGCGGTCAGTGGTGTAACGGAGTGCATTGTTTAATGCATGGATGCATCGCCATATCATTTTGAACTATAGAGAGTTGGATATGCCCCAGTGGTGGATAAGAATGAAATGCTCCCCAAGGAATAATTGGCTGTTGTGTTTATATTGAAATCTACACTGCACTACCCTCATGTACCACCATGATGTTATACGAATACACATGTCACTGGTGTTCTCTTGAATTTCATAGCTTCTGTATATTTTAATATAAAAGTAAACATGGATGGACTGAAACAGTTTCACTTCATGTGTGACAGAAACCAAACGCACTGGTGATTCATAAAACAATGAGCGACTAGGTGGAAATTAAAACAGCTCTCACAAGGCTGTCCCCTCTAGTTCTTTTTTTTTTTTTTTTTATCTTTCCTGCAATTTTCACTCTTTAGTTTTCAGTGTGTCTGTTGCCTGCAGCCAAAGGTAGTCAAGCTCCACGCAAGCCTTGACATAGTAGGTTGCCATGGCGGCTGGCTATTTTTCTAATTATGTCATTTCCCCTCTTGTTGATGGAAACTATTTGGTGGCTGTGACATGAATGACAAGCTAGGTCCCCGTCATGGTTTTAGCAGTGTGCCCTTAACCCCGGTGATGTGGTCCGTGGCCTTGGTGTTATTTGCTGTCAAATTCCTCTTACAGCACCAGTGTAGACTTTAATGGCAACAGAACGGTTGTTTAAATTGGATTGTGAAGCAGAGATACAGGGAAAAACTCCTTTTTAGTTTTAGTTATCCACAACCTAGAGTACTGAAACTTGATAATTAAACTGTTGTTCTCAGAGACAATCATACAGATAAATTGTATCATCTTATGGCGTTCCTTTTCTTTTGTCCTGTGAATCACTGTAGCTAAGATAATAGCAATACAAAAAATGGACATATAATACTTTTGGGGAAATTGAATAGTATGACCTGTAATATTTGGGGAATATTTGTAAATGCCTGCCTCTGTCAATGAATGTCATACCAGTGAAGGTAATCTCTGTACAGTGCTCGTGTGTTAGAGCTAAATTGTATGTTTGAGCTGCACCCCCCTCTCATTTCTCTTACCGTGTCAGACAGTTGATGGCTGCCTGCAGGGACTCAGAGGGTTGCAAAACACACTGGATCTGTTGATAGTGTGTTTAGAGCCTACAGGAACTGTAAGAGTTATACACAGGAAGCATGGAGGTATTTCACAAAGCAGGACAAGCAAGTTTGTTAGATAAATGTTGTAATGTATCATGACATAACCTTGTAAATTTCCATTGATGTAATGTTCAGGTTGTGTTTCTTGCATTCAGATGATTATTATAATTTCCAGGGAATATTTTTAATAGGTTTTTTTGTTGGTCGAGTGATCCCAAACAGCAGTGATACATGGCTCACCCAATCGCTCATGCCCCCTGCTCTATGCTCCCTGGCCTCCATTCTCCCTCTCCCCTCGTCTTTACTAGCCCTTTTTTCTCCCCTCTCCAATTGGTGCCAGTTGTAAATCTCATTTATGGCCTGTGGGCTGATTAGAGTGAGAGTGAAAAATGTGGAGTGGAGGAGGGGACCCGGGCCTAGGTAATACATTTGTTTCAGTTCCTGCTTTCCTGGAATCTGGCATTCATTTGATAATAGTTTATGTATTAAACACAACATGGATGTTTGTTCAGAAGTGGGAGATAGAACAAGTGACGATTGTTTGGAATATGTGGCCGTAGTGTTCACCTCCACACTGTGACAAGAAACAAACCAGTCCTTTATGAGTATCCTATGTCCCAGGCAGTGTCCAGACCTGGAGGCAATGTGGATCTGTCCCAAGCCACATAAGAGCTTTGTAAGAGATGAGTGAAATGGAGGGGAGCATGCCACTCTCTGGCATTCCTCACTTCTTTGCCTTATGGATTTCTGTGGAAAAACTGTGTCAACATCCCTCTGAGAAAAGCAAGCAATGATTTCAAAATGGGACTTATCCAAGAAGGAAATATGATAAGTATATCTGTGTCCACATTGATGGGTGACTGAATACTGTGTGTCATTGTTTCAGTTAGGAGCTTGCATTTCAAAACACTCCCATGTGATGAACAGAGAAGGATAATATAAACTGTTATTTGAAGGCTGGCATACAGCATGTGCTGTAAAGCTTTTGGAGTTTAGTATGTGGTTGTAGAGTGGTCAGATATGACTTATTTTACACCTACAGACTTATTATCAGTGACACAAAATCAGTGGTCCTGTCTGCGTAAGATGAGAATTCATCATTTGTGTGTTGTCCCGTGTTGACCCTATATAACAGGGGTTAAATGTAAAGGGTTGACCCTTGTTTCAATGTGCAATGTTAGTGTAGTTTACGGGAAATGGGGCTGTTTTCTCATGATATTCAGCCTGTGTCGAATTTAGATGTATTAAAGGTATTTGCATGTATGACAGTGCCTATATTGTTTATTTTCGAATTCAATTTTCTGTCTCATCACTCCTGAATCCAAACTTGACTGAAAAGGAGATGTCAGTATACTCATTCCCTTTAGCCCTTAGCAATTATAATAGTAAGTGCATTCGTTTAATTTTTATGTTGGGGTAAAATCTGTAGAACCTTTTTGCCAAATCTGTATGATCGCAGTGGAACAAAACCAAAGTGAGTTCTTTGTAATGTGGGTGTTTCAGATCTAGAGAAAGCTGAATGTGGTAAGCCTTTTTAAAACTGTGCCTTCTCTGCAGCCCACTGCTTAACCACACATGTTGAGCAAATCCCTTTACTGTAACAACAGTTAAATCAAGGGGGGGACGTAGAGTGAAACCTTAACATCACTGTCCACTGTCATTAGTCCCTGGCTAGAGGCTCCAGTGTCAGCAGATATGATCCATGCACTTCACATCATGGACAAGGCCGGCTTCTATTCTGGGAAAATTAGCATTTGCCAATTGATTTTCTAAGCTTGAATCCTTAACATGGCAGGAAGGCAGGTAGATTGTTGGATTGCTATATGTAGTTCTGAATTGTTATTTTACAAACTTGGTACAGGATACTCTCAAGTCTGTGGTTTGGTGAAGTTTTTTTAGGTAGTAAATTTGAGTAAAAACTCTATTTGCCATTCCTGTTTGCTAGTGGATTGATCCCCAGGGTTGTTTTATATGTGTCCTTCAGGGATAGAGGACATCTTGTTTATCACAAAAAGGAACAGTCTGTCTGTATTGGTCAGCCTATTCTAATTCCGCTGCTATGAGCTGCTCTAAGTCAGTCAGATCTTGTTTCGTCCAGCCGTATTAGTATTTGTAATACTGGCAGTACAATATCTTAACTTACTTTTGTCTTTGAAGAATGGTTTAATTAATCTAATAGGACCTGCTGCTTGGATTTACGTGTATTTATGCAAGTTAGTTTTCTAGTTAGTTCTTTTCCCTTGTCCTCACCCATCTTTCATAGTTATGGAGACAGTGTTGGAGGTGGGATTTGTGAAAAGAAGCATTGCACTTCTACTACAGTGGTACAATGCAGTAATACACTGTAATTTAGATTAACTTGCATATACAGTACGGAAACAGATATATGAGAGCTGAAAAATAACATTATGTCCGCTGATATTAATGTATTTAAAGGTTCAGTGTGTAAGATTTAGGTGAAAGGAATCTACCCTATTCTTTTTTTACCCTAGAATAGGGCCCTTTATATTTAGATCCTTTATATTCACATTGGGAGCGTGTCTACGCACCTGATCAATGTTCAAGTGCAGCTTGTGTCAGTCTAACTAATTTTCTGTGTAGTTTCTTCTAACTAGCAGTGGAGCCATTGTTCCAGAGGTATCAGCGTCAGTTGATCCTGTCAGTCAACCGGCCCAGCTAGCTGAAGCCTACTGATGAACTGAACTGAACTTAGCATAGCCAAGTGGCCCAGACAGACATTGACAGGCTCCCTGACACTGTGTATGTGGTGCAATATTCTCACGCCTGCCAGAGAAGTGAGGTCAGTCTGAGAGGAATAGAGTACTGTCTAGATTTGAACAGCAGAAGGGCAGAGTTCACAAAACTGAACCTCTATAGGCAACTGACCAAAGTTAATATCACTGTCCTGTCCTTTTTTCCAGCACAGGACAATATTGGTATTATTGATAATGTAATGTTTTAATTTGTGTAAGAATTATCGGTTATTTTTAATTGTTCGCTCCAATCTACATTTCAGTATAAGCTTGAGCAGGTGCTCAAGCCTGCCCTCTGTTTGGATATGTACTATACACCATTATATTTGGTCAACTGGACTCACAGTTTCCATTCATAAGGTCACAACAGTCATTACACCACCGTGATGCATATTTAAAACCTGTCTTGTGTCACACACTCCAGTTCAGTTGTCCAGGTTTTGCTTCCCAGTGCTCCATTGGTAGCTTGTGAAATGTGCATGTGATAGCTTTTGCCTGGTGTTATGACTGACTCTGAATAACCACAACTGACAGGGGCGTATACAGGGGGTGGAGATCAGATGCAGGGAACGAGCTGCCCCCAATCAGCAGCAGAATATGTCCGAGGGTCAGACCGGGTGAGGGGTAACAGGCGATCCCACCATCCTGCTCTGGAGGGAGGGAGGAAGGAAAATACATGCAAGTAACACAGGGATATGGAGAGATATAGTGAAGAGAGAGGGATTGTGATGGAAATAGGGAAACAGCTGGGCATTACAACACAAGGAAACAAAGAGAGATAGTAATGGAAATGGGGAAGTAAGTTATATCACTGAGAGAATATAAGGCTAGTGATGGAGACAGTGAGAATATAGAGTGGGAGGGTGACAGAAATGCAGAGGATGGATCATATATCCAGAGAACATTCACAAAACAATATTATTTTTCAAATACAATAATCAGTCAACCAACAACTTAGCTCCTCTTTTTCTTGTGGTAGAGTTTGCTTTATCTCTCTGCAACAGATACATCCCACCTTAATAATGTAGTTCCCTCATATCACCCTTTTATAGACATATGATATATCCAGTAGCTTTCACAGTAATTTTGTGCAAAAACAATACACTTCTTTAAATACCACAGGTGTTCTTCTTCTTTTTCATCCTGAGATATTTGTATTCTTTAATTTTTTTAGGTTTTTACGAAATGTCAGCAACACACTCATGAATTCTCTCACAGGCTCACTTGGACTTGTTTCCGGATTTTTTACGAGTGGACAGGCAGGAAAAGTTCCAGAAAATGACATTTCTTTTCTCACATATAGCCCCTCCTCCCGTTAAATGTGTAGAACATGTCCGGACCTCAGTGCATGTCTGAAAGCAGCTTTGTTGAAACAGACTAACAGGGCTGCTCCCTGTTAGCATGTGTCATCATCCTTCTTTTCTGAGGAAATTAGATGACTGACGAAAAACGGGGCAAAGAGGCAGCTAAGTGGATCGTTGTCTCTTTCATCTAGTCAGTCTTTGATCTATTTCTGGTGGGTGCCGGTGGTGGCAGGAGAAGTAGAGGGATTTGCTCCCTAAATAAGTGTCATCAAGGCACCGTAAACCATGGTTTGTGATCTGCTCTTTACGTCACTCTGCTGCGCTCATCCCTGCTGTCACCTTTTTTCCCCTTTGCCCCGCCTTTTCCTTTATTTACAACAACAAAGTCCTCCTCTGAGCCACCAGAGCTCAATTAGCTTCACCCTTTATGAACAAATTACTTTAATGTCTCATTTAGCTGGTGTTTATGGGCAAGAAGATGCTCATCATCATGACAAAATGGTGCTGAATAGCCACTTGGAGAGAGATTATGTTAATCTAATTGAGATTAAACGTTATTCCTTTATTTGTACCTAAATCGTTGAAAACTGCATTTCAGTTAGACTAAATTGGTCAAATGATTCAATGTCTTCCTCTGTGCTTCAGTTTAGAGAGTCTCTTTGATAAATATTTGAGTGGGCAAAATGCAATAGTAATAGGCTCTTTGAGCTGAATTTGTTTCCGTTTCTTGATAATACAACAGATTTGGTTATACAGTCATTCAATCATTATTCTCTATTCAGTGTCCTATCGGGTTTACTGGGCTGTTGTTTCTGTAATGTTGAATGGAATTTCTTTTGTGGGGAGGAGAACAAGAAGAGATAGGTAGCTAATGTCGATGTCTTTCCATATGTGTGCTTAAGGGGTTTGCATCATGCATGTGTGTGTCTGTTTGTGCATGTGTACACAGAGGCAAGTATAGGCTTTTTGTTTTGAAAAAGGTGCTGATTAATAATGTAGACTGTTTTGAATGACAGAGTGTTGTGTTTCCCTGGGAAGTAACTTGTTCCTTTTATGAATATTTCATCACGGTAACTAATGAATCCAGCCAGTCTAGGCAATCATAACCAGCTAATGGCCCCCTTGCTGCTGTGGTGTAAAGCAGCTGAACCCTAATCATTTCTAACCTGATTACTGGTGATGCTGATGGACTAAGAGTGGTGGTGAGTGAGTTTTGTGCTTTGGATGGAGTGATTTGACGTGAACCAGATTGTTACGAGTGAAGACAGATGCACACTACAACAGGAGAGTGGCACATGCCAACAGATGTGGATACTTGCAACATTACAGTTAGTGATGGATTCAAGTGTGCAAGTGTATTGATAGTGCTGCTGTTATTTTTGTGGATGGGGGCCCGGGGCCCTGACCCCAAAGAGACCACAATGAAACTTGAGACAACCCCAAAGAGATGTTTATCACAAAGAGACCAAGAATGGGAACAGAGGCATGCAAAACAACCAAAAAGAGGAAGAAGTCATGTTAGAGCACGTTTGACTGGTATAATTTATTCAAACAAATTCAAACATATATGGTCCCTTATCTATTAATTCCTGGTTACTTTGTACTTCATACTGTATCTCACACCCATCCTCTTTGTCTTTCACTTCATTTTTCCTTGACATTTCTCTCATAGACTTGTCCACACTGACACAGAGGTAAAGCAAAACAAGTTGTGTCTGCACTGGACCTGTTCAGCCAGTATTGCTGTACATGTGACCACCAGAGCATTTAACAACACAAAGATATAACCACACCTGAAAGATACTGTACATTGACCCGGTCTCAATCAGTGTCACGCACAGTAACTTTAAACCCTCGTATGGCCATGGTAAATCACTACATTGGATTGATTAAAATGGAATTTAAAGTTCCTCTGTTGTGGACACGCCACATGTAGAAGATTTCCCTTTACCTCAAGAAGGATTTAGTATAATGTGAAAGAAAAGAAATAAGATAAATGTGACAGTTGATGAGGTCACAGTTGTCAACAGGACAGGGGATGACTCGGACTAGGACAGTTTGGGTTAGGGTTATACATTTAGAAACGTGTAATGAGGGTGAATAAGGATCATCTGGAGAAGATCCCTGTCTGTGAGGTCTTCAACTCCAACCTCCAGAAGAATTTCATCTGCATCCTGAGGGGTGCATATTGGGGCACATGGGATCCAAGAGGTCCATTCAGAGCCTCCTTTGCCAGGAGACCAAGCTTTCCTTTTATCTGGCAATCTAAGTTCCCACCCTTACCCAGGCCATGTTAGTTTGGTAGTGAATGAAAGATTGTAATCACGGATACATGAAGCTGAAATGAGCATACTCCATAGGTTAGCTGAGCTCAGTCTAATAGTAACGGTGAGAAGTTCTGAAATCTGGGGAAGAGCTGTTGTTCCAATGCATTAAAAAGAGCCAGTTAAGGTGGTTCAATACTCTGATTAGGATGCCTCCTATGTGCATTCGATTTTAAGTTTTTGTGGCACGCCCAACTGGGACCCCAGGGTAGGTCAGGACCTGATGGCCGGATTGCATATCCCATCTGACTTGGGAACGCCTCAGAATCCCCTAGGAGGAGCTTGGCTAAAGATGCCTGAAATACACTGCTTAGCCTACTGCCACCACCACCTGACCTCAGATGATTGGAAGAAAATTGATGGATGGAACAGAAGATGCTTGTCTCCCACACAGTTATGCGAATGGTGGGGACACAAAAGGAATCTGAATCAGAAGTGCTTTATTGATCCCGGGGGGGAATTTGTGTTTGTTACAAAGTAACAAGTGGGAAGTGGGATAAAATGATGTTTCTGTCTAAACCGTAGCAAAATTCAGCATTTTCTCCCTGTCATACATTAATTTTAGCACTGCACTTGCAACTGCATTTAAAGCCACATATATGCATGCATTCCTCTTTTCTATTGTCAATACCTGCATTTGTTTTACTACCAAGTGACAGCCTCATTCCATTCTATTACACAAATATCTGCGTGTGGAGCAATAATTCTATATTAACACTCCACATGAGTATTTGTGAGTGAGATGGCACACACGCGAGGCAGGCTGGTGGTTCTCCTCGTGAGCGTTAATCGTGACTTAGCAGCTTAAGGAAGTCACACTTCCCTGGATGATCCCCATGTGCTCTGGCAGCCACTGATAGTCAGCAAAGGCCACCAGCACACAACCAGGGAGCTCTTGCTACCACAGACTGCATTTTCGCTCCCGTCTAATGTACTTGCGAGCACATGTTGGGTGCTGTGGCTATCAACACACACAGTGAACGCACATCTTGAGTTTTTTGAAGTGACAGAGCTGTGCTGCTTGTTAACCTCTGTCTGGCTGACAGGCACATGGTGACTCACACAGCCAAGGGGAACCAACGGCCTAGAATGAAGCCACATCGCTGGAAAAATCTGTTTTTAACTGAACTAAATCTCCATGGTTGCGTGTCCAGTTCTTTTTGTGGGATTTAACACACAGTGAGTGCATTTTGGGTAATTCAGTGTATAGTGAATGGGGTTCTTTCTTTATAAGCATTGTACAATTGCTGCACATGAAATGGCCTAATCTTCCTGCATGTAGCTGTGTTGACCACCCAGAGAGAGAGGGAGAGAGAGGTGGAGGGAGGGGGAAACACATGGTAGGAGACTGCACAAAAACCAGCAACCTTGTGAGGTAATTAATAGATTTAACAGATTACACTACAAAAGACTATCTCTCACCCCCCTCTCTCTGTCTGTCTTCTCCCTCTCTCTCACACACACTTTGCTTAGCTGTCTTGATACAGGCTATAAATTCAAATATTGACAAAGTAGACACATTTTTATATAGCCATGATGGTTATTACAGTGCCTGATGTGTGTGCCGAATTTAATTGAATGAACTCCTTGTCTCTCAAGTACAGCAGTGGATGTGTTTCTTTCTTTATCTTTTGTTTTCTTTCTGCCAGAACTCAAAGCCTCTGATAGCTTTCTTCATCACCTCCCTCTTCCTCTCTGCAGAGGTTAGGAGTAGCAGGGGGTTTTGCTGATTTCCGGCAATGAGAGGCCTTACAGGAAGGCCATATCTGGGACCACTCTTGCAATGATCAGTATCGATTATCCTCAGAGGCTTGCTGGAGGAATGGGGGGGTTAGGGTACAGATATTTTTCTTTCTGTTGCTAAGAGACAGTAACTGACATAGCACTAGGGGCTGTGGGTGGTAGGGGGAATGCCAGAGAGGGCATTATGGGAAAATGCTGGAATTAAACGCTTCTTGTCAAATATTCTGTTAAACATAAAGCAATTCTTTCATTTGAGGAAATGTGCGGAGGTAATGTAAGTGGTTTGCAGGGGAGTGGGGGTGAAGAGGGTGAAGTGAGTGACGGAATGACGGCGCATTTTGACTAAGGCTAATCAGGAAAATAATGTTATTTTTCAGCTGTCACACTTAATGATCAAATCATTTCTTCTACTGAAGAGTGCATACTACTACTACTATTACTACTGGCAAAGGATGTGTTTTGACTTTCACACTTGCATGGTATATGAGTAAATTCATTATTCTCAAAATCTGTCATACCAAGAACTAACGTGTGACGTCCTACTACGTATGTATTCAGACAGCTGTCACATAACAATCACTGGATGTCTTTGTTCAGGCACTTGAGAGTACAACTTGAGTTTCATAAGCATCACTGAAACCACAGAATTCAGTAGAATTTTGCAATTCTATAAATAGAAATAGAGTAACAAAGTTAGGTTTCCATTTAGTTTCTTTCACCTATTTATATGCTTGTTTTCTATTTGTTCTTTATTTTATTGTATTTATATTGTAAACCATGTCACACCTACACCAATACCAAACAGTCCCCTTATAAAACCACAATTAAATTTACCAGATCTGGATTTTTATTCATAAATATCAGTCCCCAAACATTTTCATCAAGATCCATGAATTTGTTCATTCACCAAGTTTTGTGGTAATCCATCCATTAGTTTCGGCTTATTCTTGCTTAAAAACAAACAGACCAACCAACCATCAAACAGATGTGTGAAAACACACATGTCTAGGTTGAGAAGTGTTAGAACCAGGTAAACTTGGGCTAATCTAGAATTATCAACCCAGGTTGAATACTGTTCATCATATTAGCTACAATAATGCATTTATCCTGGGTTACCTTTAGCCTGCATCTTGGACTGAAATGGGTAAAAGAATACTTCAAATCCACATTAGATTTGATGTGCCTATTTCACCTCTGTCCTAAATTGAACTGGAATTAAAGAACTGCTGATTCATCCAAGCCTGTAGTGTCCTTAGGGTGTTGCATACAAGTACAATTCTCCAGCAGCAAGGGGGGCCTCACAAGACTCGCAATACACACTCACTGTTTACCACTGCTTTCATCTGGCCCTCAGAGGCTGGACGCTGGTCTTACATATTTAGAAAAATATTGAATATCCTTTTGCTTTAGACCTCCTGCCGAAGACATTTGCCACTTGGTTCTTTGCATTGGGTTTCCCAACATTTGCTTCACCCTTATCTGGACAGTATCACATTGGCAGCCTGAGGGTAAAATGGCCTCCCTTTTGTGTGGCTGTGTCAGTGGTTGGGGTGCAACGATTAATCAACGTCATCGTCAAAAATTGATGACAAAAATAGTCGCCGACGAATTTAATCGTCGATGATTCGTTGGTTACGTCATAGCGCGTGTTTTTCGTGCCGTGCAGCTGAACTAAACGTTGATTTACCGTAGGTGCTGATGGAAGTAGCTGAGGAGTGAGCCATCTCGCTCCCTTCCTATCTCTGAAAGTCGCGCATGTGCAATAGCGTCAAAACATGGACCAATGGCGGTGTCCGTTCAAACATCATCGCGTAGCAGAAAGTCAAAAGTATGGGAGAACTTCACCCTTAACTTAGCCCGAAAAAAAAACTACCTGCAATATTAGTAAGGCGGACCTTGCATTCCATGGAAGCAGGAAACGCGCATTTGAAGAGGAGGCACGTTTGACATCGTAACGTAGACGATGCAGACTCGCCTCGGTAAGATAGCCTGTTATCTAGCTTGCTATATAAACGTATATAACCTGTGCGCAGGATTGTAGAATCCATTACAAAAATATGGTTTAAACTTTTTTCTAAACGAGTTTAAAAGCGTAATGTTATCCTTTGGCCTGACAAACGTCTTTTTTAATCACAATTATGCAGTCCGAAGAAGACTGTAGTTTTGTTTGTTGATGTTTTTATTGCTGATACTTTCCCTGTCCTTTTGTTAACAGAAAAAATGGATACTTGATTTTTAATTTATTTTTAGCATCAGCACTTGGCTTGTTCTTGGTTCACAGGAAAATGGACACAGGACAAAAACTTGGTTTTTCTTTGTTTTTGTATCAATAGCACCTTAATATGCAGCAAAGTTTATTAAAAGACATTTTTGAATGAAGTATCGATCTTTATTGTCTTTATTTTCAGTCATCACATGCCGCCAACAACCTCAAGCTAAATTTAAAAGCTGTTGGCTAAATAAGAGCAATTGAGAATTTGTGTCATTCATAATCTGATTAGTTGATTAATCGTTTCAATAATCGATAGATTGAAATCAGAATAGTCGTTAGTTGCAGCCCTAGTCAGTGGTGAATTTGTTGTGGGTCAGGTCTCTCATGCTCTCTCTCTCTCTCTCGCATACACACTCACACACATGCACATTCTCAGACACACAACGGTCCTCTTATTTAGACCCTCATGTACTCTATTAGGATTTTTTACCTCGGCTTTATCCCCAGTGAACATGTCTGGCCCATGTTCAATACTGGTGGCAAACTGGAGGGGGGCCTGAAGGAAGGAAGGTAACAGTTTGAGTAGTTTGGGTCAAGGGAGCGTTACCAACATTACACAGGTGATCATTGTGGAGTGTTGAAAGACTGGACTGATTCAGTTGTCAAACCAGGGGGATTTGTATGATACTTATTAACCTTTTAAATCTTGAAGTAACAGAATTACATTTAGTTTTTATTTTATATTTTGCAAATCTACTGTCCGAGTGCACGTACTGATAGCGAGCAAAAGCTGACTTACACATTCCAATTTATATTTTCATCAGACCCTAGCAGTAGGCAGCAGGAGTACAAGCTGCAGCCTTTTCACTCAGGGTTATTTGGTCTCTGTGTGAAACCATATCAGGACAAAGTAGGTCATTGTGGTCAGTTTCCCAATTATAGGCGAGCATGTGTAATTTACTGAGGCAGATTAAATGGGGAAATCTGATGTAAATGTAAACAAAAGGATAGCCCCATGACAGAAACCCCCTGGTTTCATAGGTTTATGAGCATATATCTTTAATTTCTTCTCTCTGTGTGTGTGTGTGTCTGTGTAAGAGAGGACTGGGGTTGGGACCTTGTTAGCATTTCAGGCAGCCTTCAGCCTCAGACAGTCTGGTCTAGCCAGTCAAACTTGTCATTATATCGGACACCCACTGCTTGAGCCATAAAACCCATACACACACAGAAAGGGCCTTGTGAGTGCGTTGCATGCTAACGACCTGATTACGCTTTACGGTTGTGAAAATGTACTATACTGTGCATAAGTGCATCGCCATTTAGTCTAGGTTTCCAACATATCTGCGTCCCATATGGTTCAAGCTGTTGTGGCCCTCCTGTGGTGATTTTTAATTGGTTCTCCCAGCAAATGTGGAACCTTGTTGTCAGATGACAGGTAACGAGGGCTGTCAATCAACAAAAACATAAACCCACACTCTGCATCATGAACAAGATCTGGATTAAGGTTTTGTGGTGACAGAGGCGGCAATAATTAGTCTTGACTTGGAAGATCAATTATAAGTCTAATTTGCTGTAACAGATGAAAGTAATTTATAACTGTAAAACCTGTATTGGTTTTTTTTAATTTAATTTCATAGTTTTCTCTGTTTTCTTTTAAAATGATGATAATATTTTGGGAAATCTTAATAAAAATATTTTAAATTTCAACCTCTTATAATCAGTTGAAATGAAATGATCTTATACTCCCTTGTATAATAATACATGCAAGTGGACAGTTCTTCAAAGATTTTACTAGGATGTGTCTGAAAAGAAGCAACACTTACTAACACTAGCCACACTTTTTCTTTAATGGCACCATTCTAACATTTGCTTACTTAATTGTTTTATCTACTTTTCCCACATGCCTCTGTATGCTTCCACTATATTGATCTGATGGTGATTATCTTTACTCATCTGTACACCCCCCATCTCCACTGTCTTCCTCAGGTCATGGAGAGTGTTTACCCCTGCTAGAAGTACTACCTAGGACAAAGCCAGCACGTGGGTGGTGGTCAGAGGGTGCATTGCCTAAGTCAGCTGGTGGTCATGTGTGAAGCTGTGGTCTGATGCCCACCCTCCCCTCAGCGCTGGCCATGGACGGGGAGAACTACCTGCATCCAGAGGGCCCTCAGCTGGACAGCAACCTGTTTTCTGGTGTCTCCTCTAACATGGAGGTATATTATTGCATTTAGTTGCAACTTTATGCTTACTCACTTAAATTTTAAATGATTTGATGACTCCATTTAATATGAATCCGTTTTTTAGAGGTGAAATAAATTCCTTAAATTAGATTATGGTAATTGATTGTAATTGATTGTACTTCAGTTTTTAAAGTTTATGTACCTTTGCATGCTTTTTCTATAGCATATTTAAAGCATTTAGTAGATAGTAATGGCAGGTTTTGTAATAAATATATATTAATTTTAATTATGTATCATTTAGAAATCCTATGTGATTGTGCTTAAATTGAAGTCAGTGTGTAATACTTATTACATACTTAAAGTATGTTATGACTGTGTTGGGTACAGAACAGTGTTAAATGACAGAGTTAAACAAGGTTGAACATACTGACCTTTTCTTTTCACTGCTCACTATCTCATATCCTGCATCTTGTGTAAATATACTACAGATGTACCCAAACCTAAAGTCACTACACATCAAATAGACATCACAGACATCTCTGTGGTCAAACAGTCATGTAAAGACGTGAGAAACAAAGTGACACTAGTCATGATATTACTTGTTGGGCACATCTGGTTATTGCTTATTGTGGAAGAGACAACATATGAATTGGTCATGTCACTTAGATTTTCTGTGCCAAAGGTTAAAGTTATCTGCCATCTGACATTACGGCAACTTCCGTATTTTAAATAGATTGTTATGGTGTTAACATTACTGAAAAAGTACATTTGGATTTAGGTTTAATTCTAAAATCTCTTAATCAATGACATAGTCCTCAAAGACATAATCCTCAAAGACATAATCCTCATAGTGACCCAGATTCTGGAGAATTTCTCCAACCGAGGCTCATGTAGCTGAAATTGTCTGCCTCGCGAGAAGCCTCTAAGGTGACTGAAGTGACCATTTAAGGGATGATCTGACACCACTTAAACAAACAAAGTCAGCATTCTTTCTGACATCAGTTACACTAGTGCAGTAACATCAAGCTGGAGCGTGACCTTTGATGATGTCATTGGTGACGGGGTTCGACAGATGCCCAACCCCATCCAATTGACTTCAAACTTGGTGGGTGGTTTGCAGTGTTGACTGTTAAGTGTAATGGATAAGCCTTGGAACAAATGACTGAGAGAAAGAAATGTTCATAGATTTCCATTTTTGCTGTTTGTCAAAAGATATGCATAGTGACGCATAGAGTCTGTGTTTTTTCGTGTTTTAAAAATATATGCAAGTCATGTTACACATACTCATTATTATATTTGTATGCTCTTTACAAAGTTTAAAATATTTAAATTTTCTGTTTCTTAGAGTTCAATATACGCATCCTCTGGATCCTGGGGATCTTTTTCTCAGCAGGCTGAATACAGCATACACTGCCCTATGCAATCTGGAAACCAGTAAGTATTTACAATCTCACACGTATTACAATACCTTTTAATACCATACGAAAAGAATAATGGTGTGTCAGCTGAAAACATGACAAGCAAATTTTCTTTGTGCACTGTGCATTCGTACATACATGGCAGCTGAGAGACTTGAAGAGATTTTTTTGTAACAAATACCATGATCAGTAGTCACAACTGGTGACATACTTTACATTGAGGACTGTTAATTGTGGGACTTGGGCAGTAACTACCCAATGGACGTTCATGGAGAGCTACCAATTTGTACCAAGCAAGCAATGTGCTGTGGGTGTCTTGTGTTGTTAATCTATAGTTCTGCTATTGGTATATATTGGACTATTGTATTTTGACTGATACACTGGCATGACAAACAAACATCCTTCCTCTTTATTTGTAGAACTTCTGTAGAACACAGTTATAAAAATAAAATGTACTCAAATCATTAAAAGAAATACATTGTTATGTACACTGTTATGGTAACTGTGGTAATAAGTAACCAAAAACCATAAATTCACAAGTGTATATCTTGCAACAGTTAGTATGTTACCATAGGACTGGCATAAGATATTAAATGTATAAGAACATTTCTGAAGATTAAAACTGTGTTACTGTAGGTTAGTGATTGAACTGGAAAGTGATTTATGCTGCTTCACTTTTGTAAAGCACAAGGATATGTTTGTGGTCAATTAATCAATTAATGTGATGCTTTTGAATAAGAATTTAGTCTGTTTACTATGTGTGGTACCAGCCCACATTATCATAAAAGTTCACTTCTGTGAATGAGAAACATGAAATTTACCACTGTCTCAGCCGGGCCCAAAAGTTTCACACTTCTTTTTCAAATCTTGCTTTGTTGACACCTCGAGTGACGTAATATCATCACACCTATACGCTAAAACCAAATCACCAGCTCTGTTCATTGGGGGTGGTCTCGTTCATTTCCTGTACTGGGTGGTCCGGCGTCAGCTTTACTAGGGAGGTTGATCTTAACATCTTGCAACTCAGCTCTGTTTTTATGACTAACAGTAGTAAGCAGCTTGTCAACCAGGCAGAAGCAGCTACAGTCGTCGTCTGTACTGCATCCATTTATGTAGAAATCACACCCCAATACACAGTTTGTGTTGTTGTACAATGCAGCAGCTGTTCAGCACATTTTCCTTGTAGCCCGTCTGACCTTTGCTCAGCCTTCGTGACCAGGGATTTCTACCATGAATGAGAAGAATTGTGATGCAGCTTCATTTTCGTACAATAACAGGCCCTACTTAGATAATATGTGGATTAAATTTGAGATTTGGTTTGGTTTGATATCTACAAGTTCTCCTCAGTAGTGAAGGTATCTATTTTATCTGAAACTAAATTGTTCATGTGTTTAGAAGCAAAAACCTCTAAAAGGAACCGTGTCTTGAAGCAATGGTGATTTGTATTGTTACTGCTGTGTTCATCTGAAGTTCAAGATGACATGAGATAACATGTCTGTGGTTTTCAGGTTCACTCAAAGTGTAGTTGTCTTATCTCACTTTTCATGGTGCATTGTTCAAATATGATGAACATCAGCAAGTGCCATTGTTCAAATATGATCAAGATCAGGATGCGCCTGTGGTTTCCAGATGTTTGGTGTGACTGAATAGCATCTACATACTTTATGGTTATTGTGTTAGAAAGAACCTCATTTAGAAAGAACAATGTCTTGTTGTTGAAAAAGTGTTAGTTCTCTTTTAATTTCTGTTAGTAGATGTTTGGTCCAAGAGTGACCTTGCAGAAATGTTTAAGTTAATAAGAGCCATTACTCTGTCACAAGGTCACTCTCTGTAATGTATTGCTATAGCATTGCTCTGGATTAGATTAAATTGAAAGTAAACAGGGCTGAGGTCCTAAAGCATCCATTTCTGCATCTTTTCTTGTCCTCTATCTACATCTCTACCTGTTTTCCTTCAATCAGGCTGTTGTTGAAATGTAAAAAAAAGTCCTACCCAATCACTTTTCCTCGACCTTGTTGGAATCGTCATGACGTCTGGTGCCATATCTTTATGTAGATAGATTGGGCCTGCCTCAGTCTCCCTTTACCATCGTATGCCGCTTTTATCATATTTTTTCCTCTGTCCTAACGCGTCAGTCAGTGATTTATGTTTTTGTTTTAGGACCTTGTGAGATATAACTGAGTAAGGTTGTACTGACCTGAGTGAATCACTCTTTGCCTGTTCTTTCTGTGTATTGCTTCAATTCATTTCTGATATATGTATATCCAAACCACTGCCACACCATTAATGTCAAGACCGTTTTTGGCACCAGCCCCTCATCCACCATGCAGCTAGGTCCTGTTCAATTGACCCAAAATGAAAGTGACCCAATAATAGAGACGCATGATATAGTTTGACCAATCACCAAAGCTTCATTCTTTTGATTTGTAAACGTAGCATGGATTCACTTTACCTAAGCCAAGGTTTTATGTTTGCTTGTTAGTTGGCAGGATTAGTCAAAAAAAGCTACAGAACCTATTTCCATGAGACTTTGTGTAGATTGATTAAAGCCGTTTTCAGACATAACCTGCGGGAAAAGGCCCAGAGAATTGGGTCCGGGGTTTACCCAGAGTTTGCCTGTCACACATGCACAAATATGGTTTTATAAGGGGACATTTGGGCCTTGGCATTTATATACAAATTGTCATTCTAGTTTCATTCATGGCATTAAAGCCATGATAACAGAACCAGAACAATGCAACATATACAAGTGTCACTATCTATGAGTTACAGGTGCATGTACATGTACATGTTGACTGATGCAAACAAATACAGTTTAATTCTGTAAAAACCCAGATAGTGCTCAATATGTTATTGAACTTTCTAAAATACACTGGGTTTTCCTGTTGTGCTCTGGTTTTTTGTCACAAACAATGACAAGAGGGAAAATAAGCAAACAACAGTGGCAGATTGTTGAAGTGTGTGTTTACGTCTGTCCCTCACAGCTGAGTCTGGTTGGAGTTTACAGCCGAAAAATCCAAAGCATTCCCCTGATTTAATTTCTATTAAATCTCTGAATGTCTGTGACATATTGTAAAGTTATCAGTCTTGAAAGCTCAGATTGTTTGCAGTTGTTAACATGGCTCTGTGAAAGACCACGCGACAGACCACATTTCAAAGACTTTCTGGAGACAAGTCAGAGCGGAGCTTCTTAATATCCCTTCTCCAAAGTTTAGTTGGACCTGCTGCCTGCCATTGCTGAGTTATTCTGTGTTGATACTGCCTGCAGCCCCACACTGAGATATTTCCCAGTGCTGTGACTTCAAGTTCATTTACTGCTGGAAGTGTCAGAGTCACATTTCATGGGTGTACTGACTGTAAGCAAGACTTCATCCAAGGAATCTCAGCAGTTGGTTATTATTATTATTATGTTTGATAAACACCTTCCTCTTTCTGTGGAAGTAGCATTATGCTGTTGGCGATCCATAAGGTGGAAGATGGACGATGATCCAGTTCCTCGTTTCACATTTTTATAGCATCAAATAACTAACTAAAACCAAACCCACCTTATCAGTGGGATAAGAACTACCTAAAATGACAGAAACCATCTTTGACAAAATGCATTTGACATGTATTTAGACATTTTAGTTTTGTCCATGTCCTATCTGCTAACTTGGAGGAGGCAGGGTTTATAACATATTCTGCAGCCAGCCTCTAGGGGGCGATGGAAATGCTTTGGCTTCACTTTTGGGCTGCTGTCATTTTATTCATCTTATATGCAGCCTGTGGTTTTAACTTGTTTGTTGCTCCCTTAACAGTTAAAAATCAACCTGATGGAACTTAGATGCAGTGAAACATGTTGTGTGTTGCATAATTAGGGTGATACTCACACCTTCTTAACTGGCAAAAGCACTAACATGATGCTCTTTTAATGTCTGTATCCATAAATATATGAAAGTAGTAACTTTGTTCTGGAGTTTGCATTAGTAGGTGATGTTTTGTTTTTACAGTATCTTAAAGGGAATCTTACATTTTTTTAATTTGAGCTTTGAACTTTCAATGATATTTCATCTTGTGTAGGTGTTATATTGTATAGGTATTAGCTGAAATGACTTGAGAAGAGGTACTCGCAATGATCTGCAACGTTGAATTTGATGATGATTGAACAACATTTTTGTGTTTAAAATATCCAGCAGTTCTGACACTTTAAGCCCCTAATTATGGTCATTACTAGGAAATGAGTCATTCAGAGACATTTGTTGATAAACATCATTCTAGCCAGTTGACCGATGATAATCAGGTATCTTTGTAAATGTCCACTGATGGAAGCCAAATGTCCAAACACAGCATTAGTACGTGCCTGACCAGCATGTTTGTAGCCTCAAATCAAAAGATTGTGCAACCAAAATATGGTTCATTTGATGATCAGTCCACAACTACAGACTGACAGTAATGGAAGGCTACATATACACAAACAGTAAGTCAATCAGTATCTTTGGACAAAAGCCCCTAACCAGCTTTGTGTTGTTGGAAAGTAGCTGATGCAGGTCTGCCAAGACTACTGCTATAATAATATCACTGTCATATCACTGTTGACCAAAATTCCAGGAAGGGGATTTCCACTGTGGATGATTGTTATTATTCCTGTATGAAATCATGACCATATTTCTAGTTTATATTCATCACTCATCATTAAAAAAGTTTCCCAATGTGTTTCTATGGACATAATGGCAGAAATCCCTGCTTACTATTTAAAAAAAACACAAAAAAAAAAAACTGTCGCAGCCCAGAGATATTTGTGATAATCCAAAAGATGACTTAGGAATTTGTTCAAGCAGACACTCACTAATAATGCTTGAACATGAAGATCAGTAAATATTGAATTTTGCTGCATGTTGTTGTTCTTGCTGTTCAAAAAAAATCACAGGGTCCATGCTTTCACAGACTGGCTTCTATACATTAGCCTGGGGCTGCCCTTTCATCCTCTTGGTGTGTTTTGAACTTAAATCAATCAGTCTCACTGATCCCTGGCCTGTGGTTGAGAATGCAGAGCCAAATTCAAATGAATCGCTTTGGCCAAGCTCATTCCCTCTGAGCCTGAGCCCTTGCACATGATTGGATGAGAGGAACATGGGATGTTACGGTTAAAGTCCCATGTTGACAAAGGTTTAGTTTTGCTTTCATTTTGAGAGTGGATCCACGACTACATGTAGTGGCTTGTGGCGTTATGATGACTAGTAATCAGTTAGAAACTGAAAAGGTCTCACAGTGGTGATATGAGGTCTGTAGACATACATCTGCTGTTATAGTACTGGGTTAGAAGAATGATTGGTTTTAACAAAAGTTGGACATTGGATCTTCAGAGCAGGTTGGAGCAGATTTGTATTCTCTATCTGTATCTCTTCGCTTATACCTCTTCTACCTTTATGTGACTGTTCTTTGCCTTTTCTTTATTTTATTTTATTTGTACAAATCTCTACCTCTTTCATGTTGAACCTAAGTGAATATGAATTTCTGTTATCATTCCTTTATCTTTGACTGTTGAAGACTTTTATTAATTTGCAGTTTAGTGTGACATTAACCACACTAAATGTGTATCTTTAAGCTGGTAGGTTGGGCTAGCATTACAGACTAGGGGTTGAAGTGGAAAATGACAGGGTCCATTTCATTTCTAACTTGTTTGATTTAAAGGAGTTTTACAAAATCTTGAGCAGAATATGTAAGGACACAAGATGTGACCCCTGGCCCAGGCGTAGAAGCTGGTGGATGTTGTAAATGTGTATTTTTAAGCTGGCAGGTTGTGCTAGCATTAAAAACCAGAGCTTCTGAAAGTATAAACTGATATAAACTGAAAGTGTGTTCAACTGTTAAGCATGTGTGCTGTGTTGGAATTGCTAAAAACAGGATGTAATGCTATATTATAGTGTTGATCACCATATTTGTGGTATAAAATCACTGGATCACCTCCTTGTACTGTTTTGATCACATGCTTTTCAGTGTCCCTTTCATTTCTCTACTGAAGCTGCTTTTTGCACAGTAGTATAAAGCTGTGTTTTTACTGTGAAGAAAACCGCATGTGTCCGTTTTACTTGGATATGTGGCAGGTAAACACACTAAACCTCTTCTTTCCCATACAGGCAATACCACTTTAACAGCAGCACTACCACCACCACTCCGGATGTGCACATGGACGTGTACTCGGGATTCCCTGAAGTGGACTTTTCCAGCCTCAACCTCCCTAGAAATGGAGATTTCCCACAGGTAAGTTTCACATATCTGCTGTTCATATTTATATTTGTACCAAAGTAACACACACACTCAACTCACCTACTCAAACACCGGTTACCACACCTCCTTCCCTCCTCTTTCATCTTGTCCCCAAAAAGTATTCAGCTCAGCTTAATTTACCATTGAGCAGTCTGATTAAAGTCTAGTGTTGTCTAGACGACTGCAGCGGTACCTGCCCCGTCCTGTCAAGGCATGTCATTAATAAGACCCTGCAGTTTTACTTTCTTCTACACCTCCACAGTGCATCTTCAGAAGTCAGTGTTATTTTCAGTCACGCTTGGATTGAGTCCACAAAGTGAGATATGTTTCAGGAGCCAGTTGAAGATGTAAGACTGAATTTGGTGTCTTTAGGATTAACTCTGTTTAGGGAATACAACAGTAAGAAAAGAACGTTTATTCCAGGATGTGAAATGTTTGATATCGGCAGTGAAATAAAAGTGCAGCCTTCTCGTTCAAATATTTACCCCCCTCCCCCCCCAGCTGGTTTATATCCATCATTTGCATTTTCTATATCTCTGCACTTTTGTGTCCATACAGCCAATTTCTTATAGTTAACATTGTATGAATAGCAGCCAATTGTAATGACACAGACCACTGCCTTTCTAATCTGAGTCATATTTGGGCTGAGTTGATGAGCGCCATTATGGAAGCATATAAAAACACAATATGCTATGATAATGAGTTTTAAAGAGGGGCAGTCATGGGTTACAAGGCAGAGTGGCAGTATCCCCCTCATGATTATCCTGTCTGACAGGAGAAAAGGCAAAGCAATCAGGGGTTGGTTCAACACAAGGCCAAAGCAGTAAATAATAAGAGAACGGGAGCAAGAGAAAGGGCATTTCTTACCTTAATTATGCATTTTTATGGCTTTTCACTGAATAATAAAACATTTTCCTATTCTATCGCTTTAAACTGCTGTTGACCTGGATTTTATGTCCCCACAAATTCAAAATGTTTTGTATATAAGTGTATTTCTTGTTCACAGAGCAGATGTGAGGTCACATTTAACACTAATTGTAGCTCCAATAAAAAGTGTTAAGGTTCAAAGTATCCTCGACATTGTTTCTTAGAATATAGTTTCCTGCGACATTATCTGTTTATGCTTTTAGGTTAACAGAATCAATTCCATTCATATCAGATCAGCCCTCCTCGGACAAACATCTGAAAACCCCAGCAAATAAAAGTGAAACCACTGATATCTCTATGACTAGATACCACTTGGTAAAAGTGCAAAGATACTTAGCTCAGTTTAGCCCATTCAAATAGAAACTAAAAGGTCATTCTACAGGATTACATCACACACTTATAAAGAACTGTTATATAGTTCATTTTCAGTCATAAAACTTTTGTATATATACAACTCAGAGGTTGCTTAAACACGCTGATTTTCCTTCAGCTTGTGACAGAACTTTTTATGCCTCTTTGATAACTATGGCCAGATGCCTTATGCTGTCTGGTTGTCCATTTGTCCGTCCTATGCTCATTAAAGCAACATCTTAGGAACACCTAGAAGAAATTTGGCACAAACATTTACTTGGACTAAAAGATTAACTGATGTCAAGTTCACGGTGAACTCACAAAACACATTTGTGGTCATAACTTGTGAACTATGACAAAATACATTGATAAGGTGGGGAGATTTTATATCCAAGAGATCAACTTCACTGTGACATATTGTTTCACATAAAGACATTGCAAACACATAATTCAGAAAACATAATTCAGAAACAGATGGAAGAGTCTGTGCAGTCTGTGTGTAGATGAGTGTGACACACATAGATACAAACTGAAACTTGACTGGCTGGCAGAGGCATACAACTGGGAGGCAGTAATTCTACTTTGTCTCTTGCAGCCTAAGAGTTTGGTAAAAGCTCAAATCTAAATTGTGAAATTTATTCAACTTGATGTTAAGCAAGTATGTCTGACACAGGAATGCTTGCAAGAAGAAGTGTTGATTCTGGACCAAATTGCAAACTCATTCTCACACCAATTTAAGTTAAAAATCATTGGACATTATCAGTGCTGCTAGTCCTTTGTTAACTTTTGACATCCATTTTTAAGCTGCATCAAACATATTTGTTCATCCACAGTTTGTTGCTTAAGCAAATGTCCAACCATTTCTATTAACATGTGATGTAGTTAATAATCAGCAACAGTAAAAAAAAAAAAAAAAAGTGTGATTGAAGTGATATGAAAATGGTTTGTGTTAGTATTATAAGCTGCGAGAGGTTTCATGAACAAAGGCTACACATGATGGCTTTGTACACAAGGGAGTGATGTCATCACGTGTGTAGTGCACGGGCATGAATTATCTGATTCACGTGGGATTTCCCTAGTTTTCCATCTGCCTGTCTTAGCACATCTGGTTATTGTCCCTACAGGTAATTACAGGGGTTCATGATTATGTGATGCATGCTGGATGTTATCATCTCCGTACATATTCAGAAAGGTTTTATGTGACAGTTGAAATTTATGCTTGGTTTGGTTTTAAGTAGCTCCTTCATTATTGGAGCATTCATGAGCAGCAAGTTTGGTTGCATGGTACTGGAGACGTGTAATTTTAGTTTGTCTGTGTGAGGGAGAAAGATGTTGTTGTGCTTGTGTTGTGCTTTCTCAGCTGTTCTTTCTGGTTTTGGTCACTCCCTGCCATGTGAGGCATGCAGAGAAAATGTAAGTCACGGGGTCATCGTGACTAATCCACTGCCTCACACTCAGCCCCCTATTTCCTTCTACATTTTCCCCATCACATCACATCACATGGCGACCCTGCCTTACTACATCTTAACATATCCATGATCAGAAAGCAGGATTTCTTGTCCTGTTTGTGGAGTTGAACCATGAGAGAAGACATTTGGCCAAGTGCAACTGGGTAGAATTTTTGATGTGATTATTTTTGCGATTATTTGTCCCATGACTACCATGTTTACTTCAGCTGTAGAGTCACTTTGGTTCGCACGGCCTCCCGACTTTGTTTATGCATTTCAACTGAGCTCTGTTGGAATATCCTAATATTGTAAGGAAACCCACCGCTGCCGCATGTGGACAGGATGTCCTTTTCTAGATTGCCGGTAACTTGAAAATAAGAGCCAAATGTTTGTTTGTGTTAGATTTAATAAACTTCCCTTTGAGACTCCATATCCCAAAGACTATCAGTCAATTCCAATACATTAGCTAACAACTGGAATGGAATACATGGCTACTATACAAGGATATGGATGACATTAATGCCTCACATTTTTTAGATCATTTATTTGAGAAGTTGGCTGAATATCCCAATTACATCCTAATAGAAATATCCACAGAAATGTTTTTGTCCTCATGAAGTGTCAAGTTGCAAGTAATTTATGCATCTTATAAGATATTCATTCATATTCACTTCAAGGGACCCTAACCCTAAAATTACATAAAAACACAAGTTAAAAACAAACAATAAAGAGGTGTTCCAGCACCCAGTTTGGAAACTTGCCAATCATTTGCAAGGAGTCCACTAGTTACACCAGTGATGCGTTTTTGACGTTACTAGTGTAACTACTGAGGCTAACAATGTCCAATAGTTACACTAGTGCCGTGTTTGACCTTACCAGTTGTACTTTGTATGTTATCTCGACGCACACAAAATCCATGTCATGTCTATCAATTATGCTAGTCTTCTTCTTTGGAATTAGAACCGCTCTATTTGCTAAATACTGTACATAATCATATCAATATCAAAACTGAATTTGTCTTCAGC
Source organism: Verasper variegatus (assembly GCA_026259375.1). Lineage (NCBI taxonomy): Eukaryota > Metazoa > Chordata > Actinopteri > Pleuronectiformes > Pleuronectidae > Verasper > Verasper variegatus. The sequence continues at coordinate 8,638,990 of CM048046.1, read as the reverse complement.
CTTTAACCAAGCTGCAGATTAAAGTTTAACCAAGTTGGAGATTAAAGTTCAATGTCTTTATCAAAGGTGATTGCATTACTATATCCACAAAAGATTGTACATGTTGTTAAAGGGGGTGAGATTCCCTGAGCACCCATGTCATCAAGAAAACATACATCTCTCCATGGAAAAACTCATTTAATCACAGTGCATGGTAAATGCTGAAGTTCACTGATTCCAGTAATGCATGCATTTACCAATACCTTTGCAGTTACAATGGCCAACGATACACTATATGTATCATACTGGATTTACAAGGAAATCTTAAAAAAATATGCACATTATATCGAGAAATGTCCAGTTGATTCATAGACCAAAAAAAAAAGTTAAACGTTGAAGGTAACTGAAAGAAACTTGATTCTCTGGGTTTACCAGCACTGAATATTATGTTGTTTTGCTTGATTTATTTCTTACTGTAAGCAAATCATAAAACCAATCAGTATTACTTCCTTGTAAGACACCAGCAGTAATTTGAATGGCCCAGTTTACAAGGGGAAGTTAAAGGTTAATTTGAAGAGATGTCAATGGGCGCACTGTTTTCTGTAAGGGTGTGTGCTCCACCTGATCTAATCTAAGTTCAGTTTAGCTTTGGATAGTTAAGCTTCTATATTTCCTTTGTCTAATAAGAACTGCTCTTTTATTTACATTGCCAGTTGCACATTTGCAATTTTGAGACATGGGTAAAATCAGGAGAATTGGCTTCAGGGTTTACCCACAGTTTGCCTTTCACACATGCACAGCACAGCGAGAGGTTCTCTGCATTGTTCAGGCGAGAGGTGGAGAAGCTGGGTTCAGCAGACAGAGGCAGAAAGTGACGTATTAACGCCACTGCAGAGACCACGTGGTTTTCTTTACAACACAGACACCGGTTCTTATCACCGTAAACTCTCTAGACATCTTCGTCTGTGTCTTCTGTGTGTGCCACTGCCTTTTCACCTGGAGATTTGATGTCCTTTATACTAAGAGGCCAGGGGGATAAAGTTTGCAGAAGGTGTGGAATAAAGAGGTTTTTGCAAAGCAACAGGAGAACATTGAATGTGTCCCATACAACAAGGCTGCTGTAATGCATTATTTCTGTTTGTGTGAAGTCATGATGTGAAGGGTGGGTTCTTCTTGTTTTGGGCTGTGGTTCAATAAGGTGTGTGTCTGTGTGTTTGTATTCTAAAGAAGCTCATCAATGATTCATCCCTCCTCAATGACCCGCTATGTCCCACTAACTCACACACGCACAAGTGCACACATACACACATTATTCAGAGGATTCCCACTCACATGATGACACCATGGTCAGGCGCCACTCCGTCTCTGGCAGTCTCCAGCAGAGATGGACCTTACAGTACCTCAACATGCCGGCTTGATATCATTATTCCTGGAAGCTGAGTGTGCAAATGGACCCCTCCATCTAATCCACCCACGGGAGAGATAAATCACATTATTTCTGTTTTTAAATTCAACAAATGTCCTCATTTATGTCAGTCTCCTAAACAGTTAACATTCTTTTAATATCAGAAAAACTGACGTTGCATCATTGTCTTAGATCAACATCTTGGATTTGTTGAAAGAACCCATTTGCCATCAGATTCCCAGAATATTATATTTTTTCAACAACCGCATCCCGATTTCCAGTAAGCGGGAATGTCAATCTGCGATGAGGTATTTCAGTATACTTATGCACAGACACAAGTACTGGCTGACGCCCGAGACCCCCTTTGAATTTGCACAGTTGCTGCTAGCACTTGACTTGGTAATCCATTTCTGAACACTTCAGCTGTCTTCTTGTTATTTTCAGCTGTCTATAAAGTTTGAGGAGAACCACTACTGGCCAACTTTGTGAAAACTATAAATTTGCCTGTTAGATTTATTTCAGTGCTAACCAACACAACAGAGCTGAATTAATTTGAGAATGTTTTGACAGGTGAATAGAAACCTCACAATAACACATTAAAATTCTCTTTAGTGACAAATTTCCTGGATTATCCAGATTACTTTCTTTGTTTTGTTCTGATCAGCTATTACACCTCTAATCTATAGATCATAATATTTACCAGTAATTGTTGGAGCAGAAGTCCTGCAATTGACACTGCACAGAACGACATGAGGCAGAGTCTGAAGCAAGACAGACAGCCACGTAGGGAGTCAATCTCTAAATATAATAATCATTAAATAGTGGCCCAAGCCCATTAAACATAGCAGTAAGCAGGGGGGTGTGAGGAGCGGCCAGGTCCAGAGCGCAAAACTGTTTACACTACAAATGCGGTTGAGTTACACCATGTACAGTAAAAAGGGCCCGACTGCCAGTAACTCTAGTCACTTACCAACAAAAGCATCATTTCCTGAAAGCTCCTCCCCTCCTCCCTCCCTCTTCTCCCCACCTCTCCCCTCCCCTCCTCTCCTCTCCCCTCCCCTGCGCTCTCACTCACTCCCCAACCACCTTTTCTGTGCTCTGAGGAACTAGTCCTCAAACACTATGACTAAGCCCGCTTTGCAAACGCCCGACTGTCCTACAGAAGCAGGAAGCATGTTTTAGACTTGCCCGTGTCTCTGCTTTGTGACAGCAACAGAGTTGGGTCTGATGTGTGTAAGCTCATTGCCCAGAGAGCGTTTACCTGCGGCAGAGAGGCAGATGTGTGTTTTGAACCACAGAGGAACTGTGAAAGGGCTAGAGAGGCTCCACTGTTGGGCTGGAGTGTATCAGCTGTAGGGTGAATGCCAACACTTTGACCAACATATGGAAGAGGCTCTTGCATTCAGGGATTCAAGGTGAAGCAGGAGAGTATTTGTGTGTGTGTGTGTGTGTGTGTTTTACCCCCCCCACACACACTGCAGCGTTTGGACCCATGTCTCTCATGCAGTTCTGGACTAAATTGTATTCACAGCTGGGACGACCACTTCCCAAGGTACGGGTATCAATTGCTTCTTTTAGTCAAGTATTACGCTGCTGTTTTTTATGGCTTGTTGTTATTTTGTTGAAAAATAAGAGAGAGCTGTGTTTTTGTCTTTATTGAGGGAGCTCTAGACAAGGCTAGTCAGTAATTATTTTCCACTTATAGCTTGACTGGGATTTTAGTTTCAACATTTTTTACTGAATATTTTATTTACTCTTTATTTTTTGTCTGAAGCTTGGCCTGCATTGGAATTGATGTTATTTAAATCCGGTTTATGGAAAAGGTAATGGCAGTGATTTAATTTTTTTTCAAATAAGATGTGTAAGATCAAGTGTCCTTGCTTGATACATGGTGATGACATTCATCCATCTTGTGCTAACTTAAAGAGAAAAGTTAACAATAGACCAAGGTGACATAGAATTTGGAGTCACTATCAAACATATGCCTGTTAGCCACTCAGCTTGTGACTTTCTAAATTTTCTTGCCACTGTGTCAGCCAATAACCTGGTGCACTATTGAGGCTCTTCGCAGCCAGGAACTATGACAAATGATTGTCTGCCTCATTCCTCGCTGTCTTCCAGTAAGTGCTAGAACCTGATATCTTGTTTTGCTAAATAGTGCTCTTGTCTGTTTTCTGGTGTGCTATTGTAAACACCCATTGTTGTATTGCACTGTGACTAGACCTGCAGAATTTGAAAGTGTATCATTCAACAGACTACATAGTATTGGTAGAATTGTAACTTATCATCATCGTGATGACTTTATTAGTGTGAGACTTGCTGAGCCTATTTCCTCTGAAAGAGCTGATTAAGCTGATAAGCTAATCTCAACATTTGTCAGTATTTTTTTCACCTCATAAATATGAGAGTTCCCACAATCACTGGTTCCAATTTAAACAATATATTTATAATAGAACATAAATGTAAACAGCAGATTAAAGATGAAGTAAAAGTTTCTCACTGCCATTGAAATATACTGCTCGACATTAGCCCAGACTACAAATGATCCTGTAGTCCTGGCCCATTCGCTTCTGTGTATTTCTCTCTGGCTGACTGGGGTGTCTCTGTCCACAACATCTGTATTCAGTATGCAAACATATCATTATCATTGTGTGCCCAACATCTTATAACACAAAATGTGATCCACAGACAGTCCTGGAGGATAGGTTCACAATTGTCCAAATGTGACTTAAAGAAATAAACAGACTAAACTATTCAAGAGATTTTCTTGCTGTGACTAGAGAACCATTTATAATGTATTCGCAGATGGACAGAATACACAGTTGTCCCTCCATGCAAAAAAAAATGAAAGATTATCTGAAGCGGTTAGACAGATAATGTGGCTTTCTTGCGCAGATAGTCTTGTTAATGTGAAATGCTTATACAAATACTTATTTGAAGCATTGCGAACCTCTTCTTTAAGGTCGACTGTGCTGCAGGGCTGTCTCAGTGGGCACATTTTGTTAGTTTCCTGGTATTACATTAAACCTCAACCATGACCTAGGCGTGCTACTTACGGGAAGTGAATAAACAATGATGGCGAGGATGAGTGAGTGCAAAGGGGGATGATGATGAGTGGTGGAGTGGAAGGAGAAGAGAGGTTACTTATGCTACAAAGGATGGAAGGTGGAAAAACGTCCTTGCATATCTTCACAAAGTAAACCTATCTCAAGAGTGTTGCTTTAAATGTATTGTGTCAGTGCCAACATTAATTGTAGCTGTGGAATAACTCCAGGGTGCTGTGAGGTAAAAACACAACCAAACAGAGTGATGTTCTAAGTAATTATTGTTGGCCTTGAAAAACAGTTCATGCTGCCAAGATGTAGGATACATGCAGTAAATCTGTCCGCTCTGACAGTTTACAGTAGGCAGGACAGGCTTTGCAGCAGAATGAAGATGACACAGTGTCAGTGTGTGTTACATTAGACTGTATATAAAGGTGTTATAGATCATCTGGTTTTCATGTTAGCTCATATATGTCAGTGGTCACTTGTAGAGATGACAAAATGGAGCAATTCTACTTTTCTTGTAAATTGTTTGCATTGTACCATATTAATTAGTGTTTCGATAGATTGTAGTGCAATGTACTTTTCATTCAAGGCTGTATACACTTTATCACAAGGAACACCTTGAAAACCAGTCTTCAAAGTTATCATAAATTAAACACATTAGTGGTACATTCTCAAATAAAACAAAGACAAAGAGACAAATACAATTACTTATGAGAAGCTTTGTGTATCTCAGGGTTGTATTAGATTATTGGTGGCCGAGCAGCTCTGTGTTTAGTAGCGTCTGTGTTCGACTCAGCCGACCAGCTGGAGCCTTTCTGTTGCGCGTTTGCACATTCTCATTGTGTCTGCATGCGGGTGTCTGGAGCTCTCTGGTTTCTTCCCCAAGTCCAAACACATGCAGGTTGCATCGCTCTAAAATGTGCCTGTAGGTTTGAATGCATAAGTCTAATTAAGTGTTTGCCCTGTAATATACAAGCAACCTAGAATATACACCATGTCTTGCTCAATGTTTGCATGTAAACCATTTAAATATGCATATTTTAGTCACAGTTGAGAGGTTGCTCTTTTGTCCGATTTTTCACTCTGGGGAAAAAAGCTGAAATGATGTGCCGTCATTTGAGGGTTTAACTCTTATCACGGTCATCTATAAAGACAGACATAGTTCTCAATATTGTTTTGTTAAGAACAAAGCAAGACATCTGAAGAGCACATCAATTACTGTTTTGTTGTTCTTCTCCAGCATAACTGCTTGCTTAAAATGGTGCAAAAAAGGTTGTATCATGATAATGGTGACCAAAATGATCATGATTATCAATATTGTCTCAGGATTGTTAAAATGTGTTGTCAAATTTGTAAATTACTGATACACAAAATATAGCAATTTCTAGAAGTTTTATACTGACAAAATACATATGATCAATAAAAATGATAATAGTATTTTCATTATTCATGGAGTGCAGACATTGACCCCAAATGTCAGACAGGGCAAAAATATCAGTGTTTGTTAAACACATGTTGGGGACAGTGGTCGTTAGCATTTGTTAGCTATTACCAGAGATTACGAACAGTTCTCCTGGTGTTACAGCCCCCGCCTGCCTGCTGCTCCTTCTGCCATGTTTTTACAACACGCAACAAATGTGCGCTTGCTTGCTGCGCTTGCTGCACCTGCATCTTGGAGACTTGCTGACTTTGGTTAATGCTGGACAGTATCTTGTTTGATGCTGGACAGAATCAACCATTTCATCGTGGTAATTATGGTTATTAAAAATAATACAGTACAAATAACCGTGGAGAATTTTACCACGGTATACCGTGGATTTTGGTTGATAATATTTTTTTAAGGTTCTGCCGACTTTAGGTCGTTCACAGAATAATAACAATAAAAGCCAGCATTCAGCCTTCATTAGGTGAAAGTGAAACTTATCGTTATAGTCGAAGTGTCCGCTTAGCCAATAGTTGTAAAAGAGTTAATTCCTGCATCAGTTACCAGGCTTGGCTAAGAACCAAGTCAACAACTTATGGGCAACAAGCCCACCATCCTGACCCACAGCATGATAGAGGTGTGTGAAAGTGTGGTTGTGTGTCATGACAAGAGAAGCCAAAATTGTTTCGGATAATGAGAAGATGTGAATATAGACTTGAGATGTTTCTACAAACACATAATGCAATTGAAAATGGGATATGATCATATATTCCCTAATGACAGACACAGAACTTTTACCTTGAATTTCATTTTAGATTATACTTAGTGATTTTTTTTTTTGTTCTCTAAATATATAATATTAACTGTGGGGCTACTGCCATATTCTTAAACTTATGGCCCAGTTGCATCGTTTCATTCATAAATTCAGTAACATTTTCAGTTATCCTCTAGACTTTGTTGCTGACTGTTTTAAATTACAGCGTTCTCACCCCTGTAGCAAGTATTGTGCAGTAGGCTGTGTTGAAATCTCTGCATAATAAGACGTCATCTTGCGTCAGCACTCTCCATCACATCCGCTTTTCTAAACAACATGGATGCAGGCTCACACATGCAATTTGTTTCCCACACATAAACACAAGTAAACAAACACACAGTTATTGTTAGTGTGAGTCTATTTTCATGTGCTTTATTTTTCTTATGTTCATGTCTAATTATCACAAATACATTTTAGAATAATTGTGTTTTTTGTAAGCATATATTTTCTTTTACTTCACGAAATGCAGGTTTAAACTATTATGACATACCTCTGTTAAGGCCAACTCATCCTCAAGGGCAAGTGACTTCCTCTTGGCACCAAATATACAGTGGACCGAATTTCCCTCATTGCTGTGGTGTCCTTTTTTTGGCCTGTTTTTTTCATCTTTTTTTTTCAACTTGTGTTGCCTGACACATTTAACTGTGCTCATCCTTTTCTGCTGGAGAAAGAATCTGAATTTGTCAGGTAGATTATTTGCTGGCAGCACCATGTGCATGGAAAAGTCTTGTTCCTCTTATTAGCCAAAAGCAGTCAGTTCAATGTAAGCTTCAGGCTATTCCACAAGCATAACTTGCAAGCGTGTTCTTTGAAGCAGCTCCATGTATTCGGCTGCTTGTCGGGACACTTGACATTGGATCTTTTTATTTCCCAGAACATCTGAAAACACTGGAAAATTCCAGTAGCCTTGTAAGCAGCAAGTTCTCCCTGTCTTGTTTTACTCAGACTTGGCACCACAAGGTCTGCCTGTCAGGAGGTGGTTGGAATGGGTATACCTCTTTGATTTGCCTCGAAAAGTTGGGCTGGGATCGGCTATAATCAACTGTCTTTAGGGTAAACAAGAATGAAACAATACTTTTAATTTGACCCAACAGCTATAAAAGGGCAATTGGAATGGAAATTAAAATATTTTTTGTTTCTGTAACAATTGGAAAATTAATTTTAGCTCAGCTTTCAAGCAAGCTCAATCTGCTTCTTAGAAATATTTGCTCCTTGGGAAAAAAAAGACATAAAACGTCAATGTTATTACCATTCAGGGCTTGGCAGCGGTCAAAAATGAACTCTTTGTGGTCAGTGTAACTGTTCTCTACACCCGAGGTATAAAGGTCTGTCTGTGACATGCAGATTGGTATCTGCATGTAAAAGATGGCTTCTGCTGTCCGCAAAACACATAACATTTACGCATCACAACAAATCAATTTACCACTTAAAACAAAAAAGTCTACTCAATAGCAAGTTAATTAAATAGTCTGCAAGAAGGTGAGTGAAGAAGAAAAACTCAGAGTTGTGCTATTAAAGTCACAGCCCAGCAGATAAGTCTGGGATGTTGGACACGCAGACAGCTTGACATAACATAAGTTACAGAGAGCAAGACACCGTTGGTGGCTTTTCAGTGCTTGGCCCCAGACCTACCTCATGAAAACACACACAGGCCATCAATCAGGTTCTGTTGACTGCAACAAGGTCAACAGCTGACCCCTTGCCTGGGGTGGGGGCTGTTTCAGTCAGCTGATTACGGAGTGGGGTGGGTGATTTAATAATTTTCAGTCCCACCGTCCCATCCACAAACACAAACACTGACAGCTTTCAGTGCACCTTCTCGACTCAGTGACAGTTATGTTTGGTTACACTGATATAGCTCTTATGTTATTCCTTGCGATTTCATTAAAAGGCCACCAAACAAATTTCTATTGTTCTAGCAACATATTCAGCGTCAGAATAATGAGAGAGAATTGAAAAGGGCCCAGTTGCTGCTCTGACAAACCACAGCCATTTATATTTTTTTGTAACAAGGCTATTGAATTTTTGTTGACTTCAGTCAACATACAATGCAGTGTAAAATGGTATTCTGAGATTATTTCTTTGTAATTTAAATGTATTGTTTGGTACATAATAGTGTTTGTAATGCGATGCCATCTATGACCTCATTTAACTGTGTGGCAGATGATTTTATCTCCCAATAAGATTTTGAGCAGCAGGTGTCGGGTTAAGATGATTCTCTTAATAATGCAGAATTCATTGAGAAAACAATACTAGGATTAACACACAATGTGTGGCTGAAAGGCCAGAGTGGGGGAGGGGGAAACTAGGGGGATGTAGTTTAAAAGAATGGTGCGAGAATAAACAAGAGTTGACAAATGTACAGGGTGAGGTCATTTGAGGTGTGTGTTTGTGTGTAGATGTGGGTGTGTGGGGCAAGTGGGCGGCCGGCATGACTTCTTTTGTGGCCTTGGAAAAGCAGCCAAGCTGGCAGTGTGTAGGAGGGGGAAGCCCTGGGCCTGGCCTGCCTGTCTGGGGCCTCAGCAGGTTATTGAGTTTAACAGGATGTGGTCTTTAACTATACACAGAAGAACACACCTGAAGTTTGCTTTTTGGTACAGACACACATTTTAGCCTCTAATTTGTAGCAGTAACATGAATTATAGGCAGATAAAAAAGCTTTTTCTAATGTTTGTTCAAGGATTTGTCAGTCTTTGTCTTGTTCAAGTTGATCAGGAAGACACACATCATAACGACAGTTTCTTTCCCTATTATGCGTTACATTAAAGCTAGGGTTGGTAATCCTGACAAAGCTAGAGCAGCAGGCTACACTTCAGGGGGAAAAAAAGCAACCCCCTCCCATCAACCCTCTTGTTAGAGCTATGCCCCCAAAACACATGAACACACACTGTCTGACAACTGAAGCTGACTGTTCTGTGACCCGATGGAGTTAACAGTGACAAGGACTACATCACAGAGGATTTGACCACAATAAAGTGAGGGGGTTCCAAACAAAATTCAGTAATGTTAGAGGCCACGTGTGTAACACTATAGAGCCTTTTAAGGAATAGAGGCCAACAACATAAAAAGGTTCCTATCTGATAAAACCTACTTATATTACAGTCCCATCAAATTAGGACTCTGACAGACAATGAGGAGTCCACAGGCCCTTGGAAATGATTGTTTATAAATGAAAAGATAGGGCTGCAGGACTTCCATGTATGGCAGCACCTGATCTTATCAGCTGCGTCATAACTGTGTCATTTTAATCATTAAATCAGAAACTGATGTTCCTCATTTCTCTTCAGGCAACTGCTGCATGAGTAGCACAGATACATGTTTTTTTTAATTGTCTTGAAAGACTGTGACATGTTTCAGTTCATTCATCACACTACAAATACATCAAGCTGATTGTGGACGGTTTGTGTTTAGAAGTCTATTAATATAGTTCAGATTTTAAAAGCTGTTAAGCACCATCTTCAACCACAAGCATCAAGCAGCAGCTCTGCGTGCGCCATGTTATACGGGCATGTTACAGCCATGTTTTTCACTGCAGTCTTTCTCCATTAATCATCTGTAGGCAGACAACTGTCATCAACCAGGCCCTGAAATACAATTTACTCTTTCTGTGGAAACAAGATGTGGCCTATTGTACGTGTGTATATATGTGCTTTTAGCTATACAGCAAGTCAATTTTAGCAAAAGGTTGTGTCGTGTAATAGATGAGTGATCAGATGGTTGCCGCCGTTTATCAGTGCTTTCATCTTCATTATGAGGTTTAATGCTGGAATCAGCATTTGTAGCAGCGGAAAAAGGAAAGTAGATGAAGAACATGTGAAAATAAAAGAAACGGGGACGGACAAATGACAAGAAATAAAAACATGCACACAGGCTTTCACACGTTATTCTGTGTACATATACACACATAAATACACACATACAGCCAGTGTTTTTTTCCCCACTAGCTAAAACTAGAAATTACAATAAAGATCTCAAGCAGATTGAATTCCCTGAAAACAAATTTCTGAAGAAACACTTGTAAACACAGAAACAAACACATGCACACACATTACACACATATATTCGTATTGTCCAGCAGAGAGAGAGAGAGAGAGAAGGGGGCAAGATTAGTAGTTTTATGGTTTTGGCTGTGGAAGCAGGCAGATTACCATCAGAGTGGTTGGAATTCAGGCCTTATCTCTGCTTGGCAGGGCCCTGTCTAGGGAACGGCAGACGAAACTAGCCATTGGTACACTACGGGCCAGACACGGTCCAAAAAACGGCTCAGTTACGCTCTAATTAACAACTCGATTAGCAGGGTACTGGGGTTGGCCATGTTTTGGTTAGAGTCAACCAAGACACAGCCAAGTTTTCTCAGATTTTGCTGGATCAGGACAGTTGGTTCTCATGGCACTAGCACAGTAGGCTCTCTGAACACAGATTTACATGATGTGGAAAGCATAGAAGTCATATTGTTATGTGGAGCAATAACTCAACTTGTATAATAACTCAACTTTCAGCGCAGATAAGGAAAGCTATTATAACAGCGCATAACTTTAATTCTAACCCAGAAAATTCTGTATTTTCATATCAAATTTGTTTCGGTAGAATTTAATCATTAGAATTATTTTGTATCAATGATCTCTCTGCCTGAAACAAAAGCTTTTGACTGACCCCGCTCACTATGTGTTGGTTATTTCACTCTGCTGTTTTCCATGCTCAAGTGTGTGTGTGTGTGTGTGTGTGTGTGTGTGTGTGTGTGTGTGTGTGTGTGTGTGTGTGTGTGTGCGTGTGTGTGTGCGTGTGCGTGTGCGTGTGCGCGTGCGTGTGCGCGTGCGTGTGCGCGCGTGAGCGAGCAAGCTTATCTGTGTTTTTCCACAATTTGGTATCTGTGGAATGATGCCTCTGGTGACCTTGTTGTTTGTTCATCTTTCCACTGTCAGAACAGCCAAGAAAGGAGGGAGTACAGAAGACACAGCTGACAGGTTAAACAAACAAAAAAGGGACGGTGGTGACAGGTTGTGTGTTTGGGAGTGATAGTAGAATTTTACAGAGACCTTACACATCTACGTCCTCCCCCCTTTCACCCAGGAAAAGGCAGTTGTTCCACTCAGCTGTCTGCAGGGCTAGAACAACTTTGGAGAGGCTGCTTCCAGAGCTCATGCCTGATCTTGCCCCCAGGAAGCACAGAGACACACAAACACGCACAGGGAGAAAAGGAGAGAGAGATAGGTAGGGCGAGTGAGTTGAAGAGAGAAATACGGATAGGCTGCGTGCTGTACCCTTGGAAAAGCTCAACACACAAACATTGACATGTTATGATCAGTGAGTTGTTTCTCTTAACGTCAGAGGGAAAAAATATACACATGTATCTCTGAACACACACAGGACTGAGTCTGTGTCTGCCTGCCTGCTGTTTACCACCCTCACCATTCCCACATGATGTAGTCACGTTAACACTAAGAGTTGTGCGTCTTGTCTTCCAATGCCTGTGAGATATATTGTCAGGTGAACTGTGAGTAATGGTTAACAGGCAGCTAAGACAGGAGTCTCAGTGTTAATCAGCAGCAGTCCGTTGTTGAGATTGAGTCAGCATCACAACTGATCATTTACCCTTTTTATTGGACAGTTTTTTTACTTTCGGTTTTCAGAGCTCCATTGTACTTCCTCTAACTGTCGTCTTTAGTCATAACACCATATTGTGCTGCAAGCCCACTCATTACCTCTTGTGGCTGAATGCTATATTTCACCTGAAAAAGTGTAGCTTTGCATGCACTGTAAGAAAAAGATGTCAGCATGTTTAAATACATGACAGATGCAGAGATGTTTAACTGTATAAAACTGTATAAATACAGTTTTTTTTACATTGTTAGGGCCCAAGCACCGACAGTTCAAAAGCACTATTGCTTTTCATTTGATTATTCAGGGAAATTAATCAAACTTTGTCAGAAGGGTCTCAAGACATTGATGATTAAGTCTTATGGAAAAAGTGAGTTTTTGTCAAACACCGTATTCGTGGCGTGGTGTCAAATTTCAACATTTCGCCGTGACACACGAAATTGCTGTGACTTCAGTGTACACTGTTCAATCTCCCTCACACTATATGTGTGTGACAAAAGACCCCCACCAGAAGACATTCATATGGTTTTAAGGAATGGGCAGCCCTAGCACCACGAATGACCAACATGTACAAAAATCGAGTTGAGGTGGTTACTCTGAATATGTTAACCCTTTGATGCACAAGCTATGCAAACCCCTTTTATTGAACATGGGTCAAAAATGACCCGTACACCTTTCCTGTGTTATTTCATGCATGGCTGAGTGTTTCTTTGCTATATTCTCCTATAGTTTATTCTTCATTCTTCGTTTAGGAGATGGCTTCTTTGATGACTCAGAAGATGAGTTGTCTAGGTCGTCAAAGGAGCCTTCTTTCTGATGATCATGGAGCATTTTTCGTTTAGGAGCGCTAGATTCCAAGACAAACCCACAACTTCAGCTTGATCCTCAAGAACATAGTCTAGGTCCTCAGACTCAGAATCAAGACCAAGAATCGCATTCTCATTTTCCTCATCCTGTTTTTCAACTGTAAGTCTGAAATAGACACTGAGCCGGGTCCTTTTTGACCCATGTTGTGTATCAAAGGGTTAAGCTGAAAGAATAACACTTGTTTGTGACTTACTATTTAACTCTACCCAGGCTTTATATAAAAGAACACCTCAAATATTCATTAAGCAAATAATTCCTTGTTGTCAGTTCACATTAATGTCACTTTTTCTTAGCTTTTCTTGATATTTTGTTTGGACAGAGCAAAGCTAGCCCTTCCCCCCTGTCTCCCTGTCTCTGGTATTAAGTTAAAGTAACCAGTGACCTGTTGTGGTGTCATATTGACCCAACAGATATGAGAGTGGTATCACTCTTTTTATCTAGCTCTCAGAGAAAATGAAATTAAGACTATTTGCAACAATGTTAAACTCCTTTTCCGGAGTTCATGTCTCAAAACAGCTTTAGTTTTGCACAAAGACAAAGGAAAGTATTTACTTGCCCTTCTCATGTCATTCCATCAAATGTGGAAGTATCCCTTTAAAGGGAAGTAAACAGTGACAAGAATTGCTGAATGAACGAAGTGAATAGCAGGGGGAATAGTTTAATTTACATAGAGGCATTAACCGGAACATGGGAGTGTGGAAATCTCCACACATGGCCCACAGATTTAAAATATACATGCATACAGTCACGCAGCCAACCAATAAAATGAAGAGCTACCTGCTTTCAGATACAGAAACAGTTTCTATCCTGCACGGCTTGTCACGTTCTCCCATTTTCCCTTCTGCCCATCATTCAAGTCCTATCTCCCCACATCCATGTTTATAAGTCCCATGGGGCCCAGGGGTGCCAGTGAGAGGCTTGTTAAAGAATATGACATGCTAATGGTTCAGAAAGGATATGAATAGAGAGGCGGCTGGAAGGCAGCCATGCCATGAAATCACACACACACACACACACACACACACACACACACACACACACACACACACACACACACACACACACACACACACACACACACACACACACACAAGCACTCTCATTATGCTTGCTTTCCATTTAACATGCTCACCCTCACACATCTGTGTATGATTAGATTTGTTTAGGCTACTGGTGTTACTGCCAAAAGAGTGCAGTACTGGCTGGAATCCAGAATGAATGTGCCACCATTATGGTCTGGTTCACTATATATATATATATATATATATATATATATATATATATATATATACTATATATATAGTGTGTGTGTGTGCGTGGAGCATGTGTTTGGTTTTGATTGAGGAATCTATGTGTTCCTTTCACAATATTAAACTCTGTTTAAGTGGAGGAAAATCAATACGACTCTCCCCTCTGCATTTTGTCATGTTTCTGAGGCCGAAGTATTTAACACCTCCTCTCTTTCCTCTGCCTTCAGGACCTGTCCTGCATTGATGACCTCTCCACAAACTCTTTGTTCTCCTCACCGGCCGACTCGCTGTCAGGAGTATGCCGATGCCCAGTCCTTCATCAGCACAGATAACCTGGACACGGTGCCCACCCTCTGGGACGTCAGCACTAGTACCACCACCACACCAGCACAAAGCCAGCTAGAGGTCAGCAGCAAACACGCGTCATTATCACAAACACTCATGAACATGCCAAAACCTCAACGTATGACTATTCTGTAGTTTTCTTCTTGCTGAAAATGAATGCTGATCTTGCACATTGCAATAGGTTTCACACTCACTTGGGATATTCACTTTGAAGCTGTGTTTATGTAGACAAACATAATCAACACTACAGCTGTTGTTTTGACCAAGGCTTGAGTGCAATCTACTCTCAACACGATTTGTTTTCTTTTATGAATATTTCATTTGATAGCATGCAGAGCAGGACAGACATGTGGCACCAGGGTTGAACCAGGGATTTTCCAGGGTTGACACCCATTTTATTGTGTGAATGACTTATGTTGACCGGCCATCTCCTAGGGAATTAAAGTTTTATCAAATAGCTCAAATGGTTGAAAACAAATAAAATATGTTCCTGTGTGTACAATGTTTCAAATTTAACACAAATGAAGATAGATGCACTGTGAACATTAAAAGAGTTTGTAGCCAATGTCTTCACACACACTTTACCAAAAAATGTTACCTTGCAAATGCAAATACATTTCAATTATTCATTATTCTCATAACATACTCAAAATGAAATGAACTGTTTTGACATTGCTGCCAGAGAACATCAGGCCTCTATTGTACCAGTTGTTTTGTACACCGTTGTCACAGTGGAGCACAAAGAGTCAAAATTACTGAGACATGCACAAGACGCTCTAAATAATGAATATGATTATTCTTTTATGGAGCATCCCTTCAAAGACTCTCGCGGAACTGTACTAAATCACAGTTTCCACGCTGGTTATCTGAAGAGAGCTACTTCATTCTCAGCTGTTGTTCTTCCATCGCTGCTCACGTTGCCCTACAGGCGTCTTTGAATCAGAAGGGTCAGAGGATATATTTTTGATATAAATCAGAGAACATTTATTTCTCCTAACCTCTGAAAGCCTTTTATGTTTTCCTTTTCATTGTGCCCTCATTTCATCCATTATGTTTCCCAGACGCACACAGCTTTATCTGCCTTTTGTTGTTGTTGTTGCCTGCTTTTCATCGCCAGAGAACAAATTGCATTTTGTTGAGTGCTGCTCTATCAGACATCCCTGAAGTTCCCACATGCTCTCATGCTCATACAGAGAAACACATGCACATACACAATGATTACTCATGTTTTTTGTTTTTATTTTTTGTGCATTTGGCATGGTGTTTATTTGAGTTTGTATTTCTTCGTTTTATGTTCTTTTGACAGCAGAATGGCAGCAGCAGGTTTCATGGCTTGGCCAGTTTGGATGATATAACTGCTATTATCAGCACCCCACCTTTAGGAGGATTCCAGGTAGCCACGTCAACCTCTCTGATCTTATGTTCAAATTAAACCAAGCTCTTTGACTAGATGAGCCTGCAGTTCTCAGTAATGCAGAGATATGTATCTTGCGTCATATGTTGAAACTGCAGTTATGTGCTTGCAATACAAGTTAGGCTTCAGACTGTTTTACATAGAAACATAACATGCCACTAATCTAAGAGTGAGGATCACTTATTGACAGATCAATGCATGAAGGAAGTGATGAGTGAAACTCGGGCTGGGCAATAAACCAATATCAATAATCTTTTCATCAATAGCAATATAACAAAATTCCAATATATATATTGATATATTCCTTATGCATTGTGTAAGTACAGTGAGTACAGTTTAATGTTTTACTGTCTATTAAGTGTTTGTCATTCTCTGCTCATAAACATAGATTTTTCAAACCACAACTTATACTCAGGAGAAAAAATCTGTTTTCAAATCTAAAAGAAATAATGATATGTACCTTTTTATCTTGATATCATATTTGGTTGTATCACTCAGCCTTAAGTGAAACTGTAATGTTGTGCCTTCTTTGACGAGTCTCCATTAACACAAATGATGAAAGCATTGCTGTAAGTTGCATATTTTGGGCACTCATTGCACAAGGATTAAACAAGAAAATATACTGCAACAAGAATAGAAACGTTGTAGTATTGACTTCTCTGTCAAAATGGAGATTTCCAGTTTCTCAGATAACATTCTCCTGAACATGTAAAGTACTTTTCTCAGCACATTTTCATTCTGCTGCATTACTTGGTTAATGCGCCTTCTCAATTAATTTGTCGTTTCAATCTTTCATCTGCTAATATTCCTTGATAAGGAATTCTTCATGTGCTCTGCTAACATCTTACTAACTGCTCACCCACTTCTTACTTTCAGCTACAGTCTCTTTCTAAAACCATCTTCACCTAAGCTGAAAACCAAAACTCCCACAAGCAGCTATTGTTGAATTACACTCATAAAAAACGTTTTTTCCAGGCTAAGAGAACTCAGACTCCACCAGAGGAGGAAGAGGATGCTGAGGAAGAGGAGACAGAGGAACTGGGACATGTAGACACATATGCTGAGTACAGACCTTCGAAATGTAGGTCGCTAGACTGAATGTCAACATCCACATCGACTTTCTACATTTTTTCTTTTGTAATATGACATTCATTTACATGTCTGTATTTTTTCTCCTCTCTTCAGCCACCATAGGAATCTCTCATCCTGACATAGTGGTGGAGACCAACACACTATCCAGTGTCCCTCCTCCTGACATCACATACACTCTCTCTATCCCAGAGTCGACAATTAACTGCGGCTTTCTGTCCGCTCTGCAGCTAGAGGCCATCATCTATGCCTGCCAGGTAAACGCACAATGTGCACTTATATTTCATGCTGATTCTGTGAATGAGTCATGCTTTGGTAATATAGGTGCCTTTTGTTCATGTATTTGCTCTTCTCGTGCCCCCAGCAACACGAGGTGATCCTTCAGAACAACCAGAGAGCAGGCTTCCTGATCGGAGATGGGGCAGGGGTCGGAAAGGGTCGCACTGTGGCAGGAATCATCCTGGAGAATTACCTTAAGGGAAGAAAGAAAGCACTGTGGTAAGAGAGATCTACTTATCTGGTTGACCTCATCCAGAAGATATAAGATAAACCTGAAAGCTAAATAACAGCTGTAGTCTCATTTGTTTAGGATTGTGCTTTGCGTGCAGTTGTATGCCAGGTTATACCGAGCATGTTTGCACAGTAACCGAATTAATGACTTTCCTGTTCCTGCCCTCAGGTTCAGCATATCCAATGATCTGAAATTTGATGCAGAGAGAGATCTCAAAGACATAGATGCACCAATGATTCCTGTGCATGCCTTAAACAAGGTGAGTCCAGGTGGATTTAGTTTGACAACCTGTGAACATAATTTTTTTACTCTGCGACAGCTTAAGTCATATAAGTGCATGAGAAGAGAAGATGAAACAAAGGCAAGCCATTTTCTCCAGTGTAAAATGTTTGATTTATTTTTCCAGATAAAGTATGGAGACACAGCTACCTCAGAAGGAGTCCTGTTTGCAACTTACTCTGCCCTGATAGGAGAGAGCCAAGCAGGAGGGCAGCGGCGGACGAGAATTAAACAGATCCTGGACTGGTGCAAGCCAGACTTTGATGGAGTTGTATCCTTTCATTTTAGTTGCCATCACATGCTTCATCTGTCTGGAGACTGTCCGCACATCTGGGTCCGGACTATCTTCAGATATGAACACGTTCACAGCAACACAGAAATCTCAGTGTTCAGGTTTCGGGGTAGCGCAGCATGCAGGAGGCTGGACGTAATGTTTTTAGTTCTGCTGCGGAGATGTCTTCTACATGATAGCTCCTCTTCTCCATCCAGAGATATTTGTATTCTTTTCACTTTTTTCTTTTTGCATCTGCCGCGTTTTGTGAATCATCTGGGTAATCTCCTGCTGTTTTCTCACATTGGCTCATTCAGATGAATAGTTTTTGTTAGGGGGCTGGCAGGAGAGACTCGTGAGAATGTTTGGAGCAACTAACTCGGACATTTGAGTACTTTGCTTTCATTTGAACCCACTTACATCCAACAGTGGTTTTAGGTATTGCACCACACTGTTGTTTGTCCTTAACCTTTCACCATTACAGATTATTTTTGATGAATGCCACAAAGCCAAGAATGCCACATCCACAAAGATGGGCAAGGCAGTGCTTGACCTGCAAAACAAGCTGCCACGGGCCAGAGTGGTGTATGCCAGTGCCACAGGTAGGCTGACAAACACATAAAACAAACTTTTTACACAGTTGAACATTTTAAAATATTAATTTTGGTCATCTCCGCCACAGGTGCCTCTGAGCCAAAGAACATGATCTATATGAGCCGCCTGGGAATCTGGGGTGAGGGCACGCCCTTCAGAGCATTCGATGACTTCCTGCACACCATCGAGAAGAGGTCAGTAGCATTAGGTGCTACGTTTTCATTTCAATCATGAGAATACATGTGTTCATACCACTGCGCTTACTGGGAATCAGTCTGCAGGTATGGCTGCTTAACCTGTGATTGAATTATGTTAAATAATGTATATTCTGTTTGTATACAGAGGTGTCGGGGCCATGGAGATTGTTGCCATGGACATGAAAGTGAGCGGTATGTACATTGCCAGGCAGCTGAGCTTCTCAGGGGTATCTTTCCGCGTTGAAGAGATCAGACTGGACAGTGACTTCAAACTGGTTTATAACAAAGCTGCCAAACTGGTGAGCATCAAGTCTCTTTTTAATATGTGTGAGGTAAAACACATGTTATGTTAAACTAAACATGAACATGGAATCTGTTTCCAGTGGGCAGAGGCATTGCAAGTTTTCTTGCGTGCAGCGGATGAGCTGGGCCTGGTTAGCAGGAAGTCTCTGTGGGGGCAGTTCTGGTCGTCTCACCAACGCTTCTTCAAATACCTTTGCATCGCTGCCAAGGTCCGCTGCCTGGTGGAGCTGGCCCAAAAGGAGCTGCTGGCCGGAAAGGTCAGTGCAACACACTCTGTAACACTGAGTCATACAGTGTTTGTGTATAATCTTGAGAAAGATTTTTTTTTACAGATGTTGCATAAGTGGAGAATGACTACAAGCATAGGAAATATTTAGTGTTATATAGGGTTGTCAATACTTTACTATGTCCATAGTAACAACAGGGTTTTGATTGTTATTTATTTAATCTTTTCTACACCCTGGCATGGGTTCCAAAGGATTTGGGAACTTTCGTATGTCGATGTTGTGAAATGCGACAAAAACTCTAACTTCATTAAGATGAAATACATGTCTACATAATGTGACAAAGGCCCTAATACTCCAAATGTCTTAGTTTGATTATTTCTGATTCCGAGTTTGACTTTATTTGGGGTAAGATAATCAGAAAATGCTGTTTACAAAGCAGTGTCTTTATCAGACTATTGGCTTTATCAGTATTACATTTTCTTCCACCACAGTGCATCGTTGTTGGCCTTCAGTCGACCGGAGAGTCTCGCACCAGAGAAGTCCTGGATGAGAATGATGGACAGCTGGACAGATTTGTCTCTGCAGCAGAGTGAGTACAATATGAAAGGAGTTGTCTGTTTGTTTCTATGTTGATACATGAATTCAAAAGGTCATTCCCTAAAAATGACAGCAGTAACGTTTTGCAGAAAACAGGAAAGTGCAGCAGTTTCCCATCGATACGTTCTGACACTTTTGACCCTGTTTTGAGGAGTTATTATTGTCTGTTTGCTAAAAGCCATGTCAGTCATGTCCGATTCTGTTGCTTCATTACTATTCCAAAGGATTTCCCAAGCCTAAGATCCTCACCACGTACATTCTATCAATGATAAGTATTCAAGTCATGCGGTTTCAGTCCACACCATTTATCCTCAATGAAGCCAGGCATTATTAGCAGCTATTATCAAATGTCTTATCCAAGAAAAGGGGAGAGGTGCTGTGTGCTCTGAACTTGTTTGACACCAAGCCTCTCACAGCAGACATGCCTCAGTGTCTGAGTAGAATAGATCTCATATGCACATACACACACATTGTGTTCATCTGCCTGTCAGCACCTGACACTAATTATGATAACGTATCAGGAATGTACAGAGTCTAACTGCCACAACTGCCTTGGGTCGTCCTGATCACTTTCCAGACAAAATAAGTTTCTTACTGCTCTTCTCGTCTTTCTTTTTGCTTTAGGGGAGTATTCCAGTCTCTGGTATCAAAACATTTCCCTTCAGAGAAACAGAGGAGAGAGAAGGCACCAGGCAATAAGAGAAAACGTAAGTGAATAGAAGGTCTTTGTCACCATAGCTGATTTTAGTCCATGCACTGGAGTCCGCAGATCCTCTGCACTTTTTCTGGAGGAGGTGCATGTCTGAACGCAAATGCCTGAGTGAGACGCTTCGCAGTTTCTACGGACTTTATCCTCCTGTCCTGCTAGTATAAAGTCTGTAGAAATCCAGGAGAAATTAAGCTGGGTTCACCGCGATCCAGTGGGGGGCACCGACGAATATGTCAAGAGAGTTTGTGGTAATAAGAGCTGTCGACAGTGTCGGGATGCTGTAAACAGAATCACGTGATCTAAACACCAGAGGTAATGCGTCACTTCCTGACTCTGTCCGCTGCACCCGGCTGCTCCAACTCTCGCCCTAAAACTGAGGATTTGATGCTGTTGTGAACGCGTTAGTGCAGAGAACCTCCTGCTGTGTTGTTCATGTGTGAAAGGCAACCTCTGGGTAAACTCCAGACATTTGCCATAAAGTAAACATTTAACAGTTAACAAAGCGTTGATTACACATATATATTTGTGTTTATCTGGTTGTTTGTGGCATATTTACCACTTTTCTTGACACTCCTCTTCTACATATATTTCTATACCTGTAACAAAAGAGATTGCAAATGTTTTGTTGTTTCATTTCTAACTTTAATGTCATGTACAATCAGGGAAGCCTAGGGGGCGCCACCACAAGGTACCCAAGCACACGGTGGACAGTGGCGGGGTGATCAACATCACTGATGACAGTAGTAGTGACTCCGACGGCATGGACACAGACTCCAACTCCTCACCCGACTCCCTGCTGGACAACGATGATGTGATCTTTGTGAACCACACTAGCTGCCAGACAGGTAGGGAGCTGCTCGTTTTGATCTTTGGTTTGTGTTGTCGGGAGGATTAATGTGTGAGAGGATCAAGTCAAAGGCCCTGTGCTGCTGTTAAATATGTAAGACTGTAGAACAACCTTCCACTCATTAGCTGATACATTAAAAACAATGATCAAACTTTATTCAAGGTAACAGGACATTTCATTTTGGTTGCCTTTAAATCACATGTTATATGTTTAAGCTTCTGTTATTTTAATGACTCTCAACTGTTTGAGTTAGATAGTAAATGTCCACTTTGCATTGTGTTCACAGCGAGGATAGAGGAGATGAAGCAGGGCCTCCTCAACAAAATATCCCAGCTGGGAAAAGAACTACCTCTCAACACCTTGGATGAGCTCATAGATAAGTTTGGCGGACCAGATAAAGTCTCAGAGGTACCAGCCTTACGCTCAATGAGAAACTCTCAAGCTGTTTTTTCCTGAAGGCATGCAAACAAAGTATTGTTTTGTGTGCAGATGACCGGTCGCAAGGGTCGCGTGGTTCGGCGTCCTGATGGCAGCGTCCGTTATGAGTCACGGGCTGAGCAGGGTCTCACCATCGACCACATCAACTTAAAGGAAAAAGACCGCTTCATGAGTGGAGAAAAGGTCGGTGCATCAATAAATCTCTCATTTAAAAACCTCTTCAAGTAATGTGCTGCTTTCTAAACATTGCTTGTGAAAGATTCCCATCAATAATCCAAACCTGTCTCTTATTTCTTATAGTGTGTTGCTATCATCTCAGAGGCAGCCAGCTCTGGGATTTCCCTGCAGGCGGACAAGCGAATTAAAAACCAGAGGCGCAGGGTCCACATGACCCTGGAGCTGCCGTGGAGCGCAGACAGAGCTATTCAGCAGTTTGGTGAGTCAAGTAATTGAAGCTTTCAAATTTAAACGGTCCGTAAAAGCTTTGGAATAAAACGAAAAAAGGAAATTTTTCTTCTCGCAAATTAAAAGTAACTGCATCCGAAGAGGACTCAAGAAACTCATTACATATCATGCCACATGAAACAATACGTGACTTGAACGTAATTCTTTTTTATCAGTAATGCAAGTTTTGTCTGTTGCACTTATACAGGAAGATACCTGGACAAGGCTTTCCGGTTCTTTCATATTCTACTTTCTATGTATATGTTTGTAATAAGCAGCAACCTTAGGGTCAAAGGGTATGAGGAATGTTAAGAGAGAAATTTGTTGAAGATTTGTTGTTTCTCCTTTTAATGTCAGAAACTATTCGTCTCAGTGAAACTCTGCTGGTTTTGAGAGGTTGTAGTTGCTTTCAGCTATTTCATATGGAAACATCAAACTGTTCCAGCTAATACTTTACTGAAGATCAGTCCTGCTCTGATGCAAGTGACAAAGATGTAGAAAAACACATCCTGTCTCTGCATCTCCCCCCCCCCCACACACACACACACACACACACTATCACAGTGTTGTTTACGGCAAGTTGCAAACATTGAAGCAAGGCTTCTGCAGCTCACACATACAGACAGACATTGCAGAAACACAGACACACAGTAATTGTGATTTCCTCATAAGAGGGAAATGAAAACCAATGTTCTTTTTCTGTGGAAATAAAGAGAGTTGCTTTTTTTTCCTTTTTGTACTTGGTGAATAACACCCCTCTTCAAATGAAGGATCTTCTCCCAGAAGTGTACAGATCAGCAGCTGTGCAACTTTCTGAGAATTCACTCCTTACCTTGTCTAAAAGGAAGGATTAGGAAACTTCTCAGAACAACTCTGAGCAAGGAAGAAACAGAAATTTTTAACTTAGGGAGGAAGTGTGGTTGACTGTGTTGCGAGGTTTGAAACATGTGATTGAACAAATGGTGAAATGAATAGTCCTAGAGACAGACTTTTGTCTTTGTATCCAGATATGGCAGAATATGAACAGCCTGTTTAAAAACTTTTAATCTATTTGATATTATTCAGGACTCCAGGGTTTGACCATTTAGGTCGCACATGCAAACTAAAACTAAAGGTTTTCTTGAATAACTTGATAACCCAATTTTATCCTCTGCTTAAGAAACTCTTCCTCTTAAAACTCCTCTGCCAAACAGTCTTCAGCTGAAGAGTCCCTTACAGGCCAAGATGCTTTATGAATAACTTTTATCTTTACCAGGATCAAGTCTTTTTGACACTTGGAACAACTCGTTGTATGATGAAGCTTTATGAACATTGGGTTTACCAGGTTTACTAATCCAGTTTTTCTCCTCAGGAGTTCTCTTGATGCTGTTGAATAACTCGTTTCTATCAGGACCTAGTTTTAACTGTGTGGGGAAATTCTTAGAAAACATTGTGATTCTAAAAAATGCCTCAGCATTTCATGGGAGCAGCTCTTTGTTCAGGGAAGCTTCTTGGATACAGCTACAGATTTCTTGTTATTCGATGTCACAGATCTGCTTCAGATTATTTATCTGTTTTAGATGATACTTTTTTTTTTACCTCATCATCATCTTCTCCTTTTCTTCTCAGGTCGCACCCATCGGTCCAATCAGGTGACGGCCCCAGAGTACATCTTCCTCATCTCAGAGTTGGCGGGGGAGAGACGTTTTGCCTCCATTGTGGCAAAGAGACTAGAGAGCCTGGTAAATAAAATTGCCTTATGAATATAGTTGTGTGCATGCTGCATATATAATTCCCCCCCCCAACACGTTTCCTTTATTTTATCCTTTAAACTGGTTGAAATCTGAGACATTTGAAAATTATCCTTTTCATCTTGTTGTTGATTGGGGTGTGAGAAGAATAGTTCCATTGTAAACACAGATCTGACTCTTTCACTTGCATCCTTGCCCTTTCTTCAGCCTCTGTCCTTCTTGTTTTGTGGGGTATTCCCTACCCTAGACACTCTCTATTGAATCTTTTTTTATTGTTGCTGTGCTTGAGGATACATCCATTTTTGTCCACAAATCTCAAGAGATTTTTGGGTCTTTCCCCTGATTCTGCTCCATAATGGAAAACTGAATAAGCAGAAAAAAAGGGCCAAGGAGCTTGTCTGGATAATTTATAAGTCTATGGTTATTTTCCACAATTATCAATGCATCTCAGCACAGCAGTCATTTATTTCCATGGTGACACAGCATGACAGTTCTTTTTGGGAAGAGGGCGAGGAGGGTTCGAGGGGATGGCAGTTCCAGGAAGTCGTTTCTGTGTCTGCCAGCCCCGTTCGGTAAATCTGCATCACGAAAAGGTCACATCTCGTCCACTTGCCGGCCTGAACCCGATATACCACAAATACACCAACACACACGCAGAGTCCCTCCAGCTCGACGGCTGAATACCTTTGTAACAGGCTAACTCCAGATCAGCAGTGAAGTCATATTTGGCTTAGACATCTCTTTGTTATGGAATCTCAAAGCATTTTTCTGTGTGGGTAGAGACAACAGCTGGCTACAAGACTGGCCTGCTGCTGACTTTGCTTTGTGTAACATTTCTTGTTAACCTCCCTCGTAGCTCAGTTAAAATCTGTTAATCACTGAAAACCCTCATAAAGCAGCTTCAGATCTTACATATACTTAGCAGTACATTTAAAGTAAAGATGAGATTTATGTCACTACGATGTAAAATCCCCCTTTGTCTGTCAATTTATGAATTGTTGCTTTGGATCCTATTTAGGCACAAAGTCATGTCAGGAGTCAGTTAAAGAAAAAGTTTCCACCTCACACCTCAACCTCATTGGCTTCCTCTGATACACTGCCACAGACCAGGCGGGGTAGTCACACTAGTGTGTGTGCATGTGTGTGTGCGCGTTCGTGCAATAACTTTCCCATGCTGCTGTTTGATGAAGAGCAAATGTATCTGCATTTAACAGAGTTTCAAATAAGACGACGATCGAAAGTTTAGTCCCAGATTTTTTGTAGTTCCACACAAATCACCAATAAACCACAGAGTTATATCCGAACTATTATAAATATATGTCAAAAACGTATCTGCAGTTTGACTGATTATAAATGAAGCTTTTCATTGCAGTTTTAAGTGAAAGTGGTTGTTTAAGTGTTGACAGTGGAGAGTGCACTCCACTACAATCTTCAAACTTTTATTGTAGTCTTATAGGAATTGTATAGTAACCATATATCAATCTGTTTGTGAATTGTTAGCTGTTAAAGTGCCTAATCTGAGCATTGAGGTCAGGTTGTATATGGGAGCTTAACAGCGAACACAGGTTCTCATCGCTTTATTGTCTGTGTTAATATTATCATGCTCTGTAGTGACTTTTACTACTACTACTAATAATAATAATAATAATAATCCACTTTGCAGGGGGCTTTAACACACGGAGACAGAAGAGCCACTGAATCCAGAGACCTGAGCAAGTACAATTTTGAAAACAAGGTGAGCAAATTTAAGAACTTCAGAACCTTACCTTCAAAATGCTTATTTTTCTTCTAAACTATTTAGATATATCTCTCCTTCAGCAGTGCACAGGATCTCTCATTTAAACTGTTAAATTGTGTTGCTAAATTGCTTAATGCTCCGTCTGAAAGACTTGGACCGAACTTATTGTGTTTCCTTTTCCCCTGCAGTACGGTACCAAGGCTTTGGATAAGATCACCAAAGCAATCCTAGGCCACATAGAGAACAAAGTGCCCCCTCCCAAAGGTTACCCAGGGGGTGAGGCCATCTTCTTCAGAGGTATGTCAGCATCTGCTAACAAAGAAACGACTAAAATCAGAGTCAAACTGTGATTTATCGGTGAAACAACTATGTTTTTCTTTATTTCAGAAATGAAACTTGGAATGATGGATGTAGGAATCTTTTGTAAGGAGCCGCGCTTTGGGATCAGCACAGAGAAAGGTACTCAAAGACAAAAATACACCTCAGCCACGTTGTGGGATCATCTGTCAACCGACAATTAGTTGTAATAACTGTTTTGTGTTGTGTTCTTATTTCAGACTGCAGCATCACCAAGTTCCTCAATCGTATCCTGGGCCTGGAGGTCCACAAGCAGAACTATCTCTTCCAGTACTTCACTGATAACTTTGATTATCTAATCGAGAAGGACAAGAAGGAGGGCAAATACGACATGGGAATCTTAGGTAGAAAAGAGTTACTCAGAAATACAACATATTAGGGTTAATTTAAGTAATGAATCAGTAATTCTAATGAGATTCAAAAAACAAAAAGAATCTGCTATCACTCTAAATTGCATTGACATGCCTTTTTACTCGTACTAGACAACAACTAAGGTAGGAATTAATTATACTGGTATTGCTTGTAGAGCACAGACAGCAGTTACTGTTCCTCTCATCAGTTATGTCTGTCAACATGCAGAACGTTCAGACTGGACTGTAAATGACGCTTGAGGATTGATTTTAAAAAACCTCTAATTGTTTTATGTGTGTAATTATTTTGGTTCACATGTGCTGTTGTGTCTTTGACAGACCTGGCCCCAGGTAATGACGAGATCTATGAGGAGAAGCAGGAATCTTTCCTGACAGTTGGAAACCCTCAGGATGGACAGGTTGTTCTCTATAAGGTAGGCATCGCATAACCACATCTCAACTGGTCTCCATTATGTTGAGAGACAATGGTCATATCCTGGGTTATCCGTTCCACTGCTATCTACAGTGAAAATATAGTGTCCCCTACATGGAGCTGCATCTCAATCAGAGGTTCCCAAACCAAACCTTTAGCCCATGACCCCCAAAGTAACCGCGGCAAACACTTGCGACCTCTGTTAAACAAAAGGCTATTGATTTGAGCCAATTCATAAGAATTCACCTTCAAGCACATGTTGCAATGTTTGTTTCTGTGGTGCTGTAAATTGACCTGCGGTAGCTGATGCTGTCACATGAATATTTTTTTTCTAGCTTTTGACACATTTATGGTTAAAATACACTATTTTGACTTTTAAAACTGTATTTGATTTCTGTAAATCATCTTGGATACTCCATCTGTGACTCACAATCCCCCAGGGTGTCCTGGCCCCTACTTTGGCAACCACTGATCCAGATATCAGCCTGGGCAGGGGCAGCAGGTAGTCTGATCAGCACAGACATAATGGACCAGTCTTTATTTAAATGCTGGTAAAGCTTGCCCTTTGCATCATGTTCAATGTTACAAACGCACGAACTGCTGAGGCGCTCTCTCACCTCGCTGTCTTCCTAAACCCGCGCGTTCACCCAGGTGTCACGTTACTGTTACTGCCGATAAGAGCTGGAACTGTTGAAAACCTGTTTAATACAGAGTCATTTGACCAGGGAGAGAATTCCGATTGTATCCATTCCCATTGCAGACAAAAGCCAGATGTTAGCAGGTGTTAGTGGCTTTAAATACACATGATGTCTAGAAAATTCTAATCTATGGTCTTCAAATCTTCAGATCTGTCCAGTAGAGCTTGAAGCCTCCATATAGACCAATAAATAGTTCATGTTAAATGGCAGCAAAGCTATGTTCAAAGATACCACGTACATACCAGGGACTATTTATTACGATTTTTAATGACACAGTTTTTGCATGGCTGGATATACATGCATATATATACTGGATATACTGGATACAATGCAATTTGATCACTCTCACATGTAACTAGAGTAGAAACATCTGCAGTTGAATAAGGTTTGATAACACTTTGCTTGCAGTTCGACTGTGATCATACAGGATTAGCCCAGGGCTGAGGAACCTATGTAGACAATAGTTGTAGGCGGGAACAGGATGATTACTGGTATATCCTGCTTTTAGCTGTCGGCTGTAGGCTAACCTGCATTTGACATTTCAAATTTGGCAGCAGAGCAGAAAGCTGTACAGTCAGGACCAGTTTAGCAAGTTGGGAACATGTCTGGGTTTGTATAACTATATGTTTAGAATAATGCATTCAATTTTTATGCAAGAGTGTGTCTTACTTCAGGAAAGCGGTTTATGATTGTTTGCCAGCTTAGCTCATGCTTTAGTCTTTTTTTTTTTGCCCCTGCAGATCAGTGTGGACAGAGGTTTGCCCTGGGATGAGGCCTACAACAGGTCACTGAAGCTCAACAGCCCCGATGAGGGATTCTACCTGTCCCAGAAGGTGAGTTCCTCTTATTGATTGAATCCATACGTCACAGAATAACAATGTGATGTCACAGTGGATGCTCGTTGAATCTGGATTTTCTTCCAACAAACATTCACCATCTATGCCGCCTCTCCACAGCTGCGAGGAAACCACCCATGTGTCCTGCTGGCTGAGCAAGGAAGAGGCAAGAACTTCATTGTCTTCAAGCCTAATATCGGCAAGCAGAGCCACCCCGAGAGCCTGGACAACCTACACCAACGTTACCGGAAGGTAATGACCCAATTTTCTGTTGATAAACCAGCCAACGTCAGTGACTGTATGAAGTCTCAATTTGTTTGTGAAAACGGTCTCCTTGCGGGAAAGGTTTGATATTAGACAGAGGCTGCACATTTTCAGGGGCGATTCCTCATGATCTCCTAAAGTTATTTGATTTGCAGTCCATTTGAATTATTTAGAATATGGAGTCTGCTGCCCCCCTGTGGCAATGCAGGAGCACTGGAACAGGCGAGGCATATAAATTTGACAGCGGGGAAGTAGAAGTTCCTTTTCATTCATGTTTCTCATTAAAGCTGTTCCTGTTTCCCCTCCTCCCTTCATCAACAACAGATTATATGAAGGGACACCATAATATTACTTTCGGTTAGATGATAAAGACACCTCATTATTACCAAAGTTCATTTGTTGTGAAAGAAATCGTTGTTAAATTCTGCATACGCCTATTTCTGCAGGTGACTCCAGAGGAAGCTAAAGACATTTGGGAGAACCAGTTCACCTTCTCCTTCAAGAAGTGTAGCCATGCCAACTGGTAAGCATGAATCCACACTGTCCCTTGGGATTAATGGCTCACCACATGCAATCAGCCTGGTACTTATTAGGATTCAGTCAGGGTGCTTTTAAGGTCAGATGCCCTTCCCAGGGATTTGCAGATCACCTGAGAACTCATGAAATAATAACTTGCAAGTAACACGTGTACTTTCTTTGCCAGCTGATGCTAGTACAGAGTTAGTTCCTCAACCTGGCATACATAAACATTTGTATAAGAAATATATAGGCTCTTTTAGTGTATGTATGACATTTTTTTTTTCTTCTCTTACTTTTCCATAGGAATGGGAAGTGTAAGAAAATTGAGGAAGGCCAGGAGTGTCTGCAGGGCATGCGCCTGCGTCAGTACCACATGTTGTGTGGTGCTCTACTGCGCGTGTGGAAGCGGGTGTCCGACGTGGTGTCTGACATCACCAGCTCCAGCATCTTGCAGATTGTCCGTCTTAGAACTAAGCAGCACAACAAGCAAGTTGGTAAGTACATCACCCTGCTGAAGTGACAAGTATCTCACCAACATGGTGACTAGTTGTACTCGCTTTCTAAATAGCGCTCAGATTTCACACCTGTAGGTATAAACAAAAGATGAGCTGTTTTCATGGTAGCATGGGATGTTATCAAAGTGCTGACACATTCTTATGACAAATTGAGGAAATTAAAATGACCTTATTTGACTCGATGAGCACTACATTTATACTAACCAGCTTGAGAAGCTATCAGCCCAAAAATACACTACTGGAGATGTAGTGTATGCTCCATTTTCTCTGTGCGGCAAAGACATATTTCACAAAGATATTAAAGAAAAGTACTAGATATGTATCATATAGGGGAAAAAACAACCATAGAAACATATTTACATGTTCAACTACACACCTCTGTTTACTACTGTTAATACATGTGCTAATGATTTTTACATTAATAATACTATATAATATGTTAAGTTAATAACATATTTTCCTCACAACTAACTGACCTGACCTGTTCTCTTCTATCCAAGGTATCAAGATCCCAGAGAACTGCGTGGCCCGTGTGCGGGAGGAGCTATTGCTAATGGACGAGGAGGTGAAGAGGAGGCGAAAGGAGAAGGAGCAGCAGGCCGTGGAGCAGCAGCTGGCCAAGGAGCGCATGCATAAAATGGAGCAGGATAATAAGCACCTCCTGGCGAATCTGTTCAACCAGAAGCCCATGCTTAACCAGTCCCTCCCTCAGCATCTCAGCCAGAGCCAGCTCCTCAAACTGAAACTGAACCAAAACCCTCTATTGAGGACACAAACTGGGAGCTTCTCTCAGCTGCAGAGAATGCCAGGCCAGAGCCAGTCCACCTTACAGCCCCCCTCCCAGAACCTACCCCTGTTGTCCTTACAGCGAAATCCCAGCCAAACACAGCAGCAGCAACAACGGACCCATAACAGCTGGCCCAACAATCCCACCACAACCAACAACAACCAGGGACCTCTGCCCAGCGCCGTTAGCCTCAGCTCAAATTTCTCTCAGTTTTACCCCCAGTCTTTCCTTTCCTCTTTTCCACAGTTGAAGAACCCGTCTCTTCCACTCAATCAGGCCACGCTGTCTCAAAGCTTGTCTTCCAAGAATCCCCTGAATGAGATCTTGGACCTGACTGTCAGCTCCCCGTCGCCCTCCCCAGACAGCACGGAGGGCGGGCTGGCTCTTGAAACTCTGGCCGGACACGCAGCAGCATTCGAATTTAACCTGGAGTCTCTGATTTCCCAGAGTGCATTGAATGCCCAGCACGCTGCACAAATACAGCAGCCTCTTTTGCTACAACAACAGCAGCAGCAGCACCAGCAGCAGCAACATCTGCAGGTGACACAGCAGCAGCAGCAGCAGCAGCAGCAACAACAACATCTACAGGCGACACAGCAGCAGCAGCAGCAGCAGCAACAACCACAGCATCTGCAGACGACGCAGCAGCAGAATCACAGCCTGCTCGCCAATAACCACCATCAGAACCTGTTAGATTTATTTGACGTGCCCCTTTCGCCCCAGATGCCCCAGCAGAAAGTCAGCCCTACATCCTCTGCTTCCTCCTGCTCTTCCTCCACGTCCTCCGCCTCGTCTGTGTCAAACAACCTGGTCTCTCACATGCCCGGTGGTCTCCCGCCTGCATCCACCCTCATCCCAACATCATCCCCCTCTTCTCTCTTCTCCAACCCGTCCTCCTCTTCTCTGTTTCCCAGCCCTTCCCCCTGCTTCTCTCCCTCCTTTATCCTCCCCCAGTCGGACTCTCTGTCCTTACCCAACGGCCACTGCAGTTCTGCCACTCTCGACGTCCGCGAGGCGCTGAACAGCATGCTACAGGCCGGTCTAGACCGCAAGTCTGTCATCCAGTACCTGCCACAAGACTGAGAGCTTAGTTATGTCAACAGCTCGGACTGTGTTTTTCTTAAAGTATTTTTATGTTTGAAAGCAGATTGCGTCTTGTTTGCTGCTGTCTACGATCGCACCCTCGGACCTATTCCCTCTCCCCTCAGGGCCTATAGTCACGTCACTGCCTGTCCTGCGCTCTGCTCACCCCTCTCTCTACCCACCTGTAGCATTCACCTGCTTGAGGCTGTCGAGGTGATGGCGGGCTCGATCAATACCAGATTTCTACACCAAAGTGTGTCCTCCACAGTGAAAGGCAGCTGTCAAAACAAACCCATGTGATAACTGTATTTTATTGAACATACGAGCTGTCCAAACAAAAGCTCATTCATCGAGGTGTGGAAATTTTAAAAATAAAACCTCCCGCTGCTGATTCTTTTGTACGAGGTATGATCAGCGAAGTTGCTGGAAGCTCGAAATGCCTTTCCCCAGTTAACACCACATCTTTTCGACTTTGCTTTACTGTTACTTCGCTTCTCGGCCATTTGTCTTGGCTAAATCAAGGCTGTATGCAAGGCTTGGTTTAAGTGAAAACAAAAGACAGTGTTGAACTGGAAGACGAGGAGACAAAAAACAGAAACACATCAAATCTGTTAGCTGATTAGCCATGAAATGCCTCAGTTTTCATTCTCTCCTCTACGAGCTCCCTCTTGTTTCTCTCCCTGCTTGTATGAACACTAGAGTGAGGAAAAAGGGAGAGGAAGAGCAGTCTGCTGTTGCAAACAGTGCCTTTGGAGAAATCTATAAATGCAGTCTAAAAATCCATGTAGCCTAATGTATAGATTTGTATTTTTGAGCATTGGTTTTGATTTTTATTTAATATGGTGTCTTTCTATTTAACTATTAGCCCCCCTTTAGTCAGTCGTTCATCGTTTGTGTTACACTATGCTGGTGGTCGGCTTTCAGGAAGAAGCCTCCATCAAGCCTGTATGTGCTTGTTTGATGGTCTGTGGAGCTGTGACAATGTGCTGGGAGCTCAGTATGGCACAAACAAGTCGAGCAGCATGGATAAAGAAAAGTCTCTTTTTTTGTTTCTTTTTTAAAGCTGACAGTAACATTTAGCGATATGACTCCTGATTTGATTTGGCTTTGAATTTCTCAGGAAAGTCTCAAGTGTTTTTGTTGGGTTGTTTCATGTGTCATTTTTCATATATGATGAAAAATTTACATAGTTTCAGTCTTGAATTACAGAGGATGACAAAGAGTTTAAAAAAGAAAACCCTGTTGTTTTTTAACACTTTGACAGTAGCAACAAGTTACACTGGGTTCAGGAAGAGTTCAAAATAAAACAAATATCTATGGAAACTTGTTTCAATTTCAGGCATTACTGCTCTAAAAAACTACATATGACACCTGTAGACTTGTAATGTTCACTGTCTTTAAAATTAGGTATTCAAAAACCTGTGAGATCTGGCCATCTACGAGTGAAATCGATGCACTGTTAATGACAAGATGTTGGGATAAGTTCAAGTGATGATCAAAAAGCAATAAAACCATATTCTACATTTGAGATGGAACAGAAAAGCCTCATTACTGTTAAAGCTCAACAGGCAAAGCTTTATAGCTACGTTCGCATGGTATGAATCTTCTTTTTTCTGTTGTGCTTCAAAGTCTTTCAGTTAATCAGAGTCAACCTTTGTACAGTGAGTTTTCACGGGATGAGCGCAATGCGTTCTTGATGTTTTAGTCATCGTTATTATAAAAGTTATTGTTATTTATATTTAAGGGAAATTTAGATTTTAGATATGTTATTCTGCTTATTAGAATAGTTTAAAAAAATGTTTGGTCAGGGACGTTTGTTGTTGTCAAGATTGCTATAAAACAAATTCTATTATAACCTGCCACCAAATAAGATTGCACTGTTCTGTACTGCTGTACAGTGTCTGGGTTTATTTCTACTCATTTCATTATGCTTTTTTTGTTGTTTCCTCAAGTATAATTGTTTCTCCAACTTCTTCTGTCCTTCTGTCAGGCCTTCAGTTCACAGAGAGATACCAAAGTATTCCACGAGACACCCCTAAAGTTACTGGCTCTAAGATATCAGACCTTTTATCAATCTCAGGAAGAAAAACCTATAAGAGGTTTAACAGCGGGGCGTTAGTAGAAATATATCATTTCCCCCTAATAACAAGTGGTGAAACTAACCAATACACGTGCTGTTTTTTCTTAACTTTGTGCTGTGACTCTTGCTGTATTTATGTTTTAGACTTAATGTGATGGGTTTGTAGTTTGTCCTTGTGAAGATGTCAGTGATTTTACATGTTTATGCCTTCTTAGGGCAAAGATCAAATGCTGTTTCTTTTTTAAGGAACATGATTTTTCTGTGGATGTTTTCATTTTTTTTTTTCTCGTTACCTTTTGCAGTCATCGGACGTTTAATTCCTGTTGAAGCTCACAGAGTTTTGAGTCGATGTGCACCCAGGTTATACTGAAACGTGCAATTGATCAGTCGCAGCCTTTTCTCTCTCCCTCAGTGTAACAGTGGTTTAGGTTCAGAGTGACTCACTCACTCAGTATCACATATACACGCTAATGTTTTTTTTATTGCAGATTCTTGAAGTAGCACGTTTTCCTCGTACCCTTGTTAATTTTGCTTTCAATATTCCTCATCAGGCACATTCCAAGACATCAGTCTGCAAAAGATTTGCCTTCGACTCTGTGTGTTACAGTCACACAAATAAAGCTTTATGCATTTGAGGGATACAGAGCATCTTTAGGAAGAAAAACCTTTTTTTTTTTTAAACAAACCATGTATTAGTGTAGTTAGGCCTTTTATCATTTAGGTATCATTTTTGCACTAAGAATGGCATAATCAAGTTACTGTTCTCTTGTTGGTTATGATTGAGCGTTGCAAGCTTGTTGTGTTTCTTATCTTCGATGGATTGCTCTGTGTATAGTGTAACCATCTCTCCCGTTTCTCCACCATTTGCATATTATATAAATGTTATTACTCTCAAATAATTTATTGCTAACAAAAAAATGAAACAAAAAACATGCTACTGATTGTATGTATTTTTAAACAAAGCCTATTTTTTCTGTACAAAAAAGAAACTGTGTTCAGCACTTTTATTCTGGGTTGTGCTTTTGTTTTCTATATATTTATAATTTAGATCCAAATGTATATATTGTAAAATTTGTGCCTTTCGACTAATTCTTTAAAAAGGTTTTCTACTCATTAAAGGAAGGACTATATGAAATTGCAATCTTAACTTTGTAAACAAATAAAAACTTGAAGATTGCTGAAGCCAAGCCTTGTTTGTTCAAAGGTTATCCCACCAACCAGCTCCCATGAGACTGCTACAACAATATAGAAATTTGATGCTTACATATGGATGCACTTTAGAGAAATAAACATAACACTGGAAATAGTTATTAATTCTGCTGAATTTACACTTCAGCATTTTGCTGAAAATAGTTCTGGACTTGTTGCTGTGTTGCAACTCTCAGTTGAATTAGAATAGCCCTGGGTAGAACGCCATGATCCATTTCCAGGAAATCTGTGAAAATGTACAAATAAATAAATAAATCCTATCTCAAAACGTTGACAAAGTAGTGGGGGGGGTGAATAACCTCCCTGGAGGAAATAAAGAAATAAAAGACTTGAGTATAATATTCCATTACTGATAAAAAAAAATAAAAAAATTACAGGCTACTCTGGGCTCACTAACCAAGTATGAAATCTTAATATTTACACTAAAGGAATACAAAAAAAGTTGCAACTTTACTGTACTAAATTATATACTGATGATAATCTCACAATTATGGATGAATTGCTGAGCGGTCCTACAGGTTCCAATGCGACTTTAAAAATCTAAACAGCTGTTAAAAGGTTGGGGCTGTGTTAGGGACAGTGAGGCCCATCATACTGAAATCAATATGTATACACTTACAACAAGATATGTAAAATTATGAATCAAACAAGAGAGATTACACAGCTGACTCTCTACACATTTCTATTTCATATGCCATGTTCCCCTTTATGGCTATAAACCTATTAACACACTGTATAATTCAAGGAAGTAAACTGTCATAAAATAAAGTTGTATTATTATTTATCTGTCAGGTTCCGGCTGCCAACTACAAATGAATTCATTTCCTGTTCTGAAAATGTAAGAGTAGCAGCTCAGGGCTCATTGGTTTCTTTTCTTTTGACATTTACTGGGTTGGACTTTTCTTGGCACCAACACCACTGGGTGGAGGACTTTGTTTACGCCTACACACTTCCTGTTGCTCGGTGACGCGGCGCTGCGTGATGACGTCGCGAAACTCACCTTTACGTCCTGCAGCGGTCGCCACGCCCCTTCACCTGTCCTCTGGAGGATTCAGGAGAAACCCCGGAAAAGAGGACGCAGCGGAGGAGCCACACTCCACACAAGAGTTTCACCCGCGGAGAGTCGCGAAGCTGCTGGAAGAGTGGAGGGAGAGCGGCGGACAGAGAACACCGAGCCCACACACAGCGCGTCCACAGGTGGGTTAGCGTCTCCTCTGCTTCCTGGTGCACACAGGTGGAGCATGGCTGTCAGTCCACATCAGCACAATGACGAGAGGGACACGGAGCTGGAGAGAAACGTTCTCTGAAGTTATTTGCGAGAAAACCTTGACATTTCTATAGGAGACGTGTGGCTGTAACCTCATTTAAAATAAGATCAAGGTGAGCTAGCTAGCTCAAAGTTAGCTATGAGCATGTCCACCCCTACAGCTCAGGACTAGATAGGAACAGAAGTCAAAGTCTAATGGTGGCATCACTGAGTTTAGTTTTTACCGGCCTGTGTGTCAGTTCTTGTTGCCATGGTGTGTGGTTTGTTATTCACTATATTCTACAGCAGCATATTTCATGCTGGCTTAAGCATAAGTACCTGTGTGTCGTGTGTTCTCGTTTTTAGTGCCTCTGTAGGACCTTTTCCGGTGTAAACACACACCATGACAGGACCAGTGGACCTCATGGGGACCATGGCTCAGTCCTAATGAGGCATATAACATCATTTCTCAGATCCTGGTTTAAGTTAGGGGTGAATTGGGTGAGGTTAGGTTAGGGTTAGTGATAGGTATGAACTGGTCATGGTTAAGGTTAGTGATAGGTATGAACTGGTCATGGTTAAGGTTAATGATAGGTATGAACTGGTCATGGTCAAGGTTAGGGATAAGGTTTTGGTTCGGCTGTCCACAACGATTTAAAGTCCTAGGGATGGCTGCTTCCACAATTTTGTGTATGTGTAAGAATGCAGGAAGACCTTTGTATGTGTGTGTGGGGGTATCAGTGGGTGTCTGGGTTGGTGGCTGACAGCTTTAAGCCCCACTTTTTCTCAACCTCACCTTACTGGTTCTGCCACACATGCAAGTTTCTACCTGTTTGCCAGCAGAGAGTTGCACAACAGTTTCGACTCCACATTCCCAAACATCTGCGTCTTTCTCTCCCTCCGCTCCAATCAGTGGATTTATCTGATGCACTGTCTGATTGAGGAACGACCCGGTGCTTCGAGTATGGGGGTTATGTACCTGTTTGCTGATCTGCAGTTTCCTGTGACGGGTCATTTCTGTCTCGAGCTGGGTCCATGTGTATTTTATATAATTCCATCCTTAATCAAATGAAGTGTTTTGATCAGCGTGAAAGACAGGAAGATCACCTGTATTATTTGATGATGTATATTGTGACAATGTTGGATGGAATGATTGTCTCATATGGCTTTTCCTGCAAACCTTCATCACACTGGTGACATCAAGTGCAATGTTTTCATCAACTAGAAGGGCACCCAGGAGAGCAGATATCTCTGCTAATCCCCAACAGCGTCTTTACGTAATCACAATTCAATCTGTTGGATCCTGATTTTCAGATATCAGTCCTCTAAATATGTCAGACTGTTTTCCTTGAGATCCATGAATTTGTTGCTAACTTCATGCTCTCGTGTCTCGCAATGTTAAAGAAAAACATTCAGAATCCGCCCCTTTATTTGGATCCACCCCAAAATGAAATGGGTTCCTTTTATCTGCGTAATCCTGCTGAAACAAACAATATGCACCGAGGTGAAAACATAATTTGCTCACTGAACGGTGAAAGTTACTTGGTCTTAACAACTCTTCAGGTAGTTTATTGTTACACATAATACCCTTGTTATTGTCCTCCATTTCTCAGTTCATTTGCATATATATATATATATATGATATTTTTGTTTTAAACATGAGTGAATCAGTTTTCCCTAGTTTGTGTGAGTATTTTCTCATAACCCATGTGAAGACGTGGGTTTCCAGGTAGATGAAAGTGGGTGCTCACAGTACTTACACACTGTTGACAGCACATACCATGAGTATATCCATTGTTTGAGTGGAAGGTACAAAGCCCAGGCCTGTGTAATTACAGCCGCTCTTAAAACCTCTTGAGTATTTGTCTTCCAAAGCTCGATGTTTACACAGAGAAGCTTTACTATTTTCCTCATTAACCACTGTGTAAGGAAGTCTCGATACCTCTCTGAGTCATTCATATTTATCAGTGGGGCTTGTTGGAATGATGCAGTAGTGTGAATTTGCTGTAGGACCTGTAGTGGAACAAGGTGGTTGGTGTTTGATGATTTGTAGTTTGCATGTTGTTATAGCAGCAGCAGGAGGAAAAGGAGTGGCCTTAATCTAACAGAAACACAGTTGTGGCTCTGCTGCTGAACAGACTAAAGTCCTGAGAGAGGAATGAATGGTTATTTACCTACTAGAGGGGGCACACCTTTGCTATGTGTTTGTTTTAGGAACAGTAGTAGTTGCTTTCCGTGCTCTCTTTCTCTTCAGACATATTAATACTACAGGAGTAGTGCCCCCACTGACCGGTGGCTCCCTTCTCCACCTGGCTGAACCTAAGCCAAAGACTTACATTTGTTATTTTATGCCCCAACCAGTTGTTTTTATTTGTATTTGTTTGAAGATAATATTGATTTCAATCTCTGTTCACCCTTGAGGTGTGTAACCGCTCCTCCTCCCTCCTTACAAACAGTTTGGCTACAAGTCACTGTGACTGTCGTCCTGGCGAGGCAGGGCAGTGATAATCAGAGTCAAACCAAGAGAGATAGCAGCACGCCCAGGCTGTGGGGCGTGTATAAACGTTAACCATGAAACACAGATACCATCAAAGCTCTGTGTTGCCATGTTAACATTTCCTGATCTTGAAAACACAGCAGGGTCTGTGTAGGAAGCCTTGAAAACTTTACTCAGAGCAAGCAGACCTATAGTGTAGCAAACACCCCATCAATTATTAACAGCCCAGTGCTCTCATTCCTCAGACGTAACCATAGCACCCAGCAGACTGAAACTCAGCCAGCAGCCCAGGACCTGCTGTAGCCTGGTGGGAAACACAACAACTTAAACCAAGTGGCTCACATACCAATGACAGTGGGAGCAAGTGGTCCTGTCTCATTTTATCAAACTGTCAGAAAGGGAATACTTCAGACACAATGATGGACACATGAGCTGTCTGGAGGCAGAAGAACATCTATTTATACCTTTTTTTTATTTTCTACATTTTAAATTGAATATTTTTAGGTGTCTTCTTCCGGTGGCGTCTCTGTGGATTGTTTGTCTTTTTGACCATCTACATTATTCTGAGACGGTGCCTAAGTTTGTAAGCTGGTGTTGTTAACAGGAGAAAACAACACTGTTACGATGAACCTGACACAGCGGATAAAACTTTTGAAGCACTTTGGTTCTTTGCCCCCTGAGCCTCCACCTCCACTTCTGGTGGTGCCTGTAAGTGGATGCATGTTGATGAAGCTTTAACCACAACGTTTATTTAAGTCAAGTGTTCTTTTGCAAGGGGTTGTGTTACCATAACAATGATGATCAATGATTGGTCAGTGTCAGTTTGTCTTTATCATAAATACTACATGCAGGTAGTTTCGGCTGCTTTTTACAGAGAAATCCTAAAATACAGTTCAGATCAAATGTGGGTAACATTTTCTCATTATTTGACTTTTTATTTTCTAGTTCATTATATTTATGTTATTTGGTTTATTGGCTTATTTAAAAGAAAGTAGAAACATTACACAATTTGAAGTGGGACTTTATTTATTGTCACACAAATGTAGCATGTTTCAGTTTAGAGGTTGGGAAAACCAGGAGCAGATTGTGTTGTTGTAAATGTCTTCATACTTGAAAGCAATACAAGTGATCAATAATTGATTACTTGTTCTTTCCGTGTCTAGCTGTATATTTCTACTTCAGGAGTTTATCCTCACTTTAGGCTGATGCAGGTCGACGCACATCTCAGTGATACCTGTTACATTTAAGATACTTCACTCCTCTGCTGTCTAATGTGCACAGCAGTGAAGCTCCACCTTAATCCATGTTGATTAAAGGGCACTGGAGAGTGACTGTGAGAGTGGGCAAAGGCTGGGTGGGGGAGGAGCGCTCCAGATGAGGTCTCGCCCCGCAGACACAGAAACACCACAGCTCGTCATATACGAGAAAAAAACAACTGCAGCAAGAGAATTGAGACAGAGGTCGTCACCCATGTGGATCTGATCTGAGGAACAAGTAACTGGAGTTGGATACCTGGGAGCTGCTGTTGTTTGCCGTTGCCATATGGAATATAAAGAGCAGGCTGTTCACTGACCTGCCTGAGGCCGCAGGTGTTTTGTTCATCTTAGAAATCCCAGTGGGAAATGGAAGTGAGGTTCATAGACCAAGTGGTAAGTGAGATAGAGGAATACAAATGATTCATGGTCTTACAGTATATCATGAGATATGTCTGAATGTACCTGTAGCTGAACAAAGGACATGAATCATAAATGACCTGTATGAGATGTCAGCTAAAGGTGAAACCCTGAAGGTACACGTCTGCAGGTTTTGCAGCTTTAACCAGAAAACAGATGTCAACTTATCTGTGTTGATATTTCTTACATTCTTTTTGATAATTTCAGTTGGATCCATCAGTTGTTTACAGGAGCAAGGACGTGGCTAGAACTTGTTAATGATTGAAGCATTGCGTTTGTTCAAACACCTGATTTGTTTGAGCTCATAGCATCCATGTGGTTTTAAGTCTTGCTTTACATTCAGTTGTGGGATAACATAAAATTCACAACAGCAGCGACTATTTTTTTACATCATATAACTACATGACCACATCCTCAGTTAAAGTTTAACTGATGGCTACGGTAATCTCTCTGAATGTAGATCCACTCAGTAGCTGAGTGTCGCAACATTATTATAGTTGTTTTACCTTGTTGTTTATCTTGTTGGCTCTTTGGTTGCACAGTTGAGAGAATGAGATCCAGATGTTCAGTGACTCTCTGCAAACCAGCTTTTCCCTCTCTTAAACATTGTGAGTTTTCACTGATTAGCCTATATAAAAATTCATGGATATTCAATCTGACATATTTATGGGACTGATATGCATAAGTGTCTGCAATTTGGTGCAGCTTGATTGAACACAAGTGGACTGTTTTAAAATGTGTTTTAAAATTGACAGACTTCCATCTGTTCAAACATGAAGAAGTCTGACTCTCTGTTTTTGGCTTTGCTCACAATGTCCTCCACACCCTTGAAACTGTGATAAACTGTGACTGTAAACCACAGTATCAAACAATCACATCAGCTGTCGTTTAGATTCAAATGCAGCAGGAAAACCAATGGCCAGCTTTTATTTGAGCAATTTGTTCAGTTAATGAGTAACAGGGTCAAACAAACAGCCTACCATTCACAGGTCACATACTGTGCTCCTGCACTCCTCTTTACACCTTACACCCACCAGAGAGTTCGAAGTTGAGATTTTGACCCCTCAAAGATTAGTGGTCCCAGTCACTGGTGGATGATGTATTTTTGTAAATCAGGGGCCATAAAGGGGCCACAGTTTACACACAATTCCTAATTCAGTAAGGTGCACATATCAAGTCATTCCTCGTTCATTGTTAGCGCTATAGCTTTGAGCAAAGCCACACGTCATTGAATATATTTTAAAAAAAACTCAAATCTCCCCAAATTGTCATATTTGTCGGAAGTCTTGCCAGACTACTAACAGGACTACTTAAAGACTACTGGCAGGACTGGGCAACTGCAGAGGCCAATCAGATATCAGATGGGGCCAGTGTCCCCCCTGGCCCTGCCCCTGACCCTGGATCTGCCCCCTTGTGTTTTACTTGACTTTAATTTTCAACTGAAATACATTTCTGAAAGGGTGCGTTGGAAGTAAATTCACATTAAGTTTTTCTATGATGTGTTTGAATGAGATCACATACTAGGCAGGTGTTTGTACACATTCACTTCCTCACCTGTCTTGCCCGCCATATCAGTTTCTTGTGCTTGTGTCACCTACATTTTCTGCTCTTGAGTTTGAACAAACTCCACAAATGTTTTTTCTTTCTTTTTGTCATCTGACTATGACAGTACATCAGTGTGTCTGACGAGAGTAGCTGGCTTTTCCTGTTTGTATTTGTGCTTCCTCGCTGAAAGAAAAATAGTCAACGACCAGCCCACGCTTTGTCTTGTTTGGTTTTGACAAGAGATAGTATGTGGAAAATGAGAAACACGTGAGGCACGCTGTCGTGTTAGTGCAGCCCAACAGAGCTTTGTGGTTTGATGTATAACACTGCCACAGAGAACAGATAAGTAGAGATTCAGTCACTGTAGACTTTTGTCAGGTGATTTCATTCCAATGTGCATTGTAATTGGAGTGACTCTGATAACTTTAACTCTTGTGTGAAATTCAGCAGCGAATCACCCTCAAAAGTTCAAATATTTGATTTCTAAGTTTCTTTATTGATCCTTGATTCTGCGTCTATTAGAAATATCATGGTGTTTCAGTTTCAGCATTTGAAATCCTAAAAACAAACAAGCACAGAACTGAGAACTTGTCAGTCTACAAATGCTCGACAATTACACCTCCAGGGACAAGAGATTTGACATACAGTCCAACATAGAAATTTGCTGTGTAGAACAGGCGCGATGTGTCACTCGAACAGGAAATGTATTTATTTTTATACTTCTTTTTTATTAGTTAAATAAAATGAGCTGATATCTAATGAATATACTCATATGATCCCTTTCTTTCTATTTAGTAAAATTGCCAAACATTTGCTGGTTGCAGCTTTTCTAAAACCATGATGTTTTGCCTTTCTTTGTCATACATCACAGTAAAATAGTTTTAGACCTCTGGAAATTGACGATGTTATGTTGTTGTAATGAACTATAACTGATGTTTTTTATTGTGAGAGTATCCATTAATTACACCCCTGCTTATCTCTATACAAGGGTTTTCTATGTGTACACCTCCAGAACAATTCCCCAGTGATGTGCTTTTAGCATGAATGCACACATACACACATACACACACACACACACATTCCATTTAGCCCCTCCTCCATACCAG
Source organism: Verasper variegatus (assembly GCA_026259375.1). NCBI lineage: Eukaryota > Metazoa > Chordata > Actinopteri > Pleuronectiformes > Pleuronectidae > Verasper > Verasper variegatus. Next base: position 8,595,673 of record CM048046.1, on the reverse strand, counting down.
TCAGGCAGGGTTGGGACAGGTGAGAGCTGAGATCAGGCTGTGTCGTGCACACACTCTTTCTTTTCGGCTCAGGCTCAACTGTCCTCCATGCAAAGACCTGGATTGTGTAGTAAGATGAATAAATTATAATTTATTATTGTCGAATTTAAATTTGTATTGTACAAATATAATGTAATTGTGTGTGTGTGTGTGTTTTTCCAGAAACCAGGCATGGAGGACTTAACAATATGGGAGCAACATACAATAACACTAAACAAGGTAGGTGGCTCTATGTTATTTTATGCTAATGCTACATAGCTAATGGTAACTCTACCAATCTAGCAGAAACATTGTGAGTTCAGCATTAAACTTTTTCTTACTAAGAGCTGTTAACTCTTGTTTTGCATCTATCTCTAATCACATCTTGGCCTCTTCGTAAGTTAGCATGCTAACAGCTAGCCCCAGCCACGCCAACCCATCTCGTCACTTTGCAACAGGGAGTCACTGTAGCATACAGTCTTCTCTGAAGAGGCTGGGCGGTTTAGAGGACTTATTTTAAACACTTGTCTTGTAACAATAGCTGAAGCTCTTGGCGAGCGACCAACACCCAATTCCCGCCAAAAAAAAACTTTTTAGTACAGTACAGGGGCTGAGAAAACGAACATATAGCACCTTTTAAAATCTGGGTTTATTGCCAAGTAGGTTTACACATACAAGGAATTTCCTGGGATGTGTTTCGAGCAAGCTTTAAGATAAACATATTTATAAAAAAAATAGCAAACAATATAATATACATATACATATATACATTAGAGAAGGGAAAGAAAGAATATTTATATTACATTAAACGTTTGACACAAATACAAGAAGTGTAAGTAAATGTGAAGGTTTAACCACTTATCTTTGGTGCGTTAGTGTTGTTTGGGCTGTGCTCAAAAGCAGAGGTGAAAGTCGAGCCTGGATGTTCGGCACAGAGGCAGTTTCACTATTGTTTCCGAGGGTATTGTGTAGGATTTGGGGGGTTTCAGCAGGACCGTGTTTCAGACCTCTCGGTTTCACAGCAGGTATTAAGAGCGACACGCCCTGCTGCACCCCACAGCACCAGCTGTTCATACTGAACACCGCTGGAATGTTCCCCTACTCCCTCTATCTCTCTAGTGTATCTCCCACACACGCTCTCACTCCACCGACTTTCCTGAATTCTCTCTCTTCACTCACTCATGTTACACTGTCATGTCTCGCCTTTCTTTTTGTTTCAATTTTCATTCTCTCATGATGGCAGGATCCCAAGCTGGGGTTTGGATTTGCCCTGTCAGGAGGAAAGGACAAGCCTCACCCAGATGGGGACACAGCCGTGGTGGTGTCGGACGTTCTGCCAAACGGACCGGCCATGGGGCGACTCTTGTAAGTCTGCAACCATCATTCCTGACATGACTGGATAAACTCGACTGTTTAACACTCGACTGTCTGATGTGTGAACCCATCAACAGAACAAGACTCACATGTGTTTGTTTCCTTGTGTCTTGCAGCACTAAAGACCACATTGTCATGGTAAATGGCACATCCATGGACAACGTCCACTCTAACTTCACCATTCAGATCCTGAAATCATGTGGCAAGACTGCGAATGTAGTGAGTACAGAGCCAAAGCACCAACACCAAACAAAACACCCAAATTACTTCTGTTATATCTGCTGATACTGCTCAATGTCTCAACATCTTTGCCTCTTTCAATTTCTCCCCTCTCCAGACAGTGAAACGCCCTCGCAAGATCCAGATTCCAGCCACTACCAGGCCGTCTCGGGCCGTCTCCCACTCCAACCTGCTGGACCAGGACCCTCCTAGACGAACACGTCGCTACTCTGACGGCAGCGACACCCGGACCAACAATCGTTACAGAGCCCGCAGCACCTCGCCAGATCGTAACGGGTATGGAAACACACTGCCGTTAATGTCGACGGGCTACAAGAGGCTCCCACAACAGGATGTTCCAGAAAAGCCCCTCAGGACCACTCTGGTTAAAAAGAAAGTCACAGATGGTAAGATTTCTAGGAAAGAAACCTGAGTGCTCATGGGAGATTCTTACTCCACTAAACAAAAGTTCACGATAATCCACACCTCTTAACATTTCTGAAGTGCTGATGTCGGTCTGGATTCTTGTCATCTCCCTCTTTCTGCAGAGTATGGATTGAAGCTGGGTAGTCAGATCTTTATCAAGCACATGACAGAAACGGGCCTGGCTTCAAAGGAAGGCACATTGCAGGAGGGAGACCTCATTCTCAAGGTAATAAATGATTGCTCAATCTGAAACCATAGTGAATATATAGTTCATCTCCTGTATCAAGCCATGTGTAGTGTTTGAAATAATGTGATCGTCACTTTGTGTTAATCGATTTGTTTTCTTTGACCAGATCAATGGCATGACGACGGAGAATCTGTCCCTGCTGGAGACCAAGCACCTGGTGGAGAAGAGCAGGGGCAAACTGACCATGACGGTGCTCAGGGACGAACGCAAGTTCCTGGTCAGCATCCCAGAGGTGGAGGACAGCGCCCCCAACAGTGAAGACGGCCGCCGCCACAACAGCAGCTCTGAACTTGAGGGTAAGGGAGGGAGCAGGGGAAAGTAAAGTGGGGTTGCAAACATGAAGATTTAAAACAAACTCTGAATTATTCTTTATTGTGTAAGAGAAGAGATAAAGAAGGATTTGGACGAGCAATTGTTCTTTTCTGTTTCCCATCAGAAATTTCAGACATCGACCAAGATATCCCTGTTCACAGAACATCCCGTCAACCCAACAGAGAGAAACGGACACGCAGGTACACACCTTCCACTCCACCTCATAACATTTAATCACCCTTCAGTAGAAGTAGTAGTTGTATAACAGGGTGAGGATTCCTTTCAGTCTTTGTGAAATAAAAAATAAAACCGGTCTTATCCCTGTCATTCAGTTTCACTTTCCTACCACCAAGCCACCTGCTCTCTGTGATTTAATAGGTTGTTCTTTGTGTTTCATATTTACCCATTTACTTAGTATACACAGCCTGCATCATCTGGCCTATTAAACAATGATGTATTATTTGTGTGAAGCAAGCAAACAGATGGTGAGCAGTAACATGATATAGATGTAATATTTAAGGCTGTAGTTAAGTGATTTTAAATCATCTTTTTATAATGTATAGCAGTCAAACCTGAATTGGATTTCCTTTTGAAAGCAGTGAAAGATTCCTGTACCTCTGTCTTTTCATCCAGGACGAGAGCTGAGCCTCCTCCACACAAGTCTCGGGATTCATCACCGATGCGCTCCACCTTGACTCGGCCGTCTGTCTCATCCTACGCCTCTCGCAGAGGTCAGTCCTGCACATTCACTGACTTACACCAGAACACACATGTTGTTGATCACAAAACGGACAATAAAGGAATTCTCATTTGTCGTCTTTCTTCTTAAATAGAGGTTTTTACAGTCTCAGAAAAAGCAACATTAACATTTTCTTAGTTTAATACTGAGTCGAGCTGAGACTGGTTTCACGTTTCTGTAGCTGCTGGAAGTCACGTTCAGCTTTAAATCCATGACACGAAGATCTAATTACACAGTTGGGCAGAGATGGTGTTTGTTAATCTTTGCTGTTGTTTCTTCAGCTCCATCTGAGTCCGAGTCGGATCACAGTCCTTCTCCTCCTCGTGTCAGGAGAGACAGAGAGAGTGTGGACGTGAGGGATCAGCCCAGCAAGTACAAGTCAGTTAAAGTTCATTTGTCTTTCATGGTGACAAAATGTTCATCAAACTCTCTCTGGTTTGATTTTCAACATCTTTTTATTTTGCTCTCTCTGCAGAACTCTCTCTGGTATGTCCACCCTACCCAACCCCCGGTCTTCACCTGTCGTCCCGAACTGGAACACCTCTCGGCCCTCCTCCTCTGCCTCACGGCCCCGCAAGCCTGTGTCGGAGTCGGACTCTGACCGCAGCGCTTCCCCTCCTCCAATCAGAGGGAGCTCACACCCAGACAAATACAAGTAAGGATCAGGCTTTTTTCAACTCCAGGCTTAAATTCAAGAAATTAAAACCTTCACAAACTGTGGAAGGAAATGTTTGTTTATTGTTTATTGTTGCCATGGCCATTTATCATTATATTTGTAATTAATAACAACATAAACCTTTAGATGACAGACTCAATCACAGCAACATTAAAAAATAAAATCTTTTCAATATTCGTTTTTGTCCCAGCAGATTGTTTTCTAACAGTTTTTTCTTCTTCTTTTTTTGCATAGAGTTCTCCCTGATCTGCCCCTCCACGGCCTAAGAGCCTCCCCCATCCCTGTTCGCCAGGAGCCACCGAGGAGGGTTAACTCTCCCATCAGAGACCCGCCCCCAGGTCAGCACACAATCCTACTTCCTCGTGATGGAACTCGTCCCGGACTTTGTCTGTCTCCTCTTCAACAATATTTGCCTTACCTTCAGTGTTTGCTGAGGAACAGGTGTCAACTGTCAAAAATAGTCAAAGTCAGAGAAGAACACGAAGGTTGATCTGTGCCGCGGTTTCCAACCATATGTAGAAATGATCAGTCAACTCTGTTTGATACAAGTGGTGATTTATGGCAGCGTTGCTCCACATTATTTCTCTATATTCAAAAGGCTATTGCCAAGAAGATGAGTTTTTATGTGACATCTGAGGTGGTAACTCATATGTAACAGGCAGCATAGAGGCTGATAGATGCTCTTGGTCTAACATTTGAATATTTCAAAATAAATGTAAAGCTTTTCAAAATGCTATATCTTTCAACCTTTTACTTTTTGCAGATGTCAAAAAACATTTTGTTATGATGAATACTATCACAAACCACACTTGTCACTTCATGCTGCAGCACAGTATAGACCACACTTTACTGCAGTTATACTGTATTTAATCCCTCCCCTTCTCTTTCTCCACAGACTCCGGGTCCTCCTCAGAGGGCAGCTTGGCGCCTCCTCAGAGGCAGAGCACCACTTACAGTCAAGACTCCCTCAGCAGATACAGGTACAGATGAAGGTCCCGCCAACCCCCCCCCCCCACCCCCCCCCCCCCCCTTCTGAACCCCAACAAGATCTCACGGACTGGGAACTGAGCAGACTGTGAATGCCTCTGTCATTATTAATAGCAGCTAATCATAAGTTTAAATTTTTTGCCTTTTTAGACCTTAAATTACCTATTTTTTTTTCTGTCTGGTGAATTCTATTGATTTGCTCTTTTTTTGTTGTTTTTGCCTCAAAGCCTCATTTTGTAGCCTTTGATTTGATTGGATTTGTGGTTTGGACTGTACCAAGTGTTTGTGTTTGACATTTTGTTTTAATCAATGAAATAAAAGTGACTTTCACTGAACATCTCCCTCTCCTGTATGTGGCTAAGTGTTGATTAAACCAAGGAAAGTTATTAGTAACGACTCAAATCATATATGTGTAAATCTGCATGTTATTAGTCAGCGTGTTTAAAAAATTTATAGTGACCCCAAAATACAAATTAAGCAAGGCAACTAATACTTCTGAAAGGTCAGTTTCGGTCAGTGACGGTTAACCATCACAGAGAGAGCTTCCCTCAGAGATATGAAGGTGAATATTCAACATTTAGTAATAATCATCATATTAGCCACGAGCCCCCCCCTCTCAAGACGTGACTGAGATTTGTTGTCTTCCTCCTCCCTCACTCCCACCTCCCTCTTCTCTTCCAGAGTCCTGCCAAACGTTTCCCTGCAGCCTCAGGTGGAGCCGCCGCGATGGAGCACTGCCAACACCAACCTGCCACAGAAAGGTGTGTGTGTACATGATGTTTCAGGTGAAGTGTGTTTGAGGAAAGCACTGTGGAGGGAGTTTTTGTATGTGCTTTGGTTTGATTTTTAAAGAGTCATGGTAAAATCAAAAATTCCCAACCAAGTCATCTGCATATTGAGCTACTAATCAATGGCTTTCTATCTAAATGTATCCTAAACAATGTACTGAAGTATAAAATGTGTTGATAAAATACATTTCCTGACAATATCCTTCCTGTTTTGAAACCTCACAGCTCCTTCAGAGACTGAGTCCGAGGCCAGTTACGCATCTGTCCCTCGCCGGGAGTCGACAGACAGCGAACCCTCCACTGCAGTCAACAACAGATACAGGTGAGAGACACTTGATACTTTAATGTCATGAATCAAATGTTGACTGTCTACAGCACCAGAGCTCATTCTCACAAGTCACCAGCATGTCACCACAGCTGAGTAACTCAAACATACTTTCTCATGACCATGAACTATAAACATGACCTGTGGGACGAACCAGAAAGGGAACTCTAAACTTAGATTTAACCTAAACCTAAATTTATCCCCAACCAGCAGTGTTGACTGTAAACCTGATGCCTACTGAAAGTAACCTGAGCAGCTGTACCAAAATAGAAATAAGGGCACATCACTTAATATGCAGATAGTCTGTTAAATATTTGTTCATAGTCAACCAAACATCTTTACTCGAAGCACAATGTCAGTAGTAACCATCAATACTATGCTGCCAGTACTTGAGTGATGGGGGGAGCTCACATTTAGACCTATGGACAATTGAGATTGTCCCTGAGAGAGAAACTGACTCTAATGATCCTGGAACACTCATCAAGCTTAACTGTTTGTAGGAAAGACAAAAATACAGATATTAAATGTTTTTAATTTGAAGTAAAATCAAGCCTTTGGACTGTATTGCCATATCAGCAGAGTTAATTGGAATTTATCTTAATGAGCCACATAGTAAAATCCCATCCCCAAAATAGAATAAGATAATCCTAAAACCAATGTTAAAATGATTTGAAACAAATATAAACCTCTATGTATACAATATGTAGCTATGGCACGAGCACCTGTGGGATGATAGTCAGCTGTGATTATCAGTAGAAGTGAGCCACTAGATAAATACAGGGTAAAAAATGCATCTGCTTTACTGCCCTTAATCAGAACCTACTGAGCGGCTGGTAGTGCAGATCTCACTCTTCTTCACTGTAGTGGTGTGTGAGATGATAGTGACATGGATGTTGGTTAAACTGCTTAACACACACACACACACACACACACAAACATAAATGCATGCATTCTTGTTTTACATTAGTTGTGAGGATACTTGTTGAGATAATGCATTCCCTAGCATCTTAACCCTAACCTTAAAATCACAAGAATTCCTAACTCCATCCTGACCTTGAACCTAAAACTAACTATAACCTGAACCCTGAATTAAAGTTATCCCTACACCTGCTCTCTGAAGCTGGGTGGAAGAGAACTGTCACAAATGTCATAGAAAAGTGTCTCATTGTAAAACACTCTGCACTGATATGACCTTTGTGATAGAAAGTTACATCATCAGACGACAGGATTTCCTGAAAGCTGCAGATACAAAAAACAATCTGAGACATAGACACGACTATCTTTAATTTCCCAATGAATTATGTACAACATATGACAACGGTTAAAACACTCACTTTAGTTTCTTTCTATTTTCTGTTCCTCTCTCAGAGTCCTTCCTGAGCTAAAATCCACGTCAGTCGCTGTGAAGCAGGAGCCTCCTCGTCGTGCCCCATCCCCCATCAGACCACCTCCTGAAGGTCAGTTTGCCCTCCTCTGAGTAACAATCTAACATCCTCTCTTCCTCTTTGTTGTCATCTGGAGTTTCAAGTAAAATGGCCAAAGTTAGTCCTGACCACACTCTGTCGTCTCTGTTTCTCTACTTCAGATTCCTCAGAGTCAGACCAGCTGTCACATCTGAGGAGGTCAGGGAGCTCAGAGCGGGACGTGAGCCACCACAGGTACACAATGAAACTACACACTCTGTCAAATAAACAAACACATCAGATGATAATCAGAAATAAGTGGGTTTTTTCCCCCATTGGGGCATTTCCCTTCAAGCTGTTGTAAACATAAACATTACGGATGATGTCTTCTCCTCCTCAGTGTTCCTGGTGCTGCTAATGGAACTGCTACCGTCAGGTCTGGGATTTCAGTGAAGAGCAACCCACCACCTTACTGTAAGGCTCAGCACTGTCTGTGATGGGAAATGAAGCTCCAAGTTTGATAACTGTTGAATAGTTTCAGTAATGGATTACAGTTGAGATTATTGATTAGCATCAAGTAAAAGTAAAGTAAAGTAAAAAATGTTTTGCTGGCTCTTAGCTCTGAGGTCACAGTATCCCAAGTTGTGTGGGTGAAAATACAAGTTTCTTCACTATAAAATGGAACCAGGATCAATAAAAAACTAAATATTATTGAGTGATAAGTTACCTTTTATTTTAACTCTGCAGGATGTGCTTTTCTGGTTATTTTAGAAATTGTATAGACTTATTTCAGAAAATAAGTCTGTCAATTAAATAGTTAGTAAAGTGATCATGTAATTTATTATTTACAATTAATACAGTCATTTCCTATCTCTTCCAGCCCAGCCTGAAGAAGAGCCCATCTACTCTTTACCCCCAGATTCTTACCCATCATCTAATCCAGGGTGAGTATTGTTACTTCATCTGGATCAACGTTTTTCTTTCTGTTCATTCACCAGAAAAGTAGTTAAACCACAATCTTAATCCCTTTGCTTGTTTCCGCTGTCTGTCTACCTCCCTCAGGTACAGCTCAGACGTGCACACAGTGGCGTTTATGAAGGACGGCAGCGTGGGCCTGAGGCTGGTGGGGGGCAACGACGTCGGCATCTTTGTAGGTGGAGTTCAGCCGAACAGCTCCGCGTACAACCAGGGAATGAAAGAGGGAGACCAGATTATGCAGGTGAGATCCTGGTTCTGTACTGCTCTAGGGCTCGTTCCAAACCAATCATTTTACCTCGTATCAGTCGTGTATTTCCACAAACACTTAACCCTATTTAACGCCCAATCGGTTCATTCTCTCCAGCACACATTCCTATTATTATGTTCTGTTCTTGGTTTGTTTCATTTCGATTTAGTTTTGGGTACTTTGTAATTTTACAGTTTTTAGTACTGTAGCATTTCAGAGATAACACATCCTGTAACGAAATTGTCTCCCTTTTTTCTTCAGGTAAATAATGTTGATTTTGGTCATTTCACTCGTGAAGAGGCAGCCAACTTCCTGCTGAACATCAAGAAAGGAGAACAAGTGGCAATTTGCACCCAGAACAAGATGGACAGTAAGTGTAGCAGCATAAAACTGATCCGAGGTCAACTTCCTTTCAGTCTCCACTAGTGTGAGAGTTTTTAATCCTAAATGTATTGTCTCTTCAGTTTATAAGAAAATCATCAAGTCCAACCTGGCAGACAACTTCTACATCCGCACCCACTTCGACCACGAAGCCGAGGGCCCCATCGGTCTGAGCTTCACCAGAGGGGAGGTGTTCAGGGTGGTGGACACGATGCACCGCGGCAAACTGGGCCACTGGTTGGCCAGCCGCATGGGGAACAACCTGCACGAGATGGATAAAGGCACCATCCCCAACCAGACCAGGTCAGGAAGAGATGAAAAGACAGAGATAGTTTTCTAGTTTAATCAAGGCCCATAAGTTCATTTTCATTTTCCTCATTCATCTCCTGCAGGGCTGAGACGCTGGCCAGCATCGAGCAGTCACAGCGGTCGACTGGAGAGAAGCAGCTGACAGGACCCAGAGCAGAGTTCTGGAAACTACGGGGTCTCCGAGGGAACAAAAAGAATGAGAAGAACATGCGTCGGAGTCGAGACGACCTGCTGCACCTCACCATTCAGGGCAAATTCCCAGCTTATGAGAGAGTCCTGCTCAGAGAAGGTTGTTTTTCCTCCACACACAAACACAGACGATGTTGTGTAGAATCGTGTCCTAACTCGCTGACTAGTTGAACAAGTTTTAATAATCCTGGATTGTTTATGTCTGCAGCTAATTTCAAACGGCCGATTGTCATTCTGGGTCCTCTTAATGACATTGCCATGGAGAAGCTGTCCAGAGAGATGCCTGATGATTATGAAGTGGCAGGTTGGTTTCTTTTTTTTTTTGTCACTTTCTGGCCTGATTCTCACATTCAGAACATCAAAATTATGATAATTTTCTGTGTCCTCATCATTTTCTATTTATGTATTAATCATTTCTTTTTTTATGGCAGAAATGGTTCCTCGCAGTGGAGGAGGAGACAGCGGCTCCACTGTTATTAAACTGGACGCTGTTAGGAGAATAGCAGAGAAGGTGAGTCAAAGTCAAATCAACAAATAGAAACGAAATCCAGTTTTCTTTTTTTTTTTTTGTTTCTTCCCCTCACACCCTCTTTGCATGTGTTCTTCTATCTCCAGGACAAACACCCTCTGCTGGACATTACTCCTACTGCAGTGGAGAGACTCAACTACATCCAGTACCACCCCATGGTGCTGTTCCTGGACCCCCACAGCCGTAAGGACGTCAAGGCCATGAGGCAGAGGTACAGCCCCGACTCCAACAAGAGCTCCAGACGCCTTTACACACAGGCGCTCAAGATGAGGAAACACTGCAGCCACCTGTTCTCATGTAAGAAACCAAGTATCTCTCTGTGTCACCAGTTACACCTGGGAACGCGTTAGACTTAAAGCAGTCCTGTTGTTATGTAGGTTCTTTTGTTATTCCCTTGCTCCTGACAGTTACATGTGTACCTTGTGTAATTTGAACATTTTCCCTCCAGCACGTGTTGACCTGCAGCCCAACTCACACAGCTGGTATGAGAGCCTGAAGGATAAGATCCGCCACCAACAGTCCAAACCAGTCTGGGTGTCTGAAGTCACGGTATGACACGCACGCATGTTATATTACATATGTACATCTTGTGAGAAACCCTTAATTATCTCCATCATTTCCCTCAACCAGGTTTAAGAGATTTCCACAGTTTCAAAACACATGTTTTGGCACAGCAAAACAAAAGCTTATTTTAAGAGAGCATGTGGTTTTCTTATCCATCTCACAGTTTGTGAAACATCTGTTCTTGTCCAGTGACAAACTAACATGACTTGTCTGTCTGTCCAGTTGGAGAGTGGTGGAGAGCAGGACCTGGATGCTCTGGACCAAACTCAGTCAGACTACCTCAGTGCTGCCAGTGACCTGGAAGACACTGACGGAGAGCCCTACACAGACGGAGAGGCCTACACCGACAACGAGGACCTGGAGGAGGCCTATCCCGGTCAAGAGGCCGCCAGGTCAGGAGGAACACGGTTAGCTGGAGCCGCTTTAGCCCGATCGTCTGAGCCGGCTTTCGGGCACCGCAGCCCCGTGTTGGACCCCGAGCCTGACACGTACTCACTCAGAGAGATCCCACCTCTGATGCACGTTCCTGAGCCTAGATCAATCCACCAGGACGATTACAGCCCGTCTCACAGTGCTGAGGAGGACGAACCCACTCATCGCAGCTTTACAGACTCAGACTTCAGCGCGCTTGAACCCACAACACCATCAGAGGGCCCTCCAGATTTTATAGCCCCAGACCCCACCATTCGGCACTCTGTGAAAGAGCCCTCGCATGCTGGGGTGGATCCCGAGAGCCCACATCATCCCAGCCTGTCTGTCATCGAAGACAAACTACAGCAGGTAAATGTAACGTGGCTTTGATTAAAAGGACCCTACCTGTGCTGTTTAATGTGTAACCCCATAACATCTGGAGGTCTTCAGAGCTGAGAAAAGAGAAGAATATTGACTGTCTTCTGGATATTTTGTAGAACAAAACAGGCAATTTAAATATGGAAACTCTCCCTTTAGGAAATTGCGGTGAACATTTAACCAATTATAAAATTGATTGTTAGCTGCAGCCGCTGTGTACTCCACATTAATGTGTTTGATCTTGTGTTTTTCGGGAATTGCAATGTCTGATTTTCCCACCAACATCTGATGACACCAGCAGTGGGAGATGGGAAAAAAACCATCTAACTTGAATCCAAATGTATAGATCATTTTAAATGATCACTGTTTAAAGTCTTTATTAGAGCACTTCTCCTACTGACTCAGGTACCGATGGAAAATGTATCATTGTAACAATAACTGCTTTGGAAAATGGTCATGAGTGTTGTACAGTTTTCATGATTTGTAGTAAATGAGCTTTAAATCCAGAATTACTATTATAGTTTTGCAGCCACTTAATCTCTTAATGAAACTACGATTATTCAGGCTGTTAGTGTTTGCAGTGAGCTGTGTTCTTAACAGTTTACTATCATTAAAAATCAATTGGAATAATGATATGAGAAATCCTTGTTTAACATCCTTCTTGTTTTCTCTTCAGGCTCGTTTTGCAGAGCCACAGGCACAAGCGGAGGAGAAGAAAGCCCCTCAGTTCATCGTGTAAGTCTTCTTTTGCTCTCTATGGGGTTTTGGCAGTAATGGAGGACACCACACTGAGGCTCTGTGATAATTGTAAACGTCTCTCCTCTGCTCTTCAACAGGCTGGCACATCATCACCAAGCAGTGCAGTTCAGACGCACACAGATCCGAGGCAGCGACAGCTCTGAGGACGAAGACGAAGAAAAGGACGACATTGAATGGGGCCCTGCAACAGAACTCTAGACACATTGAGGCTGAAAACTGGAGTCCAATGATATTTGAAAAGGACACGGAAACAAATTCACTCCTTCGAGAAACATTGATTTCTTGGATTTCTTTTTTTGTTTTTAATCTGACAAAGACAAGCATGTTTATTTAAACGGCAACATTCAGACACAATTCAAGGTGCTTCACAAAGGCCCAGAATGAATTCAAACGTAAGACTTATCTGAAGATGTTGGTGGACTTGTTCAAAGGGTCTCGTTCGGGGGGGGGGGGGGGACAGAAGAAACTGCTGTGTTCAAGATCACCACAGGGTTTCACTTTGAGTTTTAAAGTGGAAGAAATGTTGTGAGATTAATGTTCAGATCAAAGTGCCTGGTTTATTTTCTGATTTTTATGTAAATAACCCTATGTGAAACAAATCAGCATTCTTTTGGTTACTGCTACTGAATGTAACATATATGCAAACTCTAGTTGTACTGGAAACTAAGTGTCTCTTTTCTGTATTCAAATATAGCAGGGCGTTTATGACATATTTGAATGACTAACTTTTTCTACATTAAAGTGTTTTCCTCATTTCAAAAGCAGTTTTGTTCAATCATCACAGAAAGACTTAAACCTATAGACTTCTCTAATGTTTATAAGTAACCACATTTAACCCTGATCACTGATAATCAATCCAATGAGATATGGATGCGACTGGTGTGAAAATATTTAGTCTTGATGTGGACATTGGAATTTTAAAATGGAGCGTGACAAAGGTGGAAATGAACATGTTTGAGCTGTGAGATTTGTTCCTGAGCCTCCAGAGCTAATTCAATAAAGTAAAGTGGGCATTAATAATACTTTTTGTAATATATAGGTAATATATAAACCTTTTAAAGCACAATATAATGTATATGGTATTTTCATATTATCCCTTAGAAAGTGACCTTATCTTGTAGCCTGCAGCAGCCCTGCAGATTTCATCACTTCAATAAATCAGTTATTGTTGTACTTGGACGACTACCTATTCTTAATCAGAATCAATCAAATGATCTCAAACCAACATGGGACAGGGAGGAGGCGTACCTTCATTTCAGTGGATCACATTTCATTGTTCAGACCGTCTCTGAAGTTAATGTCAGTAAAATGAGAACGTTACTCAGAAGAACACAGGCCTTCACCAAGGCCCAAAGAAATAATGGAAGTGGTCTGATAACCAAAATGATTTTTAAATAATAATGTTTATATAGTGCTTTAAACAATGTTCAAAGAGCCTTTACATAGTTTAGAAAATAGAAAGCAAATTACACTATTTAAAACAGCGTCATAATGACAATCACTATATTTGTCATGAAATATAGTTAAGCATCGTGACAAAAGTGACAAATCCTGGAATAGAGCCTCACTCTGCACCTTTCTGTGATCATGCTGACAAACAAACAAAGAAACACAGATGAAAACAACCCCTCTGTGAGATAATTCAAGTTTAAAACCCATTCCTTCTTTTATGTGGTTTGAATTTGTCATAATTATTATCATTATATCATTTTATATCCATCCATCTAAATTGCTAGATCAAATATGGGCGTTTTGAACACATCTACACAACCACATAATATAAAATATGTCTGTGCTGTAGTTTCAGTGGCACATTTAAAGTTAAACATCACGTATTCAGCAGAGATTCAAGTTGCAAACACGTATTTAAGACGAGATTTGTCTTTCCTTCCATCACAGACCTATGAACACACACACACACACTCACACACACTCACACACACACTCACACACACTGACTCTGTATAAATGTGCAGGTGCACATGGTAGAAACACACGTGCGTCAGGATGAATTGATTCCTCTTCATATGAACGAGGCAGTGGTTCGTGTGTGTGTGTGCGTGCGTGCGTGCGTTAACCCTCGCGTGGAGTCGGTGTGTAATTGTGTGACACTTTCAGTTGCCGGGAAATCAAACTTTGCGTAAAGGTCCGATCACCTCCCCTCTGAGCAGGCGCGCACACAGCGGATGCTCGTAGCAGCGCACACAGACAGTTTGCGGTGAGAGCAGCTGTCTGTCGCTCTGTCTGTCTGTCTGTCTCTGTGTCAGTGAGCCTGCGCGGCTCGATGTGCGACAGCGGCAGGAGGAAGACGGACAGACACTTCCCCCCTTGGCTGAAAGTCGGCCTGGATGGCACCGAGGTCCCGCTGAACACAGCCGGCAGCAGAGCACCCAAGTGGCGAGTCGGGGGGTGGGTGGGGGGTCTGTACGTGAAGCTCCGGGAGGTGGGCATGGACGGGAAGGGGACCCTGAAGCTGTTCACCCGGAAGAAGCGGGAGCTCATCAAGACGCCGTCCATCTCGAAGAAGAGCCGAGCGGGAAGCCCCGGGCGCCAGAGCAACGCACAGTCAGTGAGTAGCATCACCTGTGTATGTGAGAGCGTGAGAGCGTGCGTGCGAGCGTGCGTGCGTGTGTGTGTCAGTTGGAGAGGACAGGGCTCCAGGGGTGATGGTGTGTTTGTGCAAACTCTACTTCCACCAGATATAAATACTCCTTGGTATAGTTTTGTTTGCTGGGTCTGGTGTGATCAGGGTGAGATACTCAACTCATCGGTGTGAAACCACTTGAAAGCCTTCATGATGCTGCAGAGCCCAAGTTAAATATTCAGACAATTGAGTGTGTGTGCGACTGCATATAGGAAGTCCATCTTGTGCGTGTGGGTTTATTATTGTGAATGCTCTTGCGAGATCACTCTCAAGCCGCCTTGGTGACAGAGCAGGAGTGGGGAAGGGAGCATGCTGAAGCGTGGTGGCAAAGGTAGCTACAACCCTTACTCTACGGGTCAGAGGGTTATGAAAGGCCAGAAAGGCGAGGACGGGCTGGACATACTGCCCAACACGCACAGCGTATGGCTCAAACAGGTACGTGTGACGATGCGTCCAACGCAAACGGCAAATATGCGAGGATGCAATAAGTGTTTGTGGGAGTGAATCGTGACATCGTCAGGCCCCAAAGCTGTGAGGCCTTAAATCTGCCACCACTGCAAACAAGATGCACACACCAGGCTTTCAAAAGTGACTAGTTTGTAGATGTTAAGGTTATTTCCACCTCTGAAAATGTCACTGTTCTTATTCCAAACTGTAAACAGGCCTTTCTGTTAGTCCACGCTCTGCTCAGTTTGCCACACCCAACCACAGCTTGGAGCCAGGAAGTGTTGCGCAACGTAGCGCAGGATCTTGTGAAAGTTTTTCGTGTGTGTGTTCACCAACAACAGCGCTGTTTGTGTGTTTTTCAGTTTTAAGGCCACAACGTCAAAGGGGTGAGGGGTCACATTGATGTCTTTGTGCCGTTCAGCACGCGTGTACTGGATCATGTTATCATCTTGACCTCTCTCGCTCTTCCTGTCCTCCTCCCAGCTGTCAATCCTCACGGAGCAGACCCGGAAAGATGCAGGCGACGTCAGCCTCTCCTCTTTCTCCTCATCCACTTCCTCTTCCACGTCTCTCACGCCAGTCTCAGCCGGCCTCCTGGACCCCCTCGTGTCGTGCCCTGGGACTCCGAGCTGCTCAGCACAGTAAGCTGATGGCGATGCAAGGGATGGGCTGCCCGTCTCCGGTGTCCACCCTGAAGAGGCCCACCGCTCTGAGCAGACACGCCAGCGCCGCAGGTCTGGTTCAAACACATCAGTAGAGCACAAACCTCTGCCAAGGCCCAACTGTTATGCGTGTTTACAAGCTGCACTCATAGATATCCCTTCCCTTAAATGTCCCTTTTCATCAAGATCCATGAATTGTTCCCTGGGGAAACAGGGAAAATGTTGAGGAACACTGACGCTATCTTGCAGTGTTTAAAGAACCAACATTTAATGTGATCGTACCTGACCCGTATCTGCATCCACCAAGTTCTGTGGAAATCTGTCCTGCAGTGTTTGTTTAATGTTGCAAACAACCAAACCAACAAACAAGAAGTCGGGGGGGGGGGGGGTGATATAACCTGTTTGGGACAGGCCTCACACATACACAAAATATTACACACAATTTCTAATTTTCGCAAATTTAGCAAGAAAATGCTTTACCTCTTTTTTATTTCACGGTTCATATAAACACTAACCAGAGTTATTATTTTTTTATTTTTTTCGGTTAATGGTTTTGTCCCAAAAATGTCCAAACAGTGAAAAATGCTCATCCCAAAGTGGCGACATCTTCAGACAGTTTGATTTATTTTAGCTACACAATGAAATTCAAAGACATTTGATTTATGTGGATTTAAAACAATAAAAAAACATAAAAGAAATAGGTTAAAACACATTTTTGAAGAGTTTGATGAGAGCATGGATCCCACTGTGATGCCCGTCTGTTAAATATGAACCAGCTGTGTGCTAGATTAGCTTAGCATAAAGACTGGAAACAAAGGAAAACCTTTAGCCTAATTCAACACGGTTTGTTGTTTGTTTGTTTAATCCTCACAAATACAGAGCATAAAACTATGCATTTTAAGATGTAGCCACCTGATGTGCTGCGTGTCTCCTCAGGATTCCCATTGCAGTCATGGGTGTTCACCAAGGGCCATGGGAAAGGGGCCTTGACCCCAACTGCTCCGTCCGAGAGTCCAGAGAGCACGGCCATTGAAGTTGAGGACATCCCGGCCCTGCTGAGAGACGTGGCGCGCTTCGCTGAGGCTGTGGAGAAACTGAAGGACGTGGTGCTGGCTGAAGGTAAGAGGCCAAACTTCAACCAGCCACAGATCCACACACAAATATTTACTGTCTAATCCATAGACTGACGTGACAGCTCCCTAAAGATAGTGCTCCAGTGTAGGTCATAAAACCTGCCTCCTCCCTGTTACTGGATGGGACATGGATCAAACTAAAAAGTCAACGTACGAGACAGCGGGAGGAAGTTGAGACGCATCCTCTTTATTTACGCTCTATGGTCTCACCTTTTGAGTTTGGCTCCTGTTAGAAACTTGTTTCGACGACTCGTTTTCTGTTGACTTTGGGTTTGAACTGAGCATTCTGGTTAAAAACCCTGATCCTCGTCCTATCCTGACTACTGTGGAGACAAAGCCCCCTCCCCCTGTGCGTGTGGAGGCATTTATAATTAGACAGTGTGTCTCTTTTGGTTTGTGTTGCAGTCATATGAATTTCAGTTTGAAGACAGAACAATACTGTCTACTTTCTCTTCCCTTTTTGACCTTACACGCTCTAGTTCATTGTGACAAGGACAAAGGAGGGTTTCTGTCAGTCCTGTTCACTCACAGGTATGAGGGGTAAGGAGGTGGAGGAAGTCGGGGTGGGGGGGGGGGGGGTTGTCAGAGCAACCCTGCACAACCAATCGAACCAGTGACTGAGCTTCCTCTCTCCAAACGAAGGGTTACGTTTCCGGTGCGCCCACAGAGTAACCGCACTCTTGTCTCCAGCAGGAAGCTAGCTTCTTGTTTACTGCAGCCTTGCAGTCCCACACTGCTCTTCCCCACAGCAGAGCAGCATGGCTGTGAAGAGCACAACACCTGTTCTTTCCTCCTGGAGTAAATGGTAGTGCTTTAGACTCCCTTCCACCTGTTGCTCAGACTGAAACTTTGACCGAGCCAGTTTGAGTCATAAGGTATTTTCTCTCCGTTTGTCAGAGCAGATCTCTGGCTCCGATCAGAAAGGCCGAGCAGAGTTTTGTGTCCTTCACTGTTCTGTCATGTTCTCCGCCCAGTGTGAGCTCTCTAAACAGGAAGCCATGATGGATAGTCTCTGACAGAACGGCCTCGTCCACACTTCCTCCTCTGATAGACTCGCTGCATCACTGTGACCCAATGCCTCCTCCTCCTCCTCTTCTTAATCAGCAGCACAATCAGAGTTTGGGCCTTGTTTCCTCCTGTACTGCAATCCAGAGATCTCCGTAATCTGGATCTCCGCTGTCCTTTCAGGTCCCTCTTTAATTCTTTAACCTCAAACTGGTTTCATACAGAAGAGAATACGTGTGTATAAGGTGTTGAGTTGTCAAGCCGGTGCGAAAGCAGATGTAGCAAAAAAAACTGAATTCCCTAGAATAGAGATCCCTTCTATTGCAAAACGATAAACAACCACATGCTCTGTGGCACTATGTTCAGGTCACCATGTTCTTTTTGTCTGCTGCTGCTTCTGCTCAGACATCCTGACACACATTTTCAGACAGACAGTGGGAGGACTGAGTGACCGGCTGCCCTCTGACCTCCTCTGTAAGAAGAAGGATGTACTGAGGGCTAAATGAAACGTGTGTGTGTGTGAGGGAATGAGGATGCAGGCTGGAGCTGTGTCGCTAGTGACATCAAAGCTGGGGAGCTGACACAGCCTCGACCCGACCAGTCTGACCCTCTGTCTCTATTAACTGCAGAAACGCTGACTTGGAGAGAGTTAAAGGAATAGATGCACATTAACGGAAATCCGCGTATTGGCTTCCTTGCAGAGAGATAAGGATAACTCTACTCACATCTGTACAATGAGTGTGAAGCAAGAGTTAGGAGCCTCTTCAAGGAAATGGAACCAAATCCTCCAAACTTCAACATTAAATATATTCTTTCTTGTTTGTTTAATTGGTACCTGTGCAAGTCTGTAGAGGACTATTTCTTGCAGGCAAAGCTGTCTGGATTTTCCACTAGTTCGTTGTTCAGAAAGTGAGAACATTAGGTGAACTTTATTTGTACTTAAAGTTGTGGTAGAATGGACTTCTTTTTTTTTGTTGTGACAGCTGAACTTGAACTGAATTTAAACGCTAGAGCACTACAAAGGTGCAATCCCTTAATGGTCCCAGTTCACAACTGCATTACCGTGCAGTTAGGATTATTATGAATTATGATGTGACTTTGACACAAACATCTAGAAAACCACTCATGTGGACTTGTAGTGTTATCAGGTTTGAATGTCCTCCACTTGATGCTTGTTTCAACCACTACGTCTCCTCCCTCCCTCCCTCCCTTCCATCCAGGTAAAGAGAGTCAGCGGCCCGTGGCCCACGAGTGTTTGGGCGAGGTCCTGCGGGTGTTGCGTCAGGTTATAAACACCTACCCTCTGTTGAACACAGTGGAGATCCTCACTGCTGCTGGAAAGCTCATATCCAAGGTCAAAGGTCAGTTGGTGCAGGGAAACCCTCAAACATGAACCCTAAATGAATGAAAACTGATAAACATACATCTTTCCAGCTGTTTTTTGTAATTACTCTGATCCTAGAACCCAACATTGTGAGTTAATATACTGTAGTTATACTGGTGAGGTGTAACTGATGCACAGGTCGGCGGTGTTTTCACAACTGAAACATGAACACGTGGTTGCGACTTTTCAGGTTTCCACTATGAGGCTTGTAACGAGGCCGACAAGAAGGACTTTGAAAAGGCCATTGAAACCATTGCAGTTGCTTTTAGCAGCAAGTAAGTACCTGGTACACCTTTTTTATAATATTTCATACTGTAACCTGGTCATACACTTCTGGTGATTACTAGACCACACACTTGTTACTGGTATTGATGCGATCTTTGCTCCAAAGTCTGTACAAGAGGGCCAGTAATTTGCCTCTGTACCTCTTTTACAGACAGAACAGGTAGTTCTGTGTGTGTGTGTGTGTGTGTGTGTGTGTGTGCAGTAGTCTGTTGTTGGGAATGAGAGAGAAGTGCAGTGATGGTGACACATTTGCATGAGGCAGAGCAGAAAACAGGAAGTGGTTTTTCTTCTGCTGTGTGACACAAAACCAGAAGTTGTTGTTCACCACCTGGCTGCTAAATGAACAGATTGCTACAGACTGAGGAGATGATATCGATATGATATGTTCGCAGGATTTAGGATGCTCAAGAGGAATCGAGACTGAAATTAATGATTTGAATCTGCCACTAAGAACTGTCTCCAATACAAATGTTTCTATGTGAAAAGTTACACTTTTTTTTTTTTTAAATAACTTGAAAGTTAAAAAGTCAACTTTGACCTGTAAAATGTATTCCTCTTGTGTAATTGAAGTATATATTGGGCCAACAGTGAATCACATGCTTATCAGTGACAGGGCTTAGATATCTGTCATAGGAGGAAGTGAGTTGGCAGTCAGTTGAAATCTGCCTGACGTGTCTGTTTCCTCATTCTCGCCTCTTTTTTTTTTTTCAGCTTTTCTGCCCATGACCTGAAAACAACAGTTTGCTTGTTTAGCCTCTTTTGTAACCATCAATAACCAAACACGTCACAGTTTTACTTGAGTGGATGAGGCATTTGAAGAAGAATACAAAATTGATGTATAATATGAGGAGAGAAAAAGATCAAACCCGGTAGATCAAAAATCAAACTTGATGTTTTTATCACTTGGTCTCCTCAGCACTTGAGTTTATTTATTTATTTTTTTCATTTTTAAAACCGCTCTACACTGGTGGTCATCTTTTTACAAACTGCCCCAATGCATGTACAGTGTCTCTGTGCTGATGTAAAAGTGTTTTCTCCTCAGTGTGTCTGAGCTGCTGATGGGAGAGGTGGACAGCAGCACGCTGCTCTCCCTGCTGCCCACCGAGAAAAGCAGGGTGGGTGAACATTTTTCACAAAGCAACTCATCTACCAGTCTCCGAAAGAGATTTACACCCCCAACTTTTCATGTTTGTGACAAATGAGTGGTCTTTTGTGTTGTGCAGTCGTTGGAGAACTTGTACAGTGCGACAGGCCAGGGAGCGGACGGCGGCCAGTTCAGGAGCGACCTGCAGGACATGGGTAGGACACCAGTCAGTCCTCTCCTCACACTGCAGCTGATCTCTGTGATACTTCTGCACATTTGTGCTTCCGTTCACTCTTGTTTTCTCTTTTTTATATATATATATTTGTTTTGTTATATCTAGATGTGTGTGTGCTTTGTCATTTACATTAAGAAGTAGTGATGCCACCTTGATTCAGACTGAGTGTAAAAAGGGGTAAAACACAACAGTAACAAACAGTTATCACCAAAGTAAAATCTTAAACTAGAATAGAACACACACACACACAGATCTCAGTCACCTAAATATGTCTGATTTCTTTACATTTAAGTTCATCAATTATTCCATGGTAAGATAATCAGACTGTCTCCCAATATAGCATACCACATCCTTCATAGAAATCCAATCAGTAGTTTATCAGTAATCCTGCTGACCAACCAACCAACACACAGACAGGAGACATTTCCTCCTATCTCCAGGAGATAATATAACATCAGATGTTAGAGATGATCACCTCAGCGACAGATCTCCTCCTTCCTCATGTTCAAATGTTCTCGCACACATCATCCTCATCTGACTGTCGTCACAGTAACGGTTTGTGTAGTGACCTGTGTTTGTGTTGTGTATTGATGTCTAGGCCGAGTGGAGGAAGTGGATGTGATCCTCCAGCGCAGTGAGGGAGGAGTGGACTCGGCTCTGCTCTATGCTAAAACCATTTCCAAGTACATGAAGGACCTGATCAACTACGTGGAGAAGAGGATTTCACTGGGTAAGTGGGAAGCTCAGAATTAATTCAATCATGTCGAGGTTATTTGTCAGAGAAAAAGCTATTTTAAACGCATGTTCGACTTTTGTGGACTTGTTTTGTATTATCATAATTGTATTGTCCAATATTTTAAAATGAATCGCTCAGTAACCGTTTGTGTGGTGACCTATCATTGTTAACTGTGTTCTTCTATTTACCAGAGACTGAGTTCTCCAAAGGCCTGCAGAGATTATACCAGTCCTGCAAACACAGCATAACGCATGTAAGCCACACTCTCATTCATAATCTGTCATACTCAATGTTAAAAGCTAGAGTTTGACATTTAGTCTTACTTTTCCTTTCTGCGTTGTGTTTGCTTCCTCCAGCCCCACATGCCGCTCTTCTCCATCTACTCTCTGGCTCTGGAGCAGGACCAGGAGCAGGGTGTGGGGCTGCAGCAGGCCAACAGCACCCTGCACAACCAGACCTTCATCCAGGTAACCTCTGTCTGCTCCTGTTAATCACCCTGCAACAGTCGCTCATAAACTACTGCACATGATGTTGATCTGTCGCCGTTTGTCCTTGCAGCCTCTGCTGCAGCGGAAACAGGAGCACGAAAAGAAACGGAAGGAGATCAAGGATCACTGGATTCGAGCAAAGAGAAAACTGGTACAATCTGAAATTCTGTATATGTTAGAATTTTATTTTATCTCTCTAAGAAGTGGAAAAGAGCAAAATGTGTGTGTCTGCGTTAAGATGGAGTGTGAGGCGAACCTGCGGAAGGCCAAGCAGGCCTACATGGCTCGCTGTGAGGAGTACGACAAGGCCAAAACTGCAGCCTGCCGAGCCGAGGAGGAGGGAGGAGGATCGACGGCCAAGTCTGTGGAGAAGAAGAAACGATTGGAGGAGGAGGCTCGCAATAAGGTTTTTATCAGCTACTGTAGTTAGTTTTGTCTGCATGTGTACTGTCACACATGATCTACATATTAAATTATTTAAAAATGTATTTGTTTATCTACCTTCCACATTATCATGATCAACGCTTTGTGCTTTAAAAAGAAAAAAAAAAACCAAGAGATTGGAAGTAAACAGAAAATAAGAAATGGTGCGTGTTTGCATGTGCAGTCAGACGAAGCGGAGGCCACCTACCGGACATGTATCGCAGACGCCACCACTCAGCAGCTGGAGCTGGAGCACTCAAAGGTCACGGTGCTGAGGCAGCTGCAGGACGTCATCAAACAGAGCGACCAGACACTCCGCTCGGTGAGAGTCATCACGAACAAACGCGTACACAGCTGAACCGCTGGTCGTCAGTGTACATCAGAATAATATCAACTGTTCTCTGCGTCCGCTCCTCCTCCTCCAGGCGACCATCTCCTACTACCAGCTCATGCACATGCAGACTGTGGCTCTGCCCGTCCACTACCAGACCCTGTGTGAGAGCAGTAAGCTGTACGACCCAGGACAGCAGTACGCCGCCCACGTGCGAGACCTGCAGCTACCAGAGCAGCCAAACGTCCACTACACATTTGAGGCCTACTCCCCGTCCAGCTCCTCGTCACAGTAAGAGAGAGTTTAATAAGAACCACAGTTATCCGAGTTTTCAATTGCAACTTTAAAGGAAAAAAATCAAAAATACTACTTTGAATAAATTGACTGACTCTCCTGTAATTCCACATTGGTGCAGCCACGGCCACAGACTAAGGAACGACAGTTTCAACACAGAGCAGTCGAGCCACACAGACAGTCCTGCTGCCTGCGTGGATACAGCAGCTGCTGACAAAGAAGCAGAGGCTCACCGCAAGAGTGAGTGATCCCTGCTGACGTCACTGTGCCAGCCGTGGTTCTAAAGATTATTGTTTTTATTATAGAGTAAACGGTAGAGCCCGGCCCATTTATTGTATGGCCGATAATATCAGCTTAATGTAGAATAATATTGGCTTTCACAGATATATTGTTGTCTATGTTTACGTTTGCCATTAGACAATCATATGTGGACTTCTTTTCTGTAAAATGTGTTACTTTATTTTCTTAGTTCAAGTTCTAAATATTTGATTTGTATTTGTGTTTTCTTTTTATTTGAAGTTTATGGTGAAACTGTAAAATATCAAGCCTCAATTACATTCATTTGGGTTTGTTATTAACATCTTTGGAATCAATGTTTTTTCAGTATCTGCCCCCAAACATCCATATCAGTCGGGCTCTAGTAAACGGCAGTGAAACGATGAGAGAAGAAATATTAAGTCAAGTTTTGATACTTTGTTGACACTTAATTCTGCTTTCACCAGGACAAGGCCACAAGTCGTGGGGCTCGACGGTGAGCGACGACAGCGTTGGAGGAGATGGAGGCCTCGAGTCTCCCACTGTCAGCACAAGTAAGCAAGAAATGATTCCCAGTAGCACACACACACACAAATATCATCTATATGTAATGATGAGGAAGAATTTGTCTTTTTCTCGGGAGAAATCTTCTTGGAGGCAGCAGTATGTCTGAGAAATGTATTTAAAGTTTATGTTGATTGTAGGTGACATCAGTAAAATTGTTCGCACATCATCCACTGGAACAATGTCGTCCAATGAAGATGTAGATGAGAAAGATGGGAATGTAGCTTCATTCGAAACTCCAAGTAAGACTCTCAGATTACATTTAGATTTTTTATTTTTTTATTTAACTATTCTGCTAAACTGAGAGAAAATGTGGGCTATCTTTATACGTGATGGGGATCTTTTCCTCCAGATATTAACGGCATGGATCCTGATGTGGTGGTGTCCACGAGACCTTTCCGTAACATCGGCCTGTCCAAAGCAGCCCGGACCCACCGACTGAGGAAGCTGCGGACCCCCTCCAAGTGCCGCGAGTGTGACAGCTATGTTTACTTTCAGGGGGCTGAGTGCGAGGAGGTGAGTTCCTAATCATGTCTCCAGACAGTCAGATTTGTGTCCTGAGAGGAACTTCAGCATGTGATTGGAGAGCTCGTATTTTATTACCTCTGCTAAGGAGCAGACTCAACCTATTTCCAGCCTGATCCTAGAAACCGCTCCAAACCTTTTGGAGCGGAGCTGGATAAATGTTCCTGGAATTACTTGGGGTGTGAGCCCATGTGCTCCCCGACTGCCCTTCTAGTAAACGTTTTGGACTTCATCTAGTCGGTGCCTTCTTCTCTGTCCTCAGTGTTTCCTGGCTTGTCACAAGCGCTGTCTGGAGACTCTGGCCATCCAGTGTGGCCACAAGAAGCTCCAGGGTCGTCTGCAGCTGTTCGGCAGGGAGTTCACTCAGGTGGCCAGCTGTGCCAGTGACGGGATCCCCTTCATCATCACCAAGTGCATCTCTGAGATCGAGAGACGGGCACTCAAGATGAAGGTGAGAAACCTTTCCTCAGCCACAGAGAAGAAGTCTCATGTGTCTGGTACAAACCACTGCTTCCTCCCTGCAGGGCATCTACAGGGTGAACGGGGTGAAGACTCGAGTGGAGAAACTGTGTCAGGCCTTTGAGAATGGCAAGGAGCTGGTGGAGCTGTCCCAGTGTTCACCACACGACATCAGCAACGTTCTCAAGCTTTACCTCCGACAGGTACACACATGAAAGTACACGCAGCCATATTTACATCTGAATTGTGGCAGAAGATGTGCCTGTATCCTCTACTTGTTTTAAGGTGTCTTTGTATCAGGACATTCTGGCTTGGTTTTCTTTTTTAAAGTTAAAAATGTTATTATACACTAGATGGACAAAAGTATTGGGACACGCCTCTTAGTCATCGAATTCAGGTGTTTCATTCAGTCCCATTGTCATTGGTTGGACTAGGCCCCTTTGTTCCAGTGAAGGGAAATCTTAAAGCTTCATCATAACAAGACAATTCTATGCTTCCAACTTTGTAGGAACAGTTTGGGGACGGCCCTTTTCTGTTGCAGCCCCAGTGCACAAAGCAAGGTCCAAGAAATCCAATTTGTGATCAAAATGTCACAGAAGCTGTTTATTTTTATTTTTTTACTTCTGAAATGAGATCTCTCAAACCCAAACCAAAATATAGCTGGATCAAACTAAACAGACGGGACAGATTTGCTTTCAAAGTAAAGGCTAAATGAGTCTCTTTGTGGATTTTGGTTGGACTTTGGTTGGACTATCTCATTAATTCAGCGGCACAGAGCAGAATTTGTATCTTAAGTGATTGCAAGATGCCTCTGTAGATTGTCATGGGAAATTCACAAATATTTTAATTAAAATTGTATTTATTTTGAGTGTTTATTTTGATCTTTTTTGCTCAAAGCTTATCTCGCCAAAAATAAAATAATTCGAAAATACTACATACTACCCATTCACATCATATATACTCATGATTATAAATACCTGTGAACACACACATAGTTTAATATATATTCATGCCTAGTCACATACACAGTATATATAAACATATATATTTTTTTCTTCCCATTAATCCTTTTACTCCTGTGAAATGTAAAGTACTTGTGTTTTAAAGTTATTTCTAACTTTCTCTTGTTTCACTGTTGATCAAATGTGGGTTCACAACCAGTTCTACCCCTAACACCCTGTCTGTTTCCTTTCTTTCGCCTCCAGCTCCCAGAGCCCATCATGCTGTTCCGCCTCTACAACAGCCTGATGGGTTTGGCCAAAGAGAGTCTGCAGAGTGAAGGTGAGACGCCTGAAAGAGAGGAGGCCGAGCCGAGCAGTGTTAACCCAGCAGGGGGTCGGGGTCCAGAGCTGGTGGATCTGGGACCTGACACTAATCCAGACATCCTGGTGCTGGTGGACAAGCTGAAAGAGCTTCTAAAGGAGCTGCCCAAGGCTAACATCGCTACACTGCGATACATCATCCGCCACCTCAGAAGGTCCGTTATTACACCGCTTCTACTGAAGAAAGACTTATTTTTTTAATGACTGATGCGTGATTAGGTATATAAATGTAGTTCTGATCATTCCAGCTGACTTCCTACTCCCAGGATCGCAGAGCTGGAGGAGGATAACAAGATGAGTCCCAGTAACCTGGGGATCGTGTTTGGCCCCTCCCTGATGCGGCCCCGTCCGACCGGTGCCTACGATATCCCTGTCGTCTCTGGTTGATTACCCCCATCAGGCCCGCATCGTAGAAGCCCTCATAGTCTTCTATTCATCCATCTTCCACTCCAAAACCTCTCAGTCCCAAAAAAACTCTCGCTCTGACTCCACCGCCACTCAGCAGGTAAACCCCTCTGTGTAATGAGGGCTGATGTTAATCTCCTACATTTTTTTTTTTTTTTTTTTACAGCAGACGGTGTTTAAACGTATTTTAATCAGTAAATTCAGGAAATATATTTTTGGACACTAAAAGTGTTGAGCCTGTATCCGATGCTGAAAGCATAATTGTATAGTTTAAAGGTAATATCTGAATAGGTAATGAATGTGACTGCGATATACAGTATATCAGGAACGCCTGGAGGAAACTTCATCACATCATTCATTACATGGCTGCATTCGGAAAGTCCAAATATTTGTGCTTCTTAATCCCTGTCCCTTGACCCCGATGCAACATGTCATGAGGTCAAGGAAAGATGTGCAAGAGAATCTGTAAGCAGTTAGGAAAGGAGAACCACAGTGTGAAGAAAAAATGCAACTCCCCTTCCCCTCAGCATTTTTTTTAAACCAACTTTATTTATAACAGGAGACACTTGGACTGCACGGTACAGTGATATCAGGAGCTCAGACATACATCAGTTCTGGATTGTGTCAGGAGAATAAAATGGACGCTCAGTTTTTTTCCATATTTACATGGGTGTGTTCAGGTGCAACTACACGGTTGTGTCACTTTAAATTTGCTACCTTTCAGAAAGGAGATCAGTTTGGAAGCAATGAAGCTCCTTTCCTCATCATTTAGAGAATTCAAACCGCTCTTAGTATGGCAGCCGCTGAAATACTAAACAAATTACTAAATTACTAAATAAAATTCCAACCCACCTTAACTTTCACTTGGAGTCTTAGACTGATTGTCAACTGTCACCTCACACATTTTCTTTGAAAATGCTGTCATACATAATTTATTTCCATTACCAAAACCTGCCATGATGCAAAAAGATGGGAAAAGCATGCATTTCCTTTTACAGTTATGGCCTATACATATAATTCATTAGGGTCCTGTACTTCCCTCTTGATTTGCATTTTAACTGAAAACAAACACTAATGCAATCTGTTAACGTCCTCCTTTTGGATCAGGGTGCTGTTGCCAATGAGGAGATGGTGAGTCCTGGTGATGGAGAGGAGGATGGAGGCACAGAGAGTAAACCAGACTCTGACAAGACGGAGGAGGGATGTGGTAAGTTGTCATAAAAGTTAGCCACGTATAATACTGTTGTAAATTAAAGCACTTCCTCTTGTAGTTCCTGCTGAGTTGTGTTTGACCTGAGTGTTAAAAAGCATCTACCTCTTTATCCCCATCCATTCAGAGAGTTCTTTGGGCTCATTGGGCTCCAGTGAGCAGCTCCCCGACTCTGACTTCGAGCCGGATGAAAGCGAGCAGAGGGCCGCACACCCACACTGCCTGATAAAGCAGGAGAGCGAGGTGAGCGTGGACGACGACCAGCTGAGCTACAGGGACAGCCTGGACCTGTCCAGCCAGTCTGCAACCAACACCGACCCAGAGCAGGAAGTGGATAAAGACCAAGAAACCCCAGCAGCTATAGAGCCCCCTGCTCTGCCAGAGACCGGGCCCCCTGATGAAGACACCGGGCCCCCTGATGAAGACACCGGGCCCCCTGATGAAGACACCGGTCCCCCTGATGAAGACACTGAGCCCCCTGATGAAGACACCGGGGCGGAGCAGACCCTGAGCGTCTCCCTGGCCGAGCTCAATGTGAATCAGTCCAACAACAACTACCCATATTCCCCTATTTTAAGCATGTCAGGGCTTGGGCTGGCGCGTCTGTGTGGAAAGAAATTACCCTTAACTAGGAACAGGGACAGTAGCCCGGAGTTTGTCTGATATCATAGTGTAAAATCTGATAAGGTCCAGTGGCAGGAATCTGGTTTTGATGCTTTAAAATCCAGGGAAACTTCAAACTGAGTATTCTTTTATAGTGGACATCAAAATTCAAATTTCATTTTAACCTGTGCAGATGTTTTTTGTAGCTGTACCGATTTATCCTCTGCACGCTTACTGCTGTTATAAGCAATTGTTCCTGTCATTTCAAGAGTTTTGACTCCAATGATTTAAAAACTGTTTTCTTTTGTCTGTTTCCATTTTTAAGTGTTATCCTCATTGCTCTTACAATCCTGAGGAAAAGTGAGATGAGGCATGTCAGAATGTGTACAATACAGGTTTTTTTTTTTTTTAAAGTAAATTCCCTTTCAAGTGCTGCAGGTTCCTTTTCAGCACTAAATTAAAAAAATAAATGTAATAGTTTCTTATAAATGTTGCCTGTATTACCTTCATGGCTGTTTGGTCTATTTTAATAAAAATCTTATTTTACATTTGTCCTTGTTGTTCTATGTATGATCTTGTTTTACAAGCCAGACTACAGAAAAATGTTTGCCAAACATGACCAGGAAGAAAATGGACGAGTTAATGAAGAGTAACTACCACTGATAACCTCAGTGACAGAACAACCACTTCCTGGTGATGGAACAGTTTACTACAGTGGGTGGTAACCCTGATCCCGGACACTAGGGAGAATAAGCAGCCAGTTCTCAAAGCGTCAGCCTACACGAGCTAAAGTATGGCTTTTAAATGGAGAAAGAAGGTAGGTCTTTAAAACCATTAGTCTGATGTAGATAGGTTTTTGTGGTGTGTAAGTAATTGATGAGATTATGTGGAGTAAGTTATAACAATATTTCAAGTTTTAATTCTTTATTTTACAAAATCTTATCACAGGAAATATTTCAATTAAACAAAACTGGTCAAAAAGCAGAAGGATAATTTGTATAACTTATTCTATTTCCTTCACTGGTCCTAAATGTTGATTCCAGAAGAGCACCTGAAAAATAATACAGACTTTGTCAAGCAACTACATACTCGGACACAAACACTTGCTGAGGCTGATTAGACCTGTTGACTTGACTACAGTGGAAATAACGATTTGATTCATTGATATCATTTACTTTCTGGTGCAGATGTATCTATGAGGCTAATATTACAAGTTGAATTCGAGCAATGACCGTCTCACCCTTAGTATTACTTTATTCCATACCTGTGTGTCACTGGACCAGTCTGTATGTGATGTACCTCCCAGCTGTTTCACTCGGTCGGATGATCTTTACTACCTGAGTTAAAGGAAAATAAAGCAGGATTTTAGGTTGGACTCTAACACAATCCACATCATTGAGTTGCTGTGAAGACACTACACTTTGTGAAAGTTGTCTGTTTGCATACTGGCAGGCGTACTCATACAATGGTAGCTTGTCCAGGTGTCTTACTTTCATAGCTTTAGCTGTTGTCTATATCAGTAACAACACTTCGAACTAGATGCAGGTCTGAAACGTTTCAGGGATCACAAGCCCTTACTCAAAAGCAGTTTATTGAATGAATGAAAAAGATTAATGCACAACATTATGCAGTCATGTGTGGGTGCTTTTTTCATACATTATGTAAATTTAAAAAGTATCTAGATTTTTTTTTACCTGTCCTCGTTTTAAGCCAAAGTAGCGAGCAACAGGGTCTCCAGCCTGGATCCTCGGCAGCTGACTCTCTTTTAATTTGCTAAAGTAAAAATGTTAAGGAAGGACAACAAATACATAATCTGTCGAGGAGCTGAGTATTACGGGGACACTACTTACATTGGTCTTTACATAACTGCAGTCTTAAAGGATACTATCTCCCCAGAATATCAGTCACTTCCTCTTTTGTCATAACTATGTGCTCTGGAACAAGCTGAAGGAAAAAGAAGTAATACATCAAACACAAACATATGAGCCACTGTCCAATGAGATCATTTTTACATATACTGTTGATAGGAAGATACAGTGGACTCAGCAGCGTGCGGTTTACCTCGTGCTCTGTGATGTTGATAAGCAGTTCCTGTTGTAGAAACTGCTCCAATATGTATTTGGGCGCCATGTCGACTAGAGACTGAAAGAAAACATTTCCATGTATATTTTTGCCAAAAGAGCAACACAGAAAGTGAAACTCACGACAACACAGTCACAGCATAATCACGGGAGACTTTTTTTCTGTTCATCACCAAAATGTTTTATGTTAGCAATACTTTAAATTGTTGTTTACCTGTTTGGCTGAGGGTGTCATGCCCATCTGCACAACAATGATGGCTCGCGTGATGTTCTCTTCCTGCATCCTCTGACAGTACATCTTTATGGTCTTGATTCCCACTTTGGGCTCCTCTGAAGAAAAATGAATTCCATATTATCAAAAAGATGCATGGGACATTCCAAACAACCACAATGTCAAGTTTCAACAGTTTTACCTAGAAATGAAGATAATACTACTGACTATTTGTGTGTTTCTATGCAGCAACATTGAGTATTTAGTATCTAACATAGGGTTTGAACCTACCAGGAAAGAAAACAAACATCTGGTCGGTGGGGTCGTCGTTGTGAGCCACCAGCACGGTGAGGTCTGTGCGTCTGGGGCGACCCTCGCTGGGTTTGTCCCCAAACTGACTCTTGAACTCATCCAGCGTCTGGTCCAACTCGTCCTGTGTCACCAGGTAGCCTCTGTCATGGCACAGCTGAGGGACACGGGGGTGAATCCATGAAGACAGTGAGTGAGGAAACAGGCACAGATCAAAGCTCTCTGCAGACTAGCTTCTTTCTCCAGGGTGTAACCCACATTTAACCGTGATCAGAATGCGATATAAATTGGGCTTATAATTCTAAATTAGGTTGATGTACGATCTATAGATACGGTTTAAATTCTTCATCCTGGCGAATAACAGTTGTGTTGGTTCGCAGGCAGAGAGTGGAACTTCCTGAAACTCACTCTGGGCCAGTTGCTCCGAATTCACACACGGAAACACTACACACACAAACAGCTGGTCAGTAATCAGTATGTAAACTACATGTAAACTACATACTGATTACGATCAAATCAACAAAACCCCGAATGCCCATCGCTAACACAGCGGAACCGCTGTATATGCTATGCTAAGCTAACAAGCTAAAAGAAAACATTCAAACGCAACGCACCTGCATGATGGTTTTACGAATCTTCCACAGCCTGTATGTTTCCTCTTCGTCGTCCATATCGTTACACTTCTTTTATATTTAATCTAAATGTATATTTTGTTTAGTTTATCACTGAAATCCAGCGGAGTGGAAGCGACGCACGTTTTTGTTAACGACGCAGCTTGATGACGTAGGTGATAACGCGGAGCGGTATGGATGCAGTGTGATAATAAAAACATAATAATAACAGTAAGAACAATAATTATGATAACAACCATAAATATCACAATAATAACAACACCAAAATAAATAATACAATAACATAAACAACAACAATAATATGAATACATTTACGTTGTCTCCGCCCACCCAGTGCTTGTGCCGCATTCCATCACACCTCGGAGCTCGGCTCTCGGAATGACGTCACGAGAAACACGAGTTAATTGTGTTCCAGTTGCACAGGAACAATGTCTACGTCCTCCAATAAGCCATAGTTAGCAAAACCAGTTCACAATGACGCATAACGCATTATTTAACGGATAGCAACGCCGGAGTAACACGTCCATAAACAGTAATTGGACAGTACTATGTGTACGACTAATTTACTGACAGCAGTGCTACTAAATAGTACAAACTACAGCTTTCAATAGTTGTTGATACACGGCGAAGCCATCATAGATTTCACAGTCGGGGGTGGTGACGTTCCTCCGACTTTCCGACTCGAAATTAGGACTCTAACTGCAACTTCCGACTCGGAGAGTGGTAATTCCGAGCTCCGAGGTGTAATTGAACGCGCCATCATTTCAAACAACAGACTGGTGGGCGGAGTCTGCAGCGACAACATGGCCGTGTGTGTTTCTTAATATGCAGTCGATGATCTGAAGTAAAATGAGGCCGATAAATGTGTTGATGATACTCGGGGCTGTGACGAGCAGCGGAGCCATCCTCGCGACGGTACTGTTCTTTGTCTTGTCCACAACGGTAACGGGCGCGTGCTGTCTACGATTCATATTACCCATAACTGTGTGTGCGTGTGTGTAACGTGCTCTTATCGACAGGTGTAACCGCAGCTGATTTTCATTCAGAAGTCCTTGACATTAATAACAGGTCATAGGATTTACTTTTGCTCCTCGTGTGTAACACATCTGACCACCGACTGTTTCTGAAAGACACATTTCATCGACATGTCCGATCTTCTAGTCTGTGGACGCACGTTAATAAACACTGTATTTACACTCTAGTTTGTACCTGCACATCACCCAAGGTTCTCCGAATATATTGCTATTTCGTGATGTTTAATGTGTGTGCGACAGCTGCGGTATCCGCTTCCTGTCAGCTGTGGTCAGCTGATCAGCTTTATCTTTGAGAAACAGCCCCCCCCCCTCCCCCCCCCCCAGGACTCAGTGTTTCTCTCTGACATGTAGCGGAGCAGGAGAAGACAGCCTGAACATAAACCGCTGAAGTGACGTGCATACCAGTACAGGACTTATTTATCTTCTATATACTGTTTTAACGAAAAGTCAATTATTGCCTGAACATTAATAAAACTCCTACCTCTGCATGTCTGTCTCATACATAAATTCATTATTTACTCTACTCAATATCTTCAAGTTCCAGTAGCACATTGGAAATATTCATTACTTTCTCTCTGACAGCGTATAAATTAGATTTATTTTGACCGATTTTTAATTTATTACAGATTCTTTTAGTTTTTATTGTATTTTTTTAGCTATTGTTTTGCTTTTGACTCGCACTATAAGCTGTGTGTAAATAATAAATTATGTTTCAAATGAATACTTTTTTTGCATTGGGACTTGTATGTAACGAGGGCTGGACGATTTGAGCCTTTTCAAAGAAAAATGTATATATTTAGTCGATTATCAAAAATGTTGATGATTTCCCATTATTATTATTTCTTTAAGTTTGATTGACTTTTGCTCCGGAGTGAAGGTTTTGGTTTTCTTTATGAGCAGAGATCAAAACACTTGATGAACAGCGAAACATTTAAGTCAGAGGTAGATCGATTACATGTTAAACCTCCTCACAGTTCTTGTACAATGCATAAACATTATATAGCTATGCATTGGACTTTTGTCATATTGCTGTTGATGACAATTATATACATTAATTGTTCATATTGTTTTTTTGCCCTGTTTGTAACCATGTATTAATGTAAAGCTGTGAAACATGACTTCTATGATTTGTCAAAATATGTTGAAATAATCTATTATAAACCAGATCAACGTGATGACATCAGTAACACTTTGTGGGTCTGCCACTTAACTGTTATCTGTAATTTAACAGTGGGTTCTGGAACAAACAGTTTTTTTTAACCCTAAGCCTTTCCGAATGGTTTCAAACACTAACTCTTTTGTTTTCCCAGATTATTTTATTTGTTAGAATGAACAGAAGGTTTTGGCTCATATATCAGGGTGAGACTTAGGAGGTTACGTGTCCTGCAATTTAATGCCAATTCACTGATGTAACCTTTTGTTTTTCATGCTGATATTAAGACCCTTATATAATAGGTTTGGTTATTTCCTCAGACTATTGCTCTTTGCCCCGGCCACATGGAGCTCGACCTCTTATGGCCCAATTCCCTGCTTTTATAAGGAGTCGAAAGTCTTATGAGAATGTTGTGACCTGTGGACCTCACAATCACTTCTGATGCGATTAATAAAGAGTGACCTGTTGGAGCCAATCAAGTCTGTTAATAATCAACCGCTCCCTTTACATGAGCACGGCGGAGCGAGTGCTTTCTGTCAGTACTTGGATTGCGGTTGAACCGTGAGGGTGTAGCTGATTGGTTTAGGGATTGGATCTGCGTCAGCCCTCAGAGGATCTCACTGAGGGGCAGTCATGCATTTGATAGGGTCCACTGTCTTTCTCTCTGTCCTGCTGCAGGTTATGGTAAGAAACATTTGGATGGAAATACTTTTTTAAAGATAATAATTGTGCTCCAATGGCTGGGACACAGAATGTCTTGTTATCTAACACTCATGTGTGAATGGTGCCACATTCATTCTTTTAAACGACACCTGATTGTGCACTTTAGAAGTAACCTTCCATCACTCATCTGTTTTTGTTGTCCCTCTTTCTTCCTGACAGTCTGCCCCGACAGAGGACTGGCAGACGGCCACGTCTATTTACGACTTCTCAGCGACAGATATTGACGGCAATGTGGTCTCCCTGGAGAAGTACCGGTAAATCTATCTATGATCGTTTCTCTCCCTAAATTAGCTGCAGCATCGTATCACGAGTCCAACTTCACTAAAACACTATGTATAATGTGTGCTTTTGTATTTTCAGGGGAGATGTTGTCATCATCACCAACGTTGCCTCTAAATGAGGCAAAACCCCAGTAAACTACTCTCAGTTTGCTCAGATGTACGCCACGTATTCTGAGAGAGGTTTACACATCCTTGCCTTCCCCTCTAACCAGTTTGGGAACCAGGTACATGAACACATGAGTGTTTTATTAAAGCTGCATTATAGCACAGACTTAAAATTGATGAACATTTTGTACAGTGTAAATGACATAATCATATTAGAAAATCATCTACTTTACAGCGTATGTTTTACTGGTGAAGATGGAAAAGCATTTCATAATATCAAATTTGTATGGTTCTTTATACTGTAGTAAATCAAAACAAATGGTGTTTTATCCACATTGGTTTAGTAGGGTCTTATTTGAAAAGGTATAATTGAATATACTGTAAATCCACAAGAATTCACTTGCTCTCATCTCCTTTAGTAATTTGTTTTCTTCTTTGTTGCACTTTGAAGGAGCCTGGCACTGAGTCTCAGATCAAACAGTTTGCTGAATCTTACAACGCTCACTTTGACATGTTCAGTAAGATCAATGTGAACGGAGCCAGCGCTCACCCTCTGTGGAAGTGGTTGAAGGAGCAGCCCAATGGGAGAGGCTTCATGGGAAGGTAAGTGGTGAACATATGAATAATCGAACAGTGGGACAAAAAGACACACTTATCTTATTGTGACGACAAGTTCCATCTGGTATAATGACATGAAACTTGCAAATATGTCTCTGAGTGGATTGAAGCGTTCACTCCGTGATTATTAACATATGTTTTTTTGTCATTCTTGCAGTAGCATCAAGTGGAATTTCACCAAGGTAAATATTAATATAAGATATTTAGTAATATTTAGATATCACCAAGGTTGATAAATAATGAATTATCTATGCTGATTATTTTGTACACCAGATCCCTCTCTCTAATATAGCCTACCATATTTAAGCTGTATAAGATAATGTTTGAAATAAACCAAGAAATGCTTATCATGAATAGTCTAATTCTAAAAGTACTAATAATAACTTTTTGGTTTTCCTTGTTTTCTTCCTCTCTAGTTTTTGATCAATAGAGAGGGGCAGGTGGTGAAGAGATACGGACCCCTGGATGATCCAAGTGTATGTACAAATATTTATTGCATTAATAAAATGTATTTATAGTTTATATTTTGATTGTTGTATATCCTATTTGGCCTTTTTATAATTTGCCTTCAGAGGTACACTTACATCAGAAGGAGCTAAGAGCTTTACTGTGTTAATATAAACTGCCCAGATGCAGTGTAATAGTGTGTACAGATGAATGAGTTAAAATAAAAGGGATGTACAAGTTCAATTAATAAACAAAAGCCAAGATGGAGACAGGATCTCCTTTAATTTAAAGATCTAGGGTGTAGGATTCAGGATTAACTATCATCAGAAATTGAATATAATGTTTTGATTAGTATGTTTTCACCCAAAACTAAGAATTAGTTTTCTTGGGTTAGAATGATCCATTCATATCTAGATTTGGAGCAGGTCCTCTTTCACAGAGTCCGCCATGTTGCACCGCCATGTTTCTACAGAACCTCAGAACGGACAAACCAAACACTGGCTCAAGAGAGAGTGCCTTTTGTGTTTTTATGTTACCTGAATGCTACTGCAGGTTCTCCCACAAACCTTAAGGAGGGATTTCAGTTGGTTGCAGTCTGCAACTTCACCACTAGATGTCACTAAATGCCCCTTAACATGGATTTGATGTTTAGTATAAATTGTCATTATCGCGACGCCATGAGTCACCAGCACAGAAGTGAAACATGTGTCTGCTAATGGATCATACATGTGTGTTGTCATGTCTCTCGTGGACATGTAATTGATGCCAACTCTTTAATGTGCTTTCTTTCTAGGTGGTGGAGAAGGATCTTCCCCAATACCTTTAAACCCCTAATGAAGGACTGATACCTCACTCACTGATACTCCATCCAGTTTGTCTTTCCATCCTCCTTCTCTGCCTCTCCAGCATCAGTGAATATAGTTCGGATCTACCCCAGACCAGTGACGGTCTGTTCACAAACCCGCATGGCGGACAGAGCAGACCTGATGAAAAATGGCGTACAAACCTGCTGGGAGAATTTCAAAGCTTATATTCATGTTTGTCTGGAGAGAAGGAGAAATTATTCCGTAATCCATCATAGTAGAGTCATATCTGACCTTGTTTTCATAATAAATAAACATAAATGTTGACCAAATTATATTTTGTCTGTCAGTAAATTATTTGGATTTTTTAAGTATAAATATTTATGTTTTTTTTAAGAATATCTGGTATTCATGTGGACAACGTTTTCATTGTATATAATAGGCATAAATAGGCATAAATGTGACTCGAAATCCATTTGTCATAGTGAAAGATGTGTGTGAGTGAGAAAATCCACAATAATCAAACAGTAGAGCTTAAAATGAAATGTGTGCAGTGAAACAATCTTATCTATTGGACATTGGATTCATAGTAGGCTACAACAAATTCAATACTTGGATGACAAGCACACATATGACATTACATCAACAATATTTTCTGAAAATATTGAAATTAAATTGAACAAGCAAAGATTTGCTCAATTGATGCAATCTGCTTTAAGGGGTCACATGAAGACTCCTTCGTATCAAGGAATCACCAGCGGATATAAAAACCAGGTAACCCCTGTGTAAGATCAGACTAAACTCTTCCTCGTCAGAAGCTTTATCAAGCCTGAACAGTTTACAATTTCTTTAACAGATTCAAGCAGAGTATTAACATGCTTCCATATTTTATAATGAATGTGCGTCATGGTTACTTAGAACAAAGTAAAAAGAAGTGCCTTAAGATTGCATACAAAAGGAAGTAGAAACTAGGGCTACGTTGTAGCACTAACGGGCCCGATGTCACGCACGTTGGAGCCTGTTGCGGTCGGTGGAGAGAGAGCGATCAGTGACCAGTCACACGTCTCCGCGTTGCATGCGTTTTGCTCACTGCAGCAAGGACAAATGCTTCACTTCCTGCGTTCGTCACATAATGTCGATCCTTGCCTGTTAACTGCTCATTACGGTTCACACTATCAATTGCACATCACACTGAAAATTTTATGTAAATCGAATGAAAGTTGTTAAACAAAGCTTACTTCCTGTTGCCAGTAGGTGGCGCCATTACTATTATTACATACAGACTCATAGATCTGTTCAACTAGGTGCTCTGATGGAACATGAGCAATTTTGTGTCAATTGGACAATGTTACAAAAACGTAATTTTCACACTGATCAGTAGGTGGCGCTATGACCCTGAACTAATATTAATACATGGATGTGTTCAGGTCAGGATTGTGATCATAGGTCAGTAGTTTGGAGCCGGTTGGATAATGCAGAGTGGATTTACAAAGTACTTCCTGTTTCATGGCGAATCAGTAGGTGGCGCTATGACACTAAGGAAATATTGACACATGGGGCTGTTCAGGCTTGGACTCTGAGCATGTTACAGAAGTTTGGTAGTGATAGGACAATGCACAGTGGAGTTATGACAACATCGTGTCCTTTGGCGAAGGATGATCCTTCGCCGCACCTCAATGTTTACACGGTTTGAGGAAATGTCACAATTCTGACCAGGGTCCAATGACTTGACTGAGCTCTTTTGAGCTGCATATTGTAAAGCAGCCAGGAGCAGTTCATCAAAGTATAAAACATTTCACTTCCTGTAGCCACCAGGAGGCGCTGTGATTTTAAGTCATGATTTCTGTGTAGATGTCATCAGGCGGGGACTCTTGTCTTACATGTCAAATTTGGACTCGATTGGACCATGTATGTCTGAGATACAGAACCTCGTGTTTTGATGGCGTGTAGTCAAACTTTGACGCCACGCCACGGTCACACGGTGTGACGAAAAATCGATCTTTGAGGTAGTTTTGATCTCCATCTTGTTGTGATGACACTCACATCAATTTGAAGTTGATCTGATGAAAGCTCTGGGACAAGTATATCAAAGTAAAAATGTGGAATATGGCCAAAATGGCCACTAAAGCCAAAATGGCGGGCTCCCTGTTTGGTCTAGCACATCGTTCCAGGAGACTTTTTTGTTTGTCATGAAAAGACACATGCCCCTATCGATTTTTGTAGATGTTGGACAATCGTAGTGCCAGGGCTGCGCTTTAGGGGGCGCTAGTCAGTTATTCTGCCACGCCTATTCCTTAAAACCATCTGAATGTCTGCAGGGGGGGGGCTGTTGATACACACATGTAGTTTGAGGGAGGTTGAACCTCCAACACCAAAGTTATAGCAATTTCGTGTGTCACGGCGAGTTGATGAACTTTGACGCCACGCCACTATTATGGCATTTGACAAAAAGTCACAGTAATCGTATGCCTTCATTATCTATGTCTTGAGACCCATTTACTACAGTTTGACATGGTTGTGTTCAGCGGATGAGGAGAAATACATCCAAGTGTAAGACGTTCCAAAAACAAGACATTTCCTGTTGCCACCAGGGGGCGCTGTCATTTTAAGTCACGATTTCTGTGTAGACGCCATCAGGCCGGGACTCTTGTCCAACATGACGAGTTTGGACTCGATTGGACCATGTATGACCAAGATACAGAACCTCGTGTTTTGATGGCGTGGAGTCAAACTTTGACGCCACGCCACGGTCACACGGTGTGACGAAAAATCGATCTTTGAGGTAGTTTTGATCTCCATCTTGTTGTGATGACACTCATCTGAATTTGAAGTTGATCTGATAAAAGCTCTGGGACAAGTATATCAAAGTAAAAATGTGGAATATGGCCAAAATGGCCACTAAATCCAAAATGGCGGGCTTCCTGTTGCGTTTTTCATAGTGCTCCAAGAGACTTTTTTTTATGATTAGTCACGATACACCTGTATTCCGATTTTGGTGCAGCTCGGTCGAGGGGAAACATAGGGGCTGCGTTCCAGGTGGCGCTGTTGAGCCATTTTGCCACGCCCATTTTTAAATCCTCCAGAATACGTAAATTTTCACCACTTTCTAAGTGTCTGCAAACTTTGGTAAGAAGTTATGCATGTTAAAGCCCTCAAAAAGCCCCTTCTTTTGCCTGAAATCAAGTCAATTTCAATAGGGCCTCTCACCATTCGGTGATCGGGCCCTAATAATAAAAAATCCTTTCAAAAACAATAGGGCTTCTCACCATTCGGTGATCGGGCCCTAATAAAAAATCCTTTCAAAAACAATAGGGCTTCTCACCATTCGGTGATCGGGCCCTAAAAATCCTTTCAAAAACAATAGGGCTTCTCACCATTCGGTGATCGGGCCCTAATAAAACAATGTGATGATTTAGTTAAAGTGCTCTTTTTTTAAGAACAAATTAGTTCTTATTATACTTTATGGTTTCTGGACATGCACAGACAAACTAATATCAACAGTTTTATCAGCACTTTAATCAACAGAAATCAAATTTTGCTTTGGAGTTGAGGAGTCATTCTGTCAAAGGAAAGTGTCCAATATAGTCCAAATCGATATGATATGTTATAATGTATATTGATGAGGTTTGGTGCCTATAGTGGTGAGAAGAGGTGGGACGAAGCCTGTACGATTTGTATGGGCACCAGTTGGGTGGAAAAAAGATGGGATTTATAAATGGACGTGTGAATGCGGCTCCAGATGAGGATATCAGAGGACATTTAGGCTAAAAACACAGTGTAAATGACACTGTTTCAGTCGGATTTGAATGTCGTGGCTTACAGACACTTGGATGAGACCACAGGAGCAGAATGGAGGTGTCGTGGCAATTTCTGCAATCCCACCTTTACAACGAGGAACGAGGCACGATTCTCTTACAGTATTGTCACACTTTAATGCTCAGAGCATGGTGCATACGACAAAGATTAGTTTGTAATATGCACCCTGATGGGGAAACAGTTCTTTGTCTTTATACAGTTGGCTCATGTGGTTGTTACAAAGTCAAAGGTCGGGGTCTTCTGATGACATGAAAACAACAATGCCTTAGTTAAAGCAATCAGGCCAAGATTCATTCAGTAGGACAGGATACAGCACGATCAATGTTACATTGTATGAGATTCAATCATGATCAATCAAAGGGGAAATAAACATGATCATATTGTGGTCAAAATGTTACATTTCCCTTACAGAGGCATTTCATGTTTTTTTCTGTTTTGTTTTTTTTACATTTAAAGAAGTGGTCACCGTTTACTTCAATTGTATTGGATTCAGCTACAACACTGTTTACCACTGAGTCCAACAGTGTCTTGTGGACTCAAACACTTCACCCACCCCTCCATCGGCTTAGCGGTGAGCAGATGATGAGTGGATTTTCATTCCATGGTGAACTATCCCTTTAACATGAACTCGTTGGTTCATGTCAAACGATGGTTGCTTTGATCGGGATTTCAGATCCGAAAGCAGCAGCGTGCACCTGACTGGTTGGCGCTCTCAGTCATCTCTGACCTCTGACCTTTCTGTTCCCCGTTGTCTGGAGCGGAAACACAGCGGGCCGTGTGAAACAGAGC
Source organism: Verasper variegatus (assembly GCA_026259375.1). Classification (NCBI taxonomy): domain Eukaryota; kingdom Metazoa; phylum Chordata; class Actinopteri; order Pleuronectiformes; family Pleuronectidae; genus Verasper; species Verasper variegatus. The sequence goes on along the minus strand of CM048046.1, from coordinate 8,553,918 downwards.
CAGTGATTCACCACAGACACGCTCACAGACAAACTCACAGACCTCTCAGACTCCATCAGCTCAGGCTCCTCTGCATGTGATACACTGAGCATCCAGGCTGCGGTTCCCTCAGGCTCCTGCAGAGGTCGCCATGCTGCCCCCCCCCCCCCCCCAGCAGCACAAAACCAGTCAGCAGCAGCTCAGCAGCAGCAGCAAGTGCGGTGCGGTCGACCTGAGCGGAGCCGAGAGGAGCGGGCTGTGTGCGGGCTAAACATCGCACAGATGAAGGCACCCTCTCGGAGAACCGTCACATATTCCTCCGCTTGATTATTGCTCCATATCAGACGACACTTCCCCTCCGTCCTCCCGCCGGCAGTAGCGCCGTCGCAGCGGGTCTTTCATTCGGAGGGGCCGGGCTGTTTTTCCTCCGGGAGCCTGAATGGAAGCAGCAGCCGAGGGAGCGGTCGGGCTGTCGGAGGCCGGGGACGGGAGCCCGCTATCCGGGGCCGCAGCATCCGATGATGGGGACACGGTGGTCGGAGTGAGCTACGGGATGGACGCCGCAGACATGGGTAGGTCGACTCCTGTCAGACGAACCACCGAGTGTGTGTTTCATTATCCTCGCATCCATTGACGTGCAAGAGTCCGATGATGCCTCCGTGACCGAAAGTCCCGACTCATCTTAGCTAGCTAAGACCTTGTGAGCTAGGCTAGCAGCTAACCGGGCTGTATGGAGGGAAGCAGGTGAAGTAAGGTGTTAGAGACAATGTGTATGTTACTGTATCATGTATTATTATGTACATCAGTGCTGGTGCAGCCATGACACACAACACACCGAGGCCAGGAGGTGTTTAAAGGACCCATACGAAGCCTGCTGTATCTGGAGATATTTACAATCACCTGCCTTGACGTGTAGAAATGACCAGGGGCGTAGCTCGGATTCTTTTAATTACAATAATTGAATTGAATGGCACCGCGAATTATCACCACTCGCCTCCCACAGGCTGCAGACAGACCTTATATTTCTTTCCAAAAACCATTAAAGCCTCAGTGTTGGCAGCTGCTGGAGCCAGAGAATCCAACATTTGGCAAAGAGAACGGCTCAAACCTCAGCCGCTGTCTGACCGTGACAGGCTGAGACACCTGTCACCGAGACAGCATCTCTGTTTTCAAGGGTGTTTCTTTGTATTGGACACTGAGACAAACATTGGAAGACGATGAAACAGGCCTTCTGCTTAGCTTTTTAGGTTCTTGAGTCATTTTGTGTTTGATAATGTCAACATTTCAGAGGTAAAGTTAGATTAAACCATTCGAGTGGTTTGATGAATAAACAAAATAATGCTTTTATTTTGCACAGATAGAGGGTCACATTTTGTAAAGGGGTGTATAGTTAATCCATAAATGATATTTTATCTACAGAATTCCATTAAACAGGTGTTGTTTTAATACCAGAAACACAAGTTCAGTCTTTACTCTTGAAGCAATTGAAGCTTGTTTTAAATGTAACTTTGTCAGTTGATAATTTTGAAAGCAAGATAAATTTAGTTTTGAGGGGTGGGGAGTTTTTTTTTCCTATTTAGGGCAATAGCCAACTAAAAGTTATGAACACATACAGTGTATCACTGTAACCACTTTAATGTGATGGCTGGAATTGCTTCTCATTGGTGATGTCAGATGGTAATGATGATAATGATGCTCCTTGTAACCTGTTTTAGCCAAAACACCTTGCTCAGTCAAATCCTCACGTTCGGTTGTGAATTGCATGGCTCATAGAGATGGTCATCCCTCCCTTGTATCAAACTCGGCAGTGATATGGCTCAAAATGACAAGTTGGGTGTTTTTATTGTCTCTTGTTTGAGAGAAGAACATGTAATTTCTTGCAGTGTGTAGCTAAGCAGCAGCAACATTGCCCCTTCACAAATTCTCTGTCTGAATCACATCTCAGCTTCTTAGCTATCAGCTTGCTCATCTCAATTTACCTGCATGATATTGTGTCTGCCAGAATATGATCTTGTAACTGCTGCCTGTTTGGCGCCTAACTCCACCGAAGATTGTTAACTGAAAGCCATACAGCCGGCAGACTCCACCCTAAAGGACATCGTTATTTTAAGTTATTTTCTTTCACACAAAATTAATATTTTTTGTATTTATGAATGGTCTTGCCCGGAGGCCAGATGTTCCCCACACCTGATCTAGAGACTGTTTAAAGCAAGTTGCAGTTGTTCAGTAGCCAAGTTAATAGATGGATCATAATAATAAAGGACTGGGACATTTTTCTAAAGATATGTGCTGCTATGTAAATGTTACAACGTTAGGTAATGTAGCTTAGTAAGTAGTGACCTCAATCTATAATGTATGTGGAAATGTCTGTAAATGCATGTATGTGTTTTTTTAGCTTTATGTTGGTTTAACAGGTATCAGTCATTCTGCATTCACTGGTCATGCTCTCTGTACTTCAGGGTTTGGGGGTTTTCATTGTCCCTGGTGAGTAAAGTGGCTACTTTGAGAGGAGCTTGGTACTGCTACACAGCACAGGCTCATGAATCTAAGGGCTGTCTGGTGAGGGTTAGTTGTCCAGCTTCATTGTATCACAGGGTGAAAATGGAAGTGGGGAGCCTTTGGCTGCAGATGCCATGTTTTTTCTTGCATGCTAGATGGAGCGTGTCTCACACACCTAGGGTAATTTAACAAGTGTGTGCCTGCTCAGTCATGCACCTTCACATGCAATGGAAAACACAGGCCTTTCTGGAGAAGAGGGTCACATGTGCAGCTTTATAGTGTTTTTTACTTCTTAGTAAATATTGGTAAATAATGCTATCAGCCCCCAAAAATCCATATTGGTTGGTGTATAGATTCAACCTGTTTAAACTGTTTTCTTTGTCCCTTTTTAAATCAGGGAATCAGGGTTATCAAATTGTAAAAGCAGACCTACAGCATCTTGTCATGCTGTTATCAAACATATTAGCATCACATGAGCTTTAATCTAGTGATATTATCAGACTGCACTGCTCTATCATAGTTTCTATCAGCCTGTTGTTTTATTAATCTTACATCGTGTGCTGTTTAAAGAAAGATTTTTATCACAATATGATGTCACTAAGTTGTCAATCTTATGCTTTTTATTACTAATGTTGTGTGCAACCTCTGATACAAAGCTTGATAGGTTAAGCTATTTTGTGTGATAAGCCCTGCAGCAGGGAGGGGTGTGGATCACAGCATGACTCCTATGCATCATCTGTCAGTGAAGGGTCTTAAAGAGAAAGTCTGCTCAAGATTAAAGGCTATTCAGCTGAAAAGTGTTTGACCTAGAGATTGTGTTAATTTCTATGACAATGCAATGATTATGTTTACAAGGACACCAATATTACAATATTAACCCCAATAAGACAATAGTCTGAATAAGACACTGCCATGTAAACAGCATTTTCCGATTAACTTAACCTGAATAATGTCATGCTCGAATAGGCAATATTAAAATTTTACCAACTGCTTGATGACATACGCCCTGGATTCCAGTCTAAACAAGATGGCTGGAGCAAGTAAGAAATATAGTTTTTGGGTGAGGGATAAACTGTAGCTACGTTTAAAGGGTAATGGGTTAAATAAAGTTTTTGGCTGGCCGCAAACACTCGCAATGGCGATATTTTCGAAAAGGTCATGGGAATGACGTTCATCTGATACAGAGGTTATTTAGATGTGAGGACTATGAATGTAGTATTCGTTTAATAACTCATGTAAACATCATAATCAAAATAATGTCTTATTTAAAAAGAAAAAGTCAAAAGTCAGATTTGGGTTTTCACGTCACAGTCAATGTGACATATCACTGGTCAATGGAAATAACATCAAATGCTAATGCTGCAAAGGTCGAGCTTAGTTCTTATTGGCTCCTGGACACGCTGGGTGTTCACGTAACGTGTGAAGGTGCTCCAACGACAGTTTGGTGAACGTCAGACCCTGCGTAATAACAGCCTGCAGTGTTCAACTCAGCTGCTGTGAATGTGTGAACACAATGTTATGTGTCACAGCCGGCTGTTAAAAAGCTGTGTGAGAATTTAGTCCTATTCAAAGCTCGTCATCCTTAGGCAGTCGTTAGTTGTCCCTATTGTCTCCTGGTGTAAGTGTGACAGCATTAATCTTCCGTGTTCTCTCACCTTCAACCTCTGCTGCAGTCTTTGGGTTTTTTCCTCTGCTCGTCTTTCCTCTCCTCTTACTCCCTGATTGAGATCTACCTCCTCCTCCTCTGAGTGATTCCCTCGGCTCAGCCACTCATTTGTCACTATACATCATTCTTCCCACTCTGGTTTTCTCTGCTCTCTGTTTAAGGCATGGCCCTTCAGAATTGATGACGGAAGCACAAGGGACAGTTGCCTCCTATGGAATTCACCATCAATCTGTTTCTCCTGTATTATTTCTCTCTCTTTCTCTGAGTCTTATCTGTGCCAGGATCAGTTTGTATCTTGGCTTGTTTTGGAGTTTGACCCTCTGCCAGGTTTTTTTAAGTCATATTATATGACATAGATGATGACGCAGTTCAGTTACGTAGTTTCGTGCTGCTTATTTCATCTGCAAGCGGGGGGAAGTGGGCCACACTTGCTATTTTAACCAACACTCGGCAGGAGCATAGCGCTTGCTGCCGTCTGCCCTTGTGCTTGACAGGGTTTTGTTTCATTTTCTCAGTAATACCCACTGGGAAGAGCAGCGAGGGAGAGAGAAAAAAGAAGAGATGGAGACAGTGACAGGGAGGCGAGACACATAAAGAGATTAAGGCTGTAGTTTCTTCTGTTGTGGGGAATTTGTTGAAATCGTAAAGGACTTTATATATATATATATATATATATATCCCACTGAATGATACAGGCTCAGTGTTACACTTGCATGGCTCGAGTGTCATAATGCCCAGACTTCAGAGGCAGAATGGCAAGGACCTGCTGTTTTTAATTAAGAGACTGTTACTGTGGCCACTGTGGAGGCTATAATTATTTTATATCAGCACCTGCAGCATGTGTGCAGTCAGACACGAGCACAAAGCTCTGAGCCACCCACTCAGAATTAGTGGAGATTATTTTCAATGAAGAAAGTGTTAGAGTGGTGCCTACCTGGGGCTTTATTAATTCCACCTATTCTGGTACAGAGGAAACAAGGTTATGTGGTGGCCTGGTCTCAGTGAAGCTGAATGACGGCAGAGCTGGTACTGGTACCTCAGGGGGACTGTGATTGTGCTTATTCTCTGCTCAGCTGGGTATTTGCATGTTTTTTATGTGCACATGTTTGTTTCCTCTTGTCCTGCTTCCATCTAAAGAATCAAAAACATGCTTTTATGTGAAGTGGAAACTCTACACTGCCCGTAGATGAGACCGTGTTTCTCTCTATGTATTAGTCCTGTACTAGACTATTGACCTGAAGAGTGTAGATCAGCTTTTAGAGGAGTTATTCAAATGATTAACCAACAGCACATTTTTTATTCTTTCAATTGTTTGATTGTTGTTACTGTCATTTGTGGCTGGACCACAAAAGTGAGGCCCCCCCTGAGTGAATGAGACTACATCCATACTAATATGTTTAACAAATCTATCTTCGTCCAGAAGTGATAAAATAATCTCTGTTCATGCTACACCCGAAAATACATATCCCATCCCCATTCAGGTACACTGTGCATGTCGATGTGAGCAGGAAGTAGATTGCCTACTCTGCAGTTGGTTGTTTTGATACAGAAAATATTACAAACGAGAAACAGTGGTTAAAATTGCAGGGATTTCATACAATGAGGTGGAAGTGTCACTGACCGTAACTAATTGTTGGATTTCTCCTCCGCTTGCATATCCCTACATGGAAAGGGTGTAGTTAGAGTTGTGCGAGCAATAAGAGTAGGTCCAGTCTGTGTGTGTAACTACTTGCTGGAAAAATCTCTCCTTCATGTAAGCAGGTGCAGGTTTTCACAGCCATGTTAAAAGAGGGTTTTTGAGGAGAATGTTTTGTTTCCTGTTTATCAATTCTGTCCCTAGGGGTCTTCAAGGTTGTTATATCACAGTTACAAGGTTGTGTTGCTCTCAGATTGTCACATGTTATTCTTCAAAATCCCACCAGTGTGTGATTATGACTTTTTTCTGCACTGTAGAAAAAAAGGGTTAGGGTCCGCAGGCACCTTTCTTTTTCCTCCATGGTTCTATGCTCTCTGGCAGCCCAGTAAAGTGGAGTCATTTTCTATTCGGTGTGGAGGTGGATCAGCAGCTGTGGGCTATGTTATTTGCTGCATTGTAGTTTACAAAAGGCCAAGGCTGCTGTCTGACACTTTTTTCAGTGGGTATTCATCTGGTCCTACAGTAGATTTCTCTTTGAAACCACAGGCAGTGCAGCCTGCACTCACAGAGGATGCTCTAGAATGGTAAATGATAGCATACACCTTGTTGATTGTATACCTGAGGCTACTAAACAACAGTGGTACCAGATCATCTGCACTGTGTATTTGCTTAGATGACAGCGTGCAGAGCTGGTCTGTGTGATGCAGCACTGCCAGTGTTTTTAAGGAACATACTGGGATGAAAATCTAACGTGTGCCACGTTTGATTTTATGGTTGTTTCAGCTTTAAAGTACCAAAACTCTGAACATGCATGTCTGCTTGATAGTGGGCATGCCAGATGATTGGTGCTGGCGCGATCATAATTACAACAACAATTTGATGCTTGGGACACACAACATAACCGGCTTCCATACTAACATTCCATGCAATGCTAAAGAGAAGTTTAGCAATGCTAAAGAAAATGAAATGCACAACCAGATGAAAGCACACCAGGTTAGTGGTTGTAGTTAGAGCAGATTACCTTCTGAGTCACAGAAGATGCAGAAGATGCTGCTCTCAGCAATACCACAACATTACAGAGGAGTCAGGCTAATCATCAACCTCTGCTCTCCTCTCCTCTCCTCTCCCTCAGTCCATAAAAGGACCTTTTTGCCTTGGATAACAGCTTTCTCTGCATTTTAAGGATCACTAAGCTCAGTCGTGATCTGGGAGCTCAGGAATGAAAAACTTACTGAAATTGCATAAGAGTCTCAGCACTTGTGTATATTTGTGTGCATGTTTTTAGCTTTGCCCAGAGAACAGGGAGCTTCTACTCAACCCTTTTGCCCGGGAGAAGAAAAACCTCCCAGAGGGAGTATAGATCGCACGTATGCTTGACATATTAATCGAATTGTATTAATGTAACATTCCCACAAGCTGATATCCAGGAAAATGTTAACTGAAGGCGTGAATGCAGAAATATTAATTACTCCTCTGTTAATGTGTTTTTGTACTGGCTGAGTGTACATGTCGAGTCACAGTGTCAGAGGGCAACACATTCCCACCAACACACAGGTAGATGTCTACATCCCTGACAGGGAGACTGAAAGGATGCTTTGTGACTTCCGTGTGTGTGTGCGTGTCTCTGTGGTGTGTGTAACAACAAGCTATGGCGCTGATAATATTCTTTCAGGACTCACTCCTCTGCAATAAAGACAATGCTCTCTGCATCTCCTTACTTTGAATTACCATTTCAGGCCTTTCTTAGGAAACATGACACTTTCCTCCCCACCTGTTCCATCCGTCCGTTCCACAGTAGAAGTGGTGAGATTTAGACAGGCTTTATTAGCTGCTGTCAGTAACTCCGTCGGTAACTGCAGAGCCAGTCAGTTCAGCCACTTCTCATTGTCAGTTTCCGTGTTTAATAAACTGAGTTGGATGGTGAAGGCAAGCGGTAGAGGCCGAATACTTGCAGTTGTTCCATTTTATTAATAATTGCAGTTCTTTTGTCAAGCTTTTCACCAGCAGAGAAATTTTGAGACAACTGAATTAATTCCTGCAATCATCAGTGAGTGTCTCTGAAACACAATAACATTTTCATTAAAACAGTTGCATTAATGGCGAGGATGAACAAGCAAAGCAGAGACTGTTACAGGCTGACAAACAGACAGTCTCTTGACTTCCACCTGTCCTTGCATTGCCGCCATGTTATCCTGATAATCCAGACAGTTAGTCTGGAAGCCTGGTGGGATTGGGATTAGGGATAGTAAAGTAATAGTGACCGTGACTTGGCTGGCTTTGCAATTGGGCTACTGCCTCTCTGTGAGACATTTACAAAACCTCAGCACATTGCAGATTTTCTATTGATTCTTTATTACATGAACAATGATTCAGTGGCAGTGCAAAGTCAAATGTTTTTTAAAATAAATAAAATAGGTCTTAAAATTGGTTGATATTGGCTCTGTAAAATGACAGAGGTTTGAAGTTGAGAAAAACAAGTCACAAATAAAAATATGACTTCCCACCTGCGCATATCAGACCAGATAACTGATAACAAGGAGATCTGTTCAGCTTTTGATAAAGATTTAGCCTCAGTTGCCATCTCTTTGAAAATGAGCATACAGACTCCACTGATGCTGACTGTATAAATTCATGCCTGGAATTCCACTAACTTCAAATCAACTTTTTGATTGTCAGTGAGAGAAAACAAAGACATTTTACATGCCAGCAGCAGTTTGTATGCAGAATCTGTTCAATACTCATCGTCTAGTTCTAAGCTAAATGTCTCAAAGGGAGCTTTCTCTGATCCAGCTGAGGGCAGGAAGCTTTTTATTATGCCTGCTTGGTTGCCTTGATGCCTTTGATCATAATGGATGACTTGGCACAGAGAAAAGCTGTCTTCTGTCCTCTCCAGCCCTCTGCACACAAGGTTTGTCTCTCTCGTTCTCTTAATGCTCTGCTCGGGTACATTTTATATTGTTTGATTTAAAGTGAAATGGTACTTGTTAGTACAGTAGTAACTCAGTCAGTGCCCTAAAAAGTGTTGGGTTTGGTACCCAACCTCACTGACAGCAGAGGTCGGAGTGGCTTTCCCAAGTGCACCGCTTTGTTCAGTAAATCAGAGGAAAGCTGAAGAAGGGAGCAGCTTGTGAATGTCTGCTGATACCACCATGCTGGTTAGTTAATTCATGTTAAAGTATTTAGAGGTGGGTTTAACCTTACCTCCCTTTGTAGTAAGTAGCTGGCATTACTGATAACTCTGCCTGTGGCTCCCTGTCTGTGCGTTTACATGCAGTAAGGATAAGCCATAAGGATATTATTCTGCCAGAGTGCCGTAATTGCGAGCAACATTTAAGCCTCTTTGAATAGTTCAGCATTAGGAAGTTGATGACTCCTTAATCATAACTGTCGCCATTCAAGTAACTGCATTAATGGTCAGGTGGGAGGGGTTATTGATATACTGAGATGCACAGATACACCTGAGTTCACATGCACAGTAGCAGCAGGACTATCTTTTTTGGGTGTTTGTGCATAGTAACATCATGTCCTAGTTACAGAAACACACAGAGGGTGGTTTGCTGGTTGGGTTGGGCTGGATTTCTCTGACAGAAACCAGGATACTGTGACATGTAAACACTTATCCATGTTTGTGATCACTGTCCGACCATCTGCACATGTGTATCTGTCACACAAGTCACATTAGAGGTGGTCATAAAAACAACAGAAATGACTTCGAGAAAATAAATATAATTTTGGTATTGGTCTGTACAAAAAAAAAGAAGAAAAACGACAGGTGTTGTTTAAAGGTCTTAATACACCGGGGGCGTTTTTTAATGTAAATCTGCAGGTTCCTTTACTCACAAGGTGAATGTCATGTGACGACAAAGCAAAGTTAGTTTTTTCATCTCAATGTCAATTTTATTGAACTGCAAGTAAAGTTATTAACCAAGCACTGTACACTACAGTAGTCAGGGTTATAAAACAAGTTAACACAGACAGACTGCCAGGCTCTAATCTGGGTCGATAGGATCCCAGTATGGTCCTGTGCCTCACCAGATGTGGCACAGTAGTGTGGTGTTTAACCCTGAAGCCTCACTGCAATTCAGCGATTCTGCCATGGTCTCTTGATCCCTTGGTCCTCCCACAGTCCAGAGACATGCAAAATTGGGTTTAGGTCAATTGGAGAGTCTAAATTGACCGTAGTGAACATTTATTGTCGCTGTGATACAGCTGGGATTGGCTCCAGCTCCCCAGTGACCCTCAAGAAAACAAGTGGTATATATAATTGATGGATGGATTTATTTGTTACGCCCCTGGTGTGTAAAGACCTTTAGAGGTACTGGGAGGAGATTACTTACTGGTTACTTCACAGAGCCCGGCTGTCTCTCTCTGCTTTCAGTATTTCTAAGGTAATTGTGTAGACTGAAAGTATTATTTATCTTCTTACCATCTCTTCCTATGAAAGTGAGTAACCTTCTTCATCAAACGTAAAAAAAAACTGGCCTCCATACTGCTCCTGTGGCATCATCCAAGTATCCATAAGCCCTGACATAAAAATTGTACTCGTTTTCAGCCTAAAGTGAGCATGGCTCCCTTTGTTCCAGTAGTTCACATCTTATCTATTTGTGTAACTTAGTGTGGGCTGTTTTGAGTTTCATGAGAATTGTTCTCAAATAACTCTATTGAACTCTACTGAACAAGACTGCGTGGGCACGATAATTGAAAATGCACACCTCAAGGTCGTTCTCTTTTGCTAGTCTGAGCGAGATTGGAGGCGTCGATAGGCAGTAGCCTATGAGGAGGGACATGAGTGAGAGAGAGGCAGACAAAGACTAGAAGGTAAGAGAGTTGAGCTGGTGTGCTGCACTTCTTAAGCATTTACAATTATATAGCATCATTATTGAAAAAATAACTGATCCCTTGCAGCTACCCACTGGTCTTGCATGCAATTAAATTACATTTATGGTATACATTTCTCAAAAGTATAACTCAAAATAAGACTGCTCTAACTGAGTTTTTATATATATATATATCTATATCTATATCTATATAGATATAGATATATATAGTTTATTTTGATACATGGCTTGGCTACTGTATTTTGTCTTTTATTTTATTTTGATAAAATATATCAAATAATAAATCAAATAAATACAATAAGGCTATTTGGTATTTTAATTTTAATAATCAATGCCCTGATGACACTGATTTAGGATCAGTTTGCCCTCCCTGAGTTCAAACAGCAACCATCACTGTTGCATAACCCTCCTGAGCAGAATGAACTAGGCTGAGGCTAACCATAAATCAACATATTCTAAAAAGAGGAGCTCCCCAAGGCTGAACTTCTGCAGCAATCCTGAACAAATGACTATCATTTCCTCCTCACACTGTTGTAATAGATTGTATTAAAATCTCACAGGCAAATGACAATGAGCAAATCACAAATCAATGTTACACTCCACCTTGTATTTAGTACGCTTGGTGTTTTAAGGTCAGTCACATTTTGACACAATAATCAAATGCTGCTTTATTGTGTTATAAACAATTAACACCTAATCGATAGCTGTAGCACCACCACTTAGCCTCTTCAAGGATAACAAACAATCTCAGAGATGGCCTCTTACTTAGCTCATCCTCCGGGAGTCCCAGTATTGATCCCATCTAAGTCAGACATTGTTGTCAGTAACACACACGAATGCTGCCCACAGTATACATTATTTATTTAAAATTCATTCTGTTACTGTATCATTGGGTTGTTAATGTATCATTGAGATACAGTACACCATTATATCATTTTTTGGGTTAATGTAGTTTTAAATCAAAGGCAAAGTCATTTTGGAGAGTTTTAACTTCAGTGTCCAAAAGTTGATTCTTGCAGCACTGTAAGAGCAGTCTTAGTCTCAGCTGCAGACATGTGGAAAGGAAGAGGCTGCAGTAAGGAAGGATGTCACACACCCTTCAAATACACGACACATATGAAATAGGAATTTGGAAATGACAGAGGAGAGATTAAAGAACCCACCAATCCCATGCGTCCTCACAGACACAAATAAATAGCACAGCATGTTAAAAAGCAGCAGAGCATCCTCTGTAATTATCGACACTGAAACATTCCTTCACCCCTAAGTCCCCCCCCCCCCCCCCTCAAATTTTATTCCCTGTATGCTGCAGCTTGTAGGGAGCATTGGCACGTTTTGGTTCACTCATCCCCCTGTGAGTGTGTCGTGTGTGTGTGTGTGTGTGTGTGTGTGTGTGTGTGTGTGTGTGTGTGTGTGTGTGTGTGTGTGTGTGTGTGTGTGTGTGTGTGTGTGTGTGTGTGTGTGTGTGAAACACAGGAGGAGGAGGGGTGGCAAACAGGCTATTCTGTGGCTCGGTCACATGGGCATGCACGAGATGCAGGCAGAGAGAGAGAGGGAGTAGAGTGACACTGGGTTTTACTGTGCTGTACAGGTTAGCTGCTCTCAGCTGGTGAGGGGAAGCACTGAATCATGTTGTACTGGTTATAGATTGGTGCTCCCAAAGATTACAACCAATAACGGATACTTTATCTTCTGTCATTATTATTTAGCCTGAGTTTTTCTCTAGGACAGAATACCAGCTTTAACCTCCTGATTCGGTTTTATTTAGAGAGCAAAAGAATAAAGTAGAATACACACATTGTTCACTTGACATCTATGGTTCCATATCTTGAGATTATCTCCAGAAACAATACTCAGATCAGTGTGCATATTTTTAATTTAGTCATTTTTCTTTCTCATCCTCTGTTAGTCATCTGTAGTTTTAAAATGAGATGACCTGAGTCCGCTAATGATCTTGATTCACCACAGTCATGATGACTCAAGATGGCTCATGTATCCAGCAATGACAAATAACCTTTTGAGCAGGATGTAATAACTTGATTCCCACAACTTTTACTCATCATATTGCCGTTACTGAGCCACTTACAAGAAGTAATCATTGCAAATACAATTAGTGCACATTTTGACATGTCACAGCAGAAAAATCATATGTCATATTTCCTTGCATTGTGCATGCTGTCTCACTGGGTGTGTGTGAATCTCTGGGCACAGTGTGATTCAATTTAGAAAATGATTATTAATGCATTTGAATGCATGCTCTAAATTATGGTTTCTGATAAATTCAGAAAAGAGGGTTTGAAAAGGTTTTTCAGAGCAGTATGTACTGCAGTGAGCCACAAAGTAAATCTGTTTCACAAAAAAACTACTAAATGATAATAAACCTGTTAAATCAGGTGAAAGAAAAATGAAATGTGATCATATAAATATAAATAGATTTGTAATTTCACATCTCATCACTGAGACTCTTTTATTTACTCACAACAGTCGGACTGTGTTGTTGCTGTTGTCAACATATCAGCAGTTTTGTTATAAATTCCACCATCTGTGAGGCTGTGTGTGATATTGGTTACAGTGATGGCAGAGATTTTATTAATCAGCCTAAATCTTGTGCTGTCTGAAGTCGTCTCTCATTCTGTCTCCTTCCTCATTCTGTGTTCCCTCTGTCCTGCCCTCCTTATTCTTCTCTGCATTATTATGCTGAGTGTAATACATCTATAATTATGCATCTATTTCAGGCCTTCCTGGTGAAAACAGTCTGATTGCCTTTCTCTACTTCCCACATCCTGTTATTAGACAGCATAGCAGTTGTATGGCTTTTGCAGTTGTAAGATTTTTTTAGACCATAATAATGTAATGTAATCTCATGGTGTAGCACATGTAGTATCTCGGCGTATCTCACGCCGAGATACTATTATTACTATAACCATTAAAGCAAATGTTACTAACAAAGCTTCGACCTCTTCCAGTCAAGATTTATGCATGTTTATTTATTTGATCTAATAAAGTCCAACCCTTTTCATTTCACCTAAAAAGTGACCTTGTTTGGATTGTACCTTTGACCATAAACTGATATTATTTATGTTTTAATCAGGTCTACAAGTATTTTTTACTCAACTAGAATTTCTCTCAGTAGAGTGCATACCTCAACAACAGCCTTAAATTAAAGCAAGTCCTATAGCTAAGGCATTTTGTTTATCAGCTGGAGGTAGTTACCTGCAGGTGTCTAGAGCTATTTCTGTTACCATACAGTAGCTGAAAAACCTCCACCCCCAAACATCCCTCCACTAGATCCAGATTTGTATTTAGGTTCACAGGAAATTGCACACGATCTTCAGTACCAACCCCCAAAATATGTCTGAATTCACACATAATTCTCTATAGTGGGCTCTTCCCTGGCCTACACCTCACTCTTCCACCAAGTTTTGTGGTCATCTGTCCAGTAGTTCTTGTGTAATCTTCCTGACATACACACAAACAAACCCACAAACAAACGGTCAGGGGTGAAAACATAACCTCCCTCATAGAAGTAATTAATAAATCATGTCAAAACAAGACTTGAGAGTTTGCAGCCATGCTTATAGCTCTGTACGGGGCTGTACGGAGGCACAGCCGTGCTTCGAGCTGAAGACCAGCATCAACATGCTAACAATCACAGTGCTAACACATTGATATTTAGCAGGGTGTAATTTTAATCATGCTCACCAACTTTTAATATATGCTCTTTAACAATAAACACATTCTAGAGCAGATGTTGATCTGAACTATCATTCATTTTGGTCCTAAACTAAAAGTTTAAAGTGAAAAAAACATGATGGTGGTACTAGATGAAATATGAGGATTTATTAGTGTTATTAAAAATCTTCCTGAGGGGGACATGAATGAGTCTACTGAATTCCTTGGTAATCCATCCAGTAGATGATATTTCATTAAAAGCCACACTCATCAACCTGTCAGTGTTGCTAGAGGAAAAGTCAGGGAGTCTCAAGAGTCATTACATTTTTCCTCAGGGGACCATAAATGTCTGCTCAGTGTTTCATGGCAATCCAACAAATAAACAATGATATCTTTTATTTTTGGCCTGAACGATGGCACGACAGACTGACATTCCTTCAGCCACACAGCACTCAATACACGTGAGCATGTTCAAATAGGACCTTGTGCTCTTGTCGCTGATGCGATTGTTTCCTGCAGTTCCTCTTGCTGACAGGCCGCTACTTGTGTTTGACACTGTTATTACATAATGTTGGACTGCTGCGTCCACTGGTTTGGGATTCATTTCTGTCACAGGGAAAACTAATGATGCTGAGTAATGGAGCCTCTCTGTCTCAGAGCGACTAACACTGTGATCTCTATCTCTCTGTGTCTTTCTCTGTCTCAGATGCTGCTGCTAAGAAAGCCTTCATCACAGAGGTAAGCTGCCATCCGTCCTTCTAATATTCTCTTTTTAGTTCTTGTCTCTACAGCAATATCAACTAGTTCTTTGGTTTGGATGCTAATGAGAATCACTCGTATAAATTTTGATCTGAGGATATGTGCAGAACAGACAACAGTACCACCCGTGTAATTTCAGTATCCCTCTAGTATTTTTGTCTTGCCCGATAATTTATGACAAATGATCTTAATCCTCCTAAATTAGTGAATCCCATCCATGAGCAACCTGAGCACTTGCTCTGAAAGTGCATACCTTCACCATGGCTAATGCCCTCTCTTGCCATGTCAAAGTTGTTGCATTGTATAGCTGTGTGCAATGCTATTTGCTCCATGCTCGCTCACACTTTCGTCCATAAAGTTGTTACCGTCCATGCAGACAGTCAGACCCCATAGTTTCAGCTGCAGTTGAGTGTGCAGTTTACACCATTGAAACTAAATCAGCTCAGTTAATCAGAAGTTATCACAGATTGATTCAGGAGGTGAAGTTTCACATATTTAGCTTAAAAATATGGTCTCATCAGTTAAAAAAAGTTTGAAATCACTCTCCTGCATTAATACAGTGCTCAGTCTTCTAATATTTCAAAAACATGTTTAATGAACTCTCTCTGTGTCATCAGATGCCCTCGTCCTCAGGCCTGCCTGGTCAGGGAAAGAAGATTGGTCACAGAGGGGTGGATGCATCAGGAGAAACTACTTACAAGAAGGTAAAGTAGCAGTTTTTCAGCTTTTGAGCAAGCTAAGTTCTGTGTTCAATGTTTCATATGAAGAACCTGAGAGAGAAACAGCTGAGAAATTGTGTGGGTTTTTTTTATGGTTGAATTCAGAAAGAGTCAACTTATTTAATGCTAACTGATAACAACATTGTTTATTTGCTTTATATGGAATGCTATTTCAGTTTTATGTCAGTTTTGTTACTGTGAGGACTATAGACTGAAACATATCCTTCTCACCACATCTGCATCTGTCTCCCTTTCCCCACCCGTGCAGACCACATCCTCGGCCTTGAAAGGTGCCATCCAGCTGGGCATCGGTTACACGGTGGGCAACCTGAGCTCCAAGCCCGAGAGAGATGTGTTGATGCAGGACTTCTACGTGGTGGAGAGCATCTTTTTCCCCAGGTCTCAACTGCCAACACGCACACATATATAAATAAATACTTCAGCAGTATATTTCCAGTGCATATACTGTACAGTGAACACTATATGATCTTAACCAACCTGTTTGATGTTTGCTGGAAAGGAGTATGACATTCCTCACTGTGCTCTGATGCTCTGCCCTCTAGTGAAGGCAGCAACCTCACTCCAGCCCACCATTTCCCAGACTTCCGCTTCAAAACATACGCTCCCGTGGCCTTCCGCTACTTCAGAGAACTGTTTGGCATCAGGCCAGATGACTACCTGGTAAGTCTTTTGTTTTGTCATAGCTGTACCAGCTCTTACCATGCACTACATAGACTCACCAGAACATCTATAGTAGAACTAGAATAGTCACATATATGATTGTATCAGCTCTTATCAGAGGTGGAAGAAAGTCATACACACATGCGAGTCCAATGAGTCTTATATATTCATCTTAAAGTCTCAAGGGAGTCTCATGTTACTGTGGTGAGAATCAAGCCAAGTCCAGTTGAGTCCCTGCTGTTTGTCAGTCACAAGTCAAGTCTCCACATTTAAATCAGTTAAAAAGTCTGTGAAAATTCAAATTTGATTTCATTCTCAGCATAATTTTCAGTCAATCAAAATCAATCCAATGTGTTAATAATAATCTACCATGTCAGATAACAGCACATGACACAAATGGTCACAATTCAACTTGAGTCTTGAGTCTGTCAGTAACAAATTATAACAATAACAATCGTTCTCGTATCAGAGAGCAACAAATTGGGATTTAAGGAGAAATGGCAGGAAGGGAATCCCAACAAATGACAACAGATAAAGTAAACAAGTGTTGAGTATGGAAGAGAATGAATAAGAAAAACCACGAGACAGCACAGGCAGAGTGGAGGAGAGAGGACGACTGAGGAGAAGGATGAAGGTTTGCAGCTTGTCTCTGCATGTCAGCGTCGAGGACCTGGAGGCTGCATGATTCACTGCTCTGAGCAGTCTAACAGAATATACACACACTGCTTAGTCAGTGTTTATGCATGTTCAACGTGTACTTACCACGTGGAAGCAAAAAAAGAA
The DNA here is from genome assembly GCA_026259375.1 of Verasper variegatus. NCBI lineage: Eukaryota > Metazoa > Chordata > Actinopteri > Pleuronectiformes > Pleuronectidae > Verasper > Verasper variegatus. Next base: position 8,536,686 of record CM048046.1, on the reverse strand, counting down.
AACACGAGTGAATTGTCAAAACAGGCAGCAGGTGAACTTGTTCTCTGTGATGTCAGTGAATAACAGTACTGATAAGGCCAGGTGCATCTTTATCTGTCTGTTTGTGTCAGTAACTGAGCAGGTTAGTGTCTCTCTGGGCCTGGCTGCCGACCACTTCAGCCAACTCAGGACTGCTAAGTGTGACTGTAATACAACTTTATCATGTATCGTATTCATAGTTGTAGAGCAGCTCATGTTCCTGGCAGTTATCATAAGAGAACAGTTTCATGTGTAACACGTTTGACATGTGCTGTGCTTTGGATGTAACACCAGAGGAAGAAATAGGCAAAGACCAAACCATGACCTGACATCGCTCTCACATAAACAACACAAGAGCAACCTGAATCTATGCATGTGTGTAAAATGTCGTGACGAGGTTTACATTGATGTTCACAACTGATGTGACAAATTGTGATGAATTCATTTGCTTTCTTTAAATTTGATCCAACAGTCAAAAACCCAAAGATAATCAATTCAAGCCCAATTTACTTGTGTGTGTTCGTGGGCCAACATACTTATGTGTGCTTCTTGATTTGTTTTTAAATAATCCAGTGTTGAAACAGGATTGTAGGATTGTTTTATCTGGAGATGATGAGTCACGGTGCAAATTTGAAGATATCCTCCCCCCAGTTTTTAGGATGTTATATTATTATTTGGATTATTTAGAAAATGTTTGATTCATATTTTGAACAGGAGAGTTCTTTTTCCTGTCTATCACAATTCCACCGTGGGATTGCCTTGTTGCTGTCTTCTATTCTTGCCACTTTTTCGATCTGTTCTTTTCCCATGAAAATTAGATTTTGATGGTAGTGAATAAAACAGACGAGTTTCCTGGAAAAAAACAAAAAAAGTTGGTATTTGTTCAATTGTTCCTTAAATAACAAAACAATACATGAGTTACGAAGGGGTGTCTGCCCTGGGGAACATGGGCTTGTGATTACCAAGCTGGACACTGGAAATTTCCACAAACACTATACTATGTTTATCACTAAAATATGCTTAAAACAACTATACTTTTGTCATTTTATTTCACTAAATCCCAGTTTCTGTGTCCGTGTGTCCCTGCAGTACTCCCTGTGTAACGAGCCCCTAATTGAGCTGTCCAATCCTGGAGCCAGTGGTTCAGTCTTCTATCTCACAAAGGACGACGAGTTCATCATCAAGACTGTGATGCACAAGGAGGCTGAGTTCTTACAGAAACTGCTGCCTGGATACTACATGGTGAGCAAAGAATACGTGTGTTTGTGCATGTGTGTACACTTACTGGGTATGAGTGGGAGTGTTAAAAACGTGCTCTCATCTAAAGTGAATCATGTCCATGTCTTACTTTTTTTTTCATGCAAAAGAAATCCGTGTCCGTCTTATGTCAAAGGTAGATGAAAACAAAATTGCAGCCATTGATTTTTAGCTGTATTGTTTTGTTTTTTTTTACTCTTTACTTTCAGGTTCAGTAGTTTTCCAGTCTTTTCTCTTCATGGTAGGATTCACACATGCAGGATAATACATGGTGAATAACTGTAGCTCATGTGTACAAATATAATCTCATGCAAAACAATAAGACTTGATACCATCTAGTTGTCAAGGCACGTGAACATAAAGTGAACACAGATTCATACAAAGAAAATGTGGAGAAGGTTGTCTGTTACTACGTTTACATGGATACTAATATTCAGATAAAAAAACAGATGAAGACAATAGCCTGAATAAGACGCTGGCAGGTAGACAGTTTTTATGATTAATTTAACCTCAGAATAAGCAGTAATTGAACAACGACATGTGGAGTATTACGACCATAGTCGTATTATGTTGACATATTTACATTTTAATTGCATTATAACGTCCAATTAAAGTTTTCACAGCATTTTGTGACATTGACATTCACCAGTTACAAACGGCTTAATGATGCATGGCCTGGATTCCGGTGTAAACAAGACGGCTTAAGCTGTGAAATGTGTTGTATGGTGATTTTCTCAAAAAAGTTGCAGGAACGTTAGCCTATGACAGGGTGGATTTAATGATGCTCTGTAACATTTAAACAGGAATATGAATGCAATATTCAATTGGCAGCTCAAGTAAATATGATATTAGAAATAATGTTTTATCAATAAAGGGTCAATCAGCGTAATGTTGCTGTCAATGTAAAAATAGACAGTGTTGCTGTATCTTGGTCTGAAAAGGCCACTAAACACATGCAACACTCAGACTTTCATTCAAATGGAAACTTGCCCTCATGTTATTATTTTGAGGAATAATTGTTTTCGTCTCCATTTTATGTAAGAGCCTGGAAATCTCTCCTCTGAGCATGCAATTCTTTTCATATGAAGCAGCAGACATAACAACTCTGTTTTCTGACTGAAACCCCGGGCTGCACGGTTTCATAAGAGACTGGCCGGTGTATTTCAGTAACCGGATGTACTGTACTTCAACCTAACAGAGCATGACTTGCCCCAACAGTAACATCCCCTCCTCTCCTCTCTCTAAAGTCTGCAGGCTTATTGTGAATGAAGTCAACCAGCAACAGCTCCATGTATGTCCATGCTACTTATCCAGCCTCTCAGGTTCACAGCCCTGGGCCTCGTGTTTATTCATGTTCCGTCAGGCATGGCCAAAGACCACTGTGGGAAATCATTTAATCATTTAGGGACATTAAAGGCTCGGCACATTTGCTGTGACCTTTTCCGTCGCTTTGGTTGGTTTTCGCTGGTGTAATTGGTCTGAGAACGATGCATAATGAAAGTGGAGATATTCATGCTCATGCAGGGTGGCTGTAGCTTCAGGTCAGAGAAGGTGGACTAAGGAAATAAGACACAACACATAACATATATAGACTCACAAGCTAGTGATGTGATGAACGAAATACAGTATGTGGAAAAACCGACAGCATGCAGGCGTACATTGGTGGAGCTCCACATTTCTTCCACAGCTGACTAGCGGATGGTACAGGGCTGGCTGAGGAGTCTCGCTCTGGGCAGCATACAGATCACTGTGATGTAACCGACTCTTTTCCTTCTGTGTATTTGCCCTTCTATTCTACCTCATCTTCCCATCCTCTCTCACGTTTTAACGTCTTATCACTCGCCCTCCCGCTGTGCTGCTCTTGGGGTAATTTATTTGTCTTTATCTCTCGCTCTACCCCATATTTTAATCCACTCTTCCCCCCCGCTTTCCTTTCACGCTCCTCTCCATCCCTTCTCTCTGCTCTCTCCTCTCCCTCACGTGTCTGTGTTGTTGGCTCGTCAACGCTCTGCCCTCTTAACATCGACAGAAGGGTCGTGTATGGCTGACGGCAGAGGATGCTCTTTCTCTCTCTCGCTCTCTCCTCTCTCTCTCTCTCTCTCTCTCTCTCGCTCTTTTTCTCTGTATCGTTTCTGCTGCTCTCTCTACCAGTTTCTCTCAGCTGAAGGTCGTTCAGTGCTGAGCCTTTTAGCCACACTTCCACATTCACCCTTCATCTCTCCTCTATCTGTTCCTCTTTCCTTTTCCTCTTAGTTACTTCCAGTCCTGGATGCTGTGTGCTATCAATGTATGGACTACAGCTCTCTCTGTCTCTCTCTCATTTCTCTAATGAGACTGAACTGGCTCTGGTCCCAAGGTCAAAGCAGGTTTTTAACTGAGCCCACAGCCCGATTAACCTCGTTTGTGTGGATTGACTACTGAATATCCACACAGAACCCTGTCAAATAGGAGAAGGTAGTTTTCAATGTAATAGTAATGGTACTCTCTGTTGAAGATAAATTAGATTTTACAGTTTGATAAACTGAAAACTACCTTTTGTGTTGTAATTTCTGTAGCTTTTCTGTTGTAACATGTCAGTTTACTGTTTGATCTAGAGAGAGAAACAAGGATCATCATTTTGTTCTTCACTGTTTGTTGTCTTGGAAACTTACAGATAATTTATTAAATGATGTAGAGGCTGCTCTACCAATTTAGCCAAAAAGAAAGAATTGAAATAAAAAGAAAAAATAAGTAGAATTTTAAAGTTTTTTATGAGAGAGAGAGAGAGAGAGAGATAGATATGGGGTATTGTCGAAAGAGTTCCAGGGGGTGGGGGCTGCCACACTGAATACCCTGTGACAATAAGTTTTTAGGCTGGTACAGGGTTAGTACATAATCCTCCATCATTGTCCTTATTCTGGCTGAGTGACTGTGGCTTGATTGTGACCAGGCAAGAAAGAATTGTAATCACAGTCTGAGTCTTTCCACATGTATCACTGCACCGTGAGTTAAAAATCTTGATCTGTGTTCAGTCTCAGTTATGTAACTCGCTCTGATGTGATCAGATGACAGATGTGACACTGTAACCAAAGTATGTGTACACAGAGAATCATGTATTCTTAACAAATTAACTGTTCCCACTATGTGTATCACCTATCGTACTGCTCATGTATTTTTTATTCCCGAGGTCCCTTGGAATGAAAAATGCTTCATGTGTTGTTGTCTTGACTTTCTGGATATTCTGTGATAACAAACCCTCTCAGATCCTTCAGGGTGTCAAGAATAATTTCTTTAGCACTTTTTGTTCACAGGTACATATTTAAAAAAATCATGTAAAATGTGATAATAGCTTGTGCCAACATTTCCCCACACAAACTGGTTTCCGCTGTAAAGTTCTTACTCAACGTCCTGTCAAAGCTCAGAAACATACACCAATTTATGAGCCTTTTTAAGATTGTCTGCTGTCTTTCTCATTCTTTCTCTCCAGAACTTGAATCAAAACCCTCGCACTTTGCTGCCCAAGTTTTTCGGTCTCTACTGCGTCCAGTCGGGCGGGAAAAACATCCGCGTGGTTGTGATGAACAACGTCCTGCCCCGTGTGGTTCGCATGCACCTCAAATATGACCTGAAGGGCTCCACCTACAAGAGGCGAGCATCAAAGAAGGAGCGGGAGAAGGCCAGGCCCACTTTCAAAGACCTGGACTTCATGCAGGACTTGCAGGACGGATTGATGCTGGACCTGGACACTTACAACGCACTCGTCAAGACCCTACAGAGAGACTGCCTGGTAAGACGAACAGAGTTGTATAGCTGCTGTGTAAATATTTGTTGCTTGCTGAATTTACACTTGAGATAGACATGAGAGAGCCATGGCAGGGTAGAATGGAAATTAGCTAACGTGGTAAGTAAAAGGGGCTTTAGTAATTCTGAGGTCCATATGACATCCTGATCAAGAGTCTTTAGATATCGGGAGTAGATGCTATGCAAGGAGGTAAGAAATAGAGGGAGGGTAGAAGGAAAGAGTTAGCGATGGAACCCTAACCCAAAATGCAGTGTCCCAAAGCAAATGAGGGAAATAAAGAGACATGGATGAACTCTGCAAAAGTAACTGGAGAAAAAAAACAGAGATGATGCTCATGGTGCCCTGATGGATAAAAGAGAATGACTGCTAGTAGTATGACTAGAGGAGGAAGATGGGAGAGAAGAAGGCAGAAAGAGATAAAACTGTTCATGATTTGGCATTCCCAGGTTCCCTCACTATACATTTGAGCTTTGCCACGAGTTAGATGTTTAACAAGTAATCAGATCTGGATTCAGGCCGAACATTGACCTGTAAATCACCACCTCATGTTTACATTTACAGGCCGTGTGTATGAGAGAGAGTTTCTGCTCACACACTTGCTCTCTTATACATTGTTTATTAGTGTTTACATGCTTCAGTGTGTGCTTCACTGTGTGTTGTGTGTGGCACCAACATCTCCACTGTTACAGGTCTCATTCCCTCTGGTGCTGAAGCTGTTATCCACCACAGATAAAAGCTTTCAGACGGTTTTATACACCACGGGTCTGTCAATCACAGGACACTCACATGTGTTTGTATTTGCTCAGGTGTTGGAGAGCTTCAAGATCATGGACTACAGCCTGCTGCTTGGCGTTCACAACATGGACCAGGCAGAGAGGGAGAGGCAGATGGAGGGCTCCCAGGGCGGCAGTGACGAGAAGAGGCCCGTGGCCCAGCAGAAGGCCCTGTACTCCACAGCCATGGAGTCCATCCAGGGAGGAGCAGCCTGCGGAGGGTCCATCGACACCGACGACACGTGAGTTTAGCCAGAGAGACATGGGGCTGTTCGCAGCGGAGGCCAGTGATAGATATTAATAATAATAAACATGATAAACCTTTATTAGTCAGAACATTTTCGTCTAAAGTGCTTCTTTAACTGCAACTCCCAAGAGTACTTCACCTGTAAATTATTAATGTTTCTAGACATTTTATCCTGTTCAGTATTTAAATCTGTAATTTTCAGTGTGAGTATGCACAGAACATTTCTGATTGTTTTTCTTTTAATCTAAAAAGTGAAATCTGCCATATAAAATGAAAATTGAGAAAAGATTTTAAAGGCCATACTGAAGCTGGTTCCCCCAGTTTCAAGGGACCTTGATAACAAGCTTGATATTTGCCCATCAATCAGTTGGTAGTGTTAAGGCAGACAATCTTTGGCTGTTGGTTCAGTGTGGATTAAATGGTTGATAGATAATTAGAATGCTACTATCGCTTGAATAAAGGAAGTTTATTTTAAACAAAGTATTGACTTTGATTGATTACACATTCAAAGTTCAGACACTTTGACTTCCTCTAATAAAAACGACCTTGTTTCCAGATGAATTGATATCATATTTTCTGTCAGCTGTTTGGAAGATACAGTAGAGCACAGTATCAGCACCTTCACAGTGCAGTGGGATGCTGCTTGGTTATGGGATTTGGGATTATTTGGTCAAAGTTGAACACTTACACTGACAAAGATTACATCAAGTATTGAACTTTAGGACCCTGTGCAGGATGTACTGCTGCCTCTTAATCAAGTCAGCTAATCAGGGCTTCCACAGATCGGGTGTGGAATGAATATAATTAATTAGATGGTACAAACTTGAGAAAAAAACACCATGTGAAGTGATGTGAGTTTGTGATTTAAAATATTGTTCAAAATGTCAAACACTTCCTTTAGCTCCTTATAAAAACCACAATAAAAACTGTAATCATCATCACCTATATTTCCTTTACTGGGATATATCTGTTGTAAATTATTGTTAATGGCATCCAAATATAGGTACCGTGGGAATCCAATTTAATCCTACAAATTAAATCTGTTTCAGTCAAGAACACTTCTTCATGTTTTAACCATTGATTGCACAAAGGGAAATACAGCTTAGGATGTTCCCTGGATTAGCCAATCAGCATGCTAAGATAAAACAGGGAACATGTGCAAAACCCCCAGTGGGCGTAGCAGGAAAGATACATTTAGTTCCAGATGAATACCATTTACTGCAACCATGTTTGGACTCAGTGCTAAAAGGTGGAGGCTGGGGCGGTGGAGGCAAGTTGGCGGCAGCAGAGCATAAGTGGCACTTTAGCTGAGCAGGGATCAGTGTGGCTGACAGTAGCTGACAGTTTATGACAGCTGAGCACATGCCTCCGTATCCTGCATGAATTAACGCAATGCTTCATTAAAATGGTTTTAATTCCACTAAGATTCCGGATTTATATGATTTAGGTAAAGTCTTATCAGGCAGATAGAATATATGTTTCATAATATGCAAATTTATTATGAAAAACATGAATTATTAATAAATAGGGTTTTAATACCATACAGAATAAAAATTGCTGCAGGATGATTACAAACTCTGGTAAAAACCTGTGTCTGATTTGATGATTAAATTATTGATTCACAGGATCTCGTATCAAATCACATCAGCTGAAAACAGTCCTGCAGTCTGATTGACAAACGCGACTGTGCCGGGTTTTTTTGGCTTCTCATTTTAGGATGGGCGGTATCCCAGCTGTCAATGGAAAGGGAGAGCGACTTCTTCTTTACATCGGGATCATCGACATCCTGCAGTCCTACAGGTGATCATCACAGAGACCATGTGATTATATGTAGTCAATCCTTCAGTTTTATATTCTCCAGTATGTCACAGGGTTCAGATGTAGGATGAATGTCTGTGTGTAGATACTTCCTACTGCAGCAGACATTTTTTGTGCATAAACAGAAACAACATAACAGACAGCACATTTTATAGGCACATTGCTTATATTCATCTGTGTATGACCCTTATATATAAGACATGGTTATCATCACTTTAAGTGTGCGTCTCTCTGCCTCTGCAGGCTAATCAAGAAACTGGAGCACTCGTGGAAAGCTTTGGTTCACGACGGGGTGAGTTTTTAATAGCTCTGTACATAGAGACACAGCCAATCAGCTGCAGGAACAGGAACTGCTGTATATTATGCACACAAACGATCAACAAAACATCAACTCTATTGTGATGTAATGATCAGTGTGTCGTCGTCCATCCATAGGTCCCTCCCCCTGACATATACAGTCCATTGAGGGCAGCACTTCCCCCTCTACACATGGATTATTCCATGGCAACAGCACCTGTGTGTTTTTTATACAGCCAATCATAATTGACTTTTTTTTATAACCAGCTGTTCTTTATCATTGAGAAAACTATTCTGACTTCAGGTGACTTTGCACCTAAGGATCTGCTCTTTTATGTTTTGTAGTTGCTTAGGGGACATATCATCAAAATAATTTGTACCTGAACTTAAATATAAATATAAATTTATGTTTTATTATGATATTATTATGATATTATTCACAACAGACCAGGTCCTCCTCTGGGACAGCACACAAAGGAATCACTGTTACCTTTAGCTTGTACCAAACGTGATTAACTGGAGCCTCAAGCTTTATTTGTTTTCAGATCTTTGCGTGTTTGAGGATTTTTATTAGCGTCAACTCTGGCAAACTTTATTGGTTTGACGAAGCGCTTATCTGTCGGTGTGGATTTTCATCTCTGTCAGCTCATCCCCTTCCCCATCTGTCCATCTTACTCTCTCTCATCCTGTAAATCAGAGAATATGCCCCTGGTACAGTCGCTACACCCTCCCTGTCTCCTCACACATTGATTTAACAGTCTCAGCGTACAGGTCTGTTTATTTATTCATGTTTATGGGTTTGTTTGTGTATGCAAGCTTATTAGAAGCAGCTTAAGGCAGAACTGTGGATTACTCACATGTTGATTATAAGCCTATGACCAGCCACAGTTGTCTTTAATGAAGCAAATATTTTATTATTAGTGTACACTCCATCTGCATTGTTTTCTGTCAAGTTCATTAAGATAAGACATTACTGAGCTTTGTCGAGAGAGAGAGAGAGAGAGAGAGAGAGAGAGAGAGAGAGAGAGAGAGAGAGAGAGAGAGAGAGAGAGAGAGAGAGAGAGAGAGAGAGAGAGAGAGAGAGAGAGAGAGAGAGAGAGAGAGAGAGAGAGAGAGAGACACTGGGCTCAATCTCCTTCTGTTATGCATAAATAATGCATGTTTACTACTGTGCTCTTTGATTACTGAAACAATCCTCTTGTACATTTTGAGAAGTGTGTGGGAATCAAAATGCAACATGGGACATTTTAACAACAACAAACCTTGAGCATATTAATTAAGAAATATAAGTTTACTTCCATAAACAAAGGAAAGACTAGTAGGGATACCACTGTGTGGAACTTTTCCCACCGGGTAATAAAGTCGCGCCAGCACCAGTGGTACCGATTACACTTGTAAAGTGTAAGAAAAGACTGTTGGCTCAATATCTTTAGGGCGCTTACAGCTGCACTCTTGGGGTGCGCTTCAGGTTTGTGCAGTGTTTCCTATCAATTACTTAGATCTGGCGGCCCCTTCTCATGATAGCATGAAAGTTGTCTAACTTAGTGTTTTGCGCTGGTGCGTCATTGTAGAGCTGTGTGCACTGCTGTCGCTCGCTCACGCCTTCTCTCACTCTCAAACGGGTTGATCTGTCTGTCAAGATTCTGAGCCACTGGACCTTAAAAACATCCATGTTTTTACCGACTTTTACATAAAATCCTCATTTTGATTCACTATCAGCTTACAACTGTATCAGACTAAATTCTGAAAACTTGTATTTTACAATTTCAAGATTTTTTAATTGATGAACATGGGCCCTAGAGCCGATATACAAAAATGTACCAAATAGGTTTTAGTTTTCTGTCATCACCCACAGATCCCTTGACTCCATCGCACCTCCCATCTCCTCGTACACTTGAGAATTTACTCTGTAGATTGTCACCAGTCACCTGCTGTCAAGAAGCAATCAGCCATTTCATTACCCCCAAACACCCACCCACTCTCACTTAGCTCATACCACTCTCCCTCTCTGAGCACACTCATACACAAGATATGAGTGGGAGAGCGACTAACCTCGTAACAGCCTCCTGTGCGTCACTGCTGATGATAATGGATACTACACTCTTCAATGTGTTACATGCAGTTGGCCCAGTTGTGTGAACGCCTTTAAAGATGTTACTCATCGTGAACTCCAGCGGTATTGATGCAAAAGGCTTATAATAACTGTGTAGGGAGGCAGGGGCTTCACTTCTGTCTCCTTCATCCCTTGCTCCTTTCCTCTTTTCTGTCTAAACCAAACACCAAGTGTCATCTGTCAGACTGCTGGCAGCGGGATCTCCGTCTGCTGCAACATAAATAATGAAGGGATGTGTCTGTTAGCCTCGTCTGACCGTGTTTCTCTCTGTCATTTGTCTCTTTTTTTTGTGCATGTGTGTTGTTCGGTCTGGTGGGTTGAAAGAATACTTAAATGGGACACTCAGAGACTAATAGATAATTAATCTACTTAAAGCTCTGGTTTGATCATTTTATCCACGCACCACTTGTCTCATTAATCTCTGGGTTTCTGTCTCTCCTCAGGACACCGTGTCGGTCCACCGGCCTGGCTTCTATGCAGATAGGTTCTTCAAGTTCATGAGCAACACGGTTTTCAGGAAGAGTTCCTGTGAGTTTAACTTTACGTCGAGACACTGCCTTACATAGTCAAACAGAGTGGTGTGGGAAGAACTACTGAGTCAATGTCGGATGCCAGGCTTTTTGTCTCTTTTACTGCCGAGCTTTGACAGGACTATCGGACACAGTAGCTAACTGCCTTATTAGGTGCTGCTTGCACATGTCATGTGAGAGAACTACATCAGTTTGATGCCTGTGCCGCTTTCTTTTTCATCACAAGCAAAGCACTCACTGCAATAGGGCTTCAAGAAAATATGTGATCTCCTGGTTATTCTTGAATGAGCTCCAAAAAACATAAGCTAGAAAGGAGGAAGTTTGATTTAAAGGCTTAATTAGATCTTTAGTAGATCTTTCAATCTGACAGTTTCCTAATTTGTTATGTGTTTAACTTTGTTTTATCTCTCAGCTCTGAAGTCGTCTCCATCTAAGAAAGGTCGAGTGTCTTTGATGGTGCCTAAGTGCACTGGTCCTGGTGCAGCCTGGTCAGCCAGCCAGCTGCCCTCTGAGAGGGATGAGAACATCTACGACCTGAGAGGAGCTCGCAGCTTCCCAACGCTGGAGGACGATGGTAAATACACAGTGTTGTGAAAACAGTGACATAACCAAGATAATTAAAATTGGCTTTTGGTCTCTTTGAGTGAAATATTCAGAAAAGGTGCAGCTTCTATCCACATGACATGAACATGTTTTGTTATAGTACTGATGATGTTTGCAGGGCATAGTCAGCAATGGACTTGTAGCTTTACCATGGGAATTAAAATAGTACACAAGCATTACAGCACCTCAGAAAAGAGTGCAAAACAATACAATTCACAGGATCCCGCTATCTCATCATCTATCAATGCAGCCATCCATTATCTGTATTGCTTATACTTTGAGAGTCTGGAGCCAGTCCCAGCTTATATTGGGTGAGAGGCAGGGTACACCCTGGACAGGTCGCCAACCTATCGCTGGGTGCTTTCTCAATAGATCATTTGTAAAAATCTTTCTCTGTTTCTTCCAGGTCGACCAGATCTTCTTCCATGCACTCCTCCATCATTTGAAGAAGCCACCACAGCATCAATCGCCACCACTCTGTCTTCGACCACCTCTCTGTCCATCCCTGAGAGATCCCCATCTGACACAGCAGAGCACCCCCGCTACAGGTACTCACACACACACACACACACACACACACACACACACACACACACACACACACACACACACACACACACACACACACACACACACACACACACACACACACATAAATTAAAACATTGGCATCATCCTCATATATATCATCATATAAAATCCTAAAAATCTGAACTTAATCAGAAACAACTCATCAGTAGTTACTTGTGAAGGTTTTAAGAGTTACTCCTTATATGCCGCATGTTGGCTGAATGCTGCAGTTCTCCTATGCAGCTTGTACTGACACTGTGCTCTCTGTTTCCAGGCGACACACCCAGTCTCTCAGCCATGATGGGAGGTGAGTCAGAACTATGAAAGCTACTTTCACTTCATAAACCATTTCAAATAGGATTATAATGTTATAATGTGTTGAGGTTTGTTAGCTTTATGTTTTCACAGCATTACACGTTACTGGGTGTGGTGGGAGGTCAGAGGAGAAATGCGAGGGCAGCCTGTGGAAAGTGTGTTTATGAGTAGAGCCATTCTTCCTGTTTCTAGGATGTGGCTGGGTGTGTGTGTTTTCCTCACATGTTTCATTTCCTCTGTGTGTGTTGTTTGTGTTCAGGACCCAGGAGGAGCTGCGTGTGCGTGAGGAGGATCAGCAAACCATCACAGTGGAGGTGGAGTTGAAGAGACACGACAGTGAGCCCACCATCTCTGTTCCACAACTTTCACCTCAACCCAGGTACATAAAACAACTAGAATGGCGCTCAGTAGAGCATATACATAGGCCAAGGCCCAAAAGTCCCCTTAAAGTCCATCAAGCTGCCTCAAATTGCACAGACTTATAGAAATCACATCCTCAAATGTCCAAAACTGCCCTATCTCACAATGTTAAAGAATGTCATTAAAAAAACAAGTCCTTGAAGATCCACCATGAAAACATAACCTCCTTAGTTAAAAAAGCAAAACTCCTTATAGAAGTGACGCAACCACCCAGTAATGTAATAACTCCAGCATTGAATGGTCCAATACGTCATGTAGTCAATAATACTACAATTATAACATGAGAGAGATAAATGCACTTAAAGTAGATCTGTTTTCATAAGCCAAATATCATGAGCACAACTGTACTGTTCATTCAGTTCAATGAATATTCCAAACATAAACATTTTGCTCATTGGGTCTGTCACTAATTTCTACAGCTGTAGAATTAAAAGTAAAAAACACAATAACTGTTTATTTTACACAAGTCAGTTGTCAAGTATGCTTGAGAATGCTCTTCAATGTGTCTAGATTTTGTTTTTACACAAGAACAAATCCCAGATCAGAAAACACATGTAAACCTGGGTAAATGGGTTTTAAGAAGAGAGTTCTTCTTCAGAACGGTTGGAGACTGAGGCCCAATGACACACACAGCTCTGTATCCTTTTCACCATAAACAATGAGAAGAAGAGCTCTGTCAGCTCTGTCATACGCTCCCTGCAGACATGTGACCCTGATAGAGAATAGATAAGCTGCAGAGCTGCAGTGAGCCCTGCATGACCCAAATCATCAATATGACTCAGTTTGATGTGACTACATAAATAACCTCCTGGCAGGTTAATAAACCTCACCTGCATCACACACGCGCACGCACACACGCACGCAAGTTTTTAGGACAGAGTTGAACAGTGAGAGCAGCTTGACCCATTTATCTGTTCTAGACAGATAAATGCTGCAGGCATCTAATTTACAGAAATTAGGGCGAGCGAGCACACATGCATTTTGATTTGTGTGTGTGCATGTTTATCTTTTTAATAGGGTGACACTGCGAGGTAGACAAGGGGCTTAAGGAGCACTGACATGGGGGAACCAGCCATTAGAAGTAGGGCAGTGGGGCAGGAAGGCTGGAGGCCTGAAGCTGCTCAGGATGACCTGACACATTTTAACCTGGTTTTTAATTGATTGCTGGAGACTTAACTCAAAGATACACAGCATCATGAGTAAGCAACATGAGATGAAAAATAAACAGAACTAATCAGAGATGTAAGCACATTGCATAGAATGGCTGTGGGGCTTCCATTTATGATGGGTTTATGAGGATGAAAGATGTGGTTGCTAAGGGAAGCCAACTGAATAATTGGGTCTGAGGCTGGCTAGACACGTGGCCGGGGGGGGTCTGGGAGGAGCCGGGAGGAGCCGGGAGGTGGGCAGTGAGAGCAGCTAAAACAAATCAAATTAAGCACCTGAAAAATGTCCGAGCCTCAACTCACCTGCAGCTGTGGATCTGTTTGGATGGGAGAGAAAAGAGGCAGATAAAGCTGTGGAGTCCGATTCACTGCGAGACAAATGTATATGTAGAGTTTTATGACAATATATTGAATGGAAATGAGAGATGGTCTGAAAGAGACTTTCTGCATGGCAACCATCATCCCACCCCCCCCCCCCCCTCATTTATTCAGTGGCCAGCAGACAGGCTTTTCTTTGGTGGAGGTTTGATAAACACAGAAGCTGAGAAATTATTAATCCTTCCCAACAGTTGATGTTCTGACCAGGAACAATGAAGAAGTGTGGCAGCACACGGCCAGCTGGCAAATCTTTGAGATTAAGCTGCTTAACAGCACACAAACACTCACACAGCTGTTGAATTTTAGTCAGGGCCACTTTACTCTAATAGCTTGGACCTGTTTCTGTGGCCTGCTGCAGGAAAATGGCTTTTGGCAAGTGACCCAATTAATGGCTCTTAATGTCAGAAACGTGTGTGTGTGTGTGTGTGTGTGTGTGTGTGTGTGTGTGTGTGTGTGTGTGTGTGTGTGTGTGTGTGTGTGTGTGTGTGTGTGTGTGTGTGTGTGTGTGTGTGTGTGTGTGTGTGTGTGTGTGTGTGTGCGCGCGTGTTATACTAATAAGATATTGTTGATTGCTGACTTTGTGTCCATCATGAATAAACATTCATAAATCTGTAGAAATTATAAATATAAATGAAATTTACAGAACTTGCTCGAGAATCATCAGTTGTGTCAGTTTTGTCTGAGCGTCAGCCCACAGTGACTTTAAACAATCACACATCTGTTTAATTCACAGTGAGGTACAGGAAGTAGCCGGCGCCGAGGCTCCTGATGCCGCAGAGCCTTCCACCTGTTCATCGGTACCTGAAGCAGCCCCATCGTCTGCCCCAGCTGCTCCCTCCTCTCCTGGGGCAGCTGAGGAAGCTGCATCCAGTCCCAGGTTGGTGGTGGTGGAGGCAGACCGGGCGAGCCAGGTGTCTGGCTCAGGCTGCACCAGCCAGGCTTCAGTTGATGATGACGATGATGTGCCAATCACAGATATCTACTTTGTAAGTAAAGCCCCTTCCACGAACACTGACCTATGTACACAGATTGACCTTCTCTTACATGCTTTAAGAAACTGTTCCCGTGAGGAGAAATTAAACTCGACTCAGACAAGAAGTAGCTTTTTATTTAGCCATCAAATCATCTCAGAGTCAAGGTCAGTGTGTCAAAGGTTTGTGCAGTCGCTGGACTGAGCTATATGATGCTCTCCTACAGAGGCGTTGATACAAGGACCACAAAAGCAAGTGGAGAATCAGGCTGGTATGGGAAGAAGAGCATGTGTTGCTGTGTGTGTGTGTGTGTGTGTGTGTGTGTGTGTGTGTGTGTGTGTGTGTGTGTGTGTGTGTGTGTGTGTGTGTGTGTGTGTGTGTGTGTGTGTGTGTGTGTGTGTGTGTGTGTGTGTGTGTGTGTGTGTGTGTGTGTGTGTGTGTAGTTCAGTTAAACAACATGTTTGACAATTTGAGAAATATGCTGAAAATAGGCTTTTTGTTGGGAGTTAATGAGAACATATTTACCTTCTTCCTGTCTTTATGCTAAGCTAAGCAACACCGAGCTCCCTCTGGATGTCTGAACTACTCACCCTCATCTCTAAGGCTGATAGGGTTGTATTCGAGATCTTGTTCTTTCCGTCACTACCCAGAGTTCGTGGCCATAGGTGAGGGTCAGAATGAAGATCGACTTTGCCTTGCCTTGCATCTCAGCTGGAGGTGAGCTGGAGGAGCTCCAGGGCACCCGGAAGGAGCTCGGAGTCGAGCCTCTGATCCATCACATCGAAAGGGGCCAGTTGGGATGATTCAGGCATCTAATCAGGCTCCAGAGTGCCTTCTATTAGAGGTATAATGGGTCCACTCAACTGGAAAAAGAACCAGTGGTAGGCCTACAACTCACTGGTAGGATGGCCCAGGAAAACCTAAAATAAGATACAAATCTCAGATAAGAAAACGGATGCTTAAGCATCATATTTACTCTCAGCAATAAAGCAAATAAGCATATTTACTCAAATGTCAAACTATTCCTTTAAGCACATTGTTTTGCAGTGTGCACTCTAGTTTGGAGTGTTTTAAGTGATAATAGCATGTGCACCCTCACTTTGTCTGTTCCTGTCTTATATAATCTTCTACAGAGCTGCAGACTCACTCTAACTAAATAACGACTAAAGCGTTTGCAGTTTCTGTGTGTTCAGTCTACAGTGGATAACTGGCTCCCAACAGACAGTGTTGGGTTGGCAGGTGTCAATGTGCCCAAAAGCACGACTATGAATGAATGTATGAGTGTCAGTTGCTGCACGGAGAGCGGAGCCGCTGATCACAGTAACAGATAGAAACGTTCTCTGTACCTCCTGTGCCACCTGGCTACACTCCCACTTGGTGTCCCCTATCAGGAATCAATCACCCACTAATGTCGCATGAGAGAAGGCCAACAGGTTAGTCAATGAGCTCCCTCAGTTATTTAACAGCACTGGCCGATGCCCAAATCACGCTTCTCTGAACACAGGAGCAGGGGTGGGGTCTGTAGTGCTGCATGAGACCAAGCAACACAAAACGTCATGAAATGTAACTACACACGCCACAGGTTGGCTTTGTGGCCTCGAGGCAGTGACCAAGTATGCCAATAAGTGTGAAAGCCGTACATGCCACGGATATGGGAAGGTACTTTTTCTACTTCACGCTTTAGTTTGATCATTTAGCAGCTCCATCAGCCAACTCGTCATTTGATCATCCTGTCATCATCATCACCTCTCCTCCGTGACATCCCACATAAATCAAGTTTCTGCATCATCGCTCAGCTTAACCTGCTTTTTCAATTGATAAATGCTTAAAAGATGAAGATTCACAACACTCAGAGATGAGAGCAAGAAACAAAAACTAAAACGTATTACTGCTTTTGTATTAGTGAAATAGTTTTACTTGTTTCAGGAGCTTCAGCTACCAGAAGGTCTTTCTAAACAAGATCTAATCTTTATTATTACCTCAGCCAAGGAGGGTATTTTCATCACTGTTTGTTTGTCTGTTTGTTAGTAAGCAGGAATACACAAAAACTAGTTAACTAATTTCCACGAAATTTTCCGGAGGGTTGTAACTTTGACAAAGAAAGGTAACTGGATGTATCTAAAAATAAAAAAATTCATTCCATTTTCTTTGACATGGCGAGAGAAGGCGTTAGCCTTGGCTTTGGTATGCACTCTCTAATCGCCCCTCTGGTTGTGTAGTCTGTAGGAGGGCAATGATTTCTCAGACAGAAGTCCTTTGCTCACTTCATTGCTGCTTATACATTAGAGTCTATTAAAGTTGTATTGAAAAAGCGTGCGTGCGTGTGTGTCCACCTCACAGGTTCCTCAGAGTGGCTCGTGTCTGAATTATTCAGCCACTATCAACACTTTCCACATTCACTTTTCATGATTCCTGCTCTTCTCTCCTTCACCTCTGTTCTATTCCACATTTTATTGTCTTTTTTTCCTTTGTCTGCGCTCCATCATTTCCCCCTCCATCCTTCTCTCCTCTGTGCTCTCATTTCACCCCAAACTCCTAAATAATTCTCACCTCCCTCTGTTCTATATAGTCGTGAATATTTCCTCTTCACATCTCCCTCTCTTTCTCTAGCCTCACCTCTCCTCCTTCTCCTCTGCCTCTCTGTGGTTGTCGCCATTGCGTCATAATGAAAGCGGTGCGATGGCAGCATGTTGTGTGGTAGGGGGGATGAAAACAGAGTGGCTGCCATACTTGTGAATCTATCTGTCACCACTGATTCATCCAGTGTATCTAGGTTACACTGCTGGGTTACTCTCCTCCAGAACTGTCTTTTCCATTTTCACCTCAGCATGTTTCTTTTTTTTTCACCGTGTTATTTTCACCTTTCCTCACTCGTCTGTCCTTCATTTCTGTTTGTCATGTCTCTCTTTATTTCTGTCATGTACCACGTCCCCCTGTTGTTGTCAGTTTCCTGATGGGAGGACCTGGGTGGTCTCTCCTGTGCGACAGAGGAGGAAACTCCAGTCCAGAAGGCCAGTAAATGAGATGGTAGGAGAGATGTTTTTTGTTGTGGTGTGAGGGTAGAATAGTCCTGTGTACTGGTTTGTTATATGAAACATAAGATGACAGTGTTGAGAGAAAACAAGGTTTTCCTGAGTGTGCCGCAGGAGGCTCATACCTGATGTGATATATCCACTGCTGGTGTTTTTGTGATTGTGTTGAAACTAAAAACTAACGTCTACACTCCCCATAGTGAGGACAAAGAAGTGTGGGAGGTTTGTAAACAAAGGTCTGGAGGCATCTTACTCAGTGTCTGTGTTTTACTCTTGTATTGATCTTCCTTTAAATTGGTTTCCTCACTCACTGACAGCTTGCTTCATCCCTCTTAGGACCATATGTACGTGTATGTGTGTGTATAGCGATTTATCTATACTTTTTCTTTTTTAATTGCAATGATTCCAAAGATGTGGTTATCAAACTTTAAAGGCCAAATAATTGTAATTGAGTCTTGATATTTTACAGTTCAGTTCATTATAAATAGCTATAAATGAAAATGAATCACAAAACCAACCAAATATATTTACAGCTTGAATTGAGAAACTGAAGATGAATGCACATTTGTTCTGTATTTTCTATTTTGTTAAGTAAAAATGTTCATATTGGTAAACTATATACTATACTCCTCATGATATTAAACATTAAAGCCCCACACGTATGTGTTGCATTAACACTTGTCAATGGGCATGCTGCATGCTTGGTACTGACGCGATCGTCATAACAACATTCACAGTTTCATGCTCAGGACACACATCGTAGCTGTTTTTCATGCTAACGTGCGATGCTAACTATCAATAAAATGCGAAAGAGAAGTACTCAGGAAATAAAATCCACAACCAGATGAAAACAGGGCAGGTTCTCCAGCTTCCTCTGCTGTCAAATTTACGTGATTTGATTGGCTAGCGCCTGCACTTCTGTTGCCGCATGAAAAGTTGAGCTCTGTCTAACTTCTGCCGTATGCAGTGTGAGCAACGCAATGCAGCGGAGCCACAATGAAGTTCGGGAATGCATGATGTCAGAGCATTATTTCGGTTGATGCGACCAATGCATACATGTGAGTCCAAAGTTATCGGCCAAGTGATAAATCGGTCGTGCTCTTTCTGTGTGTGTGTGTGTGTGTTTGTTTCCATTACCAACATACCTTCCTAGCTGCTTCCCGCTCTTTAGGTAATGCCTGGTACCTATAGTGATAATAAACCGACCACAGCTTTCAGGGACTTCATAGAAAGAGCAGTTTTGCTTGTTGGAAAAGAAAAAAGAAACATGTTCTTGTGTTTTGCTCAGACTGAGGATGCTCTCTGTGTCTTACTGTCCTGGCATCCTGGCTTTCTTCCCCTTCCAACCTCCTAATTCCTGCTCGTCATCCTCCCCATTTGGCTGATGCAGCGTCTCATCCCTCGCTCTCTACACCTCACTTCGCTTCCCAGGAGCTAAATGGGGCAAAACAACCACTAAGACACATGCTTCAAACACAGACCCATCATATTTACCAGTACCGCCAGTTATTTTTGATATGTACATCTATGTTCAAGTCTGCTAACCACTGAAAGGATTAACACATCCTTTGAACATTTGCTCATATATGTTAGTTTCACACTTTCCGATGTGTCTCAGCAACATTTCCTCCTTTATGCATCCCTAATTTTCATTTCCTGTCTTGTCCTCTCTTCTCATGTGATCTCCCGTGTCTTTCTCTCCTGCCTGCCCCTGCTGCTTGTCTCTGTACCTCTGGCCTTTCCTCTGTTCCTCTGGCTCCCTCTACTGTGGTGGGTGTGTAAAAACAGCCTCCAGAGGACAGGACCTGGGTGTACTCTCCGCTACACTATGGCTCAGAGTCTAAGGCCCTGCCAGATGGGGATTGGGAAAGAGAGACAGTAAGTGAGAAGCATCAGACTAATGTATCCAGTACAGGGGACATCCCTGAGACGAGGAGTATAATCAGTGGTAGACCATGTTGTGTTTGGCGGTGATTGTTCATCCAAAGATGGAGAGGATGAGTTGTAACCGAGTAAGAAGCTTCTGCAGTAACTGTAGAAAAAGCATCTCGGGTCACAAATTCTATTACTATTCTAAGAGTAGGTTTGTTGTGTGTTCAGAAACCCTCCACCACATGACGGCATTCATCTCGCATTTATATGTGGGTGGAAATGGTCACTGTTCGCCTGCCACTGCCAGTCATCCTGTTTCCCTCCGACAACAGGCTGCTGAGCGTTTACTACACCATGATTCCACATCAGCCTGTGTGACGCCATTAAACTCATGCATCAAATCGCACCCACAGCTCACACTGCACAATGTTCGCAGGTTAGACTGCAGACATTAAACCTACAGAGGAGTCACATTTTATTGAACATGTTCATCACACGTTTCTCAGTCATCTCCCAATGTAGATGCATTTTTTTGATTCATTTGAGCACGAATAATACTTTTTTTCTTATCTAAAGAAACACAAAATACTGACAAAAGATATAAATAATAAAACATTTAATAAAAACAAAAAAATCACAAAAACTGTGGACCCCACCCCACCCCCCCCAGATCCAGGGCACCGGTCCCTGCAGAGCATTTGCTCCATAATATATTGATTTTATGTAACTTTTTACTTATTATTATAAGATTCATTATTAATATGTCATTAATAGGTCACCAAAGAGTAATTCAAGGGATCATTAAGTAAATAATGGGTGATTAAGGAGTCATTAATGAGTCATCAAAGAGTAATTAAGGGGTTATTAAGGAGTCATCATTGGGTCGTTAAGAGGTCATCAAAGAGTCATTGATGAGTAATTAATGGGTCATTGAGGTCATTACGAAGTTATTAATGGGTCATCGATGGCTCATTATCCCAGTCAGATAAATGCATGATTCGATTAGATGTGGATTGGAACAATGTTGCCAATGTTATTCTAAATTAATAAAATATTTATAAATTATGCTGGCTCAGGACATCATTTTTGTACGGCATAATTTAATCTAAACTTTTCCACTAAATCTATTTAGGATTTTAATGTCAATGACTTAATTACCTGTCAGACTTCTTCACTTTTCCTGTTTTCAGGTACACATGGGTGTTTGTATGTTTAAGAGGTTTTTTATTTTCTAACCTATTCTGTTTTCCTGTTTCTTCTTTTATAAATGCACTTTGATTAGCCAGCTTAGTATTTTTTTACCAAGTAATGCATGAGAACAGATAAACTTAGTCCACATAAACTGTGAATAAAGATGGACGAGGCATCTGTACCTACCCAAAATGAAGCCCTCCCAGATGCACATGCCACTATGTCGTGCTTTTGACGTGAGTCATGATATTTCACCCTGTCTTATAGCATCAAATAACCAATAAAACTTACTGGAAAAATGACTTGAACTTAGCAGTGTGACAGGAACGGACTAAAATGACAGAAACCATCTTTGAGAAATTTTCTTTGATGTGCACTTACATTTTTACTTTTATCCATGTCCCATGCACTAATATGGATAAGGCGGGGTTAATGACCTATAATGTAGTCAGCCACCAGGTGGCAATAAAGACGCTTTGGCTTCCCTTTTTGGGAGCTGTCATGTTGTCCATCTTTATACATAGTCTATGTTTATTCTTATCAATGTGTGTGATCTGTACGCTCATACGTTCACTCTGTGTCTCCAACAGTAAACCCTGTTGTCTGGCAGAGAGGAGCGGACGTCTCAGTGGAGAGGACTCTTTGGTTCTTTGGTCTGAAGTCCAGAACTCAGCGGTAGCAGCAGGATCTTTTTCCCAACCAGGATTTTAAACAGGCATACAGAAAACGAACACACCAAGAGAAAACAGTGACTGAATACCAGAGGGGGGAGAAAATTCTGACAGCGATGAAACCCCTGCCTTTCACCCTTAACAAATGAAAATTATATAACTTTAATGAATATGTGTTTGTGGGACATAGTGCATATATGTTTGACATACATGGAAGACAGTTGTAATGTTTGTTATGTTCAACACTAGCGCAGCCCTCCAACAGCTTCTAAACAGGCTTTTTCCACTCACTCCGCAGAGCAGCACACTGAGTTGTGATGTGAGCGGAGCCGCTGGTTTCCCAATTAACAATTCATTTTTCTCATATCATCACTGTTACTCAACACAGAAACATGGGAGTGTCTGTGACAACATAACAATGCTGTATGATCGAGTTGTTGCCTTTGATTTTCGGCTTATCATGTTTTTTTTACATAAATGAAACCAGATAAATACGACATAACAAAAACAAATTATTTTGTTTGACCATTTTCTGGTTTTATAAAATAATCTAACATTTTCTTAGACAGTTGTTCGTACTTTGCTCTGATGATTAATCCAGGACATCTAAGCAGTAGAAGTGCTCGTCATCATCGTCAGTGAAGACAATGTGAAGCTCAGTCTTCCTGTGGCGGCTCCTCACAACCCCACTAACACTTGTATTTACGAGACGCTTGACCAATGGGGAGGAGCCTCCATGGTGCTGCCCACGCCACCTGCAGATTTCACTCTGCGGTGAGGAGCGAGTGGTGAAGCCTGAGGTGTTGGAGGTCTGTGCTTGTGATCGTAGAACCGGAGTTAGAATGATAACCATGGTTAGACCAATAAAAAGAGACCATCTAGACATAGTTCATCATCCTCACATTTCCAGTAGTGACAATAAGCAGCTTAGTTCATAGAAGAGAGATTTGAAACACTTGATTTCCTATAGTGAATATACAGTGATAAAAAGTTTTGGAATACATAATAATTTATAAATTATATCACATGTTTTTTGCAACATTTATTATTTCTTATCATTTCTTTAGCTGTTATTACTACTGTGAACTTTTATTTGTTTTATCTGTCTGTATTTTATTCTGTTCTTTCAATATAAACTGTTACTGGTACTTTTTACTTTCAACGCTTTTTGGGATTTTTATTCAATTTGCATCCAAAGAAGTTACCTTTTTGTTTTTATAATCTGTTCACTGCAGCTTTTAAGTAGTTTTTACGTCACGTTTTGTCGTGTAAGTTCAGTGTTAATACTTTCTTCACTGCATCTCTTGTGGAAACAGCTGAGACTTATGACTATTGCCTTCGATATAGATGGAGTTAACTACAACACTGAGGCAGCAGATGATCAGATCATTACAGTGTCTTCCAGTGTTGCCCTATTTTTGGACAAGACACACACACAAAAAAACGTCTTCATTTAAACAAAAAAATGACTGAGGGCGAAGCCAACATTTGTAAGAGTAGAGTTTCACTTCTGTTTCTTTTGGAGGTGGAAGAATTATCAGTAGATGAGTGACATTTGCTGTGTCCGATAGCGGCGCCTCCTCACAATGACAAATCCACTGACCTGGACATTTCTGATGTTTGTAGACGTAGAGCAGCAGTTGTCGTATTTGCCGTCAATATCGTACCTGTTATCTGTATATTACAACAAACATGGTGCGTTGCAGTGATGACTTGTTGAGACGCAGCGGTTTGTAAAAAAAAAAAAAAAAAAACGTTGAACGTTGTTTGCACTTCTGTAGAGGACCTGAAAATGAACTAGTGATAGAGGCCAAATAAACATTACATCACGATATCACACTTTCAGTTGTTCGATAGAGTCTCTGCTCACAAAGCCTGGTGTTCAGACAGCGTTTATTTTATTAACTGTGTGTGTGTGTGTGTGTGATGGTGAATCACAGTCATTGTAGGGTTCGTGTTTACTGTAGTCTCTCTGTGGCTGATGTCTCTCAACTACGTTAAACTGATTTATTTATTCAAACTTCAGAAGGTGTGTTTTTCAGTTGCTCTGTGTGTTTTAGTGTAAGGGAGGACACATCCATGTCAGACATTGTAAAAATAGAAATCAGCTCATTCTCATGATGTGCAGTGGCCAGTTGTAATCACTTTGCTGTTGTTCATCACATGGAATCCATAGCAGCAATATTTTGTACAGTCTTGCTTTTCAGTTCATTTTGATTGCCTTATTGAGAGATCTTACTTGTAGGCCTATCGTTTGTACTTTTTTTTTTTTTTTTTTTTTCACGTGCTGTTGTATTTATTTTCTTTCTCATAGTTGTGCTCCTGAGAATGTGTACATAAAATTATAAATACATATATAAAGATATACAAATATATTTTCCATTTGAATCGGAGAATATTATTTTTATTTGGTTTTATTTTTGCTGCTGGGCAAGAGACGATTGCAATCTACATGATTTACTGTATCATATTCCTCAGTGTGTTTATTGAGACGCAGCTGCTGTATATTTATGGTCTATAAACCACAGCTGTTTCTTTGTAAGATATCCAAACGTGGAAACGATTTGTTTGGTTTTCTGTACATGCAAATCAGTAGGGATTCTTCCAACTGTTCAGCTGTGTTGTGTATGTGTTTTCAAATTGCGGTGTGCCCTCATCCAATAGGGATATACCTTTGCAGAGACATAGCATGATTTCAAAATGAATATGCATATCAGAAATGTGTATTTATGTATATCTGTGTATATTCATCTATTTATACCTGAGGATAAATAGATGGCTGTATGTGTGTGTGTGTTTGGACTCAATCAGAATGAATACAAAATAAAGAGGTTCTATGAATTTTTGTCCATGGAGATAATGACATGTTATATTCATATTTTTCTCTTGTTGAAACTGGAAGCAAGTCACTTCTACCAGTGACATCAGTCAAATAGTGTTTCATCATTTTAACTTCATTTGAGAGGTTGATCAGGATCGGATGCATTAACTTCTACCACTGGGTTCACAAAAAAGCGATAATTGGGTGCCTATGTTCTCACGATTGTAAAAAAAATAGATAGTAAAACAAAGTATTTTAAAGCCATTAGTTTATTTGAATTGCATGAGATTACCTTCAGTTTTGCTCCAAATATATATATATATATATATATGTATATACGTGTATATATAAATATATATTATAACAATTATAGTAGGATAAAAATAGAAATCAAATGGAAAATTGAAGATCAATAACACATAATACAATGTTTGATCATCATTAGTGATATTTGTAATATTAATTCAGTTACAACAAACATCAGGTTTGCCTTTATCAATGAGCTAAATCACTTCTTCCTTCCAAGTATTGTGGAATAAGATGAACAGATTAAAAACATTTGAACCTGATCGTTTTGTTCATGAAATTTAATGTGAATCACCAAACTGATTAGAAATCAGTCATTGAAATCTGCCTTTTGCTTTAGGGAAATCTTGACTGTCTGGCCGATGTGTTGCACGGAATCAACCACCTGGACCTGCCAGTAGAGCAAATATGCAAAGTGTGGCTGTAAAAGAGAAAGTGAATCTGCTGATGCAAAACACAGAGGGGTCTGACCACATAAGGCCATTCTTTTCTATTGAGCACAGATAGAAGACCATCAAATCTTCATTCCTACAAAATGAGAGTAAACTCAAGAACAAAACAGAAAACCAGAGTAATTATCTTCATTAGTCTGGATGGTCATGTCAAAATGAAACCAACAATAACAGAAAGAACAATAACACATGGTTATGGCCTCTTACATTGTTTGTTTTCACATGGGCCCAGGAGTTCTTTGTTTGGATGTAGCTGATCTGATTTCCAAAATAATATAGAGATTGTATACATTGTACAACTGGGTGAAATGTCTAAAAGGTGTGGCTATTCACAGTGAACATGGTGAAGCAGCCTATAAACATAAATCAGCTGCATGTTGCTCATTCACGACTTGGGGCGTTACAGTCAGGAGAACAAAGGGTGCACTGCCTCGCCGTATTATCTCCCCCGCATGATGATTGGGCAGCTTTTTTCAGAGAGAGCACATGATTGGTTCGTCTAGCTGTCAGTCAATAGGATAACTTCTCCAATTGGTCCGAGTGGACGTTGCTAACCTCACGTGCTCGTGCCCTGTATCTGAGGGCGGTGCCTGGTAGTAGCCGGTGCTGAGGCTTGTTGTTGATGTTTAGAAAGTACTCGGAAAGTACATTAAACCGTGTTTTGAGATGGGAACGAGAGATGATGAGTACGACTACTTGTTCAAAGGTGAGTTCTTCTTCAATCAGGGACGAACGAGCCTCCGCGTTGTGACTGTCCGATGAGGAAGTCCAGCAAACCAGCGCTAATGCTAAAGTTAGCTCTGCTAGTGGCAAAGTGGTGATCGATAACATGGTATCTGCTGACTGTCGAGCTAACTCCAAGCTAACACTTGTATGTGACATTCCTACAACTCATATTCAGTAGTCTACACTTTAACACCGTCAGCCAGTCAGCCCAGTGCTGCTATTCAACGCTAGTGAATTAGCAGGCTAACGTTGAGTTAAACAATCGGCTATTTAAGTAGCTAGCATGCTAACATGGAAGCTACCTGCCTGGCCTCGTTACAAACAACCACCTGACGCCACCCAACGTTAACTTAAAGTGAAATCTAATGGCTGCTCCGTACATGTTGTTTACCTCAAGAGTTGTTAGCGTATCGCCCCTGAATGTGGGTGTTGCTGTTGATCACTAACTTCTCACCTCTGATCAGTATGTTTTTCGTAGATGTATAGATATAGTTCCTGTGAGAAGTGGATGTGACATAAATCCTAAAGAGGAAACTTAAATTAACCAAAGCTCTGACCACAATGTAAACCTTATACATTATGGAATATTTCTAAAACAATTATCAATTTATGAGTTCACCCCTAAGGATTATGGGAAATGAGGGCCATCTCTTCTGTATAATGTCAAATATCAAATAGGACTGGACCCAAAAACTAGGACCCTCCTGTGTGTATATTTTGTTTATAGTCTGCGAAGGTTATCTTTAATGACTCACGTTCTTCACAGGCTGGACTGAAGATGTTTTTTCATATGGTTTAACTAAGAGCTGGAAAGAGCTTTAAAACGACATGAGAACTATTTCTCTGTGAATTATATTAAAAGGAGATATGGACATTTAAGGTCACAGATCCTATTTATATACAATAAAACTTTGTCATCCAATACTTCCAATAATTAGTATCCAACACACAAAATTTCTATTGCATAGGTTGCTCATGTGACCAAATCAGCATGCTGATTTTCATTCAGATCTGTGAGGGTGCATCATGATCTGACTCAGAATGACCCAAATGTTGCACTTGCCAACTCTGTACAATGTAGCGTATCTGCCCCAGCAAGATCACCTCTCACTCATCTAATTCAATCTGTGAGACCGACCACCAAGCTGATTTGTAATATTTTTGTGGGATGTGCATTTTGGTTGTAGTCGTACTAATTGGAGACTCTGGAGTGGGGAAGAGTAACCTGCTGTCCCGGTTCACAAGAAATGAGTTCAACCTGGAGAGCAAGAGCACCATCGGGGTGGAGTTTGCCACCCGCAGCATCCAGGTGGACGGCAAGACGATAAAGGCTCAGATCTGGGACACAGCTGGACAGGAACGCTACAGAGCAATCACCTCAGCGTGAGTTTGTTTGTTGTTGTGTGTAAACAAGTGTTTACTGTGGAGAAAACCTATAGAGTTGATGTACTCATCTGGTTTTATGCTGTAACCAGGTATTACCGGGGAGCAGTGGGGGCTCTTCTGGTTTACGACATCGCCAAACACCTGACGTATGAGAATGTTGAACGCTGGCTGAAGGAGCTGAGGGACCACGCTGACAACAACATCGTCATCATGCTGGTTGGAAACAAGAGCGACCTCCGCCACCTCAGGGCCGTGCCCACTGATGAGGCCCGAGCCTTCTCAGGTAAGTGTTGCCCCTGGGTGTACAACACTGCATTTTCAATAGCCATGTAATTAAAGGATAATTCAGTCATCAAGAAACACTCTTCAGTTACAAAAAACACTGCTGTTAACATTGAAGGTTGTTATCCAAGGTGTTAACATTTAGATTTGAAATATGTTTCTCTTTCTCATCCTCAGAAAAGAACACTCTCTCGTTTATTGAAACCTCAGCCTTGGACTCCACTAATGTAGAAGAAGCCTTCAAAAACATCCTGACAGGTAAGAAAAGTGTTTAAGTGTTGAATATGACGTGCAGCTCGACGTAAATCTCCAAGCTTGTGTAACTCCTCTAATCTTACTCAAGTATCCCCATTTTTTTTCTGTCACAGAAATCTACCGTATTGTATCTCAGAAGCAAATATCTGACAGATCTGGAAATGATGATTCCCCGGGCAACAATGTAGTGGACATCAGCGTCCCCCCGACCATGGACGGGCAGAGGGGCAACAAACTCCCTTGCTGTCAAAGCCTGTGATGCTTGTATTTTCCTCTTTCTGTCAGTCCCTCCTTTCTTCGCCTCTGCTTTACTCCCTCTGTCATGCTGCTGTCAACATGATACTCTCATTGGTTCTGATGCCTCTGATCCAAGACTCTTGTAGCCGACATTCCTTTTTGCTGGTTTCTTCTTTGTTTGTTTTTTCTTTGTTTGTTTGTCTTCCTCTGATTTCAGGAGAGCCTGTGTCTATATAATTTGATGGCCTCATTATAGCCTTGAGAGGGAGGAAGTGTTTCCTATTGTGGGGCTGATCTCAACGCTGTAGTAAACTACATTTCTTTTTAATTAACTCACCTCTATGGTCCTGTTGACCCGCTCCTGTTGCAGGAATGGTGAGGGATTAGTTGGCGTGTTTATCAGTGCTCCGAGTCGTTTGTACTTGCCTCCTTTTCTTAGCCAGAGGATACAGTCCCATGACATGATCTGCTAAAGTGGAGTCCCAGTTTTATGTCTGGTAGACCTGGCTCTGCCGGATGTAGAAAAGAAGATGAGAAGACTGTGATGCATCAGTACTTTGGAGTATTCATTTAAACTTGGTTTGGAGTTCCTGGTCGCCTCCTTTAGTTTTAATTTCCCCTTCCCAGCCCTGTGCCCACCGTGGCATTAAGTTAGCGTGAGCCAGGGACCAGACTGGCTGTGACTGTCAGACTTAATATGGGCAAGTGTGAAACAAACTTGAGTGTTTTTATTTGTGTGTGCATGTATGAGTAAGTGTGAGTGTTAATCTTAGTGCACAAAGATACCAAAGGACACAGATGCAATTGATATCAATTTGGGGTTTTCTCATGTGTCGTGTGTTTGCAGCTGCTGAGATGAGAGATAATCTGTATTTGGCAAAAAAAAAAAATGTAATGCAATATAGCAAAAGTATTGTTATTAAGTGTTTATTGTAATATGATCAGAACCCAGAAGCTACGCTAAGTAGTTGGCTCAGGTCCAAATTCTTTCATCAGAATGTCAAAATGAAAACCTTTCTTGCACTTATGTCTAAAAATTTCAGTGAAACAAATCACCATATAGTTTTAAATACACTTAACTTCCTTATTAAGTGACATTTCCTATTGCTTTTGAGGGAGGAGTTGTCTGAAAAGAACAATGCACTGTATATACTATATTATATAAGGTTAATGGATAAAGATGATAAAAGCATACTTTTGAAACACTTCACTAAAGCCAGACACAGTCTTTAGCTGGGAAATGGAACTGAAAATGAGAAATGCAAATTGTTTACATGGTTGGCTGAAATGCCGCTCCTCAACCATCTGGTAGAAATCCTGTCATGTGTGATAGATCTGATGCATCATCTCTGTTGTGATATTTTACATTTCTTTAAATCAATATGTGTAAAATAAGCAAACCTAAACTTGTTTGCACAGAAAATACTGAATCATAAATAAATCTAATTTACATAGCCATACGTGTTTTTGTTTTACAAGCCTTTTGACAACCATTCCTGTAGAATGAACGCCACGTAATGCATGCGACTCTATACTAGACAGGCTTATTTTTGAATGCATTACTCACCCAGGGCACAACGCTGTGTCTGCTACTGTTGTTTAGCAACTCAAGTTTCAACTGGACGTGTGATTTTAGTCTCTGTACACAGTGTGCTGCCTCACTTGACAATCTGACTTCACTCATCTGCACTTAGAATGACCTGCCACCATCACAGAAAACACAACCATGTAACACTTCATTACCTCTATGCCTCTGGAACAGGCCTCTTTAAAATGAGATAAGACTAAGGTAAGATAATTCCTTATTGGGCCCACAAGCAGCAAGGACAACAGTCAAAAAAGTGGTTGATTCAAGTATTGATATTTGAAAAACTACTCACTTTCAAACAAATACTGTCAGTGTGATTGCCGTTCAGCACTACTTAATTTGAATGAAATAGTTTTATTATTTCAATCTACAATCTGATGAGTTAAGGTTCTTGCTGCCTGGCTTTACACGTTTTTTTTTACTTTGCAGATGTAAGACCAGCTCTAAATTAAAATACCATGTGGAAATGGATTGTATTGACTCAATATAAGCAAGGATACCCTCCTCAAAACATTATTCTGGTTATTATAAAAATTACTATCTTTTATCTTTTTTTATTTTAAACATAGACCTCATTTGCCTCCAGTATTATTATTATTATTATTATTACTATTATCTTCATTATTTCAAACCAATAGACATCATATTGCCTCTATTATAATCATTATCATTACTATTATTTTGAACACATAGTTCCCTATTGCCTCTTCTATTAACATTATTAGTAGTAGTAGTTTTCTTTTGAACACAGACATCATATTGCCTCTGCTATTATTGTTATTATTATTATTATTGACCTGCCACTATGAGACAGCCCCTGGTGTGTTTTGGCCCCTCCCTCTGTAAAGCTGTTGTTATTCCCAGTCACGTTTGCAGTGGTGGGTTCTGATCCTGGCTCTATGTCCAGTGTCAGTGTCCAGTGTCAGTGTCAGTGTCAGTGTCAGTATCTGTGTGCATGTGTTCACCGCAGCAGTCAGACAGCTGATGATGAGCCTGCTGTGTATTTAAAGCTCGGGGGGGGGGAAGCGGAAGTGTGGCCCGGTCTGTGTTATCAGCTGAGAGCCGCTAGCTGTGTTAGCACGGAGCTGCACAGGGTTTCTAACGTTACCCAGCGGACTGTACTAACGCTGCCTAACCACCCACAGTGACATGAGACGTGGACACAGCGGGGCCGTGATGTCTGTCGCCGTGAAGCAGCAGTGAGAAGAACACACGGGTGAGTGGAGCTTTGTGTCGGTTCTTATTTCCGCAGCTCAGTGTAGCTAGTGGCAGCTAGCACACAGCACAGATGTGACAAGTGAACCCGTTGATGTCCCGGGTGATGAAGACAGACAACACGGTGACAGACTTGAGCTTGTATAGCCTGTGTCATTAATGTGTAAAACGACCTCACTGTTACACGCAGATCATTTAAGCCTTGCAGCATTTCGAGATATTGACGTGATACAACCCTCTGCGCCAGGCGCTAGTCTGATCCAAAGCTGCAACATCTGGCTGCTGCGCTAACAATAGCTGCTGTTAGTCGCATTGAAAGTCAGAATATTACTTTAATCTGTTGGCCGGGTCTGTTTTTCATGACACATGCCCGTCAGTGTATTCAAATGTTAGTCGCATGCATGTGTTTCTGTGAAATTCAGGTCAAAGTATATGGAAATATGAGTCTTGTTTAATTTGTGTATTTACACGGCATGACTAGGTCTGAAAACAATGACTTGGATGTTGTTTCGTCTCAGTTTTGGGCCTCCTCCCTTTTGTTTTTCTGGGTCAGGGATTGTACCTGTTAATCATGTCTCCATTCACTGATGTACAGTCTTAACACTTTAACATCTGAACATGGACCCGTGTGAAGTCAAGTTCAGGCCCTCAGGCTTCATGAAATAATCTGTCACTCAAAGTTCCTATATATTGCTTGACTGTTCAATTCAACAACTACCTTGTGGCCAAATAGTTCAAGTGATATTTTGGAATTTGTCATCAACAGCGAAATGTCTTTAAAAAACGTATTTTTAAATTGTCCATTCAATATAGAGCTAATACACATTTTTAGTCCATAACAATGTGTTTAAACAAGTCTCATTTCTCCAAAAACCTTTTAAAACTGCTTAAATTCATTATTTCACTGTATTTTCATCATCACCCAAAAAATGCCAGGTGGCACTACCAAATATTTGTAAAGTATCCGTTAGACTCTAAGGCTTAGAGTGTCTACACAGCCTCAACCATTATTATTCTGTTGTGTTTTGTATTTACAATAATCTTAAATGTTTGCATTCTATTGGCCTGGCATTCAGTATCTGAAGCATCCAAATGTACTTTGAAAGATTGAAAATATAAAAAATACTGCATTCAGTACAATGACTATTTACATTATGTTGATTTAACCACATTAACCTGTTTGTCGATTTAGATGAATATTTTACCTGACAATTATCAAATCATTGTTGATTTGTTTTCATCCATTTAATAAGATCTGTTATTTTAAGCCGACTCCTGTGACTAAACCATTGCTCTTAATCGCAGCAAGGTTTTAAAAACAACTATGGGGAAAAAATTCTTCTGTACATTGTTCATGAGGAGGTTTAACAGACTAAAGACACAAATCCCATAAATTAGCACCAGAATTTCTGCACCATCTGCCATGTTAAACCTCCTGTTTAAAAACACACACACACACACACACACACACACACACACACAACAGCAATGTTGAGTACAAAGGATCATATAAAGACTGGCATAATGCAGCAACGTGTAGTCGGAGAGTCGGACCTAATGTGAACAACAACAACAACCCAGTGTTTACTCCTTACCAATACACTGGTTTGTTCATTACCATAAAAGTTATGTAACAACTTCAGTGCTCAACATTTGAAAGAAATACTGACGCAGGCTGTTTGTGGAATATTATTCCTGCTGTGTGGAATTATTGTCATTACAATACACATTCCACTTAGAGGAAATATCCATTTGAAATGAACCTGTCACTGTACAGACTCAAACTATTTTTGAGGAGGTAAGATGAATAGACTACAGGCTGTAGAAAATACAGTCGTCTCTTTAGTTATCATCATTAGTGAGGGGGTATCAGAGAAGAGACAGCAGTTTATCAGTCTGCTGCACATCACACTCACTGACACACACCAACACACTGACTTTTCTAATGGATTAGCAGATGCTTTGGGCCAATTGGGCCGACTCCACACAGACCGCTTTCTTTTAAATGACTAAGTTATTTCCACATGTCAGGACACTATTGGTGCATTAAGTCGAAGAGGAATTAGGACATAATAAAGGAATGAAAACCAGGAACAAGACTGATTTGACAAATTCATTTCTTTCGTGTGCTATTTAACTCCATTCATGTTGAAGTCATTATATTGTCCAGTGGTGAGAATCTTTTTATTTAAGTAGCAATACCATAGTGTAAAAATATGCCAATATAATTAATAGTATGATGTACTTACATTTCCAAAATGCAAGTACTAATTATGCATTTCATCTCAATATATGCTGTAATTGAATGGTAATTATTGATATATCAGCGTGTAAGGATCACTTTAGTGTTGTACCTGGTGAAGGCTCATTTTAAATACTCTAAATGCTGATAGCTCCACTCATGCATCATCATTTATTTGTTGATTATTGTATTTATATTGACAACCAGAATCCTATTAAGTAGCTAATAATTAAAGGTATGAAATAAGCGTATCATAGTACATGACACTGAGGAAATATCCAGTCAGGCCCATTTATCCCCAAATTCTTCTCGATACTTATGCTATATATTTAAACCAATATTGTTTATGTGAAAAAGCTGTTGACTTCAGGCTGTTTTTTCTCTGTTTGTAGAAACTAACTTATCCTACGCTGCAGGAGAGCAGAGTTCGTACATTCTGCTTCCTCCTTCATCCCTCTCCTCTGACCTTCACCTCCATCTGGAGGGCCAGTAACGGGACACCATAACCATGACGACAGGCGGGTGTTGCCACCTGCCTGGCTCTTTGTGTGACTGTGCCAGCAGCACAGGTCTGTGGAAGAGCGTGGAGGAGTCAGGCAGTGACGGGTGCCAGGCGCTGTACGTCACCCAGGTCACAGCCTTGGACGGAAGGTTGCTGTCATCTGTGCTAAAACCCATGGCCTCACAGAGGTAAGACTGCCTGAGGTTGTTTTTAGAAAATGAAGTCCTTGGAAGAAAGTTGTTGAAAACTAATAAACCTGTTTAATTAATTTAATTAATTTCATTTCCGCTGTAATATCATGATGGTATGTAAACCAGCAAAATTAACTTCCTCCTTTATATAGTCAGAGGAGAAGAAGACATGTCCACGAAATACTTTCACTTCCTTTTCTTTTGTTGTTAAATCCTGTCTCAACTTCTTGGAATTGGTTAGAATGTCTGAACTAAACAAATAAAGTTTTTTTTACACTGCAAACCAACCGAGCCATGGTGCAGTATGATCCAGACCAAGGCCTCCTTTTTTTAACTCCTAGGTTTTCTACATTTTAATGCAATTTGTAATACTGTAAACAGTAATGATATTTTAACACTACACAATGATATATTTTGTGCTGTATCACACCTCCTGATTGACAAATGAGCTTGATGAGTCCTCGACACAAATGGGGTTTTCGCTCTTTCTCGTTCAGAATACGCTCAAGTAAATTTCCATTAACTAATTACCTGGTGTGGAGTCAAGTTAGTGCTGTGACTGTATTTGGTTGAAAAGTGGTTTCAGATTTAGGTTTTTTTTTTGTCACAGTGACGGTCCCATATGTCGTATCTGCCATGAAGGAGGGAACAGCGAGGGTCTCCTGTCCCCCTGTGACTGCACAGGCACCCTGGGGGCGGTGCACAGGAGCTGCCTGGAGAAGTGGCTGTCTTCTTCCAACACCAGCTACTGCGAGCTCTGCCACACAGAGTTCAGCATCGAGCGCCGACCACGGCCTCTCACAGAGGTAACAAAGGTCAATGTTCTTTGCCTTGTCTGCATCAATCTTCCTTCCTTTTTATTCGTATTGGCTGAGCTGCTGTGTGTAAAGAATTGTGCTTATGTTAAATGTGAAGCAGCTTCTTCTTTTCTTTTTTTTTTTCATCTTGTCTTTCTGCTTGCTTGCTTGCTGATTTATAATAGTGAGACTTCTCTGTTCTTGAATGACTTAAGATCTGTTTCTCCTTGTCTTCCTCCCTCCCTTTTCACCCGAATATATTCTGTCTAATTCTAAATCACAGTGGCTGCGGGACCCTGGCCCTCGTAATGAGAAGAGGACGCTGTTCTGTGACATGGTATGCTTCCTGTTTATCACACCACTAGCAGCCATTTCAGGCTGGCTGTGTCTACGGGGCGCTCAGGACCACCTTCAGCTGGGGAGCTGGCTGCAGGCGGTCGGCCTCATTGCCCTCACCATCGCCCTCTTCACCATATACGTTCTCTGGACCCTGGTAAATGTTTTCCCATAAATCAGGCTGTAGTATTACTGTCATGCAGCCGTTTTTACCCTTTAAAGGCTTTAAAGCACATGTCAATAACTAATGTCCCATCTTCCTCATTTTCCTTCCTGGTTGTCTGTGCAGGTGTCGTTCCGCTACCACTGTCAGCTGTACTCTGAGTGGAGAAGAACAAATCAGAAAGTACGGTTGCTCATACCTGAAGCCAAGGAGTCTAACTCTTCCCAGCATTCTTTGCTCTCCAGTAAACTGATGAAGAAGCCTGCCAATGAGAGTATAGTATGAGACTGAATGGGATTGGTTGATGGTAGTCTTTTGTGAGTGTGGGGGCTTATTCTCAGTGTGTCATGCCTGCCAGCACGACTTTAAACAAGCACTTGTGGGCCTTTTTATTTGAACTTCTCCCTTTTATTTCCTTGCCCCATCAGTCCCTATTTTTTCCCATTTCCCGTTTTGATAAAATCTGTCCTTGGGTGGGTGCTGAACTGAGCACATTTAAATAGTCTGTCTTTGACAGAGCTGATGCAAAGGCACTGAAGAATGGAACAGTAGAGACTTGCTCAGTGTTATCATCTACGATGTGATTGCAATAGCTGATAATGAAAGTAAGGGATGGACCAAACTCACTTGTATAATGGACTTTCAGATGTTCTAATGGGTTGTTTTGCTTAGGTTCAACAACCCATCAATGGTCCACAGGTGACTTCAGAGAGTCCATTCATTGTTGTGCTGCAACAATGAATGTGTGTATCCATTAGATTCCTGTCACATCTGGGCATACAAGACAAAGGAGCTATTTCAAGAAGTTATTGAAAAGCTCAGCTCTTTGATTTACTCCCATTGTACCGTACAGATACCAGTATGCTGTCGGAAATTAAACTTTTTAGGTTTCGCGCAAGCTTATGGGACGTTTCAGTGTTTTCTCTGCGTCTGTTTATCTCACCTGAGAACAGATGCTACCGCAACATTTGCAAAGCCAGAGATGGTTGTGCAGTAAAAACACTGTGGACTCCGAGGTCGTCACAGTACATGAAGAGACCTCCGCCAACTTGCACATGCATGCAACTACTGTTAGTAATTATTTGGGTTTTTCTTTTTTACTGTGTATTATAAAGTCTTTTTTTAAACCACGAAGAATGAACAAATTTCCTATTCCTACTGAAGTGTCCTCATAGAGGTTCTTGTATTATCAGCACTTAAGAACTAGGTCTTTATATTTATATAGATTGAGAGAAAACTCCCATTAAAATGGCTTTTAGAGGAGCATTTCCACGAGCATTGTTTGGTGGCTGGTACTGTGTACTCAAACATCAGTATTGATGGCCTGTTGAAGTACTTTGATCGTTTTGTTTAGATTTTGCTTTGTTTTTTACAACAACACATATTTCTATACGTGTGTAGTTTCCATGATCACAACAATCAGGGATATAGATGATAAAATATTGCGTCACATCAACTCATGGTTAACCATAGTTTCTTAAGTGGTGACTTTTAGTGCTGATGTTTAGTGCTATTGCCAATCTGACATAAACTTAACCCACCAACCATGACTGTGATTGGTGGACACATTATGCAAGCACCACAAAGGCCAAAACTGACCAAACTTCGTATTTTCTTTTCTTTGAAGCAGGCCACTAGAT
Source organism: Verasper variegatus (assembly GCA_026259375.1). NCBI lineage: Eukaryota > Metazoa > Chordata > Actinopteri > Pleuronectiformes > Pleuronectidae > Verasper > Verasper variegatus. Next base: position 8,499,524 of record CM048046.1, on the reverse strand, counting down.
GCCGCCTACACCTCCCGCACACATATGTAAACTCAGACTGGGTAAAAAGGGCTGGATTCAGTTGGCAGTGCGTAGCGCGAATGATAGACACATACGGGAGCAGTAAATTACTGACAGAACCTGTTAAAAATGGCCCAAACGTGTAAGAAAAGACCCAAAATGAACATTGTAAGCAGACTTAGTGGAGCTGTGCACGGCTCCCTGGGTGTCTGCCCCGGGCTTGGAACCCCCTGGAAAAACCCTGTTGATGGAAGGTAGTCTTCTTTCGGTGCAGTTGTCAATCAGGTCGCTCACAGTGGCTGATAATAGACCAGTCAGAGATGATATTCTCTGATTTGAGAGGCAAAAATAACTCAAACCAGAGTCAGCCTGGTTTCCAGATCTCCACGTCATAATGTGGTCGACTTTGAAAGCATTTATTAGACGGTTGATTAAACACACTGTGAGTCATCCACAGGGTGAGAGGGTTAAAGGTGAAAGCTCCATTAACATTTATAGAACATGATTCAGTCCGTGGACTCTAACACATCGGCTTTAAAGATACAACACATCATCCTTTGGAGGACATACGGGTGCTAAGCTCTGAGTTCAGTATTACTGTGTATGTCTTACAAGGTTTAGTTTCATTCATAGATGCGCAATTCTGTTGGATGCAATTGAAAACAAGAAATGCCTTATCACAGAAGGCATTGAGAGCAATGGGGCAAGCTTTAAATCTGTAATGGCTCTTATTGTTACAAGCTAAAGTTTTAATTTAATAAAAAATAATCATTTGCTTTTGGTTTTCATTTTGTCTTCAGTGCAGTGGCGTTTATAACTTTGTCACTTTGTCTAATTTTTGTTTTAATGTTTTGATTAGCACTCTTATCATGCTTTTCCTTAATGTTCTACTATTGTAGACACAAAAGTCCAGTAGTCTGGATTTTATGCACATTTGCGTTGATAACGTCTTAAATTTAATATATACGTGAACAATGTATTGACTTAAACTGGTATGTGGTGGCAGAGACGTTTTCAAAATGTCAAAGAGTCTTTTCAGGAGGAAACTCTGAGCATCTCAGTCACATTTTCAGAGTGAATTTTGGTTCTTGGCCGTCAATAAGCAGCAGTACATTTTTCCTCCTGCGCTGACATTTCAGTACAAGTTAAGTTGATCTATGAGGCTGTTGTGCAACATCTGTCACTGGAGCACGGTGGCCTCACAGTGGTGCTGTTTGGTGGGAAATTGACACCAGATCTGTTTTGATTATGTGACATTACCAGTCACCAGTAGCTGTTATTCCTAGAGCCTGACAGAAATTGATTTGATTGGGGGGGGGGCTGATATCGTTACAGATATTAGGGAGGAAACATATCCCTATACTAATATATCAATAGATAAATATTGACAAAAAATTGGCAATGATTCCTAAGATGTTATCAAATTGAGGCTTGATATCTTAGAGTTAAGCTATAATCTTTAATATGAATAACAATAAGGTAAAAGAAAACACAAATGCAACCAAATATACAGATCTTGAAAAAAAATTAACCAAATTTTTGTCACATAAAAGTTCAACATGAATACTTATCTCTCTAAAATAAAAGTTTAATACAACAAACAGAAGCTTATACCGATATGTTCTTGGAAGGCACATAACGGCCGGTCACCCAATAAATCAGTCTGGCTCTAGTTATTTCCCTGCCCCGGCTTCACTCGACGAACATCACCCTTTGGAACATTGAGCTGATGGTGTGGTGTCCCACATTCTGCCCCAGTTAATCTTTTGTTTGTGTTTTTAATTGATCGAAGGATTATATTTTGCAATACTGCGATGCACCCGGGGCCTAGTCTGCCTTACAAGCTTATGAGTCATTTGATCATCTGTGTGTTTACCGTTTGTCATAAACAAGCTTTACTCCAGGCATTAGGGTCAACTCGGGGCACTGGGGCTCGAAGCAAAGAGGTGATGATTCAAAATAGCTTAAAAACAAGAAACTGGAATTTTCAGTTGAAGCAGATCAATGGTGTTTTCAGTTTCACATTATTTATGCAGAGCTGCTCCTCGTTCTACATGTCTGTTCACGTCAGAGTTATCAGAGCTCCTCATCTCTCCAAAGAGTTTCATAACACATTTACCATGATGCAATTGATCCTTTTATATAAATTCCACCACTCAAACCCACAAAGGGATTTTAAATCATTGTTTTCTTTGTTTAATACACAAACAACCATTTAGAAGTTACTTATGTTGTGTTATGATATGACATTTTTGTAATATTTTAATTCTACATTGTTTTGGAGGTTGGATATGTTAATGTATGTATCATTTGTTGCAGTTGAGTATTCACACTTGCCAATAATATGATGTTTATGGTGTGCTGTGAAAAAAAGAAAGATGTCTTCACCAAACCCTGGTACCTGCAATCAGCCAAGAGTTATTTGCAAAGCAAATAAAAATGATGATAAATTATGGGTGAAAATTAACTTGTGCATTTTGTTTTCTATTCGTTCTCTGCTCTGTATGTGTGGTTGTATTTTCATGTGAAGACCTCTGTGTGGCAGTGTAGTTTATCTTTTACGCTACAGTGTACACTCTGTGATTTGTATGATGCGGCTGTTTACAGATCGTCTCTCCCCAGTGAGGATGAGACGTCATTAGTGTAAGTCTGTTTTTGACCACAGCTCCATGAAGCCATTAATCCTGATGGAAAAACAACTGCTGATGTCAAGTTTTGCCGGATCTGTGGAGAGTCACAGAATCTCCTTGTACGATCCGCTGTATTTAGCAAACATAAGCAGCTTAGTTTAGAAAAACACTTATTTCATGTTGGTCTTATCACTCCAGGAAAGAAAACCTGCCAAAAATACTGGAATGTTTCCAGTGGCTCTGGTGATCAAATCGAGGATAAGATCAGCCTCTCTACCTCACTAGTTTACCCTCAGATACAGAGGATACACACCGTACAATAACCTTGAACTCAGTACCCTGATGTAGACGGTGGAATTGCTTGTACAGGTCCCATGTTGTCCAGACAACTTGTCTTATCTTATTTACTAAAATGCTGATATCAGCTTGACAGAGGTGCTACTGACAGTTTTTTAAACTTACAGTAAGGTCACATCATAGTATAAAAATTCCATGACAAGTTAAGCCCAACATTCCATATCTTAAGTTAACATTATGAGCAAAATGTTCTTTATAGCAAATAAAACGAAATGAACTGCGTTTACATAGGGCTTTTTCTATCACACCATTTACACACTGTCGCCACAATCGTCAGGGGCAATTTGGGGTTCAGTGTCTTGCTCAAGGACACTTAAATGCAGACTGAAGGTGCTGGGGATCGAACCAGCGATCCTCTTATTGGTGGACAATCCTTTATCTCCTGAATCAGAGCCGCCTCCAAAGTTTAAATAATCAGATTCTTATAACTGATGCATCAACATGCAAGCAGTGTTTTAATGTGGACATTTTCAAGCTTATTTTTCCTGATTTATACTTGAAGTATTGGTGTTATTTAACCTAACATTGCAGTATATTATGAAAACTGATCACATTTTTAAATCTTGGCCTAAAAACAAACCACAATGGAGTTGCTCAAAATACACCAAAATACACCAAATCTGTACTCAAGTACTTTTATTGTAAATTGTTTTACAGTTCTTACACTGAAAGTAAAACTATGACAAATCAAGCCAAGTATTCTTCAATAAATACTTTGTGAGGATGTTTTTGGCATGACAACTTAACCAATGTAAGAAGAGAGTAAGAACCACACTGTCAAAAGGCATAATACTGCTTCACCAGGTTGGAGTAACTGCCTATGGTTTATTTACACAGCACCATCTAGTGGTATCCATTGAAATGTGTGTCACAGCCTCCCTGTGCATGACGGTGAGTCAGTAGAGTTCAAATAACCTCAAGAATCTCTAAGACGGCCACGAGCGCCTCTTCCCTGCACCACAGGAACCTTCACATTGATTCCACAAACAGCTCAGCTGACCAAGTGACATAAAGGCTTCTTGTTTTCTTTCATGGCAGAAGAGAAGAGCAATGGGTGAGTTCAACAGTATGACACGAAACAGAATGAAAGGAAGAAAGAAATATACAGAGGTACGAAGGAGTCAACCGCGAGCAGAGGCTCCGGGATAGAAAGTGCTCAGGTGATGTGATGTCAGCGTGGATGTGGAGGAGAGGATGAGTGCCGTGGGATTCAGGGTCACAGGCTCTGGCAGCACTGGAGTTTGTTGCCCTTCTGCCCGTCAGTGGTCGGTGGGACGCTAATGTCCACCACATTGTTGCCTGGAGACTCATCATGTGCAGATCTGTCCGCTATCTGCTTCTGCGACACAATGCGATAGATTTCTGCAGAGGGGAAAGCAAGGAAAAGATTAATATTATGATGCATTTCATTTGTTTAAACTTGTTAAAATTCCTCCCACAGGGGAATATCCCATTAGAAGTAAAATACTAAAGAATGGTTAAACATTAAATTAAGTGTTCTGCTTAAAAGTCTTTCAGACAATTCTTTTCACCTCCATTTTGAACGTTAAATTAATTCTTAGATTCAAAGTCAACTCTGGTAGAGAGTATAGAGAGTATAGAAGTACACAAAAGTGAAGTGCTGGTAATTACATATAAAAACAAATCTCACTTGCATTAGATTAAAAAAATCTTTTAGAGTACTTAAAAATGTTTTAAATCTCATTGACTAACTTTTTTGGGATGAGGGGGAGTAAAATGTTAGTATCTTTTCTAAAAGGTATTAAAAGAGATGCATATCACACAAGATAAATAACTACATGCCAATGTTCACATTTATATCATGAATCTTGACTGTTAAATCAAGGTTTCAAAATGAATAATGTTTATTTTCGAGTTCAAGTTCAGTTACTTTAAAAACAGTACACAGTTTAGGCTAATTTGTCAACTCCACCCTTCATATATTTCTTCAATCACCACCAATAACTTACTAAATTAGTTATAAACACAAAATACTTGTTCCTTCTTTGTCAACATCTTCATGAGAGTAGACAAATACTTTTCATTATAATTATTCCTCTATTACCTGATGATGTTTTAAATAGTTCATATGCCGCACTGATCTTTAGGGATCATTCTACATGCATTACATGATTTATTGCACTGCCACTTTGCTTTTCCTACCTCCTAAAATGTTCTTGAAGGCTTCTTCTACATTTGTAGAGTCCAACGCTGATGTCTCAATGAATGACAGAGTGTTCTTTTCTAATGTGGGAAGATAAAAAAAATGTTCAGTTTAGACATGTTACCAAGTGGCTTCTCTTTCTTTATAACTTCAGCACTTGGTGTGATTTACCTGAGAAGGCTCGGGCCTCATCAGTGGGCACGGCCCTGAGGTGGCGGAGGTCGCTCTTGTTTCCAACCAGCATGATGACGATGTTGTTGTCAGCGTGGTCCCTCAGCTCCTTCAGCCAGCGTTCAACATTCTCATACGTCAGGTGTTTGGCGATGTCGTAAACCAGAAGAGCCCCCACTGCTCCCCGGTAATACCTGGTTACAGCATAAACCCAGATGAGTACATCAACTCTATAGGCTTTCACCACAGTAAACACTTGTTTACACACAACAACAAACAAACTCACGCTGAGGTGATTGCTCTGTAGCGTTCCTGTCCAGCTGTGTCCCAGATCTGAGCCTTTATCGTCTTGCCGTCCACCTGGATGCTGCGGGTGGCAAACTCCACCCCGATGGTGCTCTTGCTCTCCAGGTTGAACTCATTTCTTGTGAACCGGGACAGCAGGTTACTCTTCCCCACTCCAGAGTCTCCAATTAGTACGACTACAACCACAACATAAAGAAAAGAAATGTAAACACTTACCAGGGTTGTTATCAAGGAAAATGTGTCTCACAGATTTCAATAATTCCAGCAGTTGTGTGATTTTACTCGACCCATGTTCATCTGCAAATGCCTCATCCATTACTACTGCAGCTGGTGAGCTTCCACTTTTTTTCTTTTCACTCTTGAACTTATTTTAAGAGTTCAACTGACATAAATGTACCAGATTTAGCTCATTTATAACACTGACACACACAAAATGTATCGAACAACTATGATGATATAATGCTAGGTAGGTAGTCAGGTTGCCTCTTTGGTCAAAGTGAAAGCTCTGACTTGTGTTGCCATCTTCTATCTTCGCAGACTTTGCCCTGTTGGGCGTCATTCAGGGAGACGCTGCCAAAAAACACTCGCTCCGGGAAATCTGACTCAACGGTTTTTCGAGGCCTCTTGATCCTCTGCTATTGTTCCTGCACAGTCCAAATCCCAGTGGTTTACAATAAAATGACACTTGGCTGGATGTGAAAGAATCTTCTACCGTTAACAACAGAGCTTAATATCATTAAAGTTTGTAAATCTGTGTTAAAAAGAGCTTCATGTTTTCAGATCTAACCCCTCAGAGCAAGAAAACTTCAATCAGGATTTGAGTTTGAGTCATTTGAGTTTGAAAGCAGTCGAGTGTTTCAATTCAAATAACACAATAACAAGCTGAGCCTTAATCAGGAAATGTGCCTGACTAAACTAAGACAGGGAAGTAGTGAGTAACATTTATGAACTCAAGGTGTGACAGGACCAATTGAACAATGACATAATGACAGAAATAGATCAGTGAGTAAAAGTGGAACCAGGGCCTGGGGCTGTCTGGGAAGCACCTGATCGCCTGAACAGCCACTTCACAAGAAACTAGGAGTTCCCTCTTCGTGTCGTCAGCTGGAGGGAGTTTCTGCCCTCGGGCGACAGGTTCACGATCACATCACTGAACCTCTGAGGGTTAAGTATTGTTCCAGTAAATGTATCGGAGTTAATTAGACCTGCGTAAAGAAGTAGAGCGCCATGTTTGGACGGTAACGTTTTTAGTGCGGTTCCAGCTGTGGGAGGACAACAACCCCCGCTCGACGACAAAGTTATTGTAAAAGACTCAGCTCCACCCGTTAGATTAGCTGCTAGCATGCAGGGCTACCTCTCCTTACGCCCTCCTCGATGGGAAACACATGTAGCCAAACACAGCGTTAGCAGCACAGTTTGAACACACGCAAATAAAAGCGGCCGTAGACCTCATGTTAAATTAAATGTAGTGTCAATTGGAGAAGACGGTTCGGGGGCAGCTAGCTGGCGGCTAGCGACAGTTAGCTGCCACCACCAGCTGATGTTCTCGAGACCACTGACTTTGACGCAGCTAACGTTAGCATGCTAGCCCGAGCGTGGCAACCTCGCAGCCAGCTGTGATAACAGAATGTTGTTTGCAAGCTCGGTCCGTGTCTCCCACCTTTAAACAGGAAATCATATTCATCGTCTCTGTTGCCCATGGTCAGATGTGATCACCTCGCTGAGGCTGCGCTGAGAGAAAACACTCCCCTGCCACAAGCAGGCAGCTGCGCCAAGATGACAGGAGGCAGTACGCACATAGCGCAGGGACAGCGCGTCACGGTACGTGCGCTAAGCAGCCGCAGCTACAGGAAGTTACAGGAACAATCGTGGATGTGTGGACACGTCTGTACTTTTCTTTGTATAGATGTCATTTCCCAAAGGATCGCATCCATCATACTGTGTGAGAGATGATTGTTTTGATTAATCAATTGCTGAAGATTTGGCCTTAATTAAAAAAAAAAGATGGAGTTGTCTTTCCATTATTGTTTATCATATTAATTCAAGTAAACATTATTATTTAAAGGCTGCCACTTCCTTGTCAGCTCTGACCTTTGCGCTCCGCTGCACGATCCAATTATTAGATTTTTATGAAGTGGTAATAGCGGCAGGTCCTAATTAATAAATAATCAGGCCTAGAATGAACACTCACGTCACCTTCTCATTTTAAAGCCAACACAGATGAGAGATCTTAAGAGTGCAAGGGATGAAGTCATAGTTTCTGAGACTCAACATAAACAGATGAACACTGAACAAACTCCATCCAATGATGAAGACTTTATGATGGGGCTGAAAGCACAAGAGAAAGTTATTCAGTGGATCTTGAGTGTGAATAGTTTAGTCAAAGTGTATTTCTATTATTTTATGATTCATAACAAAAACTATACATGTCCAGACTCAATATCTGTAAAGGAGCTGTATAATTTACTCTAACATTCACGAGGTAAACGTTGTCAATCTCGTAACACATATATTCTCTCTCCAACCCGTATCTGGAATCCAGGCGTAGGTCATGATGCTGATAAGTTCTGCATTACTTTGTTTTGAATGTTGACATGACTCCGTGTGTAGGAGCTGAACTTGTATCATCAGTGAAACTGGATAAAAACTGACATAAAAGTATCCTAGTAAATGTTGATGGGTCAATGTGAATGAAACAGGAAAATACAGATGTTAATTTAAGCAGAGGAAGCCACAGGTTCCTGCTCTGTCTTTAACCACATCTGGTGCTGTGGAGAGACAGATATGAACATGGCCAGGAAGCTGTGGAGGACAAATGGAGATAGTTTATGTCACAGATGATGGCTGACACACACAGACACACAGACAGACAAACAGACAGACAGACAGACAGACAGACAGACATAGAGATAATGTCAGGGATCATAGAAGCCTGGGTTGGGAGAGCCAGATATACAAGATTAAAAGCCAACTATCTGTGAAACAAGATATTTTACTTGAGAGTTTAACAAACATTAAGGAACCAGATGAAATTCTGTTAAAAGAATCAGAATAGCTGCTCTTCATTTCTACATGCTATGGAAAGAGAGTTTCATTTTGCAAAATACATGTGTAAAGGAGGTTTTTAAATCTCAATTTGCCCTTGTACCCTTGTACCCTAAATAGGCACAAGTAGTTGTCTGTGCTGCCTCAAACAATAGAAGGCTAGCTACAATTAGTTATATTTGCAGCTCTCTAAAATAGTTTAATGACAATCTGAACTCTAGAATAAAGCTACAATTCAGTGTTCAGTGTTAGTTGGGTATAAACTCACAACTGAGTTTGACAACTCCATTCACAGAACCAGCAGAGGGGGCCATCACACTTAGCCTACCACTCACTGAAGATCCATGAGGCCTCTTACTTATTCAGGAGCATTTGTACATTAATCTGTCCTGTTAAAATATGAAGTTCGCTGATATCCTGCTTTTCTTTATCATTCACATCCAATACAACACCACTGCCCTGTGGAATTCCAGCTGTATGAAAGCAACTGATGTTTTTCCACAAGGAAGTAACAATATTACGTGATGTTATCAAATCTGACCTTGTAGCTATAAGCTAATAATATACGACAGACTCAGTAGCTATAAGCTAATCAAATAAAATAGTCTCAGTATCTATATGAGCTAATGATATAAAATAGTCTCACTATAAAAGCTTAAAAAAATGAACTCAGGTGAGCTAATAATATTAAAAAGACTAATGTGCGATATAAGGTAATATTGTAAAATGGACTGTTTAGCTATATGATCTAATTATTTAAAGGAACGTAGGTCCCGTATAATCCTACAATATAAAATTAACTCAGGTGCTGTATGAGCTTATAAAATGAGTGTTAATATTCTGAACATTTATATTCACTGCTCAGGTTTAAAAAAAAATTGCAATAGGATTAAGTGCTAAGACTACACTGATTGTTTGTGTTTTTGTTGAAAACAGTTACCTCCTACTGCGCTCTACATAAAGAAACCAATCCAAATGAAGACTTGATAGTAGCTCAGTCGTTCAAAATAACACACAAGTTTCTCTGGTCAGTTTAAGTTCAGTCTTAATAATGATAAAACTTATAAAGTTAAGATCAAAGATGCTCTACACCAGTTTTAGTTTCAGTGAGGCCCAAGCAGACAGGTAATTTCCATCCATTTCCACACAGATCCTTCACGTCACAGGTACACTCACCTGTGGAAATTTCAAATAACATCCACCCACTTCACGCACTGGCCAATCAGCATTAAGGCTGTCAAAGCAGTGACGCCCAGGTAACCACTTCCCTCTTAAAGTAACTTCAGTCTAGCAGAACCTGCTGAGGTGGTAATGGAAGAATCTACCACACAGTCACAGTAAACGTCTCATATACAGGCTGCACCTCGACATGGCCAGGAGAGCAGGGCGAAAGAGAGTCCAGCTGCCCGAATGTTACTATGAGGGTTACCTGGAGAAGAGGTCGTTCAAAGACAAGGTAACTTCTCAGGCAGCAGAGACATGTTATTCTCAGGAGAGTCAGCGCAGGCTGTCTTTGAATGTAGCATGCAACAGCTGTTTGTCTTTTGTTGTAAAGTTTTTTTTCATGTAAGTTGGTATGGCTTAATGCCAATTATAAAGTGTTCTTCTAACAATTTGTAAACTTATTTTCATCGTCCCATAATCGATAAAGTGACGGATGATGCAGCAATTCAAAATTCACTTTTAAGAAAAAGGTCAACCGAAGAGTGTATGTTGATCCTGAAATGTAAAATTAAGGGTTTTGTCAAAGATAGTGTGGTTTAATGACTGTAAGGTCTGCATCTAGCAGTTGTTATTATCTCCATTGTCTAGTTCGTCTATCTTTCTTGATTATAAGTTGACAGTTGCAAACGGGAGTGCATGATGATATGTGAAATAGGACAACTGTTGTTGTGATGCTAGCTTTACTCCCTTCTCTCTTTGTCTCTTTCTCTCTCTCTTTGTCTCTTTCTCTCTCTGTGTGTGTGTGTGTGTGTGTGTGTGTGTGTGTGTGTGTGTGTGTGTGTGTGTGTGTGTGTGTGTGTGTGTGTGTGTTTGGCAGAACCGTGAAAGCTTGATCTATGGTGTGTGTGTTTGAAGGTATCAATATTCTAGATGGTCGACTCCATTATCGGAGCAGTTTTATTCATTTATTCACTGGCTTGTTCTCAATCTCAACATTACAGTACTTTAGTGTAATGGTATTTTTAATAGTTTACTAACCACTGAACCAGTGCAGCAGTCTACACCATGAACAGCCCTTGGTAAATGTCGGTGAAGTGTTGTTTTCTCTGGGCGGAGCAGCCTGTCATTAGATAGTTTCTTGTAAGTTATGTAGACTTTGACTTCTGCAGATTGTGAGTAACATTTCCGCGTCTGCGACAGGTCTGACTGCTTTTCAGCCCTCTGTGCCATGAGGATTTGTGCGAGCTTGAAACAAAATGGCATGACAGGCTTTGCAAATAGTAAATCCTCTGGGTTGTTCTGCCAAGTCATCACTGATAAGACACTTTCAGATGAAAGCACATGAAATTACAGTGGGGGAAGGATTTATCTAATGAAGGAAGGGCAGCTCAGTTACATCAGGGGATTTGTTTGTGACTAAATTGGGACCATCCTCTGTGCAAACTTATAAATACCGGACTGAAAAGTTGTTTCATTACTTGTACCACATAGCGTTGGCAGCATTTTGCCCTGAGACAGACAATGGTGATCTTAGATTACGATTCACTCCAAAAATGTATCCAGTGACGTTTATACCTGCAGGTTGAACCACTTCAGCACTATTTACACTGATTTCTAATGTGGTGACAAACTCTTGACTCATCAAGTCAAATCCAGGAACAGATTAACTCTCCTACTTATTTGCCTTGTTCTGTTTAGCTTCTTTGACAAGTACCTCCATGTTTGTATTTCCTCCTGTTTACATAGACCTATCCATAATTATGTGGGCCGATGCCGATACTGTTAATACTAAAGTATTTCCAATACGAATTTGCACATATACATATATATATATATATATATATATATAAATACAATCAAATATATAGCCATGAATCTCAAAAATAATATTTTAAATGTAAAATGTTAACATAAATGCACATCTTTTCATGATTGCTTATTCTGTAAAATATAAGCTTTCATATTGGCACATACGAAAACAAACAGAAACACATACCGATACCGATATGTTTTTAAAAGGCTCATATCGGCCAATTCTTTATCAGTTGATCAAAGTGGGGTTCTATAGTTTTCTGTTGCTGGTTTGCTGTATTTTCATTCAGTATGTTTCTATGTGTGTTTGTGCAGACGTCCCGGAATCTGTGGACCTGCCTGTGTGGAAACATGCTTTACTTCTTCAATGACAAGAGAAACCCTGATGTAAGTTATTTGGGTTAATCAATGAAAAACAGTATTTAAGGTTTTTCCCCAGACAATTCTATATTGAGCCAACACCTGTGGCTTTGTGTGTGTGTTTCCTCAGTACATAGAGAAACTGAATCTCGGTGGACTGATCTCAGTAACAGACGACAGCAGCCAGGATCGTAACCTGGACGCAGCCCGACTCACCCTCAGGTTTCCAGATGGAAATATCAAATTCACTGTGAGGGAACATTAAGAAAATATGCTGGTCAGCACTTTTGTTTTAATTCCTGTTTATTTACAGTTTGTAAATGTCTCTACAGGCTCCTAATACAGAGGCTCGTGAGTTGTGGAAGGGCTTTATCCTGTCTGTGTCTGAGGTCTGTGATGCACAACATTTAATAAACATTTTATCATCTTAAAACATGTTTAAATGGCTGAGGTTTGAGCAGTATGAGACACTTGGAGACACTTGAGATAGTGGTATGATTTGCATCACGACACTAATAAGAGAAAACGGTGTGTTTCCCTGCAGCTGTCAGTGCCCCCCTCCCTCAACCTGCTACCAGGTCAGTTCCACATGCTGCAGGAAGTAGTGGAGAATGAGAGGGAGAGATTAAAATGTGTCGCTCCACCTGAAGTCACCTCCAATGACTACGTCAACGATCAAGTTGAATTACCACTGTGAGTACCAATCAGACTCCATAGTATTGACACAAGTGGTGATTTTCTAATATAATGGCCATATTATAGAGCTGATACCAGGATACAAACATGACTAAATTAATATCTGAAGAGAGAATTGTGAAATAGAAAAGGTCTTTATGTGTCCATCACTATTATTTGCATTCTCATGAAAATGCTAGATTTTATTTTCTGTAGTTTTAACAAATACTCAATTAATCAATACATTTCTTTAATTAATCAGGGAATGCAGATTCAACCTCAATGGTGCAAACCCATAGAAAAAGTCAAAGTCAAAAAACTTGTACATATGTTTACCAGAGACACTTAACACTTAAATTAAATGAATCTTTAATTGTTTGTGTTATTGAAAGAAATGTCCAGTTGAAGGGACTTATTCCTCATATGAGAGCTATAATAATCTGTAATCATGGATATCAAAGGTAACAGTCTTGTGTGCGAGTTCCCCACATTCAGTTTTAATCTATTGATAAATAAAATAGTAGCTTTATAAATGAAGATGTTGTTCCCTTTGCGTATAAAAAATGTGAAAAGTAGAGATGTCTGACTTCAAATTGGACAGAGCTTTGTCAATAGAGGGTCCTAATTTGTAAAATGTGTCATCATCATATTAATCTTCACATGTGAATTTTAGGTTTTTAAATGATTCAGTTTTAATTCATGTTTTAGCATCAAAATAAATCTACACACTGAGAGTACACCTCAGTCTTCATTACCTTAGAGCGCAGACAAAACTTATGTAGGTTTTCATTCACAATCACTTCACAGACATCCAATCTGTGAGTTCTTGTGCACCACTTTTTTGTTGATCCCAGTTTTAGATGAGTGACGTTTTTTCCTTCTGTCTCGTCGCTGCAGTTGTTACCACAGAGTGTCTCGTCTGGAGGCAGAGCTGCTGCTCGAGAAAGAGTGTAAGGGAGGAAACCTGCTCATGAGGCCTGGAAGCGACGGAAATTCCTTCGCTATCACCACCAGACAGGACCATGTCGGGTACACACACACACACCACACACACACACACACACACACACACACAGTTTGTAAAGTTTTCAATTTGGTTTGTTTCCTCTGTTTTTTGACTGACTTGTTCTCTCTCTCTCTCCATCAGTGCTATATTCAGTCACTACCGTGTGACTCCTAAACAGGAAGGGGGCTTTTCTATTGATGTGGACAATCCTGTAAGTGTTTTTACCATCCCTCGACTCTCTGCAGTGTTATTCTATTCAAACTATTAGTGATATTGACAGTTTCCTTTGAATAAAACGGACAATAATGTATCCAGTTGTATTTGATAGCTGGAATCTTTCTGTTGGGCTTTATCATAGGCTGAAGTGAACCTCAGATAAACTGCTGCATATATGACCTGCTGGCACAGAAGTGGGTGAATATTGGCAAACAGGAGAAAATAGAATGTGACAATACTTCCCAGAGAAAAGTGTGAATGCGGCAGATGAGATATTGCTGCCACTGTCATGACTCACTGCTGGCATAAAGTGATGCCTGTGCGTGTTTGTGTGTGTGTGTGTGCATGTGCACTGGCAAGGTGTTTCTGCACACGTTTCCTTCTTGCCACTAATTACACATTACTAATGAACCAGTTTCAATAGTGATGAAGTTGCCAAGAACGTGAACACACGATGTTCCAGGATCAGAGTCAGAACACAAGCTGTTTTCATTGTTGTTGCATGTGCTGAACATTACTGAGAACAAGTTTTTGCCCGCGCAGGTTCACTGTGACACACTTCGAGATGTGATCGACTACTTGGTGGAAACAACTGACCAAGCTCTGGTTCCGCTCATCATCGAGGAGCAGTATGAGAAAAACATCTGTACGTACAACTACAAACTTTTACATTCACTTGACTGTGCAATACTCATTCTTATCTGTGCAATTCAATGACTAATGTGCAATCCAGTTATGCTGTATACATCTTGCTGTATATATATATACGTATATATATATATATATATACTGTATATATTATTTCAATTCCATTTATATCTTTATATTTACTTTTGTTTATATTGCACTTAATTATTACTTTTACTGATGTCTATTTTAGACTGTCCTATTTGGCACTGCAACACAGCACATTTCCTTATTTCCTCGATTTATAAAGGATTATCTTATCTTATCTTATCTTATCTTATCTTATCTTATCTCCATTCACCAAAGACTTATGTAAGTTTTTTATTTTTTTTACAGTTTATATTCGGTCTGACAGTGAAAATGGAGAAAAAAGTGTTCAGCAGGCTTTTTCTAACCTCAAGTTGCCAAGATTGCCGCCAAAACCAGGTACTGTGTCAATTTTAAAACAATAATATAAATAATACCTAGTAATACACACTAATATGTTAAAAAACGTAAGCACCAACACACTCAGCCACTCAACTGTTTGTCAGAACTGTTTTCTCAGGTTCAGGTATTCAGATGAGGAAATTTGATCTGCAAGAGGGTTCATCTTGGACCCCTTCCAAGTCACAGCGACACAAAATAGAATTTTTAATTAGTTTGTCAAAATAGAAACCAATCTTCGATTTTACATTATAAACCCACTGCATATTCTTCAGGGGCTGTGCTCTAGTGGTTGATTAATTCACTTTGTGGTTGTACTTAAAATAAATATTGCACTGAATCAAAGCTTTCTGACAACATTGTGAAAACAGTGGAGATATCACGTAGAGGTACGATCGCGTTGCTTGTCCACACACTCACACAATCACTCATGGTTTGCTTGTTTATCAAGCAGGAACAAATTCCTGGACTCTGGACTTGATTCAAGCAAACAATAAGAACGAGATGCCTGTTCTCGAGATCTCTCCACACGTTGTGTTGAACCAACATGGTGGATCAACAGACAGACACACAGATATTTCCATCCCCAGAGCCACAGCACATGCATAACAAACAATCTTCACGTTAACCTGTATTTTACTGAATATACTGTTCTCTAAATGCTCAATTTCAAAAAACACCTACAACCAGTGGACTTGAGAGCAACCCGCTGTAGTTTAGGGTTAGGTGATTCACTTTCACTTGTTTACCTTATTATGTTTGATATCAACCCGATAATAATTAATTAATCATAATTAAATGTTTTCTTTTGCAGTAAAAGTACAGACTCCTGAACAAGCACCGACGCCAGTTGAGTGTGAGTTTAACTCTGCTAGTCAGTCTCTTGATTTTTCTGTCTTGCAAACATAAACTGGTACGACTCCATTTTTTCCATGGCTAACGCACGTCTCTGTTCAAACAGTGGAGGTGAGAGAGGATCAACCTGTCTCTCTGCCAGGTATGTCCCTTCTTCTTATCGCTCTATCTCACAATACTCCATGTATCTGCTGCATGACTGTTTTCGCTGCTTGATTTTGAATCGCGTTGGGTTTCATTTCGTTTCCCATAGAGCTAAAGAAACCTTCCGACTCCAAACCTCCAGTTCCTGCTCCTCGCAAATTGAACCTGAGTGCGTCAACCTCCTCCCTCGCCTCCTCCACAAGAGAGCTGAGGAGGAAAAGCCACGCAGACCCTCTAGGACAGAGTGAGTCCCCTTGAGGACATTTACCATTTTAATTCATATTTAACCTGCACGCCAGCAGCAGCACGAGCAGAGTGTTATTTTTTGCCCATGTCTGCGTGTGTTGAAAATAAGGATTTTCTCCAAACTTATTGGGAATATTACTTGGGAGGGTATCTGCAGACATTTTTACAGCTAATGGGCCAAAGGTCAAAGGTCAAGACCAATTAACTATGATCAGCAGTTTTAGCATGATTTAGCAGTGATACCTTGATTCACAGTATCACTGCTAAAATAATCAAGTTAAACAATCTAAAGCTTACGTTGATCAGAAAATGATTCCCCAACACATCATGTTATACAAGTGACACCATGAAGAAATCACAATGAAGTAAGGAAATGATGTCATGCATTGTTAAAAAATGTATTTGTATTGTGGGTATTACTTCATCCTATAGACACGTCCTAAAGCTTGTATGGACTGAAATATTATTCATGACAGTATGGGAATGACATCATCATGACCTCATTATGAAGTCAGAAAAGTTATACATGCAAGTATTTATACACTTTTGCAACAAGTAAGATTAGAAACACGATTTACATCTTATTTAGAAGAACCAATAACAATCATTCAGTCAATTTACCTCAGGATGACATCATTATGAAATGGAATTATTACAATATAAAAAGTTTGCATTGTCTGATTGGGGTAAATGCAGAAGGCACGCAGCATATGTATTTCCTCTCTAACACTTTTCCCTTTCTGTTGTGTTTGAGGTAAATTGTGATTTGTGAATATGAGCTTTAAAAATAAAATTTGGTTGATTTGATTGACTATTCAAACTCATCGTCTGATATGCTGTTTTCTCTTGCAGCGATATCAGAGCTGAAACTCAAGTTTGAGCAGAGGGCAAAGTGTTTGGAGTGAAGTTTCCTGGTGGGAGTCTCTGGAAGCCTTCACTCACCTCCCAGTCTGTCCCTGCACGATGAACTGACACGGTGGAACAGAGACAACATGAATTGGCACATGAATGACTTTGTCCTCCTCTGCACTGTGGTTCTGCTCCTCTTCCTCCTCCTACTTCTCGCTGGCTGCCTGTCAGCAGTGAGGCCTCTCTGAAGATTAACACTTTATTGATTCACCCTTCTCTAACAGGCATTAGCAAATTAATGGACTGTAAAGAGGGATGTACCTGTCACATTATCGTCACCTTATTTTCCTTATCAGTGTTGTTGTTTTGGTTCATTTTGTAAATGTCATGTATACTTTTATATTTTTTTAAGCCACTACGGACAGGATGTTCTGTCTCGTAGGCTTGTGACGTTTATATGTAAATACATGTATAGTGTTTCTCTCAAAATGACTTTCTCTTTATATAAACCATGAGTGAGTAGAGACAGATTCCCAGAGATGAGCTGCTGATTACTTACATTATGTAAGTGAATAGTTTATCAGTGAAGTCAGCTCATTTTGTAGCTTTGATTGCTTCCATCACATCAAGTCGGGCCGTTGAACAAGTGACTTTAAAATGTGTGAGGCAGAAGTTCGAAATAATCAGGCTGTTTTCAATTTCCTGTAGCTGTTCTACTTTTTCGTTGCACCTCTTTTTTATAGTTTACTTTCCTCGTTTAAAAAAAATGAAGTCTGTGAGCAAAGTGATCTCACTCCTTTATTACCTCAATGGCTGATACATTATAGTGGAAAAATTCTAACTATTTACAATAAACTGACTTTTTGTCCACACGTGAAATAAAGGTAACATAAATCTCAGCAGGATGCTTCTTAAAACATTGCAGGCTACAGTTATTCAGGAGATGCAATCGGGGGAACAAAGAGCAACAGGGCAAAGTGAGACTTTTACCATGTGTTGTATGACATGGACGCTACTCACAAGTAAGGATCAGTAACATCAGTAAACAATTTCAAGAGGCCACCACTTTCATTTCTAGCCCAGGTGGATCCCAAACCTTGCTTATCCTCACACCACAGTAAGTTAGCTGTAGCTACTGGAAAGCTATTTGTTATTGTGGGATGACAGACACACCCACGACTCATCTCTTTGCAGATTAAGTGGTGTTATTAGGTATAGACACATACATACTATACATACAAGCATTAGGGTGCAAGTCAGGTGAATACAATGAATACAGTACAGTCATTTCCAAATTCCTGAAGCCGTGTCTGACGGCTCCGACTCCACTTCAAGACGTTAGAATGAGGAAAACTCCTTCTGTCAGACAAAGCTCAACACCGACTCATTTAAAACTGACAGAACCTGAGCAGAAGGCTGAAGGATCTAGTTTCTTACACTCAGTGTGGGTCCTGACTACAAAATGAAATGCAGTAAATACTGATAAGTCTTCATGCCATGGCAAGAATTCAACTACAACATCCCTATTATGTGTGTGGTTCATTTCTCAAGATCCATTAGTTGCTGGCAAAGTAGAATAAATCCTGATTGAGTGATGAACTACATTCTACTTAGCAGCTCTGTCTAACAGCAGCTTGTTATTTGGGTTACATAGGTTGGTTGATGAACAGAGGCAGATTCAGTAGATGATATTTACCACTAAGTTACAATAGGATATACTTACACTGACACAATACATTGTTTAAAACTGAAATAGGGAGACCAGATCTTGCAGTGAAATATTAGCATGATGGTGCGGATTAGATTAGCCGATCTGGCCAATCAGTTTGGAAATGACAAAGAAGGCACAGGGAGAGAGCGGACAGGACAGGGCTGGACCCTGCACCTGCAGCTAGCTGCATGACAGTACAACTGATAGTTTTGGTGATGGAAAGAAAGACAGAAAGGAAGGAAGGAAGGAAGGAAGGAAGGAAGGAAGGGCAGCGGCCAGCGCTAAATCTTTGCTCTAGCAGCAGTGGGACAGTGCTAATTGAATGTGTAGAGAGTGACAAACTAGTAAGACTACACCTAATGTGCCCCAAGCAACCACAACAGCCAGAGTCACAAATATGAAGGATTATGTCACTGAGGGCTGATGACTAACTCGTTCCCGAAAACATGTATGTTGTCATGCACAGACATGAGAAACAGGCTAAACCATCGCACCCCAGTGATGTAACTCTTCCATGATATGGCATTGACAGGCGTCATGGCAGAGATGATGATCTGCAGTGGGTGACAGCGATCAGATCAAGCTGGTGTAGCATCGAGCTGCCGACTGGATGGGTCTAGGTGAGGCTGGCGTTGGAGCTGCTCGTGCCGCTGTTCTTCCTCTGACCGCTTTGCACCATGCTGGGAACCTGCAGGCCCGTCACTACTGAGAAACTGCCATTCCACACCTGCAGGGGGCAGCAAAGTGACAGCCAGATTCATAACACAGAGGTCACAGGATGATGGTTTGAGAGCACAGAGGCTTCTAAAGAAACAGTTCTCACCATGAAAGCAGGTATAACAGGCTGTGGGAACTTGGTTTTGAAGGTGTGCATCAGCTGCTTAGTTTTGGCGTTGTAGAAAGACAGAGCACCTGGAGAGAGCGAAGAAGGCAAATCACTACAAGTATCATGTACTTCAATAAAAAAGGACAGCAACGAAAATTCTTTTGATTGTTGATTTACCTGTCAATTATTTCTACAAATAATCAATTAACCGTTTATTTTACTTTATTGAATGTTTATACAAAAGGGCCTGGGGTGATGTCTTAAAGTTGGATAACCTGCAAAGTCAACAATCCTACAGCAACAAATTCATGCAGCAACAAAAAGATACATTATCTAATCGCAATGCATTCTGCAAACAGCTGTGTGTCTTTTTTCACTCAAACAAATGCTGATTTTATTACAGCAGGAGAGGTGGACAAATCAACACTTTTGTCCACTGAGGCACCAAATTTTACTCAAATGAAAAGTTCCTTATAGGGGCCTGATCAACATCCCCCAAAAATCTAAAGTATTTGAAATAAAAAAAAAAAATGATTTTGCCTGGTCAACCTTACAAAAGAGTGTTTTAACCTCAATGGAACTTATGTTATTAAATTTAGTTAAATATATGAATAAAAAATGAAAATCCTCACATTTTAGAAACTTCTTTTTTGCTGTTGTTGAAACTGTTGCTGATTAATGTTCTGTCTACAGGGATACAAATATTTTAATAATAAACCACAGACAAATAAATCATCTGCCCTGCAGTATTTTTAAGTGGCTTTTTAACGCAGAGTTAGAACTGAATATCTGTTATCTGTATTTTCTTTGTTCAGCATCAGTGACAAACTGAAATTTCTGCTCTGGAGAGAGAATCACTGAAACCCCACAGTTCAATAGACCAGCAATGATTCTGTCTCTAATCAAACACCAACTATGTGAATGTGATTATCTTACCTTCATCGTAGTTGACGTAGACTCCTATCCTGCTTGGGATCGGACAGTCCAGTGTTCGAGCCTTGTTGTTGTGCTTGGCCGTGAGACTCTGCTGCAGCCAGTTGTTCAGATGGATGCACCAGGAGGCGTTGCTTTTCCCCAACTGGTCAAATCGGCCGAGGGTCCGCAGGGCCACCCCGACAGCAAAGGCCTTGCTCTCCTTGTCAAACCGCACTTCCCAGTACTGTTGGCCGGCATCGATCATGGTGTCAGCTGTAATGAGAC
This sequence comes from Verasper variegatus, assembly GCA_026259375.1. Lineage (NCBI taxonomy): Eukaryota > Metazoa > Chordata > Actinopteri > Pleuronectiformes > Pleuronectidae > Verasper > Verasper variegatus. Next base: position 8,478,674 of record CM048046.1, on the reverse strand, counting down.
AAAAGCCCAGATAATACAGGTCAGGAATTAAAGTATCAGTATTAAGTAGATTAAGAGTTGTGCTTATGAACCTCGAGCACTAAAACCTGTGTATAATACCACTGATAAACAGATTCTTACCCAGCACTGTGTAGGACTCTGCTGTGAACCGGTCTCTGCCTGGACGGGCAGTCGGTGCTCTTTTAGGAGACATGAGTGCTGACCTGATTATAGACGAGACATCAGGGTAGAGACTCAGATTTATTCATAATGACATCATTGACATGGTTTAAGGACCTCGCAGTCATCATCCATACAAACCTGGCTGGAGAATGCATGGGGGAGTTGGTTCGGTTCTTCTCTTTGCGGATGTCCTGGATCTTTCCTCCGCCGCTGTCCCACTCCACACTCAAGTCCTCAATCTTTAGGTTCTGATGAGCCGAACCAGAGTCCAGTTTGAAGGTGAAGGCTGGAAACCGAGCAGGAAGCAAACTTTTTATTAACTTTTAATATGAATAAAACACTCTTAAATGGTTGTGACCTTCTGTGAATGGACCTGCTGTGTATCCCTGTATTCTCACCATGAGTTTCTAGAGTAACTGGCTCAGAGAACTCTCCTGCCACGGCCTTGTTACACGCTCTCACTCTGAACGTCATGTACCGGGTGTCAAAGCGCAGACCTGAGAATAATGAAAAACAAAACTTTAAACTACTACTTATAAATCAGCTTCATCAGGGTTGAAACAACAAATGCCAAAGGTCTCTTCACAGCCCTGCTTGTACCCATCAGTGTGTGCTCCAACTCTCGTATCCCCTCCACCACCATCCAGGGGTAGTCCTCCCTGATGCGTGGTGGACCCTCGTGGTTTGTCCGTCGATGTTCCAGTATGTAGTGGTCTATCTTAGTGTCAGGCTCCTGTAAGGTCCATGCTACAGTCACTGTGTTGTCACACACCTGGCACTCGGACACCTGGATCTCTGGAGTGGCAGGAACTGAATGTGGAAGAGAATAAATACCATTTCTGTTTTGAGGGACATCCAAAATCAGTTTCTGTGAACACAACCCCGCTCATGCTAAACATTTTCAACACTTGACGACAGTAACACATTCTGTGCAAAATACATATATATTAAATGGAAGATTTATCTATTATTAACTTTTTTCTACAGGCAAAATTACATTACATAAATACGTACAATAAAACAGCTCCATTTTTTTTTTTTAGGGCAGAAAAATTAAAGAACAACCTGGTAGGGACCCAGGTCAGTATATTTTCACCTTGTAAGTAGCTACGTATACCATGTCAGCGGATAATTGTCTATACAATAGTATTTTCTAGACAAGAGTCCTTTTGTGGCCAGTGCAGGTGGACAAATGTAGGTTTAATTGTAACTCTTCCTTTCATTTGGTCTCTATTGTGCCCCTAGTGGCATTGGTGCAAAATATATTATTGTGACCACGAGTTATTAAGGTTTTGGGACGAAATAACTTAAAACTGTGACCATGTTTTAATATTTGTGGCCACAAGATATGAATCCTTTCTTTACTGACAACACCGGGTCCTATGTCTCTCTAAACTAGTGATTGCAAATGTTTCCATCACCTGGCACTGTCGGTGAATAGATTTGCATCTAGTGGCCACAGAGAAATGATCCCCCTATTACCTTATCAACTTGTGACCACTCAATAATATTTATTCCACCAATGCCCCCAGTGGAATAAGAATCTGGCTCATCAAGCTTTAACTTTCGTTATCAGCTCATCGGCTTGTCGTCTGGTGCTGGAGAGGACGCATAGAGTGGTTTTATCTGAGCTTTTTTCGCTGCTCGCAATGAGCACGACCCCTTCAGTAGATAGGTGAGCTGTAAAACCACACCAGCACTCGAATGAGGTTAACACATGTCTTAGAGCTGCTAACCAATCTCTGTGGTTTCATTGCCCTGAGCGAAGCCTTTCATGTTACTTCAGTATATACAATACAGATAAGTGGAAAATCTGCCGGTCTCACAGGCTGCCTGTCAGATGGTTTCATGAAAGTAAAACAAAACCCAGACTGTGAATAATCAACGGTGATAAGAGGTTAAAACCTGTGTATAATACCACTGATAAACAGATTTATCCATAAGATTATTTTACCTGCATTTATTGACTCCTCTTTTTAACTTTCAAATATCACATATAGCCCAGCTACTACAGTAAATGTAAAGTATTTCCAGCTGAAACATCAGTATCAAGAGTAAAAGTAATGTAAAATGGCCAGATTTTCTTTTTTATGGATTATATAACTGGATTATTACTGATACAATAAAGTGCATTCTGACTGTATTTAAAGTAAAGCAATTTAATTCAGAATTGAGTATAAGATGCATAGATTGATCATCATCAATTGACCATCACCAATCACAGATTAAAATGACTTGAGAAGGAAAGTTTAGCAAGAATTATTTTCGTATAAAAAGCTTAGTGAACAGCCTAGTATTTGCAGCAGTTAATTAAATGTAATGGATCAAAAAATATTTTAAAAATCCTTTTGAAATGCTGTAGCTTAAAGTATTAAGTAGCATGAAATGGAAATACACAAGTGAAGAACATGTACAATACTGATGTAAATCTACTTGGGCCGTTTTCAGACATGAACTGTAAATTGTCCAGAAAATTGAGTTTGCCTTTAACATATACACAATCTGAACATGAATTCAACAAGTCATGCGCTCAAACTGAAAGACCACACTCTTGAATAAAGATAGGAAAAAAACAGATGGGCTCACTGGGACATTTTCCAGACATTTTACTCGGGCCTTGGAGGAAAAGTTCCGGAAAACGTCCGGAGCAACTGACTTTGAGTTCTCTCGTGCAGCCCCTCCAGATTTCAGTGCATGTCTGAAAGCAGCTTTATTTACATCACTGCTGTCTACAAAAGGTTTCTATCAGCGCATCTTTGTTGTAAATGTGGATCTGACCTGGGAGAAACTTGAGACCCTGCAACATCTCCCTCTCCTGGCTGAAATCCACCATCAGATGACTCATGTTGTCACTGGCTTTAGCCTTCAGGGAGAGGCGAAAGGCCGGAGCCATCGTCACACTGCAGACAAAGAGACGCACAGAAAGAGACAAACACACAGGGTGGAGACAAGCACGGTGCATTATTCAACTAAATCAGAGATGGAAAAACTAACACACAAACAGGTGATTCTAATACAGTTCACTAAGAAAAGGCCACTAGCTACACTTCTGTTACTACAACTGACCTCATCATCCTGGTCAACACCTGCGCCCAGGTCACACTGGGTGCATGCGCAGCGCATGCTGTGTTGCTTATCTACTGCATCTCATGCACATCTGTTGTTCACACAGAGCGTGTCTACAGCTGCTACGGGAGGTTTTAGGTATGACTATATTTCCTCAAATGAAAGTAGGTCATGTACTCAACTAAATGTCAAGACTCTACGGTATGAAGCTGTGCATCTCCAGTCCTGCCAATATTTCACAATAAAGACACTATAAAGCAAATGAATGCCGTAGTCAATAAAAAACCTTACGTGTGCTTTACATTTTTACTTTGAAACAGGTACAGGTACATGAAGAGATGCAAATATTTATGTTTGAGACGTATTCAATATTAAGACATGGAGAATATGGGTGAGACCCCGACTCTCTAGAAGAGCAGCGCGGATCAGACATGATGGCCGCTTTTACACAATAACGTGGGTGCAAAAATGAAACGCAAGACTCTGCACACGCACTGCTCAGCTATCCACTGTGGCCCGGGCGTTAGGAAGCAGAACTAGAGAGGGAGCATTTATCCAGGGAGAGGCTGACAGCGGATGGTACAGACTTTAGAGGACAGTGGGAGACAGAGACAAAAGAAAGCTTTTCCATGGTGCTTATTGTCTACAGAATGGGTGTGGTGGCTACACGTTTGAACACATGCATGCTAGATGATGAGATAGCTCATTGGTTACAGGAGGCTATGACAAAATGGAAGCAAGGGATGGCTGAGTACTATACCTATCCTTAATGTCTTTGGCCGCCTGGAGAGGAGAAGCAGAGGGAAAATGAAAGAGAGAGAAGAGATACGGAGCAAAGAGAAAACTGAGTTGTAACCCATCACATTTCATTTAACACAAAAAATGTGCAGGTGTTAAGATAACATGACACCACAAGAAGCACGGATTCAGTCATATATATGGACACTGAAGTTCATGGTCAATCATTAAAACATTCAGAGAGCAGGGGAGCAGTGCAGCAGCACCACAGCAGCAGAGCAGTCGCTCAGTTACCTGAGTGAAACCGTCTGTCTCCGAGGAGCACAGTGTCTGATTGGCCAGCTCCAGCAGCTCCTCCGAACTCTCCAGGGCTTTGGAGCAGGCGCTCAGCTGACTCTGGGCAAAATATCACGTCACACAGTCAAACATCTGCAAACTCACAGCCGTTTCTCTGCAGTATAATGGGACTATTATGTTCCCTGCACAGGCTTTGGTGTTTGCGGCATCATTTGAGAGTCATGGCTTTGTCCTGAGACTGCAGGGTGTCGGATCATTGCACCAGAGATCAAGACACAACTGTGAGAATATTTCAACATGACAATAATATAAAACAGCTAATTTCACAGAAGCTGATTTGAAATGACTGTTCTATGGTGAAGAAACTGACAAAAATCGGCCCTTTAGTGATTCATTTCTGAAATCAACAATTCCAGACATGATATGAACTTTCTTTAATTCCTTGTGTTCTTAAACTATTTTATAACTAAATAAATGTATTTATTTTTGGTATTATGTCCTCTGCCTTGATTCTCTTCTGTTTCAAAAAGATATGAATTCATTTCTACCCAATATTCTTTATTATGATTATTATTATTAGTAGTAGTTGTTGTATTGGGTTTTTATATAAATGTTTCTTTTTTTATAATGCAGAGCTCAAAATGTTTCCTAAAAAAAATCTTAAGAGTGATGGAAGTAGAGTTAAACAAAAACTGACATAATTAAAGCCTCGAAAAAAATATTCGAGACCTTGTTTAAGCTTAAACTAGATTATTGAGCTTAGAATTTGTTAAGACCCTGCACAAAATCCTGGTAGTTTTAAATGATGTTGTGTTTGATTCTGCACTAAAGTTGGTGACATGTTCCCACACAACAGCCACATTTTTGGTTTTCAGTTAGACACAAAACACAAGATTCATTTGATCACGATATGGTCAGATACATATGATATGAGACAAAGAAGTAAAAACTAAATGAATACGTCGCAGCTTGAGTAAATTCTCAATGTTTTTCAGGTTGTTCTAAATAACTGCATCTTACAAACATTCATACTTATTCTAAAAACAGATAGAGCGGTAAATACCTGTAGTTCGTAGGTGCGGCTGGCTCTCTCCTGTTTGATGCGTGTCAGCATGTTTTCCTTTATCTCGTCCAGGACTGAGTGGAGGGCGGTGAACTCTGACTGCAGGTCGTCCTGCACCCGGTTGGAGTTTGCCTGGTGTCACAAGACAATAAATTAAGTAAAAATGGGAAGTAGCCTTTTCACCTGAAAAGCTGGATGAACACATGGACAGAGGACAGCTGCCAAACTGTGAATTAAAGGGATCAAGGTTTTCTGTGACTTTGTACCTCCAGGTTGTCGAGGTTCTGTTTGAGAGTGCCGATGAAGTTTGAAATCTCCTCATTCTTCATGGCCAGTGTGTGGGTGATCTTAAACAGAGATTCCTGAAAAGATGACACACAGATCACATTTGTACATTTGACTATTTTGTCGAATCAATTCCTTTCAGGGACTCAAAGCAAAGCGTGCACAGCCAAATATTCTCCATCAGAGGGTTGAATGGCTGCAGGTTTCTCTTCCACACTGAACCAGATGAGCTGAGGTGCTGCTGATCATCAAGGACACAAGCTGCTTTGGGCTCTGAGCTCCTTTAGACACATGATCAAATGTGTGTTCTTCAGATGGGGTCAGAGGGACTAGCTTCTGAGCACAGGGAGGACACTTCACGGGCGGAAGGATGTGCATTCATAATTCAATAATGCGGCTCCACTGAACTGAACAGCCCACTGCAAGGGGACTAGATGGATTATGAGCCGGACTACACCTCTGATATATTACATCACTGAATAGATCCACTCTCACGCTGCTCAGTCACAGTGAAACATCATTAACACGGAAGAACTGTGTAATGTTTATTGATGCGAGAGGACCTGCACCGAGGCCCCCGGTCCGGTCCTGTCCGGTCCGCCGCTGCAGCTGCTCCGAAACACCGGTAACAAAGTCGTCGAAGGCGCGGAAATGATAAACCTTCACCCGCACAGAGCCTTATCAATGCAAACGACACGGCTGTGAAACACGAGCTGCTCCCACGTCCACAAACTCCCCGGGTCTCTGCAGCGTCTCCCCCCGCTTCCTTTGTAACACTACGCCCTGAAACAGGCTGCTTCTCCCCCCATCACAGACACCTGTTCCTCGGGCTCCGGCTCACCTTCTGGTCGCCCATCTCGCCGCCCCGATGCTCCGGCGCCGCTGGAGCCGCAAACGCCGCCGCCGCTCCTCCTCCGTGCCCCGGTTCTCTCGGTTTAATCGCGCGGCGGAGCTGGTGCTGATGCTGCCGGGGAGAGACGCATCTCTCGGACGGACACCAACCACCAACGCCTCTGGGCCGTAGTGCGTAGAGCGCATGCGGCAGAGGAGGATTCTGGGTAATGGTGTTTGTGTGGCGGAGCGATGCTGCTTTCAGGTACTGTCGGAGAGATCGTCTGAGAGTCATTACTAGTCTCACAATTAAAGGTTCAGTGTGTAGAATTTAGGGACATCTAGAAGTGAAGTTGCATGTCGCAGCTGAATACCCCTCACCTCACCCTCCCCTTCCAAACATGGAAGAGAGCCCTCAGTTGCCATGAAAACTCAAACGTTGTTTAGTTTGGGCGGCTGTGGCTGAGGGGTAGAGTGGTCGTCCTCCAACCTGAAGGCCGGCAGTTCGATCCCCAGTCTTCCCCATCTGCATGCCGAAGTGTCCTTGGGCAAGATGCTGAACCCTGAATTGCCCCCCATAGAACAACAAAGTGCTGCTAATAGATGCACTGTATGAATGTGTGTGTGTGAGTGGGTGAATGTAAAACTGTACTGTAAAGCGCTTTGAGTGGTCATCAAGACTAGAAAAGCGCTATATAAATACAAAACCATCAACCATTTACCATTTGTCCAGACTGTAAAAAAAAAACAAGTTGGGCTCCATAGACCTTCTGCTGATGTAAATATAAAGTATTTAAATATAAAGGGCACATTCTAGGGTAAAGAAAACCACAAGTTGTACAATTTAAATGAAACACACTAGTGAAATCATCACTCTGATTATTTTATTTTCAGTTTCTTCCAATAGATGCCTTTCACCTAAATCTTACACACTGGACCTTTTAAAGAAAAACTTTTTTCAAAAGTAAGTTATTCAATAAGTTAAGTGAAACAAGCAGAACGAGGTAATGGCGAATACAAATTGGAAGACAATAAAATGCAAACACAACAGAGAAGGGCTTTCATTTTGTTAGGTCAATGAATTAATGAGTGAATTAATTAATAATAACTTTAAATAGTAATAGGAGAAAAAACATAATATAATGTAATATTTTGTTTGGCTGATGAGAGAAAAATGACTTTTGTTTATTATTGTAAACAGATTCCAACATTTACAACAACACACTTTATTCACTTTCATTTTTACTATACTTAACTTCCTTAACTTCTATGGTTGTAAAAATCAGCAACCTTTGTTACATAGAATTTGTATTCATATGGTTCGTTAACGATAATGAACCAAAATCCAGACAAATATGTACAAAAATTTGCACATAAAATACCCCAAAACACGTGAAGATGCAGTATTGTAGATGTGTTACATTTCTGTCAAATAACCACTGTCCTACCAAACAAAGGATTTAAGTCCATTTCTTTCATCACAGATAGTTCCACTTTCAAGATCATTAGGATTCATAAGAAATACACCACCTTTTTTCATCATCACTGTTCACTGTCATGACCAAACAATTCATAGTCACTTATTAGCATGCTTCTTCATTTGACTTAAAAGAACTTAAAGACACATTTGTGTCAGATATCATTGTAAAATAGTGGAACTGTTTTTAATACCCAACTGTAAAATGTCAGCCACTAAAAAGTCATTGTGTTTTCAAAGCTCTAATCATCTCGTCCTGCATGAAACTATAATTGAAGAATATACCTCTTTATCTCTGATCCCTGTTGTCTCTCGAGCAGGTTGTAGCAGGTTGTGGTTGGAGATGGAATCATTACGTTCCACTCACCATAGTTGTTTCTTGTCACAGGAAGCCAAGTTCTACTTTTCAAGAAAGACACAGCACCAACACCCACAGGGGTTTCATAATCCCCCCCCTGTGCTCCATGTTTTTTTTGGGTTTTTTTCACCCTGTCTGTATCTCACTGCAAAACTCTTTACGCACCACTGTGAAGAAGTATGCAGGATGTACATTTTAAGCCACGGCATAGCAGTAGGCCCCTCTGATGTCTTTAAATTAGGACAATATATAATAACAATAACTACACCTTTATTTATACAGCGCCTACATTTCAAATCACAGTTACAAGGTGCTTTACAAGTTAAAAATGAAAAATTGAAGGCAAACATTAAGAAACAATTTTAAAGCTATTTTAGGTTTCACAGCAATATTGCACAGATGCAGACATAAACAAAATTATCAGATGAGGAAAGAGTAAAAACTAGATTTAAAAAATGTTATAAAATTATTGAAATTGTCGGTAGCACAATTAGGTTGAACACCTACATTTTATTTTCTTTTACAGATATTTAAAAGAGGAGAAGGAGTTTGCCAGACAGATCTCCTCAGGGAGATTGTTCCAAAGAGTTGGAGCCCTGACAGAAAAGGCCTCTGGTCCTCAGCCGGGACTGTGGAACGGCAAGCAGGGCCACCTCCACTACAGCCAGTTTCCTCAGTGAAAGCAACCTTCACTCGTCATACAGTCAAAAAAAAGAAAGACAAAACTTCCACCCACCCACACACACACTCTCACAGTCAGTCTCATTCTGACAGATGTGAAGATAGTCAGACAGCACCAACAGGATGACTCTGAGAAGGCGATCACACCTCATGCGATAAGACGGAAATGTGGCTGAAACAGTCGACTCTGGTGCTGCTCACAGGTTAGACCATATAGACTATTTATAAATAGACTAATGCAATGATGAAAGAACGGACTGAAATTTCACATGTGTAGAGTTACGGAAACATTTTCCCGTTTTAATTATTGTTACTGAGCATTCTATATTATTATAGTACTTATCTATCTATGTATCTATCTATCTATCTATAACAGTGGCAGTCATGGTGGTCTCAGGTGAACAATATGTGATTCTGGGTGAAGAACAGAGAAAAGTGGACGTTCCTTTTGGTTCCTCTCTGACTCTGGACTGCCCTTTGAACATTTCGAAGTACGAGGCGTTTCGTCTGCAGTGGTCCTTCAGCTCTACTGGATCTTCAGTCAACAATTCAATCAACATCTGTAACAGTAGGGTGGAGAAGGAGAAGTCTAAAGAAATTAGAATGAACCACACCCTACCAAATGTTACCCAGAAGAACAGCGGATGGTACTTTTGTGAAGTCACTGGGGAGATTCCAACCAATGAAGTTAATAAGAGCAATGGAACACAAATAGTTATTGGTAAGTATGTGCAGTATGCAGGTGTAAAGACATTTTAAGTCTATAAATGTACAGTATTTGTCAATGTATTACTATAACTTAAACGAAACAGTTCCACCTGCTTACAACTGTATTATAGAGGCATATAAACATTTATATGTGTGCATGCTGCTTAGAAATGTTAGATAATGTCTTGCTATATAGCCTGTTATGACGAAACATCATATCAATAATATATTCATAAATACAGTAATTACTCTGACTTGCTATTATTTAATGAATGTTGTTAAAGTATTATTTTGTTTCCTCCATCACAGCGAAGAGCTTAATGGAAGCTACAGTGTACCCGTCACTAGTGACTAGTCAGCAAGGTACTTACTTTTTAAATTGGCTGTTTAATGGGTTAAGACTCGCTATTAGGTTAGTGTGAGGGTTAGGTGTAGTTGAGGGTTAGGGTTGGGGGAACTGAGCCTGTCTCCTTTTCAAGGACACGAGAGGTGTTCCGTCCTTTCCTCAGGTTAGGGTTATGGGAAGGATTAGGTTTAAATTATGTTTAGGCATTTAGTTGTGATGCTTAAGATTAGAGTAAGTGGCAAGAGAATGCATTGTGAAACTGTATGTCTCTGCTGGGACTTGCCCGGTTGTGTGCTTTTGTGAATTTAATACATTTTCCGTGTTGATTCTCAGGTTTTAAAGTCATTTGTCCATCTGTCTAATGGAGGATTGTTTTGTGGATGTCTTCTTTTAACAAACCCTGTGATTTTTATTTGTATTTTTTTGCACCAGCTAACCCAGAAGACCCCCAACCCATCCACTGGTGGATGTGGCTCGTGTTGGGGGTATTGACTTTCATCCTGATCGTCCTGCTGTTCATATGTGTGATGTTGAGAAGGAGATGCCGCAGAAGGAGGGGTACACAAAGCTCAGACTATCATCTTGACCTATAATGACATGACAGCAAACATGTGGATAGAGGAGAAGAGAGGCTGTAGGTCTGTGATGAAAGACACCTGTGAGAAAAATTAGAGCATGAGACAAATAATATCACGGAAAACTTTGCAAGACCCAGTCAGTTCAAATCTGCTCCGCTTTAAAATTTGGTTATTCAGAAAAAAAAAAATCTGACAAGAGAAACAAGGAAGAGACCGATTTTATTTTTTAATGCATGTATTTCTGACCATTAGAACAGAAGAGAGAGTGAGCATTTTTCATACAATAGCAGGATGTTACATCTGCACAAGCTCTGGAGGCAAAGTAAGCAAAGATGTGCAGGTTAATTGCGCAGCATGGGAAAATCTTCAAATTTAGGACAGCTCTTGTTGTCTGTCATCTACTGTGTGGTTTAAGCAAAAATGCAAGACCTGAGACAAGACGAGGGGCGCCTTTGCAGACAGAGCTCAGTGCAGGAGCTGCGTATGTGAGATTTGATCTGACCAGGACTGAGAACAGAATCAGATACTTGCAGGTAAAGACAGCAACCCCCGAAGAATCTAACCACATTGCAGCACCCACTACTTTTATCGCTCTGTGTGTGATAAAGAAATAAATTATATAATATTTGCCTTATAGATTCAGTATATAATTCTCATATGAAATTAATTTTAGTTTAAGTTTTGCTGAATCATTTGCTTTTTAAAGGGGAGCTTATTTTGTCTGAAGCCCTTAAAGGTGCATCTCACTTTTCTAAAACCAAGAGTGAAAAATGACACTTACTACTACGACATGTTACTCCCGGTGGGCGCTCTTAACAGGAGAAAGCCCGACCCCCACAACTAAAAACCGTAATCAACAGGAGTTGTTGCCATACAGATTTGGAAAATATATGGAAAATATGGTCACATTCATGGATTTCATATAAACATCACAATAAAACAAAATGACATTAAACATGTTACAATAGATATACAGCATATTTGATAAATAAAGTAACTAGCAACCTAACACCTACCAACTTTATGGTGCTTTTTCTGTTCATCCAGCAGAAGATCAGATCTATGCAAACACTCATCCTGTGGCCAACAAGCAGCCATCACCTCGGCCTTCTCTGCCTGTGGACAACCTGAAGACACGTTCGTCCTCTGATGACTTCTGGACCCCGAGATCCAACAGGATATACGCCAACGGCAAGTGGAGGCAGAAAAAGTGAGGAGGTCAAGGAGCTTTTTCCTTAAACTGTATATTTGTACATTTTATGTAGACTCATTTATTTCAAGTAGAACCCATTCAGTAAAATAGCTATAATAAGCCACAAGGTGGCAGATGGTGCATTCTGTAAACTTAAAACTGTTATTTTTTTCTTTTCCTATAATACTTAACTATGTTGCCAGTCATTTTATATTGTAAATAAGTGTGTTAGTTATGTAGTGATGGGACTAAAATGCGTTGTGTAAAAGTGTCTGCTTGTTTTTATATTAAAGTTTAAGATGATAAACATATAGTTTTTGTTATGTAGTTTGTAATTTTGAACGCGTAATAGAGGGATATCCTCTTAGGCATGCTATAATTTAATTCAAACAGCACACACGTGCACACACACACACGCACACACACACACACACACACACACACACACGCACACGCACACAAATTATGATAATGACAATAATACAAAATCATTATTTCGGATATAATTTTGCGGTCTCGTCTGGTTGGTTGGAAAGTAACGCTCGCTCTTGAGGAAAGCTCCAATCAAAAGTCACATGATCAGGCGCTGCCTACCGAGAGAGCTGCAGGATAATCTGCGCCTGCAGGAGTTAGATGAGGAGTGAACGTTACAGGTGGAGCAGGAGCAGGAGCAGGAGCACGAGCAGGAGGAGGAGAGCAGCGGCAGCCTGGAGGGTGTTTTCTGCTGCGCACAGCCCAGACAGCTCAGCTCAGCCCCGGTGAGTGAGGGACACATGAGCCGCACCTCGGACTTTTACGCACGGACTTGTTTGCGCGCAGGTTTGTCCCGGTGGATAATGTCCACGGAGGAACAGGATTGTCAGCCTGTGGCGGCTGAGAGGAGCGAATGGAGACAAACAGCACTGTGTAACTTCTCTGTCTTATCTAAAGATTAAAGGATCCTAATCTAATAATAGCAGCTGGAAGGCAGACTAAGCAGTAGTAGGATCCAACACACTTCACCCACCACTGTCGCAGATGGTGTCGCTGATCCAGGGCGGTGTCTGCTGGGGTCGCTGTACGGTGCAGCTTCAAGACACACACACACACACACACACACACACACACACACACACACACACACACACACACACTCGGGAGTGAGTGTGAGGTGAAAATAATCCTGCGGGAACATTTGTCTGGACCACAAACCAAACTACTTCCACTAAACCAACCGTTGATCCATTGAAACATTGGATTTTCAGACCTTTAAAGGTAAAATGTTAAAAACACAAAGGAATACAGTAAATACTTGTGAAACTGTGGCACACCTTTTAATTTGTAAAGTATTCTGGAAATGCTTACATTCTTGCGTAATCAAAAAAATCATTGACTTCATCAATCATTAACTAACAGTGCACGTTATGACTGAATGTAACTGGATGCTCTAAAGTTGAGGGTAGGGGCTGGGTGATAAAACAATATCAATAATTAATATACTTTAACGAATAGTAAATATATCAAAAGCTCAATATTTTTCGATATATTCATTATGCAATGTGTAAACACTATGAGGAGGTATATTAATGATCTACCTCAAATTTGTATTAGTGTGTCAAGTGTTTAAAACCTCAACCTTTTGTTAGTAGCAAAATTCTGTTTTTAAACCTAAAAGAAATACAAATGTAACAACTATTGTGATAAACATTCATGTGACTGATATGACTGATTTAAACTCTTAACATCATTACTCGCCGTATCACACAGCCCTTGAGAGTGATAGTTCAAGCATGTGAGAGAATCATAGCTCATGATGCATGCGTGTGACTGAGGGAGCAGATCTACAGAACTACGTGTCACCACACTTGCTGAGGGTTTGCACAGGGGGATCGCCTAGTTTCAGCTGTCATCTTGACAGCAGAGCAGCCACACTACAAATAACCCACCAGCCCTCTGTGGTCTCACCTGGCAATGATGCACATTTCCTCTATGCTTCACTTTAAAATGTTTTTTTTTTTTCACATGATCGGCTCGCATGGTACTTTTAAGACTTTATAGGCAGCTGTTTAAAAGAGCTGATCCGATGAAGCAGGAGGTTTGATTTGTACGTGTGAAGTAAACCTTCAGTTTTTGTCTTTTCTCTATCCATGAAACATCGTAATGTGTCACAGCAGGCACTTGCACCGTTAACTCACCATCCTTTCACCACTACACCTGAAATAAGTGGCCAATAAGTTGATCTACAATAAGATAATTGATGACTTTTAAATAATTGATTAATGTTTCAAGGAAAGAGTTGAGAAACATTACCCTGTTCCAGCTTCTCCAATGTGAGAATTCAATTTTTTTTCCTTGATTGCAAAATGAATATCTTTGTGTCGGACAAAACAAGACATTTGAAGACGTCTCGTTCAGCTTTAGGAAACAGTTTGGGACATTTCTTTGACATTTTAAAGGCAAAGAAGTTTGTAACTTAATCAATAAAAAACACAGACAATGAGTGATAATTGAAAATGACTGTTGGTTGTAGGAGTTTTTAATTAAATGAGTCTGTCTCGGTGTGATGAAAACAGTTCCTTGGTTTTCATTTTAGCTTTAAGTCGTCGTCACATTTTGTTTTCTTGGTTGTTTCTGTCTGTCAGTGAACTTGTCACACATCACTGGTGGAGCAAGAAGACGTGTTTGGGCTGTTCATATTTGCCTTTTGTGGCCAAACTCCTGCTGGGACTTGCCTGGTTCTGTATGTGTCTGTCTGTGTATGTGTGTGTGTGTGTCTCCTTATTCAAGCGTGCGGTTACACTAAACCAGACTTGTCTCATCAATGACAAGTAATTTGTCAGAGCAGGATCAACCACCTCATTGAACAGGTTTTTTAGGTTGTTGCATCTTTATTCTGTTGTTTGCTTGATACCTTTAGTTGTGCTACATGCTTTGAGTGGTAATTTTCCATTTGCTTAATGATGCACACTGAGACAGGCTTGAAAACTGCACACACGTCATGTTTTTGAAGTAAAGTTTTCCGCTGATTACAACTTGCCTGCGCGTCAAAGCGGCGGCAGGCTACTGTCATTATTCTAAAAAGAGCGGTTTGTTTTAGACCATCTGAGCTTTTAAAAATATAACCCGGCGCTGAACTGGGGTGTGTTTTCCAGCGTGAGTTTCACAACAAGAGTTTGGTGACACAAGAAGTGTCAAAGGTGAAACACCCTCCCACAACTGGTTTCCTGTTTAGGCCCCATGTGATGGAATACTGTATCACGGCCAGCTCACCAATCGGCCTGATGTGGAATTTCACTGAGACAGGCAGGAAGACGGTCAGCAAGCAGTCAACCAACCAACCAACCTGCAGACCAGTTAGTCAGCTGTTCGAGTGAATCAGTTAGAGCCGGAGGAGGAGGAGGAGGCCTCGCCCGTACAGTACAACATAAAGCTTGTCACACAAAGGCGTATGCTCGACTCACAAAGTCACAGTTCACTCCAGCTGTTTGTTCAGACAGCTTTTTAGGATCTGGATTTGTTATGATTCACGGTGATGACAGCAGGGTGCCTGTCTGTGCACGCTTGGGGTTTTACTTTGTACGCTGCATGTAATTGTGGTGAGACTCCAGCGTAGGGGTGTAGATACAGTGGAAGCTCCTGAGCAGGCTATAAATATCCCCTGTGCTTCAAGTGGTGGGAGTCTCTGGAGACGCTGCTGTAAGCCTTCTCCATCGTATTGTACCAGCTCGTGCGCAGCCTTTGAACCTTCGCATTCTGCTGCTTGTTTTCACATGCAACCAGTGTGTTGTTCCCCTCATGCAAAAACTGTTCTCTTCTACGCAAACAATGTCAGTCATAAATATTTAATTATCTTAATGAGGTGCGTGTTAAGGTGCTGTATAATCTCAAAGTAGGGTGGACATTGAGTTGCAATGTCAAGGGATACAAGGGATATTCTCCACCTTGTCCTATATGTTCTAAAATATAGAGCTGTGTTAAATGGCTGTGTGCTTAATAACTGATCTTTGAGCAGGTTTTGCTGGATTTACTGGAATCAGCAAAGATCCAAAGGTGTAGCAGGACTTCCCTCCAGTCTTTCACAACGTACGCTTTGCCCCAGTGGAGAGATCAAACCTACTGCTATGTGGTTTAATGGGAATTGTGTCACTAAAGTGTGAAAGAAATGATGGTTCATCCATTAAGAAAGAACAGTGTTGACACCTGAGCAGCTGAGTAGGGCTGGACGATATGGCTTCAGATTTATAAAAAATTATTGCACAGCCCTACTGAGAAGTAGTGAAATTGTGTCACTTTACAGAAAAGACTTAACTAATGGTGGAAAAACCTTCAATAAATGAGAAGCTGTTGTTAATGTAGCCACATAGTTAATGACCTAGAGTATTAATAAAGCTGTGTCATTAACAAAGGGTCATAAGCAGCTTTGTAAATACACGTCTGTAGTCTTAATACAAGTCTGCAGGTATTAAGACTATAAGCCATTAACAAAATGGATTTCGACAGTGATATAGAGCTGACTATTTCCACGTGGTGAGGGGTCAAATGAATTTAAATGTCATTGTGGGTCATAATCTGGTTCTTTTATTCATATACATGTATTCTTCATTTAACCTGGTGAAAGTCTAATTGAGACTAAAATCTCTTTTACAAGAGAGACCTTGTGTGGCCGAGACATCTCACACAACGGCATTAACTGTAAAACACAAAAGCAAAAGCGACAAAACAACTGCAAATATCACACTCTGCTCATTTCATTGTGACCATCTGCTGTCGCTCAGTGCCGTTGTGGGTCTGTTTCCGTTGTGAGGCTTTTGCAGTTGTGTTGCGGTTTCTACGTCCGTGTTCTCAGTTAATGCCGCTTGTGTGAGATGCTAGTAGAGAGACCTGACCAAGAGGACAGCAAAACATTGTCACAACACTAAAACACAAATAGAAGCAGTCAAATACAGCTGTCATACACTACACACACAACACACATACAATCTTCCAATCGGATTTCAATAAAAGATTTTACAGCGTCCACAGTGACCATGAGGACTATTTTCTTAATCTATTAAACCAGACTTAAACCTCCACATAGTAACCAGCTCTGACATTTTTAGATCCTTCTGTAGATTATTCAAGGAAGAGGTGGCAGCTTATTTATACACTTTTGTGCCAGGTTCTGTTGTAACTCTGAGGGCCCAACATCTGTTGAATATTGTAAGAGATCTGGCCATGTTGATTTCAGATTTTCCACATGTACACACTTATATAGAGTCTATGGTACGAACACTGGTAACCTGAGTAGATTATATATAGAAAAGACATTGTAGAAACTGCGGACAAACAACATACAATGCACAGAGGTGTAAGAGACACACAGTATACAGCTTCTCAATGGATAATTCTACACATGCTGCAGTTATTTATATTATGGTGATTTTCAAAAGTGAGTATGGAACTTGTTGCTCTTAGCAACAAACCCACAGTGAATCAGTGTTCAGAGAAGAGCTTTAGCTTCTCATAGCTCATTGTTTGATTTCTTTTCAGCTCTGATAAACCTACTATAAACTACCTGTTCAGCACCAGACAACAGAGAGACAGAGATATTTGAAGACTGGAGCTGGTGACTATCTATCAACACCTTTCAGCTAAAGAGGAGTTTACCTAGAGGAGCGGGTGAGAACCTAAGCACAGTGAAAAAGAGAGTAAATATTGGTCCTATTTTTGTTTTGTGGCCAGACACTCGGCTCCACATGAGTGCTAATGTTGCTCAGTGTCTGCTGTGTGTGTAAACAGCAGGCAGAAGTATTCAGCTCAGAGTGTAAGATAAAACTAATTATAATTTTATTCTGTTGCCCCCAAGTGGCCACAAACAACAGAGGCACACCAAGGCCCAACAGCCCCCTTTAAATTCAATCAAGCTGCACACTAATAAATATCATTCTCTAAAATGTACCAGATTTTCTTCCATCTAGATCCATTATTCCCTGTGAAATTGCTGAAAAAGTCAAAAAGAATTCCCAATCTCAAAATGTCAAAGAAAGAAAAAAAATCCCTGATCTGCTCCCTGATCTGGATCTGCACCAGAACTTAATGTGCTCTTTCCTGATCCGTACCACATCCTTTCACCAAGTTTCATGGCAATCCATCTACCTCCATGGCAGAGGTGATACATTATTTATAAACCACTGTGAAAGAAGTTGTGCCAAAAACATTTAAAATTACTTGAAAGATTTTTTTTTTATAATTAAAGTGCTCATACCAAATGTTGTATGATCGTAGTCCGCTGTCAACGTGTCAATAAACTGACAAAGCACAATGGTCTGAGCTGTGTACAGCATGTGAAAACCTCAACCCACCCCCACCCCCAAAATACAAACACACACACATGCACATGTCAGTGTGTGAGTATGACCCTGGATGAACAAAGGAAGAGAGAGCAGAGACAACTGCTGCATGCTTCTCTTATTATTGGAGCCATACCTGCCTGTCGGCACCGTGTAGAAGTATCTGTCACACGCTGAGAAAAACACCTGCTCAGTCATTCCATCCAGTTGTGGAGCTCAAACTACAGGCTAAGGGTGGGGTGGTGGGGGGTGCTCTGACAAAAGACGAGTCCTGTACATGCAGCGGCTCGTCCCGCTGTGTCAAGTAACAACAAGGTGGGAGCGCGGCAGCCTGTTGCAAAATCCACCTTTCAAACCCGAGGTTGTTCAGAGTGAACAACAAGCGGCCTCTCGAGGAAATTTGGATGCTGTCATTTTTGGTTCGTGTCGGCAGGCGCGGACGTTTCAAAGGCTTCCATCTCCATGAGATGTGTGCTGTGCTTCTTTTCCTCTTCGAGCTAAAATCTAAATAACACTCACAAAGCAGCTGTGGGAGGCTGCTGCTTTGAAGCAAAAAGATAAGAGTATAGTTTTTACCTTGTGAGACTGCTCTTAAGTGTGCTTTGTGTGTTATTCTGAGGGGAGGGGAAAAAAAAGTGCCTTGATGAATTTTGAATGAGGCTGCGCCGCTCAGTTAGTCAAAACAGTCAGAAACTCGCCAAAGAAGCTGCGAAGTCTCAATTCAGCATGAATCCCAGGGTAGGGATGGGGCGCTAAAGCAGTGAATTACTGTGATCTGTATGCATGCCCAAACCTGATCCCCCTCTGCTGCCTGAACCCCGCTGAGCCCAGAGGAAGCAGGTTCTTATCGGGGAGGAGGGAAGGAAGAGACAGAGAGTGGAGGAGGAAGAGAGAGTGGTGGTGGTGGTGGTGGGGGGGGGGGGGGTTGGTGGGCAGCATGGCACTCTGCAGATTTTCACAAACATCAGTTGACGCTGTGAACTTGACTGTTTACTGCTCAACTTTTCACACTGTTATGTGATGCCTGATTTCTCTCGCGTGTACAATAAGATCGTATCTGTGCCTGTCTTTCACAAACCCATTTTTAAAACCAAGGAAGTAAACAAAACATAAACTTACTATCTCTTTCCTCACAGTTTTTAAACTCTGTTTTTGTATCTTATAATTTACATACATTTAAATTTTAGGTTGTTAATTGAGGTTGAAAATTGTTTACCTTACCAACAGTCCCCTCATGAAACCACATTTTAACTCACTAGATCCAGATTTTTATCTGCACCAGATTGCGCATACACATGAATTTCAGTCCCCTAAACATGTCTGTTTTTTTTCATCAACATCTATGAATTATTCTCTGAGAAATCAATGATAATTAAAAAATCTTATCTCTCAGTGTTAAAGAAAGTGAAAAAAATCCTGGATGGATGATTTCTTTCTTAGTTCATGTCAAGTAGTTTTTGTGTAATCCTGCTAATTTATGAACAAAAAAAGATGAAAACATAAGCTCCTTGGTGGACGTTAAAAAAACACTGACATGGTCTAATTGAAGATGCTCTTGAGTTGCATTATGGGACTTGTAGGATTCAGTGTTTTTGGAGTTTGATGCCTACACGGGTCTAAAACCCAAGATATCTCAGCTTTACCATCTATTTGTAATCGTTGAGTTCCATGCTAAATTTCTCTGGTGCCTTCCTTTAAAGAGCTAGATACTTTTTTATGGTTGTGATCATCTAAGTCTATCTTTCTGTCATTCTTGCTGACTGTCACACTGTGCAGTTAAATAAATACTCGATCATTAGAACAGCAACAAAGATGCAGCAGCGTTGTTGGACACCAACACCTTCACAGGACTATCACTGAAAAGAGCATTCCTATGTAGCTGCACGTAATGATCAGCCATGATTCATCAAACAGAAAAAGTGGTAAGATATACGATGGTAGAGGCTGAACAATGTGTCTCATTGAACATTTAATTGATAAATCTTATCATATCTTCTCTAGAAAGTGGAACCATGACCATGATCACCTTCAACATCCTTCACCAGTAGCCAGAGAGAATGGCTTCTGCTCCTCCTTCCAGAGAGGACACCAGCAGCTCATTAGCTCTGCGCTGGAGGCTAACACCGACATAGATACACACCACGCAGGACTTCACACTCGAAGCAGGCTGAGCTGCACTCTACAGGCCTGGTTAAACATCTGCATGAACGTCTGTGAACACACCACTCGTGCCTGAGCGGCACATGTCCGGGGCAGCGGCGTCCCCGCAGCGTAACAGCATCTGGACTGAGACCTTGGACCATGTTCTCTCTCTGATTAATGCTGCGGTGGCAGAGCTGGATCGTGCAGCTCTTCCACACTGAGACAACCTGGACGCTGAGCCATGTCTCTTCTCTTAGCTCTGAGCATCGTCTGTGGATTGATGCTCCATGTTTCACTCGGTGCACTCAACACTCACTACTGTGCCCCACGAAAGACTGTCCCATATCAGAGTAAGTCACTAAGTCTCACTGCCTCTACAAGATATAATGACATTACTCTAACTGTGTTGAATAAGTGTCTCTACTCCTGCTATGGACCAGTAAACACCAGAATTGGTAGCAGAATATTTCAACCAAGATACATGAACAAGTGCACCCAGATGCTTGGATTATATGCTGGTTGGGACACGCTTATTAAATTGAAATGAATTTCTGTTCTGCTTCTGCTGTGGAAGCGTTCAGCTAAAAATTTGGGAGTAAAATTGAAGTGTTGATTCTTGATGTTCTCCTGTTCAGATGAGCTGAAGATGTTCAGAGAGGAGGGGATCTCTAACTACTCCACTATGTTGATGAGAGACGACCTGGGCGTGCTGCTGCTGGGAGCCAGAGAGGCCATATATGCTCTGGACATCGACGACATCTCAGTGAGAAAATCTGTGGTAAGAAAATGTCAAAG
Source organism: Verasper variegatus (assembly GCA_026259375.1). Taxonomy (NCBI): domain Eukaryota; kingdom Metazoa; phylum Chordata; class Actinopteri; order Pleuronectiformes; family Pleuronectidae; genus Verasper; species Verasper variegatus. The sequence continues at coordinate 8,457,647 of CM048046.1, read as the reverse complement.
AAATCTGCTTAGGAAATGTGCCGAGTCAGATCAGTGGTGCTCCCGTGTGAGGCAGAGCTCCTATTGATATGCATATTGATATTTGGTTCTTATTACAGGTTGAAACTACTACTCAGTAGAGTTCATAGAATTCAAGAAATCAAGAAAATGTACTTTTATATAAGGGACTGTCAATGATTCATTTGTTTTTAACGCATGTGCAGAATGACCCGCTCCATGTACCCATACCCGCCCCACTCACTCGCTCAGAGCGACACACGCAGTGAGATCAGAGCTCGGTCAAGAAAAGCAGCCGGTCTCAGCCGCGTTTCTCTGGTCTCAGCCGCTCAGTGATCAGCTGCGTCATGATCAGAGCAGAAGCTGCGGTTGGTTTGTACCGAGCTGGAGTTTCTGTGTCCTCCTCCACTCTGCTCTCACTTGAACTAATAAACACTCATCACTAGTTATCAGGACCTGATCAGCACATGAAATAACTGAGTGTTTGTTTGATTCGCTCCAGAGTTTATGAGGCTTCACACACACACACACACATACACACACACACACACGCACACACACAAATGCAAATTCATTCCTTCCCTCCAAATTCTAATTAACATCACCCTATGTTTGCTTAGAGGCACAGCAAAGAGACAGACACATTTAATTATGGTGTGGTATGTTTTAGTTTGATTTTATTTTATTTTTCAATCTAAATAACTCTATCATTATGACTTGTCATCAATAAAAAAACAAATGTTAAATGTATATATCCGCCTTCTGTCATTTATCTTTCCGTTCCCACAACAATATACATAGAAAATGGGAATTTTTCGGGCATTTAGAATTGGTGATTAAGCTACCCTGTGATTAATCTGATTAAAAATTGTAATCGTTTGACAGCCCTATTTTATATATATAAGTTTAATTACTTTTTACCTTTTGTAACAATTATGGGTAAAAAATGCTATTTCCTATTGCTTTTCAATTTTATTTAATTTTTGGAAATCATCTTGTGATCCCCTCTCAGTGTCTTGAGACTGAGGGTCCCAACCCCTTCACCCATTTACACAATGAAATCTTTTTTTTTGACTTTTATGATATTTTGCTGCTCTGTAAGTCCGACTTAAGGGTTTTTAGAGGCCCAGTAAAGTGAGAAAATGCCAACATTCTGAAAAATATTTTTTGCATGGTCGTTCTTTTAATCATTCTGTGACCCCTGAGATTGTTCTAGGTCCCGACCACTGGGTTGAGAATCATCACAACCTCTTTCTTTGACTAACAATTTGAACAGATCTTGCAGCTCTTGTCATAATGCTGAAATCAATTAATCTATGTTCCCTGTGTATCTTTCTTTGTCAACTTTCAGTGTTTTTTGACAAGGTGGCCATCTGCCAGTTAACTGCAGTGTATTCTGGTCAAAGATCAGATCACAAGCTGTACATTGGATGCTCTCGTTCCACACTGTTCTCCCCTTGACCTGTGTTTATTTGCATGAGAAAGCATTTCATGAATACTGGTCTTGTTGAACCTGCTACAGCGGTCTGTTGATTGAGCAGAAGAGGGATTTGTCCCTGCTTGCGAGACAAACTGATGTGTGAGTTTAAACAGGCCGAGTGGCTGTCGTGCTGTTGTGGGGGGGGGGGTTGCGACACTGTTCCCATGTGCTTTGACAAAACACTCTCCCTGTGTTGATGCAGGTGTACCAGCGAGTGACTGAGGAGATGCAGATGGCGTGCACGTACAAGGGAAAAAACGCTGAGGTTTGTGTACCACCTTTCAAAACACAGCTCTGATACGTCTGGGGCAAGAACACAAGCATTAAGGATGACTCCTGACTGAAAACGATTTACTCCCCCACGCAATTTATCTCTGTGCATCTGTAAATCATTGATAAGGGAGTGGGTTTTCAAGTCTTTGAAGTGCTGTAGTTCCAGCTTCAGTACTGAAAGACCAAATAAAGGCTTTGACCTCTTGGTCCCCAGCTCGACTCCTGGCATCCCAGGCAGTCACTATATGTTTGTGGCATGTTTGTATTTTTTGTGGCTGAACTAACAAAGCTCTGACCTTGGCATTTTCTCTGGGCTGGATCTCGTTGCAGGTGGAATGCCGCAACTACATTCGAACCCTGCATAGAGTGAATGACACTGCGATGTATGTGTGCGGCACCAATGCTTTTAGCCCCACCTGTGATTATATGGTAAGTGTAGAATATATGCATAGATTAGAGGATTTTACAAACTGACCCTGTTTATGTGAAGGGAAGAGATTATGAAAGACTCACTCAGGTTCAGTAGTTTTGCCTCTTTTAGATCTGTACAAGTAGTTTTATATGTTTATTAATCACTTCTATTGTTTTCATTGTCAACAAATGCCTTGAAAAACTCATTTACCCCTCTGTGGTCCAGTTGTTCCTACTGAAGCTTTTAAGCAAAATAAATGTCTCAGAAATGAAGTTCCATAAAAAAGGACACAAATGTGCAATGTAGTTTTTACTTCTACCACTGAACTACTCAAACAGGACATTTATTTGGAACTATTTTAAGTAGTGGATACACTTCTGGTGCTCTAGTATATTGGGCAGGACAATTGTGTGTGTTTCTGTGTGTGTGTGTGTGTGTGTGTGTGTGTGTGTGTGTGTGTGTGTGTGTGTGTGTGTGTGTGTGTGTGTGTGTGTGTGTGTGTTGGTGGGGTCCATGTATTCCTCATGATGTGAGGACCTAAATCTGCTTACACAGTATCATTATGGAGACTTGTCTTCCTCATGGGGACAAAAAGTTCCGTAAATCATAACGTAAACCTAAATCTTACATTTAAGGTGAAAACGGGATTAAAGGTTAGGTTTGAGTTTTGTGCTACGTTTAAGTTTAGGTTAGTTTATATTAAGGTTAGGCAAGTAATAACTATGGTTAAGGGTTAGGGTTAGAGAGTTAGAGTAAGTGTACAGGAAATCAATGTTAAGTCAATGTTAAGTCTTCTGAGCTCATGGAGACACAGCTCTGTGTATGTGTGGGGGTAGGGGGGGTGGGGGGAACCAAGATATATGTAATGGTGTGGCTCAATAAAGTGTTTTACTGCTTTTTGTATAACAGATGAATAGAGGGATTTGTGAAGTCTATCAGGCTACACAGACTTGTACAATAAGAAGTTAGTAGCATTGTTTCTTTGTTGGTTTCCTCAAGGTATGTGTTGACAATATGGAACATCACCCAACTAATTCTTAATTCATGCAGATAACTGTGGTTACATGTTGCTGTCTGTATGCAAAGCTTTTGTTGTTAATTTAATGGTCAGTATGGGGTTGTTCTTTATTCAAAAATGATTTGACTAACTCACACCCTGTAACACAAACAAGTGTCACGCATTCTCTCCTTTCTTCTACAGTGGGTCTGGTTGCGATGCATGCAGTCAGTGTTTGCTTATGTATTGTCTTTGTTGGTTTTCATTGTTCGACAACACGCAGCGGCTCATGACTGTGGTTTATTTTGGCAGTGAGCTCAAACCTCAGAGGACTGAACACACTTGAAAGCTCCACCATGGAGAAATGAATGGTTCCTATGGGCAACTGTAGAAAGACAACAATGTAAATTTGATGAAAAAATAAAAGCAGACCTCAGGTTCATTGTTTTCTAAAGCAGATCTCTAGCATCTGCATGGTATCATTCTGACAAAATAAAAATAAAAAAACAGGCTGGAGAAATGTTGGCTTTAGTTGAATTTTAGTAATAGTGTAAACACAGTGAATGGGCTCAATGTAGATAAGATCTGAGTCTCTGTGTGAAAAAGGCTCAGTCTTTCTTTTCTTTGCTCTCTCTCCCTCTTGTTTTTCGACAGACTTTTGTAAGCGGACAGCTGAGGCTGCAGGGAAAGCAGGAGGAGGGGAAGGGGAAGTGTCCTTTTGATCCCTTCCAGAGATACTCCTCCCTCATGGTTGGTGAGTGTCTGAGTCACGTTTGCTGCCAAAGGGAACAAAGCACAGAATAATGCTGAGCGCTCAAAGTGCACCAACTGAAAACAAAAGGATAAGTTCACGATAACTGTGGGCCGACTTGAAAGGCCACAGGACCAGGCTATAAATGTAACATCTAATATCTCTGCTGCTGCTGCCTCCTCACTCAACACATGCACTGAAACAGTCAGTTCACTTCATTAGTCGCCATATAAACGAGATATTGTTCTAACTTCATGCGAATAATTGATTTCCAGGAACTTTTTCCTCAACTCTTGTTCCGGTCCACTAGGTAATGACCTGTATTCTGCTACATCCATCAACTTCTTGGGCTCCGAGCCTGTGGTCCTGCGCAGTTCAAACTTGGCCCTCCGCACTGAGTTTAAGAGCTCCTGGCTCAGTGGTGAGTTCCTCTGCAGCAAAAAATATCTTTACTTTTAAAGTTTCATATAATGAAGTGCATAGTTCAGAGGGAACTGAAAGTATGTGTTGTCATTTGCCTTTTTTGCATTCATCCTTACTTCATGTTTTGTGATTTCAGAGCCAAACTTTGTCTACATGGACTTTGTTGGGGAGAGTTTTAACAGTTTAGATGGCGACGATGATAAGGTGTACCTGTTCTTCAGCGAGAACGCCATGGAGTACGACTTCTACAGCAAAGTCACAGTGTCAAGAGTCGCCCGTGTCTGCAAGGTACCAAATATCACACACCCATAAATATAAGTTTCCTAACAATCAATCAATCAATCAAGATCCATGAATTATTCTGTGGGGAATTGGTGAAAATGCTGAAAACGCCCTATCTGGCAGTGTTAAAGAAAGTGATAAACAAAATTCCTGGCTCTGCCCCCCCCCCCCCCCCAATCTGGATCTGCGTCAAAATTGAATGTGTTCTTTCTTGGCCCATGTCCCATCTTTCCACCAAGGTTCATGGAAATCCATTCAGTATTTCTTGCATAATTATGCTGACAAACAAACAAACAAACACACAGTGGCAAACACATAACCTCCACGGCGGAGGTAATAAAAAGTAATTATTTGTTCAAGACCTTTATCATCTTCAGAGACCCCTGTCTGACACAGGTCTGCTTGTTGTTATTGTTGAAGGGAATATGTGCACATGACTGAGTGCTCTGCTCTGTGTTCAGGGGGATATGGGCGGCCAGCGGACGCTGCAGAGGAAATGGACATCGTTTCTGAAAGCTCGTCTGGATTGTTCCCTCCCTGAACCCAGCCTGCCCCCAATTGTCCAGGATGTCTTCCTGCTGAAGCACGAGGACTGGAGGAAGAGCGTCTTCTACTGCTGTCTTTACGCCACAATCGTGAGTACTCAGTCAAACTCTATAGTTTTTATGTTCCCCACATTAGAAGAAAGTAATTTTGGAGAAACAACAAAGGTGTCTTTACACAAAATCATGAGGTGTTGAGTTTATCTTGATTTATTTATTTTTGATATAAGATATTTAACACCTAATATTTGTATTCATTCAAGATTTTAACATTTATTATCCAGTCATACAAATATATCAGTTGTTGTAGTTCATATACATTTTTGTCACCACTGTAAAGCACTTTGTAATGTGGATTTTGTGCGCTATAAATAAAGTTTCTATTAATGCTTTTGCTTTTATACCAAATGTGTTTGATTGGGTGTTTCCAGTAGTTTGTCCCAGGTTTCTGCTGTGTGCGCGTACAGCGTCTCTGCCATCAGAGATATTTTCAATGAGGGAAAGTTCAAGACACCTGTTGCCGTGGAGACCTCCCATGTGAAGTGGGTGATGCACACCGGAGAAGTGCCAGTCCCCAGACCAGGAGCGGTGAGTGCAACGTCTGTTGCAGCCAGAAATTATGCCAGAATAAAACACATCATTAACTGTGGTTATGTGTTGCAGTGCATCAACGATGTGGCAATCAAAATGGGGATGAACCGCTCTCTGGACCTTCCTGACAAAACCCTCCAGTTCATCAGAGACCGTCCCCTCATGGATGAGGCTGTTCCTCCGCTGACAGGAGGGCCGCTGCTGGTCAAGAGGGGAGCTTTGCTGACTCGGATTGTAGTGGACAGCGTGCTGGCGCTGGACGGACAGAGATACACTGTCATGTTTATTGGCACTGGTAAAGCACATTATATAACAAAGCACAACAACTGAGCTGATTTTCTGTATGAATATTCTAGTTGATTAAACATGGAGCCCTGAAAATTTTAGTAGTTCTCCATAACATCAACATTTCATCAAAGTTTATCAAAGTTTGGAAAACTTTTACTAAAATATGAATTATTGAGAGTTTAAGATTTTAAATAGTCTCATCTGCTTCGTCGGCTTATGCGGGTGTTTGATTGACAGTTGTGGCAACATAAAACGATGACAAAAATAAATCTCTGAACTTTTGTTTTCATGTCGGAGCTCATCACTCATAGTGTAGAATCTGGACGTGTTCAGGTCTTTCATGTAGGAGTTTGTAACTTTTGAAAGAAGAAATAAAACATCCTTCCTTATACAAATGAAAAGCTGGCTTCATAAGCAGAGAAATGATGTGTTCGTCAGTTCAGACTTTGAAGCTACAATCTGAACTTTTGTTTGGTATAACAAACATCACTACAACAGATCAGCTGTTCACTGAGTTTAGTTTTTTCCACCTTTCTGCACTTATGTGTTTTAGCATCAAACATTATTTGATCGTTATCGACAGATGCTGCAGGCTTTATGTTTTTAATACAATTGTTCGATCAGTTCCTTTTTTATTCACTGGCTGAAGATGCATTGATTTCATATTAATAGTGACCAGGCACATCAAAGCTGTGATCTTGGACATCTTATTTTGAATGTCTTTTTTCTGTGATTAATGTCATTATACATTTTTGTATCCTAATAGAAAATGGCTTTGTTCAGAAGGCTGTTAACTACGCTGGAGAAATGTTCATCATTGAGGAGATTCAACTGTTTGAAAACCCTGAGCCAATCAGCATCCTGCGCCTCTCATCCACCAAGGTAGTTTATGTTGTGTTGTTGAATTAAGTTTGTTACCCCATCATGCTTTGATTGTTTGACATTTCAAGTCAGAAAAACAATAATGTCTCAGTAAATACGATCACGCTGACATTGTCTATCAGAGCACCTCTGACACTAATCTGAAGCACCTTCATGATTTATTTATATAATGCTCTGTGCAAGTTTCTCCTTATAGAACTCACCATTGTTTAATGTATGAATGGTTGAATGGTTACAACCTGAATCTACAAGGCAATTTCATGAGGCTCAATGTATACTCAAATGTGTTGGCCCGTTTTGGTTCCATCTTCATATCCACTCTGACATGCAACACCCCTTTTTCAATCAAATCAATTTTTGCGTATAGCCCATATTCACAAATCAAAACGTGACTCATAGGACTTAACCCTCGACTAGAGTGAGAAAAATGACCTAAAAAACCCCTTAATGCTACAAAAATGCAGAAACCTCAGATAGAGTCTTAAGTGAAGGATGCATCTCCCAGGACAGACAGAAGTGCAATAGATGTTGCTTGTACATAACAATATATAAGGTAAATGAAGAGGTTTATCAATGCTTTAAGTATTTATATAGAGAAAATGTCTGATAGAGATTAAGGGAGCAGTAATGACAGTTAAAATGATAGAGGTATTGTTATTTATAGTAGTAAATGTGAGTATGGGCATATTTTATCCCCAAAATCCAGTTGTAATCATAATCCACAATCAGCATCATTATTCCCTGCCAGCCTGCCACCAATCAATATAAATTCAAATAACATTTTCATAAAGATTATACACTATACATTAAACAAGTGTGTGTGTGTGTGTGTGTGTGTGTGTGTGTGTGTGTGTGTTTAGGGTCTGCTGTACGCAGGTTCAGATTTTGGTGCTGTTCAGATGCCAGTCAGCAACTGCAGCCGCTATGACACGTGTGTGGACTGCATCCTGGCCAGGGATCCGTACTGTGCCTGGGACTTTTCCACTGAGCGCTGCTCCTCGGTCCACAGCTTACCCCCCTCCCCAATTACTGCAATGCAGAGTCTGAAGGAGGGAGACGTCTCACGATGTCCTCAGCCAGGTATGCTCGCACACAGTGTGTCGTTTGCATGGATCACTGTGGAGATTTGGATGAGCCAGCAGTTGTTTTCATAAGAATGCATTGAGACAAACCATGTGTTTGTGTTTTAGATCCAGTTGCAGCTGTGGACTTCACCCTCGTCCCACAGAACAACATCCAGCTGTCTTGCCAGCTCCACTCCAACTTGGCACAGGTCGTCTGGCGTTTCTCTGACCAAACACTTCACTCTAACCACAAATACTACATCTACAGCAGTGGCCTCCTCATCTTGAGCGCCTCTGAATCAGACGCCGGCCTTTACACCTGCGAATCAGTAGAGCAGATAAACGGCAGAACATACAACCGAACTGTGGCGGTTTATCGTTTACAGCTCTCCTCTGAACCAGGAGTGGGGGACAGCACCACTCCTGGCACTGAGGTGACGAATTCCTCGGACTCTTCTCCCCCTGTGAACACAGCTGCGCCGGGACCAGAGGACCCGTCGTCCCCTGAGACGCACAGCGACACTGGCAGGGTGACTCGTTTGGAGGTGGCCGTGGGTCTGCTCTCGCTGTTTTGCCTCTGTCTGATGGGGGTCATATATTGCATCTGGAGTGGAGGACGCTGGGCGTGCTTCAGATTCGCGCCGGTGCTCCAGAGCCCCAGCGAGAGCGAGGGGAAGCGGCAGTCGCCGTGTGAATACATGCACATCCAGAACAGGACGTCAGAGGTAAAGCTTCTGGGGCCTGAATCTGGGAGACCTTGCACAGCCAATAATAATCACACTGCTGTGGACTTCAAAGTGAACGGCGAGCACCACTTCACACCTATGGCCAACATTTCAAGTCTGGATGGTCTCGGATACATAAATGATGAGTCAGAGATTTGACTCTGCTGAGTTATAGGATTCAGTCGGAGGCCAATGCCAGTGCACTAATTATCTTTCTATAGGTGTACATCTGAAGAGAGACGGTTCTCAGAAAAGATTTTCACATTATAAATTCTTTTGATAGGTGCTCTGTCTCTTCCTCGCAAACTTCCTGCATTGTCTATCATTTCCATACCGTATCATGGCAGCTGAGGTTCAGTGTAAAGAATGTTTCTGGTGGGATATCCACGCTAGGAAAGAGATTTTTATATGTAAATATATTTTTTGTACAATGACAACCTAAGTGAATACACTTTATGTAACATATTTTGTACAGCCAAGACATTTTCTTTTTTCAGCTATTTATTAGTCGCACTGAAGTTTTTATTTCAGCTTCAAACTCTTAATAAGTCTTGTAAATATGGTCGACAACAAGGAACAAGTAGAAAACACTGTGACCTCTCCTCCATTCCCCAGTCACCTTTCATTTTATGGATACTTCTGTTTATTTAAGACACATTCATCATCATCACTGGCTGTGTTAATGATTGATCAGTTATCTGTGCTTACTCCTTTACTTCATGGTGGCTGTTAGAGAATTAACTCCACACATACCTTTGTATTTAAACATTTAAATGACGCTCAACGGGTGATACAGATTATAAGTGAACTTTATAACTCCTCTATCTTCCTTAACCCCAAAAAACCTGAGTTGATCTCACTCCAGTAAATGTTACATCATCATTTACAGTTCAATAGTGTAACCAAGGTTGTTTTGGGCTACTCTGCTATATTTTAGATTCCAGGCACACACTGTGTTCTTACTGTGAAAAAAGATAAAATGTCATTGGGATGCAGATGTGTTGGTGAACATTTCTGGCAGTGAGTCAACTCACTAGACACACCAGAGTTAAGTGATAGTGTCAAGATTTGAAAAATGCAGTCCATGTTCATAATAATAATAATAATAATAAATGTATTAGCAGTTTGACGCATATGCAGCTCTCAGTGTCTAAGAAATGCATTTGAAAGCAAAGCCAGAACCAACATGTCTTGATTTTGGCAACACACACACACACAGACTCCTTGGTTAACACTCTGAGACAGACCAAACTAAATGACAGGAATCTGCTCCGTGTTTTTCACACTCTGTCATTAACAACAGTGCTCAGAGAGCTTCCTCATGTTTCATCTGAAGTGCTGTAGATATGAAATGGATGAAGTGGGTCTCTGCTCAATTATTCAACAGTGCTGTATAAGATAATTGGTCATGAACTAAATTTAGGATATATATTGGACCTATCAGGTGATAGATTAATAAAATATTGCCAGTGCAGTCGAACAGTTTTTGCTGTTAATGCTTAACATAGACATATTTACTCAGGGGAATCAAGATGATCCAGTTGCCAGCTATTGTTTCCAGTTTCTTTATTCCAAAAACAGCCACGGGGCTCACACTGATCTGTTTTTAAGTTTCAGAAATCACTGTCTTAGACTTTTTTGAGCTGCCCCATCTCTTCAATTCGTCACTCTTTCAATTCATTCTCCTCCCAAGATTTAATGAGGTTTCTTTTCGTACTTTTACTTCAGTCTTTCTTATGAGTTCTGCAGTGTTGCTCACAGGTGTATTAAAAAAAAAATCCCAAACCCAGTTTCTTCCAATTTTCTGACTTACACTTCTGAATAAATCAATGTGACGACATTATATCTTTGCCAGGGTGAATGATTTTAGTCTCAGGATGAGGAATACAGAGAGAGAAAAACACACAGCAGAAATGCCCACAAACCAGACACCACATGGGACAAGAGGATGATAGACGCTGTTCAGCAGTGCATTTGCCCACTTTGTTATAAAAGCTTTACTTTACTTAAATAGATTTGTTTTAATGTACTTTTCACTTTTACTCAACTACATAGATAAGCAAATATCTCCTTTCTACTCCACTACATTTTTTTATATATATATATATTTTAAAGTGATCAATAACGAGAGAATAATTGGTCCATTGATCCAATCACCGCAGGCAGATGACATTAGGCCTGCCTCCTTTAAAATAGAAAACACAAACAATGACGTAGCGGAGTGTTGCATTGGGAATAGGCTTCATTCAGCAAGTACTTTTACTTGTAATACTTGGTCAGTGTATTTCAAAGCAAGTATTTACTTCCTTTTACTGAAGTAGAAAAGTTATTGGGTTACTTTTTTACACTTTTTTACATTTTTCACTTTGATATTTTGATGCAATCAGCCTGTATTCAGTATCATACAGTGACACATGCAAGATTTCACCTTAATGCAGTTCCATTTTTTTCTTTGAGTCAGTTTGTGTCGGGTTATATTGGTTATATGTTGTCAGTATATTTGAAATTGAGAAATCCTCTTTAGTTCCCCACCCATGATAAACTGCATGCAAACAGTCACTGAGAGAAAAGTGGGTGGAACAGTGACAACAGCTGATAAGGTGTTTCACAGCAGGGCGCTGACCTCTAAAAGCAAACAGTGCCGATTTGGAGACATAGAAACTGAGAAATACTAAAGCAGAGTACAACACGTGTCCACTGAGGGTGTGACTTTTTCCTCAGTATCAAAATCAAGAAGAGACAGGTGCTATGGAACAGTCAGTTGCTCAGTGAACAATCACAAAGGAGGATTATGCACCAACAACTTTTGGAATCTTTCCACATGTTGCTTCACTGAAGCATGAATCCAGTCATTTTATCACATGCAAAATGTGCACATAATAGTCAGGCCTGTTTCAAGAAAGCTAAAGCAGACAAGCGTGAAGATATCAAGCACAATTAATAAAAACTAAACTGGAGTCCTGCCCGAATACATAAACACAGAATAGTTCCTTCAGGTAAAAGAAATCACAGTTTTAAGACTTTCTATTGTTTCAAAATAAAAAAACAACAACCCTATTCTTCAGCTCACTACACTGCCTAGCATGCAGCTCACAAAACAAAACCCTCCTCACATCAACTATCATCTACTATCACAAAACTGTTTCTGAGTTTCTTGTGTTTGCAAGACATACAACTTCTTAAGCAACTTTATTTTGAAAATAAAATAAAATCTTTCTCGTTCATGTCAATAATCAGTGTGTAAACAAAGCTGAAATGTAAAGGTATATTTCACAGAAGTGAAGAGCTTTAACAAGCTCTGCTGACAAAACCCTTTGATAAATTTCACAATCTCATTCAAAAAATGTGAATGCATTAAATATGCATTTTGTCATGTAAAGGTGAAAGGATGTGGCACTTATGAGTGCTTTCACGTGCACCACAGAAATGGCCAGCTATCTGTCTCCATCTAGAGGCGGTGCTTGGCTATCACCAGTGACTGTTGTCAGGATAGTTTGGCACCGCTGCAGGGTACTGGGGCAAACTCGGGCCCTGGGCTGTCTGAGCCACAGCGTTGAACCCTGCTTCCCTCACTGGTGCATTTTTCCACAGGCCGGTGCTCCACTCTTCCTGAGCGCGCTCCAGACTCCCGCCACCGCCGCGGTACAGTCTGTGTCTGGGCTGAAAAACATCACTGTGGCAATCCAGCCGCTTTGATGTGTTGGTGACAGTGAGATGGAGTAGTACGGGTTAGTATACAGCAACGTGAATTCAACACAAACATTATCCAAAATACTAAAGTGCCATTAAGAAGTGAGGAAACACGTGCCCTCTTGCTTTCCAACAGCATCTGTACCAGTTGCTTCCTTTGTGTTTGGTAGTCGTTTGTGTGAAGTTCTGAAAAAAATTTAGTCATGGCTTCAATATCCTCACTCCCTATCATCAGCACTTAAGCCCCACTGCCCACATCCTCCACCATCTGTAATGCCATGAGAAGTCACTGGAGCAGGCTGGGGTGGGGTGGAGCAATATAACGAAGAAAACCAGGCAAAAATCAAAGGTTCAAAAAAGGAAGGTGAAGTTTTATTCTTCTCAAAAACAGGCAACTCAGGTAATTCTCATTATCCAAAGCAAAATCCAAGAACAAACAAAAACACCTCAGCGAAGATAAAGGTTCTTTAAACTTAACAGCATTAGAAGAAAACTCAACTTAGAAAGTCCACTGTTTCACAGTCTGGTTCTGTACTTTCCTTTAACCCTTGTGTTGTTCCTGGGTCGATTGACCCAGAGTGTGTGTGTGTGTGTGTGTGTGTGTGTGTGTGTGTGTGTGCGTGCGTGTGCGTGCATGCGTGTGATCATCCGCAAGCCCAAAGGGTTATAAGCAGCTTTGTAAATACATCATCAAGTCTGCAGGTATTAAGACTATAAGCCATTAACAAAATGGATTTTGACAGTGATATAGAGCTGACTATTTCCACGTGGTGAGGGGTCAAATGAATTTAAATGTCACTGTGGGTCATAATCTGGTTCTTTATTCATATACATATATTCTTAATTTAGGTGAAATCTCTTTTCCAAGAGAGACCTTGTGTGGCCGAGACATCTCACACAAGGGCATTAACTGTAAAACACAAATGCAAAAGCCACAACACAACTGCAAATGTCACAGTATACTCGTTTCATTGTCATCATGCGCTGTTGCCCATTCTGTTTCTGTTTCCGTTGTGTGAATTTTGTAGTGTGTTGTGGTTTCTCTGTTAATGCACTTGTGTGAGATGCCAGTGTAGAGACCTGACCAAGAGGGCAGCAAAACATTGTCACAACAATAAAACACAAATACAATCAGTCAAATACAGCTGTCATACACTACACACACAACACACATACAATCTTCCAATCGGATTTCAATAAAAGATTTTACAGCGTCCACAGTGACCATGAGGACTATTTTCTTAATCTATTAAACCAGACTTAAACCTCCACATAGTAACCAGCTCTGACATTTTCAGATCCTTCTGTAGATTATTCAAGGAAGAGGTGGCAGCTTATTTATACACTTTTGTGCCAGGTTCTGTTGTAACTCTGAGGGCCCAACATCTGTTGAATATTGTAAGAGATCCGGCCATGTTGATTTCAGATTTATTACATGTACATACACAAGTAGCCCAGGGAGATTTTTATATAGAATAATAGAGATGAGAATTTAGTAGGAGTATACAACGCACAGAGGTGTACGAGATTTCCATTGTCAATAATAAAACACAAAATACAGTATACAACTTCTTCATGCATCCATTGAGATGCATGAATCATTCATGCTCTCAATGGATAATTTTACACATGCTGCACTAACCACTGCTTTTATTTAACCCTTTGATACACAAGCTATGCAAACCCCTTCTAATGTACAACATGGGTCAAAAATGAGCCATATTCATTTCCTGTGTTATTTCATGCATGGCTGAGTGTTTCTTTGCTATATTCTTTTGTAGCGTATTCTTCCTTCTACATTTAGGAGAAGGCTCCTTTGTCTTCCATGTCATAATGATGTCTTCTATGTCTTCAAAGACGAGTCTTCTGTGTGATCAAAGACGAGTCTTCTGTGTCATCAAAGGAACCTTCTCCATTTATGAGCGCTGGATTCCAAGACAACTCCGGCTTGATCCTGTAGAACATAGTTATCTAGGTCATCAGCATCAGAGATTTCAGACTCAGAATCAAGACCAAGAATTGCCTCCTCCTGTTGCTCTTAGCAACAAACCGAATCAGCGTTCAGAGAAGAGCTTTAGCTTCTCATAGCTCATTGTTTGGTTTCTTTTCAGCTCTGATAAACCTACTGTAAACTACCTATTCAGCACCAGACAACAGAGAGACAGACAGATTTATCATCTATCAACACTTTTCAGCTAAAGAGCAGTTTTCCCTGAGGAGCAGGTGAGAACCTAAGCACAGTGAAAAAGAGAGTAAATATTGGTCCTATTTTTGTTTTGTGGCCAGACACTCGGCTCCACATGAATGCTAATGTTGCTCAGTGTCTGCTGTGTGTGTAAACAGCAGGCAGTAGTATTCAGCTCAGAGTGTAAGATAATACTAATCATAATTTTATTCTGTTGTCCCCAAGTGGCCAAAAACAACAGTTAATGCAGCTTTAAACTAGAATATCACTCAGAGGCACACCAAGGCCCAACAGCCCCCTTTAAATTCAATCAAGCCGCACACTAATAAATATCATTCCCTTAAATGTACCAGATTTTTTCCATCTAGATCCATGAATTATTCCCTGCTAAATTAAATTTAATAAAAATCCCAATCTCAAAATGTCAAAGAAAAACAAAAAATCCCTGATCTGGATCTGCACCAGAACTTAATGTGCTCTTTCCTGATCCGTACCACATCCTTTCACCAAGTTTCATGGCAATCCATCTACCTCCATGGCAGAGGTGATACATTATTTATAAACCACTGTGAAAGCGGTTGTGCCAAAAACATTTTAAATTATTAAAATGTTATTATTAAAGTGCTCATAACAATGGTTTTCTGATCTTAGTCCGAATGTAAACATGAAAACAAGAGCCTGCGCCGCTCAGTTAGTCAAAACAGTCAGAAACTCACCAAAGAAGCTGCAAAGTCTCTTATTGGGGGGAAGGGCAGGAAGAGACAGAGAGTGGAGGAGGAAGAGAGAGTGTGTGTGTGTGTGTGTGTGTGTGTGTGTGTGTGTGTGTGGGGTGGGGGGGGGGGGTTGGTGGGCAGCATGGCACTCTGCAGATTTTCACGAACATCAGTTGACGCTGTGAACTTGACTGTTTACTGCTCAACTTTTCACACTGTTATGTGATGCCTGATTTATCTGGCGTGACAATAGGATCGTATCTGTGCCTGTCTTTCACAAACCCATTTTTAAAACCAAGGAAGTAAACAAAACATAAACTTACTATCTCTTTCCTCACAGTTTTTAAACTCTGGTTTTGTATCTTATAATTTACATGCATTTAAATATTAGCTTGTAATTTGGGTAGATAATTGTTTTCCTTACCAACTGTCCCCTCATGAAACCACATTTTAACTTGGATCTGCACCAGATTGCACATATGAATTATTTATCCATGAATTATTCTCTGAGAAATCAATGAAAATGGTAAAAAACGTCTTATATCTCAACGTGAAAACATAAGCTCCTTGGTGGAGGTTAAAAATAACCCTGACAAGACCTAATTGAAGATGCTCTTTATTTGCATCATGGGACTCGTAGGATTCAGTGCTTTCGGAGTTTGATACAAATCAGGGTCTAAAACTCAAGATATCTCAGGTTGACCATTCTGTTTGTAATCATTGATTTCAATGCTACATCTTCTCATTGCCTCCCTCGCTTTAATGAGTCGGAGGCTTTTTTATGGTTGTTCTCTCGTAAAAGATGGGAATGATCATCTAAGTCTATCTTTGTCTCATTCTTGCTGTGGGTCAAACTGTGTAAATAATATGTAAATAAGAGATAATTAGAACAACAACAGCAGCGTTGTTGGACAACAACACTGAAAAGAGCATTTCTAGTGTAGCTGCACGTATTGATCAGCCATGATTCATCAAACAGAAAAAGTGGAAAGAAATAAGATGGTAGAGGCTGAAAAATGTGTCTCATAGAACATTTAATTCATATATTTGTTCATATCTTCTCTAGAAAGTGGTACCATGACCATGATCTCCTCCAGCATCCTTCACTAGTAGCCAGACAGACTGGCTCATTAGCACTGCGCTGGAGGCTAACACCGACATAGATACACGCCACGCAGGACGGACTCTGAGCCATGTCTCTTCTCTTAGCTCTGAGCATTGTCTGTGGATTGATGCTCCATGTTTCACTCGGTGCACTCAACACTCACTACTGTGCCCCACGAAAGACTGTCCCATATCAGAGTAAGTCACTAAGTCTCACTGCCTCTACAAGATATAATGGCATTACTCTAACTGTGTTGAATAAGTGTCTCTACTCCTGCTATGGACCAGTAAACACCAGAATTGGTAGCAGAATATTTTAACCAAGATACATGAACAAGTGCACCCAGATGCTTACCAAAAACGCAGCAGCTAAAAATTTGGGAGTAAAATTGAAGTGTTGATTCTTGATGTTCTCCTGTTCAGATGAGCTGAAGATGTTCAGAGAGGAGGGGATCTCTAACTACTCCACTATGTTGATGAGAGACGACCTGGGCGTGCTGCTGCTGGGAGCCAGAGAGGCCATATATGCTCTGGACATCGACGACATCTCAGTGAGAAAATCTGTGGTAAGAAAATGTCAAAGAAATGGGGCTGTTGTAAAATTGATAAACTCACATGTGCCTGCAGAGCTCCTATTGATATACACATGATATTTGGTTCTTATTACAGGTTAAAACTAGAATGGCACTCAGACATTTGAATTCACTAGACTCGACTGACTGAATGAATATTTATATTATGCTTTCCTTGTCTTATGGACCACTGTAAGTGCTTTATAGCAGCAACCCCCATTATCCCTGGAGTTGGTTGAAGCATACAGGGATATTTATTTGAGCTAAAAAACAGCATTTTCCTGTGGTTCAATGGATGCTGTTGCTAATCTGTCATAGAATTCAAGAAAGTAAAGATAAGTAAATCATGATTAAATCAAGAGATCAAGAAATTGAAGAGGCTTTTATATATATATAAATGTAATTACTTTTACTTTTAAATTTTTTGTAACAATTATGGGTAAAATATGCTAATTCCAATTGCTTTTAAATTGTATTTTATTTTTGGAAATGATCTTGTGATCCCCTCAGTTGGGGAACTACTGCTATATCGTAAAAGTTAACCCACTCACCCATTTATACACTAAAATCTTTTTTTGAACTTTTATGAAATTTTGCTGCTGTGTAAGTCCGACTTGAGGATTTGTAGACGCCCAGTAAAGTGAGAAAAAGCCAACATTCTGAAAAAGTTACAACAAATGCATAGTTTTGCGTAGCATCATTAAATATTTTTTGCATGGTCGTTCTTTTAATCATTCTATGTCCCCTGAGATTGTTCTAGGTCCCGACCACTGGGTTGAGAATCATGTAAAACACAACCTCTTTCTTTGACTAACAATTTGGACAGATCTTGCAGCTCTTGTCATAATGCTGAAATCAATTAATCTATGTTCCCTGTGTATCTTTCTTTGTCAACTTTCAGTGTTTTTTGACAAGGTGGCCATCTGCCAGTTAACTGCAGTGTATTCTGGTCAAAGATCAGATCACAAGCTGTACATTGGATGCTCTCGTTCCACCCTGTTCTCCCCTTGACCTGTGTTTATTTGCATGAGAAAGCATTTCATGAATACTGGTCTTGTTGAACCTGCTACAGCGGTCTGTTGATTGAGCAGAAGAGGGATTTGTCCCTGCTCGCGCGACAAACTGATGTGTGAGCGGCTGTCGTGCTGTTGTGGGGGGGGTTGCGACACTGTTCCCATGTGCTTTGACAAAACACTCTCCCTGTTTTGATGCAGGTGTACTGGCAAGTGACTGAGGAGATGCAGAGGGAGTGCACGTACAAGGGAAAAAACGCTGAGGTTTGTGTACCACCTTTCAAAACACAGCTCTGATACGTCTGGGGCAAGAACACAAGCATTAAGGATGACTCCTGACTGAAAACGATTTACTCCCCCACGCAATTTATCTCTGTGCATCTGTAAATCATTGATAAGGGAGTGGGTTTTCAAGTCTTTGAAGTGCTGTAGTTCCAGCTTCGTACTGAAAGACCAAATAAAGGCTTTGACCTCTTGGTCCCCAGCTCGACTCCTGGCATCCCAGGCAGTCACTATATATTTGTGGCATGTTTGTATTTTTTGTGGCTGAACTAACAAAGCTCTGACCTTGGCATTTTCTCTGGGCGGGATCTCGTTGCAGGTGGAATGCCGCAACTACATTCGAACCCTGCATAGAGTGAATGACACTGCGATGTATGTGTGCGGCACCAATGCTTTTAGCCCCACCTGTGATTATATGGTAAGTGTAGAATATATGCATAGATTAGAGGATTTTACAAACTGACCCTGTTTATGTGAAGGGAAGAGATTATGAAAGACTCACTCAGGTTCAGTAGTTTTGCCTCTTTTAGATTTGTACAAGTAGTTTTATATGTTTATTGCCATGAAAAACTACTTACAAAGTCTGTCTCCTACTCTCATTATTTCTGACTTCTCCATCCTATCTGTGGCCCAGTTGTTCCTACTGAAGCTTTAAATCTAAACAAAACCGTCTCAAAAATGTAGTTCCATAAAAAAGGACACAATTGGGCAATGTAGTTTTTACTTCTACCACTGAACTACTCAAACAGGACATTTATTTGGAACTATTTTAAGTAGCGGATACACTTCTGGTGCTCTAGTATATTGGGCAGGACAACTGTGTGTGTGTGTGTGTGTGTTTGTTCTTACACAGTATCATTATGGAGACTTGTCTTCCTTATGGGGACAAAAAGTTCCATAAATCGTAACGTAAACCTAAATCTTACTTTTAAGGTGAAGACATGATTTAAGGTTAGGTTTGAGTTTTAGTTTAGGTTAAGGATCGGTTTAGATTAAGGTTAGGCAAGTAATAACTATGGTTAAGGTTAGTGTAAGTGTACAGGAAATCAATGTAAGTCAATGTAAAGTCTTCTGAACTCATGGTGACAGAACTCTGTGTGTGTGTGCGTGTGTGTGTGTGTTGGGGGGGATATATGTAATGGTGTGGCGCAATGAAGTGTTTTACTGCTTTTTGTATAACAGATGAATAGAGGGATTTGTGAAGTCTATCAGGCTAAGCATTGTTTCTTTGTTGGTTTCCTCAAGTGATGTGTTGACAATATGGAACATCACCCAACACCTAACTGTGGTTACATGTTGCTGTCTTTTCTTAATTTAATAGTCAGTTTGTGTTAGTTCTTCTCGTGTTAGCTTATTTATTGTCTTTGTTGGTTTTCATTGTTCGACAACACGCAGCGGCTCATGACTGTGGTTTATTTTGGCAGTGAGCTCAAACCTCAGAGGACTGAACACACTTGAAAGCTCCACCATGGAGAAATGAATGGTTCCTATGGGCAACTGTAGAAAGACAACAATGTAAATTTGATGAAAAAAAAGAGGCAGACCTGAGGTTCATTGTTTTCTAAAGTAGATCTCTATAATCATTCTGAAAAAATAAAAATAAAAAAACAGGCTGGAGAAAGGTTGGCTTTAGTTGAATTTTCTTAATTGTGAGTAATACAGACGGGCTAAGATCTGAGTCTCTGTGAAAAAGGCTCAGTCTTTCTTTTCTTTGCTCTCTCTCCCTCTTGTTTTTCGACAGATCTTTGTAAGCGGACAGCTGAGGCTGCAGGGAAAGCAGGAGGAGGGGAAGGGGAAGTGTCCTTTTGATCCTTTCCAGAGATACTCCTCCCTCATGGTTGGTGAGTGTCTGAACAACACATGCACTGAAACAGTCGGTTCACTTCATTAGTCGCCATATTAACGAGATATTTTTCTAACTTCATGCGAATAATTGATTTCCAGGAACTTTTTCCTTCACTCTTGTTCCTGTCCACTAGGTAATGACCTGTATTCTGCTACATCCATCAACTTCTTGGGCTACGAGTCTGCGGTTCTGCGCAGTTCAAACTTGGTTCTCCGCACTGAGTTTAAGAGCTCCTGGCTCAGTGGTGAGTTCCTCTGCAGCAAAAAACATCTTTCCTTTTCAAGTTTTATATAATGAAGTGCATAGTTTAGCGGGAACTGAAAGTATCTGTTGTCATTTGCCTTTTTTGCATTTCAGTCAGACAGCTCACGTTCAAACGTTCATTGCAGCAGTAGAACAGATTTAGTGTTTGGCGTCTAGGCTCCAACTTAATCAATCCGCCATATGATTACACAGGAATGATGGGAGTGATGAGCAAATACTTGTAACCCCCCAGTTGGAGCCTACAGGTGGATGCTGGGGTGGTGGAGGGGCTGAAGCAACTGGTAGCAATACTGCAGCAGAAGTGCGAGCAAAGGGGTTGATGGGAAATTTCTCTCTGCTTAAATAGACCACCTGATAAGGGGGGTGTATATTATAGATGGTTGTGGAGAGTGAGGTATGTCACATGATGTATGTCACATGATTGAAGCAGCACAGCTCGAGTTGGCTGCCTGATCTAGCTTGCAGCCATCGCTCCATTCATCCTTACTTCATGTTTTGTGATTTCAGATCCAAACTTTGTCCACATGGACTTTGTTGGGGAGAGTTTTAACAGTTCAGATGGCGACGATGATAAGGTGTACCTGTTCTTCAGCGAGAACGCCATGGAGTACGACTTCTACAGCAAAGTCACAGTGTCAAGAGTCGCCCGTGTCTGCAAGGTACCAAATATCACACACCCATAAATATAAGTTTCCTAAACATGTCCGATTTTTTTGCCCTATCTGGCAGTGTTAAAGAAAGTGATAAACAAAATTCCTGGCTCTGCCCCCTGATCTGCATTAGCGTCAAAATTTAAAGGGGCCCATATTGTGACAAATACATTTTCTGGGCTTTTGCTACCCGTAATTACTTGAAGGGGGTCAGTAGGTACCCTCAAAGTATGAAAACAGTCACTCCGTAGACTTTTTCACTCAGTTCATTCTAAGAAATATCTTATTGAAACGTCGCATTTCATACTTCCTCGTCCGTATGATGTCATCTTGAAATCGCACTCTTCTGCCAACCCCACCCAGCCGGGACCAGTCCAGCCTCCGAACCCACCAACCCCGCTCCACACCACCACCACCACCACCCCTCCTCCCCTCCACACCGAACGGGACACCAAACAGACATGTTGCTGAGTTAGCTGCTGCTTAGTTACTCACTGCTGAAACTCAGGACTTAATCCTAAATTGGTCGACTGTCCTGCTAAAACTTGAACAAACATGAGGACGGTGTAACTTACCGTTCAGAAACAACTGTTGTAACCGACTGTAAATATGTGGCTGGTCTTCTATCCAAACATAACAACATGACGTTCAGCTGTGTTTACCAGAGAGATCGTCAATGCACCAGAGTGAGACCAGTGATAGGACTGGTCGCGTGTCACTCAAAGTGCAGTCAGCCAATCAGAGGAGGGGCTCATAAATAATTAATGGAGCACCAGAGAGAAGCAGAAGAGAGCAACAGGAAAAACACTTTGCAGCGTTTTTTTCTAATTTAAACCACTGATATATCATCTTAGGGGTACCAATACCTCAAATTAAATCCCAGAAAGTACAGGTGTAAAATATGGGTCCTTTAATGTGTTCTTTCTTGGCCCATGTCCCATCTTTCCACCAAGGTTCATGGAAATCCACAGTATTTCTTGCATAATCATGCTGACAAACAAACAAACACACAGTGGCAAACACAAAGAAATTATTTGTTCAAGACCTTTATCATCTTCAGAGACCCCTGTCTGACACAGGTCTGCTTGTTGTTATTGTTGAAGGGAATATGTGCACATGACTGAGTGCTCTGCTCTGTGTTCAGGGGGATATGGGCGGCCAGTGGACGCTGCAGAGGAAATGGACATCATTTCTGAAAGCTCGTCTGGATTGTTCCCTCCCTGAACCCAGCCTGCCCCTAATTGTCCAGGATGTCTTCCTGCTGAAGCACGAGGACTGGAGGAAGAGCGTCTTCTACGCTGTCTTTACGCCGCAATCGTGAGTACTCAGTCAAATCCTATAGTTTTTATGTTCCCCACATTAGAAGAAAGTCATTTTGGAGAAACAACAAAGGTGTCTTTACACAAAATCACGAGGTGTTGAGTTTATCTTGATTTATTTATTTTGATATAAGATATTTAACACCTAATATTTTTATTCATTCAAGATTTAAACATTTATTGTTATTATTATTATTGTTGTTGTTATTGTTGTTATACCAAATGTGTTTGATTGGGTGTTTCCAGTAGTTTGTCCCAGGTTTCTGCTGTGTGCGCGTACAGCGTCTCTGCCATCAGAGATATTTTCAATAAGGGAAAGTTCAAGACACCTGTTGCCGTGGAGACCTCCCATGTGAAGTGGGTGATGCACACCGGAGAAGTGCCAGTCCCCAGACCAGGAGCGGTGAGTGCAACGTCTGTTGCAGCCAGAAGTTACGTTGGATTTTAAAGCGTATGAGGCAAATCCACAAGAAAAAAAACACATCATTAACTGTGGTTATGTGTTGCAGTGCATCAACGATGTGGCACGCAAAATGGGGATGAACCGCTCTCTGGACCTTCCTGACAAAACCCTCCAGTTCATCAGAGACCGTCCCCTCATGGACGAGGCTGTTCCTCCGCTGACAGGAGGGCCGCTGCTGGTCAAGAGGGGAGCTTTGCTGACTCGGATTGTAGTGGACAGCGTGCTGGCGCTGGACGGACAGAGATACACTGTCATGTTTATTGGCACTGGTAAAGCACATTATATAACTAAGCACAACAACAGAGCTGATGCGGGAGTCTTCCTCAGCTTAGATTTTCTATATGAATATTCAAATAGATTAAACATGGAGCCCTGAAAATTTTAGTAGTTCTCCATAACATCAACATTTCATCAAAGTTTATCAAAGTTTGGAAAACTTTTACTAAAATATGAATTATTGAGAGTTTAAGATTAAAAAAAGAATCATCTGCTTCGTCGTTGTTTGATTGACAGTTGTGGCAACATAAGTAATATATGACTTCATCCACCAGTGACAAAAACGATGAGAAAAACAGAAAAGCATGAATCTCAGAACCTTTGTTTTCATGTCGGAGCTCATCACTCATAGTGTAGAATCTGGATGTGTTCAGGTCTTTCATGTAGGAGTTTGTAACTTTTGAAAGAAGAAATAAAACATCCTTCCTTATACAAATGAAAAGCTGGCTTCATAAGCAGAGAAATGATGTGTTCGTCAGTTCAGACTTTGAAGCTACAATCTGAACTTTGGTTTGGTATAACAAACATCACTACAACAGATCAGCTGTTCACTGAGTTTAGTTTTTTTCCACCTTTCTGCACTTATGTGTTTTAGCATCAAACATTATTTGATCGTTATCGACAGATGCTGCAGGCTTTATGTTTTTAATACAATTGTTCGATCAGTTCCTTTTTTATTCACTGGCTGAAGATGCATTGATTTCATATTAATAGTGACCAGGCACATCAAAGCTGTGATCTTGGTTCTTTACTTAGGTCTTTATTTTGAATGTCTTTTTTCTGTGATTAACGTCATTATACATTTTTGTATCCTAATAGAAAATGGCTTTGTTCAGAAGGCTGTTAACTACGCTGGAGAAATGTTCATCATTGAGGAGATTCAACTGTTTGAAAACCCTGAGCCAATCAGCATCCTGCGCCTCTCATCCACCAAGGTAATTTATGTTGTGTTGTTGAATTAAGTTTGTTTCCCCATCATGCTTTGATTGTTTGACATTTCAAGTCAGAAAAACAATAATGTCTCAGTAAATACGATCACGCTGACATTGTCTATCAGAGCACCTCTGACACTAATCTGAAGCACCTTCATGATTTATTTATATAATGCTCTGTGCAAGTTTCTCCTTATAGAACTCACCATTGTTTAATGTATGAATGGTTGAATGGTTACAACCTGAATCTACAAGGCAATTTCATTGGGCTCAATGTATACTCAAATGTGTTAGCCTGTTTTGGTTCCATCTTCATATCCACTCTGACATGCAACACCCCTTTTTCAATCAAATCAATTTTTGCGTATAGCCCATATTCACAAATCAAAACGTGACTCATAGGACTTAACCCTCGACTAGAGTGAGAAAAACGACCTAAAAAACACTTTAACGCTACAAAAATGGAGAAACCTCAGATAGAGTCTTAAGTGAAGGATGCATCTCCCAGGACAGACAGAAGTGCAATAGATGTTGCTTGTACATAACAATATATAAGGTAAATGCAGAGGTTTATCAATGCTTTAAGTATTTATATAGAGAAAATGTCTGATAGAGATTAAGGGAGCAGTAATGACACTTAAAACGATAGAGGTATTGTTATTTATAGTAGTAAATGTGAGTATGGGCATATTTTATCCCCAAAATCCAGTTGTAATCATAATCCACAATCAGCTGCCAGCCTGCCACCAATAAAAATTACATTTTCATAAAGATTATACACTATACATTAAACAAGTGTGTGTGTGTGTGTGTGTGTGTGTGTGTGTGTGTGTGTGTGTTTAGGGTCTGCTGTACGCAGGTTCAGATTTTGGTGCTGTTCAGATGCCAGTCAGCAACTGCAGCCGCTATGACACGTGTGTGGACTGCATCCTGGCCAGGGATCCGTACTGTGCCTGGGACTTTTCCACTGAGCGCTGCTCCTCGATCCACAGCTTACCCCCCTCCCCAATTACTGCAATGCAGAGTCTGAAGGAGGGAGATGTCTCACGATGTCCTCAGCCAGGTATGCTCGCACACAGTGTGTCGTTTGCATGCATCACTGTGGAGATTTGGATGAGCCAATGTGCCAGCAGTTGTTTTCATAGGAATGCATTGAGACAAACCATGTGTTTGTGTTTTAGATCCAGTTGCAGCTGTGGACTTCACCCTCGTCCCACAGAACAACATCCAGCTGTCTTGCCAGCTCCACTCCAACTTGGCACAGGTCGTCTGGCGTTTCTCTGACCAAACACTTCACTCCAACCACAAATACTACATCTACAGCAGTGGCCTCCTCATCTTGAGCGCCTCTGAATCAGACGCCGGCCTTTACACCTGTGAATCAGTAGAGCAGATAAACGGCAGAACATACAACCGAACTGTGGCGGTTTATCGTTTACAGCTCTCCTCTGAACCAGGAGTGGGGGACAGCACCACTCCTGGCACTGAGGTGACGAATTCCTCGGACTCTTCTCCCCCTGTGAACACAGCTGCGCCGGGACCAGAGGACCCGTCGTCCCCTGAGACGCACAGCGACACTGGCAGGGTGACTCGTTTGGAGGTGGCCGTGGGTCTGCTCTCGCTGTTTTGCCTCTGTCTGATGGGGGTCATATATTGCATCTGGAGTGGAGGACGCTGGGCGTGCTTCAGATTCGCGCCGGTGCTCCAGAGCCCCAGCGAGAGCGAGGGGAAGCGGCAGTCGCCGTGTGAATACATGCACATCCAGAACAGGACGTCAGAGGTAAAGCTTCTGGGGCCTGAATCTGGGAGACCTTGCACAGCCAATAATAATCACACTGCTGTGGACTTCAAAGTGAACGGCGAGCACCACTTCACACCTATGGCCAACATTTCAAGTCTGGATGGTCTCGGATACATAAATGATGAGTCAGAGATTTGACTCTGCTGAGTTATAGGATTCAGTCGGCCAATGCCAGTGCACTAATTATCTTTCTATAGGTGTACATCTGAAGAGAGACGGTTCTCAGAAAAGATTTTCACATTATAAATTCTTTTGATAGGTGCTCTGTCTCTCCTCGCAAACTTCCTGCACTGTCTATCATTTCCATACCGTATCATGGCAGCTGAGGTTCAGTGTAAGGATATATATTGGACCTATCAGGTGATAGATTAATAAAATATTGCCAGTGCAGTAGAATAGTTTTTGCTGTTAATGCTTAACATAGACATATTTACTCAGGGGAATCAACTTGATCCAGTTGCCAGCTATTGTTTCCAGTTTCTTTATTCCAAAAACAGCCACAGGGCTCACACTGATCTGTTTTTAAGTTTCAGAAATCACAGTCTTAGATTTTTCTTAGCTGCCCCATCTCTTCACTCTTCATTCCCCTCCCAAGATTGAATGAGGTTTCATTTCACATTTTTACTTCAGTCTTTCTTATGAGTTCTGCAGTGTTGCTCACAGGTGTATTTTTTTAAATCCCAATCCCAGTTTCTTCCAATATGTCTGACTTACACATCTGAATAAATAAAGGTGACGACATTATATCTTTGCCAGGGTGAATGATTTTAGTCTCAGGATGAGGAATACAGAGAGAGAAAAACACACAGCAGAAATGCCCACAAACCAGACACCACATGGGACAAGAGGATGATAGAGGCTGCTCAGCAGTGCATTTGCCCACTTTGTTATAAAAGCATATGGATGTTTATCAGTTGTGGTATGTAACAAAGTTCATTTACTTTGTTAGTGTACTTAAGTACATTTCTTTATGTATGCACTTTTCACTTTTACTCTGCAAATATCTCCTTTCTACTCCAAAAAATTCACTGTGTTACATTGTTTTTTTAAAATATTTTTTTTAAGGTGATTTATAACGAGAGGGGAATAATTGGTCCATTGATCCAATCAGAGAAGGCACTTAATATTAGGCCCCGCCTCCTTTAAAATGGAAGACTCAAACATAATGATGTTGTAGAGTATGTTTTATGAATCGTCAAACTCAGGATTTTTGTCAGATACTTAAATATATATTCATAAATATTCCGATATGTTCAACTAAAACAGAGACCACATGAGTAAGAATATTTATTGAAATGCTGCAATATTTAAAGATTATTTTAACATCTGTAATAGTTTGTCACTCATCAAAGAACAGAGAAAAACTAAATACTACATTTGGCAGTTGGCCATGAAGGACACTTTGTAACAAGAAAAGAAAAATAAAGTATTAGAAGAACACCGTTTCCTTCCAGTTGGTGCTCGTGCTTCATTTAGGCTTTGATATAAATATTGAAACAAAATCAAAGTGAGCTGTAAAATAACCTACATTCAAAACCATCAAAGGTTTTAATCATAGTTTTCACTTTGATATTGTGATGCAATCAGCCTGTATTCAGTATCATACAGTGACACATGCAAGATGTCACCTTAATGCAGTTCCATTTTTTTCTTTGAGTCAGTTTGCGTCGGGTTATATTGGTTATATGTTGTCAGTATATTTGAAATTGAAAAATCCTCTTTAGTTCCCCACCCATGATAAACTGCATGCAAACAGTCACTGCAGTCACTAAACACAAAAATTCAGACTATCTGAGAGAAAAGTGGGTGGAACAGTGACAACAGCTGATAAGGTGTTTCACAGCAGGGCGCTGACCTCTAAAAGCAAACAGTGCCGATTTGGAGACATAGAAACTGAGAAATACTAAAGCAGAGTACAACACGTGTCCACTGAGGGTGTGACTTTTTCCTCAGTATCAAAATCAAGGAGAGACAGGTGCTATGGAACAGTCAGTTGCTCAGTGACCAATCACAAAGGAGGATTATGCACCAACAACTTTTGGAATCTTTCCACATGTTGCTTCACTGAATCATGAATCCAGTTTTTTAAAGCAATCGTTAAGGCGACAGTCATTTTATCACATGCAAAATGTGCACATAATAGTAAGGCCTGTTTCAAGAAAGCTAAAGCAGACAAGCGTGAAGATATCAAGCACAATTAATAAAAACTAAACTGGAGTCCTGCCCGAATACATAAACACAGAATAGTTCCTTCAGGTAAAAGAAATCGCAGTTTTAAGACTTTCGTTTCAAAATTAAAAAAAATTAACAACCCTATTCTTCAGCTCACTACACTGCCTAGCATACAGCTGTCAACACACAAAACCCTCCTCACATCAATGTCCATAAGGCACGTGTCCTTCACATACTATCACAAAACTGTTTCTGAGTTTCCTGTGTTTGCAAGACATACAACTTCTTAAGCAGATTTCTTTTGAAAATAAAATAAAATCTTTCTCGTTCATGTCAATAATCAGTGTGTAAACAAAGCTGAAATGTAAAGGTATATTTCACAGAAGTGAAGAGCTTTAACAAGCTCTGCTGACAAAACCCTTTGATAAATTTCACAATCTCATTCAAAAAATGTGAATGCATTAAATATGCATTTTGTCATGTAAAGGTGAAAGGATGTGGCACTTATGAGTGCTTTCACATGCACCACAGAAATGGCCAGCTATCTGTCTCCATCTAGAGGCGGTGCTTGGCTATCACCAGTGACTGTTGTCAGGATAGTTTGGCACCGCTGCAGGGTACTGGGGCAAACTCGGGCCCTGGGCTGTCTGAGCCACAGCGTTGAACCCTGCTTCCCTCACTGGTGCATTTTTCCACAGGCCGGTGCTCCACTCTTCCTGAGCGCGCTCCAGACTCCCGCCACCGCCGCGGTACAGTCTGTGCACCTGCCACGGGAAAACAAAGGGAGAGGGAGAAAAGTTGGTGTAATGTGTGTTCATGTGTGTTCTCCAGTGTATGCGTGTGTTTATAAGCGCGAGGGGGGAAAGACTACAATCACAAGTGTGTGCATGTTTTCAGAGAATGTGCGTACTCACCCTAAAGAGCACCAGTGCCATTAAAGCAGTCACCAGAGTGAAGAGCAGAGTTGCGATAAGCATCACTATAGCGGAGCCCACATTTTGGCTGAAAAACATCACTGTGGCAATCCAGCCGCTTTGATGTGTTGGTGACAGCTGAGATGGAGTAGTACGGGTTAGTATACAGCAATGTGAATTCAACACAAACATTATCCAAAATACTAAAGTGCCATTAAGAAGTGAGGAAACAGGTTGAGTGACAAGCAGCAGATGATCAGTGTAACACTGAATTATCACCACACGTTGTCTCTTTAGTGAACCGTGATGTTATCACAAGCAATGTTCGGTTAGTGGCCTTGAATATTACTTAGTTTGCAAAATATGTTTTAATTACAATAAATACAAAATTAAATAAAATAATTTGATAAACAACTTTGTTCCACGTGGAACTTGTGTGGTATTAAGAAATTAAAGATAAAAACATTTT
This sequence comes from Verasper variegatus, assembly GCA_026259375.1. Lineage (NCBI taxonomy): Eukaryota > Metazoa > Chordata > Actinopteri > Pleuronectiformes > Pleuronectidae > Verasper > Verasper variegatus. Next base: position 8,428,275 of record CM048046.1, on the reverse strand, counting down.
AGAATTCCAGTACATCGTCACAAATTCATTTAAAATTATATAATATATTCTTGAATAATAGTGTTTTATAGATTTAAATTAGTAAAAATGTAACTACAGCATTGTTTCCGAGCGGGAATGCACCTGCACGCTGTTTGCTCTTACACGCAACAGAGCGCGAGTGACAAGTACACAGACTATAGAGAGAAAGAGAACATTCCACTTGTGGGTGAACGGCAACTGAACTGAAGCTGAAACATTGAGTTTTGCTGTCTGCGTGAGTGGTAAAATCTTATGTATGATAGCGCAAGTGTGCAGGAGGGAGAGACCAAAGAGTTAAAATGTGCAGATAGAGCCTGACTAAACAACATGGTTGTGATGTTGTTAACAACCTCATCATGTGTTAAATGAATGGTTTTATTTCAAACTGGTTTATTCCAAACAGGCAGTCGTAGGGGGGGGAAGCTGAGATTTTGAGAATAAAGTCATACTTATAGCAGGGGAATATCAGAATGAGGAATGTGGGGCATCTTGTTAAGTCCAACTTTGGTATAGGTCTCACAAATAATGAAATTCCTCATCTTTTGGCTCATTAGCGCCACATTATCAGGAGAAAATATTGTGTAAGATACAGAGTTCTGAAAAAAGAACCACTAGCACTTCGAGGAAGTAGCCTCTTTTGTCGTGGAGGAAATGTTTGTAAGTGATCGACTGCAAGGATGTGGTTGGTTACATCTGTGTGCTGTTCAAAGAGCTTTGTAGTTTCTCAAGGAACAATGAGATTGGTTGTTGGAGCAAGTGAAACTACAGTGAACACAGGTTCTCCTAGCTGCAAATTTCCTAAAATAGATTTATCTTTTTCTTGAAATAATGACTTTTTTCTCATTAAATTATGACTTTATTCTTGTAATATTATGATTACCTTCTCAGTTACGACTTTATTCTTGTAATATTAAGAACATATTGTTAAAATCTGACAGTTTTTCCTTCAATACAGCCCTAATACTCTGTCCAATACTCAAGGCAGCTGGGAAATGTGCTTTCCATCAGACAAATGTTCACATGAAAGACGTCCTCACGACTCTGGTAAAAAAGTGGCATGCACACAGTCTTCAAAGCTGGTTTGATTCCACTCACCATGTTCCCCAGTTAGATATGCCTATAGTCTGGATGAGGGCCAAGACACACTGGAGAAAGAATATGAAGAAGAAGGCCATGAAGTTGAACGAGCTATCAGCCCTGCGAACAAAATAAAAAAAACAGAATTCAAAATGACGATTCGTTAGTAAACTAATAATACTAGAGTTGCCCTATTTTTGTTGCAAAGCTGCATCCTCCTACCGGTTGTCAACATTTGGGTCAAGCTGACAGCAAATTCCCGTGAAATATGATGCATTCAACTTAACAAACCACGGAAAAGCTAAATGTCCGAAGAATTTGTTCCAGACTTTCTCAGGAGGTTTCCTTTCACACATGAACAACCCAGCAGGAGATTCTTCGCTCAGACACAACAACACAGAAATCTGTAAAACGTTCAGCTGAGGGGCTGGTGCAACAGACAAAGATGACGGTAGAGATCACGCGTTTTTGTTTATGGCACATTGACACCGGCCTCGGCTTTTATCACCAAAGGCTCTATTGACATCTTCGTCAGTGTCTGCTACGCGAGTGACACCTCTTTTGTCCTCCTGAAATATTTTGGTGTTGGTATCTGGTGTCTGACACGTGTCAGAAACACCATCATGCCCCCACTCGCTCGTGGTGAAATCCTGCGGAGGATCTTCTGTGTTCTCGCATGGGCTCATTCACTTTTTACTAGGGGACTGGCCGGAAAAGGTTTGCAGAAATTCCAGAGGCGTAACGTTTTTGTTCTCACATACAGCCCCTCTGGAGATTCTCAGGAGTTGAGTGCATGTGTGAAAGCAGGTGTAAAGACTTCATTTTTTTTACCCACATGGTCCCTCACCCTGCTAAGACAGCACCTAAAAACATAAGAATAAAGCTGCTTTCAGACATGCACTGAACTCTGCAGATCCTCCGCATGTCCTCTGGAGGAGGTGCATGTGTGAACGCAAAAGTCTGAGTGAGAGGCTCCGCAGTTTCTGTGGACTTTCTCCACCTGGCTGCCTAGTATAAAGTCTGTAGAAATTCAGGAGAATCCAATGTTCCCCCTGCCGGATTCACTGCGAGCAAGTGGGGGGGTTCTGAACGCAAAAACGAAAAGAACATAGAACACCCCCGACGAAGATGTCAGGAGAGTTTGTGGCAATAAGCGTTGTCAACATGATCACATGATTTAAGCAGCGGAATTAATAAGTTACTTCCTCCCTCTGTCTGCTGCACCCGGTGGCTCCACCTCTCACCTGAATAATGCATAGGATTTGATGCTGTTGTGAACACGTCAGAGAACCTCCCGCTGTGTTGTGCATCTTGTGACCTGTGCAGACCACGTCATTCTAATTGGTTAATTGTAACGGCACATCCAATGCAGAGTGGAGCGGCCATCTCTGAGCCCACACACCACTGACCTATCCAAGTTCACCCATTAGTTTCCTCTGAATGACTTTAACCAGCATCAGATTTTTTATTTTTACACTGTTGATGAGAACACAGGCTTCCAGTTTAACAGCTTTTTTATTTTTTCAAACTAATCAGGACAGAGGTTACGCAAACCCCACCCACCCTCTACTGCACATTCATGTTCATTACTAACCAGTTGGATACAGTTAACTGGATTTGTTACAAGTTGTAACCCATTCACATGTGCTCTCGATTCAAGTCAACCTCATAAAATAACTCTGAGCCATCTTCTCAGTATAATCAAGGATTCACCCAAAGTGTCTGAAGAGGAGACATCTTCACTTCCTGCTGATGTTACAAACACAACTCCCTTGGCCGACCGCATACAACAGAATTCTCAGAAATGTAGATGTGATTTCATATCTGTCAATACTTCAATGTTTCTTCTTTGCTATTTTCATATGTATCTTATGTTTATTTATTTATTTTTAATGATGCTTCCTATAGTTACTATTCCATTTGTTGCAAAGACAGCACATTTGTTTGTTGTGGGACTAATGTAGAAATGTATTGTCTCTTATTTTATTTGATCTTATTGAAGCTCTAAGTTCTTTGCTTCTAAAACAACCATAGGTACAGACCTTAATTCTATTAATGGACTCTACACTATTGCAGACGAAACTCAGCTCTCCCCTTCTTGTCAGAAAAGTGAGAAAGTTTGGTTGCATGATAAATAACAGGCCATTTATTCATTTACAATCTTCTTTATGAGTTTCACTTTCTTCTATTCTGTTCAGACCCAAATACTCAAAAATATGAATAACTGCAATGATCAGGATAGAACTCGTATTAACTGCCATCAATCATGAATCATATTGGTCCTAAGAAGCTGTGTACAATAATAATACCAGCTACATCTTACTGCTCAGAATTCAAACATGGCGTTCCACAGGGATCATTACTTGGGCCACTTTTGTCCATCATCGGATGTAGAACAACTTCCTATATTTGAATACCCACAGGGTGAGGGTCAGTCTTCATTTAATTTTCCATAAACCTCGATGATGTGATTTCGCTGGACCACACATTTAAAAATTGGAATTCAGGCAATTTCTACCGTATGTGCGTGTTTTTACATGTGAAGTCTTACTGCTGTGTGTCTGATGTAAGACTTTAACCTGCAAAGTGGACAGAGACTTTTTGGGTAATGACCAAGTTAAATAAACTGAAGTTAAAGTGCAATTTCTTGTTTGTGATATTCACCAGATGACAACTAACCTGAAGGCTTTGTAGAGTGGTCTGAACCAGCAGGTGTAACTACAGGGGCTGAAGAGGATGAGCCAGAGCAAGGAGAAGCCAAAGTTTATGGCACTTCCACCCCCGGCCCACCAGGCAATACACGCGATCACATTTATGCACAGTGTGCCTGAATACACTGCAGAGGTGAGAGGACATGAGATGTGCAGAATGGTTAATGACCAACACAAAGTTAGAAAGTGAATGCATGTCGAAGTACTTACTCATCCAGAGCGTGTAGACTCTGCGCACCAACTGCTGGTGGGCGGCAGGAATTTCCTCCTCAATGTTTTGGTAGAAACATGGTTTTATTCTCAAAATCTGAGGCAGGGGAGGGAAGTTATTCACACGCTCTGAAACAAAAGGGGAAGTGTCTTCATTATTTTTGTGACTTAATATTTTACATTGGAATATCGTACAGCATCCGTATCAGAATCTGTATTTATTGCAAAGTAAATTTCCAACATACAAGGAATTTGCTTAAGTTTTGCGCAAGCATAAAAATATAAAAATGGGAAAAAGTATAAAAACATTATTAACACTAGAGAAGGGATTGTACAATACTTTTTAAACACAAGAAAAGGATTGTGAAATATGAGCGATGAGATATTTAAATGTATAAATACACGGCAGGAGGAGGTTATGCTGAGTAGCAAGTATGTGACTAGATAGATAAGTAGATAGATAGATAGATAGATAGAGAGAGAGAGAGAGAGAGATTTGAAGTAACAAACCTCCCATTTTTGAATCCCAGCTATCCCTGGATAAGAATACACAGAATAGACAGTTAACAGTCATACAGGCAAGACAGTTTTAACCAGTTTGAATTTATTTGTACACATATAATACTCATTATTACTTGTTTTTATTTGCTTCGTGATCAAACGACATACAACTGACATGTTAATAGGTAACCTCTAACCAGTTCCAGTAGAGACCACTTCATTTCAACATGTTTCTACAGTTTGGATGAACATTCTAACTTTGGTCAAACTATTAACTCATTGTACCAATAAAACATGGAAGAGTCCATTTTTCCTTTTGACTCCACCGGTGTGAAGTTAGCCTGTGTTAACTTTGTGTGTGATGACTAGATAGCAGCTGGAGCTCAGCAGAGACAGGCTAACTGTTCTCTGACGTCCCTGCCTCATGTGACTGACCTGATCGCTGCTGACAAACCCTGGAGACTCTCTTGCGGCCAACGCTCGTAACGCAGAAAGCACAAGAGCTACAGTTACCGGAATAACGTTGATCTCCTCACGTTTCCGTCGACAACCGCAGGGTCCTGGAATCATTCAGATTAATGCGCTTTTCCAACACACTGCGCCGGCGCGGTACCGCTGAGCTTGTAGTTCCTCAACTGTTTACATGCAGCGCGCCCGGCGGCCGCAGGAACTACAAGTCCCAGGGTTCAGGTGAGCGGCAAATGGGAGACGCGTGATGGCCCATCCTTGACATCCGTCCGCATGAATCCCACCCACACAGTGTATCCCACCATAGACTGTAGTGTCCCACCCATGCCACTACAGTCTTTTAACATGTTAAAGCGCGTCCTCTACATCGTGAAGCAGATAACCTGAACCCCTGTCGGCCGTAGTCAGGAGAGTGTTTGCTCCACGTCCATGTTTGACAACTTTCTCACAGATACCAACAAAACGGACAGTGACAGTCTATGTCTATGTCTATGTGTGTATATATGTATGTATGTATGTATGTATGTATGTATGTATGTATGTGTGTGTGTGTGTGTGTATGTATGTGTGTATGTGTGTATGTATGTATTTATGTATATATGTGTGTATTTATGTATATATATATATATATATATATATATATATATATATATATATATATAAGCAGTGTGAGTCTACATATCTTGTACAAAGCCTATCCCTTATTAAACACCGCATCCTGCCTTCATTCCGACTCTCTTTATTCATTTCACTGCATATGTGTAAAACATCCGTATTTTACTGTCCCACAACATGGCAACCCTGACTTCCCAAAGTCAAGCACATCCACCAATCACAGAGGCCGAAACATCTGACAGAGGGCGTGCCCTGAGAGGCAAATGTCGGGTGACACCACATGCTGTCCTCGATGGGGTGGATAGTATGTTTATAACAGCAGATAACTGGTCCATTTGGAAATCTTTAACTCACATGACTGATTCTTTATGTTGTCAAATTCAACTGCCATACAACACTTAAAGCTTTAATGTGGTTACAAATCGCCCAAAGCGCGTCAACACACGGAGCACCGAGCACAGTGCAGCTCGGGTGTATAAATCAAACGCCTCCTGCAGCGCACAGTGACTTGGCGCTGGCCAATCAGAGGAGGTTATCGAAGCAAGCGACACACTCCCGCCAATTCCGACTGAGCGCGAGGCAGGCATCGGGGTAAACCGAGGGAGAGTGTGGGAGAGGAGGAAGGAGCCTACGTCATGTTTTCTGTGAAATAGATTAGAAATACACGTCGTTGAGGTAAACGCGTAGCTTTTTGTTTAGCATCGGGGCTGTCCTCGAGTGTTTTTCACGAACTGCTCCGTTGTTCTGAAGTTGTTTCGCCGGAGGAATCGCAACCGACTCGAGCCCCCGGTCAGTGTTTGGGATGTTGGCGGCGGAAAACCCATCTGTGGACGGACACTTGGCAGCATCGACACCCCGCAGAAGAGGTAACGCTATTGCCACGTCTAGCAGGCGTGCAAATGCTCTTCAGCATTACCAAAATGTTTACTGCTGCAATGCGCGGGGCTGCAGTTCCGTATTTGTTTCTATTAGTCGAGCACAGAATGATGACAACGTTCCTATTAATACAAAAACACTCCGCCATTAAAGGCTCGGTTAAGTAAGGCCAACAACCTCCTTTTCCCCGACGACACCAGTCAGCGTTTGCTGTTGTCACTGCTACAAGACAAGTGTTAACTGATTTAATGTGTAACTCTGCCGCTAAGCTTTCAAACATTAAAACTAGCCATGCACAGCTAACATGCCACCGGCCAGGGGTTAGTTTGTGATATAAACTTGGGGTCAGAATAAACATCACAGGAAAGACTTGTAAAAGTATTTACAGATAACGTCAGAGTCTCGATTCAGAGAAAGGTAAGGGGGGAATCATATCGATTGGGAAACAGACTTCGACACAACACCGGTATTGCTAATTGCTACTCGAAGATTAAACGTCAGTTAAAAATAACATATGTTGTGTTTTAGGAACTTGTGATTCAAAACACACACACACACGCGTCTCTTCAGGCATGCTTCTGTTGTATTGTAGTTAAAGTGTGTAACCCAGGTAAACTTTGTTGGCCGGTTTGCGCTGCAGCTAGCTCGTAGCTCCGGCCAAGAGTGCTTGGCACAGATGCTAGTTTTGTTAGGTTAGCACGCAGGCTACTAATGCTAGCGCCCCGTGAGGTGGTTAACGTTAGCACCAAACATGAGTCTCATAGGTGAGCCCCTCCACAGCTCAGACTGTGTCGTAGCTCGTTCACACATCCACATTCGCAGTGGTCGTGGCACACAACGTTAGAACCCTCCATTGTAGTTATGAGAGGGTTTCTGGAGGTTCTGATTGTAGCCAGGCGGACATCCTTTTCCCTGGCAGCACTAAGGTGCGTGCCCTGCGGACCAGACCGGGCCTGCTGCACCGAAGACTGCCCCGGTTGGCGGGAGAGCAAACCAAACACAACCATTACATTCATTGTCACACTGTAACCGTAACCACGGCGACGATGGAGGCTGTTATGGCATTTATTAAAACAACGTAAATAGCATTAGTCTGAGCGCTGCTCTGATGTGATGTAGTTGCACATTAAATAAATGCGATGAGGACTTTCAGACGCACTGCAGTAGCTGCACCGGCGTGTGGTCATCACAGCAGTACAGTAAACAAAAAGTAAAAGATGGGAGTCAATGTGTCAAATGGGTGGTCTGCACCAAGGTTACTGTCATTTCAGATATATGTATGCTTATGAGTGATAACTTTGAAAGCTTTGTTTGGAGTTGTGTTTTTTTTTTTTTTTTTTGACAGCAGTGTCTTCAAGAACTTCATGTGTCATTATTTGTCCAAACTCTCATTTAATGATTTTCTTTGACCAGTATCCATACAGCTTCATCATTTCTGTTATCCGTCTCTAAATATTGTGAAGTGAAGTTTTGACATGATGTATGCTTTTCTGATGTGCCTATGTTTTTGTTCTTCTCAGGCATGGATCGTAAGCCAAGTAAAAATGCCAACAAGAAACTAATACAAGGTAAAAATCAAAGTTCCATTTTCATTTTTCATGAGTTTTGACACAGTTGAAAGATAATTCAGAGTAAGACCTCAGATATTGTTGATCTAGCATGGAGGGTTCATAACTTTAACACTATCCAAATCTAATTATACATTACATTTAAAGGGACCTCTTGATTGTTGCAGCTTTGTATATTTGTCCTATGCTGGTTGATTTTACAATTACCTTATAGCACAAGCTCGTAAAAAGTGGAACTATTAGCCCTGCTAATACACAAACGATCTTCACAAGTTGTAGTTCGGTCATGCTTTTATTTATGTTTGTAATGTTTAAATATAACAGTTTTAAACCTCCCTGGCAGCATTTTAATGAACAACTTTGAATTGACCTCATCATCTGTTTTACATTATATACAACAAGTGTGGTGGTGACTATTTTTCTTCTGCCCGCAGCTCGTCTCCCATTCAAGCGCCTGAACTCTGAACCCAAAGAGAACTACCCACATAAACGCCCCTGCGCACATGCCTACCCAGAGCCTTCAGACAGAGAAAATGAGAATGAGTCCTCCCCTCTCCCCAGACAACCCTTGGTTAATGGTCGCGGGCCCCTCGATGGCTTCTTGAGCCAAAGGTGCCCCACGGCCTCTAACAAGAACATGGTTATAGATCTGACTGAGGACAACAACTTGTCTCATGTAAAACACCATATTTCACCTGCCCCTCCTTCTCCCTGCCTCCCTACAAAAGACAAGCAACAAAGCAAAGACAAAACTGCCTCTTCGGAGAAATCCATCAACCTTGATCAAACTCAGACACACACTGTAGACTGTGCCGTTGATGGTGATGATGAAGAAGAAGAAGAAATAGAGGAGGAGGAGGAAGAAGAAGAAGAAGAGGAGGAGGCGGCGGATGATGAAGATGGGAATCAAACATCTATTTCTCAGATTGACATAACACAGGATTCTGACAGTGAACCAGAGGAGCAGAATGAGTCAGGAAATGTTTCCAGTTTGGGAAATAAGTCCGTACTGTCAGCCTCATCAGTGAGCTCCATGTCTGAAAGTTCTCCAGAGAAGTCCAAGAGTGATGACCCTACACCCACTACAACACCTACAGTATGCACATCTCTCTGCTTTCTGTTTAATCCCACTGAGGGTTGTGTAAGATTAGCCATTATAAATAGGGTTAACTCTGTTTATTTGGACAAATATGTCTGATTTAATTTAGATTTATACATACAAAAATTAAAAAATTTGTCAGACTGATTATCAGATTTGCCCCCCCCCCCCCCCCTCCCTCCCTCCTCATAGGAGCCAAAGACCACCCCCAAGATACCAGAAGATCAGAAAAAGATCAAAAGACGCTCATTGAAGGTTAGAGTTCTATTTGTCTTTTTTTTTTAAAAAACATTGATTAAAACACAATGTGATATGTTACAGGTTGTATTTGCCGTGTGAAAAAATCTGAATTCTGCGATGCAGGGTTTACAAGAACAAGAAGAGAGGCTTCGTTTGCGTCAGGAAAAGGAATGCCAGAAGGAAGAGGCTAAAGCTGCAAAAGAGAAAAAGAAAGAAGAGGCTCGTAAACTGAAGGAGGAACGAGAAAGGGAAAAACGCGAGAAAAAGGAAAAAGACGAGCGAGAGAAACGAGAGAAAAAAGAGAAGGAAGAAAAGGAAAAAGCAGACAAGTTAAAAGCAAAAGAGGAGCTACGGAAATCCAAGCTAGAGTGAGTAATGCGAAGTTCCTGTTACTCTAAAGTCAATTTTATTTAGCCAATCCGACTATTTTCGGTTCCATAAGTCTGTGCAGGACTTATGGAAGTGGTTTAGCACAGATAATATTGATTTTGTTGAGCTAAATGTGCTTAAATTTCCCCTAGAGCCAAGCTCGAAGAAAAACGGAAGAGAGAAGAGGACAAGCGAGTGAAGGAAGAAGAGAAACGGTTGAAGGAAGAGAAAGATGTAAGTTTAAACAGAAATGTTGCTGATGAGCTTGGTGGATTTTACCGACTTTTTTTTATATCTACATGTTTCTGTTTACAGCGCCTCAAAGCTGAGAAAGCAGAAATTACACGTTTTCTGCAGATATCCAAGATCCAACAAGCTCCAAAGGTCGGTTGATCTCATGACAACAAGATGTGATTGGTTTCACTTGAACTTTTCCTGGATTCGGTCAACATCGTTCATGTTGTTGCCCGTGCTGTGATAGGTTGTCTCCCAGTCTTACTGATGACCAGTCCGACCATAACAGACTGGTCCAGTGAAATAAGAATTTACTCTTATTGTTAAAGTTAAAACAAGAAATATAAAATCAATATATGGCTCAGTGTTGATATTTTAGTAGGCTGCCACAAATAAGTCAATGTATGGGAAACATAAAGAAGTGTCAAAGTATTTTTGTATGTTCATTATGAAACTAGCAGCACAAATTTGACTGACAGGTAGTATCAGTCTAATTATGGGAAACTGCTCTGATCTAATGTATCAATAAGTCAAATTGCATTTATAACTACAAATATTTCATATATATGTTGTTTCAGACGCTTGCAGCTGCATGTGGGAAGTTTGCTCCCTTTGAGATAAAAGAACACATGTCTCTGGCACCGCTGTGTCGGGTTCAGTGTGCAGACTCTGTTTTGGAGGATCTTGACCGGTGTTTGTTGAACCCCAGTAATAACCTAAATGGACTGAAAGACTGGATTGGACAAAAGCCCCGTCAGTCAGGACCTGCCAAACGCAGGCGGACAGACACACTCAGGTGAGACTGGAAATTATGATTATCTTCATTAGAGGTGTGCATCTTCACTGGACTCATGCTTTCACTAGACGCCCCGTTTATCCAGGAACATAAATATGAATTCAGCATTTTTTTTTTTTTTTATTAAGATCAATTTTAAGTGTGAGTAATTTGAAACCTTTGATATGGTCTGTCTTGATCCTGAAGCATTGGTGTTTATAATTATTTAGAGGTGGGACACTGTTAAAACACTGCGGAAAACCGGAATAGATTATGTTCTGTCATTACATTGATGCAGAGTCGTCTGCGTTGCGATACAAGAATCAAGAAATCAAGATTTCCATACAGCTTACTTGTACAGCCAAAGTTAGCACTTTTCTGCATCTTGTTAATACATCAGTGTGATATTGATCAAAAGTGACAAATAGTGTTGATTATTTCATACATTTAGAGCTTAATAAAACATAACATTGCTTGTTTCATCTAACCAACCATTCAGTTTACTATCATGACAAAGAGTAGTTTCAAATTCTCACAGCTGAGAAGCTAATACCAGCGGTGTGCATGATGGTTCACACATTGGCATAGTAACCACAGCCACGAGGATATGCTGTGATTGTTACTGATTTCATTTGTATTCTTGATAAAGATGCACCAAGCTTGACTCAACTGTGAGGGGGAAAAAAACTTGATGAATTTTAACTGTTTGATATCTGGTAGACATTCTCTCACCCCATGTGTATTTTTTCCTCAGTGAGTGTATAACATTGGAGGGCCCTAAACCAGAAGGAGTGCCGGACCGCAAACGTTACGGACCCATGAAGCTTTTGCGGTTTCACGAGAACTACCGTCCAGCGTACTGGGGCACCTGGAGTAAAAAGAGTACACACATCTCACCTCGCTGTCCCCTCACACAGGACAAGGTAAAACTATTTTTAGAAGGCCTGTGTCTTTTTATTTAGTTTAGTCAACACCTCATAAGTAAAGTTCACGGTGGTTCTTGTTAAATTGCCGGTTAAATTGATTACACTTGCAGATGTTTAAATGTAACACAGAGGTCTCAATCAACTGAGAACCCAGATTACATTTCCATGCTTTTTGATCACTTTATCTCTGATTTGATATTAGAAATTATATTCATGTAGCTTTGGTGCTAACAGCTGTGTTCTGACACCACAGGATTTGTTGGACTATGAGGTGGACAGTGATGAAGAGTGGGAGGAAGAGGAGCCAGGAGAGTCTTTGTCACATAGTGAAGGGGTAAGTTTCAGTGACGGATACAAAATTATGGTCATTTCTTTATCTTAAAAAAAATTCTATTGATGATGCTTCTATAGTGGGTGATCACGGCAGCAGGTTTCATTACATTAAAAAACAGCTTGTAGAGCAGTGACAATTTTTATAGAATTCACAGATAATCTTTTCATAAAACTCATAACATAAGGCTTTCTTAAAGGACTGTGGTTGGGCCGCTGACAAGTTGGCTATTCAGCAGCTGACTCAAAATTTTAGACATAATGAAACCCACAAATTTGAATTTTCAAAGCAGCAGCAACTTTCTGCTTAAACATGCATGTAACCTTAATGTAATGTACAGAAAAACATACACTGTTGAAATCTCACTGATATGATTTTCATATTAAGCATCTGTGTCTTCGAGCTGAAAATTAAGAAATTCTTTAAAATTTGCCAAAACTTGACCAAGCAACAAAGTACCATGTTATTATTGGTGTTGTTTTCACATCAAGTAGATGAGTGCACTTTATATAAAACTTTGAATTCTTGATCGCTTTCAGGAAGATGAGGAGGAAGGAGGTGAAGATGACGATGATGACGATGGCTTCTTTGTTCCTCATGGCTACCTTTCAGATGATGAGGTGGCGCTGGAAGAGGAGGTAGGGCGTTGGCATTTGTTTTATAAATTTGAATATTTCACCCCTTAAACTGACTTACAGGTATTTACAATTTTTGTGTTTTCAAAATTCTTCCTGTTTGCACCTTCTAACAAATGAATGTAATCTCCCTGGAGAGCGGCGACCTGGAGAATCAGAAACTGCGCCAGAAACTGAAAGCGAGGGAGTGGGACGAGTTAATGTCCACCAAGAAGAAGATGAAGGTGCTGGAGCCGGTGGTGAGGGGCTGCATGTGGGAGGGAGAAGGACCTGGTCTGGAGCTTCTCCAGCCTTATGCTGTGTGTCTGGTTGAGCCTTTACCCAAAGCAGACACCAGCCTGAGCGCAGAGGAGCTGTCGCAGAAGTGTCAGAGAGAAGCACAATGTAAGTGTGTCACAGCATTTACTGACTCCATTGCCAGCAGAACATTTAATTTCATAACTTCATGTTTTTTTTCACACTGAGTCACGTTCAAATTCACAAACTTGCTGGAAACCCTGAATCTCTCTGTCTTGCCAGAGTTGTATCTTGCAAAAATGTTTGTTGCTGTTTATGCACCAGTTCAATGGTTCAATGCAAGTTGATTGAGTTCAACGCATATATTTTTTGTGCTGGAAGGGGTGCAACATACCGGCTGGGCCACTGCGTGAGCGGCGCATGTGTGACGCGGAACATCTTGCTTTTCATTTAGGCACCCATGTCATTAGGTTAGCACGGCCACACTGCCTGTGTTTGTGCTGCGCTGCTATTCTGGAGAGGCAAGGTCTTGCATATTTTCTCTGCATACTGCGTGCAGTTCACAAAAATAGACAGTGAAAATAATCTTTCACTATTGTCTCTGTTGAATCCATTAATTTGTTTTAACAAGGTTTTGTTTGCTATTGCAGAACCGGAAGAGTCCTGGCATTTAGAATATAGCCGTACTTTTATTTGAAGAAATACAGCAGTCATTCCCAAAACCTCACATTACAGCTCTGCTGCAGACACACAGCAGAAATGCAGTGAAAACATTTGGGTGCACCTAAATTATATTATACTGGTGCAACCAATGTAGGAAGTAGGTCTGGAGCCCTGTGCTTCAGATGCATGGATTCATGTTAGAAAACTGACTTTCTTTAGAGACTGAGACTTTTTAATCATGTGATTTGTTTTGATTGGTTTATGGGCAAAAAATCTCAACATCATGCAACTGTTAAAGCAGTTTGGCCAGAAATTCTATATATGATAGTGCTACACTGTCGTATGGTGGCACAATATTATTGCTCCTTTTTTTAAAGTGGAAGAAAAGTCAAAGTAAATTGGTGTTAATTGTTTTGGTGTCTGTGCCATCAGCTGCTAGAAATATAATCGGAGATTGTCAGGGGCTTGCTTGTGTGTGTTTGTTTTGTTTTACTGACTTGTCTCTACTTGCTTTAATAATCATAACATTTGTAATTCAATAATTAGTCACTCTAGAAAGCATATAATGTTAAGTAAGTTTTGCTTAAATTTATCTTTCAGATAAACTTAAATGATCCAGTTTGAATTAACTTAATCTTAAAATGTGTTTTTTTTGTTCTTCATTTAAAAGTTGATTTTGCAATTTTCTAAAAGCTGGCTTCTATTCTTTCTCACAGTGCTCAGTCAGCTGTTGCCTCTGCTGCATGGCAACGTCAACAGCAGCAAAGTGATCATCACAGAGTTTCAGGAGTTTTGTCGTCAGCAGACTTCATCCTCTTCACCACCATCACCACCTGAACCGTCCAGCCCCCAGAGCTCAACAGAAAACATTCCCACCAGGTGAGTTTAAGACTAATATGTGGCATAAAATACATGAGATGAATGGATTTAAATTTGTCTTAGACAAAACTACATGTAAATATTATATGAATACCCCTCCTTTACTAATTGAAACAAATCTCCTAAAACATCACTGTCAAAAGAAGTGTAATTGTAAAGCATAGAAATGTGTTTGCTGTTTTAATAAGATGTTACTCAGTTTTAAATCATTCGTTTTTTTCCCTCTCGCTGCAGAATACAGCTGAAGCGCCTCATCAAGAACAACGCTGTTTACGAGAAGCGTTCAACTTACAGGCGCTGCTGCTGGTACGTGTACACAGAGGTCCTGTCCCGTTTGGGCCAGGAGGCTCTTCCACTGCCCTGCCAGTGGACCTACCTCACCACCGGTGCCCGAGAGGAGTCCCGCGAAGAACCCCAGGCTGCCACGGGCTCTCAGGGAAACTCTCCTACTACACCTCAGACCTCCTCCACCACATCTTCATCCAACAAGAGGAAGAGCACAGGGAGCATGTCAATCACCAAGTTCATGAAGAGATGCACTGATCTCGAGCAGGTAGGGAAACTTATTAGTTTCCTCCTATAATACATTATTAAACCGATTATCATCTCATGAAAATATGATTTTCTCAAGTTTAACACCGTGGTGTCACTTCTCTGTCCAGACGGAAGCAGACGGTTTTCAGGCTGACACTGAGGAGGATGATGACGAAGACTGTGTCATTATCGCCACAGAGACTGGTGAGTTACACAAGAAGAATAAACAATCAGCTTTTACACAGTTTTTCTTATTGCTTCTGCCAAGGAGGTTATGTTTTATTCAGTGTTTATTTGTTTGTTAGGCAGGATTATGCAAAAACTACAGAACCGATTTCCATGACATTTTGTGTAGGGGTGAGGCATGATCCAAGGAAGAGCCCATGATAATAGATTAGGCAGAGATGATCCAACTCCAGTTCGGAAGTGTTTTCAAAACAGGAGGAAAGGAAATATGAGGCAATAGAGCTCAACAGCTTCATCCCATTCATTTTCTGAAGAGATTTTGATTATCAGCCATAATATTGTCAAAATCCAAGTTAGATTTACCATAAGCTTCAAGAGCCACAAATCCTTATGAAAAGCACATTTGGTTACCATGGAAATGTTTACCACAGCTGCGAGTCACGTTAGCTACAATCGGATGGTTCAGCTTTGCAGCGTTGGTTACCACAGAGCGACCCGATTACCTATTATGACAGTCGTGGAACAAAGCACTTTACCATGTTGCTGACAGTACTAACGTTACACATGCTACACTATATGAAACCCTATATACATCTATACAAGACACAAACTACAATATATTGCAAACATATATTTAATACACAGTTACATTCAGGTCTTTGACTTTATACTGGATGGGTAGTCCCTTCATTCTTAAAATCATTATATACACAGTCTTATACCTATGCCCTTTTTTCTTTTCTTTTTTAGCAAATTAAATGTTCTATGGTCGTAATTCATCTCATAGCTGGTCGGCCTGGTTTCAGGCTTAAAACTAATTTTAGGATTTTTTTGAAATATCAATAGAGCAAATAAACGGGAAATCTACTTCCTGAACCAAAGCCCTTCTAAAAGTGGGCGGTCACGGTTACCCTCTATTACCCAAACTAAAGGAGGGGAATATAGATTCAGTTAGCCTGGCTCTCCAAAGTTCAAAAAGCCTATAAGCACAACTTAAGTTCATTATTTGAGCTGTATCTCATTTGTACAGTTGAATCAGAATGGGGGAAAAAAACTACTTATTAACATTCATTGACATCTGCAAACTCTTAATAGAAGCCCTTCTCAAAATTGAATTATTGCATTTTTTCATGATGTAAATAAAACCTCATGAAATGTTACTCTCCAGGCCCAAACAGAGAGAAATCCTCCAGTGATGGTGACGTCCTAATGGAAGTCACCCCCTCCGACGCAGCTGCTCTCCCTCTGGCCAGCGCCGCTCCTGCACTCGCCACTGCCTGAGAACAGGATGCAGTCTCCCCCAAACCAAGCTACTCCCGTTTCCTCACAAATTTCTCCTTCCCGCCTCTGAACTCTGTGGTGCTTCATCTTCGTGCAACATGAATCACCACACCCTGGTACAGGCAACTCGCAGCAGGCAGCATCTGCTCAGTATCGTGAGTTCCCTCTCACCTAATAATTCTTTTGAAAGAGTCAGGAGCCATCTTGCCGTTTAAACATAATTGTGCATAAAATCAGTGTCTGACTTGACTTTTGAGGGCAGGTTTGTCCAGTAGCTATGGGTCTGATTTTTTTGCAGTGAAGTTTCACTTGGGCATGTTTGGCGTGGGCCTCTTTAAAGTGGAAGGTGGCGTCTTTCTGGCACTGCTTTAGCTACGGCTGATTGGGTTGAACAGAGGGAGGAAGAGCAGAATGGAAATACCTAATTTTCTCGAAATCACCCAAGATGTTAAGAACAGCATTATTTACATTTTTGACATGTTGAATTAGAGACATGGAATTTTTTACAGCTCTAAATGTATATAGTTAACCAGAAATTAGTTGGGAAATGAGAATTTTCTCCTTTTGGTTTCAGTGGGTGCATTTATTCTGCAATTTCTGATTCTGACAACTCACTGGTGTAGTTGCTAGATCTGTACTTGTACAATTAGGTCCAGTGTCACGTGTTTTTATAAATATGTATTTTCTGTATTTTCAAGAATACTTGAACAGGATAAATTCATTAAACATGAATAAAAGTGCTGCACTTTTATATCTCCTTCATTCCTTGCAGCTTCATCTGGGTAACTTTGCTTGTGTTTTTCAGCACGCTAATATTTCTTATAAGAAACTGTTAGTGCAGGAAACTGATCGTCAGTGATGAGACCATAACAGTGGATGTAATGTGTTTTTTTGGGGGGGGGGTTCTGTCACACAAATATTCAACCCTTCAAGACTATTTTGTAGATGGATCTAAAGGCGAATTCAGTCTTCGCGTACACCAGTCTACTGTGGTCCTTGTGACATAAATATCTTCATCCCAACATGTCACTGCTGTTGGCACAGCCCCCTATGCTGACATCCGCGTGCAGCCCATAATTTGACAGCACTAACTGTACACATTGACTGTGCATGCGCCACAGGAATGTGGGATCAAGTACGCATGGTGGAACACCAGACTGACGCCGACCCTCATTTCAGTATGAATTTAACCCAACTCTCAGCGGACATGGAACATGTAAAGTGTGGTCAACCCTTTCGCCAGCAGTTACAGCTTGAATCTGTATGAATAGGTAAATTATATACTGTTGTTTTGGTGACAATAAATTGTTTAGGTCATTTCCTCTGGAGCTTCCTGGACACATTTCCACATGTTCAGTTGACTTTCTGTGCACCAAGACTCCAGCTTAGTTAGCAGCTGACTGACATTTAGTAGGCATTTTACCAACCAACATTTATCCTGCTGATATCTTTAGTACCAGACTACGTCTCTACAGGAAAAATGGACGAGAATTGATCAGAAGTAAAAGCTACAATTATTCTCTTCGTCCTTTTTAAACTTTTCAACTGCTGATAGCCTTTTACAAATGTTTGATTAGATTGATGCCTGGAATATGATAGGACGAGGAGATTCATGGTTTGACCTCAGATGGTTGTCCTCCAGGATTTAGCTGCAATCTGCTGCTACATAAGAAGCATTTACAAGTGAAGCTGCTTCCACCTTATTTCATGCTGAAAATAGTTTTTGCTGATGTGTTGTTACAACAAACTGCATTAAATGTGGGTTAAGCCATATTATGGCTTTATTCAATAAGCCATGTTGAATAAATATGGCTTGCCTTACACCATGTCTAACTATGTAAGTTAAGCAATTAGTTGTTTTATAATTTGAACTAAATGCTCACGCTTATTCACGTGAATTATATGGGTAATTATAAAGAAACAAATGGGATGAAAACCTTCAGGAAGCTGAGGTGGAGTAAGAGACGTTTAACACATGAAACCCTAAACTGTTTAAATCTCTTCTTTTTGAAGTGTTTGGTTTGTGTTCAATAACTTTACAGGGAATTCAGAACTGTGATAGTTGCTCTATAGTTTGTCATGGAGTATGTGTAGAAAAGCTTCTCTTTAGATACACAATGGAAATAAACAGTCATGCCTCAGTTCTGTTTTTAAAAAGATGCAGTGCGAGCGATCTTTAATACAGGCAGGTTAAAACGCAACAGAACACAACTCAGAACATCTGGATAGATCACAACTGCTCGCCAAGTGTTTTAATAAAGTTACACTGCTGAGAACACATCTGCACCCTTCCATTGAGACCTGTGGAGTGCAGAACTCTTGCTCATGGCGGACCCACTCTCAAGCACTGGAACTAAACAAAAAACAAATCCTTGACATTACATGGCAGGTAGAAGTTAATGTGTGTTTGGTACAGTGACAGTGGTACAGGTTGAAGGTGGCGATGAAAAAGTTCAACACGACCAACATGTTTAGGATCTATGTTTGTTTATGACTCACTGGAGCTGTGTGGTGAGAGGTAGGTCGTTGTCATCTTAACCAACCACAAGCACTGAGAAACTAATTGGCTTGTACAGGTTTAACAGGTATATATTCAACTAACAAACATGACACAAACTTAGATCTAAAAGATGGAACGAACATTCGGGGTAAACTTTAGTTGCATTTATTCCACATGTGGATTTAGTGAAATGTCATGAATACCACTGTTTGAAGAATAAACCCCTTTAATCTGAATTAAATGTGTTTGATACAAACAAATCACCTCTCTGGACAACAGGAACAATGACAGGAAGCCACTTTTATCACAACTGTAATTCATGACTCAAGACAGAAACATTGTTTACATGAGGCTTTTGCAGTTAAACTATTTAATCGCCAGGGGAATCTTATACCAAGTCTTTCAAACCGTTTTAAATAAAAGTGCTTAAAACTGATCAGATGAAATATTTTGGTTTAATAAACATTTGCCCCAGCTTTGGACCCCATCCAAAACATGTTTAATGATCTGGGCTTTTATGTTCATACGTAAGCAACCACAAAAAACTAGTACAGCACTGAGAAGTGTGACGCCACTGCAGAAGACAAGACGAGCAACAGAAGCTTGTTTGTGTTTATAGAGACAGACTTGTTATCACACCAAATCAGACCAGTCGACCATCAGCTGACTGATTAAACACTGAGCGAACCCACAACACTGCCAAACAAAGCGTCAAGACAGTCTCGAAAGAAGCCAGTGCAATGACACCAAGCTAGATCACAGGAGCTGCTGTAGAGGCTGAGATACTAAATATGTATCCGACCAGCCCTACGTCACTGAGGTTATGTCTTCACCACTGTCGGTCTTGGTTTATTTGTTTGTAAGCAAGAGTACACACAAATAACAGAACAGATTTCCATGAAACTTGGTGGAACAATGTGATACGGGTCAGGGAAGAACCCATGAAATCCTCTGCAATATTCAGGCAGAGGTGGAGCAGCAGGCGAGGCAGGAAGTGACGTATTAATTCTGTTGCTGGGATCACACAATTGTCGTTACAACACAAAGCTCTTATCACCACAAACTCTCTTGACATCTCTGTCTGTCTTCTACGCGTGTGTCACCGCTTTTTCACCAGGAGGTATCATTTATCTCTGTTTTTAATTTTTTGCGTCTGTCGCACACTAGAAGAGTCATTTGACAAGAGGGCTGATGGGAGGGAGTGGGATGTATAGATTTCATTTTTTCCCCAAAGTGTAGCTTGTGCCTGCTAGCTTTTCCAGGATTACCAACCCTCTCTTTAAGGGGACTGTTGGGTCTTGGCTATTCTAGTTTCCTGATTCAACAGTTGGAAGCAAGATGAACTAAAAACTTTGACAACAAAAAAAAAAAAAAACAGGGGTGCTGACAGCTAAAACAAGGTCTCTCCACATGCCACGAGAAGTATACCTGACAAGTTGACTGTAGGGTAGAGCACAGACGACTGCTGCCACAGTGTGTTCACTACACAGCATGTACATTCGGGATGCATTACTAACCACACTTATCCCTTGCTTTCTCCTTAGATGTCTTAACCGTGCTTCTTCAGCAGAATGTGTTGCTGAGACACACTGCAGGGTGACATTTACCCCACAGTGACGAGAGAAGCGTTGCGCTCAGCAAAACAAGTGCATCGGGGAGAAGTTGCCCCTAGTCTATCGCCGCTACTGACTTAAGTTAGTAACACTCATCACTAGTCGTTTTGGAAGGAGCAACTTCACCCCCTGCAGTGCAAGGGAGGGTCATAGCAGGAAAGAGTTTGGGGACATAGTACGTCTGCTCAGTTCAGGGTCTGAATGGTTTCCAGCAGCCCCGGTTTGAGAAGGGAGGGGCTCTTTCCACCTGCAGCTGCGATATCTGCCTGCACGGCTGCATCCCAGGAGAAGGTGAGCAGAGCTGCAGGGACCTTAGACACAACATACAGACATGAATATTAACTGACTGCAGCAAAGTGCAAATAAAAACATACAGATATGAATACTAACTGACTGCAGCAAAGTGCTAATACAGGATTGTGTCAAATATGGCACTTCGGTATGCTTTTGCTTATGTTCATTCAATGTTCAGTGAAGATGACTCAGTACGCAGATCCCTGAACAGCAGAATCAGTTGCCATTGTTGTGAACGTGCTGTTGTCGTGATCAACATCACTTACATTGATGAGTCCCAGCCGCTGCTGCTAAAGAGCTGGACGCTTGTTTATTCAAAGTTTATTTATATTGAACATATCCAGTGTCCAAATTGATTTCTAAATGTATATGTAACTATCGATAAAAACAATGTATTGTCGACCTCATTTGTCCCTACAGAGGACATAAATCTTGCATTAAATTATACACTTCCATTAAAAAAGGCTCAATAATTTCCTGCAGCACCTTCTTACTGTTGGTTTTTTTTTTTTTTGCTAACTTTGCTCCAAAAAGGCACAAACTGCATTTTTTGGGGACGGTTTTCAGGGCTGGATTAATGAACACCAGGTTGATACATGACAACAAATCTGATCTAGATTCAAAGTAGTTTGCAGTAGGCCAGTACCATGAGATGCAGCTGGTTGTAACTCACCAAGTTATGTTCTGCGAGCGCCACTTCTTCTGCCTCTTGTAGTTTGAGACCTCCAGGTGCAATGAGCTCAAAGGGCTGCCAGCCGTCCACCAGGGACTCCCGAACAAACCCAAACAACACAGACAGACGGTCCCACGCATAAAATATGCCTGTAGTCACAAATCATTCACCGACTCATTATTTACAACCAGGGACATCAAAAAAATATTTGGACAATGACAACTTTAACAAAACTTTTTGTTCATGAATGTTGGTCTGTAAAATAGGAGGGGGTTCTTACCCTGCAGCAGGTTTCCATCGGGCAGTCTGATCCTGAGCAGGGTGTAGTTGTATTTCCTTCTCTCCCTCTGCTCCTCTCTCTCCCTCATGGCTTTTGTGCGCATCATGGCATTCTTCTCCACCAAATCACTCCTGAAAAAACCCACATAAAACAAGCTGGTCAGTGAGTGCAGGTTCTCTGAAAGGTTAACTACTGCTGATGGACAAACACAGTCCACAGTCGGGTATGGGACGGGTACGAGATGCACGTTAGTATTTTCTGTGGCTAGGGCATCACAACCATAACTTCACCAATCCACAAATTAACAGTTGCAATCCAGTCTTTGCACCTGAATTGCTCTGCACCACTGTAATCCATTTACTGTGTAAATATTTAATATTAGCTAAACAACCCATTTTAATTTGAACTTTCTATAAGGAACAATATAGTTTCCTTTAGCTGCTTATTTTAAATGCATATGGCTTGGGTCGGGTTTGGGCAAACACAGAATACCTTTCAGGTTATGGGCGGGCTTGGTTAGTTTTCTCATGGGCTTGGGTCGGATTTGGACGGAAAAATGCAACCTGAGTCGCTCTCAATTCCTTACAATTGTCATGTCCATTGAACTTCTTGCCCGTCTCCTGCAGCTTGATGTCTAACACTCTCGATTAAAAGACAGTAAGTATGCACAGTGATCCGACGACTTCGAAGGTCATGTAGTGTGAACTTGTTTTCTGACTGCAGCTTCTATTACCAAGAGGTCTGTACCTCTGCTGTTGCTCTCTCTTGAGCTCCTCTGCTGTCAGGTTGTAAAATTCTGACGGCAGATCGAAGCGTTGGGCGTTGGGAGAGGGTCTGAAAGCTTGGGGCTGCCTGTCCAGCTGAGCTCGGACTGGCTCGCCTCTCTGGAGTCGATCCCTTCTCTCCTTCATCAATTCCAGGGCATCAGGACTCTGTTCTGGTAACACCAGGAACTCCTCTTCCTCCTCTGATCTCCAGCAAACGTGAGCACAAGTGAAAATATATAATGACTAATTATATTCATCAAGTCGTGATGTTGGCTGTGACATGAAAGTGAAAAACCATTGGACAGTGCACAGGAAACATTCATCAGGAATAATTTACCTTGACCCTCTATAGGAAGCATGATACTTGTGAAGCCCAGGGCCTCCAGGAACTCTCTGGTGCCCTCCAAAGAACGCACTTTCTCCTTAAAGAAAACAACAGGATGAAGGACATTCATGAAATCAGTTCTGAGCCAACAAAGAAAAATGGCAATGAGTCTAGTTTCTTCCACACCTGGAACACCTTGTTGCTGAGTTTAATCTTCCTGTATTTCTCCTCTGTGGGACACTTGCATATATTATCCACATACCTGATGATGAAGCAACAAAGAAAAATGAAAAAGAATTCTTTGACTGATGGAAGTGTCAAAAAAAACAGCTCCAAACTGAGGTCAAAGTCAGCCCTAGCTGAAAGGAACATTTCCTCTGTCATTAGTATTGTTATCAATCATTGCAGAGTGTCTTACTTGCTTATGATGTCCACAGCAGCCTTCACTTTCTCTCTGTCTTTGTTAAATGTGTGGACCATCATGACAGAGGCCTCAACTGCATCCTCCTCAAACCGCTGACAGTGAACATACAGGACATGTTTTACTAACAGGATTAACTGAGACGTAATCTCACTGCAAACACATTCTAATTTGAGCATAAACAAGAAAATGTGATGTATATCATTGAAACATACCATAAAAATGGCCTCCTTAATGTGCACTTCCCTCTCACTCTTAGTTAAAGTGGCTCCAGTTAGTGGACAGGTGAAATACACACCTGACACAGACAGACAGGTGGGATCTTTCACTGGCACTTTGGATCCCTGGAAAGAAATCGGTCCTTTCAACAGTGTTGTCACACTAAATGCTGAGCAAAACATCATATTAATCGTATAACTTCAGCAAGCTTCATTTAGCCTGACAAATCACTGCAGTGCATACCTCTGCTGTCGCTGCTTTATCCTTCTCAGCCAATGCCACCGCCTCTGCCTCCAGTTCTCTTTTAACTATGATCAAAAGCAGAAAAACATGCAGTTATACGTCTTTTCAAGAGACCAGTGTATATGCTTTTGTTACTTTAACACATAATTGAATTGTGGCAGTCATCCAGACAGTCAAAGCTCCCTCATATGAACTTTAAACCTGAAAAAATACTTACTATGCTCTGCTTCCAAGAATTTCACATGTAATGTTTAACACTAGCACAGGTTCCTACCAACAGTTAAGAGTTAAACTTCATACAAAAAGCAGACTTAAGTCTTCCGGGGCGATCTATGTGAGGAGCTTAATTACAATTTTACAGAATCCAGGACAATAGGTTATTTTCATCATCTTTTGACCTTTTAATCAATTTCCATGTTGTTTCCATTACTAAAGCTGTTTTCAGACAGGACCTCCGGATGATTTCTGGAGTTCAGTGCATGTCTGGAAGCAGCTCAAATGACTTCAATGAAGGAACATATTCCAACAGCCAACAAATGACAGAAATGGTGAGGTTAGGAGAGCGGTGAAAATCAGCTCAGTTGGGTTTCAAAAAGGTATATTTCAGCTAAAAATTTAATTTACTCAGTATCTATTAATATATGCTACTGATTACTTAACTGTACTGTTTAGCCGATTGTCTGTACCTCATAAATGAGGTTGTTTTGAAACAGAGGGCTGCACCGTGTCTCACCCTGGTTCCTGATGTGGTCCTGAGAGGTGTGGACCTTGGGCCGGGGCTGCTGCTCAATCCTGGCCAGAGCCGCGGCCCCGGCCCGCTGGGCCCCCTCACTGGCAGCATGGCGGTTGTGTTTGGCCCCGGAGCTGCTCTGCACCGCCTCGGGCTTGGTGCTGTGGGTGAGGAGGGCAGAGGAGGGTGGAGACTGTCAAACCTCAGCTGACCCGTGGCGTTTCACAAGCTAACGACAACATTAGCAGTGATGGCGTCACGGTGCCGCAAATGAGCAGCCCAGTCATGTGTTGTTTACCCAACGTTGCGGCTAAATGTGACTTTACTTCACCTATTGACTGAGTAAGCTTGTTGAGGGATTACCTGTTAGCCGCCCTGACATTAGCTGCAGAGTGTTATATAATATGGTTGCTAACACGTAGCAGAAGGTACAATTGACCACCTACCAAGTGAAGATCGCTGGTCAGCATATCTCTAGTTGGCTTCTCATGCAGCCCAGTAACCATTAAAAACCAGCAGCTCACTACCAGCTGACCTACTGGAGCAGACGTTAGCCAGCTAGCTGTGTCGGCTAGCTGTTTGTTAGCGCTTTGGCAGCTGAGAAAAGTTCGCTACTCGCCTGGTGGCTGGGGCTGTTAACTTCTTTCCGGGCCCCGCTGTTTTAAACTTAATGTCCTTCTTGAAGTCATCGAATAACTTCTTCATCTCCCTGGGCAGTTGGTGAAGGTGTGGCCGCAGAAGCAGAGCAGCTAGCTAACGTTAGCCCGGAGGAGGACGACCCAAACAAACTGAACTCGAGGGAAAACCGGCTCCTTGTTGCCGCCAAGTGGCGGAGCTGAACACTGACGAATTCAATGGACGCGAGTACCTGATGCTTGTGTTCGACAATGGTGGAAGAAGTATTCAGATGCTCCACCACAAATAAAAATCCTGCATTCAACCTAAGTAGAAATCTGCAAGTATCAGCAGAATATACTTAAAGTGTGTAAAGTAAAAGTTCTTACAGTGCAGTACAATGTTTTTCTATCCTATCTGACATGTTTGGATAAATATTATCGTGCAATAACGTGTACTAGTGCAGAGTCTGTTCTCTTGTCCTGTGTTGATGCTCCGGAGCTACTTCACAATTAGACCTTGTCAATAGTGAGTCCTCCTCAAACACTTCTACAATATACTGTCACTTGTTATCGTTTGTGCGCTGGACGTTGTTTGCAGAGCTTTTTGTAAACAGACTGTGGTGAAGAGTGAAGTTAGACAAGTTTTTGTTTATCCTACCTAGTTTATCTGCAGTTCCTATTTTATAGTAAAACCTTTGCATTAAATGAAACAGAATTAGCTTTTTTACTTTTAAAGTGTGTAGTTTATTTATAAGTTTGCATAGTTTACTTAACTGCTGTTATGTGTTTACATCGCATGTTGGCTATTTCAGAGGTCTGTTAAGCAATCAACACATTCACATAGCACATGTCCAAATCGCACCAAATTCAATGGTGAACTTGACCGGACCATTAAGAATACACACATAAAGTGTGAAGTCTATGAGATAAACGTTAAAATTATTATTCGGTTTTAGCCTGCAGAAGGATTTTCTCTACAAATGTATGACTCATATAAATATTAATTGTACTTTTTGCACATGCTAATTGCAAAGCTCAACTGTAAACCGTACTCTTAACAATTATGTATAGAAACATGTTAACTTTGGATTTTTAACTCTGACAGAAATGAATGAAGACATTTGTTTATACCTTTATTGATTATCCTTGCCAAATTCTATGTACATCAAAAATCAAAATCCCCTTTTTTCTGTTTTCTATTAAGATTTTGTAGAGCACCAATTAAATCCTGTAACAAAGACCTTAAAAACAGTTAATATATGTGTTGCACTGTACACTGTGTATTTTATTATTTTATTCTAGTTATTTTAAATTAGTTCCTTACATATTCTATTTGTATGTATTTATCCATCTGTTTGTTCATGTGTATTTTTAAGAAACAAACAACAACAAAAAGTTAAGTTAAATCATGCAGATGGAACAGACCCAAACGCAGACAGACAGGTTTTCAGAGTGAAATTAAAGAGCATGTCTATTTAGCTAATGCCAAGTGACAAGGAGTCTCAGGGTGACTGGACGTTTCCGTCGCGAGGCAGTGAAAAAGCGCAAAAAATACAAAGGACAGGTACAAAGGACAGACAAAGACAAGAGACAACCGTCATGGTGAACCATGACAAAAATGATGCCCTGTTTCATTACACCTTGTAACTCAGCACTTGGAATGAGGTCAAACCAGTTCCAGTTATACCGGTTCATGCATTGCGCGGCATTTGACACATACCAACGCCGTAGTAACATGTCCACAGGCAGTAATTAGACAGTACTGTGTGTACGTTTAATGACATTAGTGCTACAAAAGTAAAATCTACAGCTTTCACTACTGTTGATACACTGTGCAGCCATCTTGAATTTCAAAGTTGGGGTTGGTGAGGTTCCTCTGACTTTCTGAGATGAAATTCTGACTTAAGAGGGTGTTCCAAGCTCCAAGGTGTAATGGAACATAACGTTATTGTTCTTCTCTGTAATGGCAAATTCTGCATTTGTGTTATGTTTAATAGAAGAACAGATATGTATTTATAAGAAGTATGAACAAATGTGTTTCTATGAGTTAACTTACACTCTACAAGTGTTGATTAAGGAACATAGATGTTTATTGCTTCCCCCCTTTCTGTGACACTGGGCAATTGGTGCACTGCAGGGGTCACCCAAGGTGTTAGAGTAGATGGGTGCAGGGATTTCTTTCATGAATACAGGACGGGGGTCTTTTGCTTCTTTTGCTCCTCACGGGGAGGGGCTTGTGATTGTATAAGTGTATTGATTTTCCTATGCTCTTTGCTCATTGTTACACGTCACGCTAGGTGATGTTTGGCGGTGAGTCCACCTGCAGGTGTAGAATTAAACTTACCAAGAGACAACTGTATGACTTTGTGCTTGACTTTACAGAAATTTCCATGACATCTCTTTGTTCGATTTATTGGCAAGTGGCAACCAACATCAAGGTGAATTACAGCCATCTACTGGATCTACTCGTTAACCATTGTCACAATTCAGAAGTGGCCTCTTCTTCCTGTTTGTTCGGTTTATTGGCGGGTGGCAACCAATGTCAAGGTGCATCACCGTAAATGATCCTACTTCTTCTCATTCTTCTTAGTTTGGTGTATTGGCTGGTGGCAACCTTTGTCAAGGTGCATTACTGCCATCCACTATGTGTTCTTTCTTCTTCTTCTTGCAAGCCAAAATCCCAAGGCACACCTGTATTCTTATTCATGCGAAACCCTTGTTATCATTCATTGTCGGGTTGGCTCGAGTTGTTGCTCTCCTTCACCCTGGCTGTCAATCAAGGTCTTCGATGTGTCACACACTAATAATTCCTACCATCTGACAACTGCGGCAACTTAGGGTTCCGAAGGCTTTTTTAAATGATTTTTTAGGGTAAAGAATTTACCTCTGTATTGAGACTGATATAATAAATTTAAAAGTTATTCAGAACTTTTTGTTTCAGACTCCAGACATTGGTTGCACTGGTATGCCTGGCTTTGTCTCCACAGAGGAGATGAGAGGAGAAAGTGTCACAACTCGATCAGATTAAGAAACCAGATAAATGTTTGGCACACCAGTGCAACAAAGGAACATTTTTAGTCACACTTCACAAATTTAAATGGTCACACTCTGGAACCATGTACTAGTATAGTAGTATTGTATAATATTGTAAATTCCTCTCAAATTCCTATGGTACACCTGAATATACACCATTTGGGAACCATTGATCTAGGCCATATTAAATTCTTTGTGCTCACTTCCTACTGTACTGCATAAAGGTGTCTCCCTGCATTGGCAACATCCCAGCTATGCTGCCATTCTTTAATAATGTTTCCTATGATTATTGTTTTTGCTTCTGATTTACTAAGTGAAATGTCCATGATTTCTTCATGATTTAGTACTTGCTTAGCCAATAAATCCACCCCTTTATTCCTCTGTGTGCCAGTATCCACATGAAAGTAGTCACAATATTCATATTTGAAACTCTATACAGAGTTTCAAATATAACTAAATAACTAAATCTTGCCTACTGTTAGATGAAAATGACTTTAACGACATTAATACTGAAGACAAATCTATACACAAAACAACCTTCCTGATTTGTAACTCTTCTACCCACTGTAATGCTACTGCAATGGCTACCATCTCCACCTTGTAAACTGACAAATGATCTGAGGTTCTCCTGTTCACTGAAACGTCTGGTATACTGAAACATCTGTAAATAATGGAACAAATGTTTTGTATAATGTTTGCAATATATCTTCCACCAAAACTGCTATATTGCCACAATCTTTATGTCATTGCACTTTTTCCAGAAAGTAGAGATCCATAGACACTGAGGGGAACAGCCAGGGTGGTTTTACTGACAACGGTACAGTAGGGATGTAACTTTTCTGACTCAAGCCGTTTTCAGACATGTCTCACTTGGACACTTGTGTTCACACATGCACATACAGAGGATCTGCGGCATAAAGTGCATGTCTGAAAGCAGCTTTAACGACATGTCTCTGGCTACTTTTATACTGCTCCACACAAAACACTCCCTGGATTTAATGGATCCCTCCCTGGTTTCCTGATAGGAACAATCACCCTCTCTTTCCAAGAAGCAACTTCACCACTTCCCATACCTTATTATACAAACCTAACTCTCTCAGTGATGCTACCATACCTAAGTGCTTTAACACTGCATTACTGATTTCATCCTACCCTGTAGATGTTAGCCCAGATCTTTTCTTTCTACCAACGTGAGTGGAGCATCTATTTGTACTGTTTGTATCGTCCCTTCTCTCAAGGATTCAAGGATGAGCTGATCTTGTCCTTGCCCTTCTTCTCTTAGCATCCTCACTGAAGTTATCAGAACTATGGATTTGAATAAGTGCTTTCGATATCATCTCTGCCTACTCTTCATCAGACACTGCTGCATCCTCCCCATCTTCAGTACTGGATACCGTCATTCCCTTCTGATTCTCCTCATGCTCCTATTCATGCCCCAAACATCTCCCACAGCTGTTAATCTCCCTATTTTATTACAAAAAGATTGACAACTTAGTTTTTTTGCTTTTCTTAATATTTTCCTAACCACTTGTTAGCACTTCTTTATAATTCTAATAAAATTCTGTTCTTCTTCTTCCTTTGTTTTGTTTATTGGCGGGTGGCAACCAATGTCAAAGTGCATAACCACCATCTACTGGATCTCAATCTTTCTGTTGAGGTTAAGATGGATCATTTCCTGTCCTTTGGAGCTCTTTGATCTGTTTTGTTCTCTTTTGATGCTTTGATCTTTGCAATGTGATCTCTTAAATATTTGCTTATAAAGGCTTGGGAAAGGAAGTAAATGCACTTTGATGCTGGTTGCTTCCCTCAAATAGACCGAAGAAAGAAGAAGAAAGAAATATTCAACGTATATTTGTACGGTGAACATATGGAACCCTTACAACTATAATGTCTGTACACAAAGGCAAACAAGAAGACAAAAAGCCATCAAAAATACATCATAGCACAGAGACATCCCTAAACATGGGACCAGTCTATTATCACCTGTATCAAGGCGACAACCAGGGACCAGTATATTATCACCTGGATCAAAGTGACAACCAGGGACCAGTCCATCATAACATGGATCAACGCGCCAACCTGGGACCGGCCTATTATAACCCGGATCAAGGCAACAACCAGGGACCAGTATATTATCACCTGGATCAAAGTGACAACCAGGGACCAGTCCATCATAACATGGATCAACGCGCCAACCTGGGACCGGTCTATTATAACCCGGATCAAGGCGTCAACCAGGGACCGGTCTATTATCACCCGGATGAAGGCGACAACCAGGGACTGGCCTATTATCACCCGGATCAAGCCGACAACCTGGGACCGGTCTATTATCACCCGGATCAAGGCGACAACCAGGGACTGGTCTATTGTCACCCGGATGAAGGCGACAACCAGGGACCGGTCTATTGTCACCCGGATCAAGCCGACAACCTGGGACCGGTCTATTGTCACCCGGATCAAGCCGACAACCAGGGACCAGTCCATCATAACATGGATCAACGCGCCAACCTGGGACCGGTCTATTATAACCTGGATCAAGGCGTCAACCAGGGACCGGTCTATTATCACCCGGATGAAGGCAACAACCTGGGACCGGTCTATTGTCACCCGGATGAAGGCGACAACCAGGGGCCGGTCTATTATCACCCGGATCAAGCCGACAACCAGGGACCGGTCTATTGTCACCCGGATGAAGGCGACAACCTGGGACCGGTCTATTGTCACCCGGATGAAGGCGACAACCAGGGGCCGGTCTATTATCACCCGGATCAAGCCGACAACCAGGGACTGGTCTATTGTCACCCGGATGAAGATGACAACCAGGGACCGGTCTATTGTCACCCGGATCAAGGCGTCAACCAGGGACCGGCCTATTGTCACCCGGATCAAGGCGTCAACCAGGGGCCGGTCTATTGTCACCCGGATGAAGGCGACAACCAGGGGCCGGTCTATTGTCACCCGGATGAAGGCGACAACCAGGGACCGGTCTATTGTCACCCGGATCAAGGCGTCAACCAGGGGCCGGTCTATTGTCACCCGGATCAAGGCGTCAACCAGGGGCCGGTCTATTGTCACCCGGATCAAGGCGTCAACCAGGGGCCGGTCTATTGTCACCCGGATCAAGGCGTCAACCAGGGGCCGGTCTATTGTCACCCGGATCAAGGCGTCAACCAGGGGCCGGTCTATTGTCACCCGGATCAAGGCGTCAACCAGGGGCCGGTCTATTATCACCCGGATGAAGCCGACAACCTGAGACCGGTCTATTGTCACCCGGATCAAGCCGACAACCAGGGACTGGTCTATTGTCACCCGGATGAAGACGACAACCAGGGACCGGTCTATTGTCACCCGGATCAAGGCGTCAACCAGGGGCCGGTCTATTGTCACCCGGATCAAGGCGACAACCAGGGACCGGTCTATTGTCACCCGGATCAAGGCGTCAACCAGGGGCCGGTCTATTATCACCCGGATGAAGGCGTCAACCAGGGGCCGGTCTATTATCACCCGGATGAAGCCGACAACCTGGGACCGGTCTATTATCACCCGGATCAAGCCGACAACCAGGGACCGGTCTATTGTCACCCGGATCAAGCCGACAACCAGGGACTGGTCTATTGTCACCCGGATGAAGGCGACAACCAGGGACCGGTCTATTGTCACCCGGATCAAGGCGTCAACTTGGGACCGGTTTATTGTCACCCAGATGAAGGCGACAACCAGGGACCGGTCTATTGTCACCCGGATGAAGGCGACAACCAGGGACCGGTCTATTGTCACCCGGATCAAGGCGTCAACCAGGGACCGGCCTATTGTCACCCGGATCAAGGCGTCAACCAGGGACCGGTCTATTGTCACCCGGATGAAGGCGACAACCAGGGACCGGTCTATTGTCACCCGGATCAAGGCGTCAACCAGGGGCCGGTCTATTATCACCCGGATGAAGGCGTCAACCAGGGGCCGGTCTATTATCACCCGGATGAAGGCAACAACCTGGGACCGGTCTATTATCACCCGGATGAAGGCGACAACCTGGGACCGGTCTATTATCACCCGGATGAAGGCGACAACCAGGGACCGGTCTATTGTCACCCGGATCAAGGCGTCAACCTGGTACCGGTCTATTATCACCCGGATGAAGGCGACAACCAGGGACCGGTCTATTATCACCCGGATCAAGCCGACAACCTGGTACCGGTCTATTATCACCCGGATGAAGGCAACAACCAGGGACCGGTCTATTGTCACCCGGATCAAGGCGTCAACCTGGGACCGGTCTATTGTCACCCGGATCGAGGCGTCAACCAGGGACTGGTCTATTGTCACCCGGATGAAGGCGACAACCAGGGACCGGTCTATTGTCACCCAGATGAAGGCGACAACCAGGGACCGGTCTATTGTCACCTGGATCAAGGCGTCAACCAGGGACCGGTCTATTGTCACCCGGATCAAGGCGTCAACCTGGGACCGATCTATTGTCACCCGGATGAAGGCGTCAACCAGGGACCGGTCTATTGTCACCCGGATGAAGGCGTCAACCAGGGGCCGGTCTATTGTCACCTGGATCAAGGCGTCAACCTGGGACCGGTCTATTGTCACCCGGATGAAGGCGTCAACCAGGGACCGGTCTATTGTCACCCGGATGAAGGCGACAACCAGGGGCCAGTCTATTGTCACCCGGATCAAGCCGACAACCTGGGACCGGTCTATTGTCACCCGGATGAAGGCAACAACCAGGGACCGGTCTATTGTCACCCGGATGAAGGCGACAACCAGGGGCCAGTCTATTGTCACCCGGATCAAGCCGACAACCTGGGACCGGTCTATTGTCACCCGGATGAAGGCAACAACCAGGGACCGGTCTATTATCACCCGGATGAAGACGACAACCAGGGACCGGTCTATTGTCACCCGGATGAAGGCGACAACCGACGGTATTGTCACCCGGATGAAGGCAACAACCAGGGACCGGTCTATTATCACCCGGATGAAGACGACAACCAGGGACCGGTCTATTGTCACCCGGATGAAGGCGACAACCTGGGACCGGTCTATTGTCACCCGGATGAAGGCAACAACCAGGGACCGGTCTATTATCACCCGGATGAAGACGACAACCAGGGACCGGTCTATTGTCACCCGGATGAAGGCGACAACCAGGGGCCAGTCCATTATCACCCGGATGAAGGCGACAACCTGGGACCGGTCTATTGTCACCCGGATGAAGGCGACAACCAGGGACCGGTCTATTGTCACCCGGGGCCGGTCTATTATCACCCAGATGAAGGCGTCAACCAGGGACCGGTCTATTGTCACCCGGATCAAGGCGTCAACCAGGGACCGGTCTATTATCACCCGGATCAAGGCGTCAACCAGGGACCGGTCTATTGTCACCCGGGGCCGATCTATTATCACCCGGATCAAGGCGTCAACCAGGGACCGGTCTATTGTCACCCGGATCAAGTCGTCAACCAGGGACCGGTCAATTATCACCGGGATCAAGGCGTCAACCAGGGACCGGTCTATTATCACCCGGATGAAGGCGTCAACCAGGGACCGGTCTATTGTCACCCAGATGAAGGCGTCAACCAGGGGCCGGTCTATTGTCACCCGGGGCCGATCTATTATCACCCGGATCAAGGCGTCAACCAGGGACCGGTCTATTATCACCCGGATGAAGGCGTCAACCAGGGGCCGGTCTATTATCACCCGGATGAAGGCGACAACCAGGGACCGGCCTATTGTCACCCGGATCAAGGCAACAACCAGGGACCGGTCTATTGTCACCCGGATCAAGGCGTCAACCAGGGACCGGTCTATTGTCACCCGGATGAAGCCGACAACCAGGGACCGGTCTATTGTCACCCGGATCAAGCCGACAACCAGGGACCGGTCTATTGTCACCCGGATCAAGCCGACAACCAGGGACCGGTCTATTGTCACCCGGATCAAGCCGACAACCAGGGACCGGTCTATTATCACCCGGATGAAGGGGACAACCTGGGACCGGTCTATTGTCACCCGGATCAAGGCGTCAACCAGGGAACGGTCTATTGTCACCCGGATCAAGGCGTCAACCAGGGGCCGGTCTATTGTCACCCGGATCAAGCCGACAACCAGGGACCGGTCTATTGTCACCCGGATGAAGCCGACAACCAGGGGCCGGTCTATTGTCACCCGGATCAAGCCGACAACCAGGGACCGGTCTATTGTCACCCGGATCAAGCCGACAACCTGGGACCGGTCTATTGTCACCCGGATGAAGGCGACAACCTGGGACCGGTCTATTGTCACCCGGATCAAGGCGACAACCAGGGACCGGTCTATTGTCACCCGGATCAAGCCGACAACCTGGGACCGGTCTATTGTCACCCGGATGAAGGCAACAACCAGGGACCGGTCTATTATCACCCGGATCAAGGCAACAACCAGGGACCGGTCTATTATCACCCGGATCAAGGCGTCAACCAGGGAACGGTCTATTGTCACCCGGATCAAGGCGTCAACCAGGGACAGGTCTATTGTCACCCGGATGAAGCCGACAACCAGGGGCCGGTCTATTGTCACCCGGATCAAGCCGACAACCAGGGACCGGTCTATTGTCACCCGGATCAAGCCGACAACCTGGGACCGGTCTATTGTCACCCGGATGAAGGCGACAACCTGGGACCGGTCTATTGTCACCCGGATCAAGCCGACAACCTGGGACCGGTCTATTGTCACCCGGATGAAGGCAACAACCAGGGACCGGTCTATTATCACCCGGATCAAGGCGTCAACCAGGGACCGGTCTATTATCACCCGGATGAAGGCGACAACCAGGGACCGGTCTATTATCACCCAGATGAAGGCGTCAACCAGGGACCGGTCTGTTATCACCCGGATCAAGCCGACAACCAGGGACCGGTCTATTATCACCCGGACAACTCATATGACATCTCCCCTAATCATTCCCCAACACAGGTTCTCTTTTAGACTGTGTCAAAACAATAAAAGATTTGTGGAGGTAGTTCACTAGAGCACCTCCAGGGTAACCAGGGAGAGTTGATTGGCACAGCTGAGGTTAGTTGGCCAATTAAGTCTCCCTTGACACATGTAGAGAGAGACACAGAGATGCAGGAGAAGACACATGCCAGAGCTGAGTTGTCATGACATTTTTTTAAAGGTTATATATAATACAAAAAAAAATAAAAAAAATAATGTTATAATGTACATTTGTTTGTCTTATTGACAGATTGTAATGGTACAAAGCCTAGAAATGATCTTAGCTCAGCAATATTTGTTCTATTTTTCCCACTTTGCTGCAATAGAGATTTTATCAGGTCAGTTGCTACACCGTCTTCATCTTATCATGTTCAGCAACAAGAACTTGATTTTACCCACTGGGTAAGTCCAGGGTGGAAAACCAGCAGGCCCTTGACAGCATCAAGGGACTCCTTAATTCGAGGTAGGGGTAAAGCATCCTTTGTAGTTTTCGGGTACAGGAGCCGATAATCAACACAAAGCCTGATGGTAGAATCTTTCTTCTTCACTACCACAATTGGAGAGGCGAATTGACTGCAACTTTCACAAATTGCTTTGCTTGGCATCCCAGTCAGAGGGTGGGATATGCTTGTACCGCTGGCAGACAGTTGTCTTATCTAGGAGGGGAATTTCATGAGCAATCAGGTTTTGTACACCCCAAGTCACAGTCATGGGAAGAAAATATAGATTGATAGTTATGCAAGAGGGACCTTACCCTCTCCTGTTCCTGAGCTGTGAGGGTGGAAGATCAAGGGCTTTATTGGCAGCTGGCTCTCCTTTACATTTTAAATAACCATGGTAGCCACCCTTGATTTCTCCTCTCCCCAATGATGTACTCTGGCTGGTTGATTATGTCAGCTTGGCAGAAGTTGCCAATTTGAGTGTGGGGGCTGTCACCAATGTAGGGACCACCTCTGGGCTGAATGCAGTGCCATTTACCACCTTAAACAGAGCTTGAGAGGCAAGGAGATCATTTGGCACACTTGCATCCAACTGTTCAAATAGGGCTGACCCAGTATGAGCTGGAGACTGTTTTCTGCAGGTGATGGACACCAATTTCATAGTACCTCCTGGGATTTGAATCCTTCTCTGATAACTAGTTAACCATGCTTGGGGTTTTGTTTGCCTAACACCTTAAAATCCAGTTCCAATTAGCCAATGTGGGGGATTTCTAGCCCATTGGCTGCCCCTAACCATAGCCAATGGCACGCCATCAACTTCTATGGGCCCCCTGCCTAAAATGTTTGACAAAGAACTCTGGATCTTGTTGGTGACCATAGACCTGGTGTTTAAGAGGCAAGGGATCTCAACACCACATATCCCCCATAATTTGTGCATTCAACATCTATAAGGGGCCATTCAGGGTTCAGCATCTTGCCCAAGGACACTTCGGCATGGGCTGGGATTCAAGCTGCCGGCCTTCTGGTTGGAGGTCGACCACTCTACCCCTCAGCCACAGCCGCCTCAATGGCTGACAGTGGTCTCCTTTGAAAGGCTCTGGGCTTGGCTGAAGTTCCTGCGTAAACTTGTTATTCCTTTAAGCTCTGCCAGT
The DNA here is from genome assembly GCA_026259375.1 of Verasper variegatus. Lineage (NCBI taxonomy): Eukaryota > Metazoa > Chordata > Actinopteri > Pleuronectiformes > Pleuronectidae > Verasper > Verasper variegatus. The sequence continues at coordinate 8,391,552 of CM048046.1, read as the reverse complement.
GCTGACCCTGCAGTATTATTACATACTGTAAACCAGCGATGGCTGGTAAAGTGGTCAGTGGCCGCCCCCTCCATCATCCTGAGACCAAAAAAACTATCTGAAAGTGTTAAACATTTTACAAATGCAATTTTCGGTTAATTTCTGTCTAAATACATATACTTCCTGGTGTGGGGTGTTGACCAAAAGGGATGTAAATGGGGGTCCTGATACTTGGCAACCATGTCCTGAGACTGCTTTTTAATTGGTTGTTGCAGATTAGGACGCAGCTCTCTGCATGGATGTACTGTGGACAACGACATGAGTGCGAAACCTAAAACATCTCTTTGAAAAATGCAAACGGCATGAAAGTTGCCACAGTCACTTAAACAACACAATGAGGCTACATTTTTTCAGCAGGATTAGCATTGCTCAGAAGCTTGATGAAGGCGGCAGGATTGAAATATTGTGTTGTGTTGTTTTTGTTGAGTGTGGCTTCAGTTTGTTTGTTCCCCCCCCCCCCCCCCCCAATAAATTTGATCCCCAGCTGCAACTGCAGGGGAACCAAAAAAGTGATGAACCTGGCTGTCAATGCTTTGTGAAGATCAATCACCACTGACTAGTAGCAGGCGTCAAAAAGCATTGAACTACAACCAAGTTTCATCATTCTTTTTTGGGGTGTTTTTCGCAGCGCACGTGTCGTCAAATTGATGAAGTAGTCCTCTTAATTTGCACGTGTCTTCGCATGTGTTTTCTTAATTCGCGGTGCGTCGACCTCTCTCGGCCACCGTAGGAATCGCAAAAAATGTACTCTGGCTTGTTAAATGTACGAGGAGCACTTGAAGGCAGCACGCCCGTCACTGCGCAACGTCGCCAGTGCCACGTCAGATGTGACGTCGCGGGAGGTGTAGTCCGGGTGGGAGGCGCCGGCAGCAGCACAAAGTAAACTCAGCTCTGACGTTAGTGGTGCTTCACGCCGGAGGAGCGTCTGTGAGGTGAGTTTAATATGTAATTTCATCTTTGATGTTTTTACGTGAGCGTTTAACAGTCGCAGAGCTGCTCGTGCTGCTCGTGCTGAATCCATCGACCACACGGACTGATGCTGGGACTGAGCTCTGACAGCACTCCAGCACCGTGGAGCTCATTTCGTCCCCTATCCGCCTATGTTTCATTCATCGCCCCACGCTGACAGCGGAGTCCTCTCTGCTCACACTTACGTGTCGTGGTTTTTGTTGGAGTCGACGCGGCCTCGTGGAAACGTGGAGTCCGAAGTGTTTTTTTTAATCGAAGAAATGAATCCATCATTATATCGTGGTTGTGTCTGGCAGCTGTCCACTCACCCGTCCCGAGAACAGGAACATGTCACTGTTACTCACAGAAGTAAACAGCAAAAGTGTTGAAACGATACAATAACGTGAGGATTATACATGGGGATTCCTTCTAGAAGTGAAGGGAATTATTTGTGTGTGCTGTTCACAATCGGGGGGGGGGGGGGGGGTTGAAATGACTTTACTATTTGTATTTAGATCTGATTATGATTTTAGCTATAACTTCAATATGCTTGTTGTCCACCGTGACAGATAAGAATTCAAAAGCTCAGACAAATGTGAGGATATACATCACTTCTGGATTGTGTCCCTTCAAAGAAAAAGCAGCTGCAGCCTCCAGCATCCCATTCCCCCTCCAGCGGTGATTGTGGTACAGCAAGCTGCTCTCTGTGTGTGTTGGTTCATCAGAGATAGCACATCAACATTCCAGTGTTAATTTGTACACTCCCAGTTCAAGATGACAGTGTCATCACTTCTGGATTGTGTCCCTTCAAAGAAAAAGCAGCTGCAGCCTCCAGCATCCCATTCCCTCTCCAGCTGATTGTGGTAAAGCAAGCTGCTCTCTATGTGTGTTGGTTCATCAGTGATAGCACATCAACATTCCAGTGTTAATTTGTACACTCCCAGTTCAAGATGACAGTGTCTGGCTGGGTGTTGTCACCAGTGCTGTTTGTCTCGTAGCAAGGACTGTAGGTAATGGTGTGCTTCAAAGTTTCAGTAGAGGAACTCAACCGCACCAAAACAAAAGGAATAGCCATCAACCAAACTTCATCTTCCTTCAGTACTGGTGTGTTGATTTGGCGTGGCAAACCATCTTTCTTTCATTACGAGTGAATTTGTGTAGTTTCCCCTCTAAATATGATCAGAACTGGTTAAATCAGTGTCTGAATCATCAGACCTCATCCCATGTTTCCCTCTTTGCTTCAGTGTGGTTACAGAGTTAATCAAAACCAACATCCATCATGGACCCCAGTGTCAGCGGACTCACTCAGAGGTTGGCCGAAGCCGACCAGTCTCACCTCCTGCAGTTCTGGGACGAGCTGAGCCCTGAGGAGCAGGCCAACCTGACCCTCGACCTGCAAGGAATGGACTTCAAAGAGATCAATGGGTTCTTCAAGAACGCCATGGAGGTGTCCAGTAGCAGCAAGCACGAGAAGATGGACGCCCGCATGGAGCCGGTGCCCCGGGAGGTGCTAGGGAGTGTGTCGAGGGACAGGGGGAGTCTCAAAGAGTGGGAGCAAGCAGGTGAGGATTTATTTGGCCAGAGTGGTATATGTCATAAGGACACAAAATATCTTATTTTGGCAGTATTTCTTTTTTGTTGGGTTTATTACAATGTCATGTCTCAGGAGGAGAGAGAGAGATATGAGCAATTACAGTTGTCAAACCAGTCTTACCTGGTTAGAGCAGACACAACTTTCAAACATTGAGGTAAGACAGTGGAAGAGAGGATTAAACATCACATGCTAACCCAAATGCTATGATGTTGAGATGGCTCAGTGAGCGTTCTGATAATGTGAAATTCCAGAGGTAGGCCCTCATTACAGCCTTTTTTTTAAATCACCTATGTAGGAGCTTATCGCTAAGTCCTAGTTGAGTCAGAACATCAGCAACTCCCCGTTTGTCCTCTCTGTGGTTCACAAACAATTCCCAGCCTCCCTCTAACGCATAGATCTGAAATATGAGTATGTCTGCTTGTGTTGTTCATTATGTTTTGCGCAATTCCCCCCCATGCAGTGGGGGTCTGACCACTTTTACTGAGTCTGTTAGATTTTTCCATTTTTTTCATGGGGATGATGACAGTGGTGGTGGGCAGAGGGGGAACATCTGGTATGTATTTGGGCCCTGACGTAAAAAGGAGTTTTTGCTTGACCTGGGTGTGGTGTGTGCGTGTATAAGATAGATATAAATCTTGTCTTTTAATGACCTCAAGTAGAAAGAGTGTGGATATTAAGTCACGTATCAGCAGTTTACGTAAGATTTACTGGAACCAGTATAAACCATTGAACCAATGGACCACAATAAAGCCAGTCACAGGCTTGGGCAGGGTTATTAAGTTTCAGTTCATGGCTAATCAAATATCATCTTACCTAAGTCCTGGAGGACTGATCATAAAATGTTGGATGGTGGCTCAGTAAACTTTATTTATACATTTTAGTTCTGTTTATTGTTATGTTCTCACAAAGGTGCACTATGCCCATCACTACAGATTAGATATTGTCAATTGGGTTCATATTCCATCATATCAGTATATCAACATGCCGTAACTCTTCTCTTTACTACAGTTCAATCTGTTGTCCTCTGGCCCCCTCAGGTCTTCACCACATCTCTCAGAGTAAAGTGGCAGCCCTGCTGCTGGCTGGGGGCCAAGGAACCAGACTGGGGGTCTCTTACCCCAAAGGCATGTATGATGTGGGGCTGCCGTCACACAAAACCCTCTTTCAGATCCAGGCCGAACGCATTCTGAAGCTGCAACAACTTGCGGAGCAGAAGCACAAAATCAAGTGCTGTATTCCCTGGTAAGACATGGTGTCATGGTTTGTGAGGTTGTTGAGGAAGACAGTTTAGTTACTGTGCCTTTCAGATGCATCTTTATTTAAGAATAATGAACACATCTAATCCCCCAAATACTCTTCTTTCTTTCTTCATTATGAGAACTAAAAAATACATGTTGACTAACTGGGTCAAATCACTGTGATGGTAAAAGGAAGCTCAATCGAGGGGGTTGTGTTACTGGAAACAGACGAGTTCCCTGTGAAGCAAGGAAGAGTTCAGGGTCTAACAGTAACTGCAGCTTATGCCAGAAAGTCTGAATCTGTAAAGAAGTTTATTATCAGTCACATAGATGGATTCAGGGGATGTCAGCTTCTTGTTTTTACTGTTGTATATTTGATTTAAAATCGAAAGGAGATCAAATAGTGCCATGTTCTTTCTCTTTTACCTTCAGGTACATCATGACCAGCGGAAGGACAATGGAGTCCACCAAGGACTTCTTCTCGAGACACAACTACTTTGGCTTGGACAAGAGCAACATCATCTTCTTTCAGCAGGGCATGCTTCCAGCCATGGACTACAATGGCAAGATCATCCTTGAGAGCAAAGGGAAGCTCTCCATGGCCCCTGGTAAACTCCCTCAGGATTTGTGATTTTGGTTTTAGTAAATGAGTGTCCCTTAGTTCAACATTTTTTAAAAAGCCTGTTTGTGCTTGTGTTTCAGATGGGAATGGGGGTCTTTACAGAGCCCTGGGGAACCAGGGCATCATGGATGACATGGAGCGGAGGGGGATCCAGTTCATCCATGTGTACTGTGTAGATAACATCCTGGTCAAAGTGGCAGATCCCGCCTTTGTTGGTTTCTGTGTGCAGAAGGGAGCAGACTGTGGAGCTAAGGTCGGTCACACATTGATTTGATGCTTTTTCTGTCTGTAGCTGCCTATTTCATTTCAGATTTGAGATCTCTGCAGTCTCCATAATGATTTCAAGTGTCTTGAGATAAATTAGTGTTATTTATGTATGAAACACAATTATCAGATGGTGGTTTAGATTTTAAAGATCTTAATGTTATGATTTAATAGTGTTACTTTAGAAGACCACAGTATCTGAATTATGAGGCTGCATAACATATTCATTTTACATTTATCTCTGTGATAACAACCAGGTCTTTAGTAAGAGTTTTATATGCCAATAAAAAGTCTTGCTCTCAGAGTACAGGATCCAATTTAAGAAAAACAAGATTAACTAAGCTTGACACAATTGCAGACTTATTATGATCCAGCCATAAAGTTGTTCCATACAATGATCCCTTGTTTTTTTTGTACGCCTGTAACACTGATAACCTCAGAGTTACCTTTTATCAGACCAGGAATTCATCATAAGGATGCATGTATGCAATGATAATGTTATTTTAGTTATTCAAATACTGAAGTGTGTAGTTAGTGCACAGTGCAAGTGAACAAAGTACATCAGCATGGTGGTAATTTGTGCTGCAGGGCGGGGTGGTGTGTGTGTGTGTGTGTGTGTGTGTGTGTGTGTGTGTGTGTGTGTGTGTGTGTGTGTGTGTGTGTGTGTGTGTGTGTGTGTGTGTGTGTGTGTGTGTGTGTGTGTGTGTGTGTGTGTGTGTGTGTGTGTGTGTGTGTGTGTGTGTGTGTGTGTGCACACCTTCCATTGCTGCACCACTGGGTGGCGTTACAGGCCACTTTGTCTCTTCCTGTGGTCTTATAGGCAATAAAGTCATTACAGCTTTCTAGGAAATTTGAGGGATGAGCCCAAAATCTTCATCACAGTCTCAGATAAGTGTTTTAAGAAGCTGACATATTTTCCTAAACTGTCTGTTTGGACAGAGTGTGGTCTCATTTCAGGGAAGGAAAAGGACTTTTCAGGGTGCAGGGTTTGGACTAGAGAATTTTCCACTAGCAAATAAACTACTTTTCTTTGTGTTTTTCATAATCTTCTCTCATTTCTGTTCATGTATCAGCCCCTGCACTGTACATAAATAAATAGATGAATAGTTGGTAAGCGACTCACGAATCAGATCAGTTTAGGAGGAGGATCCATCAATGATTAGTCCTCTTCTATATATTTAGTTGATGTAGAAAGACAATGCAAGCAACACATGACTATTTATAGTAGAATAATGTAATAATAAAGGTAAACATCATTAAAGATTTACAACATCATCTCAGCTGTCGATTATAAAGTTTCTTATGTATAGGTTTATACAGCAACAAATGATAACTTAAAATAAAACTCACTGGGCTAAATGAGCACTTAAACATACAGCAGTGTGATTAAAAACTACCTACATGAGAGAAACGATCAGGAGCTGCTTTGGCTTTACTTTGGGGGAGCTAGCATGTTGTTCATCTTTATATTCAGTCTATGGGGAAAACCAAGGAGTAGGTGATACATGACTGGTCAAAAGCGACAATGAACTTAGAGGAAAAAGAGGAAAATATTCAGCTAATGTTGAAAAAAAAAAATGACTGGATGATTGGTTGGCTTGCGGATCAATAGTTGGGTCTCCTGTTATAAACGTTTTTTGAGTAGTTGCCAAAATAACAACCAGAAAAAACAGACATGCAACCATTCGGGAACATGCTTTATAACCAAATGAGTGATGGCACATATGATTTGATTGTCTCAAAAAGTCCAAATATATTGTCATTGTCCATAATAATAATAATCCCCTGCTTGGGCAATAGGATGTGACATTTGTGACTAATGATTGTTGTATATGTTTTGAAATAAATGTCTGGCAACTTCATCAAAATAGTAAAATCAAGTTTCCCCATTCTCATGGCAACTGCAAGTTTAAAGGGAAAGATTTGTGCGCCTGAAGTCAGTCTAGCTGTTTCTAGGCACGATATTTCTGAGCAATACCACAGTGAACTATATTTTTCATTCTGAGTATTTTCACCATATTTCCAGCTAATACAGAATATATTGAAATATTTAACTGCAGATCATCCAGACCCTGCTCCTGTTTGACATTATGAGTTGTGCGGTGGAGCAGAGATGGAGGGATCAGAGTGAGAGCGTTCCACCCTCCCGTCATAAATTACTAAGCCCCACTACAGTTCATGTGGCTTCACCACCACCCCCTCACCCCACCCAGCTAACCAACCCCCCCTTCAGGACTCCGCTCTGTCATTATGACCCAACAGATGAGAGGGATTTTTATTTTTCAGTGCAGCCTTTAATGTGCTGCTGTAGTAAGTGGAAGTTTTTGAAGAGCAATGTCACAAGCCCCATTTCAATAAATTGATTACTTAAGTGAATAGTTCAATGATACAGTATTCACTGTATTCATCGAGCTTATTCACAGTCAGAGCTCTTCACAGCACTTTTTCAATCACACACAATGACAGAACAGCCGTCAGGGGCAGTTTGTGGGTTCAGTGTCTTGCCCATAGACACTTCGGTATTTGCATGTTGGGTAAATTGTCTCAGACCCAACTCACGTCCTGTATTCGGACTACCAGCTCCTCCCCTCAGGCAGAAAGCACCACAGTTTCAAACACTCCTTTGTCCCCCTGTCCATTGTGTGCCCTTAACACCACCTAGGCTATACTTTATTAAAAAAAATCATCAAGGGAAATTTCCTACTGGTACAATAAAGTTCAATTTTTTCCTCCACAAATTACAAAAGCATTCTTCCTGTGACACAAATTTTCCAGGTGGTGGAGAAAAACAATCCGACAGAGGCCGTCGGTGTGGTCTGCAAGGTGGATGGGCATTACCGGGTGGTGGAGTACAGTGAGATCACCCTGGCGACGGCTGAGAAGCGCAGTTCTGACGGTCGACTGATGTTCAATGCGGGAAACGTGGCCAATCACTTCTTCAGCTTTTCCTTCCTCAGAGATGTAGTGCAGTAAGTCAAATGCTTACCAAACATTTGCCTGTAGTTCTGGTTGCCTCTAGCATGAAGAGTAGCTCACTGTCATTATACAGTAAATATGCAAAATAAAATGTGTTTTTTTTCTTTCTATTGATCAGGAAGTACGAGCCAAAGCTGCAGCACCACGTGGCCCAGAAGAAAATCCCATTTGTGGATTCACAGGGTCATCTAATCAAACCAGACAAACCAAATGGGATTAAAATGGAAAAGTTTGTCTTTGATATCTTCCAGTTGGCCAAGTGAGTTACAGTGCATTTTTTCCACAGAGTGTGTGTATGGGTGACAGTGTCAGCCGATGGCATCGTACCTCAGACTTAAAAGCCTTAAAGTAATAAGAATACAATGAATATCTTATGCTCCCTTTGAGAGGCAGCTTAATTGTATATGTATTTCTGGCATCCTCCGAGCTCGGGGTTTGACTGGTCCTTGATCTGTTCCTCCACACATGAACCAGCCCCTTTTTCCAGTCCTGATCTGTATCCACCAGCCTCAGTCATGCCATTGCTCCGTGGCCGGGTCCAGCAGCCCCGGCCTGCCAAGCTCTCTGCAGGAGGATGGAGGTTTTATGAGCTGTTCCACCTCCTCCACTGTTACATGACATCAGCTCTGAGTCACGCCAGTACTAATAGAACTTTACATCTAATGAAAGGATTCCCGTAATGATTGACTGATGGAAAAACACTGCAGACATCTCGGGCTTGCTTCAAGGTTTATTCACTATATTACAAAGCAGAGGGCAGGAGGAATAGTTTTCTGTGTTGCAGAGGAGATGGATTACAGTTGTGCTCGGACTGGCACCTCCAGCTGAATCACTTTGCTGCCCGATTTTTAAAAGGTCCTACTGTTTTCTGTTCTTCCCCCAGTGTTGTTTGGTCTTGGGTCTCACTGGCCCTGTTCAGGACTGGTTTTAGCATCTGACTCAAGTGATCCGCTCACAAGTGGACAGCTCTGAGTACCTCAGTTGAGCCTGCCTGCCTGCACCCTACCAGTGCTCTCAGTCCTTACATGTGGAGTCTTCAGCCGGGAAGACATACATCACTGAAGTGGAGACAAGATCCAAAAGTTAGCGAGCGAGTCACAGAAAAGTTGGATTCTAGCAGTTGTCAGGCTCATTGTTCATGTATTTTGGGGGCGTAGCTTTGACATCAGGGCAGATGGGAGGAGCTGGGATGTATCGGTTGCCACCTACCCTTGCTAGCTTTTCCAGTATTACCAACAGAGTAATTAAACCTCAGACTCATGTCTGGGTTTTGTCAGGAGCAGGTGGACCCAAGATGCAGCGACAGAAATGTCTTAACAAAAAGTGCCCTATTAATTGCAAAATCACTGAACAGAAAAAACAACTAGAAGGAGATCTCAGAAGCCTTACCTGAAAAAACATAGGTCACACTGGGGAAAACACTAGGAACTCACAAGAGATGGAGATGACGCAAAGCACAAATGACGAGGCATAAATGACAACGAACCAACAAGGACAAAGGGAAGCACAGACACTTATATACACAGGAAAGGCAGGGGCAGTTGAACACAGGTGGAACACATAAGGACTGGTGCAGACAATCACAAGGGCAGGAAACAGGACAAAGACGGGAAGTCAAGCTGGACAACACAAGGAGCAGAACCTACCAAATAAAACAGGAAACAGAACACAGGGAAAAAAACATAAACACAGAATGAAACATGGAGTGGGAAACAGAGTGGGACACCATGAAACACGGGTATGGGTCGAATACAAACATATACACAGTGATAGACACGAAACACAAGGAGGTCATAATCAAAACTTCATTAAAGAGGCGAGAATAAACAGTCCGGAGTCATAATCATGACAACTCTGCTCTTATTTCAGGAGCGTTATGTTCACCCCTGAAATTTGTCTTGCACAACCACAATCTTGCCTTTAGCCATTAAACAGCTCCACGGGAACTACTGGAGAATCAATTCCGTGTATAATATTATAAGTTATAGTTTGTCATTCTAATAGTCACATCTGATGTCCCTTGCCTCTGTGCTGATATCTTTCCAATAGGACGTTTGTTGTGTATGAAGTGCTGCGGGAGGACGAGTTCTCCCCGCTTAAGAATGCAGACAGTCAGGATGGAAAGGACACACCCACCACAGCCAAACATGCCCTCATTTCCCTCCACCACCGCTGGGTGCTCAACGCTGGGGGCCACTTCATCGACGAGAACGGCAGACGCGTGCCTGCCATACCCAGGTGACCATAGCCAGCCATAGCTAAAACACGCCATCACAAATGTCATGTCCCTTCACACTCACACAATGTGAAAACAGAAACAGGTTCCAGGTTCCTTGTGGTCCTCCTCACCTTCCAAACACTCGCCACACTTTGTTTTATATGCATTTGGCTTTTTTTTGTGTTATTCTAGAGACATCATATTCTTTTAGCCTCACACTCTCACTTCCCCTTCTCTCATGCTTGGTCCTGCACCTGTGTGTCCCATGCAATGTTTCCAGAGACGGAGCAGCAGGCAGTGTCACAGATGATGGCAACAGAAAGTAATTATCCCCCTGCAGTTCTGAGTGCATGGTGACGGGGTTCTGGCTCTTATTTTCCCTCTCTCTTAGACGTGTTAACGCTACTACTGATCCTTGATGTCCCCTGTCCTTCATTACCACTGAAAAAGAGGAACCTGCTTGGAGAGATTCCAGGCAGCCTCCATTTTTCAGTATCTTCACTGTCTGTTGTGATGAAGTAAATGACAGCGAGGATCAGTTTAGACAACTGAAAACGCAACACTCTTAGCGTCCTGGTTAGAAGATGTACAGTCATAATGACCTGCTGACATGTCATTTTCCCCTCAGAAGGTTGCTACTAATACACAACATGTATTGCATGCTGGATAATGGGCTCCTGTCACACTTTATGGCAAATTGCAACAACTCTGCAGTCGCTGATAAAGCTTTTATTTCCGTATGAAATAGTTAAACAAGGGCAGAACATTGCTTGCTAAATTTCCTTTGAGTGTCAGTCCACCTGCTTGTTTTGAAAACTGAAATAAATGAGCATGTGCTTCAGAAACGTTCATGGAATCCATGAATGTTATTCGGGCTCTGACTGTTTATGGTGTGCTTCTTCCCTAATCATTCAGCTTTTCCTTTACTCTCATGATACAGCTATGTGGGTGGCCGCTCAGCCGAACACCTGAAACACCTGATGTGTGATGAGTAATTGTCGTCTGTAATGATTATCTAGAAATAAACAATCTGAGTGACGGTAATGTGGTGCAAAGTTCCTCCAGTTTACCAAAAGCACTGGGCGGAGATGCATTCATATTACCTGTAATTCATGTGTTTTCTTCTAGAGGAAGTCTGTTATGGAGGGACTAATCACCGGTTGTGTTTGGGAATGATGAAACTCAGATTCTTTGCCTTTTTAACTCTAATCACAAGCTGCAGTAGAAGAACAGCTGTGTCCAGGATTCACAGCTGCTTCTCTCCGCTACTGTCCCTCTACCCTTTCTTTAAGGAGACAATCACTCATTCTGTTTCTTTTATCTTCTGATCTTCGCCTAATTTGTCTCTTCTAACGCAGCCTGAAGGACGGAACAGACCTGCCAATCAAATGTGAGGTCTGCCCTCTGGTGTCCTACGGGGGAGAGGTAAGGAGGCAACATCTGATGTGTGAAATAGAAACTCCAGATGTTGTCTGTACACCCCCAAGCAATGACCTGATGGTGTCTGTGCTTCTTTAAGGGCCTTGAAGAGTTGGTGAAAGGACGGGAGTTTCATCCCACGCTGATGATCGACGAACATGGAGTCCATGAGCTGGTGAAAAACGGAGTTTAAACAATGAGAGGAAGAGAGACAACCCAAAGACCAACCTCCCTTTGTCTCTTAACTTCTTGAACTTTAGTTTAATCGCTGTGCAATAACAAATGTCACGGGCATGTGTTCCTGAAAATGACTGTCCTGTCCCAAAAGATGAATGAATGAATAAGATGAAGTGTTTAGTGTTGTTTGCATCATATGTCAGCATCACTCTCAGTTCATATTTGTTATGAAGAACACTTGAACACAGCATGAGATGAAGGACAAAATCCCTGTCATAGTGACTGGATGAAGCAGTCTTCAGGTGCATCTATTTATTTTGCTTATGAGACTTATTTTTATATGTATCGATAGATGCCTTTATAGGTGGAAATTACCATCTAGTCATTTATCCTGATGATTTTTATCCAATATTGTACTGACATGAAATGATCATAGAGTGATTTCTTAACAGCATGTAATTAAGGTACATGGTACGGGCTGTGGGGGGTATTTATAATATTTGCTTCTTTTCTGATTGTAATCATTAAAGATTAGATGTTATTCAGCTTTAAGACTAACTATGATTTCTATCATCTTTATTAAACAAATGTCCTACCTGGAAAAACGTATGAATGTGTTACTTTTTTTGCATTATTATCCCTTGGTATCTTGGATCAGATTTTCCAGAAAGTGGTTTATGATGGACTGGAAAATGTAGCGCTTTTGCAGCTATTCAGTCAGTATTATTTGATGTTCCATTGTGACTCGTTTACTTTCTCACTCTCCAGCTACATTACATTAAGCATCATGATGTGACAGATTGCAGTGAGGTTACTGAGCAGAATGACACTGACACTGATGGTGTCCTAGTTTGCAGACGGATATTTGTGCGGATGATTGTGAAATGTAGTAGAAGAGTATGAAGAAATGCTACCAACTGTGAAGCTACACTTGTGTCAAGTTTTTATTGGAGTTATAATGAAATTTATTTGTTTAAAGTTATTTAGGTTTAGTTTAAAAAACATTCTATATACAGTCTATGCTAGTTAAATGCTAACATGGCTACCTGCTCACAATGACAGCACTAACAAGCTAATGTTTAGCTGGTATACTGTTGATCTTTTTAACCATTTTAGAACGTTGACACCTATTAATAATCAGATGAAGCCCAGAGAACACTGTTAGATGCAAAGTCAGGCGATCACTAGATTATTATAGGTCATGCAGAACAGCCCTCTGTGCCAGACATTGACTGTATATGAAGATGGATGACGCATCTTCACTTTGTGGCTGTTCAAAAATGAAGCCAAAATGTCCTGGATATATTTGCTGGTATCTTTTTCAGTATTTGGAGCCAGAGTCCAAGAGATGGAGCTGCAGTATCGAGGTCTCACCGATACACATGCTTGACCAATCACAAGTCAGTCTCAGCTGTCAATCATGGCGTTTCCCCTCATTTTTACTAACGTAGAGGAGACAGGGTTTGAGACATATACTTCAGCCAGCCACCAGGGGGCAAACAAGATGATTTGGCTTCACTTGTGGGAGCTGTCGTCTTCCATCTTTATATGCATCATCTATGGTATCAAATTGGAAATCCACCCATAGCTGCCGGTAAAAAAATCAGGTCATCACCAAACTCAGCAGTATCATTTTTCTAGCTGTTGTAATCCAAACTCTACAAGTAGCTTTCCACACATCAAGAAAGCAGGAAACCTTTTTATGATCTGATTAGAAAACAACCTCTCAGTGACACTCTATTCATAGATCTGGCTGCAGTGAAGACACCACCATGTTTGATACAAAAACAGTGGATTGTTGCGTACATCAAAGACAATGACAAATCAAAGATCAGCTTTTTTATACAATCAAACTCAACAGGTGTAGTACTGTATGATGGTATGTATTCACAACACTGTAAACATGACCTGGAAACTTGATGAGAAGTGGTCTGTTACAGCAGCAGCAAACATTTCCTACAAATGTGTTCTGAAATGACTTCAGAGGGGAGCAACACAAACATAACCTCGGATTGTTGCTCCAGCGTCTAGCTGTCAAAAGAAAGGCTCTTTTCAGGAGGAAGAAAGCTTTCTGATTGAACGTTGGATTCGGCCTTAATTGAAACCTTATGTGAGGCATGTGGAATTCTGGGACTTTGGCACGCTCCCAAGAATCCACAGAATGTGAAGTTTTTTTCCCCCTACCTCCCTCTCTCTCTCTCTCTCCCTCTCCCTCTCTTTTTTCCCTCTGTGCAGGGGTGTCTTACATCAGCCCTATGAGTCCTGGTGAAGGCAACTGACGGTGAGAGAGCGACAAGGGCTCGGGTTGTAACATCCAGCCGTCTGAATCTAACTTGGATAATCTGGAACCGTCTTGGAACAAATGGTCTAAAAGGAACAAAGAACATCTTGAAAGTAAGTCAACCATTTTCTTTTATACTTCTCATCTTAAATATTTGATCCTTCTTCTTTTGTCTTTGTTGGGACTGTAAAGTTTGGACTTCAGACAGTGACCAACTTTCTTAAAGCCTTGTGTGTGTGTGTGCCATAAACGTTCACCCTGATCGTCCTTCTTGCACGTTTGAACTCTTTGTATCTTCTGTGTGAAGTGGCTGTTTTTTTGCATGGCAGACTAGAGGAGTGGACAGCAGAGCAGAGCAGAGCAGAGTGATGCTGTGCCAGATTTAAACTCCTCTCTGTTGTGCTGCTGCAGATCCAGCTGTTTCTAACTGAGGTTAATACATGTTGCTTTACTTTGCTGTGGTTGCATTCAAATGTGATTAAACCCCATTCCTTTATTTAAACATCTTTCCACTTCAAATAATGATCATGAATAGAGAAAATATTTGAAATCCTGGACGTTTCTATTTAAGAAAATCATCAAAGCTCAAGCGGAAGCAGATCTCTTCAACTTTTTAATTATTTTATTCAGAGAATGCATAAAATTAAATGTTTTAATTTGTGTTTAATATGTAACATAATTATTTGAGTGTGATTTAGTTTGTCTGGACTCTGTTTACTTCATTATACAATTGACTATACTGTGCAGAATGCTGGAACTGTCCTTTTTATGGAAAAAAAAAAGAGTAACTAAATGAAAATGATGTGACTTTTATTTTTCTGCTTCAAGCTCACACACATTTTTTGTTTGCTTTACTGTGGCGGGGAAGTTAGAAGAATGTTTTGGAAAAGTTAAACAACTGACTCATCTATGGTCGCTCAGATTTTCTCCGAGTTCACTGTGGTCAGCTGGCGAAACATTGAATATTCAAGGTACGGCTTTAGAAGCGATTCCCGTCACTGGAGTACACATCCTGCTTTTGTATCATGGATGTGGTGTGTATGTTGTTTGGTGTTATGTAGGCGTTACGTAGATGGTATGTAGGTGTCCTGCCGTGGTATGTGGGTGACAGGTGCCCACACAGAGGTCTCTGTTCTCCCTCGCTGAAGTTATGTGGTGAGTTAACTCGACACAGAAGAGTTAAGGACATGCACAGTGTGAGCTCACAGCTCAGACATCTGGGCAGCGCTCGCTGACCTGAACTGTCGACGTTAGACTGAGCTGGGGAGGCACTGATCAATGGAATAATTGTTATGTAGAGGTCAAGGTGATCCTGAGATCACTCATGATAGCTGAGTGTGTGTGTGTGTGTGTGTGTGCACGCTGTCCACAATGAATGGAAGTCCATGCAAAGTCCTTTTTAGGATAGGTGCGCAAAAATAGTTGGGCAAACTTTATATCCATATAGACGACTGCTCTTTCTTTTTTTAAGAATATAGCCTTACAGAAAATAAACACAGATGCTCATCTCATGATCAAGATATCATAACATGACAACTGAAAATGATTGATAATTCAATTCAATTCAATTCAATTCAATTCAAAACTTAATAAAAACAAGAAAGAAATCAAGAAGGACATCAGTGCAATATCCACACACAGTTAAAAATCAGTTCACTATACTAAAATGATACAGTGAGAGTAGTCTATATAGTTAAATAATCAATTACAAATTGGTGTCATTTTGTCACACACACACTCTAATGTGAAGATTTACTACTTGTACCTTAATTGCTGATTTTGATAATTTAATCTACAGATTAATCGATGATGAGTATAATAGTTTGTTGCAGGCCTACAGGCAGAGTTTACTCTTTTCTTTAATGTTATAGTTTCTTTTAGCACAGTCATTTAAAGGGATATTATACCTTACAGTGCAAAAACATTGTTTAAACTCATTTTTGAATACGCAATGCAGAATTGAGACATTGATGTTTGTATTAAACATTTGCATTTAAACTACTCTGAATATCTCTGTATATCCACATATTTTCCCTCATCTACAATATGTAAATTGTTTCCACTATCTTAAAAATCATTATATTTAATTTGTTTGTTTGGCAATAGTGAGTGAATATTCAATATATTCAGAGAGAAACCCAAGACTGAAGAAGGTAGTAAGACACATTTCTGCACATTCACTAGCAATCGTAAAGCAGAATGCAGCACAAGTCCATGATATATTGTGATCTGAGAGAAGAGTTCACCATGTACTTTCCGACTAAGAGAAACTCACTTTCCTCCTCCAATCCTGTGATCCATTGTCCTCCCTCCATTAAAGTTCAGCCACTTTCTCTGTGGTGTCACCAAATTCTGCACTGAACGTACAAGAAGACAAAACAAGTTCCATAAACAAAAAGTGACATTAGAAAATGCTCTGATCACCTCAGATTTATGAGGAGTATCAGGTCGCTCCAGCTTTATGTTCTCTTTGTTGTATGCTCGCTGGGCTGTTGAATAGAAAACACTCTATATTAGGGTAAAAAGGTTCTTTGTCAAAGCAGAATGGAGGAGCCATCGCTTCAGGGAAATATATGAAATGCCTGTGGTGGATGTCAGAGGGGAGTGGATAATGTTCTCATATTCAGTATTTTTTATTTGTTCAGACAGCTGGAAAATGGGGGGAGGGAACGTTCACAGGGAATTTGATCCTAAGCCATCACTTATTATTATTTGGGTGTAATTGAATTTTTATATAGACTGACACTCACACTCATTGGCATTGTGCATTCCCTAGCCCCTTACCCTAACCTTAACCATCACAACTTAATGCCTAACCCTAACCCTAAACTAAACCAAATACTAACCCTAACCCTAATTAAAGGTGGGTCACAAAGTTAGGACCAGCAAATATGTCGTCACTTTCCCAAAATGTCCTCACTCTGTGAGGCTAAATATGGTCCTCGCAAAGATATCTGTACAAGAGCACACACACACACACACTATAGGATACGATAACCACATTAGGAGTGTGTTATCACTGCGTCTTTCTAACATGTCATTTCAATTAGCAGCCCCTCCCTCTGGAGGCTGACTGACATCCTCACATACAGACCCTAATCACACGCCACAGCCAAGGCTGTAATTTCAGCCCCACATTCAAAACACTGCACTGGAGGCACCCGGTGCTTTCTTAGCTTAGCTGTAACTCAATGCTGACGTTGTTTGATTGGAAGTGTTTTCAAATCAATGCCTCTGGCAAGAGAAAACCAGCTGTGCTCGCTCCAGCTGAGGTGCACGCTGTAATTTTGGTATATATAGCGACATTTTGGGGGAAGATTGTCCTTAAAAGAGAGCGCTGTTGACTTTGCATCCCACACGAGCTTGAACTTCGACCCTGCCCAAACCAGCACCTCACTCGTCACTTACTGTTTGAGGGGGTTTAGGTTACATGTAGCTTAAAGAGGTCCTGCATCTGTCCCTTTTATTTCGTTTTCGAGTTTGAATGACTTGTTTGTCTCTGAGTTGAGGGACACTCCCAAAACCAGAGATGCTTTAGCTCTAGTTAGGGGAAATATTACACACGCTACATTTGATTTCTTCTGTGATATTTTCCATTGTGGAATTAGTAATTATAAGGTTGGGTGGAACAGTGGTTTGCGCTGTCGTCTCATAGCAAGACGATTCTGGGTTTGAATCCCGGGGTCTTTCTGTTTGGAGTTTGCATGTTCTCCCTGTGTTTGACTAGGTTTTCTCTGGGTACTCCAGCTTCCTCCCACAGTCCAAAGACATGGAGATATTGGGTTTAATGAAGACTCTAAGTTGACCATTGTGAATGTGAGCGTAAAAGATTGTTTGTCTCTGTATGTTGGCGCTGGGATACTCCGGCAACCTGTCCAGGTTGTACCAGCCTCTCGTACAATGTTATCTGGGATTGGCTCCTGTGACACCTAAAGGAGAAGCGGTATAGATGGATGGATGGTTGGTTGCTGCTTTGATCCAGACTACAGAAGAGGCATGATGATTAGCAGTGATCACCAAACCAAATAATTATAAAGGAGCAAAAAGACAGATGTACACGCAGTCACACACTGTAACACACAGTAGCCAGTTCCTGAATCCTCCACTATGTTTACACATGTGGCCTTGGTGTTTTTCCTCAGTCAGTCTTCATTCGCTCCCATCTGTTTACATGTGGCAGCTTCTCTCTGTTTATCTGATGCTCATTATCTGTGTCTCCACCTCTCCCTCTCTCAGACCCTGTCTGTACTAATCACAGGCTGTCAGGGAAGATGCAAGGTAGTATTTCAACATCAAAAAGGACCTCATGACACGCTGCAGGCTGCCACTGTGCACAAATGACAGCCTGCATGATCAGTGAATGAGTTGTCACTGTTGTATGACTTGCGATACTGCTGATGCATCATGCTGCATGGACGACACTGGGCTTTTAAAAAAATACTATGAAGCTATTACTATCTGCTATGTTGTGTCAACTAACTTTATTTGAAAGTTAAGACACGTTTAGCCAAGAACTGCATTTTAGTGCAGTTTTGAAATACTAATACTTGTCTTTCTATTATACCTAACTTCTCTTTTCTTCGATTTCAGAGTCAAACATTCTACTTTTTACTCCTCCACATCATCTGACAAGTCACAGTGCAGATTTTACATGAAACACATATGATCACTTTATAAAATACAATGTATTGTAATAGATACCAGTGGTTCCCAGTCTTTTTTCTTGTGACTTATTTGTGTAGTGCAGTTTTTGGTTGGGGCTGCCAAACTTTCCTGTAATTCCATTCATCCGTTATCTACACCACTTCTCCTTTAAGGGTCACAGGGGGGGGGGGCTGCAGCCAATCCCAACTGACATTGGGGGAGAGGCAGGGTACACCCTGGACAGGTTGCCAGTGTATCACAGGGCCAACATGGAGAAACACACAAACATTTACAATCACATTCACATTCATATATAGATAATTTACAGTCTCCAATTAATCCCAATCTGCATGTCTCCTTGTAGTAGGAGGCCTGAGTACCTGCAGAAAAACACAGAGACACAGGTAGAAGGTGTGAGGTGACAGTGCTAATAGCCTCTAATTGCTAATCACAATTTTGTACTTATGAATACAGTACACCTCAGATTTGTCTTGTGACCCTTTGGGGGGGCTGGGCCCTCATATATGGTATACAAAATATATAAAGTGATAGCTCCCCCTTCTTCAGCTATAACAAGGAACTGCCTACTACACATTGATGCATCAATATATAAGAATGTCATATACAGTATGATACTATATCGGTTACAGGGGCTATATCTTGCAGGACAAGTACATTTAGCTGATAGTACCTTTGCTATGAGTATAGCTGCACTTTTGTTATTCATCTACTTACAAAAGCAAAAGATCTAATGCCTCTTCCACGACTGTGTGTTACTATGAATGCAATACAGTGCAGGTATTTAAGTCATATTTGTCTAAGAACTCAAATGTACTTTTCCTGTTGAAATTTAAGAAAGTACTTTCTTGTAGTTGAATTGAGGAGCAGTGTGCTGGGGATGGATCTCAGCTTTAACGAAGGAAATGGAATGGAAAAAAAGCTTCTTGGCGTCAGCTGCTGTTTTTCCAATCTGACAGTGTAGCTGTAAAGTTCAGGGTCTGGATATTAAATCAAAATGGATTTCCAGTCAAGGTTTTTAAGAGACTCTCTTTACATAACAAACGCAGGCCGGGTCACTGCATGATATTCACAATGAACAGTTATGAGTCGAAAACGTTGTTGGTGGATTTTAGCAGGTAGATTAAATACAGGGTTAAATCTGTTCTCCCTTGTGGCCCCTGAACATCAGCTGGTAGTGTTTACGAGCACCTGCATGTGGGCTTGAATGGTTCACATCCTCGGGCGACTAAAGGTCCCTGATGGCAGCGTCAGTGAGGTGTTGCAGCAGGTTTGCTCCTGCTCGAGTGTGTCTAACCCCCCTCCCTTTCTTTATTACATAATATATGCGTAGGAGAAAGTCATCACAGTGCAGAGAGTTTATCCTTCAGGACTCTTATTAATGCCTCTCATGCCAGCATTCTATCCATCCATCCGTCCACCCATCCACCCATCCATCTATCCATCTATCCATCTATCCATCAATCCATCCATCCCTCCTTTTTTGAATGTGTCACAGTAAGGAGCCTGCTTAGCAGCATCTTAATCGGTTTTCATGGGCAACAGTTGCTACAAGATTCCCAAGATTATAAAGCCATTGATCTGTGAGGTATCCTGAGATGGAGCACATGATCTTAGCTTTTACATTTTTGGTTTTGTAGTAGTGCAATTGCTATCAAGTCTTGTTTTTATCCACTCGATTAAATATGCATCGGTTGTCGTTACATGTGCATATGTGGTGCGAGATATCCTATAATTTACTTCTCCCCGGGTATCATATCTCACCAGGACAATAGAGGATTGTTTCGTCTTACAGTAGAGCAAATTTACTTACGTGTATGTGTGTAAAAGTGCATGCCCACATACATCTCAGATTTTACTGCTGCATGCTTACATGGCTCCACCTGGCTGTGACTGGGAAATGTGATTTGGATTTCATGCATTCCCATAAAAGTAAAATATCTGTGATACAGATGTTTCAGCCTTAAGGGAGAAACAAGAGCATATAATAGAAAGCATGTGTGGATGGTTATGGTGCATAGTATAAGGGCACACAGGCCCGGCACAAACAGCGCACATAAACACACACACACACACACACACACACACACACACACACACACACACACACACACACACACACACACACACACACACCCTTACTGTATATGCGGTCTGTGCTATAAGGCCTGGACATAATTTATGGGTTGAGGTAGTCAAGACAAACCTGAGTAAAATGTGATCTGCCTTGTTTTCAGCAGCTCATATACTCAGCATGGCCTCCACTATTTAAGCTTTACTTAACACTGACAACATGTGTTTCTGTGAGTTTTACGTGTTTTTTACCTTTATTATAGAAGAGCAAACAAGGAGGTATACAGAGCTATGACATGCAACAAAGTCCCACGGTTGAAACTGAACCAGCTACATTGGTTTTATGGTAACGGTATTTACCACCAGACCACTGGATGTCCCATTGCACCATTTTTCATTTGTGGTCCCTGTGACTCGCCCTTATACCATTACTGGAATCTTACCAAATGTGTAGGGAACTGTGAAGTAATTAAAGCTGGTAGATGAGTTACTTTAAAAAATGTACATAAATACAGTTGAAAAGTAAATGTACTTTGTTACATCCCAGCCCTGGATACATTCCTGACAGTCACTGCAGTGCAACAAGGACCAATGAAAACACAGACACTTTGTCGATTTGTTATGCTGCACTGATTTGAACTTACATTCATTACGAGCATGAATCCAGAATCAAACATTTTGATTAATATGTTTAACATGATATGTTCAGATTAAGTTGTCAGATTGGTAAAATGATTACAAAAGCAGAGATGTGATTCTGCCGACTTCTGAGCCTTGTGCGTTCCTCTTTCTATGGCTGCAGATCCAAGGCAGGTTTTGATGGTTGGATGGTAAAATGTGAAGTTGTTCTCAACCTTCTGAACCTCTGTCAGTAGCTTTTTCTTCTGCCGGGGCTGCGTAAAACCCTAAATGTTGATGTTGCTGGTTGTGTTTGTGTGTATGTGTGTGGGAGAACCTGGCGAGAGAGAGACTGAGTCGGGGAGCAAAGCCGAGTAAACCTGTGTGTTTACTTTACAAGCTTGTTCCCAGAGAGCAGGAGCTGGTGGTGCACCAGTGTTACACTGTGTGCTGGGCTCGACCCTCCCAGGGAAATCTGATTATTTATACAAGCAAGAAAGCCTGGGAATCAACCAGAGCAAAAGTTCTGCAGGAGGACATGACAATGAGCTTTGGACATAAGATGAGTAACCATAGGGGAGGATGTTGATGTACCAAGTTTAAGATTTTTTACAGGTGACCAGAATATGAATTGCACATCCATGGTATCTCAGCAGTGAATCTCTAATGAAATTAACTTGTCTCTCTGATTAAAAAATATAGCGACGGCTTGTCTGGTTTTCTTGATTGAGCTCCGTGAGCTTGTGGGCTTGTGAGTGGAGTATCTGTCCTCCGCCATTTCCTGAACTAGCCGAGGGGGAGATGATATTTATGGGCCACAGACATCCCCCCCCACCCCCCACCCTCTGAAGCAGAATTCAAGTCAATAGTTGTTCTTTTCTGGAACGTTCTACACCTCGTTGATACAATAAACTCTGCTCGCTGCCTTTTAACATTCCCTGTTTATAATAAGCTGTTTGAATTCTAACAGAGCTCCAGTCAGAGTGATTACAGTTTGTTCTTTTTGTAATACTTGATGGACGTCCAGTGTGAGTGCAGAACTGTGATGGAGCACTTTAGCTGTGATATCTATGGATATATCTGAGTCACTGACATGTTAGATATTGTGTTAATGTGGAATGACAGGCCATAACTTCCTCTGGTACAGTACAAACAGTAATTTGCCACCACATTCAGGTACTGTTATACTACATATGGTTACTGTGGGAGAAAGTACCACTGCAGTAAATTTCGGTCCTGCTTAAACACACCAGTTGTTATGGTAATATTTTGACATTAAGAAAGTCTCCATTATTGATTAATGCAAGTACGCTACCATTTACTTTGCTCTTGCTCGCTTTTTTTATCTGGAGGCTAAATGTTAGATAATAGTGTTATGTCGTACACTTTCTTCTGAGACATTCATCCATTCTCAGCTGAAGCGTAATACTTTTAATTGACATTTTTCAGCTTCAGGTTTTTTAAAAACAGTGACTAAGATAAAATGCAGCGAGTTCTCCATCCAATCCGAAATGTTCAGTGCTGCAAGACCCATCCCCAAAGTTTTGGAACTTCTGAAAAGTACGACACTACATCCAGGACAAATTTTCTTTTACAAAAATAAAATCATAGTCCAGTATTTGGGGATGGGGGCACACTTGGGAGATGAACAGGAACTTGACTTAACTGTCCTATGTTTAAGTTGTATTTCTTTTTCTTATGTATTTGAAATAAAAATAGGCCTCAATCAAAAAGAAATAAAAGATTACCACAGAACCTTAATTATTCCTTGGTCCCTGCAGTGGAGTTACTGCAAAGGTTCCTAGTCCCGAGGGAAGTTCCTGTGGTTGAAATGCAACTATTGGGAATTTATTTAAAGACCTTTGGCCACATGGATGAACTGTTTTAAATGATAAAGACAATAGCAATTATGCAATGTACAATTGTACAGTATTTTTGAAATATTCCCTCACTGAATGTTGTCTGTGTGTGTGTTGGCACAAAGCAATTACAGTCGACAGGGAGCTGCACCACAAACACAGATTGAACCTTGGACATATTAGACATAATAATGTTTGCAGTCCTAAATATGTGTTATAAAATTGTTCTCAATGGAATATGTGTGTGAAAATTTCCGTAATATATTGATATTTGGTGTGGATGTATATAAAAATCAGAGTGAGGCACTGTATGCATGGGTATCCTCACCACACTTTATGTCTAAAAATATTTCTCTGAGGGACAGAGGAGTCTTCTGGAGTAGGAACATATGAGACCAGTTTTCCTTCATGACTTGTTGCCCAGACTTTTATAATCTATCGTCTGGAGGTGCTGCTGGGACCTTATGTGAAACAAAAAGCTCTATTACGTCTCTGTCCTTTGCTTTATTTCTAAACAGGTTTAGTAACGTTCTTTTTCACATTCTTTGCTGTGACCTTGTGTCTTCTCACTTTGGTCGCAGCAGGTAAGACTTTTTAACTTGGAATCCTGATGAGAAAATGCTCCTTTGGCCATTTGAGAAGTGTCCAAGTGTCAAACATGCTTCTCTTCTTCAAAGGGCCTTGTTTTGATTACTTTATGAACGTTGAGCTATGGTTTATTTTTTGTTCTCATTCTGAACACTTGTGGAGGTGTCATTAGACCTGACTTTGGTTTATTTTCATAAACGTGACCCAGGTCTGCATTGAGGTTTATGAATCATTTTCAATTTGGATTCTTTCACGTCAGGCTGAATTTGACAACGCTAGCGGCTCTGTGAGAGTGTGATTACCTTTTTTAAAACTAAATGCTGTTGTCAAATGTCAATGCTAACATGCTGAGGTTAAACAGGTTCAGTGTTTTCTGTTGTAGTTTAGCATGTTAGCACGTCAACATTTGCTAAGTGGCACTAAGGACTGAGGAAAGGATGGAACAACATCCCAGAATCAAGCAACTAGCAACGCTAAGAGCAATTGTAGACTGTTTATGAAGTTGGACATCATGACTGCTCCCCTTAAGTGAAGCCAAAGCTCCTCTAAGTCATTAATTCTGCCTCCACCATGTTAGTGGATAGGACGTGGACAAAACAAAAAATTAAATACATGTGGAATATGATTGACAGCTTCACGATTGGTCGAGTGTGTGTATCAATAGGATTTTGCTCCTGCTGCTGCTCCAACCCAGATCCCTTCTGCACAGACTTTGGCTCCAGTTGCGCAAAATGGCAAGCATTCGTAACTGGGATATTTTGGCCTCATTTCTGGATAGTGGAAGAAGGTGGAGATGCAGTGTCCATCTTTATATACACTCTATGAAAGAAACATATCAGCACAAAGGACAATATTTTAAAAAAAAGTTCACTGGCCCATAGTTTACACTTCAGTACGCTGAATAATAACAAGTTTGACATTCAGGTGGGGAAGGCTATTTGACACAGATCTGTTTTTTTTCCTGCTCTGTCACTCATGAGCTATGAGAGACTATTCCCCTATCACTTTTACTCTCACTAGGTTATTGGGTGATGTAGCAGCTGAAATTTTGAAGAGCAATGTCCATCTTTCAAACCTCTTAAGTATTTAGTGGGATAAAGTATCATTATGAAACTAGATTCTAGGTTATGATCTTTGTGTGGATGACAGCTAAAGCATTATAACTAAAAGGCTATGAACTCTTGTATGTATAGATAGAAAGCTGATATTTAAACATTCAGATGATTTGACAATGCTTTTGTTATATCATTTATACTTAATTTTTGTTTTTTCCCTTAAAGTTTTAAATATGTCTTTGAAAGTGAAAAGGGAAAAAAAGATATATTTTAAAACCAAGATAGGACGTGAATAAGTTTTTCCTGCTGTATCCCTGGAAGACGAGAATGAAGAGGAGTTAACTCCTCTTCATTCTCGTCAGAGCTGCAGAGCTGATGACTGATCTGATGTTATTTAAGCAGAATCCAGCTGTGGAATAACAGCTGTTTGTTTCATACAGGTATTGAGAACACAGCTGTCCACACCTAGAGGAAGCACCAGTAGTAACTAATACACTGGAAATCTGACACTACATTTCAACAATCACATGACCTTATACACCTTTTCTGTAAACTTAACTTTAAATAGACAACGTTTTAAATTAAACCTATTTACTACAAATCATAAATTTTACTTTACAGCCATTCTTAAAAACTTACCATAGCCTTCAAAATCGTTCTAACTATCGATTTCAGGCAAACATTGTTAGCCTGAAATTGTTTGCCTGCTAGTGGAGCAAGAGGTAACATTTAGTGTGAGGGTTATGCCATTTTGTATATAAATGAAAAGGCTTCCTCTTGGTGTGCTGGTCACATTTGGACATGAGTCGTCTGATGTGGTTCAACCTTTATCTGTGTTAACTTTGTTAAACTCGGCTCAAATGCCACCGGCTTCAGCTGTTAGACTGTCAGTGTGTTTGGGGAGGGTAACGCTAAATTTAGCATGTTAACATTTAACATTATCATACTCTAACAACAGCTTTAGCTATGTTAACGCTCATCTCAAAGCACAGCTGCAGCTGAGATATTTCCTGTCAGGCACGAGTGTTGGATCAATGGAGATTTTGACGGGAGTATGAGAAGTCAAGAGAATTCATTTTTCTGGGAACCATGTTTAATCAATCCATTATTTTTGGATGTATTTCACTCTGGTCTGTAAATGTTGACAACTGGGAGACTGGCCTCCATCTCCAGGAATGGCATGCTTTGCTAAATAGTGAGCAGTGCAGTAAAATGTATGTGATTTGCAGTAAATGGGCTATAACACACTAACGCACCAGAACGGTCCTTTGAGAGTCTCGATATGTAGAAGCAAAGGTCAATTCTCCTCCTCGATACAACACAAGCAGCCTTTACATAAATGCTCTGCAGCACATGGTAAACATATTTTTGACTTCCAAATGCACACAAGCATCAGGTGTTTGTGTTTCATTAGCTATGAAAAGCCAGGAGGAGTTAAGCCCAGTTAAAGAGCTCTCAGTGGGAAGTGGCTGTAACCCGAGGCTGCAGGAAATGGAAGAAAGAAAAGCAACGAGATTATATGTGAGGCCACAATGAAAGAAGCAAATCAGGGGTGAAATAAGTGTCAGAAAATTCATCAACACAGGTCATACAAGATTAATCTAAGGTCATTTTTATCCCAAGGAGGTTTTTACCTGCGGTGTTTGTTTGTTTGTTAATAAGATTATGCAAAAACTACTTGACAGAAACATGGTGGAAGGAAGCTGTATGCGTCAGCGAAGAAACTATTACAGTTTGGAGGGGATCTTGATCAGGGTGCAGATTTTTACCTCTGCAAAATAGGGAGATTTAAATATTTTCGTTTGATTTCTCTGAGAATAATACATGAATCTTCATGTTGAGGGGACTGATATCTATGAGCTCTATTGAGTGCAATTGTAGATGGTTTGTTGGTTTGTCTGTAGGATTATGATTGACTACTGTATGGATTTCTATGAAACTTAGAGTAAGGGTGGGACATGGCCCAAGAAAGAACCCATTACATTTTGGGACAGATCCGGATCAGGGGGCAGATCCAGGAAAAATGTTGTCATCGATTTCTTTAATGTATCAAGATTGGGCGTTTTTGGAGCTTTTCAGAATAATATGTGGGCAATGAAAAAACTGATATTTATGAGTGTGCGATTTAAAACATCCAGAATTTAAATGTGGTTTCACAAAGGGGACTGTTGGGCCTTGGCAGTTGTATGTGCTCCACTGGGTGCCATTCTAGTTACTTCAGCTTTATTTTAAAGGTCTGCTTGTGCATTTGGTTCTTAATTCATGGACGATCCCAGTTTCCAGACAAAAGGAAAAACTGAGGAAAGTGTGCTTTAATATCGGGTATCATTAAAAATTCTGCCTGCTGCTCAAAAATAGAGTAAACTTGGGCATGAGTTCAAAATCAACAGGTCTAGATTTGTTTCCCATAGACAGATTTCGGAGGTGAATATGGAGCATTAGCAGACATGTTGAAGCTGGTGGAGATCCCCTGCTTCCTGTCAGGCCGTTATAATACAGCACAGTACAGACCTCTGACACCTGACTGAACAGTATGTGAGCTGGAGGCTTGTACACAGTCTCGTACTATTGTCCAAACCGAAAGTGCTGCAGCTCTGAACGGCATGCTGCTGATCCTGCTGTTATTTCAATGGTGAGATGTCAGGAAAATGTTGTTTTTGGCCTGTGATGGTGACCAGGAAACACACACACACACACACACACACACAGAGTGAAAATTCCCTCAGTGCTCTGGTAGCTTTGTTTTGTGTCATTTGTAATTTAATTTCGATAACCCTGCTTTGCTGATATATTTTAAGGTTTAACATATTAAAAGTGACAGCCGCAGACTAAAGGAATGAAGCATTAATGAATAATTAAGTAATAACAGCGATAACTAGACCAAAAAAGTACTTATAACTACGTTATTAGCAAAACGGAGAACCTTTTTGATATTTTACAGTGTGGCAGTGCAAACATTGCTCCAATGCACTCTCCAATACAACTGATCTCTGAAAGTCATGATATATCCCCTGATAGTATAACTGCAACTTTTGTTCTTTTTTTATTTAACTTTGCAAGACAAGAAACAAGAAATGAACAAAAGAAAAGAACAGAGAATACAGGCCAGTTAAAAGAATGTACAATGATAAAGATATAAAATCATTAGACATTGGCAAAATAGGAATAAAGCAACAAAAAACCCTGCAGGTACAGATGTGTCTTTGTAACTAATAAAATAAATTCATTATTTCAGTTACATAAGGTACGGTTAACGTGAAGTGAACAATTGATAGAACCTCAGTTATATAACACCGACTTTGAGCAGCAGTAAAAGAGCACCGCTTGCATGTAGTTAACTGGGTCCTGATCAGATAATAACGCTAAGTTGTTTTAAGTGAAGCAAACATTTGCTAATGTGGGTGAAGGCTGCTCAGCCGTGAAGACGCCCCTGTCTCATTGGAAACGTTTAATTAACAATCAAAACTTTTTACGTAAAGGTACTGAAGATGTTTGCATTTTAATGTTTGTCATTTTTTTTGCGTGATTTGGGCCTTGAAATCATAAACGAAATATGGAAAGAATCAAATTGTTTTTCTCGGCTGTTTGACTAATGGCAAAATAGTCAGAGGTGGCTTGTTGGCGCTGCATCCGTCCAGTTGAAGTCATGTCTGTGACTCAGGGTCTCTTTTCCCTCTTCCTCCATAATTTGTCCTTTCATTTATTCTTTCATTTGCTCTTTCATTTATGCATTCAATCCTTTACTCATAATTACAAAAGAAAAACTCCATATTAATTTCATAAGAACTGAGGCTCTACTATGTTGTACGTCTGCTGCTGAAATCTCACCACAGTTACAGTTTAATAGGCCTTCTTTCATACAGTGATAAAGCACAAAATAAATGGAAATTCCATTGTTTTGTGGCAGTTATTATGTCTTTTATTGAGTGAAATAAAAAACATGCTTCCAATTAAAACTCCCGTTTTCCCCTTATATATCTAAACAAATGTTTGGTTCCCATGAATACAGAGAAGTAAATACAAAATTAAAGTGTGTGCATGCTGCCGCTAACATTACACACTGAGCTATTTTTTTTCTTTTAGCCTTGTGGTCAAACTGACATCATGCGTCCTGCTCTTTCCATCTTCTCTTTTAGATCGGAAGCCAGTGTCTGTGCATGTGTTTGGGATGAAGCACCTGTGGGACGTTCACTTCCCCCTGCTCGTCCTCCTCTGCCTGTTAGGAGCCGTCACATCACAGGTCAACCCAGGTATGTGCGTACAAAAGAGGACACATTTTATCCTCCAGTTGTCTGGATTTCACCGGCTGTATTCACACGATACACTCAGATGGAATGAGATCATATATACTATACACTATACACTATAAAGTGACTTTTCTGACTTCTGGGTTGTGTTTTTTGGGGATTGCTGCTGCAGTCCGTCAATCTAGACTGCAACTGATTCAGATTTTGGATAAGTGCTGCTTTGTGGGAGCCATGTGTTCCCCTCTCTCTGGTCTGGCTTCTTTGATCCCAGCATGCACGTCTTTCTCCAGCTCTCCCTTCGCCATACGGGTGGTTTTTTGGGGATGTCAATGAAAAGAGACCAATACTTTTTTTTTTCATCAAGGAAATAGAGTAGCAACATTTGGCGGGCAGAGGCAGAGTCAAGAAGGAACCAAAGAGAGGTTTTTGGTTATTGTTGAAATTGTCGAAATACGGCAGATATTTGCCAGTAAAAACCCTGGAGTCGCTACTGTTTTTGATTTCAGTCTCAAAGCTTCTGTCATCATGCTTGGTTTTCTTTCTTGTTGAAAGGATAATGATTGAATATACTCAGATTCAAACAGTTATTAATAATGGTTCTGTCAAAAAACAGATTTTATAGGTCGGACTCAGTGCTTAAAAATAAAAAAACAACTGTGAAAAAATCACTTCCACAACCTCCTGCCTTACTCCACCCCACTTCTACCGTCAAAATAAAACTTTTGTATTATATTCTTCAGTGTTTTAAATCAATTACATTTTGATAAAGTTTGAAAATGAAAGCAACCATGAGGTTATGATGACAACTGTAAAGCTGTAGAAAAACTACAAACATAGAAAAACTACAAGAAGAAAAACTACAAACTACTAACATTTCATTTTTTATGTTTAAACGTGAATATATTCCACAACAGCTGTTTTCTAGAGCACCTCTCCATACACTTAATCAATCATGGGCACAAAAACATACACACAGACACACCACATGTAAACATGCTCTAAAACCTGGCTTATATTTGTCATTCATGCATTCTTTGTGCCAAAACTAACAGAAATAAAAGAGATTTTCATTCGGACTTCAAAGAAAGCAAGGGAAGAAACGGAGAGAGAGTTGAGTGAGATAGAGATCATAGAGTTTATAGAGGGGGTTTTCGAGTAAAATAGAGTGTTCATGCTGTGGTTGCTTTCATGCATGTCTATATATGTTAATAGCAACATTTCTGACCTCTTTAAAGAGACGTAAATGTAACATAAGATGCTTTTTTAACGTTAACATTTTTATACACAATCATAGAGACCGTTTTGCATTCAGCAACAAAAAAAAAGTCAACATGAATATTTTATGAGATATCGCTCAACTTCACTTAATAAAGAATTTGAGTGTTTGACCCCTGTGGGACTTCTCTCTCTTGACTCTATTCTTCAGTGTGTGTGTGTGTGTGCTCACATGCATATACCCGCGTGCACATGCATGCTGTGGATCCAGCTATCCCACTGGAGTCTGTGGCTAATGCATACCAGACATTCTGACAGCAGGAAAGTCCATTGAAATAAGCTCTGTCTTTCTCCCCAACACTTGTGTGTGTATATGTGTCTGTGTGAGTGTGTGTGGTGTGCGTTTCCCAGTACTTGACCACTCATAAGTCATGGAAAGGACTGTTTGTGCATCTGATCATGGTCAAAGTTCAACAAGTTCACCATTCGATTTTTTTCTAAATTCTGACCCAGGGGATTTCTTCATCGAGAAACCACCAGCGATTTACCTCCAGTGTTAAGAAAAGCTCAAATCTCAACCTGCTCTAATATATGGAAGCAGGATATATCCACCTATAATTCTGTCTGATGCTGTAGCGCTTCTGCATTCGAGAAGAGGGTCATTTTTCCATAGTCTGGAAATATTCACGGCTGAATTTAGTAGTGCTGAGATGTTGAGTGAAGCCAACTTTCCCCTGTTTAAAATTCCCAAGCAGTGGAGTTATACCATCCCTGTCTTTCCCATTTTACTAGTGAGTGGGCGAACTTTATTTCGCTGTGGAGAGGGAAGGCGGATGTGTGGACATACAGGCCTGAGCAGAGCAGCCAAATATCATGTAGTGTTATTATTGTGTGGGCTTCTCCTTGTGAGGATGTTCCACATATATCCCCAATGAATGAATGAATGCATTAATACTGTTTCTTTCGATCACCAAACACACACTCTAATGACTTTGAAGTGAGACTAACTTCAAAATGAAGGAATATTTTTACACTCACCAATCAAAAGCTGAATTCATAAACTATGAAATACATCCCTGCTAAAGCCTTTGTCGTGTCAGGTCGATTTTCATTAGCAATGATGTCAAAAACAACAACTCCCATTATCTCACAGTTTTTCTCAACGTCATCAAACTCGGTCTTTGTTTCTTGTTTTGAGTGAGAGTCCTCCAGTGGAATTTTAAGTTTAAACTGCAGAAAAAGATTTAAACTCAACACATTGAATTAGAAAGCTAATGTGAGCTAACAGTTGCCTATTAACTCATCCAGAAGAACTACCACCCAGCAAAAATAATCTTATCTTATCTCCACTTTGGACTCCACCATCTCCTGATGTAAATATTGTATCTGGCTCTGTATCTGCTCAATGTGAGTCATTAGTCACTAACTGCGTGATGTTTGGTTTATCTGTGTTTTTTCATTGATAAACGGTATGAACCAAAACACTTTCCAAATTTTCAGGTGCCTAAATATGAGGGGTTTGGAAATGCTGCTCGACCCATTTAAAACTCTAGGGTTGTGTTGTAGTACAGACGGGCATTCACTCCCTGATTGGTTCTTATCAGGCTTATCAACTTCCAGAAATCAAAGTGTTGCTAACACTTAGTTTCAGTAACAGTTCCAAGTCATCATTGGTCCATGGGAAGAAATCCCTCGTCCTACTCATCACTATTGCTCTCGCTCGTTCTTAGTATTTTCTCGAAGGAATTAACAAACTTCATAGAAGACCATCTGCTTCCTGTTTACACACCAGCACACACATGCCCAGTGTGCATGAATGGTCTCATACTCAGGTGTGTTGGTATGGATCATGGAGATTACTTCTGATACTGAGATGAATATCTTGTCTGGATGCAGATTTTGTTAAGTTAGTGAAAGCTGCATGCTGCAATGTCCTTGAGCAAGATACTGAACCCCAAATTGCCCCTGATGGCTGAACTGTTCTAATAAAAAGTGAAAGTAAAAGTGCTGCCCATAGATACACTGTATGAACGTTTGTGTGAATGGGTGAATGGCGAAAAACTGTACTGTAAAGTGCTTTGTGTTAATGCAGGTGACCCCTTGTAAATTTCATGTCATTTTTGAGCCATTGTGAAAATCTAAATATTGATTTGTGCAGATTTAAAGCAAGTGACTAATGAGGATCGTGAGCTGTGATCCTGCAGTTCCCACTTATGACTGCAGTGGCCACTGTTTGGCAAGGTACATACTCCCAATTTTAGGAAGCAATAAAGTAGACAGTCAATTCAAAAGAAAAACCATAACTTCCCTGACATATAACGGACAGGTATTATGTAGCAGACGTGAGCAGCGACTTGCGTGACTACCCAGTGTGTGTAAGTGTGAGTGTGTTTGGAGTGAGCGGATGGACAGCAAACACTACAGAACAAGCCTGCCTTTCAGTAGTCAGGGTGCGGTAAAATCAAGAAGTTTGGGGGGGGTTGGGGTATTGGTCCGTTACTCCTTCATCTCTCTCTCTTTCTCTCCCCTCTTCCTTAACCACACAAGGCTGGTATTTTTCCACCTTTTCTCGGCTGATATTTTTAGATGCTGTGGCCAAATGTGAAGCCTGATGGGTGGTGGGGTTGGTGTGTGTGTGTTTCTGTGTAGGGGCGGTTAGTCTTCTTATGTGTGTGTGCGTGTGTGTCCAAATGCACACAGCTCACCCCCGAGGTCACCTCTGAGTGGGTTGGTAGATAAATAAACACGGCAAAAACCAACATTTGCAAGAGCGGTCATGCATCCGGCACGACACACTGAAACCCCTCTCTCTCTCTCTCTCTGAATCTCTGTGGGATGTGGTTGAAGACTCTGATAATGACTCTTATTTTCTTCAATTATGTCCCAGGCAATTACTGTGTTTTCCCCCAACGGGTGATGCTGCACTGTCTGTGGTCTGCAGCTTCACTGTATATTTCTGGCAAGGCCTCACAGGAAAAACTACACAACTCATGTCGCCACCTCATACCACATGACATGCACATTATGGCCCCAGCATTTCCTCTAAGACTTCTGGGCTTTATGACAATGTTTCATGCCAGTGTGGAGACAGGAGATTCAGCACCGTGCTCCTCTCCTTCTCCGTCTCAATGCCTGTTTACACTCTTCACCTCTCTGTGAATTGGGCTGTGCGAAGGAGCGCCAACCACCTCAAACCCCATAACCTCTCTCTGTACTGGGCTGCAACCCTGTAACATGAGGACAGCTACAACATTTCAGCCTCCAGAAGCCAGATATTATCGTTCTAAATGTTCCACTTTATTTCTAAATCTTATCCCACTCTGATTTGATTTTAAACGATTTCTTGGAGATCTCTGTTGTTGCACTTGAAGCAGGTTTTAACGACTTGTGTTTCACTGCAGCTATGATTTGTGCAGTCTGAGCACCGCACCTATGATCGAAATGGTTTTGTAATTGTGATTTCAGCCGAGCTCTCCACTAATATACAGGGAATATGAGATGAGTGAGACGGTTTACGGTTGATGTGGTCTGTTTATTGTCAAGGCGATCTAGTGCGAGGGGTAGAGAGGAGGGAAGGGGTGTAAACAGATAGGGGGATAAATGATGAGGGCTGAGGGGAAGAGGGCTGTGGAACAACGGTTTGAGAGGACAAGATGAAAGAAAGACAGAGGAGGCAAATGTCGACATCTGGAAGAGTTTTTGTTTGTGCCTCTTTCAAACTGTCACGGTGTCACTGCCAAGACTGAGCCTGCATGCGTGTGTGTGGTTACATCTACGCCTGCTTTGTGTGCACACGACATGTGAGCTGTGTATCAGATCTGGAGCCCTCGTCCAACCCTTCAGGGGTTTCCACATCTTGACTTTTAAGCAAATATTTGGAGGAGATGAAGAGAGAATCGCAGGGAGAGAAAAAGGGAGGAAAGACAAAGCAGGAGAGGGACAGAGACGGCCTTGAACGTCCATCTCTGCTGTTGCTGGCGTCTTCTCAAAGGCTTTTCTGTGAGACAAGGGGCCGAGTTAACAGGGTCAGGATCCCCTAAACTTCTGCCTCCAGCTTCACTGCTATCACATATACAGAAATCAAGCTTTTCCAAAGGCTCTTTCATCCATAGATGAGGGCACCTAGTGGTCACATCCTGTTTTGCGGAGTTATCAGTGTTAGACTAAAACAGCCCAACCATTCAGATAACACATGATGGAAAAGTGCCCTTTTACTTTTACTTGTGGAAACACCCATTCATTCATTCAGAGTCTTGTAAAAGTTAATAGATACCACGCTGGCTGTGTCACGCTCAGTTAACCACGAACCCCTCTGAGTCCTAATGGGATGAAGCATTTCTAAATCATGGTTTTAATTTTAATCGCGTCTCGCCACCGAAGGAGACAGAAGAGAGGAGAGAGGGATGAGACCACACAGGAGGTCAGGATGGAGAGGAGACAAAAAAAAGTAAAGATGAGGGGGTGTATGCAGGAAACAGAGGGCACATTGCTTCTATTGACCACACAGTGGAGGCGTGATGGACTCAGACCAGACAGTTTTACCACACACACACACACACACACGTTTGTGATACCAATGCTATTTGAATTGGCACTGAATGGATCCAGCTTATTATTTCAATGAAGCAACCACAATTTGAGAGCGAAGAGTGTGTAGTGTGTGTGTCTGTTCTCTCACCCCACTGCTTCACCCAGCATCATTAGGAGCTGGGAGTTCTGTCGTAGAAATGTCTGAGTGTGTCTGGTCAATGTTTGAGTATTGTTTTAGAATCTGCACCAACCAGATGTGTGGTTGGTCTGAGACAAGCATGTTTCAGTGTGGTAATACAGGTAAAAAAACGAATTGAATTTAAATGAACTAGAAAACAGGGAGGGGCAACTATTAGACTAAACTAATCAGATAAATAATAAAAATGCAATTCTCTGATTGAAATTCATTTTTTTAATAAAATTGTTCAAGTTGAGAAATTCAAATATAAATGATTCGAATACAGGCTGACACATAGGCCTATTTCTGTCCATTTTGGACAAGACAGAAATTTTACCAAAGTAACAACTCTAAATATTGCTCATTGCTCAAAATATAAAAGTATGTCAGGCAGAAAATATGGAACCAAACACAAAATCTCATATTTTAATTACATTGCATTTCATTTAGCTGACGCTTTTATCCAAAGCGACTTGCAATAAGTGCATTCACCCATGAGGGAATAAACCCACTGTCATAAAAGTTTCATCAAAGTTATTTCTGGATTTTCCAGAATTACAGAAAACCGGACTTGATGCAAGTTAACATAGAATGACTGCAACGTGTAAAGAATGTACCACCAAAAATAAACAGAAAAAACTGATGACAGTACTTGTTATTAGTCACTTATTTTACCTTGTGGTAAATAGTGTTCATGGCAGAACAAACAGTGGATGTCGGTCTTGTTGTTTTTGGCTGACCTTTATTACAGTTTTTATGTTCACTTGTGTTTATTTGTGTCTCAGGTGTGTGTCGGTATCCTCTGGGCATGTCAGGAGGGCAGATACAGGATGAGGACATCTCCGCCTCCAGCCAGTGGTCTGAATCCACCGCCGCTAGATATGGAAGGTCAGTCACACACACACACACACACACACACACACACACACACACACACACACACACACACACACACACACACTTCACAGTGTGTTTGCCCTTATAATGAGTGTGTGGGTGCAAGGTGCCTGTGCCTGTTTATTTGCAGTTAACCACAAGCTGGGGTATCAGTTCTACTTACAGCCACATGGTTAAGGAAGCCTATATATGTGTGTGTAAGTGTGTATGTGTGTGTGTTGCAAAACTTGGGTGGCCGTCACTAAGTATCAGGATAATGATGTAATACACATTCTCCATCCATTCTGGCTGTGTTTTCAGTCCTGCCCAGCTCCCTCTCTCCCCTGCCAGCCCCTCGCCCCAAAATGAACAGTTTAATAAGAATTTACAATGCAGCCTTTCACCCAGGTGTTTCCATAACAGGCTTTAAAAACTGAAACCCACCACCACATTCACTTTTACTTTCCTCTCACCATTCCAATTCCATCCAGTCCCAATATTTCTTCTGCCATGCTCTTTTCCCTTTCCTGCTGTAATTCTTCTGCGGCCGTCCATCCACCCACTGTTCATCCCTCAATCGTCCCTCCTCCCTTTCCCATTCATCTCTCTCCAGGCTGGACTTCGAGGAGGGCGATGGTGCGTGGTGTCCGGAAATAACAGTTGAGCCGGACAGCCTGAAGGAGTTCCTCCAGATTGACTTGCGCTCGCTCCACTTCATCACCCTTGTGGGCAGCCAGGGTCGACACGCTGGAGGCATCGGCAATGAGTTCGCCCAGATGTACAAGATTAAGTACAGCCGTGACGGGAGCCGCTGGATCTCGTGGAGGAACAGACAGGGCAAGCAGGCAAGTCAATCCACCAATCAGTAAACTGGTTGGTTTAGATGTTACTGTATGACGTACTTCAACATTTATGATAAACTTCTGAAAAAGATCTGTCTTCAGGTTTTGTTTTTATGGCATTTAGTTACTTTTACCAGCTATGACTGTGTTTATTGAAACAATAGAGGTAACATATTAAACTAAATCAATTTGATATAAAGGGGCCATTTCTTCTCAGTCATTAGTGAGTTCCTTTGTGTGTTTGTTTGCAGGTGATTGAAGGAAACAGAAATGCCTATGACATTGTACTAAAGGACCTCGAGCCGCCCATCATCGCTCGCTTTGTCCGCTTCATGCCCGTCACAGACCACTCCATGAACGTCTGCATGAGAGTGGAGCTCTATGGCTGTGAATGGCTGGGTAAGACGTGAGAGAGTATACAAGGACTGATGAGAATATAGAGAGCATACCTAAAGACTGATGAGGGTATGGAGAGGATACGTAAGAACTGATGGGGGTATAAAGAGGACATGTAAGGACTGATGAGGGTATAGAGAGGATATGTAAGGACTGATGAGGGTATAGAGAGGACACGTAAGGACTGATGAGTTTATAGAGAGGACACATAAAGACTGATGAGGGTATAGAGAGGATATGTAAGGACTGATGAGGGTATAGAGAGGACACGTAAGGACTGATGAGTTTATAGAGAGGACACATAAAAACTGATGAGGGTATAGAGAGGACACGTAAAGACTGATGAGGGTATAGAGAGGACACGTAAAGACTGATGAGTTTATAGAGAGGACACATAAAGACTGATGAGGGTATAGAGAGGACCTGAAGGACTGATAAGGGTGTAGAGAGGACACATAAGGACTGATGAGAATATAGAGAGGATACGTAAGGACTGATGAAGTAAATAGAGGACACATAAGGACAGATGAGGGTATAGAGAGGACATGTAAGGACTGATGAGGGTATAGAGAGGACTCATAAGGACTGATGAGGGTATAGAGAGGACTCATAAGGACTGATGAGGGTATCACCGTTCACATTTACAGTCAATTTAGTGTGTTTCAATTAATCTATTCCCAACCTGCATGTCTTTGGACTGTGGGAGGAAGCCAGAGTACCACCGGGCTGCCCCACTGCAATAATGACACAATGCATTTTTCTTCCAGTATTAGACACCTCCCCTCCTCTGTTCTTCTCCTTTCATTTTCACGTTAAATCTCAAATTTCACAGCATTTGAGTTCGAAGTGTTGGACTCACCAATAAAAAATCTACTTTACAGATGGTCTCGTGTCGTACAACGCTCCAATAGGAGAACAGATGAGCTCGCCTGCTTACCCTGTTTATCTCAATGACTCTGTCTATGACGGAGCTGTCATCCACAGGTATGTGTGTTTTACTGTGTTCTCACACCACTGAACTGCTTCACCACTGCTCTTCTCCTCCCTCACCACCCTCAGAATCAGGTTTTATTGCCAAGCAGGTTTATCCGTTCAAGGAATTTGCTGTGGTGTATTTTTGCAAGTTTTAATATAAAAACAGGAAAATAGGAAACAAATATTAAATATGAAAGATACTATAAGCACCAGGGGAGGGATTCTGCAATACATTGTAAGTAAACACTAGAGACTGGATTGTGCAAAGTACAGTTAGTCCGTTATTTGCCAAGGCAAGTTAAAGTGTCATTCTCACGTCTTTGTTGCCTGGTCACCATGGTGAAAGCAAAGAGTCAGATGGTAGGGAGTGGGTCATGGTGGTTTACTGTTGAGCAATACCTCATGGGAATGATTGAGTCAACCATGTCTAGAAAGTTTCAACACGACAATGAACAACTCAGAGTCTCATTAGTGTTTGGATTATGATATGGTGAATAATGTCCTCCATGACACAGGCCTCAGGAACACTAGAGAGGGAAAAGAAAATGGCCCATATTACAATATCTCAGCCAACAGTAGGAGTGAGGGATTGGTTTTGTAATGCTGCCCTCTAGTGTTGAGTAGTTGTGCTGTTAAAACTATTTGACAACACATGCTCAGAGATATCAGTCCACTAAACATTTTTTAAATCAAGATCCATGAATGAACGCCCTATCTCACAAGGTCAAAGAAAGAAAACAAAATAGTCCTGGATCCACCCCATGATCCAAATCTTCTCCAAAGCATAATGTGTTCTTCTCTGGCCAATATCAAATCCTTCCATCAAGTTTCATGATAATCTGCCCAGTAGTTTTTGCATAATCCTGTTTACAAACTAACAGACAGACACATGCCAGGCTGTTGCCATCTGTGTTTTCTACCGCTTACCTCTTATCTGTGTTTTTCTCAGCATGACAGAGGGCTTGGGTCAGCTGACCGATGGGGTGTGTGGTCTGGACGATTTTACACACAGTCAAGTCTACAACGTGTGGCCCGGGTACGACTACGTGGGCTGGAACAATGAAAGTTTCCCCAGTGGATATGTTGAAATCATGTTTGAGTTTGACCGGACACGAAACTTCACCACCATGAAGGTGATGCACCACAAGATCATCCTTTCACAAAAGTTCAGTTTTACATCTCTCATCATTTCTAAAACGCTCCCCTCAATGTGTCCCGGGTCCAGGTCCACTGCAACAACATGTTTTCCCGGCACATCAAGGCTTTCCGCCAGGTGTTGTGTTACTTCCGTTCTGAGTCGGACTGGGAGGCCCCTCCACTCTCCTTCAGCCCTGTGGTGGATGAGAAGAATCCCAGCGCTCGATTTGTCACAGTCAACCTAGCCAATCACATGGCCAGTGCCATCAAATGCCAGTTCTACTTCGCTGATGCCTGGATGTTGTTCAGTGAGATCACTTTCCAGTCAGGTACTGAAGAACTGTGTGCACAATATGTATGTTCTCGTTGTATATTCTTAGGTTTTATTATTTAATTATTTTCACATTTGATGAGCACAAGTGATGCTTGTGTAATATCCTATTTTCCAACAATATGTTTAAGAATTCACATCACTACCCCAAAAGAAACTATTAAAGCAATTTTTGATGTAATCTAGAAATTATTGATTTATTAAAATCAATAATTTGTCTCTGCTCAGCTCTGTACCATCTGCCCTTTCAGACACAGCCATGTACAACACAACTCTGGCTCCACCCAAGACCGGACTGCCACCCAACACACAACCAGGTTAGTGATCTCAAGACCCACACACCCAAGTCTGTGCAACTAATAATAGACGGAAACAGATTTCAGTTAATAATCCTGCATCATGTATGACAATGGACAATATGTCTTATTCATTTGTCCAACATTGCCACACAAATATAATGCGCAAACACTGTTCAGGATGTCCCGAATCCATTTTTCTATTGATAGTTTTTTAATGTGGTGTCCTCACACTGGAGAAGTGATAGGATAAAGTATCCTCAAAGAAGAAAGCATGAAGCCTTAATAGGGCCACTTTTTGCTGCACTTTTAAATATATTCAATTGTTGTAAGAGACTACCAGAAAAAATTGTTTGATAAAAATAAATCATTAAATCTTCAGACACAATGTTTAATTTTGAGTGCATTTGGATTGACGTCCAACTTGGCCCATATTGCATACTTTAATCATACTAAATGCTAAAAAGGAGGACATGCTGTATGTAGTACACACTGTGTAGCATTAGTATGTTGCATAGATTCACAACACTTTATTACACGGTACAGCAGGAAAAGCACAGGTGTTACTGTGGCTCTGTCTTATTCAGCCATCATTGACTTTAATGTATAAACCTTCATCTTTCTCACTGTGACATTTAAATATATCTCTGCAAATAGAATTTTAAAACTGGTTCTGCATGATGTGGGTGTGTCGGTAAGTCCTGTCACTTTGGGCTGACACACCTCAATGAAAAACAACTATGGTTAATATTAAACCTGTTAGAATTGTGTAATGTATTGTTCGCATGACCACGTTCATGTGGTCCATAAACCAAAAAACATCCTAGGAGGTAAATTGTATATCTAACTCTTAACTCATCGTGATGCACAGTATTTTTATGGTGTCAATATCTCTATATATTGTTAATTGTCGTACAGAGATTATGTGATACTCAATGTAAATTTGTTATTGATTCCTGTTCTACTGTGCCTTACCTCCTAATAAAAATATAAAAAATATATATATATATATTAAACCTGTTCGATAGGCCAAATGATCTGCTTGTGATTGACTTTTCAGAAAAGTTTTCTAACTTAAAATGTAATTCAGTGTTTGAATGTGCACATGCTTCAGGACGGGTCCGATTTAATTGCAGATATTCTGTATGATCCCTCATATCCACATCATGTCATTAAAAATGTATCTGTATCTCCCTGCCCCTCCACAGAAGATGACCCCACCCACAAAATAGATGACAGCAACACCAGGATTCTGATTGGTTGTTTAGTGGCCATCATCTTCATCCTTGTGGCCATCATCGTCATCATCTTGTGGAGGCAGGTGTGGCAGAAGATGCTGGAGAAGGTGAGCTCACCAATTGCTCAAAAGCTACACCAACAAAAATACTATAGATTTTGCACATTTTCAATTAGATTCCTGAGTTCTCTTTCGGGAGGTGATTAGACCTGTTCCTTCACCCCCACATCCTTTATTCTGTAGGCCTCTCGTCGGATGCTGGACGATGAACTAACTGCTAGTTTGTCAATACAGAGCGAGACGTTCGCCTACAACCACAACCAGTCGAGCACGACCAGTGAACAGGAGTCCAACTCCACCTACGAGCGCATCTTCCCCCTTGGTCCAGACTACCAGGAGCCGTCACGCCTCATATGTAAGCTGCCAGAGTTTGCACAGAGCTCAGAGGAGCCTGGTAGGTGGACATGCACGTCTGCTTTCATATATACACATCAATTAAAAAAGATATGAACAATAAACAGACTAAATCTTGTCTAATGTGTTCCAGCTTCTACCAGCACAGCAGCATCCAAATCCACCATAGCTACTGTCGTCCAGGATGGGGCCCCTCACTATGCAGAGGCAGACATTGTGAACCTGCAAGGTGTGACAGGAGGCAACACGTATGCCATCCCTGCTTTGACCATGGACCTGCTGTCAGGGAAGGACGTTGCAGTGGAGGAGTTTCCACGAAAACTGCTCACATTCAAAGAGAAGCTGGGAGAGGGCCAGTTTGGAGAAGTGTGTGCTCTTTACCAGACTTCTACAGCTTTATTTAAAAAGAATAGTAATAATGATAACAATTATAAACTTTATTTCTGTAGAACCTTTCAAAACCAGAGTTACAATGTGCTTTACAAAATAAACTATAAGTGCAACGGAGCAAATCATAGAAAACCTAGATCATAATCAACAACACAATCAAACAAAACAGATACGAGAACAACTTTAAAACAATAAAATTTCAATATGAAAAACATTAAAAAAAACTGAGTTATACTTAAAACTATCTACATACATATTTATAACCTGAATATGTAAAAATCCTTGAGATATTGTATGTTGTGATTTAAGAATGGAATTGAATTTAGGTGAATTAACATTATAACACCTCCTCTCCTCTCCTCTCCTCCTCTCCTCTCCTCTCCTCTCCTCTCCTCTCCTGTCAGGTGCATCTGTGTGAAGCAGATGGAATGCAGGAGTTCATGAATAAAGAGTTTTTATTTGACATCCCAGAGGACGTGCCAGTTTTAGTGGCGGTGAAGATGCTCCGTTCAGATGCTAACAAAAATGCCAGGTATCGACTGGGTGCTCTCCTCTTGTAGCCTGTTTCCTGTACTGTAAATATGACATTGATATAATTCTGAATTGAATCTGTGTCACTTAACTTAAGCATATGATTTTATCGTGGTAGGAATGACTTCCTGAAAGAGATAAAGATCATGTCGCGTCTGAAGGACCCCAACATCATTCGCCTCCTAGCCGTGTGCATCTACAGCGACCCGCTGTGTATGATCACAGAGTACATGGAGAATGGAGATCTCAACCAGTTTCTGTCCCGCCACGAACCCGAGGGACAGCTCGCTCTGCTCAGCAACGCACCTATTGTCAGGTGAGTAAGTGGCTGCTGTAAATACATGCTTACATCTCTTTTATTTTCCTTCACAACCAATTCAACTATATCTTCTCTCTCCTTCCCAGCTTCAGTAATCTGTGCTACATGGCCACTCAGATAGCATCAGGGATGAAGTACCTCTCCTCTCTAAACTTTGTCCATCGCGACTTAGCCACGCGAAATTGCCTGGTGGGCAAGAAGTACACGATAAAGATAGCTGACTTTGGCATGAGCAGGAACCTGTACAGCGGTGACTACTACCGCATCCAGGGCAGAGCCGTGCTGCCTATACGCTGGATGTCATGGGAGAGTATCTTGCTGGTGAGGACTCATACTTGAACTATAAAGAACATGTTCACAATCATGTTTGTGCAGCGCCCCCTGTGTACAATTGTTGAAAGATATATGCAGACTGTGCTGATCGCTATTTACACCCTTTTGTATTGCAGGGTAAATTCACCACAGCTAGTGATGTGTGGGCCTTCGGGGTGACCCTGTGGGAGATACTAAACTTCTGCAAAGAGCAGCCGTACTCTCAGCTCACTGATGAGCAGGTGATAGAGAACACAGGGGAGTTTTTCAGGGACCAGAAAAGACAGGTGAGTGCCATTACAACCATTACAAATATAAACTAGATTGCCACTCATTAGAGCTCATATGTTTGCCAAGGCCCAACAGTCCTCGTAAATTCAATCAAGATGCACCAAATTTCACACACTTCTAATAATCAGTCCTTGAATCAGATCCATGAATTACTCACCCTTATCGTGCAATGTTAAAGATAGTGAAATGAAAATCCTGGATCCGACCTCTGATCCGGATCTGCACAATAATTGAATGGATTCTGACCTATACAGTATCCTTTCACCAAGTTTTGTGGGAAATCTGTTCTGTTGTTTTTGCAAAACAAACAAACCAACCAGTAAATCCATGGCCTTAATTTAACCCTCCTTATTGTCTAGATCTACTTGCCTCAGCCTGTGCTGTGTCCAGACTCGCTCTACAAGATCATGCTGAGCTGCTGGAGGAGGAACACCAAAGAACGGCCCTCCTTCCAGGAAATACACCAAGCCCTCCTGGAAATACAGCCTTAAGCCGGGGCTATGTTTTCAGACAGTGATTCCCAGTCTGCTCCTCTCTGGAAGAAGTGGTGCTCGACTAAAGCAGGAGAGACACTCCAGGTTCAATTCGTCTTGTCTTGGGGGTGAGAGCCACCTGGGGGCTACAAGCTACGATCTGGGAAACACTGTTCCATGGACTTAACACACCTCAAAGATGGACTAGCAGAGACATTTTGTGTGTGTGTCACTTTGAATTTAATCAGCACAATCACATTGGACAAGATGTCTTATAGAAAGGCAGATATTCTTAAGAAAATCAATTCTGTGTAGTTGTAAACCAACTCTGAAAAACACACATGAAACAAAGATGATTACGGTTGTGTGGTGACACATGTTGTGCAAGTCAGAATTAAATGTAGCAAGTGACCTACGGCACTTTTGAAAATAAAATGTTCATTTTGTTGATATGAGTTTAGATTTCCCATGTTGCCACCGTTGCTCGGTAAACAAACGTTGTAGAAGAGCTTTCTTCTTGAGGACTGCTTGAATGTAGAAGGAAAAAGTGCAGCGATCCATTACTGTTACATTTCATTATATTTCAAGTGTTTCATCTCAGTCGCTCAGACAAACCTCCACACGTTGTTGAAACAAGAACATAGTTACTCAGTCCTTACTCATCTCCCTGCAGTTTTCCTACAGTGATCTGAACACGACATGTATATGCCTGTGTATATTCAATAGATAAGTCTAAATCTCAAATATCAATATTTTGTATTTTATATTTATATGTTCATATGTGTCTGGTTATGTTTTGTGTAGTAATATGCTTTTAAAGTTGATGTGTGTGAAATATCATGTCATTTACTATGTCAAACTAAATCAGGAATCCAGGCTGTGCTGTGTTGGTTACTAG
Source organism: Verasper variegatus (assembly GCA_026259375.1). Lineage (NCBI taxonomy): Eukaryota > Metazoa > Chordata > Actinopteri > Pleuronectiformes > Pleuronectidae > Verasper > Verasper variegatus. The sequence continues at coordinate 8,347,033 of CM048046.1, read as the reverse complement.
TATGTTTTCAGTCTGTTTCATTGAAGAGATGTCACTGAGTGTGTTGTGGATGTTGAAGAAGAGAAAGTAAATTGTCTTTTAAAAGAGGAATGGAGAAGAACATTGATTAATAAATCATCACTTATGACTGCTGCAGATCACACAGTGGTTTAGCTCATTCAAACACATCCTAAGGACTCGTTATCAGCAGTCAACTTGCTCTCTCTGTTACTGATCTATGTGTTTTCCTGTGTTTTTCCATATGGAATAAAGCTGTGTGTTCTTTGTTTTACTCCAATAGCTTGAACGTCATACTGCATACCACTGTTTGAGCTACATGGGCTGTATTTACAGTTTCTGCACTCTTATCAGAGGCCTTTGTCCCACTTACCTCGTACGTTAAAGACACTTCTATCCATGGCGCATGGCGTCTCAGCCTTTATCTTTCACTACTTTACAGTCTCATGTACTATCTGGTTTGAAGACAAGTAATTTCATGGCATTTACATCGTATCAGTGTCATAAATGAGTGTAGAGCTGCAAAAATGTTATTGCACCCTGATAAAAGTCATATTTTTTATAGTTTTATTAAAACTTTGTACTAAATTTTTCAGTGAGAATGTTTTTTTTTTTTATATAAACTAAAGTTGTACATTGATGGACAAATTACAAAATAAAACTTAAACAGGGAAGTGAATACCTCTCTCTGTGTGAGCTGCTGTCTTATTCATGAGAGCTGTATATTGTATACTGTGTGGGCGGTGCTTGAAGCTGACCAGAATGGTGTCAGGATCTCATTGGCTGGATCTTGCTGGAGCACACATGGACCAAACAGAACTTGTTGCATGTTAAGAACATTTGTCTGTTTCATTTGTTTCCAGTTTGGACCTGAAAAGATGAATAAGGTGGTTTTGGTGACGGGAGCAAATAGGTAATGACTTTATTTGTTGTTGTGGTTATACATCTGAAGTCTGGCATCTCAAGTGGAAAAAACTAATAACTTTCTCTCAATATCTTCAATCCTATTTTAGGATGTGTTTAGTATTTCATTATATTATTTACATATTGGTTATTAGTCTCAGACAAAATGGCAGCCCAGTTATGTTACTTTTAGTACAAGAATGTGTCATGAACTATTATCTTGAACATTCAGGTACTGTGTGCTTATAGTGATACGTGTCCATGCTATGTGTCTCCCTGCAGTGGCATCGGCCTGGCGCTTTGCGAGCGTCTCCTCTCGCAGGACTCGGAAGGCCTGCAGCTTTGTCTGGCCTGCAGGAACATGTGTCGGGCTCAGGCCGCTCGCGCTGCCCTCCTCACGTCTCACCCCACGGCTCAGGTGGCCCTGCTGCAGCTGGACACCAGCAGCATCTCCTCTATCATCAGCGCCGCACGGGAGGTCAAGCTCAGGTAGTAGGAAGGCCTCACACACACACACACACACACACACACACACACATTCACGGATTTGAATAACAAGGAACCGATTCTTTATGTGTGTGTTAGAAAGCAACTAAATACATATGTGCCTTTGCTTGTCATCTGCAGGTATAACCGGTTAGATTACCTCTACCTGAATGCAGGAATCATGCCAAACCCACAGTTTGATGTAAAAGCCTTTTTCAAAGGCCTCTTCTCCAGGTATGTTATTGATTTTAGATGCTCCTGAGTCATGAAGCTCTTTTATGTCACTCCATGTGATGGAGTTTTATAATCTGACCCATCCTAAATGTTTCAGTCATCTACATTATTTCTATGATGCTTCTATTTCAGCAATATCATTACCATGTTTGCCACCGGCGAGGGGATTCTGACGCAGAAGGACGACATCACCTCTGATGGCATGCAAGAAGTTTTTGCAACCAACCTGTTTGGTCATTTCCTACTAGTCAGTTACTTCTACTTTGTCGACCAAATACTCTATCTAAAAACTGCTTTACTTTTTCACATGTTTTCTAATCATACAACAGACTCCTTCCATTACACTGCAGCTTATTTCAAGTCCTCGGGCAACACTCTGCCTCTCTTCCTTGCCCTGTCCTTCTTCTTCTCCTGAAGAACTAATGCACATTCCCTTCATTTCTCTTGTCAGCTGTTTGCCCTTGTGGACCAAATATAGGTGATACTCGATCCAACTGTCACTGATCAGTGATGCTCATTAAAAATTAACAGTGTTCCAGCCATAAGGTCACTGCAGACAGTTTTCTGCTTAGTGTGCGTTTGCAGGGGAATTCTGTCCGTCATATCAACTTGCCATCAAAGAGGAACCTGCTCAAAAGATCAGAAATGTATCTTTATTGCTAATTTGCTTTTTAGACAGTTAGAGAAAAAGATGACTTTTAGTGGGGTCCTTTTGAAAACTCTCAATAAAGCCAATACAGTTTAGGGGAATTTACATTTGCTGATTAGTTTCATTCATCTTAAAGGGCATGTTGTGTACATGAACATTTTCTATATTATTGTCTATGCTGCCTGTAAGCTATATCTTAAGAGTCCGTTCAAGATGTAAAAGTGAATTCATATTTGAAAGAATTACATTTCACCTGTTTCTCATGTAGATAAAACTGTTTTTTAAAATGTAATTAACTTTTCTTTTTTCAAATCAGCAGGATGCCACATTCTGTCCCCTTGAAATACAAATTGCCAGCGGAAACAAAAGCACATTTTTCTTTGCTTTGTTATTTAGAACTATAGCTGAACTAAGGCTGAATGACTTATCATGATGACATGATGTTGTCGTGTACCCTCTGTGCCCAGATAAGGGAGCTGGAGCCAGTTCTATGCCACACAGGTCGGACCTCACAGCTGATCTGGACCTCCTCCAGTAATGCCCACCGCTCAGCTTTTAACCTTGAAGACGTACAGCACCTGAGAGGCACCCAGCCCTACAGCTCCTCCAAATATGCCTCCGACCTGCTCAGCCTGGCGCTCAACACACACTACAACAAACAGGTCGTCTTTCACACACATCGCATGTTGTGTTGCGTATGTCTCATGCCTTTTAAAAGACTTTGATGATCGAGATCCTTCTGCCTTTTTGCTTTCCAGGGTTTGTACTCATCTGTGATTTGTCCTGGTTTTGTGATGACCAGTCTGACCTATGGCATCCTGCCCTCTTTCCCAGCATTCCTCTGGACCCTGCTAATGCCTCTCTTTTGGCTTGTGAGTGCAGCTCTCAATATAAATTACTGACACACATCTGCTCCTCCAGTCAATATTGTGTGTATGAAATCAGTTTTTGAGTCATTTGTTTTCGTCTTTCATGATCACAGATAAGAATGTTCAGCAACACTTTCACCCTGACACCTTATAATGGAGCTGAAGCCCTGGTATGTAAAAGAAAATGTCTTTTCAATAAAGTGAAAAAGTGACTTTTAGAACAACTCTAGTTCCAGAAGTATATTTCCCATTCAATTACTCCAGTAACGTTTTGGAAAATTCCTTTAATCCTGGAAACAGGACAACCAGCTAAGCAGTGGATTGTGAACATAACACATTTGATTTGTAACAAAAAAAATATTGGAAAACAGAAAAAAAAGAGCAAAGATACAAGAGTGTGTACATAATTATTTAAAGAGGGAAGGAACTACATAAACCTTTGCAAACAATCCTTTTCCAATGACGTCCAGTGTGTATTCTTAAATTTGACCTTGTTATTAAAATAGTGCTGCAATAAATTATAGTTTGTCTCGTATGTATGTATATAATGTATAGTGTAGTAACTAGTTTAGTAACACGGAATGATCCGATCGTAGCCAACATGATTCTCGAGGCTGTGGTAACCATTTCCATGGTAATAGCAAGCTCCACCAATCTTAGACTTCGCTGTCACATCTGAGGATTGTGGGTAGTGTAGTGCAAATAAAACACATTATTTTTTTAAACATAGTTGATATCATATGGAGTCGTGCTTCCACAGGAGTAGATAACATTGTTTCATTATCTCGTCGCTTACAGTAAATCTACCTTGGATGGTTACAATATTGTGTCTGATGATCAAGATCTCTACTCAGAAAATGAATCAGACTTTTACTTCCGGAACTATGTTGTTGAGCTCTATATCTATACACTCTTTAGTACAAAAAAATGTCTGTATTGCTGCTCTCTCCTGTAGTTTTGGTTGTTTAAGCAAAATCCTGAATCACTGGACCCACAAGTGAAGTACCACAGCTTAACATCTGGACTGGGCAACAACTACACACAACCACGGAAGGTGCGGCAAAAAAAATTATACGTTTAGATAGACATGTCAAGTAGTTCACAGTCTGAGTTTTGTGTCTCCTGGTCCTCTTTTCAGATGGACATCGATTTGGAAACATCAGAGGTTTTGTATGAGAAATTACTGCAACTGGAAAGTGAAGTAAGGAAGAAGCGGAAGGAAAAACAAATATAACAAACCCAACATGTGTGACAGTGGATCTGGATCATCTTGATGGATATCACTCAGTTCTGTGAAAGAAAAGATTTTACTTCTGCAGCATGCACACTGTCAGACTTTACAGAATTAACCATCCTACATGGACATCTGAATTCAAAACAAATTGCAGTGACTGCAATTATTTGAAGTTTAATTTTGCTGTTTGCATCTGTTTTATCGGTATCGTGCTCAAAATAAAATGTCTGCGGTGATGGCTTGGCAGAGAGCTGAGGAGAACAACACAGTTTTGCAATTAGGCAGACTCGGGTGGTGGACCACGTTTCTGTCTACGCGGTGCAGGAGGGACTATATCCAACAATGTTGTTAATCCCGTGATCCCCGCGACAAACGGCGGTGCAGTCAGACAGCAGACTGTCAGTGTCATCCCAGAAGTTAACGTAAGTGGTCTGAGTGAACCCGTCTGCTGTGTATGGCGGTGCCGGTGCCATGTGCTCACAGACGCACCTGAGGCTCCGCTGTGGAGGGTGTGAGGCGCAGAGGTGGTCTCCGGTCCCGTACTCCTCCTCCGCTCCGCTCAGTTTCGGGTTACAAAAAGCCCAAACCATCCCGCAGAAGTAGATGAAAAACGTGCCCATGACCATGACCATGAGCGCGTAGGACTCGATCATGGCTTTGTTGACTGGAGATGTCATCTCTGAAGAATGCGCAGGAACAATAACCGGGTTTCCAAAGTGTGTTCGGGAGGGAGGAACTGTGAGACTGGCAGCATCACACACGTGGGCTGGGTCGCTTCAGTACCCTCTTCAGCCAGATGGAGACACTCTGGAAAATAGTTATCTTCTCTGTCGTCTAACTATCTAAGACCAGTATGATGTCTGTGTGAGAAACAAATGTAGCTTCAATAAGCCGAATTTGATTTAATAAAATAAAAAAAATATTTTTAAATTTGGAGGATAATTCTAAAAACAACCAAATGGTTGACTGGGTCAATTTGAAGAGAAAAGACATATATGCAGCATGAAGTCAGTCAACTGAACCCCTACATAAAGATCCCAAAATTGTGGGAGGAGCCACCTTTTAGCTGTTTTTTGAGGGCCTCCTCTCAGCTTAGGGCACCAGGCTCTTGTCTGCTTTGTTTAAGCCCCTACATTCAATATTCCTCTGCATTTTTGGACCAAGAACGTTTATATAATTTAATATCACGTGATTTTCCGAAATGACCACAGATTCCTGAATGATAATGAAGTAAAACCAGCAGGAACTTGGAACTTATTCAGACCGTTCTGGGCAGAATTTAGAAAAACGGATTAAGTTGAATTTCATTATTAGGGAATTCTGCACAGCCACTTCGTATAGTACAACTGTATGGACTCTTTTAAACATGTGTTATTTAAGGTTAAATCGCGATCCTGTTTTTAGGATTTAGTTGTATTTATGTGTGAGTAAGAAGGTAATGAAACTGTACACTGGTTTCTGTGGAGGTAGCTGGGAGAGCACCTTCACCTACACCTGGAGGATCAGTCAGCGCAGGTGAGAGCTGTTAGGTGATTGAGCCTCAGGTTTAAAAGGCAGCAGTGGCGCTGCCTCAAAAAGGACCCTCTCAAGATGGGAGACACACAGAACACGGAAGAACACGCACAGGAGAAACACTAGTGCTGAGCTAGTCCCTTTAAGTCGAAGTTTGCTTATGTTTGTTCACGTGTGTGTTTTGGCCTTAATAAAAGATGCTAAAAACCTGAATGGTTTGTCTCTGTGGTGAGAGCCCTGTGGCATGGTCGACTGCCGCAGTATCTTACAATCAGATCAGACTGACGGTGAGTGACTGTGACAGTATTTAAACAGGTTGTTTAAGAAGCCATGAGTCAGTTGTTCTCCAGGTCAGTGTTCACTAACAGACCCATCAGCAACTGGCAGGGCCTTCCCTTTTAAGGTCAAACACCAGCAGCCACAACTCCCAAAATACCAGCAATGATCAATGAGTCAGGCTTAGTGCCTTTTTCAGGAGATAAATATATTAACCTAAGTTTTAAAATCTAACATTGCTGGGTGGGACATAATTGATTCTAAAAACTTTAACAATTTTATTCACTTATCTGAACAGTAAGTCTTCTACTAGATACACTTTATTCCTTGAAAAACAGCCATTGTTTAGCAATATCACTGTACAGCAAGAAGGCTCTGTGTTCAAATCCCGGTTTCCCAGACAGGGGTCTTTCTGTGTGGAGTTTGCAGGTTCTCCCCATGCCTGCATGTGTTTTCTCAGGCTTCCTCCCACAGTTTAAACATGCAGATTGGGGTCAGATTGAATGGAGACTCTAAATTAACCGTAGGTGTGAATGTGAGGATATCTGTCTCTGTATGTTGGCCCTGCGATACACTGGCGACCTGTGCTGGGTGTACCCGCCCATCGCCCCCAAAACAGCTGGGATTAGCTCCAGCCTCCCCAGGACCCTTACAGGATAATTGGTATATGGTTGAATGGATAAGCATTAATACAAATCAAAAGTGAGAAGAACTGGCCTTATTTTGAGTAGCCTGCAGTATAAAAGTTAATGTGTTTTCCTGTTAATAATTACATTTGATTCTTCAACTTTCAAACCTGCAATTAATAAGAACCTCAAGCGCTACTTGGATGTGTTTAGATGTGTCATATTACAGTTTACATGTTAGAGAGCTACATCGAATACTATCATGTCCCCACAGTGATGGAAATCATCAGCATGTGCCCTTACGTGTTATGGAGAAAACCCCAAGCCCGTACCCAGTTCAGTCCAGTTGTTCAAGTTGTATGGTTAGAGGATAATAGTTTTCATCATGTGTAATTTCTTAGACACACTGTGCTACATTGCACATCATTTTTATTTCATATTTGAAATATAAACTTTAACCACTCTATTGAATATAGCATCTATCAGTTCATTTCTTTTTAATATAGCAAGGCCCTAACAATACAGAATACTGTACAACCTTCAGTTAAATGAGCATAAAGAAAACATGTATTTTTTTAGTCTTGGCCAGAATAGAGGTGATAAGAGAATACTTTTCTTCTTTATTCTTCTTCTTCTTATTTTTAACTACTATCCAAAACAAAAGGGACAGAACATGTAGCCGTACACCCTGCTTCTTTATCAATCACTTTTTTCCTAAGGGTAAACAATGCCTTTAACTGTGTATTTTTATGTGAAGGGAACATGGAAGGATACAGGCACTGTATACACAAAACAAAGTTATTTCCATGTACTTTATTATGTTCCTACAAGCTACACCCTGCACCACTCTGGCCCTATAAAAATGACTGAAAAATAAAACTGCCCTACTCCATTCTTTATATCTTCATTCCCATTATTGGTAGATACCTCAAATATTCACATAAAATAATGAAACATTGGTGGAAAAAAGTGGTTTGTGATATCCTCAATATCGCATTTTGCATGTTTACCCACAATGTGGTAATATAGGGACAAGGCCTAGTGTGTGCCAGATTAAAAAGAAATCAATAAAAATATCACAATGTTAAAGACAGAAAGAAAAATCCCTGGACACGCCCACTGATCTGGATCCACACCAAATGTGAAAGGGGTTTTTACTGACCCATACAGCATCCTTTAAGTTAAGGATAGGTATAATACTTTTCAACATATTAGTGCCCAAACATGGCTTCCCAAACATGAACAAGCTCTGACCACTTTTCACGGTGTCCGGATAACATAACTATCAGCCTGTTTTCACTGCTGAGTACAGTACGGTTTTGTTACCCCGAGGAGTGGGGCAAGTGTGAAGTGTTTACATGCGGGGTTTACAAAGAGCCTGGGGCTCAGTGCAGTGTGAATACTTAGGACCTGGTCACGGCAGTCTGCCTGTACAGTTTGTCCCTGGTAGATGTTGACTGTAATTCCTAAATTATATGTTGACCTTTGCTCTGATCATGTCTTCCAAGTTACATTACAACACAGCAGCTAACAGATGCACCTGCTGTGTTAGAGGTTACCTAATGTATAATGTCTGGATAAAAACATGGAGGAAGGACTCGTTAAGCTCTATTTGTTTTGAAACCTGATGAAGTGGTGGTGCAGCAGTAACAGAGTCGTTTCCACGAGGAGTCGACACAACAGTGTGTAAGATAATTACCATGCTTTTCCTTCACAGAGGCTAGCAACAGCGCTGAGAACGGCATTGTGGGAACAGTAGTTTTTCTGTTGGCGTGTCCTCTATCGACGTCCATTGTTTGCTCGCTTTCAAAGAACTACACGCCCCAGCCGCGCAAACCCCCGAGGTCCCGGATGTCTATCGCGCCGGAAGAGAAGAAGGTCCTTTTCCCAGCCATCTTGTGGCTTCATCTAGCGAAGTGTTCGCACCAAGCCTCGTAGAATCGGAGGAAAATCCTGCTGAAGGGGCGCCATCATGCCCGGACAAATGCAAGAAGGTTTTGGCTGTCCCATAACCAATCGATTCGACCAGTTATTTGACGACGAGTCGGATCCGTTTGAGCTTCTGAAGCAGGCCGAAGCGAAGAAGAAGGAGGCTGCTGCTCTCCCTGGTGCCGCCAAGACCGCAGCCCAGGCTGCCAAGCACCCGAAGAAAGAAACCCAGAAAGAAAGAAAGGTCCCGCTAACTGACAAGAAAGAGGAGACCCAGGCCCCCGTCCCGCTCAAAAAAGATGGTAAGCCCGGTTTCATCGTTTAAGCTCCCGGTCAGGCTGTGACTGAAAGGGTGTTTAGCTAACAGGCTATGGTGCTCGTTTCCTAGCTAGCGACGGTTCGTAAGCCCCCGTGACATGAGGTCCGCATGGCTGCTTTTGTGTCCCCGTGCGCTGTCATTTATGCGAACAATGACATTTTTACTAAAGTGTGTGGAGCTGGAGGCTGTGCACCTCCAGCTATTCACCGAGAATCAGTTTACGGGCCCACTTGTTTTGGCTCGTCTCCCCCATCGGCCTTGTTGAGCAGGTGGAACCCGAAAGCCTGGGTATCCGGAAAAAGTGGCCTTCACATGCATTCATGTTAAAGTGCCGTCAGGTCGTGAGTGTCTGAGGCCACTTGGTGCTAGATCAGGCCCATAGCTGCTGTTATTTACTGATATTTTATTACGTTTTAATATAAAATAAATAAATGCTTTATACGTATGTTCATGTTAAATCAAACGTAATTGGTCATAACTTAAACGTAGATCAATGTTGAACCGCTGTTTTATTGTAATGGCGGTGGATGAGCCGGTGGTTTGGTCTCGCTCGGAGCCGAGCTCTCTCACGGTGATGAACCTCGTGGTGACCGTGTGGGGCGTGTTGAAGCTCCGTCTCCGAACTGCCACTTCCCATTGGCGCACATTCCACGCTCGTGCATGCGCTCGTCCTGCGTCTGCGCGTTTAATTTCGTATTTGCGATTTTAGCAGATATCCTCTATGTATATTGTGTCCACATTCATTCTACCACCTTGGCCGGGAAAATGGAGGCCAAGTTCATGCCCTGATGTGCCAACGTGTGTACCATGTGGAATTTACTTCACGCAGAAGTGGAGCGGCCAGTGTTAGGTGGAGATCTGTTCTCAGACAGTTAAATGGCCGCTATCAGCAGGTCACGCTGCCAAGTGGGCTCATATCTGTTTGCTGGGGAGAAGATGAGACAGGTGCACCGACTACGGTGCACCCAGCTGCTACTGTGTTCTGCAGGGTGTCTATTTTGGTAGCTGGTGGTTTAGGCCAGGATTGGGTCAGTCACAGTCGACCATGTGCTACACGGGTTGGGGGGTTAAAGACTGACAGTGTCAATTCCATTCAGTGACTCTGTGATTCAGGTGGTCAACACACGTTGAAACAAAGTGGGAGATGAGTGAACATGCAGGAAACACCTCAGTCCCCATCAAGTTAAATCACAACCCTCTGTACAAAGTTTCTACCTTACAGTTGGTAACACATTTTGTGAACTTGATGGAGACTGAAGTTTTTACTGTTTTTAATATTAGGATAACACTGCTGACCAGAAAAGGTTGTAAGGTATTTAAAAACAGTATAAAAAATATATATACACATCATTAATCACAAGAAATGGATTTTACCAGTTGATTTAAAAAATTTGAAATTTTGCTCCATTCAGACAGAACAATAACACTGTCTGATGCTCAGCTGTGGGTCCTGATCTATCGGTCCTCTAACCCCACTGTTGTGGTCAATCCTAGGTGCCGGCATGAGGAGAATGGGCCGCAAGCCAGAGGGCGACGGCCCCAGACCCCAGGGTGGCCAGGGCGGCCCAGGCGGCCAGGGCGAAGGGCGCCCCCCAACAGACAGACGGCCTGCGGACAGGCGGCCCCCTCGTCGGTTTGAAAGGCCTGCTGGTGAAGGCGGCGAGAAGACTGAGGGTGGAGAATTCTCAGTTGAGAAGTGAGTTCAATTGAACAGTATTTCTTTTCTTCTTCTTTTTTTTTGCATCAGGGGCAGGACGACACCCCTAAGGGTGGGGGGGGCAAGTATGGACAGCAACTGTTTAAGGCGTTGTTTGTGATGATAAGGCTTAGTATGTTTGGCACCGACTGCTGCATGTAAACTAAGTTCATCAGTTTACGCTTTAAGATCGATGCAACAAAAAAATGAAGTCCAAATATAAATTTAGACTACCTATAGACAGAAGCCACTATCTCTTTGGTTTTTTTAAATGTCAAAGAAACTTGTACTTTGCCAAAAAGTAGACTGATATTCATCATCTGTCTCTTTAGACCAATCGGTGACAGGCCAATGAGAGGACGCGGCGCTGCCGGTGGCGGCAGAGGGGCCCGTGGAGGCAGAGGACGCGGCATGGCTCGCAGTGATGGCTTTGACTCCCGGGGCAAGCGTGAATTCGATAGACACAGTGGCAGTGACAAAACGTAAGTACTTTTTTAGAATTTAAAAAAACAAATTGAACCCATTGTCCGTTAAAGATCTTTGTATGTTTTTTATTCAGTACATGTGTAATGATCGTGGCTAAAGCAAATGTTGTTTCAGTAGTCTGAAGGGTGAGGAGAAGCGTGGTGGAAGTGGATCTCACAACTGGGGCACCGTCAAGGATGAGCTCAAGTAAGTGTCTATTTACAATGACAAACTTTGCATTATGAAAGATGGGGGAGTTTTAGAATACGTGCACACACACTCCAATTGTGACCATACATAGTATATACCACTTCTGGGTTAGTTTCTCCTCATGTTGTGTTTTTAGAGAACACTTGGTGACGTAATGCTAGTCAGGGAACAGGGGTCACATTTGGAGATGGGTTGTGGGCGTGTTTTTTTAGTATCGGGTTTCTTTGTTTGATTTCATCAGTTTGAGTGCATGAGTTCATCATGCTGTATCATCTTAGTATTCACACTGTATCCTGGTTTAAAATGGTGGCAAACAATTTGAGTACGTATTATTCCAAATACACATACTGTTTATTGGACACAACTTGCTAAAATGTATTGTTTGATCTGTGATATTTGAGAATTGCTCAATTCGACCATATTGTAAACACTACACGTGTGCAACAGGCATCATGAAAGGCAACAAGTTTCAAACTTCACTCCTGAAATCAATAAGCTTAATGTTTTTGGTAAATATTTTTGAAATGTTGACTTTTGACCATGTTTTTTTTTCTCCCTTTTTAAAAGTGTGCTTGACCAATCAACCAACACTGAAGAGACCCCTGAAGGAGAGGAGCACGCACCGGCTGACTCTGAGAACAAGTATGAATTTTCTTGTTTTATTTATCTTGTTATAAATTACAAGAATCATTTGGAGATTTACGTTTTGCTGTAGTCTACAGTAAAACAGAGGGATGTGCAGATTAACCTAAATTTATAATAACATAAGTTAAGTTGAAAGGTTATGTTAAGACTACTAGTAACACTCAACTCTTTCTGTCTCGTTTTTGTTGAAGGGAGAATGAGGTAGAGGAGGTCAAGGAAGAAGGGCCCAAGGAGATGACTCTGGACGAATGGAAAGCCGTGCAAGACAAGGAGCGGGCCAAGGTGGAATTCAACATCCGTGAGGCCAATGAGGGATCTCAATGGACCAGAGGGTTTGTGCTGCACAAGTCCAAAGCAGAGGTGAGTCAACAACATAGCTGCAAGAACACGTAACTTTTTATTTTGGTTAACATAAAAAGCCAAAATTTGTCATGTCTGATCGACCTTAATAATTATTGATAGGTTATTTATGTCGACTAAAATAAACATTTCTTTGTTTCTAAGGCAGTAAAAACATTTTTCTTTTTAATTGCCATCAAAAAGAAACTGACTCATTCTATTAACCAATTAAGAATTAAGCTCCATATAAAATCACTCTTAAACTGTAAGAATTGTATGAAGACACCCTTGAAAATCGCAGGGTTTTCTGAAGATCTGAGAAAATTACCAACGTTCACAAAATCCCAAATTCCCGCCCTCTGAATCAGAAAAACACCTTTTGAAGGCTTAAAATTTGAGTTTAATTGTAAATCATTCCCTTTCCAATTTTTTGTAAATATAAAAGCTAAATAAACCTGAAAAACTCAAGGTCCCCACCCTTCCTCCTCCCCAAACATACAAGCCAAGCGTGCTAACAAACTACTTTTCCCATAATGCATTCTTCCTTTCCTGTGAGAATTTCCTTGAATCGGGATGTATTTCATTAGTCACATTTCCTAAAAACAATAACCATGGATGAGATGCATCCAAACATAGCTCCCCGTCTTGAAGATGTATACATGTTACATCCAGACTGAATTGTTAAGGAAATCCCTTCACTCTGATTTAGTTTGTAATCTACCACCCCCTCTTCCTCCAGAGAGGTCCCTCAAACTTTAAAAGTGTTGCACCAGTTTCCTGTGAGTGACACTGAGGTCTGCAGGGTTAACACAAACACCACTAACTGAATTAGTTGCAAAATGTCCCTGAACACTACATGCCCCAAACTCTTCTCCAACGACAGCTGCCTGACATCATTGTGAATAATTTATTTTATATTGATACAATAACCAAATAGTCTCATAAATACCGACTTATAGTTTTTCACATCTCTATATATGCAGAAAATAAACTTCTGTTTCTCCATTACTTTTTTTCATTCGATATGCAGAACAATCAGTCAATAAACAAATTAATTTGTCCACTTGTTTATTCTGGACATAACATAAATACTGTGGCTCAAGTGAGCTCAGGCTCCCTGAGCCTGTGTGGTAGGAAGATGAGGTTAACGATTGTTGCAGTCAGGAAATGCAGACTTTTTAATTGAATGTTTTTCTTTTTCTACTTTGTTACAATTTTTCTTTCATCTAAAATGTAATCTGTTTATTAAAAACAAAATAGCTTGTATGATTTAGAAATGACATCTTGCATTTCACCATCACAGGTTAAGAAGGAGGATCTGATTGAAACCCCTAAGGTTGAGGAGCCTAAGGTAAAAAGTTCTGCTTCTGTTGCACAGTATCTGACATCAAATGATACTTACAAATTAAATAAGGCAAAGCTGTAAAATTATATTAAACTGTTTCAATCAATTTTGTAGCCTCAGCTGGAGGATGAGCACCACTTCCGTAAGCCAGCCAATGACATTACGTCCCAGCTGGAGATCAACTTCGGAGATCTGGGCCGTCCAAACCGTGGACGCGGGGGACCACGTGGTGGCCGGGGAGGTCGTGGCCGCGGTGAAGCCCCTAGGCCGGTCCGCACAGTAAGGACTGACAAGGTAGATACCTCTACAGTTAAGCTGTTGTCTTTTACTTAACACGCCCTGTTAAAATGTGGTCATTGTACCTGTTAAGATTAAAAGCCTGATGGATTATTGCTACTATAACTAACTTTCTTGTTAACTTTCCCTTAGCCGTCATCTGCATCTGTGCCCAACGTGGATGACCCAGAGGCCTTCCCAGCCCTGGCTTAAGCCCCGGCTGCTGCCCTCAGGCCTACAGGAGCCTCCTGAGCACCTCCACTACGAGGCTTGCATGTTCCTGGATCCTTCAGCAAAGTGAAATGATGGAGACGACTGTCATTAACTATGGCAGTCAATGTGAGGACTGAGTTTTACCCAATAAAAACAAAACGAAGATGGAAAAAAAAAAACAAAGTAATGAGAAAAAAAAAGTAAAAAAAAAAAAAATGAAAAGGACTTCTTGCTACTCCGGAGCAACTTATTGGTAGAGGTTTTGTACTTGGAAACAAAGTAGCAGGGATGTTTTCATACAGTATTTTTTTCAGAGGTTATGCATTGTCCATTGATACATTTTTGTAATTGCTGCTTGAAAATATGCATTTTCAAAATGTAAGCATAAGAAGAGTATCTTTTAGCTTGGTGTGTGCCATTGCTTGCTTGCTTTGAAATAGGAATAGGCACCGCAGAGCTCCAACCCAAGCTCCTCGGCTCTGCCACACCAGGTATTATTGATGAAGTTACAGCTTCATTCATTGAGATTTAAGGATTTTTTTTTCTTTAGCACTGGGGTATTGTTTTATATTTTATACAGGAGGTCTATTCTTTTATGATCTTAGGCCTGTAAATCTTGACTATTTTCATAAATTCTTTCAAAGACTGTATTTCACATGGTGCAAATAAGACACTGCATTGACGAAATGGCGCCTAAATCTGTATTAAGGTTCTCTTTTTTTTTTTTCAAAAATATTTTTAAGAAGGAACGTTAGGTCATTTTGGAGGAACACATTGGTCATTACTTAGCTAAATTTACATAGATCCTGAGATTTTAGTCAATTGGATTTATTTGAAGCTGCAGGTTGTTCCATGTGTTCTGATTAACTCGTATTTGGGGTGCTGTTCACAATCGAGTGTCTCTTCCTCCTCGCACATTTCACCTCTGATTACTCACCATGTGGAAGTCAATCAAAAGTTTTCTCCAAAGAGTGATTCAGAGAGGAAGTGTCTTGATGCAGCCTGTAGCCTCCCTCGGGCCTCCTGACTGT
The DNA here is from genome assembly GCA_026259375.1 of Verasper variegatus. Classification (NCBI taxonomy): domain Eukaryota; kingdom Metazoa; phylum Chordata; class Actinopteri; order Pleuronectiformes; family Pleuronectidae; genus Verasper; species Verasper variegatus. Next base: position 8,331,779 of record CM048046.1, on the reverse strand, counting down.
TTACACACTCCACTCGAGCATCCTTCCACAGATGTAAACTCAGCCCAGCGTCCGTTTGTTTCGGCAATCTGTTCTGTGCTGATATTTTCCTCCACTGTTGACTCGCCCTGTAGCTCTCACAGTGGCACCACTGCATAATTGCTCTGAAAGAAATACAGTCGTTCATTGTGTGGAACAACTGAAGTGCTCTACAAATGTGTGAATTCTAGCCCTGCTATTAGAGACCTCTGTCGGTAAATAAAGATGGTCGATAAATTTTTTGCAGCGTCCCTTTTTTTTACCCTGTCCACAGACAAAATGATGTCACAAATGTACTGTTTGCATTGCTCTTGTTGCCAGGTGTATCTCCATACATTCTCTAATATAAGTTAGCTGTGTTTTGAGAAGGAAGCTGTAGAGCAGGTATGTGAAATGGTCAACTTTCACCTCCGAATTTTATTTTAAATGTCAAAGTTCAACAGGACGTTATGGCCTGTTGCCTGCTGCCAACACTGAAACCCTTAAAACCCACCCTGACATTCAGTCTGCTGTTCTAGTCCTGTATTATACCAGGGAATGACAATTCAAAAATTGTTTTAACTAGAATGCTGCACCAAATGTCAGACATTAATAGATATCAGTTCCCTAAATTTGCCAGATTTAAATTGTTTCCTTCAAAATTCATGAATTATTCCCTGGTTAATCTTGTTCACAAAACAGACAGGTGAAAAGCTCCTCGGCAGAGATGACAAACTCCATCTAAATACAAACAAGTGCAAAGGATTAAATATTTTATTTTCAGGGACAAATCAGACTAAGGCTGCACAAGTAAATTAACAAATCAAAAGTTTCTATAGAAGTCAAAATTATATCCAAACATGGTGATTGGTTGAAAATATTTTAAGGGCAGTTCTGAATATGACTGATCCTCCTGTTTCTAGTATCTTGATGAAAATGTAAAGAAAAAGACTGTACACATCCTATTAGTTTTTTCTAGTAACTTGAATTCAAGCAGGCAGAAATATATTAGAGATATTAGTCTATAGCCATTCTGAAAAAAAAGGATAATGCATACCATTTGAACTTAAGCACATTTTAAGTCAATGATTACTGCTTAGTTTAGCGCTAGACTGTTTGTTTTACAGTTCTGATTACAAGTAAAGAGGTAGTTCATGTATGTCCCAGTGTGATCAACACACTGAAACTTTTATTGTGTCCTTCATTATCTTCCCACCAGAGAGTTCTGGTTTCACATTAGCTGTCCTGAAAGAAGTCACTACAGAAGTCAATTTTCACCGCGTCCAGAGTCAACTTTCCTCCGAAGCCCATGGGCCCGCTGAAGAGGTGGTGACTGGGGAAGAAACCCAGCATCTCCTCCTCCTCCTCTTCCTGATCCTCCTCTTCCTGATCCTGCTCCATATCTCCCAGACCGTGTGATGAGATGTAGTCGACAGTTGTGCTCTGTGTGTGGTCGGAGCTGTCAGAATCCTGGGAGAGGCTCTTGATGTAGGTGGTCGCAGGGTACGGTGGCTTGGCGTCTGAGCTCAGGCTGATCTGATGAGGGAGTTGCGAGGACGCATTTGTAGATGTGGAGATGTCACCGCTCTGCCTGGGCAGCTCCTCAATATCGACCAGGATCGGGCTCTTCCTCCTCCTCGGTTGTACTGGAGTTACTGTGCTGCTGCTGGAGGTTCATCTTGCCCTGTTGGGAGGAAGATACAGGCTCAAACCAGGAACAATGAGCTGCAAAGTAGCTCAAATCTTTTCCTTCTTCTACATAAATACCTTTTCATGGGTACACTCTTTTGCCCACTTGCTATTTGCAGGATCTGGTACAACATCGAGCATGAGGCACTGGCAAAACACCCAGAACCTGAGAGGGAACGTGGGAAACTGCTCAACAAGATAGCATGGAAACTTGTTCTAGCAAAATGATAATTTATTGTTCATGGTGCATCATTTCAATGAGGCTTTCATGGAGCTGCTGTCGCTAACTTACTTCTGGTTTACTGCGGGAAAATGGCACAGGCACACAATAACCACAATCAGGGAGATGGCACCAAACACAAGGACGTTGGTCAGTAGAGTTCCCTCTGCAATCATGAGAGAAACATTGGATCATTGAAAGAAATTCTGCTGGAGTCTTAAAGAGAAATAGTTAATTGTTAATTAAGTCAATGAACACATTTACACATATTTCCCCAAATTGCCCCATGTGCTTACGCTGGATTAGGAGCTTCATTTGTTGACCCACAGGCCCCTCTCCCTCAGCGGTGGACGCAGTCATCCACAGGCTGTAGATGGAAGGAGACAGGTTCTGGATCACATACGTCCTGTCCGATGCTGGTATGGAGTCTGAAATACAAACGTGTACACACACAGCAGAGGAGCAATTTAATCTGAATCTCATATTCAGGTTCATAATTTATTTTGGGTTACTACTTGCAGGAGATCTACATGCTCTAATGTTCAGAAAACATTTCATCATTCTGTTCATTGCTGCAGCTCCTTTTTAAAAAAACACAGGTTTAAAGTCCCTGTCCTCTCTTTCCTGACACATCTCCCTCTACCTCTTAAAATGTTTACACAGTCCCCAACAGGCAGTAATAAAACAATTCCTACATTGCTGCTGGTGTCCACTGCTGTTCTCTAAATAGATGGTGTAGTTGGTGATACAGCCCCTCTGCTTGCTCCTGGGAAGCTCCGTCCAGGTCACCTTCACTATTTGTCCCTCGACCGTCTCTTGGAACGAAGGACCAACTTCTGGGGCTGCAACCAACAAACACAACAGCATGGAGGCGTCTGTTAACATCTGTTCATAACACTGCAGTTTAGTACAACTACCATTACTAAAAGTAATAATAAGCATTATGATGATATTTTGATTCAGTAAATAAGTAAATGATAGTAAAATAATACTAATCATGTATGTATAGCTCCTCTCTGATCGTACCTGACTCCAAAGTTGTGACACCTGAAAACATCATCCTGGTCACTGAGCTGTCGCTATAGAAAACATACACTGCCCCCTCATAGCATTCAAATGGCTTAATACCTGCATAAAGAAAAATAAAGGAAAACAATATCATTAAATCATTTATGGAAATAAAAAATGACAGATTAATCAAATTGTATTGGTATAGCACATATTCACAAATCACAATTTGTCTCATCCCCTGCCCTTAACCCTCAACAAGAGTAGTAGAGGAAAAACTACCAAAAAACCCTTTTAACAGTGGAAAAAACATTGACACTTCAGAGAGAGCCACATGTGAGGGATCCCTCTCCCAGGACAGACAGAAGTGCTATAGATGCCACGTGTAACCAGCCAACAAACAAACATTCAGCCTCACATTCACACCTATCGTCAATTTAGTCTGTAATTAACTCCAATCTTAACCCAGACACCAACATCTAAACTAACGTTACATCGCTGCCTTTGCTTCCTTGTGTTAATCCATCTGTGTCTATTGTACCAATCACATGTTCTACCTGTGATGACTGCATGGTCGTCACTGCCGCCCAGTCGGACCCATCCGAGTTCCTCCAGCTTCTGACCCTCTGGGTACCACTCAACCACATGGGAGGCTGGTAACAGTGCAGTTTCAGGCTCCCTCCAGGAGATGGTGACATTGTGGTTGCCAGTGGTTACTTGCACATCCTGAGACGACTTGGCTGAGACAAGAGGAGCACAAGTGAATATAACACTGTTCAGTTTTAGTAATGCACAAGCCTGCTTAAACAAGCTGGCTGACACAAGTTTTTCTACCTTTTGTGTGATGTGCTGTGATTGTAGCAGGAGGCGACAACCCTTTGGAGTTGCGAGCCCACACAGTCACTTCGCAGTTAGCACAAGTTGGGACAGAATAATTCCTGGCATCCCGGCTGAAGTTAGTGACAAGGTCCAGTCCAGAGTCTGGACTGTGAACTCTGACTCTGTACCCTAGGATCTTCCCTCTTGCGATGGAAATGTGCGGCTCCTGCAACCAGAAAAACGTTTAAAGGTAAACCAATTAGTATATCCACATATATTTGTGGTTTTATTGAAAGAAAAGGTACAAGATTTTGTGGCAAACTGCAGGCGCTTCAACATGTGCCTGGGATATGGCTGTAAGTACAGGATGCTCAAAATCCACACGCTGCAGGTTTAGTGTGTAAGACACATCGTTTCTGTTCAGCTCCTGGTTTCTTGTAAACTGAAACTGTGGTGTCTGTACTCAGGTTTCACTTACCTTTCACAGTCTTTATGTGACATTAACTGAATGTAGGAGTGTGTATTTGTGGTTGAGGGTGGGGATGTACGTGTGTGTGTGTGTGTCACACCTCAGTGGTCAAGAGTTGACCTTTAGTTTATGCAGAACAACAGTGAAGTAGAAAAGATCTAGATGTGTTACTATGGCTACAACACTGCACCACACACGCACACAGACAACGTGAGAAGGAGGAGAGGGAACGCATGGAGACGATGAAACAGCACAGTGGTGTTTTGTGGTCAAAAAAACTGTCATAACTTACCTTCCAGTAAACTCTCAGGGATTTTAAGTCAAACGCGGACTCAGCGTACCATACATCCAACTCTTTTGCAGGAGCTGAAACAATAAAACATCACAGTGTCACATAAAAGATTAATATTAGCTGTAGCTCAAAATAGGAATTCTTTGAAAGTGACACATATAATCTGTGCAGGTCTGACACAGATGATACTTCGAAGAAATCTCATACATAACGTTCTTTCCAGTAAAATGACACATAATAGCAAATATTAAGAGCTTTTTGTCAAGAATATTTTTACCTCCGCCATCGGTTGGTTTGTTGGCAGGATTATACAAAAACTACTGGGTGGATTTACATGAAACTTGGTGGAAGGATGGGGCATGGGACAAAAAATATGTCATAAAGTTTTGGCTCCGATCCAAACATGGTGGCAGTTTAAATATTTAAGTAATCACTTTTCATTTCTTTAATAAAGTGGGCATTTTTTTTTATATTTTAACCAATTTCTCAAAGGATTAATTAATTAATCAATCTGGATTTGGTGAAATTAAAGGACTGATATTCATGAGTGTGTGAAATTTGGTTTGAAATTCAACTGTCTGAATTCATCATGTAACCGACTCCTGCTACAGAAAGCAAAAGTAATTTTCCTCTGTTAGAGCACTGACCTTTCATCAGTGACACCAGTGAACATGTGAAATGTGATCACTCAGTAGGGAAGTTAAAGTCCCTCCACCCTGTATTTGTGAACAGTATGGAGGAAGTTGTGAGCTGTGAGCACTCCACCTCTCTGGACTGCTGACGCTTTAACATGCTAATACAATTAGACAGGTGGTAAAAATAATAAACGATTGTTCAACAACCACAATGTGGATTGCGTAACCACACATTGGAAATATTTACATTACTGCCAACTGTTTTCCAAAGCAGATTATTTATTTCCTTCCAGTCAGGATTTTAAGTATGGAAATTTAATTACAGTTCAAAGACTTAAAGATTACTTAAGATAAAATCCACCACATTGAAGCCTTAAAGGCACATGGATCCCAGTTGGGAATGGTGACCTTTGTGTTCGCTACCCAGTGGCAATGTTGTTTTAGTAAAAAATAGTGCTTTACATTAAACCTTGTTATGCACACTCTACCAGCTCAGTGGACATAATAACATTGTTTAATTACTTTGATATTTCACAATTTTATATCAAAGCATATTCTATAAGTCCACTCCACATGATGAGATGATTCTATTTGCGGCTATGAGAAAATATGTGTCTTTTATTGGGTTTGACTAAACTTCTCTCTCGCCAACCCCTACCAAATCTCAAATAAACAGTCCAGTTCCACTTTGGAGTGAATTGAACGTAAACCTTGGTGAAATACTCAAACTCAGTTTGCAGCAAAGGGAAGAGTTTTTACTTGAATTCTTTACAAGATGTTTGGTTTGAATACGGGAGAAATGGAGAAGTATGTATTTGAAGGAAATGATTAATTGGATTTGTGTGGTTTTAAAAAGGACTTTAGCAGCTTAAACTCAACCATCCTGCCGGGGGATGACTGACAAACAAATGTAATTTACTCATTAATTTACTGAATAGAATGTGTCCCCCTTTATGAACCCCAATTTAGAAAAAACCTAGATCTGCCACTGCTCAGGGAAGCTGACAAGATTCTGTGTTCAGTGATGACAGCGGGAACGTTCTCCAACTTATCTGCTCCCCTTTTCCAGTTAAGGCTCAGGACAACGAAGATCCTCTTCACTTCTGTGCTCGTTTTAGCGTCTGTCTAGCCCTAACCCTAACCCTGACAACTTCTCGTCTGTTCCCTGTGACTCAGTTTGACCTGACACAGAAAAATCCTCAACTACAGTAATCATAATTTATTCTATTATTTGGGTCTTGTATTTACTTGTATGCACTTTTGCAACTGTGCATATTTTGTCTTATCACTCGCTCTCAACACACAACCCAGCGAGGATTGTGGTTTATCCTGCAGGCAGAAAGTGGTGAGCTGATAACTGCCTCAAACCACAGAGATACTGTAAATACTTTCACATCTTTAGACAGAATTCGTGCTGCTTTCATTCATTAAGAGCAGTAATACCCACACGTTGGATCAGGTAGGAACAGTTCACTTACCCTCCTCCTGAGTCCTGCTGGAAGTGTTTGTGCTCCACTGACTCCACAGGCCGGTGCTGAATCTGGATCGGGCTCTGAAATGGTACAAACTGTAGGGCTCCAGAGAGGAGATGGACCAAGCCTGAACTGTACTCATCTGTCCGCTCTGTAAATGAAAAAGAATCACTCATCCATGATCATACTCATGAGTTTTACTTCTGGGAAAATGCCATGTAGTTAATTCTATTCAGATTTATTTATACTAGTGCAGTGCCCATTCATAATAAAAGACATTCAAAATAATAGTAAATCCTAAAAAAAAAAATTCATTAGACAGAATCAGGCTAAATTAAATGCAAGATTAAATAAGTAGGATATTAAATTAGATTTAAAGTTGCTGATAGTATGACAAGACCTAATGTGGGCCGGGAGACTATTCCAGAGCTTAGGCAGCCACAGAGAAAGCTCGTACCCCTTTAGGTTTAAGAAGAGAAGGAGGGATTGAAAGGAGTTGGTGTGAGGAAGACCTCGTGACCTGGGGCCAGAGTAGGGGAACAGTGAGGCAGATCTATGATCACATTGTGAGAACACCTCAGCATGTTTTTGATGTTTCACTGAGAGTTTGCCTCTGAGCCTATCGGCCTGACACTCATATCTGTGTATTGGTTTGAATCAGATCTACGAGATACGATCGTGCAACGTCGACTTCAAAGGTTTTAAGTAACCGACTGTTATATCTCCTGCAACATCTCATCTCGGAAGTGATAAAGACGTCTTACTTGATCTGGGTGAGATGTCCATGTCTGTTCTGCTGCTTTGTACTGGATCTGCAGGTGCTGAGACCTCACAGGCTGCTCCACTGTGAAAATGCACTCTCGAGAGGAGCACTCTGGTTGACCAAGAACAGGAGGTGACGGCGTCGCTGCTCAGATCAACACAGGCACCAGAGAGGTCAGATATACTGTCAACACGATGGACACACAAGATCAGTCTTAACTTAAAAAATCTTATTCTACTGAAACATTTCATAAATTGAAAGGAGGATTGGGGGAGATTATGAAACAGCATAATCCTTTTAGTTTAGAGTATAAAAGAACTATGCCTTGAAACTGTCATTACACGTACAAGAATTGCATGCTCTTCCTGCAGAAAGTACCAGGTACACTCAAAGTGCAGGAGCTCAGCCATTTCTGTGGGTCTTACCGATGTCAGTGAGGTTGTAGTCAACGGTGGCAGACACCACAGGGCCCAGTTCATTGCGGGCTTGAACCCACACGTAGATGAGCTGCACAGACCTGAGGACAGTGAACCTAACGGACAGTGAACCAGTTCCCTTACTGGAAACAACGTGTGGCTCTGGTTCACTCGTGTGATTTCCTGCTACAGTTCTCAGCCTGAAAACACAACAAAGCCAACTTTCAATTGACAGTATAAGCAGGGTCATTTTATCATGGGACGTTTTGGTGACATGTTAAATTCAAGTTTCCTTCTTTTTCAAACTCACCACAGCTCTGTTTTGTCTCTAAGATAAGTGTGCCTTCCTCTGTTCCAAGTGCAGAGCACATCTCCACTTTTATTATTTAAGACCTTGTAGATGCATGACAGGTTTTTAGGACGATCTGGTACATCTGAAGGATAAAGAAGACGAAGAGGAGTTGAATAGATCTTATATACCAAGGTTTTTGACGTTTGAAATTGAAAAACCACAGTATCTATGTGCAAAGCATTACAATGTATGGGATGGAAATGGGCCTCAGTTTCAGCCTTGGTTGACTGAGTCTGTTACATGTAGAGAGAATTATGCAATGATGGACAATCTTCATACATTTCCTGATACCAGTCACTGTTTTTAGATCACATTGCTCAGTCTAACATGTCCAGCAACAAAACGACCAAGCCTTCATCCTTAAATGCTTGTGTTAAGAGATGTTTTGTAATTTATTTCTTTAGTTAGTTAGTTAGTTAGTCTAAGTGTGACCTGATTTGGGTTTCTTTTGTTTGTCATTTGGTATGACAGAGAATTACGACCATTTAAATTTAAAAAATATCAGAGATTACGAGAATAATGTTGTTATATTATAAGAAAAAAGTAATGATTTTAGGTTACATGTCATTAAAGAATACATTTGTATATATGCAGCCTGTGTTAAAATGAATTGCAACTTGTTAATTCACAACTAACAAAATATATTTTACATCCGCACCAAATTATCATCAAGTATCAGGACTTTGAAAAGATTGTGCAAGAAACTAGGAAGTTCTATCTATGCTCTATTCAAAGGGAAATCTTCTCCAGAAATAATGAGATTGTCTCAAGATATTAGATTCAGGAAGAGTGGAACCCATGCTAACTTGAATAAACTTTTCTTTTTTTTCTTAATATTATGACTTTTCCCTCGTATTACTGTCTCCTCAATTACAACTTATTCTCAGATTCTCATAAAGTTTTTCTTCATATTGCCCTAATACTCCTTCCTATATGGCATGTTTTTGGCAAGTGTAGGAATTAATTGTTTGCACACAAGTCCTCATTCCCACACATTAGAAATATACATTTGGGAAGCATTAATAATATGAGCAGTCACTAATGAAAACAGTAAGTAACAGAAGTAGATTAAATGCAAGAATGTGCTATTCTATAAAATTATAATTTTCATTGCTTTTCATTGCAGGTTAAGTCTTTTGAAATGGTGGGTGTGTCGTTACTGGAATGTCGTTGTTGTATGTGTAAAAAGAAAGAATAATCAACTTGTCGCTCTCGGCTAAAACACTTTGCTGTGCTCGGTCTTCAACATGTGAACAGTGTGAACTCTAAATAAAGAAGAGAAAGCAGAACCAGCTCAAGTTGCTTGAAATGCATTGTAACACCCTGAGATGAAAGTCAACACCCAGCAGGATGTTTTTAGCTATTGGCATAAATTTTAAATAAGCATTTCAATTAGGTGATGTCTTCACTGTTAAAACTGCTGGCTACTGTTGAACTGACATTATAATGTGGTACATGGATTGAATGCTTGAACAGTAGTCCTATTTGAAATACAATAATCTTAAATCCTCCATCAAAATGTGAGATAAAAGTTTCAGAAACAGATGTTGCTTCTCTTCATACTCACACCCAGTGAAGATGTCCAGTCCACAGGGGTCCAGTGTAGGAGAACAGTTACACTGACAGCTGTATGTCCTGTTCTTTGTTATGTTCACCACCTTAAAATATATGGTTGTAGAATTCAGCTCAGAGTGTTTTTGAGGTGTGGGTGGGTGGCCACTGTACATGGACCCCCTGCACTTGCAGTTAAAGGTGCAGTACACCTTAAAACTGGTGTCTCGCTGCACCACGGCTCCAGCACTGGACCAGATGGTGCAGGACTTCTCACCTAAAAGCAGAAATACCGACTTAGATAGACTGATAGTACGCGTCCATAATGTCTTACATCTAATAAGATAGGTAGAGGAATTTAACAGACTAATTATCTGTTGAGTTTAAAGCAAATGTGGTAATGTGGACCTGCATATTTGTCTCTATTTAATCAAACTTTCATCTCGATATCATAATCAAATCAAAGAAAATATAAAAAATGTATCTTATATGCCAACACAGATGTCGGTAATGTGTGTCCATAGAGAAGTCTGAGCTTACCCATGCAAAGCTGCACCACCAGCAGTGCAGCGGCGATGAGGACGGAGCATGTTTGAGACATGGTGTGTCGTCAGAAACTGTCCTGTTGTTAAATCCAAATTAAAAAAAGTGCACACATGCATTAGGTCAGTCGTGGTTTTGAAATAAATAAATAATATGAAGGATTAATGATTCTCAGTATAAGCAAGAGTTAATATATCCCCATGTATTTTCTATTCATATTAAATAACAATATTTAAGCAGAGATTCGAGGACAGACACCAGATTAAATTGCAAATGTCTTCAATCAATATTGAAGAGTAATTAAAAATAAGTTTCAAATAACTCAAATCACTCACAGAGACATCACATCCCAGTAAGACATTGACCATGTCCTCTGAGCCTCATCCAGCTCTGTCCGTCATCGTGAGGCGCTCAAAGAAATCTGTCTTCACAGCTGCACGTCATGACTGATGTAGCAAAGTGGCAGCAGAGGAGGTGTTTGGAGGCCCCGCCTCTGGTGTAAAACAGTCACAGTTCATCAGTGAAGTCTGACACACACACACACACACACACACACACACACACACACACACACACACACAAACGTAGCCTATACTTTTCTTGCATTTTTTCTTTTATTGTTGACATATATTTGACATTAGATCATGCAGATTATACTATATCTTATTAGCATCTGTCCCTATGGTTACCACTACAATGTACACAAATCAACACCACGCACAATGCAGACGCAGGTGTGGTCTTAAAATCCCATTCAGAGGATGAGAGAACTGAACATGACATAACTCCTCAGATTGGTTGTTTTAAAAATGAACCAAAGTAACAACAACACAGCAACCCCTTAGATATCTTCATCGTTATAATTTCCACGGAGACCAAAGTCTCTCAGTCTGTCATTCACATCCACACGTGCTGCAGAGGGGGACTTTCCCCTGTCGCTGTACTCACAATGCAAGGCTCAGTAAGAGCTGTTCGACCTGAAACATTTGCAAAGTGAGAGATTTCTTACTGCTTAAGTGTGCTGACAAAGGAGAGACCCTCCTGCAAATTTGATTGCCAATGAGGAAGTGAGATAACTCTCAGGAAGTCCGAAAATAAAGGTGTTAACTGCAGATGGTGCTTGTGTGAGTAGAAACATAAACACCAGAAGCAGATTGTTCGAACCTCAAACAGGCAAAACAACCAACTGTTTTCAAGTAATTTCACACTTCACTGTTGTCTCGTATAAGACACAGCAGAGGTCACCAACACTCTCAATCTGAAACAGAGAAACATCTTCAGCAGTTAATACAGGACTTGGCACTGACATGTGCATGATGATTAGTTATCATTTCATATTATATCATTTATTAAGGTTCAGTAAATTACAAGAGATTACTTTCCTAATGGGGAGGTGGTATGAAGAGAGCAGTGGTGGTGGAAGAGCTCAAAGATTTAACTTCAGTAAAAGAACAAATAAATACACACAAATGTACCAAACTAAAATGATCACATTAACTTTTCTACTTGAGTAAAAGTAAGTATGTACGTACTTTTAAAGTATTAAAACTGAATCTTCTTGCACAGTGTAACTTATTCCCTAATGCAAATATCATCATGCCTTAGCCTCTGCCTTTTCCAAATACATTGTAGATGTGTCACCAGTGATGCTTCCGCAGCAGGTTTGCTTTGCTCTTGTTGCTCACTTTTAAAAATATAAAATACAATGCGAAAATGTAACGCAATGCTATGTAAAGATGGAAAGTACAGCTATTTGCTGATATATGTAGTGGAGTAGAAGGGAAAAGTAACTGACAATAAATCTACTTAAGTAAAGTACAGGTACATACAAAATGTAGTACATTGGGAATGTAAATATACTATATTATATTCCACCACCAGACAGAGCAGGTTGTGATGGATGGATAAATGTTTTTCATTTGTTTTTTCAAGTGATCCTGTGATCATGAACCTGAGGAGAACTTGTTTTGATCTTTTGAAGAAGGTCGAGGAAAAGTCAGAGGATGACAAAATATATTACTATTATTATTATTCTTCCTGAGTGGAGTGTTTTAATGCGAAGCACATTATTTCACTTTATGTTATTTTTTGTATCAAAAGTGTTATATAAAGTATTCTTTGTAAAAGATGGTACAAACATAACCACAGCCAAACATTTATTATAATGGCCATTAATCAAACTCTGTTTATACAAGTTCATCATCAAATAACTTGGTTTTAACAGTTACAGATGATTGTTTTCCAGTGAGCTCACAAAGTCACACATCTCAGGAGAAGTGGTGCTTGGGTAATGCTTTCTTGAACGTCAGTTTGGTGCAGATTGTCCTGTTCCAGCTACCTCTGTGTGTCACAGAGTGTAGTAACCTGAGGGAAGTAACCTCCACTCAGCATCATATCAGCTGTATTCTGGGACAAACAAGTGTCTGCCATGTCAGGAGTCTGTACGTCACCCTGGTGTAACTCCAGGGAGGGACAGTCCACTTCAGCCTCGCTCTCAGTCCCCCTCCTCCCCGTTGAGAAGCCTCTACTCAAGACATCTGTTGCTTCAGGAGTTTTAGGCCTCAAAATGCCACCAACAGAGCTGAGAGATGGTTCCAGAGGTGAATCAGAGAAATTCACACTAGAAAGCAAGCCTCCGATTTCACTTAAACATACTTCCTCCTCGACATTGGCTGGTATGTCCTTTGGCTCCTCTTCCACTTCCTCTTTTTTTGAAGCCTGAATAGCAATATGAGGTTTGTAGCTGACATGTTCCATCTGCCTTTCAACAAGCATCGTCCCAGTATCAGATGGTAGTGAAGGTGTCCTAAGGGTTTGTCCTAATCCAAAGTGGAATCCTCCTACGTGGATGGTAGGATACACGTCGTCCCTCTCCTCCCAGGAAATCAAACTGATGGGCGACAGCAGAGGGTCACTGTCGCTGGAAACGAAGGACGGTTCACCTCTGTCCTGCTGGAGACCAAAATAACAAAGCACAGTTAGATTTGATTGGCTTATCCAATGGGTTTAATATACAGCAAATGTGGTGGACAAATATACGATGGCCCCAAAGTGCAAATCATGTCAAATAACAAAACACAATGGTATATAAGAAAGCATCATGGCAGTGACGCATAAAGAAAATGTAGATAGGCTAACAATTGACAAGGCTCATGGCTGATTACACGGACAGTGTAAAATTTGACTCGAAATAGCATCATTTACACCATGTTTATAGCCTAAATGTCCTCTGATATCCTCCTTTGGAGCCGCGTTCGCGCATGGATCACAGAGGACAATTAGGCTAAAAACAGGGTGTAAATGACACCATTTCAGTCAGATTTGAATGTCGGGGCTTATGGACACTTGGATGACACCACAGGAACAGAATGGAGGCATGTTGTGTTTTCACTGTTGTTTTTTGACATTTGAAGAATCGGTCACCAATTACTTTAATTGTATTGAATTTGGCTGCAACACTGGCAACCACTAAAAGTGTTTTGTGGACTCAAACACTTCACTCACCGCTCCATCGGCTAGTGGTGAGTAGATCATTTTCACTTTCTTTAACATTGTGAGATGTGATTTTGAGGCATTTTTCAACATTTTTGTTGATTTCTCAGAGAACAATTTTTGGATCTTCATGAGGAAAATCAGACTGTATGTTTTATGACAGAATGTTTAGGACACTGATATGTAGGAGTGTTTGCAATGTGGTGCAGATCCAAATAAGAATCTGGATCTAGTGAATTTGAATGTGGTTTTATAAAAGGACTGTTTGGCTTTGCAGTCCTTGCATGCGCTCTACTGGGTGCCATTTTTATTTCCAATTGGGATTTATTGTTCGTGATTTGCACTTCAGGGCCACCGTACAAACACACTATGTGAAGTTTTTTCCCTTTCAGTGGATCCCAAAGTTTTTACCAACACAATGGAGCTGGATGTTGTCAAAGTGAAAGCAGGACCTTATAACTCACTGTTTTCACTGCAACAGCTAGAATCTGCAACTATCACCTTCTATTACAGCACAGAGTGGTAGATCTCAACAAACTCAAGAGTTAGTTGGTGTTAATAGGTTTAAAACATTCTAATAACGTATAATTGTGCTGTTGTTGTTGGTGATAGTTGCAGATTCTAGCTGTTGCAGTGAAAACAGTTCACACAGAAAAAGGGAAGCATGAAGGTGAACACAGTTGTTTACCTCCAGTAGTCTGATGGCATTACTGTTTTCTGGTTTTGGTAAGTTTTCAACAAGCCAGGCAGGTCCCCAGGAAATACACCTCTGTTTGACCCTGACACAGACAGACAGATGATCTTAACAGGACTGATGAAGACAGTTCAGTATCAGCTGCAGTTAAAGGATACGTTTACAGAATTAAAACACAAAACGTCTTATCTGCAACTGAAAAGTAAACTTGATGGTGATTATGAAACCCACATCAGAATCACGACTGTGGCACAGTGTTTGTGAAATGGTTAAAGTTTCTCTTCATGTCAGTCATGTGAGTTCTTATTGTGATGTGCGGAAGTGTTCGTGTGGTATTTCATGAAACTAGCCACAGTGGCATCGATCCCGGTAACCAGAAAAACTAAACCTATGATCATTCAAAATCTTTTGCAGGATAACCATATCACAGTTATGGTATTTTATGGTTATACCTGAACTGAATATTTGCACTATGATTAGATTATGTCTGATGTTTTCTATGAAACAATAATAGATATTAAAGCCATATTGTTTAATACCTTTCCCTCACACAGCTCCAGCACATCAGGTTGGCTGTGATTGCTATGAAGAAGGTGATGACGAAAACAATCACAATCACCAGGCCGGCTAGAAGAGATGAGAGACAGTTTAGTACGCTAGTTATCACAAGGTTAAGACAACAAAGTTCTCTTGTTTTCCCAATTAAAATCTAATTTTGCAGCAGGAGACTGACCTACAGGAGCTGCAGGCTGGGAGACAATCTGGCTGCCTCGCGGTCCTTCTCCTGCTGAGGTGGACGCAGTCAGCTGTAGAGCCAGAGTTCCGTCAGGACAATCCAGCCACATCTGTCTGGGGCCAGATCCAGACACCACCACTGAAGAGAAGTGAAAATAAATCAGTTTTTTTGTTAGATTGGCACAATTACAAGATTATTTTTGGCCACTTTGTGGCAGCAGAGAGATGAACATAAGACTGATATACCTTTTTAAGTTGAAACCGCAAAGTTGTTAGCTAACATTTAATCATTTGCATATCTATTAGATGTAGAACATCATATGCATACATTTCAAGTTATATTTCTTGTCACCTTAGGAAGGAGGTTCCACTAGTCACTTAGTCTTTTAGCTCTGTTTTTTGGTCTCCACCAACTCCTGAGGGAAACACTCTGGTTCTGCTAAACATTCACCTGCTACACAGCAACCATGTCTAGCAAAGAGCATGGAAATAATGGATACTAAACTGAAACTAGAAAATGCATTTTGTGAAGAAATTGCTGGCTTATATCTGTGTAAAGACACTGTTGTAGTAATAGGAGTTGGAAATTTAAAAAAGGATGATGAATGTTGTGCAAGCAGTGTTTAGTGTCAAATACAGGCCTTTTTTTAAATTTTGAACTAGTGAAATTATATTCATGATATAGATAATTTCATGACCTCTACCTCTATATCAACTTGTGTGTGGATTTAAAATTTGCATTCATTTATCTGAATGTGTGAAATTGTAAAAAAAGTGTGTCACAATTTAGTATTTTATAACATTTATCAGCTGTAGAAATATTTTGTGTATGTGTGAACGTTTTGTGCTAGTAGTCATGTCACCTATAAATAAATAAATATATATATACATTATAGCTGAAATATGCTGAAGTAGTAAAAGAGAGGAAAAGGTAGACTCTCAGGTGCCTTTCACCTGACGTTCCAGAAATAGTGGCTGGTTACTGACAACCTTTATGGTTGCATGTGTGCATGTAGCCTCGTGGCTTCCTGTTTGTGGTCAAAAGCCAGTTCTAGAAAATATGATTCACTGAAGATACTGTGAAAATGATTACCAGTCTGCTCATTATACCCATCATCTGCAGTTCCCAGTTATATGTTGAGATAATACATATTCTAACAGACCTTCTGACAGTTTAAAGTGTGGAGATGAATTTTCTTTATCAGTGTTGAATGAATGAAGCTAATCCCACCTTTTGTTTTGTGTACAACGTTTGACATTACTGGAAGTGAGAGCAGAAAAACCCTGCTGATGCACTGAAGCATTGTGGGAGGGGAGTATTTGTGGAATGCTTGTTTTCACAGTTTCCATTATGTAACAGTGAAAGACAATAGATGCACACTACTGCTTATATGATCTCCAGACACGTGTGCATAGACACTAGCGTGCTAGAAAAAGCCTTCACCCCACCAAGGTAAAGTACGCACACATACAGCAATGAGCACCTTGATGTAATAGAACAGGAAACGACGCACTGCAAAGTTGTGTTTCCTTCAAACCTTCAGATCAACACAAAGAGTTATTTTACTCTGAAGAATCCTGTCAAGCTCCACAGATTCTTAAAAAATCTACTAATGACATTGGTTTAAAGTTTTAACTCAAAGGTTAAGTTCCCAAGAGGTATGTTGTCATGTGGACAGTTTTTCCTTCTTATTACAGGATAGATCCATTTTTTTTACATACTTCTGTATGTTTCCATCTGTGGAAATCTGACGTTTCTGTTGCCACCACAAGATTAAGAAAAATAACTTAGAAGTAATTTGAGTAATTGTGTTTCCTGGTAATTGCCAACATTTGAGAAGAATGTCTATCACAATGCCCCAATGCCCATGTGATGTCTTTCAATTGCTTATTACATCTGACTTACAAAGTAAAACATTCACTTTTCTATTACACATCATAAAGAAAAGAAGCAGATCCTCGCAAACAAACCTGCAACAGGTGAATCATCTTCAAAAATGACTTAAAAGATTAATTTTCTGTCTGTCTTATTCACATATGTTGGACAAACAAACACATAAGGACACAGCAGAACTGCTCACCCCTGAGTGTTGTGCGGTTGGAGTCCAGTGACTGGACGTAGAGGGTGTAGTTTGTGACGAAGCCCCTCTGCTGGTCCACAGGCAGCTTGTCCCATTGGATCAGGATCCGCCTGGACTCATGAACCAGAACCAACAAGATGGGACCGGACACAGGTCCTATAAAACATTTTTTTAAATAAACACAATGATAAAGATAAAGAGAGGATGGGGGATGTTTATCATCTTCATCCTCTCATTGAAAATGTTCCATCTCTATATTTAAAAGTGTGTAAATAAGCAGGTTTTGGAGACATGCTGAGTGTATGAATCTCACTCTGTTCTTTGGAGTAGACGAGGTCGGATGATGGAGCACTGACACCTCCAGTGGTCACAGCGTACACAGAGATGTTGTACCTCACACCTGCAGTCAGACCTGAAACAACAGGAAAACTAAACCCTCTCAACTATAAATATTCACACAAGTATTTAACAACATTTCTGAACTTTGGATTCAGCTTAGTAACGATTTACACATTTAATTTAAATGCTCAGTGAGTGTTGTAATTATAGAGCACAAACTAATGTAATTCACCAAGTAATCACAAGAGGTCACTGCTTGATCTCAGTGTGTGTGTGTGTGTGTGTGTGTGTGTGTGTGTGTGTGTGTGTGTGTGTGTGTGTGTGTGTGT
The DNA here is from genome assembly GCA_026259375.1 of Verasper variegatus. Lineage (NCBI taxonomy): Eukaryota > Metazoa > Chordata > Actinopteri > Pleuronectiformes > Pleuronectidae > Verasper > Verasper variegatus. Next base: position 8,313,883 of record CM048046.1, on the reverse strand, counting down.
GTGTGTGTGTGTGTGTGTGTATGTATACCTGTGATGGAGGTGCTGTTCTGATCTTTGTCCAGCTTGTTCCACTGCAGCTGTGTCGCTGGTACACTCATCCACTCCACCACGTAGTGCCGCAGTTCTCTTCCAGATGTGGACCAGTGTTTGGTCCCCGGCCACGACCAGGAGACGAGCACAGCGCTGCCGTTAGCTGCAGGAGCCAGCTCTCTCAGTACAGGCCCAGATACACCTGAATAGAGAGAATCACACTTTATTAATACCTTTTTTAAACCTGCTTTGTTAGGTTCTGTCTTCTGTGTTGGATCTTTGTGTACCTGAGTGTGTGAGTGGCACATCGGCTGCTGGAGTGGACCCATATGAAGTGACAGCACTGACGCTCAGGGCCTGAACCTCCGCTGGTACCATAACTGATCTCTGGCTGGAAGTCGCGGGACAGGTTGCTTCGTCTTTCTGGTCAAAAAAGATTTTGTATTCTTGAACCACACCACTGTAGTCGTCTGGATGTGGAGGCTGTGGGGAAGAAGTCCAATCGTCAAAGAATATTTGGAAGTTATAGACAGTTTGGGAAATGTGATATGATATCCCTCTATAGCCAACTTACATGTTACATCTTTCTTGTCTAATTTGATCAGATAAAATAAAATATAATAAAAAAAAACTATTTTACTGACTACTGACTACTTTTTGGGGGAAAGAAAGAAAGATCAAAATCTTCTTATCACATACACATACAAGTGGAACAAAACATTTAATGATTCAACATATTTTCCAAAATCTTAAACTGATTCTTTAATCAACAGGCAGTGCAGACGTCCTGTGTAGAACCAATTGCATCTATTTCTGGTATTTGACATACTTCTGTATGATGAGATCAGTGTCGATATAAAAAACAGTTCTAATAAATGTCACACATTACCTTCCATAAAACAATCACCATCAATTGGCTGCTGAACGTCCTCCACACGTGTAACTGCTGAGATGGACCTAATGACAAGATGTAGGTTGCGAGTGACTAAAAACTTGTTATGGCATTATCAGTTGCCTTTGTTTGATATCTAAGAATCTTACGGTTGAGACTGTGAGCTTGCCTTTTCCAGGACTTCTCCCCGTCACAGACGAGCTCCATCTGCTGCAGGACGGCCGCTTGCTGGAGGTCGTCAGTTCTGATGTCGAGTTACACGTCCTGATCTGGAACTCATATTCAGTCAGAGGCCTCAAGTCATCCGCTCTTATCAAACCCTCACTGAGCTCTGTTGTCTCTCTGGCTTCCTATAAAACACCAAGAGATCAGGTCTCCTGCTCACTGTCTGATAGAGGCCGATGCTGCAAATGGGGACAAAGCTTTTATTTTACCCAGGAGCCGTTGTGTGTGAGGAGCCTGATGTATGATCTGAGAGTCACAGAGAAATCCGAGGTATTCCACTTCAGCAATACTGCTGTGGAGCTGTTCTCAAACTCTATGTGTAGAATATGAGGGGTATCTGGTATCACTGCAATGCAAGAGGACATGTGCCGTGTGATGAGTTCTAAGTGCAGCCAAATATCTCCTGTACACACTGGAACACTCATAACATTAACTGACACAGTGGCATACTATTATTCAATTAGATACAGTTTTGCTGATAGTCAGGACACCAGTCAAACTGTAATGGTTCACAGGATGACTCATTTCTTCAGAAAGTAGATTCTAAATGTCACAAATTACTTTTTTTTTCAAGCTGTGTAAATGAACACTCATTCATAAAGACGTGTTGGACTAAAGTGAGGGCTTACCTATATCCTTCTCACACAGGATGAATGGATCAGACTGTGATGCTCCAAAGTGGTTGTAAGCCGTGATATTCAACTGGTATTTAATGTTTCCATCGACAATTCCTCGTGGTATTGTGATTTCTTCAGCATCCTGGGTCTGATTTAAATGTACCTGCGTCCCATTTCCTCTGATGAAAATAAGTTTTGCCGATATCAAAAGCATGGTACTACTCAAAGAAATATAACAGCAGCTTCATTTGGCCTCAGAATAACACCGCACCTGTAGACTGAAACATTGTAGGTAGTAGAGAGGTATGTTTCAGCTCCGCTCTTCCAAGAACAGTCGATGAAGGCTGAGGCCCTCGTCGTTTCACAAGTAATGTTTCCTGGTTTCTGTGGTGGTACTTGAGGAGAAACGATGGGGGATAAAATTGATAATTAATGAAAAGCAAGCCATTGCATGAAATTATGCTGGTTGAGAAATGTAAAAGACCTCTTTCCTATGGTTTTGGTTCTGCAGGATAAATCAAAACCTGAGGCAAATTGTGATTCTTGAATAAAGGCTATATCAATGAAATTCGATTGATTGTATAATTGACAAAAAAGTGTGTGATGATAGTAATGGAAGATAAACTAAAATCAACTCATTTAGATGTTGCACAGCTTCTTCAAATTTTAATGTTTCGTATTACTATTTTGACTTTTCCCCTTGTTAAATTACAATTTTATTCTTGTAAAACCTTTTACATTATTCTCGAAATCACTGAATTTTTTCTTCTTCATATTGCTCTAATACTTTGGCTTGAAATGGGTCACCATTATAAACATGTGTCTTTATTTTTAAATCATGATTCAGCTTTTTTGTATGTCATATTGGATGGTATTATTAAAAAATATCGTAATTCACTTATTCTACTCTTCTACATTTATCTATTGAGTGCTTCCTTCCCTTCTTTCAGAAGAACTGGGTTGGGCCAGCTGTGACTGGAGTTCACCAGTTATAAATCACACAGTTGAAGCCTCATATACAGACACATCTCACTGTCAAGTGTTTTGCAGATCTAAAAAAAAAAATGTCTATGGTTTCCACCAATGAAGAGCTGTATCCCAATAAATCAATTAAGCCTCTCTCCTACATACTCCTAGTAAGACCGGAACATTTTAATAACCATCATGAGAAACCACTATTTTACCTGTAGCATCAATCCTAACTGATAAGGCCATTACTTAATTTTGTATCTGGGTGGCTGTGGCTCAGGAGGTAGAGTGGGTCGTCCATTAACCAGAAGATCATGGTCTGATCCCCAGCTCCTCCTGTCCACATGCCAAAATGTCCTTGACGTATGTGAAAGGTGTGTGATTGCAGTATTTTGTAACACTGTATTAGTGTGTGAGTGGATGGATGTGACTTGTAGTATAAAGTGCTTTGATTAAGTGATAAGAATATACCACTATCTAATTTATGTTTGTGTTATTCTATATTTGTACATAAATTCAATTTGTTATTTCCATTTAACTAAGGCTCAGTGTGAAGGATTTAGTGACATCTACTGGTGAAGTTGCAGATTGCAACCAATTTAATACCCCTCACCTTACCCTGCCTTTCCAAACAGTAGGAGAACCTACAGTGGCCTTCAGGTGACATAAAAACACTAAGGAGCCAGTGCTTGGTTTGTCCATTCTGTGCTATAGAAACATGGCAACATGGTGGACCTGCTCCTTATGTAGATATAAAGTGTTCTAGTTTCAGGTGAATATACACTAACAAGAATACAACGTAGACCTAAATCCTCCACACTGGACCTCATTCTGTAGACATCAGAGTCAAGTGTACATACGGCCGCCATGTAGATCCAGTCCACTGACAATCTTAGTATCATGACGACTTTTCAGTTTGCAGAGCACGTAAGATCTTGGCATCCGAACATTGGTCAGTTTAAAGATCACCGTGCTGCAGTTGACTTCCTTCCAATCCATCACTGCCTCGTTGTTCAGATCCAGGGATATTCTTAACCTGGAAGTGAGTAACATAAACTGCATCTGAGCTTTAGTTTCTTCTCTCCGATATACAAAATGGCCTATTACATTGTACTGTATTTATACCATTCATACCCCTTCTTGCAGATATGGATGTGGCAGTACACTGTCAGGTTTGAGCCAATGAGGAAGAAAGTCTTCCTCATTGGCTCAATGAGGAAGACTGGCTCGACTGTCAGGTAGCCAAGTTCTCTGTAGGACAGGCAACCGACTGGGAGCAGTGGGGAACCTGTGCACACACACACACACACACACATACACATATATGAAGACTTTGCAAGGTGCCACACTCCTTGTCTTTTTTTGTATTCGATTTTTTATAAATTATTTGAATATATATTTCATCTATCTATCTATCTATCTATCTATCTATCTATCTATCTATCTATCTATCTATCTATCTATCTATCTATCTATCTAACCATCCCTCCATATTACTGTCTTTACAAGGAGGCACGTCAAACACAGGTTTGATACAGAATGTGTGGCTTTGCATGATTATTTTACTGTTACAGAAAGAAATTCAAAAAATGTCTGTCTCGCCACTGTGGTCAGAGCTTAAAACATGGTGTAAAACCTCAACAGCCACTGGATACAGTAATGCAGTTTTCTCACAGAATCAGAAACTGGAGCGCATCACGATAGATGGTATAATGTGGATAGACAGACAGACTCACGCTGGAGGGAGAAATTGAGAAGTATGATTATGCATCTCCAAATACTCGAGGAAAGGTTCATCTCAGCTCATCTTTGGTTTCCCCCCAAAAAGAAAATCAATCAGGAGCTGTAAACTGAATTTATTCTTATTATTACAAAAACATATATCATGGTAAAGAATTACTTCTTTCATACATCATTTCCATACATGACGCAATGTGTAAAAACTTACCTCAGCCATGTAGAGCAGACTTTCCAGTGAAAATGTGGAGGAGACAGTTCTTCAACTGTTTCCTTTTTTTTCTCTAATGTGAATTTGTATCAGATAAGAAGATCAAGCAGCTCCACTCGTCGTCTCTGTGACACCTTCACCTCACGTAGTCACTTTTCTTATCATCCAACAAGATGTTCGACGTACTCACAGCTTTCTTCAGATGACTTGCTCTGTGAGATGCATCTGAAGACAGCAATCTGTGTTGTGCAAATGAAATGGGTTAAAGAGGCCACTGACCTAGTTTGGAGGTATTTCAGTTGAAGCCAGAAACTTTGAACATTTGTTTGAGTACTTCACTGTCCTACTTCAGTCACCTGCTTTCATCACCACAAACCTTTAGATGACTTATAAAACATCAGTTTGCTGAGCACCTGCTCTCAATAAACATGCTGCTGCTGGCACATAATGAGCATGTTACATGTGATGACTCCAGTCATCTGTAAGAATGATGCTGATCGTAGCTTCAAAGCAACCTCATTATTATGATCTGCTTCATCTTTTTACTGGTACTGACCCTTTCTTACAGTATTTCAAATTGTGCTGAGGCAGGACACAAAACAAATGTTATCAGAGGAAATGTAGGTTCAGCAAACATCTTATTCAAATATAATTCACCTGTATCTATCTGATAATACATATAAAATCTTTGAATGTTGATCTCAAACTTACATTCTTAGCTTGAAAGAGGTCCTTTCTCACTGAGCTTGTTGCTTATATTCATAAAATTTAGACTGTTTGAGGAAAGAATTGTGCAGACTGAAACCCGCTTGTTATTTTCCATCTCCACCTTCAAAAAGCTTTTCTGGGAAAACCCAGACGTCATAGGGTGTGTGTTCATGTAGAGATAAGAGAGACCTCAAGCTTGTGGTTGGCTAATGTTCATGACGGCTGTGCCTTAAAGTTAAAGGTTCATGAAGAGGGAATAAGATAAAAGGGCAACTTTTATATATGTCAATTACAGAAGTCGGTTGTGGATGCACGAGGATGGCCAAAAGTACATGAGTTTATTAAAAATGTCCCGATTCACACATCACAGATAGACGATTTATCCAGTCAACTGAATGGTGCAAACTAAATTCCTTATAGCAGCAGGTATCACACAGTGTCAGGCTGGTAAGCAGCAGTCAGAGTGGTAGCATGGCGCTCTGTGTTTTTCTCACCTGCCAAACCTCAGACTCTAACCACCATGTGAACACACAGGGGTCTGAGAGAGAAGCATTACTGTTATTCATTATGACACAAGTCCGGTTTTAGAACATCTGACAAAATCTAATGTGCACTGGAAATCAAGGTAGAAAAATACTTCCCTGATGAGCTTTTTTCTTTAAAGCTGGAATACTTTAATTTCGTCGCATATTTGAATAGAACATTATTTTAATAATATATAATAGCTTTTGTTTTAAAGGCTAGCGATTGAGATGAATAAAATAACTTCGAATGGTGCTTTACTCAAACTGTAGGAGAGGAGTAATAAATCAGATTTTCTCAACATATTTTAACATAGAAGTACAGATACATAAACATACGTGTGCAGAGAGTACCATCCTCTCGTCACTGCTGGGCCCCATGTTATTATGAAGATTATTATATTCATATTTAAAGACTAGGAAGACGCTGACACTGGCCGTAATCTGATGTTTTTTTTGTTTATCCTTTATGCCAATCACCAGTGTTCATATGCACGTACAACGTATGTTGTGTTTACATGTGACACTATTTTTGCACTTGAGCCTGAGGATGAATGAGTCTCTATCGTGGGACGGCACCGAGGCAGTAGGGTTTGGGACAGCGAGTGGCTCCCTGCTTGTACTCCAGACAGGGCTGCTCTCCTGCAGCTGCCCTGAAAGAAAACCTCTGAAGGAGGGAGGTAAAGAAGATAAATAACTCCATCCTGGCAAGCCGTTCCCAAAGAAACACACACTTACCTGTGAATACACAATACTGCTGATGAGTTTGATTCATGAAATCTACAAGGGATTCACTTTGGTCCTATTAGGAACAGCCTTACGATAAGGTAGATAATCTTCTCCCAACTGTCTTATATTTTGTTACACAGCCAAACAACTGATGGCAAGTAATTGTATACAACATCTTATTTTAATTCGCTTCACAAAGCTCTTGGATAGATCAACATAGAACTGAGTTTCAGAGGGTTGTAACTTCAGACTGACCCGCGGAGAAGGGTAGGAAGGCCTCTCTCTTTCTGAATTTTTTTATCTGAATTATTTGGAGGATCTGGCTGACATGCAGCCACATGCAAACAGTCAGCAGTCAGCTGGAAGAGCTCAAGCTTCAGTCTTGTTTTTCACTTCATAAAGGAGCCCAAAGGTCCTGAGAGGCCCCCCCCCCCCCCCCCCCGTTACATAACATTTCCTGTTCGAGCCTGTTTTTTCCTGGTCTCCTCCATTCCTTACCCACATGTGAGGGGATCAACAAAGATTTTTCAGAGGGCTGTTTGAAACATCTTCATTATGATTTTTCAAGCTATTTTTGATTGCATGGACTTTACTGGTTGGCTCCTGTTTGGTTTTGCGTTGTTGCTTTTGACTGATGTGATGAGAAACTGGAGGCCTCACAACCTTCCACCTGGACCATGGGCCCTGCCTTTTCTAGGAAATGTCTTCACTGGAGTTGACTTCAAAACAATGGAGAAGGTGAGATAAACACTGACATTTCATCGAGTGTGCATGAGCACAGCAGAGTCACTCTTTAGTGTCCATGGACAAATTAGAGAAAGTATCTATGTCAACATGACAACCACATTGGCCAAATATTCCACGTACAATGTAAAGCATCTTCATCAACACAAATCTTACTGCTTCCTTTTAAACCTTTTCCTACCCTGGCTCCCACATACACCTCCTCCATCCCTATAGGATGGATCATAAGGTGTCTCTGTTTCTAATTTAACCTCTGGTATTACTTGTTATTATTCTTGTTTATATATTTAAACAAACAAGAATAACAAAATATTTATATGGGGACCATGGAATACGCACGTGTTGTGTAAACCTCAATTTGCTTATGTTGCTACTAAGTGGTATTGCCTTATGAACACACACGCATACTATAATGTGGACCAGATGCACAGTGAGGGTAGGTCTGTCTGCCTGTTCAGAGCTGGAGGTTTGTCATAGCAACACACAATTGTACAAGTGGTATGTACCAATTTTACTAAATCCTGCTGAAAGTAAAAACAGTATGGATGTTTTAATGAGCCAATGACCTTGTGGGAGAGAGAAAGAGAGAGAGAGCGAGCAGTGGAGCAAGGAGTGCTGTACATATCTCTACAGTAGCATGGGAACAAAAACATGGTGGCCTATAGAGTATACTATGAGCAACAACATGAGATTCATACAAAGTTTGGTGAAAAGCTGTCCATGCTTTATTTTCTACACACACAGACACACACACACACAGCGTAATTACATCAGGAGGAATGTTTTGTTCATCATTTGTCAATTGCATATCTGTACATGTTCAAGTATTTAACTCAAACATTTATCTGGGAAATTGATTTGGTAGTTTTTGCATAATCCTTCTCACAAACAAACAGATGTAAATGAAAACGTAACCTTCTTGGTGGAGGAAACAATTGTAAACTGCATCAACACAGGTTACAACATTAACAAGGTGAACACTAATGAGCCCAAACAATAGATCGACACAAAACTCTTGTTGCAGCGGTTGAGAAGTTTAATGTTTGAATTTGTAGTTAGCAATGATGTACTTGGCCATTGACAATTGGCATTTCTTCTGAAAAAAATGTCTGTGTTTCTTTTCAAAACATCTTCTCTCTTGATGAGTAATTTTTATTTTTGAATCCAGCTGGCTCAGGAGTATGGGCCAGTGTTTAGCTTGAGGAGAGGCAGCGAGAGGATGGTGTTTATTTCAGGACACAAGATGGTCAAAGAGGCACTCGTCAACCAGCTGGACAGCTTTATGGATCGACCCGTCGTTCCTCTCTTCCATGTTGTCTTCAAGGGCCTTGGTGAGTCAATGAATAAATGTTGCAAGAGATGTTTTTTCTCCAACTAAATCGTTTTTATGCTGTGTTGAAACATTTGACTAGAAATCATGATATCGACAACCAATGCACATGCCACTACTGGATCATTTTTGAATGCCACATCTGTGTTGCGATAAAACGTTGGCACCGACATCTCATCCCTCCCAACAGGCATCCAGTACAGGAGAGGTTAGAGAGTCACAACTGTTAACTGTATCTGTTCAAAGTACTGTAGGTTGTCCTTAGTGACAAGAGTTCAAACACATGAAAAGGCAGCGTATCAATAAACCACTATACGCATGTTATTCTGAAACTACATGCATGAATCTTTGTTCTGTTTGTCAACAAACTAATGTGACAAGTTCACAGGCATCGCACTGAGCAATGGTTACTTGTGGAAGAAACAGAGGAAGTTTGCCAACACTCACCTGCGTCACTTCGGAGAGGGCCTGAAGTCCCTGGAGAAATATATTGAAGTGGAAAGCAACTGTCTCTGTGAAGCGTTCAAAGAGGAACAAGGCAAGCAGATACAGTAGCTTTGCGTAAATCATCTGTGATTTTTCCAGTGTGATTTATCATTTGAGTTGAATTGACTACTGTATATTCCCAGGAAGACCCTTCAACCCCCACTACACCCTGACCACTTCAGTCAGTAACATCATCTCCTCTGTGGTGTTCGGGCATCGCTTTGAATACAGTGACGAAAGCTTTCGCAGGGTTCTGGAGCTGGACAATGAGGCTGTTGTGCTCGCTGGTTCTCCTCAGACTCAGGTAATTCCTGTATGAAGTATTATCTTGTGATCAAAAAACAAACGGCGCTGCTCATCTTTGTTTTTATTTAATTATCCTTCAACCAGGAAAGCTCTCATTGAGATATAATATCACTTCTGCCAGGGAGTCTTGTTCAAGACGGGCCGCAAATTAATAAATGACAAATAACACAAAAAGGACTAGAACACTGTGAACAGACTAAATCAGAGAACAGACACTTACAGGAATGAATGAATCAATGGGATAAAATCCTATGGAACCAGTGATATTGTTCCGGTAATGATTCCCAGTTTAATACACCTTGCAGCTCACATGGAGCAGCTCTGTTCAGGTGGTTAGGATAAAGTTTTCTTTCAGATTTTCTCTTATTGTAGCTATAAACAGAGGGTTGTCGTAACTTCAGCACTAAAGCAAAAAAAAATAAAAAAGGATACAGGTGGTCCCTCTATAAACCACAAGGATTTTCACTGAACATTTTCATATCATTTACAGTAAGGCAGCATGATATGCTACATCCAGTTTATTTTAAGACAGATAGAGATGCATGCATAATCTTATACCAAATTGAATATAAAAAGGTACTTTGGACATATACTAACAGTAAAAGGAAAACATTTTCAAATGAAAACAGAAACCTTGTCTATGGCTTACTTGAGACTGTGTCCCATCAAACAGCTGTATGATGCCTTCCCTGGCTTGTTGAAGTACCTGCCAGGGCCTCACCAGAAAGTCCACGCCAACTACGCACAGATCACAGAGTTCCTGAGGAAGGAAATAGAGAAGCACCAGGAGGAGTGGAACTCTGAAGACCCTCGAGATTTTATAGATGTATACCTGTCTGGGATTGAGAAGGTATGATCTTTATTACGCTTTCAGTAAGTGGGATTTTGTTAAACTAAGTGACTTGTTTTCCCCTCGTGGAAATTTTAACAAAGAAACACTATTAATCAGCCCATTATCATAACATGGACAAAAAAAAGAAAACAGTATGAATATCTATTTCTTCCACTGTTAGAGACCTGACCTGCGCACCCACACAAGCGTTTTAAACAATTTCAGATTTCTGCTCAGATTGAAATCCATCCTTCCATGCCTATAAAAGATTTTTACACTGATCAGCCACAACATTTAAAGTAGTTACTTGTTTGAAAGAGTTTATTCTGAACCATCTGAAAAGTTTATTTAAAACATTTTTTTTATTTACAACTGTGTCGTACCTAAACTGGATCATTGTATAGTTACTCAGCACTGGTGCCATAACAACCCTATCCTCTATGCATACTGTTTATGTCAGTTGCTGCATTCATGATGAGCCAACAGCTTCAGTGAGCCATCCTGAGAGAGAGTGGTGTCTGTGTCTTTATATTCTATTGGGAAATTAAGATGTTAAAGTCCTCGATGAGAATGACTGTTAAATATCATGTTCCATCAGTGAAATGTAAAGTATGAAGGCCACAGCCCTGTGAGTAATGTTATAAAATAACCTGTTTTATTGTTGACTCATTAGAATAAAGATGATCCTCAGGCTGGCTTCAACATTGAAAACCTGCTGATTTGCATGCTTGACCTGCTCGAGGCCGGGACGGAAACAGCCGCCACCACTTTACGCTGGGCGCTCGTATACATGATAAACTACCCAGAGATACAGAGTCAGTCAATTCATCCTCATTAATTATGTTAAGGACTGGAGTGCTGTGTTTAATGGCCAATGTTGTGGTACTGGCTCTGCTTCCTCACTCTGCAGAGAAAGTCCAAGAAGAGATAGACAGGGTTATAGGACAGTCTCGCCAGCCAACTATGGCCGACAGACCCAGCCTGCCCTACACTGACGCTGCCATCCACGAGACTCAAAGGATGGGAAACATTGCTCCGATGGGATTTCCCAAAATGGCGAGTAAAGACGCAACACTGGGAGGATACTTTATACCCAAGGTAGGAGACTGTTGTCCACACTCAGACTATGATTGCAGCAGGACTGCTTGATACATAGTATTTCTCAGATACTTGACCATTAATGACATTAATCCACCAATTCACTGACCTTCAGTTATGCTTCAAAAATGTCTACCCTTATCAATGCTGCTAAAACCTTGATGTTCTCCTTCACACTTGACATCTATTGCACTTCTGTCCGTCCTGGGAGAGGGATCCCTCACATGTGGCTCTCTCTGAGGTTTCTACGTTCTTTTTACCCTGTTAAAAGGGTTTTTTTTAGTAGTTTTTCCTCACTCTTGTTGAGGGTTAAGGGCAGAGGATGTCACACCCTGTTAAAGCCCTATGAGACAAATTGTGATTTGTGAATATGGGCAATACAAATACAATTTGATTGATGATTGATTGATTGACTCACCCAGATGAAGGTCAAGTTGTGAAATTTGCAAATGATTCATTCACAGCTGGTTAAAAAAGCATTGCATGACTCTTTCCAGGGCACAGGTGTAACTACACTGCTATCATCTGTGCTGTTCGATAAGAATGAGTGGGAGACTCCAGACACCTTCAATCCCGAGCATTTCTTGGATGCAGAGGGTCAGTTCCGGAGGAGAGACGCCTTCTTGCCATTCTCAGCAGGTTCGTTCTATACTCGTTGATTTCTTTAAAACTCTTTGTCTTACAAGAGTTGCTACCAAAACATTTATAATAGGTTGTAAGTGCAGAATCTTCAATCTCATCTGTCTCCGCCCCCAGGTAAACGTGTGTGTTTAGGGGAGCCCCTGGCCAGAATGGAGCTGTTTCTGTTCTTTACGTCTCTCCTCCAACGCTTCACCTTCTCTCCTGTTTTTGGAGAAATGCCCAGCTTGGAGGGTGTGCTGGGCTTTACCCATTCCCCAGACAAGTTCAGGATGCTTGCCATACCCCGTTGATGGCTCTCCATCTCTCCAGCTTCCATCATCCCATCCAAAACAGAGGCATCAATTAGCAGGACGTCCACAGTCTTCTTGCAACCACAAAATCATTTTGTATTTGTATAATTGTGTAAACACATCAAAGGTCCATCATCTTAAGTGAAACAATAAGATAATGATTGTATGTATGACTTCCAATTGAAAAAAACTGAGAATGACTTGACTTCCATGTGTAGATAAAAAGTAAAATAACCAAAATGATCAAATTCCCTGTCGTCTGGGTCTTAAGCACACTCAATGAATGTTCATTTGGTTCTTGCAGCAAATTGAAGACATTATTTCCACGGTCCACCCACAGCCGGGCTTTTTAAAGTTATTTTGAATGTGAAAACCTGTTTTGTTGTTTATGATCAAAACTAAACCGACAAAACTTTAAGTAACGTTTAACCCAAACCACTCCTCTCTGTTGTTTTTGTGTACTCAGTGTTTAGCCTGAATTATTCATTCGAATTTTCCATTCCACAATATATTTGCTGATCACTGATGTGACAAGCTTTTATGTACAGGTCCTCAGGTACTTCAGTAACAAGCTCACTACCATATGAAAATCAACAGTTGATCCATTAATGTAATGAGCTCATACTGACTTGTTATGTTATGTATTCATAAGACATAAGACACAGCTCTTTGAACTTTACATCTCTTAATGACCCCTAATCTAGATAGGTTGGTTGTTAAGCTTGAACTATTACTTACTTATATAACAGTGATTCCACAACTCCCTTATCAAACTCCCACTTCAATAATAAATAATCATTACAATTTCAATAAGGCCTCCGCACTGTCGGTGCTCAGGCCCTTATAATACCAATAACACAAACCCCTCAGAAATAGTTGTTGCCTATGTTTATCTTTGTTGTTGTTTTTGTCTATGCCTTGTTTTAAAAAACACAATTTCCCCTTTCACTTTCAGATCATAGTTCATGTGATTCAAATGGATCCCAACAACTACACAAAAAACTAAATCTTCATTCACCACAAATGTCTGCATCTCCCCAATATTTGAATAAATCCCCACATTCTCATAACTGCAATTCAAATTAAGAAAGAAAAAGGACAGAAAGTTTAAACTTACTTTTTGTTAATGAGGGACTATACAAAGGTTGTAAGTTATAACATATTTAAAACAAAGAAGTGTAGCTATATACACTGAAATTATTGTGTTGCTCAATATTCCTTGTTTTGAAAATCTATTTCTACCATTTCTAAGAAACTGAAGATTTGTTTCATGAGCTTCTACTTTGAGGGTGTTGTGCAATAATGCATTAAATGTGATACCATAAAATGGTGTGCCTTTCGGCATTCAATAAATTTGGTTATCAAAATAAAATATTGAATATTAATATTAATAATATTAATATTAAATAATAACTTTAATTGATTAAAGTTAACTCGGTGCACCACCCTTCAAAGGAAGGAAAAAGATAGCCAATTTATTGATTAAGTCTCATAAAAGTACGAACTACAAATGTGGGACTCTGATTAACAATTAAATTAATAACTATACCAGACATATAGATAGTTAGTTAAGTTGAAGGATATAGAGTTCTTGACAGTGTAGAGGTTGGCAAAATTCACTTATGCAACATTAATGGAAAAAACATTTGTGAAAGAAAAACGAATGAATATAATAAAGTATAAAAACACAAATTAATAACGGTGTACTTACTAAACAAAGATAGGTGAGTATGCGTGTGTGTGTCTGTGTGAGTCAGCGTGCTTCCAAAATGGCAGCTGGCCACGTCGAAGATAACACCCCTCCCCCCTATTGGAATGTTTACGACAGTTACGACGAAAGCTCAAACTCAAGTTTGTGCATAGTTATACTGCTTTAAGTTTCCTCACATCTACCCTGACAAATGTCTGGTTTGTTGATGGAAAGATAGGCGTGGGTTTTCTGTCACTGGTTACACAAGTACAATGTCAGCACCTTTGTGCAGACTTTGTACTGATTGTTTTATTTGTGTTACTGACCAAAATAAAAGGGTGGTCAGAAGAGAAAGTATTGGAAAACACAGACCTTCCTCCCGGTGCTGCTTCGGCTTTTGAAACCATGTGGCTTTATGATTTTTTGCTGAGTTTCAACCTTAAAGGGTTGTTTCTGTTTTTGTTTATTTTTATCTTAATGGCAGATTTCATCAAACACAGGAATCCACCAAATTATCCTCCAGGACCGCCTGGTCTGCCCATTGTGGGGAATTTCTTCAGTGTGAGCAGCAAACATCCACACAATTATTTTACCAAGGTAAAGATTACAGGTTTCAACTTACACAGCTTTTAAGTTATTTAAGTGTTCATTTATTGATAAATATCATTAAATCTGTTCTTACACATTTAAACTTGGTTGGTTTTAATTGAATTAATAGAACAAATATATATTCAGTGGAATATTCATATAGTTTCTATCAGGAAAGTGGCATATGTGCTTTATAACAACATGTATAACTTGGTCAAACAACTTGAAAAAATGTACTATTCATAATTTGTAGAAATTCATAAAGAGAATAAAACCTTTAATGTACACACACACTTCAGGAAATGTGCTTTACATTACATTGCATTTCATTTAGCTGATGCTTTTATCCAAAGCAACTTACAGTAAGTGCATTCATCCATAACGGTACACACAGAACAACAAGAATCAAGTAAGTACAATTTAAAATAAAATAATAATTTCGTTTTTACCCTTTAATCTGTTCTTTTTTTGTAAAAAAATTGTTTGTATTTAATTAAAATATTTAAAAAATACTTGGCTCACCTGAATCTTACCCTCTCATGTTGGCAGCTGGCTGATGTCTATGGGAACGTGTTCAGTGTCCGCCTCGGCAGTGAAAAGATGGTGTTTGTGACTGGGTATAAGATGTTGAAGGAATCCATACTGACACAAGCTGAGAACTTTGTGGATCGACCACACAGTCCAATGTTTGACAAGATATGCAAAGGCGGCTCAGGTGGAAACATCCCTCTCTTTCTCTTGTCCAGTGCAGAACAGAAGTGACTTCCCGCAAGTTGATCACTCTTTTATTCCTCTGCATGCTTGTGTGTAGTTGGTCTGTTCATGAGTAATGGTGAAACATGGAAGAAACAGCGGCGTTTTGCTTTGTCCACCTTGCGCACCTTGGGTCTGGGCAAAAATCTCATGGAGCAGAGCATCTGTGAGGAGATCCGACACCTGGAGGAGGAGATGGAGAAGGAGACAGGTGGTTAAAATACAGCATACAATAAACTCATAATCCCACACGAGGAGTTGTCCTAACATGGACTCCTCTCTTCCAGGTGAACCTTTCAGCACAGCAGGCCTCTTCAACAAAGCTGTATCCAACATCATTTGCCAGATGGTGATGGGAAAACGCTATGAGTACAGCGACCACAACTTCCAGACCATGCTGACGCATCTGTCTGAGGTTATTAGGCTGGAGGGCTCCATATGGGGTTTAGTAAGTCAATAACACACATTAAGTTCAATCATTGCCAGAGAGGAACGCTCTCTGGTGGAATTGAGTGGGTCAATTCTCCGTAACCAGGAGGCCTACGTCTCTGGTCAAAGTTTTATAGGTGAAAGGAAATGTTAACTTTCTTCCCTCTGCTGTTTTCTTACATGTAGCTGTATGAATCATTCCCCAACGTGATGAACTACTTGCCAGGTCCTCACAACAAATTATTCAGCTACTTTATTGACCTCCAAGACTTCATAAACCAGGAGTTACAGAAGCACAAGAAGGACCTGGACCACAGCAATCCCCGGGACTACATTGACACTTTCCTCATTGAAATGGAAAATGTATGCGGCCAGATGTGTTTTACGTAGAGTTTTAGCCCTCTCTCTCAAACTGCTAATCATTGACCACTATATCCACTCTCTTAACAGCACAAAGACACCGACTTGGGCTTCACTGACCCTAATCTGATTATGTGCTCTCTGGATCTGTTCGTGGCTGGAACAGAGACAATTGCCAACACATTGCAGTGGGCTTTGGTTTATCTCATCAATAACCCTGAGATCCAAGGTAGGTCACATGCAAAGATGTATAGAAAGCTGTGAAATAGGAAGGAAACAGAAGTTTGCATCTATCCATAATTAGTAACTTGCTAATACTTATTAATACAAACATCAGCATATAGGAGTAATGAGTAATGATAAATATGTTCAACTTCTTTGTTTAGGTTGTTAACATGCTAACATTTGCTAATTAATGCAAATGTGAGGGTGATGGACTAAAAGATTAACCTGATAATGTTGCTACTATATATATATATTGATTAACAGACAATATTGTAACCATCCAAGGTAGACTTACAACAAGCTACAAGCTTGTGAAACAATGTTATATGCTCCTGTAGAAGACACAAGTTCATATATCAACTGTGTTATTATAAAAACACATTTTATTTGCAATGTCAAGGAGAAGCACTACACGACCCTCAACCTTGCTGATTGGTGGAGCTCGCTGTTACTATGGAAATGCTTACAACAACAACGAATATAATGTTGGCTTAACTTGGCTACAATCTGCAATAATCAGATCGTTCAGCTTTACACCTAGGTTAATATACTATACTCTATACGAAATACGGTGTTGAATGAACTATTAATTTGGCTTATTTTATTTTTCAAAAACTAAATCAAAACCCAAGGGGATTATTGATGAGAGCTCTTAAATAGTTCAGATAAATTATTTTCTCTGTAGAAGAACACTTCAGGAATCAGGGGCAATAAAAAAACTAATGGATTAGCAGTAGCTAATATATATGTGTGTGTCAGTGGCAATTTAACAGACATGAAGACAGGATCAAGATGTTTGATGGCCGACTGAGGCATACAGTTTTTAATGTTTCCCCCTTGCCATAAGCTAAAACCATTCATTTGTTGAATTTTTAGAAAAAGTCCAGGCAGAGATAGACGGAGTGATTGGACAGAGCCGTCAGCCCATTATGGCCGACAGACCCAACATGCCCTACACTGACGCTGTCATCCATGAGATCCAGAGGATGGGAAACATTGTTCCTCTGAATGGACTCAGAGTAGCTGCCAAGGACACAACAGTGGGTGGTTACTTCATACCTAAGGTACATTGTCATTTAAAGTCAGAACATTATATCTTTATATAAGAAAGAGAAATGAAATATTGTTGTTGCAGCATTGCTTGGTGTTAACCTATGAATCGTGTTTTTTAGGGTACGTCCATAATGCCCATGCTGACCTCGGTGCTGTTTGACAAGGATGAGTGGGAAACTCCGGACACTTTCAACCCCGGACACTTCCTGGATGCTGAGGGAAAGTTTGTGAAGAAAGAAGCTCACCTGCCTTTCTCTGCAGGTAAACCATGCAGATTAACTTCCATTTTAACCCCTGTGTTGTCCCTGCTTCCCCCGGCTGTTGTTGAAATATCGCCCGGCCGCTCTCGGCGTCCCACAGTCTGGCAGCAGCCTCCCCCCCGGGACCTGTACAAGCCCGCTAAGATCAGCAGCCCTACGTAGGTGCGCAAGTCGGTCTCATCCATCCCTTTCTAGTCGTCGCCGTATCTTCGACGACCATCCCGATTCGTCATCTCCAGGATGATGTTCTCTACCGTCGGCATGACAAACAGGTGTAATGTCGAGGCTAGGTCACGGGCCTTCTTCTTCTTCTTCCGAGGATGAGCATGATGACGAATCTGCAGCAGCATCACACACTGGGTCTTCGTCGTAGTCGTCGTAGTCGTCGGCGTTGTCTTCGTCGTCGTCTTCTCGGTCCACTTGTCGGTCTTGCTCTTCCGCGTCCTCTTTGGGTTCAGATGATTGTTGCTGGGAGAACAGCTGTTGGAGAACCTGTTCTCTGGTGAAACGCGCTTGACGTGACATCGTGACCTGGTCAGGGAGAAAGGCACACAGAGAAACACACCGGCCTCTCTGTGGGGTCAATTAGACCCACAGAGAAGCCGGTGTGTTTCTCCCGAGATTACAATTGGAATTAGCTGTGGGTCTAAATGACTCCACAGAGAAACACACCGGCCTCTTTGTGGGTCTAAATGACCCCCAGGAGAATCAAGAATGACAATCCATTGGTCTCAATGACCCCAGGAGAATTGGATAATGACACCCTAACCCTAATCCTGACCGGCCAGGGCTTGCGGATGATCACACGCACGCACACACACACACACACTCTGGGTCAATCCGACCCCGGAAACAACACGAGGGATAAACATGACCCAGAATATACATCTTGTGCTCTTACATCTTTGTGTGTGTGTGACTCTTCAGGTAAACGTATGTGTCCTGGAGAAGGCCTGGCCAAGATGGAGCTGTTTCTGTTTTTGGTAGGTTTACTGCAGAAGTTCTCTTTCACGGCTCCTGACGGAGTCAAACTGAGTACAGAAGGAGTGACTGGAGCTACTCGAGTGCCGCACCCCTTCAAGATTCATGCCAAGGCTCGCTGAATTAGGCGACATCTCACTGAACCATTTTCCACTGAATCAACGCCTAACTGGACAAGATGCAAGCCAATCACAGAAGAGACAGCTCATTCTGATGCATACTGTTGTATGATCATGTACTGAAGACCTGCTTAGTCTCTCTGCCTGTACATTTAATTATGTGTGATGGAGTTAGTGATTTGTAAATTTGTAATGATTTGTTGATAGTTTCAGTTTAAAATGTTTTCTTTTGTTTAATTAAAAAAATTATCAATTAATAATAGACTGACAAGGTAAAAAAAATGTTTTCATTAAATGAAAAATACATTATTTGATAACGTGAGATTGAGTTTGTTGGTGCAGCTGTTTATTTGGTATTAAAGCAGTTTCACATACGTAGAAGACACCGACAATGATGTCAAGAGAGTTTGTGGTGAGTGGAGTTAATACGTCACTTCCTGCCTTTGTCTGCTGCACCCTTCTGCTCCACATCTCGCGTGATTAATGCGGAGGATTTGTTGCTGTTGTGAACGCTGCTGTGTTGTGCATGAGTAAAAGACAAACTCTAGGTAAACTCTGTAGCCAATTCTCCAGATTTCACCCGCAGGTCATGTCTGAAACGACTTAACACTAGAGAAGTCAGTAACAGTATTTTCAACAGTGCACCAAAGCTCATCAAGATCCATGAGTTATTATTATTATAAATCAACTAATATTCTTGAAAGATGCCATATCTCACAGATTGTTCTCTCTCACTAGTCATTTAATTGTATCTATACATGAGCTGTGAGCCAGCAGAGCACCAGCCCATCTCTAACGCCTGGTTCACGCCGGACGCGGAAGCGCCTCCTTTCCGCCCCCATGTTAAGCAACTGGGCTGTTCACGCGCGCCGCGCCGCGCCGCGCCGCGCCGCGCCGAGGGCGCCTCGCGCTCTGCAGCGATGGTTTCGGCGTCTGGTCTGTTTTTCCCGCTCGCCGCGAGTGTATCGCGCCAGAAAACACACTGGAAATCGAATTTCAACGATATAAATGACATATTATACACGATACAAATGATAAAATATGCATCCCATACTTTTGATTTTCCTGCTGTTCTCCTGGAGTTTCAATTTCCCCGAATGCCCCCCCCCCCCCACATGATGGAATTTCCTCATCTGCCCATCCACTACCAGCACACAAGCAGCCAGGCGGCTGCGCGCGCGAGATTTGACGCTGGGCGGCGCTGCGTGGCGCTTCGCTGCCGGCGTGAACAGCCCAATTGATTAACACGGGCGCGGAAAGGACGCAGGCAGCATTTTTTGGCATTTGCTCGTCTGTGCTCCTGCTCTGCTCCATGATGAGGGGGTATCATCTCTTTCTGTGGCTCGATCTGAGGGGACTGCCTGCTCGTCTCTATCACTGCTCTGCTGCTCCTGTACTTTCTGAACAAAAAGGATCCTCCGAACTTTCCCCCGGGACCACCAGCTCTCCCTCTTCTAGGAAACGTCTTCAGCATCGAAGCCAAACAGCCTCACATTTACCTCACCAAGGTAAGAGGGGAGCATCAAGACATTGAATGCAGTGGTGTTTTTTGGTGATTCTGACTTGAGCAACTTTAGCATGTCCTAAAGGAGGAATTAATGTCTCATTTACTAATTCTGTATATCTGAATTTCTCTATTTAAATTTTCAGTCACACAAGTATAGGGGGAGTTACTAAAAAGTAACAAAAGACTTTGTGGCAACAAGATATTAAGCTTACTTATAAAATCAATGCCCCCAAAAAACTGCTGATATTGAGTCACAGTGTTTAACAATATATTGTGCTGAGAAATGCATGTTACCAGAGTCACATGCTGGACAACTGGCCTCTTATTCTCTGCCTCTGCATCCACAGCTCGCTGATGTTTATGGGAATGTGTTTTGTATTCGTCTGGGAAGACACAAAACAGTGTTTCTGTCTGGGTGGAAGATGGTGAAGGAAGCTTTAGTGACACAGGCGGACAACTTTGTGGATCGACCCTACAGCCCAATGGTGAACAGAATTTATTCAGGCAACTCAGGTAAACCTGGATTATGTACATGAGGTATGTCAGTATTAAAGCAACACTATAGCTGTTTTCAGACATGAGCTCCGATAAATGTCGTGATGAAACCTCCGGAGTATCTCCTGCTGAGCTCTCACTAGGGGACTTGCATTTGCACTCTCACAACCTCTTTTCTCTGTGTCTCAGCAGGTCTTTTCTTCAGTAACGGGAAGGTGTGGAGGAGACAGCGACGCTTCGCCATGGCCATGCTACGTACCTTTGGTCTGGCCAAGAGCTCCACAGAGCGGAGCATCTGTGAAGAGAGCCAACATCTGCAGGAGGAGATGGCGAAGGAGAAAGGTTAGCACAAACAACAGGACAGGCACACATTACAAAGTATAAAAGTACTTACAGAGTGTAGCTTTTTTCCTACAGTCTACTTCATTATTATGGCCTCGTCTCCGTTGTGGCATCGCTGCTGCTCTCGTTGAAGGAGTTGGGGTCAAATGTTACCTGCCCGCTCTGATTGGATCAGCAGGCTCAATTCCAATCTCATTATTGATAACTAAAACATAAAAAAAAACAATATAAACATGTAAGGCAATGCATTGTAAAAAGGTGTCTTGGGGAGTAGGAGGTACAGGTATTTGCTGATATATGTTGTGAAAAGTGAAAAGTACAAGTAAAACTAATCTACTTAAGTAAAGTACAGATACATAGAAAGCAGAAAAATAGAAGTACAATAATGAAGAACATGTTCTTAATTACATCCCACCACTGTAAATACATAGACTGAAGACATTTCTTCTGTTCAGGTAAGCCGTTCGACCCTGTGCCGCTCTTAAACAGCGCAGTAGCCAACATCATCTGTCAGATAGTGTTTGGGAGACGGTTTGACTACAGTGATCACGACTTTCAGAGCATGCTGAAGAATCTGGCTGAGATTGCCTACTTGGAAGGCTCCATATGGGCTCTAGTAAGACGCCACAGCAACACAGACACTCGCAGATTTGTCACTTGAAAGTATTCAACAGAAAATATTCAAAGCTCGAGTGAGATCTTTACCTGCCAGTGGATAAAAAACAAGATGACTGAACGTGTGTCCCTTGTTTCTTCTCTAAACAGTTTTATGATGCATGCCCTGCTCTGATGAAACACCTGCCCGGGCCTCACAACAGCATCTTCAGCAACTCCAAATCTCTGGAGGCATCTATCAGGAGAGAGATAGAAAGGCACAAGTTAGATCTGAACCCCAGCGACCCTCGAGATTACATTGACACCTTCCTCATAGAAGAGAAAGTACTGTGCTCACATTCTTGACACCTGCTGACTTGCCTCTATCGTTACGTACATGAACAGGGACAGAGCAGTTTTTATGAACTAAGTGTGTTCTCCCTCCAATCTGGCTGACAGCACAACAGACGCAGTGAACAGGGCTTTGAGGAAGGAAACCTGGCTCTGTGTTGTCTGGATCTGTTCATGGCCGGCAGCGAAACCACCTCCAAGACCCTGCAGTGGGGCCTGATATACCTCATCAAGAACCCTCATATCCAAGGTGGGAGCTCATTTCATGATCCCTACAGTGGCAGCTCAAAGAGCTAATAGATTAAAACTCTTTTCTTTCACCTTGTAGAAAAAGTCCAGGCAGAGATAGACGGAGTGATCGGACAGAGCCGTCAGCCCACTATGGCCGACAGGCCCAACATGCCCTACACTGACGCTGTCATCCATGAGATCCAGAGGGTGGGAAACATTGTTCCTCTGAATGGACTCAGAGTAGCTGCCAAGGACACAACACTGGGTGGTTACTTCATACCAAAGGTGCATCTACTTGTAACACACAGTAACTACAAAGTCCCCCCCCTCCAAAAAATAAAAAAGTAAAAGTCCTGCATTTAACATCCTACTAAACTAAAGTATCAACAAATTACACTTACAGCATGAAAGTAAAAGTACTCAGAATGTCCCTGTGAGTGAAAGATTACAATATCAGCATGTAAATACCATTTTACTGTTGTAGCTGCTAGAGTTGGAACTAGTTTCAATTGTGCTATTAAGTCCAGTAGTTTTGGCCTCGACAAAGAGTCACAAGTCTCCTGCAGGATGATGCAGGAGAGAGCAAATATGAGAAAATGTACTTCTACTCCACAAATTCAAATTTCCCTCAACTCTCAAAATTCCATTTTCTTGAAATATTGGATAATTTATACTGTTTAGGACTAACTGTTTTATCTTTTTAATCATATTTTAATCTTCTACGGTTCTTTAAGCTCACATTTACTCTTAGATGTAAATATAGTAATGTATGTAGAAGTATACAGGAAAAAAACATTTTAAATGCTTAAGTACATTCTACTATACACAAAACTACGGTATACTAAAATACAGTACTTGAGCATATGTACTCAGTTACTTTCCACCGCTGCCAAAATGTAATGTGCAGTTTCCGAAATATGTTCATGTGCGAGAGCCTCCTAATGTTACTGTGATAAATCTCCTGACACCAGATGGAAATGTAACTCCCAGAAGAAAAGGGTTAGTTCTCCAATTTTCACTTTTTGTTGACTTTATACAGAAGCTGTTTAGAATGTGTGTTGACCAGTATTTACTGAAGACACTCAACTGACAAGATAATAACATCAAACATGGACAATAACTGGAGATTCCTTGAGGTCACAAACACATACACTATACCCATATAAGTTAAAGGTCTGCCTGTGACAATCCTTTCAGCAGAGACCTTGTGATGAAGACATATTAAATCTATACAATAACAGTTGATTGTTCAGGTTCATGTTTTGTGCAGGGAACCTCTGTGATGCCCAACCTGACGTCTGTGCTGTTTGACAAGACTGAGTGGGAAACTCCAGACACCTTCAACCCCGGACACTTCCTGGATGCTGAGGGAAAGTTTGTGAGGAGGGAAGCGTTTTTACCTTTCTCTGCAGGTTGGAAACGTTAATCATTAAATGTCCTTCATGTTTAATAGAAGAACAGTTGAACCAAATTTGCATGGAAGCACAGAATGATCAAACCAAACCTGAGGGCCACTGTAGGAGTCCTTAGATTTGAAAGCCCACCACTAGATGCTGCTAAATCCTACATGCTGAACCATAAAGTGGTGCAGGAACAAAGTGATGCTGGCTGCAAACTGTGGGTAGATGATGAGAGTTGCGCTTGTCTTTCCCAGGAAAGCGGGCGTGTCTGGGAGAAGGCCTGGCGAGAATGGAGCTGTTCTTGTTCTTCGTCAATTTGTTTCAGAAGTTTTGTTTTTCCACTCTGGAAGGAGTTGAGCTGAGGACAGAGGGAATCACTGGAGCCACACGTACACCATACCCCTTTAAGATCTACGCCAAGGCCCAATAAATCCTGTAACTGCTCCCCTGTACTGCAGACTAATCCAAACTGTATTTTACAGTTTCATAAATAGACATCTGCTGCAACAGTGGCTAGTTTTCATTACCATCCAGAAAAACTGATGATGGAGGCACAAGGAAATGTTTCATGAAATTGGTAATGAGGAGGAACTGTAGCCTGCTCTTTGTTTTGCTGCAACACAGAATCACATAATGAGTGACTGTGTGATGAATGAACATCATTATGTAACCAGCAAGCAGCAGCAAAATCTCCCCTCTTTTGTTAATGACAAGTTGACTCATGTCTATTTATCACTTTCAGTTAAACTGTTGTTCACTATTAAAATTAACTACAATAAAAAAGGACAGATTTTGTGTTACCTACATGCATGTTTGACTGGATCATGAACTCTGTGCAAAGATGGAGGACATAACTGCTCCCCAAAAGTGAAGCCAAAGTGTCTTGATCACAACCTGGTTGCTGGCTGCAGTATTGGTCAAAACCCCACCTCCTCCATGTTAGTAGATGGGACATGGCCTAAACTAATAAATACAAATAAATAATTTTTTCTCAAAGATGGTTCCTATCATTTTAGGTAGGTCACACAGATCTGTTCCAAGTACTCATTTTTCCTGTAAGTTTGCTTTTAGTTCTATAATGCTAAAAAAACATGCTGAAATGTCATGATTGAAAGCTGAGACTGACTTGCGATTGGTCGAACACCACATCTATGGGATCTCACTAACACGGCTACAAGTCCTGACTACCAGATGGTAGGGCCAATATCCCAAATATTTCAACTTCCATTTGTGGATAATGGGAGAAAGCAAATATTTGTCTTCCATCTTTATACAGTCTATCATACGCTGGATCTTTCCTGATGGGGTCAACATGTAAATTGCTTCTTCAGTGTCACATATGATGGTGCTGATGACACAATCTCTTGCGTTTCAAACACCAGTGTGTTCAAATGATATGCAGCAATTTAGCATTCTCTGTCTTTTAGCAATACTCTGTGTGTGTGTGTGTGTGTGTGTGTGTGTGTGTGTGTTTTAATCCCTGAATTCAAAGATTGATGCATCTTAATGTGACAGTTTAGAAAAAGATTTATTTATTTATTCACAAAAAAAAACAAAGGCTTTAAAATTTCACAATGCCTTCCTCACTTTTCTTCATTTGTACACAAACCTGTGACACTACACATGTGGTCTCTGTGCTGCTATACGTTTGATCGTACTTCTAATTTTTATATGACTCTACTTTTAAAATCAGCAATGTACAAGAATCAGCCACTGCAAAGGAAAATAAAAGTGCTTTAACAAACATCTGTAACGGCAAAACCATGAAGACAGAAATGACCCTTAAGTGTTACTGCAAACACAAGAGATGAACAGAGCAATCAACAATCAATCAACAGCCATTGAACTTAAGACTCCATCAGATCAGATGGCCAATAACCGGAGATATCAAAGGGAACAACTGCTTCTCTGCAGCTCTATAGGGATCAAAACTTTACAGTTACAATTGTCTGAATCCTGAACCTGGTCCCAACATCAGGATCAGGTGCTGGTGTTAAAATCATCTTTACATTACAGCAGTACGACTTCATTGATTATAGTCCTGATCACTTACCACTAAATATATCACGAAACATATTCAGTGAATAGAAAAGGTCTGTCAGTTTTCATTTAGACAATGCTCCCTGTAGGAGTCTAATCACATTTAAGAGTCTAAAGACATGAGAAATACACGAGTCCTGGATATATTTTGTGTGATTTGTCGTTGCAGCACCTCAGAGGTTGATCACTTATTGTGACTAACAAGGTTTTCACAGCTATGTATTATGGGCTTGTTCCATTAAAAAGAAAAAGTGAAGTGACTGATGTTTGATGCCCCAAACAGTTGGTGGCCAGCACCAAATACAGCAATAATTTCCTTAAAGGTCCTCTCTTCACTGCATAGTATGATGCATCTGTTCTACGTACATCAACAATCATTTTAACTTACATTTAGTTGTCATTACCATTCAAGTAACTTTTATTTTTGAGTTTTTATTTAAATCATTCATATATTTTACAGTCTCCAATTCTGAATAAAACTTCTTCACGTCCCTCATTTCTGACCAAGTGTGACAGGATATAAGAAAGCAAAGGCTCAGTGTTCAGCTGAGACTGCAGTCACCAAAGCAGAAACACAAAGAAGTATGAAGCTCTAAGTCTGTGGTAGGGAGCGTGTGCACAACTTTAGGTAGTGAGGTGAACACAGGTTGTGGGTTAACGCTCTATGCAAGAGAGGGACAGTATACTCTAACCACGGGTTGGTGACTTACCGGATTTTGTTTGATAAGTAAGTGCTCATCGATCCACACTCCCACTGTGTGAGCCTGAGAGCAGATGTAGTGTTTAAGGTCACTTGAGTGCTCACTTTTGGGATGGAGGGAGGGTATTTTTCCCCTTCACTGAACAAAGGTGAGACATTTGGCTCTGTGACAAGGTCTATTTGGAGGTGGTGGCAGGCACACTGATGGAGAGTGCCCGGCGTGGGGCGTTTGAGACTTGCCGCTGCTGGGACAAAAAGGACTGGCCAGGGGACAGCACGGAGGAGGTGCGGCCGCCAAGACGCGACTCAATGGCCAACTTCTGAAAGTTCAGACTCTGAAGAAGAAAAAACAGGAAAACACAAGTGTCTTGAAATTTTGCTTTCTGCTCTTAATGTAATATAAAGTAAATGCCAATGATACCATGACAGATCACTGATAAATTAAAGAAAATCTCATACCTTGTTATACCACGCTGTGACAATCAGCTTCTCCTCATACTCTTTGAGCCGGGCCTGCTCACACTGACGCTGGGAGACAAAATAAAATTAGTAAGATGAGAAAAAAGTCCTTTAGAAACATCCTGTATGTTCATATAACAAACATTGAACAAAGACTGCAAAAATCAAAATGCAAATTTACTTCCAGGATGACCATCTGCTTGTCCCGGTCTGCCAACTGGTTCCTCAGAGCCTGGATCTCAGCGGTGGCTGGATTCAACTTCGGGTCCAGTGCTCGGATCACCTATGAGCAGGAAGGACGATACTGAAATACTGATTCTGACAATACTTTAAGGTTCAGGGATTAACGGATCTAGAATATAATAGAATAATACAAATAAAAAACGATTGTCCAAACACTCACATTACGAGCTTTCTCCAGATACATTTTGTACCTCTCTTCCATGGCGCGCATGTCGTCATCCTTCTTCTTCAGAGCAGCCATCAGCTCATCCACCTTCAAGGCTGAGAGACATGGTATTAATTTAAGGTTTCACTGAAGTCATATTGTGCTGTTGTGTTTTGGTGCACTCCGATTATTATCCGATTAATGATGTGATGAGACTTACAGGTCTGGGTGTTGTCAGGCTGAAGATCCTCCAGCAGCTCTTTCTTCTTCATGATTTCATCCTGGGCCTCGTTCAGCTGAACCCTGAGGAAAAAATGCTGTTTTTTGATTTTTCTCTAATAGACTAGATGGAAATTCATTTTACATCTGACAGCTTTAAAGCACCGACCCAAAACCCAAACTTACATGTGTGCATCCAGTTTCCGCTTTAGGTTTGACTGAAAAATGGAAGAAATGAAAATAGACTATAAAGCATCAACTATCACAAAGGTTACATTCAGTAATAGAAATACATTTTGCACTAGAAAATAAATTAAAACTATGTAAAATGAAGGTGCTTCAATCTCTTAATCTGTTTAATTTTTGACTGAGTGACAAAGCCAGAGAGTAACAGCCTAATGAGATTAACTCTGTGGGGGCTTTTCTCTGTATTGGTGCCAGTGAATGCTGGCACACTTACATCATCGGGTTTTGCCGCCTGACTCTGCAGAGCCTTCTGGAGGTCCTCCACCTGCTGCTGCAGCTCACTGATCCGCTCTCGGCTCAATCTGGGGATTTATCACAACAAAGAGGAAAGACATGTTTGAAAATGGAGTCAACACAATACATCATTAATGTATCATATCACATCTTCCTGTGGCTAATGTAGGAAGAGACAGAAACTCTGTTAACCTGTTCTCAGTGTCCAGTTCACTGCGCGTCTTATGTGCTTCCTCCAGCTGAGCCTGCAGACCAGCGATCTTCTCCTGCTCATTTTCCTCCTGCTGCACTCTGAGCATCTTGTTCTCATGCTGCAGCCGGATGAACTTTTCTCTGAACAGTCACACAAGTCAGTATTGATGCACACTCGCACACACGAAAAAGAAAGAAAACAAATCATATGTTGTCTATTACCTGTACTCAATCGGTATTAATTCAGCTGCCAGGTTATCATGGCTGGGGCTGGCAGAAGGCATTATCCCTACATGGAAACATTATGTGCAATTTAAGAAGAGAAAATGGCACTGTGGACAAACAGGGTCACTGTTTTAAATCTAACTTTGTAAAGAAATACCTGCTTGAGCTTGGGAGAGCTGGTGCTGTTGAGCCTGAGTGCATCGCAGCTCCTCATTGAGCTCCTTCAGAGAATCTCTTTCAATGATGATCCTCTAGGGGAGGGAATGCAAATTCAAAAACAACCATACAATTGTTGCTAAAGAAGTTAGATACTTTTTTTTTAAATTTCAGCTTGAGTCGGAAAAATATTTTGTCATTTCTTCCCAACACATTTAGCTGCCACACCTCTTTCTCCTTCATCACAGTTTCGTGCTTCTCCTCCAGCTTCTTCATCTCAAAGGCGAGAGTGTCCGCTCGCCTCGTCTCCTCAGACAGCTTATTGTGTAACTCCTGGACCTTAAAGAAATCATGTGAACATGCACATAAATCATACAAAATGGAAAAACATGCATTAATCCTAGCAAGTGGCATTTAATTAGGAAGTGACTTGTTTGAGTTTGGAGTTTCTCTTTCTAACCATCATTTACCTGTCTCTTGTAAGTCTCGAGCTGTGCCCGGGCAGCATTGGCCTTGCGTAGCTCTTCCTCCAGGCTGACTGTGTTGTGCATGTAGGTCATGTTATTTTCCTCCAGCAGCTTCATCTGCCGCTTCAGATCACCCAGATTCTCCAGTTTACGTTTGTATGTTTCCACTGAGGCCTCCAGCATCACCACTCGATCTGAGCAGTTTCTGTATGAACACACAAATAGATATACAAATATCGATGAACAAGCTCATAAGTAAGTATTCTGTCAATAATCGGCTCATATACCCAGATATATATACACTGATACTGATATCTCTGTTAAAGGCTCATATTGGCAACCAATAAAATCTGTCAAGCTCTGATGTTTGGTCATACAGGAACAATACTTTGTGTATTGAGGCTGTTTTTCTGCCTCCACCTGTTGGTGCTTGACCAAGAATAACCCTCTTTGTAAAGACCAGCAAAAAACAACATCAGCTAATTTCACTGATTAGTTCCTCTTGTCTGGCTGAGTATTTGTTAATCAGTAAAATCATGGTCCTTGTCTTGCCAGGCCATCTAACTGTCTCAGCTGTATGCTCAGCTCCTATTGGGAGGCAACAGTCTGTATGCTGCTCACTGACACACACCTCAGAACGTCCAGTTCATCTTTGAGAGCTCGAGATTCTTCTGCCAGGCTGGTGAGCTCATCATTTCGGTGCTGCACCTCAATTAGCTGCTTCTCCAACTCTTCGCAGTGGATCCGGTAGTCGTCCTTTGCAGCCTCCAGCCTAAAAGTTTAAAATGCACAGTTTAGTGGTTCATCATAAAGAGGTTGCTGCAGTATATTTGAGCAGAAAGTGACAAACCTGAAGTTCTCCTCCTGCAGTGTCTCCAGCTGCTGCTGTAATTGGCTGTGTTTTCTTCCTGAGGGTGTGCTAGGGTCATCGAATGTGTCAAGCTGATTGGCTCTGTCAGTTAAGACATCATTCTCAGCCAATAGGCTATTTCGTTCCTCTTGCAGTACGGCCACCTGTCCAGGTGCAACAAGGTTTTAAAGCCACTCTCACTGACAATATGAGTTTCAAGTTAGTGTGCAACACAAAGACAAAAACAATTCACAGCAAGTCACCAAGGACAGTATGTCCTCTGTTGTCAATTATTTCATGCAAAGCAGCAAAGTCACATCAAAAGTCAGAGCCCTTCAATCACAGATAACCCTCGTCCTGTCCCCCCTGTAAAAGCAAAAAGTGCAGTAAATCCATGCTGAAAGCAGAGCACATAAAATATGAACTATAAAGAAACATGTAGTCAGTTATATTTACTCACCTATTATTTCCATCCAGTCTATTTTACCATCAGACATTGGACAACCAGTCTAAGATTTACTTGCAATTGTTTAAAAGTCTGAAATGTCTTTAAACTAGATGAAAACCACCTCTATGACCAAAGTCTGACGTAAGAAGCTACACATTAAACTTGCGCTGAACTACATGGTTGAAACCAATATAAGAAATTGTGTATCTGACACGTGGTAATAATATATAATATACCAATATGTAATAAACTTGTTGCTCGAATGTAAAGAAAATGCTCCACTCTCATATAATGTATGAGAGTAAAATAAAGCTTCACTCTTTCATTTTTATTGTGTCGAAATTTCAATTATCTTTAAATCATTAATCTGGGCAACAGGAAAAACTTTAGATTATAACTGGAGGGCTTTAAACAACAATATATAATTTTCACCCAGAACCACCTCTAACATCTGTTGTCTATGAACTATCCTGTCAGCTTGTATAGACAATGAGACATTTTGAAATAATATGATGGTGCTTTTCCCCATAAGAGGTTGATACAATGATTATTATGACAGAGGTGTCCCTGTGTGAATTACTGCAATAATACCACAAAATATTAAAACACTCATTGCAGGACTCAGGATGCTGAGAGTCGTCTATTAGCTGAGTTAGAGTCAACATTTGAGCAGCGGGTTTAGATGGGTTTAGTTTTGCCGTACGGTCAGCCACGTTGGACTTACCTCGCTGCGGCGAGAGATGAACAAGACTGGGAACAGAAAAAATCAATCTGTCGAGAATCCAGTGGAACAGTTGATCAGTTACTGTGCAAAAGTTTGTCTGTACAGTGCCAGGTGAGGCCTTCTAGCTGTGGCAGGGCATAGGCTGGTTGTCACGATGGGAGCCAGCAGAGCCCAGACTATAAGCTCACAGTCCTTCTGCCACAGCAGCTCCAGACAATGGACCCAAGCTTTACAGAGAATTACCCAACTCCTGTTTATACTGTACCCTGGGCATGCGATTGCATGCTTGTGTGTGTGTGTGTGTGTGTGTGTGTACTCTGTATTCACCTGTATATCCAGCTCTTGACAGCGTTGGGCTAGTGCTTCCTTCTCGGCTAAAAGTTCAGCAAGGTCCTCGCAGGATTTTTTTAACTGGGCACATGAAAAAGGTGAAGTACGTAATAGAGTCACTCACCAACTCCAGCACACACACCAGACACACAGATAGACTGGTGCTGCTGTACTACTTGCTTCAGAAATGCATTTAAACCCTTCTTTAACCTCCTCTCCCTGCACCTCCGCTGCATATTTTCTCTCTTGACTGAGGTGACTAAGTTTCACCTAATGTAAAGCTTGTTATACATCCTTCTGCCTGTTGAGGGAGCTGACACCCAGAGTGCTGCACTGTGTATGTGACGTTTATAGGAGTTGTTAATAGACTATTCCATTCATATTCCTGTTTACATTATACAGAGCATAGTGTGATTATGACATTAAGCATTTGGTAATCCACCATACATGTTGATGTCTCAAAATGCTTGGAAAACTCCAATAGGACGTTATATTACAACTAAAACATATACAAGTCTATAAAAATTAAGACGTTGAGATCAAAATATTCAACGTCTTAATTTTTGAGGTCCAAATAAATATTTTCAAATGAAGATTTATATATTGTGTTATATACACTTAAAGGGTTCATACTGTGCTCCTTTTCAAGTGGTTAAAATTAGAACCATAATATATATGATGTACAACATGGATCTCTGTAGTAAAGACACTGACCTGCTGTTCAAGGTCCCCTGAGTGCTCTGCTCCAAATGGGCCCTTGGTCTCTTTACTCATGAGCTGGAAAGAAAACATGTCACTGGGTTTATTACACAGACTTTTTATAAGAGATGCAAAGCCTCACTTAACAACCACTGCTGTTGCCCAAGTCCCGTAGAGATGGACACTATTGATGGAAATTACTGTCACTCATAAAAAGGTAGAAGTGTTCAGCCATGCTTTTCTGTTAATGTTTTATACATCTAGAAAATATGAAGGAGAAAGTATTAAGACGGGCTGACCTCCTGGATGGCTGTCATGACAACAAGCTGCACGGACTCCTCCAAAGTCATGATGATTTGAATGTATTCTGTCAATGGAGTGAGAAAGAGTCATCAAACCCATAAATCATTATGCACAGAAACACTGCCGTCATTGATTTTCCAGCAGGGCTCTGCCTTTGTCAGTGGCTTGGACAATAATTCATAATTGATTATAATTCATAACTTCCCCCCGGCATTGTGCAGCACTTTTATACTGTAGATATGAGTATCTGCATGTGTCTACTTTGTGTAAACTATGCTTAGCATACAGGCAGTCACATACCTTGTTTACGCTCACATCTGACAGCACAGCCCAGTATGAGCTGCAACAGCCTCCCCGACTCCACAGGGTCTGAATGCTCTGACACCAGGGCCACATCTGGCCAAGGGAAGTCTGAGATCTCCTGACCTAAGACCTGATATGACCAAGCAAGAGATAAAGAACCTAACATGTCAGTGTGCTGCAGCTTTCTGAGTGCAAGTATTGACAAGTACAGCAAGATAAACAGCACTGATGTTTAAAAGCTCCATGTGCCAACAGAGATGGCAGCAGTCAAGCTACAACTAAGGCGATTGCAGAACAAAATATTTCAGGTATGGTTTAATTCAGCAAAATGGTTAGAAAAAAAAAAGCTGGGCCCCTAGTACTCCATAGTATGAACGTGTTGTGTGCGAGACTTGAGCTGCTTGTTTAGATCTGTACAACACAATGTATTTTCCTTAAGCAAGTCTCCTGGGGCTGTACACGATGTAAACAGTGCATAGAACAACTCCCACAGACACAGAAGTAACACACTGAGGCTGCCTCTCACAGAGAGAAGATGTTTCTTTCAATCACTTAACAACAGAGGACAGTGTGTACAAAGCCACCACTTACCTCATTATAATAATCAACCACCATCTGAAGGACCTTCTTCAGGTTGTTCATCTGCGGAGAACACACAAGGTCACGAAATAATGCTAATAATAATAATAATGATAATAATAATAATACATTTTATTTATAAAGCGCTTTTCATGATACTCAAAGACACTTTACAACATTAAAAGTGAAATGCTATGATATCACTTTATCCTATATGTATATGAACAAAGAGGACAAGGTGACCGGAAAAATACACTCTAGCCTCAAACTATAATAATGTAATGACATAATATTCAAATATACACGAGTGCGAAACTAATACGCCTTTTTCACAGCAGAAATTTTGACATGTATCAACAGTAAACACTTTCCTTCTAATTCATGCGGGTAATAATTTACCTGCAGCACCTTTTTGATTGATTGCATTTTTCTTTCAATAAAATATTCAAGTCCCCCAGACAAAGAGTTATGAAGCACAGCATGTTGTTAAAACCTGTCAAAATAAAGCCAGTTTGAGGGGAATGCTGATTGCATAGAAGAGTATGTTGTTCAGTAAAAGTGATCATCATGCATTTTTGTTGAGTAAGACCTGCTTTGGATTTGGGAATGAATAAGAATTGTTTGATTTTAATACATATTTTAATTAGTCTTTTAAACTTTTGTCTGCTTAATTGTTTGGATACATAATCAAAAGTGTATTCTAATAACAGGTACATTTGACCCATTGGTGGTTTGAGTTAAACAGCAACCATTGATAGTACTGGTGTTAAAATGTCCCAGTGATCCATGACAGTGTGACAGAAAGCCACCGTTCACAACAGACTCTTTTTGCAGCAGATACTTTGACTTGTCACGACAGGAACAGAACAAGTATACAACAATCAACCACAACATATCGACTAAATCTAGTTTTAATGTTGTGGCCATGTCAGTGAATGAGTATGCTAAATGCCAAGGCCCTGGTACAGGCTCTGCTGTTAAAAGGATCTATGCCAGGACCCTGAAAGAGAAGCAGCTAACTGAAAGATAATTTTACTATTCACATACATGTCTAATTGTATTCTGTGGAAAAGGCCTATTGCGGTGGAAAAGTTGTAGCAGGCAGAACACAGCCAAACAGAAGTAAAGGGAATGGCATGCATTTTCCCCCCTAAAATCAGCCTTAATGACAAACACACACATTTCACCAGCGGAGTCGGAGCGTAGGGTCAGAGTGCAGGCTAAGGCAAGAATTGTTCCCCCGCCCTGGAGCAGGTAGGAGGTCAGTGTCAAGGACAGTTGAGCAGGACTGAAGCAAACAGAGGATTTTGCACACAGGGGTGTCAGCAATATCTGAAGAGAAAAGCTAGAGGACACAAGGAGGGAGGACCGGGAGGATGGCACTTCTCTATACCTTCAGTCTCCAGTTGTCCTCAACATCTGTTTTGATGCGACCAAGCCATCCATCATCGAACCATGCTGGGTCTCTGCAACACACACACACACACACACACACACACACACACACACACACACACACACACACACACACACACACACACACACACACACACACACACACACACACACACACACACACACACACACACACACACACACACACACACACACACAAAAGTCAAAAAGAAAGAAACCTAATCTTCCCTGACCTTTTAGAAAAACACTATGAAAGTGCTTCAATTTACTTCAGACAATTATTTCCTACATGCTAACAGAGATAATTACCGTATAGTAAGAATACACAAGTAAGAGTGAATCTTATCTCAAAATAAAACATGCTTTTCTATATTTTGTCCATTTCCAACACTCAGTGCAGCTCTTACAATAGATTCCGACTGATGAGTCCAAAAGTAAGTCATTATTTTTTGATTTTAAGTGTCCGACATCAAAACATAATTTGTACACAATAATGTTTTCTGTGTTTGTATGTATCTATGTGCTTTAAGGTGGAATGAGTGCAGCTCATTCAGGACCAGGAAGAGTTTATCCTTGGTTTTTCTGCCGTAGCTGATGTGGCAGATGTGATGTAATATGTAATATGACCCAGACAAGACTGGCTTTAAATAATGTATCTGCAGTGTGTGTGTGTGTGTGTGTGTGTGTGTGTGTGTGTGTGTGTGTGTGTGTGTGTGTGTGTGTGTGTGTGTGTGTGTGTGTGTGTGTGTGTGTGTGTGTGTGTGTGTGTGTGTGTGTGTGTCTTCTCACATTTGATGCAGAGCCTGTGAAATTGCCACTCCAGTGGTCAGCTCCTCCACTGTTCTGCAGGGTGCAGTAGTGTTAAAGGTCTGCAGCTGAGAGGCAGAAAACACAGCACCATCACAGGGACTGGTCAACAATAACAGCTCAAAGAGAAAACAGTGAATAATGCAGTCACGCACTTCATTAACCAACCAATCACCCAAGGTTTTCTCCACAACACTGCAGCAAAGCTCGAGTCTCAAAACCACTATGAAGAATAAGTAAAGGAGAGGAAAGAACTGATGAATGGGTGGACAGCAATGTGGCCGGGTGAAAGGCAGATATTAGTGGCAAAGAAGAAGTTTAATTCAAGGTGAAAATCTTGTGGGAGGACACCTCATTTCCTAAAGCACACACGCTGCTGTTTACAGATTGAGGTGTGAGCCCAAAATTTGGAAACACTGGCATCTAGCTTGCCCTGGGTGATAAACAATTACAATAATTTTCACAATATCATTTTCATCAGTAGCAATATGACAAAAGTCGCAGTGAGGAGGTGCAACACGGAATGGATCAACCTCAGATCTGTAAAATGCTGTTTATCAAATGTTTACGATTCTCTGCTCATGACGAGTTTAAAACCACAACCTTTATTCGGGAGCAAAAATCTGTCTTTAAACTTAGAAGTGACATGTTTCGTTATAATAATTATCAATATCTACTGATGGGTACATTTTGGCCTCATCACCCAGCCCTATGTCTACAGTTCAAATTCAGTTAACTTTGAAACTTTGAAACTTTGAAACTTAAGTATTTGACTCTCTGGAGACAAAGTGGTTTATTGAGTTTGGTACAAGACCATACAAATCACTTAGTGACACTGTTGATCAATAACCGGATCAGTTAGTGATTTAAAAGACAGATGAAGCTGACATGAGATCCGATGAACAAATGAACTGACTCACAGCCATGGAGCAGGACAGGAGCAGGTGCAGCTATCGCTCGCCATGTATAAAAGGTATAGAGGTAGGTGTGCTGCTGCAGGTGACAGCTCCGTTTAAATCACTTGTATAACGTTAACGAAAAGAGTTAAAGATACAAAGACATTCCACAAATATCTCCTGCTTAAGTGGATTAGCTCTTTAAACCCGATGAGGATCGAATAAACCGGAGGATGTTGGACTTCCTGGTGGTCACTTTACATTCACTGGACTGGGGGCTCGTCTGTAACACCGACTGAAGATAATAGTAATAATAACAATGGGCGCAGCTGAAGCTAACGGTTAGCTATTAGCCTGATTCATATTCACCGAGACACACACACAGGTACATCTCCTCCATGGTGTCCTCCTCGTCTCAGGCGCCGCGTTCACAGAAAACACACTCACCCAAACGAGGAGGCTCTCGACCAGCACCGTCTTCACGTCGTCCATTTGTTCCATCGGAGCTGCAACAACTTCTCTCCACCTGTCAGCAAACCACTTCCGCTCCTCTCTCCTGCATTTGACCTCACCTGCTGTCAGGAGGGAGATCTGCAACGACAACTGCGTACAGGCGAGAGGCGCTACGCACGTTTCGCCGTAAAAACAACGCAGCGTCTACGCGAATGGCGCAGCTTCTCACTTCTCTGACGGTTGGGTTCGTTGAAGGGGGATTGGTTGAGATGAAGCGAGGGGACAGGCGTCTGATCCAATTAGCACCGAGAGCGGTGATGATTGACGGCTTTTAAACCCGACTTTAGCCAATCACTGAGAGTGGGCTTATTTTCTTTTTAAATGATTTTTTTTTTTAATCAAATGTGATTATAAAATGTTTTTCCGTCTTTACTGATGAAGTTGTGGTAAAAATATATATTTAACTGGAGAATACTCAAGTGCAGTGAAAGAAAACCTAATGTGGATAACACAGCTTCATCTCTGGTCTGGTCTTATTATAACTATGTAAAACTACACAAGTGGCAAACATACATTATATATACTTAGAGAAAGAATATAATTATAGTGAACATCATTTTAATCTTACTATCATATATCACGTTATTTGATAATTGATAATGTTCGAGTTGCACATTAAAGTTGTAGCTAGTAGCTGTGACACCAATTTACTTTACATAGCCTATTGATAAGTGCATTCATTTGTATCAGCTATATTTTCACGTTTTAAATGCTTGTTAATGTTTTAATCTGTAACAATAAGTAGGATAACAAAAGCTGTACATTACAGGCAGTGCAGTAAAATGGTTAGTAAGAATACACAAGTAATAGCACTGACCCGGCCCACATGAAATCCAAATTGCAGTTGGATCAATATAAACTTTTGCCATCTTAGTGCTGGCATCTTGCCAGCACATAGAGATAATCTTGCCAAGTCAGTTTTGCACGTGTCAACTTTGGGGTTGTAAGTTGAATACAACTGGAATGTTAATCTCTTTTAGCCCCATTTTAGATGCTATAATGACTAGAAACACAAAGTATTTTTTACAATCAACACTTTTCCCAGACAGCCACTAAAACCATGGCGGCGTGCCAACCCTCCTCTGAGGGTAAATCATTTCTCATTCATCCCCATAAACCTGCTCACGTTATCCCTTTATATATCGCATGTGGCAGTGTGAGTAATTGAAAATCACATCCTCCAGTGTGTTTTCAATACTACGGCTTTAGTCATATATAAGATAACAAATTTGCACGTGCCACCTTGAGGAGAGAATGTGGAAAATTCCATACTTCCGATGTGTCACGTGCAAATGTGGCCTTGCAACACATTTAATTTCAATTTGGCTGAGGTCATCACAAGGAATTGTTACATCAGCCTGTGCAGAAAAGAACTATGTGATTATTGAGCATGTAGTCCTGTGTTTAAAGTAGGTGAGTTCCTCTCTTTACTCAGAGGCCCTGACCCACACTGACTGACGGCTGCTATTTTTAGATGACCTAACCCCCCCCCCCCCAGATCCTATCAGAGGTGAGGCTTGGGACGTTTGCCAAGATATTTCTGCAATTCTGCTGTCATGATGAACTATGTGAAGTTACATCCTCACTCGCTGTCAGATACCACAAGAGAGTTTTAACTGACATTTGCATTTGATACAATAATGCAAATAGGACAAAGTTGGAAACTTTGTTGCTGCATTTTCAGTATTTTATTTTACCCAACACCTGACTTTCCATTGATTTGGAAAGAAAACGAGTGGCACAGTGTGAGAATATTTAAGAAACTGTTGCTTAGAGACATCTGCCTGGATCTATGACAAGCCTCCTTTTCTGTTGCTAGTTTTATTAAAACAGCAGAAAACCCCCGAGTGCAGCACAGTGTTAATGTCAGTGACAGCCACATGCATGTCACAACCAATAGTTTAAGGGAAGAATTATGTGAAGTCGTGTTGTTGGCAGAGTAAACTTTCAGTAAATGATCAACACAGTCAGATGTAACCTACTTAAACACGGAGCGGGACAGATCTTTTCCAGCTTTGATCTTGTGACGAGTCATGTGACCCAGATAGTTTTCCTCTGACCACACCGATGTGAGAAATACATTGTTTTTCAGATCTAAAATACTTTCACTCAAAACAATTCATCAGAGTATAATGAAAAGTATGTATGTGTGTTCCCTGGTGCACAAAGCGCTGCCTCAGGGATCTCATTGCACCACTGGTCCCTTTAAGCAGCAAGAGCTGATATTGGAAGGTGTAGTTGATCATTAACAGGCAGACAGTTTATTTTGTTCAGTGATGCAGGCAGGCTGCACTTCATTTCCTTCCAGGAGACAGTGACTCTCTGTCAGCTGCTGCTTCTGTAGTTCAGCTATGCAGCCGTACAACAAATCTCAGTCAAGGTGAGTCTCACTTTATGAGTTTGTGTTTTGATCTCATGAAAACCACAGTTGCCTCATCTTAGCTGTTTAAAATACTGTAGCTTGAAAACCAAAATCGTTGCTCAATGGCCTGAAGTAATCCAGTAAATGATAAAGTGTAACATAAGATGTTCAAAGTGTTTTTAATGACTAAGATTCCCATAAAATGTGAAGTTTAACACATTTTTATACCAGAACAAATAAGAAATATTCGAACGGGTGAATTCTTTTTTTCTTAAGTATTCATCATCTGATTATGGGTTTCAGTAACTGACTCATAATTTTACAAGATAATATCTGTAATTTACAATATGATGATTGTTGTTTAAGATGTCAAATGAAAATTAATTCCAGCTCAACCTATTTAATTTACGTATGTTATTTCACTTTCCATTTGTAAATTATAAGCCCTGGTGGGTGCAACACGTCCATCAGCTCACAGCAGCATATCTGTGAAAGTGCTGTAGTCAGAGCATCCACATCTATAATCCCCAGAAAAAAAAAACATTGAGCACAATCAACCTTATCTCACCAATCAATAGTTTTATGTCAGTATCTCCTCATTAGCTGATACCCAGGATCTAAGGTGTGTTTTCATTGTCATTGTGTCATGTCACGTTGCAGATCGAACTGTCTTCTCTCAGAGGGTCAAGCAGGTCGGGGTCATACCGGGTCATCCAGGGCTTTGGTCTGCACAGCGGAGCAGTCGGCATCTCCATGTGTGAGCTGCCACAAGGTGAAAGCTTCACTTACTTACAAACAGTACAACATGTTATCTTATTTTGAAGGGACTGGAGAAAAAAATACAAATACATAGGCAGTGACATCATAATGATAATAATGATAAAGGTCTTGCGGTTTACATAGACCTAGCATAAAGTGACTGCACACGTATTGTGTATCTACTGTACTACACTGGAAATTGTTCAGGATCATCAAAGCTTTTCAGAGATTTGTAGAGCTCACAATCGTCAAAATTCTTTATGCATTTTCATTTTTTCAATGTCCTGCTCCCCTTATTTTATTCTTTCTTTCCTTTAACCTTTACAGGAATCTGCAGAGCTTTGCTCATCCACAGGTCATCAAGACAGACACTGCCCTGTGTGCCTGCAGACAGCCAGCTTCCCCGTGCAGACCAACTGTGGCCATTTGTTCTGTGGTACGAGATTACACACACACACACACACACACACACAGTTTGTTCTTTCATTCATGCACCTGCTCACTCCATCATCTACTGTATGAAAAGGGATTTATTTATTTTTCATTGATCTCACTCACCAGTTACCTCCCGTGTTTATGTCTGCTTCATTGGCTGAGGTAGCATCACCTTGATATGAAACCCATCTGTTAGTCTACTTATGTTTCCCAACTCTGCCTCTCAATTAGCTTTTCACGTATATTTATACACCAAGAAAGTTGTATACTTTGCTGTGCTACTTCAGGTGTGAGTGGTCTGCACTGGACTATTCATGCAACCTTGACAAAATACTTTGAAAGCTTCAAGTCTCCAAGTTGAGTTAATCTGTGTAAAGCATTTCAGGATCCTCCAAAACCACTGCAACTGCTATTTCTAATTTGTTGCAGGTTTGCAAACATAACATGAAAGTCACTTCTCCCATTTTTGTGAGGAAGAAAAATGTCCAAAATTGTCTTGAGTATTTATTTGTGTTATTGCTTCATTGATTGACTCTGGGTTATGACGACAAACAAAACTGTTTTTATCATAAGGCACACTTATCTTCATCTTTACTGTAGACAGTTACCTCTGCACCTGACCCGCTCACCTGTGTTTCACCCTTTACCTACAGTGTTAATATATAGAAGAAGCATTAGATATTAGGTATCATATAGTGTAAATAGTGAAATGTGGATTAAAAGGTTCTGATTTGTGTTTGATTCTCCAGCTCCCTGTCTGATCGCCTACTGGAGACACGGCTCATGGTTGGACGCTATCAGCTGCCCTCTCTGCAGACAGAAGGTACAGAATACATGTTCAAATGTAAACAAAGTCTGAACAGTCAGTTCAGAATGAGTGTGAACATGGGGTTAAAATGTGCCTTTTACAGGTCAGCGCGCTGTGCCATCTATTTAACGAGAGTCGATCAGACCGACAGTCAAAGGAAGTGCTTGGGGAAATCACAGATTACAACAGACGTTATTCTGGAGCTCCACGACGGGTCAGTACTCCATCCAACCCTCAGACGTGATGTCACACAGTACACACGTCCCGCAAACAGCTCTGTCTCACTGGAAGGAAACAAGTTTTTTATTTGAAACTACTCTTTCCACAGTAATTCTCCCTCTTCTCCATCCTCCACCCGTCTGGTTGTGTAAAAGACAAGGTTAAATCCGATTAGATCATAGGAAGGAGGAACTCCTGCTCTGTTGTCCTGTTATAATAGGTTTGGTAACTGGAGTACCACCTACACAACCACAACCATTCACTGTCATAGACAACCACCACCTCCAGACAATAGTGTCTGGTGAACACACGTAGTACTGACACACCTTGTTACGCAACTTTGGATTTTCTTTCTTTGAAATATTAACGTTACTTATTTCCCACATACGTCTCCTTCACATTAATACATATGGTGGCGCTCTTCACTAAAAGGTGATATTAAAGTGCACTGTAAAGTACGGCAGCTGAATTTTGAGATGACACAGGTTTGGAATAACTCTTTAAAAAACCCAATAAATACATTTTAAATGAGACCTATTATTCTCATTTTCTAGCTTCATAATTTACTTTCGGTTATTACTTTCGGAGTAAAGAAGGCCGGCTGTTCGATCCCCCTCTTCCCCAACTGCAGGTGCCTTTAGGGCAAGATACTGAACCCTGAATTACCCTGGGACTTTCAACTTTGCAGATATAAATGATATAGCTTCTCTTTTAATACTATAGAGTAAAGTCATACGTGACATTTGAATGATCTATAAATTCATTTGGCATGATTTCCTCTTCTTCTGGCCACTGACAGGTAACAGACTA
Source organism: Verasper variegatus (assembly GCA_026259375.1). Classification (NCBI taxonomy): domain Eukaryota; kingdom Metazoa; phylum Chordata; class Actinopteri; order Pleuronectiformes; family Pleuronectidae; genus Verasper; species Verasper variegatus. The sequence continues at coordinate 8,271,551 of CM048046.1, read as the reverse complement.
CCTGTGTGACGCGCCCCTCCTCCTGCAGTTACTAGCTCGGAGCCTCGGCACCATGGGAAGCCTTGTGTGGCTGTTTTTCTTCAGGGTGGCCCTGTGCTGCGTGGGGACCGTGATGTCCATCTCCTCCCCTCCTCTGGACCCAGTCTCCCCTTCATCAGCGAGCCCCCTTGAGTCAGACCCCTCCCTCTGCGGACTGCTTGGGGTGCTGGATGACCTGGTGGTGGTCATCCTGCTCCTCATCTGCATTATCAACATCAACCAGCAAATGGTGTCAGAGAGAGGAGGACACTCAGCGAACACTACGACCTCTCGAGGAGTCATGGGGAATTCGCTGTAGACAGATGTCGAGTGCTGCTGTCGAGCTGTTTGACATGGACTTGTGTTGGATTTCATCTTTCTGGCTGTGGATGGTTGTTTAGTGGATGCATGGATATTAACCATAACCATATCAACACTGACTATAAAAGTCAAGGTGTCAAAATGTGTCCTAGTCTCCAGGCCTGTCTGTCAACTGTTTACAGAGCTTACGTATGAGTGACAGATAGCTAAAATATAATGATTTGCAGTGTGGTGATTCAGCTTTGCTTAAGAAAATCTTCATGTACATTAATGCTTAATTTATATAGTTAAAACATTAGGTTTTTTGCATTTTAACATAAAAATAACCTGAGTGTTGTTATACTCCTCTAACTGGGCAGCAAGTATCCTCTCACCTTTTTTCAGCGAGCTGTAGAAAATCGTTCATGTCAATACTGGAATAATGACATCTACGAAAATCCTTTATATTGTTTGTTTTTAAGTGTAAAATAAAGAATATTTATTGTTTTATGTCATGTTTTATTTGTTTATTGGGTTTCAGCAAAGCAACACTGATGTCAGCAGGCTTCACTGGCACATTAGTGGGATATATAGAGTTCCTGTGCAATGAAAACAGAATCCACATTAGTATTACAGCATGTATTGGTAATAAAGTACCACAGTAAGTAAAAAAGTGAAGAACCATATTGAGTAAGTGAACAAAGGTTCAGTCCACACACACTCAACAGAGACAGTACTATCTAGACAGCAACAGAGATTTAGACAGAGAATTATCATCACTGTGTGTTGCTGCACCAGGCGGCTGCGTTCTTGAACATGCGTAACCACGGTGAAGGTGTGAGAGAAGCTCTGAAGTCCCTCGGGGCCCAGGGCCACTGCCAGCCCAGGGTGCAACGCTCCGGGTGGGGCATCATGGCCAGGTGTCTGCCGTCCCTGGAACAGAGCCCCGCGATACCCTGCGGGGAGCCGTTAGGGTTCAGAGGGTACTCTTCAGTGGGACAACCCAGGTCGTCAAGGTAACGCAGGGGGGCGTAGCCTCCAGAAATAATCTGGTCTCGAGTCTGGGAGCTACGGAATTGCATCAGACCTTTGGAGAGGAAAGCAGTTTGGGGAAAATCAATATAACACACAGCTGTGGATTACAGAACACACTGAACCTGTGACATGTGAGTCAGTCATTGCATAAGGTCAACTGTCACAGTGATTAGCTTTTTTGTGCTCACTTATGATCCAACAGGGTTTCTCCAGCTTTCAGCAGGTTACATTTAAGACTTTTTAAGACCATAATGACTCACATTCCTTCATATTTGTTGTACCTGGCAAAAATTTTAAATTTCAGAGTCCCACAACTCCTTGCACACAAACTACAGGCAGAGACTTTACTGCAGACAAGCCAAGTGCAGTTATCAGTTCCATGTTGGTCTTTGTTTTCCCCATTTCCACCAAAGTGAACCAAGATCAGAGCTGGTTCAATCTGCAAACCTTTTAAGAACCAGTTTGCTTTATCATGGGCCAGACTAAGACTGTCAACCTCTCAGTGAACCCATGATCCAGCACTTATTACATTTGATATTAAATTATATATATCCATTCATTCATCAAATTCTTGCTCACTCTCTTCCGTCTCTCTCACATGCACTGACACACGAGTAAAAGCTTCTCCACACAAAACACAAACAGTGATACTTTTTGGAGATGTGTCAGGTCCAGACAACATTTTGGCAGGCTCTTTTGCTCTCAACATGGACCTATTTTCCTGTGGGAACCAAAACCTGCCTAAACTAGAAATACGTTCATATGTTATATGTACGTAATATGTTTATAGACATAACATCAGGTTATACTGGTGGCAGAGAACCACACGCAGCAGTTTTCTAATATTTATGACCATTTAAGAAGTATGTCTTAAATATTGAATCTACAGCAGATTTCTGACTGTACCTTCTCCATGTGCAACCCAGACTCCTAGAGCGGATCCCTCCATGCCTCTGAGCCATACGGACGGGGACGTCTGGATCCCAACGCTGACGAAGCGCGACTCAAACCTGCCAGACTTATTATGGGTCAACACCACCTCAGACTCTGGGGTAAAAATGGAAAACAATAACAATTGTTAGGCCCGGTAACTGTTGTAAAAATGCTCCTCAGTGATGACAACATTCATTTCTTCACTTACCGTTACAATGTACTACTGCAGTAATATATTAATATAATATATTATATTATTTTTCTCATACCTGCTCCATCTTTGCCTTCTCCCACCCAGCCCAGCAGGGCCAGCAGCTGGCAGCCATTACACACACCCAGACTCAGCGTGTCGTCCCGCTGCCTGAAGCGATCAAACTCAGCCTTGGCTTTGGGGTTATATGCAACTGTGGCAGCCCAACCTTTCATGAAAGGAGAATGTTGTTACACAGGATGAAATCTGTGTCTCACAGTACACTGGAGAGGTGTGTGTGTGTGTGTGTGTGTGTGTGTGTGTGTGTGTGTGTGTGTGTGTGTGTGTGTGGTTCTTTACCTTTAGCAGATCCCAGGACGTCTCCGTAGCTGAATCCACCGACAAACACAACAGCTTTGAAACGATCCAGGGTCAGGGAGCCGGAGCACAGGTCCTGCATTGTGACGTCCCACACCTACACACAAATATAGACATCGCTCCGGTAAACATACAGTGCAGCCAGTTAATGAAGGTGATTGTCTTACACCTACCTCAAAGCCGGCCATGTACAGAGAGACAGCCATCTCTCTGTCTCCGTTACTGCCTTCTTCTCTGACCACTGCTACACGAGGCAATGCTGCAGCTGAACCACAACAAAACACAGAGTTTTATGATCAATACAAAATTTGTCAACCCTAATCTTAATACCTGATAATCACAAAAAAATTGCTGTATATAGCTACTCCAATGCTCCGATAAGCATGTAAATTCTTTAGATTCTCCCTCATATTATAATGGAATACCTTTGGTCAGACCCAATTAGAGTATATTTAGACTTTTAGACACTAAATGATAAATTGATACAGAAAATAACTAATCCATGAACTGATCATGAAGATAGTGATTCATTTGGAGCCTTGGATACACTAAATAATAGAGGATATTATCAGTTATGTTTACTCTCACTGAGCTGAGGCGTTTCCGAGGGGTTGAAGGAGAGTTTAAAGTAGGGCTGCGTCCTCTTGGCCAGCCCTGACTCTTCCTGTTCAACATAGAGCTCATTGGACTGCAGTCGCTCAAGCTGGAAACTTGTATCCTCCCACAAAGCTCTGAGGCTGGGGAGCGGCTCTCTCAGCAGCTCCTGTCCGTCCACGCGAACGCTGACCTGGAGATGCAGCAGAGACACAGGAGATGACTCTCATCGCACATGAAGTGAAATGGTTTCAGATACATATCGAGGATGATGTCTTACCACAGCCTCCGGTCCAAAGCCACAGGTTCTGCCAATGCGGAGGCACTGCACGCCTGCATCGCTGAGTCTCTGACTCACTGTTTCTACATTTGTCTGTGACACCTCGAGAACCAAACCCAACTCCTCAGCTGAACAGCAGCTCCATGACTGTGTAGACAAAGATGCATGATTTTTGTTTGCTATTTATTATTTGTATTTTACAGGGATAAACAAACTCACGTACCTCCAGTTCCGCCAGACGACAACTCAACATCAATTCCACGGTTTCCAGCAAATGCCATCTCCAGCAAACAGGAGATGAGGCCTCCGTCACTGATGTCATGTCCCGCACTCAGCAGACGATCTGAAAGAAAAGAAAAAAATCTTCATGACTGTTTTCACTGCAATTTTTTACTTCCACACTTTATAACAACTTACTTAAAATTCACTTAAGATTGAACATCTGATGTACTTACCTTCTGAAAAATAAAAAAAATACAACCTAAAAAGGCAGATAATACACAGTAAACCCACTAGGTGGCAGCGTTCATACAGCACTAAAAGGCTTATTGACTAGCGTATGAAAATAAAGCAAAGAGCTCTCACAGACGGAATTAATGGTACACAAGGCTACACTTTTTCTTCTTCAATGGTGGATTGTACTTTGCTGACTGCAGACTGACCATGTATGAGAGTCTGAGTGGTGCTGAAGCAGGAAGTCAACAGTGCTGGATGGTCCAGGTCAGGGGAGCAATCTCCCAGCTGGCTGTAGCACTGAGCCAGGGCAGAGCCTCCCAGACGATGATGGCCTGGACTGAGAGGAACCCACAACAACACGCCTGCAGACAGAGGACGAAGGGTCAGAGGTCATCTGTTAGTCAGGTTTGTGTTAGAGCAGTGGTTCTTGACCTCTTCAAGTCACAACCACCAGTGTGATCAGTCTGGTGCAATTTCATTATTTTTGTTTTGTCCAAGCACTAAATCAGATGCTCAGTCACACTCGGTAAAATCCATTTTAAAGCACATGATGTTACTTATGTTACATTAATTTAAAAGTTATTCTAAGAAATATAATAAAATTTAAACATATTATATAACTTTTTCTCAAAAATCATCTGGTGACCTCCAGCAATCATCCAGCGACCCCCAGGATGAGAATCATTGTGTAAAGCTGCAGTTATGCTTGATGGATTGGTAAATGCACACAACCAACTGTCGCTTTTCCTTTTATACTTGTGCTTGTGGTGCGGCAACTCGATACAGTCTCCTAAACAACAGCCGCAGAGAAAAATGTTATACCCCCAGAAAAAGGCAAAGAAGACAAACTAGCAAAATAGTTTTAGTTATATAAACTACATAATTAGGCTTTAGAAAGAGAGAGAGAGAGCACTGGATTATGAGATCATTTAAAATTCTGTATTCCATTGTTCCATGTTCTGCCTCCAGTTTAAAATAAACCTCTGGCAACAAGACATGTGCTTTTTGAATTTGATCATGCACACATATATTTGTATCTGTGTGTGTCTTGCCTGTGCCATCTGGATCCTCCAGATCGGGCGTCACAGTGGCCGTGATGTCAGGACAAACCGCATATGCCGAGATAACCAGAGCACCTGAAATGAAACCAAGTTTAAGTGAAAACACACACACACACACACACACAGAGACAGACAGACAGACAGACAGAGAGTGAGAGTACCTGGCGCTTTGACTGTCTCCTTCCCAACTCTAGCCGCCATACTCAGAGAGTCTTTGCCGCCATCGATGGCCACTCCCAGCTGACCCATGACCTCACACATGGCTTTGCAGGCCTCCCACAAACAAGCTCCTTCCCCGGGCAGCTTGGCAGCCCACATCCAGTTACCACTACACTTCACATCCTGAAGACACAAGTCCAGGACATTTATTTGTTAAAAATGTTGAAGTCATTGGGTTTTGTATGCAGGGCATACTTCATAAATTTCCACTGTTTGGGTTTGGACTGAAACAGATTCCTTGACTTTTCCTATGCCCTCCATTTTCTGCTCACCTTCAGCGCTGTGACTCTAGCAAACACCAGATTGGTCAGAGCTTCTCCCACAGCCATACGAGCCCCTGCTGCAGGACACACCAGCCCTTTAATGGGCTGCTCCCCAATGGCTGTCGCCGCTCCCTCTGTGCTGAACGGTGACAGAGCAACAACAGCCACATCAGCCAGTGGCGTGTGAAGAGGCCCGACACACTGTTGCTGAGCAACCAACCCAGTCACAGACCGGTCCACCTGAGAGAAGGACAGAGTGAAAATGAGAAGAGCCACATGTTGTCTGCACGAATTTACTTCTGAAGAGACAGAGAGTGAGATGGGGACGTAACACACACCTTGTTGGTCAGGTAGCGCTTGGACGCCACAGCAGGCAAACGCAGAACTCTGTCCAGAGCATCCCTGACTGTCAGCCCAGCAGGAAGAGCCAGTGGCTTGTGGGTTGGGGTCAGAAGCTCCATCTTAAAATCCTTCTGAGGCATTTTTCCCAGAACCCACTCCAGCTGCAGGTCAACAGGACAGCGCCCTCTGTCTGCCTGATCACTATTACCTCTCTCATCATCCACCAGGACAATCTGTGGGAGAGATCAAGACAGAAATAAATTATGCTGATCCGGAAACTCACTAAATATAAAACATAGGGTTTTACAGCCAAGTAACCACTGATCATTAAAGCTGATATATTGGGACACGATGTGTATTAATGGAATTGATCTAACTGAAACATGCCTTGCCATCTCCAGTGATGTTTCCCACAAAGTCAATGGGACACTTCTCCCTCCGACACACCCTCTCAACAAAAGACTTGTCTGTAGGGCGGAGCAGCAGAGCATTGCTCTCCTGATACTCTGCTCCCCACAGCTCCAACACACTCAGTGTGGGGTCACCTTTCTACACAGCAGCAAGGGAAGAGGACAAAAAGAAGAGTGAAATAAACTGAGAAACAGCAGAATGTGTACTTGTGGATCTTAGGCTGTAGTTCTGTAAGTTTCTGTGCCAGTAAAATGTCCAAAACCAATTTACATGTTTGCAGATGTGTTCATGTTCTGATTACCTTGAATCTGCTGCAGTAGATTACAGCTCCGGCTGGCTCACTGAGCTCCTTCAGTACATTACCTAAAGACGAGAACATGTCTCAATAACTCATCTTTTGTATTAATGCTGAAATAACAGCCTCATGTTTCGTACCGTTTCCTCCCGCCCCCTGATCATGTATACTGCAGATTGGATTCCCACTGCTTCTTTCCAGACAGGCTCTGAGAGCTCGATTCATCTTCTGCTCCATCTCAGCGTCTCCTCTCTGCACTGCACCCAGATCCCTGTCGCTGGAGTTGTCCCCCTGCACCTACAAACCAAAATATGAATAAATACACTGATCTGTCCACACCAGATGGGTTCACTGACAGTCTGGGTGTGATTTAACATGGTGCCCATACTTGTACAGAGGAGGCTGCTCCTCCACCCACTCCTATCCTGTACACCGGCCCTCCTATCTTCACCACTTCCATTCCTGTTGGATCAGAGCAGCAGAGAGAAGGTGTAGGTTATTGATGTAAATACAGACACTGCATTAATTCAACAAATGTTTCCACATTGTGTTAAAATTGTACCAGTCTCTGCCCCTTCTTTCTTTACATCTGAATCTTCGATAGAACCGAGACCACCACTGAACATGATTGGCTTAATCCACTCTCGCCGCTCGCCGTTAGCCAGCCGCATCCCAAAGGAGCGGGCAAAACCTAAAAAGGGAATCATAATAAAGAGAGTACGATGAAACAGTAGACTGAAGAAAAAACGATTCAACATTCATAGCTGATTGTTTAACTATAGAGTAACACACATAGCTTGTGGTTCTGAAAACTAATTTTTACAATAGTGCACATTATGGTTGCTTTGCTGTTTTGTAGGATGTGTTGATCAGTTCTGTCACATGTTTTGATTCCAGTAAAGAATGAACTGTAACTTAATTCTTCGGTATATGTTGAGCAGGTCTTCCTACCTGACAGGACAGGTTCTCCAAACTTGTTGCCGTAGTCTGATGCTCCGTCACTGGCCTCGATGGCCACCTGCAGCGGAGAGGCGAAGCTTGAGGGATAATCCCAGCTCTCTCCTTCAGACTCCCAGGGGAGAACGTAGCCTGAGGAGGACGACAGTCAGAGAAGACTGAGCTGAGAATTATTTTGATAAAACACTGATCATGCTCTGGAGACCTGTCCAGGGTGTACCCCACCTCTGGCATTGGCTCTGGTCCCCCCACCCCCTGTGATCCTCCAAGGATAAGCAGCATAGATGATGAATGGAAGGACTTTCCAAGGTTTTCTGTGTCTCCGTTATATCACTTCATTAGTATAAGTGAGGCTCAGGGATATTTTTTCTATTCATAGGTCCCCTGGGTCACATCATTAGTAGACATGATGTCTCTTCATCGTTCTGCTGATGACACACAGATGTACTTTACTATCAGGCACAATGGCCATTGGCATGATAAAAGACCACTGACACGTATAATATGTCCCATCTCTCAATCACAACAATAACAAATTACCTAGATTGATGATGTTGTGATGCAACGTCAGTGTCTTGCCCAAGGACACTTCGACATGCAGACTGGACGAGCTGAGAATTGAACAACAGACCTTTCAATTATTGGACAAGCCACTCTACCTCCTGAGCCACAGCCGCCAATTTGTTAGCAGGATTACACAGAAACTACTGAACCGATATCCACCAAACTTAGTGGATGGATAGGAACCATTACTTTTAGGTATGAATGCAGATTAAGGTGCGAATACAGGATATATTTTTTAAACTTTCTTCAACTATGTTTTATGAGAAATAAATAATTTAGGTTCAGACCACAATCATGTGTAGGATTGGTCGGAGTTGGTGGAGGTATGCGCTGTACTGTGTCTTTGTCTAGTTTCATTATTTGCTGATTTTACTTTTCTGCATTCTGCAAGCAAACAATAAAAAAAGAAATAGTGGTGCATGCTGTAGAGGTAAGTATATACTGGAACCTGGGGTGCCAAGTGATTGGAGCAAGACACATCTTTGCTTTACTTTGAGCGACACTTATTAAACCCATGGAGTACATCTTGTTCTGTCTCCTGAACATACACAGTTTCTTTCACATCTGATGAAGAGGAGACAGATGATGGAACTTAGACTGAACGATAAATGAAACACTGTCATGATGAAGTACATGTGTGTGTTTGGTCTTTACAGAATTCAAGCAGCTGAAGTGATTTTGTTGGGATTTCTCTTTGCTGCTGGTGGATTTCATTTATATTGGCTGAGCTGTTGCCCTCTATTCAGGGAATTAGAGAAGTTAGAACCTGCTTATAATTACACATGTTGCTCTCCAGCTTTGATATGAACAGCTAAACCCCACACATATGCACACAACATAGATACATTATGCTCATCAGCTCTTACAATGTCATTTTACAGTAGCATTAAAAATGTTTTATTATTTTGCTGGCCATCATCCCGCTTATATATATTAATGTAGCACTGCATATACTGTAGACTGCATGCAGTGCGGGTGTAGCATCTGTCTGAGAACATTTCGAGTTAATATTACTCTTGAAAGTGAAGCAACTCCTAGTCTTACCTGGTATGTGCAGATTGCCGAAGCAGTATCCTGCAGTGCCCGCGATGACGTGCCCTCCTCGTCCAGCAGCCTGCACGTCTCTGATACGACCTCCCGTCCCTGTGGTGGCGCCACTGAACGGTGCTACACCTATATGTCAGAGGAAGTGGAACATTATTATAGGGAGTACCACACCTGAGGAAAAAAAAGACACTTTCACACCTGAAAGTCTGGACCATGGTTCAAGTCATTTATTATCTTTATTACATTGCAAACATTTAATCTAGTTTGGTTTGGTTTCACATTGTAATTTGGGGAGCAGACTAAAGAATTTAGTTTGACATCCGAACGTCCTGTCATGATCACCTATGTGGGCTGTCTCCCTATACTTGACACTGATTGGTTTGGAGGTGGCTGTGTTGTCAATTCAGTGATCTTTTTTGAATAAACTGCCTTAAAGAAAAGTAGTTTTTCTGTTTGAAAGGAGACAATGAATTAACTGGTTCACGTCATTAATTTCAAAACCACTCTTATATCATTGGTATTACTACCAGCATAATGAATGTCCTTGTAATTCAAACATTATATCGTCAAAAGTGAAGACTACAAGCAATCCTGCAAACCGGTTCCACTTATTTTTCTTTTTGTTTAATGTTGTCTCAAGTTACTGTCAGTCTAAACTATTCAAATACATGTTTCTACAGTACAAATGAACCAAACCATGTTTCGGTTTGTTCCAGCCTAAAACCACCTCTTTTGGTCTGACTAACTTTTGGTCCATTGCTTTGAACCGTGGTCTGAGGCACCTTTCACACCTGGTAATTTGGTTCTAACCAAACTGAAAAGTCCAAAGGTCTGGAACAAACAAGGTAGGTGTGAAAGTGCCCTTATATAGCAGGTAAGACTATTTTTTTTTGTCCAGACCTGTTGGGAAGTTGTGTGTCTCTGCAGTGAAGATGACATGCCGCAGTGAGGGCCGTGTCTCATACGAGCTGGCCTGGGATGGGTCTTTTGGGTAAACGCACTCCAGTTCCATGCCTTTGATACCACTGGAGAGAGAGACACACACACACACATTTAGACAGTGTGAAATGCACACACACGCCATCTGTGGTTGCTGTGCAGCTTTCACTGCTACCTGCTGTTGTCGCAGAACTTGATGACGTTGTTCTGATTGCTGTGCTGCTGGGTGTCCATTATGAGACTGAAAAGAGTCTCCTTCTGCTCCTGCCCATCAATCACCATCCGTCCCCGGAAAAACCAGTGACGACTGTGTTCACTGGGACACCGCAGGGCAAAGAAATCATTATTGAACAAGAACACCACAGAATCAAAACTACAGAGCCGAGCAACATGCATGCAACACAAAGCTATCCTGCTAATCTGCTCACTGCAGACAACAAACCCCACCTGTTGGACTGGGCCAGGTCAAAACACTCCACGCTGGTGGGGTTCCTTTGAATCTCCTGGAACATGGATGTGTAGAAGTCTAGATCCCAGGAGTCAAAGGCCAGACCTGCATTAAGCACAACATACACATGACATTTTAAAGAAAAACAAAAACATGTAGAATGTTTTCTTATGACAGCAATGGAGATGACAACCCACACAGAGGTCAGCACTAGGGAAAATAAACCCAATAAAGAAACAATACTGAACGTTTACAGACAGTGGCATCACTGAGGAATTATAACTTAAAGTATGAGCTGCTTTAAAATGATCATAACACTTTGTGTCCCTTCTAAAATAAAGACACCATGTTTAACTCGGAGGGGGAAGCAAAACAGGGAAAGCAAAATTGATCCTTACAGACAATTAGGATGCTACAGAATAAATAAGTCTCACACAGGCCATTTTTAATTATGTCCTCTAATCACCAGTTGAGCGTGAGTGAACCCATTAACTATGAAGGGAAATTATTCTCATCCATTTGAGTGGCTTGTGAATATTAATGAGGCTTGGTTGAGGTGAATTAACTGTATTAAAATAAGCGTGCACGTATTCTGTCGCCATGGGCAGCGTCAGTCTGAACCATAGACATAGTATATAAGGAAGCATCTTGATCGCCACCTAGTGGGGCAGTACAGGTCATAAATCCTGCTTCCTTCTGGTTAATAGATGGTGGATAGAATGGAAATTTAAAGTACAAATCAAATACATTTTTCTCAAAGATGGTTTCTGTTATTTTAGGTAGTTCGTATCCGACTGATTTTAAATAGCTATTTGATGCTAAAAAAGCAGATTGAAACATCTTGATTGACAGCTGACTGTGTATAGACGATACCTTGCTACCACGCCTCCGTTCCCGATCGCTACTGCAAAGACTCTGGCTTCAAATGGCGTCAGAAGCACAGTATGTTTTTGGTTAATTTCTGGATAGTGGGAGGAAGTAGAAACGTCTCATCCATCTCTATGGTTTCAACATGTTTATACAAAGTAATCTGTCCTGAGAGGCCTTTTGGGCCTTGGTGGAGGTATATACTCTACTGAGAACCATTATAGTCTCTTTTTAGGTTTCATTTGCTTTCACTTAACACACACACACACACACACACACACACACACACACACACACACACACACACACACACACACACACACACACACACACACACACACACACACACACACACACACACACACACGTGCATGTGTAAGATAATGAGCAGCAGCATCACTGTCCTGTGACTTTAACGAGCTAAGTAATAATGTCATGCATCATGGGACATTATTACCTCCACCAGCACACACACAGTGTACTCACAGATAGCTGCAAGACTGAAAAGAGGCATAAAGAAAGAGAGAGTTAAGTGTGCAATCAGTACTCATTTGTGTGACAACAGTTAGAGCAGAGATGGAGAAAGGCCGAGTCTGAAATGTCTGCAAAGAGAAACTGTGAAGACAGTCTCACCCAGATCATGGTTTGCCGTCTCTAAAGCTGCACGACCCTTCCCCAGGATGTCCACCTCAAACACCGGCTGTGGTTTGGTGTCCACGGTGAAGGAGGTGATGGGATGTTGGTAGATACACTCTGTCATACCGTCGTACAGACACTCAATCAGCTTCTTCAGATCTCCATTGAGATCAGTCACACTCTCCTCCTTTCTGGGCTGAAGGGAAGAGAGACATGAAAACATGAAGAGACAAAACAATCCTGAATCAATGCTACAAAATCAGTTTACTGTGCATGCGTGCGTTCAAACCTGGATTAGAAACCTGCGCGACAGCTCGACTCGTGTGACATTAATAAGGCCAGCGCTCTGGCAGATGGACACAGCGTTAGTGGACCAGGCAGTGGAGAAGTTCAACCTGAAGATCAAAACAGCAGCGACATTATTGTTATGGTATTTACAGAGCACATGTATGATCCTCAGAGGATAGACCTTCAAGGTTTTGGACACATTGAGCTTTTCCTATATTACCAATCTCACGTGGAACTCAACATTTTGAGTCCCTCTGATAATACGACGTTATGAACAGAAAATTCTGTGCAGGGATAGGAGCTTGTTTTATTTGATGGTAATGAACATTGTAGCCTCCAGGGGTCACTAGTGAGAGTTCAAACTTGATCAAATTAATGCCAAAGCCTCCTCCAGTGTTTTGAGCCAACTAACAAAAAAACTAAAATCATACTGTTACAGAGCAAACTACATCCACTGATGCAGACATTTAAAAGCTCGGGAGTATTAACATAAGAATGAACATTTGAGGTCAACATATAGAAACCTGTATTTTCATGTACGTCTCCGCTCATATGTTTTCAAATGTGTGCAGGACAAAACCAGAGCCACAGCCTGTAGCACAGGTCATTTATTGATCACACTGTGTGGGTGCAGCAGTACCTGGGTCCAATCTCCACCAGTTTCTCACCGCTGCCCTCTGTGAGGTTTGGCTTCTCTGACAGAGGCTCTGACTGCAGGGGAGGACGAAACAACCAGAGGAGAACGTCCTGCTGCTCTGTGCTGAGACTCTCGCAGCCTGCAGCAGGAAGCAAGGAGACAGAGGGGCAGAGGTGGAAAACACAGCAAAGGGTAAATGGAAAGATATAAAGCTCAAAGCCAAACATTAAAGTATATGTCCAGCATTTGATCAACTGCTTTTCTGTCCACGGGCCTTAAACCATGAGCTGCTACACACTCACCTGTCAGCTCCACGTTGTAGCACAGCTCGGTGGTAATTGACAGTTGCGGGTAGAGCTTGGCCGCCCGCTGTAAGGCCCGCCCATTTACAGCCTCGTTACTGTAGAACTGCACCACAGCCATGACTGATGGAGCGAGGGAAAAAATAAATTCACCTCCATTAATTAAATCAATCACCAACGTCACAGAAAAAAAGATTGTCAGCATCTTGTGTCGATGACATTGATTCACTCTGTCTTACTGAGTGCATATTCTAGACTGAAGGAATCACACAGGTCAGGGGTCAATTGTGGTGATCAATGGTAAATAAGGACTCTTGTATTTTCTGACTTTGTCTCCAGATACGACTGGTTGAGACGAATCAATAATCAAGATAGCAGGTCCCTAATGGAATGGCAGCAAAACCTGGAGTATCACCACAAACGTACACACAGAAGAGTCTCCATCAGAGTGAGGTCTCAGTGTGGTCAAACCATGAAGGTCAAGTCAAACAACTAAGTGATAGACAAGTAATTACTCGCAATTTATCTGCAGACAGGATTTACTTTTCAAAATAAAGGCTCTACATGGTTGGGAAAAAACAACCAAGAGTTCAGCAATCTTTGAATCAAGTTACATGATATTTAATCACAGCAAACGCAATATTTTTGATCAGAACACCACAGTTTACATACATTTTAACCTAGTTAACCTATATTTTAACTATCACTGGACCAAAAGTTATCTCAGGATAAAATGTTCACCTGTGTAATACCTCCTCACTGTGCTTACACAATATACAAGCAATATATTTAAAGATGGGACATTTGTTATATATATATATATATATATAATATTATATTGATATTGTTTTATTGCCCAGTTGTACACAATTAATCTGCAAACATAATTTATTTTTCCTTTACGTTGGTGGAAAACCAACCTAATCCCATATCTGTGAAGGTTCTCATTGCATCTTGAAAAATTGTACATGTGTTCAAAGGCAACTGGACTTGCTTTGTGTTTCTTGAAGAAATACAAGAGGATTTTTCAGTTCTGAAATGAAGAAGCCTCTCGGAAGCCATGTACAACTGCTGAACACAACCCCCCCCCATGTGTCTTTTGTCTCAGAAGAAGTAAAATATCGTCACTGAACTAAGTCTGAGCGATCACTGTAGTTTACATTTGTGTTTTCATTCAGGACTTGGTAACTAACAACCAGAGTAATGTAAAATTCATATTTTTACTGCGACCATGTGATGTTTAAATCAGCATAATAATAAAAGCATGAGTCTATCACAACTCTCTCACACACTCACACACACACACACACACACACACACACACACACACACACACACACACACACACACACACACACACACACAATTGGCTCATTGATTGTGTGCATGTTGGAGGTCACACTGCACGGTCAGGAGCTTTCTGTTAGTTCTTGACCACACGGGCGCATGCACACAACACACACACACACACACACACACACACGCATACGCATGCACACACACACACACACACACGCACGCACGCACGCACGCACGCGAGCGCACACACAAGCGATAACCAAACAGCTTGTCTACAGTAACAATGTGGATGATACAGAGGAACCGTCTTCTAAATATGAACCAGGTCACTGTCACCTGGTTCATATTAAGAAGACGGTCTAAACTCCTCTGTATCAACTTGAAAACTAGTCCCTCTGACTTTGACAGGATGTTAACACGGTGTTGTTCCGCTGACTCGACTTGTTGGTGGAAGTTAAAACGTGAAAAGAAAAGTTAGCTCTGGAGTTAGCCGAGAGCTAGTGAGTAAAGTTAGCTAAGTTAGCTTTAGCGTCAGCCTCTGTAACCGTGAGGTAGAGTGTGTGTCTCACCTCCGGAGTCCTGGAGAAAGGTCTGCTGCTCTTCAGTGAATGAATGAAGAAGAGGAGGAAGAGGTGGTGGTCGGTGCAGGTCTGTGCCTCAGGACAACACAGAAGAGGATGAGGACCTCTACACCCACGTGTGCCTTCAAAACTCTGCGCATGCGCGACAGTCTGCTGCTCACTGAGCAAAATCTCATGACTTAAAAGTATGTTGTTGTGGGGGGGCACCGTCCTCATCACACACCGAGCAAGTTTGTCTTTGGTATAAATTATAATGTACATTCCTGAGTGAAGACCTCAAACATGTATTTAATCAACTTGTTTTTAGAGTCAGTAAAGTGTGGCTACATTTAAATCAGCCAAGTGTGATCAACTAAAACTACCAGCCTTTGGTTGTTTTCCTCTGCCAATCAGTGCAACTTCAAACTGTGCCTCGGGTCAGGGGCTGCGTCCTTTGGAGGCTGAGTTTGAAGACCGAGAGGCGAGACCAGACTGTCCCATTTCAAAGGCTAAGATTTAGGTGAAAGGAATCTATTGGCAGAAATTGAATATGAAATAATCCTACTGATGTTTTCACTTGTGTGTTTCATCTAAATTGTACGAATTGTTGTTTTCTTTACCCTAGAATGGGCCTTTTATATTAAATACTTTATATTTACATCGGGAGTGGGTCCTCTCTACAGTTTTCTTTTTTACAGTCGTCCAAACTAAACATCTTTTGTGTTTTAATCACAACTGAAGGCTACCACACTTGAAAGGGGAGGGTGAGGTCAGCTGCAACATGTAACTTCACCACTAGATGTCACTAAATTCTACACATTGAATTTTTAAATGTGGCCTATGCCTCATTTTCATCCCTGAGAAACAAAGGCTCCAACCGGTGGATGCTTCGAAGCCCAATGTATCCCAAGAGGAACCATTGCACTTCAGTGACGAAATAGCGCCGGCAAGCGACAAGATGCCCAATGCTTGAGAATCAGTTTGAACTCAACCAAACAGCTAAAGGTACACAAGCATTAAAAAACCAAGGGGTATTAAAACTTTCTTATCCTGTCCAACTTCAACTGTTGCTAGGCAGGACAAGGTGGTGACACTGATCATGGAAATCCTCTGTAGACAAGACCACCTAAAGGCAGACCTGAGATATCATGCCAAAAACATGTTTTGTGAGGCCAAAGTGACCTTGACCTTTATTCTCCAAAGGCATTCTTAATTCACCCCTTAAGCCCTACCACTTGGCCCTACCCCTTCGTTTTGCGGCGTAGTGTTGTCCCATTTCTTTATGTGATTTAATTTGTGGCTCCGTTTGGGGGGGACACTACCAGCAAAGGGCACTTCTTAGGTAGGGGTAGGACCAAGGGAGAGGAATTGGGACAGGGCCTTAAGATAACACATTCAGGAGGCAAAAAATTAGTGATTGAAATATGTTCACAAGAATGGTAAGGACCCCAAAACATGGGAGGAATAATACAAAGTTTAGTATTTGTTTACCATGACTTTATTCCTGAACATGTGTTGAAGACTATGATACAACACAATAACCTTCAAATTGAAAAATAAAAAGGTCACTTTTTTGTAAAATTGACTGCTGATTTACAGTGAGTTTCCTGTTGATAAAAGGTGTGAAGTCTATGCTGTTGGACCCACTAAACATATTTAAAAAGAGGGAGGATAATCCAAATAATAATGCATTTCTTCAGTGAAGGGATACAGTAATGAAATACTTAATTTACTTAATTAATTTACCTAAGCATATGTTTGATGTATGTAGACATAAGACATAGCCTGTACTATTCTTGTATTTAACAGAATATACAGTCACTCGAATCGCCAAATCAGTAGAACTCACTCTCTGAACTGCCCTTTACCGTAAAGCCACCAGGACTTCGGCGAAATACTACTGCCTACTGCCACTTAATATGACATCCCATAATAATCTAGCAGTTTGCGGTCCGTCAATGTAAATTATGTTTGAGATGTCCTTGTTTGTTATTGCTATTGTTTAAGGATGTGTACTGTTTGATTAGGTTAGCTATTGCTCTGTTGTTGTTTGGTTTTGTGAAATTGAGTTACTTCGACACTGGTTATCATGTTGACTGTGGTGCTGTAGGCAGCTGTGGCTCAGGAGGTAGAGTGGGTTGTCCACTAATGAGAGGGTAGGTGGTTTGATCTCCGACTACTGCGTGCTGAAGTGTCCATCGTCAAGACATCGAACCCCACGTTGCCCCTTGACAGCTGTGTGATATAGTGCTGTGAATGTGCATGTAGATGGCTAAACTGTAAACTGCTTTGCGTGGTCATCGAGACAAGAAAAGTGTTATATATATACAGACCATTTACCATTTAACCGTGACAGGGAGTGCGTGATGGAAATACTCAAATTACAGAGTGAAACCCCTCACACACACACACACAGAGAAGAGTCAGGATGTGCAGTCTTAGATATATTTAATAAATTAAAGCCAAGGTACAAAAAAAAACAATGTACATTTCATACCACCCTCCCCTCTTCCACGTACCACTCTTCCTTTACACCGTGACAAACATGTGTTTATATTTGTCACGATACAGACAGAGGATCAGAGCTGAACGTCCAGCCCCTCACAGTTCAGATCAGACTCGGAGGCAGACCAGCTCACTCTCCAGAGCTGACTCTTGCCTCCAGTCTCAGTTTACGTCTTTGTGCAGCGTATCACACGCTGAGCACGTTTGTCCCCTGAACCCTGAATTCCCCCCCCCCCCCCCCCCCCCCGCCCCACAAAACACATACATGCTACATGTCTGCAGGCACCTCGGATAAGACAGAAGGATTAGACTGAGATAAAGTTTTATCAGAGACCACAAAGTACATTTTGATGCTGTGTTTTTAGATGTCGACTAATCTTGCTGATTCACTAGGCTGTTTTTTTGTTTACAGTGGTCACATCACTTCATCAATAATGTCTCTAGCGAATTGGCTGAGCACACGGTCCGTACCAAATCTTGTTGGAAAACTCTGAATAACTTTCTCAGAGATCTTGTTATGGAACTCTAATCCTTCTTGGTCCTCTCCAAGGCAGTGAGCCAGGTGAATGAATGAAAGGATTTTTGGGTATCTTGTTCACGAGCGTTTTGTTAAGAGTTGGTGTCAATAACAAATAGATGGTTGAGTCTGGTCACTGAGTATCCACATGATAAGGAGCTTTAATGGATGGGTGTGATTTGCCGACGAGGTGAAATATTGGACGTACCTGGTCAGCCTTTAAGAGGAGTCTGAATGAGTATGGTGTGAAGAAGTGAAGAAATGAGGAAATGAATGAATGGGCTCTTTGTTTAAAAGATAGGAGGAAGTCATGGATGTGTACTGTAGGTCCAATATAAGTGCACTGAACAAGTGGAAAAAAGTTACATCTGTGCACACACAGCCTCTCATACAGGTATGAACACACGCATACACTCAAATACAAAGAAGTGTTCAGCAATTACTGTTAATATTCACAACTTGATTAATATTTTTGCACGATTACAGTGACTAAGCCGTCCAAGGTCAGGATTAATAATCCCTCCAAATATCTCCTCCCAGTTTCCATCCTGTGCCTCTTTCTAGCTGCCAGCTACTATCATGCCTTCTCGCCTCCAGCCTTCACAGTCCTGCTTTCCCTAAAGGAACCACTGCACAAATATCACTCTGTACGATCCGAGGAGACTGCAGTATGACTGAGCGGGACTGCATGAGGTACAGCCCTACACGCAGAGGGCTGGGCAAGAGACAGCAGACTGTTTCTAGTCCCAGTTTTATGTTCTTCAGCTTTCTGTCTCCACTCAGCCGCCCCTAAAAGCAATATATAACCAAAAAAGGACAAAGTCATAAAACATTTTATGATAATTTGGCAATAAATTTTCCTGGGGGCATGTGTGGGAGTAAATATTTCTGTATTCATGTGATTTTTCCTGCAGAATCCACTCCTGACATTGATTCTTCTCGCCTCCCTTTAGCAGCAGCAGCAGCAGGACCGACGACCGCCATCTTTTTATATGTGTACATATACATTTATATACTTAATTTGATTTACTTTGAAAAATAATGTCAAGTAGCTACGTACGATACCACTACCATTTCATATGGATGCTAATCACCAGGAAACAACCTAGGAACCACAGGAAGATCTATAAGGGCAGAACAAGACAGAGAGAGGAGGAGGAGGCGTGAGGCAGCATGCTGGGTGTGCTGCTCAAAGCTCTGCCAAAGAAAAGGCCTTTAAATGAGGAGAGGGGAAGCGACCAATCTGAGAACAGAAACAGAAAACCAGAGCAGAGAGGACAGCCTCCCTAAAGCCACCGGGGATTTCATGTTTTGTCCATTAATCCGACGGCAGGTGTGTGCAGGGAAGGTTTCGTGTCTTGTCCTGCGGCGGGGGTTAGGGTAATCTTTACAATCACTTCATGGTATCTTCACTGACAGGGTTTGGTGTGAACTATGTTGTTGTGGCATCCAGCTGGTTTGCACTGAGGGCAGAGGTCACGGTTAGGTGAGAGTCCAAGGGTAGAGTTTCAGTATTCAGCGGCATACTCTGTACCATGGAGCCCTCTGCACAGTAGTGTGAACTCTTTCACCATTTCCTTTATCCGCCTCTTGTTCACTCGTTCTCTGCATGACGGAGGATGAAAAAAAAAATACAAACAATTATATAGTATATGTGAAATAATAACTTTGGATTAGTCGACTGGACAGACTCATTGGCCCCGTTCAGACCTGGTATTACCACTCATTCTGAGAGTGCATCCTGAATGTTTCTCCTTCCTGTGACCACTTGTGATCGGATCTCACTTCCCGCTCTCACACAGTAAAAATTATGTCCCCCACATGTGTCCCATGACCACCTCCAAGTGATAAAATCTCAAGACATGTTGAGGACACATTTGGGTACGTTCACATATTTATTTAGAGCTGACTACTTGTGACTGGATCACTCAGAACAGATTATAGTACCAGGTCGGAAAGGGGTCATTCACCAAAAAAGCTGTTGCAGCAAATGTCTGGTATCGTACCTGAGTATCTGTTGTGAGAAGTGGTTTTTCTGGTCCGCTGTGACCCGTGACGACGGGAACCCTGGCGGCTGCAGTGCCTCCTTCAACCACACAGCGAGCAGAGAGAAGCAGTGCTTGTTCAGGGAGAATAGCACTTCTGCAAACTGGTCCATCAGGCTCCGAGACGCCCCGCCCCCGATGCCCTGGAGAGAGAGCAGAGGAGGCTTTTTACATTAGGGACTTAATTACAAAGAGAGAGGGAGAAAAGTTTGGAGTGTGATACCACAGCAAACTGCAGTGGCGGCAGAATGATGAAACAGTTCTATGGTGTGAT
Source organism: Verasper variegatus (assembly GCA_026259375.1). Taxonomy (NCBI): domain Eukaryota; kingdom Metazoa; phylum Chordata; class Actinopteri; order Pleuronectiformes; family Pleuronectidae; genus Verasper; species Verasper variegatus. The sequence continues at coordinate 8,250,891 of CM048046.1, read as the reverse complement.
GTGTCTCTCCTCACCTCCAACACGGCCTGCACCAACAGCTTGCCGTCCTCCTGCACCAACCTGGCCAATGGAGGCACATCTGAGCAGCGAGGTAACAGTTCAGTCTAACGCAGAGACACAAAGAAAATGACTCTTTACATCTACAGTGATGGCTTGATTAACATTCATGTTTGCAAGGGATTCAGTTGTTTTTGTGTGTGTGTGTCTGTGTGTGCGCGCGCTCACAAAGAACAAGCACGTTGACTTGACTGTCGGAGTTTCAGGAAATTTGAGTGACAGAACTCCTAGAAGTGGGAGAGAGAGATAGAGGCATAAATAAACTAGTGAAGATTGTTGTCAAACATTTACAGTTTGTACTTTGTACTGACAGGCAGATATTTCACAGCATCTGTAGCAAAACACACAGTAAACTGTGTGTGTTTGTGTGAAGCTTAGTGCAAACTTACCACAGTGGAACACTGCTTTCACGTCAAGACTCTCAGACAAGAACAAATCGGGCTTTCCGTTTGAGTGCCTAGAAGGCAGATAAAGGCATTAAACAGAGTATGTTTGTGTCTGATCCAACCCAATCGGCACTGCTTCACCACAATTCACTGCATAAGCTCCTTCAAAATACTGCTATCAACAATACCCGCTCAGCCTGGTAGCCGGATCTGACAGCAACACAGGACTGGGACCAGATCTGCCTACCAGGCTATTGTACTCTCTCCGTCTGTTTAGAAAAAACTATATCCAAACTGATACAGAGATCCTCCAATGCAGAACTCAGCAGGTATAACAAACAAATTGCAAAAAATCAAACTTTGAAATCATTAGAAACTTAAGTCAAACTAAAGGCAATGATGGTTTTGGCTTTGTTTCTAGAAATCAATCTTACTTGAATCATTACTTTTCCTTGTTTTGTTTTTTTTTGGGCTGACTGGATTGAATATGCAACAGAAGTGTGTAAGTAATTAACATGTGCATATAAATAGAAATACAACTCATCTCATAATAATGAACTCATTCAGGATGGAGGAGAGGAGAGAGGGAGAGAGGGAAAGGGAGAGAGATGAAGGTCAGCTCTATCCAAAGATAGAAAACAAAGGAAGAAGAATGAAGACAAAAATATAAAACAGAAGAGCCATCAGCCAATTTGTCTGAACTGATTAATATTAGTTGAATATTAATTCATTTGGGCTTTGATTGGCTCTGGGCTGGAATGACTTCAGAGGACGAGCGGGTTCAGAGACTAACCAGTCACCTGGGACCACAACACTCAAACAGACGCAATTACATCAGCTTCCCAAGAGCGCTGCGTCAACTAAAATGTTTCATCTGAGAGTGCTGATGTTTTTTCTGGGAGCAAATGTGCCCTGATGTTGACTTTACAGAAAAAAAGGAAAAGAGATTAAGTCAAAATTAAGAGCTTAAAATTGTGAATTTCCAGGCAGAACGTTAATGTGCACAAATGTCTCACTTCTCCATTTTGAAGCAGCATGTAGTAGAGCAGTGTAATACACCCATATCTTAATTAACTGAAGGATTACACAGTCCTGTGTGAGTTGTGAGAATTATATTGCCATTTTAGGATTATTAAACCTTTCTAAAAACCAAGAGGCTGTAAAAAATGCACCGCCAGCTCACAAAGAATATCTTTGTCTTTCTTAGCTACAAAGAAAAAAGATTTTCTTACCTATGAATACATCTACACAGCTTTAAATATCGATATGAAATGGATGTATCAGGATTTACAATTATCAATTATCTACGGGATAGTATGTATTTCAATGTGGCGAGGTGACTGTCAGAATCAAAAGTGTTTGAGAAGAGACTGACATCTCTTTTTCAAACATGCCCCTCACGTTTCATTCCACTGCCTGGCCTATGTGATGGGACTCCTTAGGGCCCAGCAAAAGAAAGAGATATAGAGAAGGAGGAGAGGACAGAAAAAGGGAGAAACTAGAAAAGGAGAGAAAGAGGGAGAGAAACCCAAAGTGAATGAAATAAGAAACCAAAAACACACCTGAGCTTGGAGTTGCATAAATGAATCAACAATATCAGGATGATCCCTGGGTCCTAAAATATAATAAAGATGAAACTTAAGAAATCATAAGAGAATAATATACAAACAGCAACTGAATAGATTCAACAGTCATGTAGTAACAAAAGATAACTCAAAAATATTTCATTGAAAAAATTCACAGGTGAATAAGGAACAAAGGGGTGGTGGGGGGAGGGCATATGAAGCTTTGACAGAGTCTTTGAAGAACAGACCAACCAAAAACCAAAAACAGGCAGAAGACAAAGACATGGGTCTGTCTGGAGATAAAAACTAAAAACAAAGAAGTAACGAGAGAAAAAGAACAAACCTAAAGAAAGAAAAGTGGGTTTGGAGTGGGAACCCAGGAGGCACCTCTGTTACTGTTACAGTTTGGAGGAAAGGAGGCGCCAAACCTGAATGAATCCCCCTCACCTCTCCCCCTCAAGAGACACTGCTGGCATCACTGTGATCAGACAACCAACACGTTCCTCGCAGGTTGAAGTGCTTCCGGGAGAGAGGTGATCAGCAAGGGTTCATTCAGAACTGGTCAATAACATCCCCTTCAAAGATGAGCCTGTAGCCATCGGCATGAATCACGCTCAAAGATCAGGGTAAGTTCTGATATAACTACCTCCCTTATGCTGGACACAGACTACAGGACTTAAAAATACGACAGATTACAAATGAGGCACAGTTAAAAACACATTTCTGAGTCCGAGTTGAGATTCCTGACTTTCAAACAGGGCTTATTCCGATATCTTTAGTTTGGTGTTGGAGGTACTCCAACACCAAACTTGTAATAACACGGAACAAACGTCTATAGTGAGCGCCCAGCTTTAGCTGTTCCCAGACTCCAAACAGGTTTCCTGCTCAATACCCCCACCAGACCTCATCCACACACAACTCCTCGAGAGAATACAGGGCTTATTCAGAGGGCCGAAATGAGGAGCCTGACTCTAATCCTAGCACAGCAGTGGCTGCAGCTGTATTGAGCTGGCACACCCTGCTATGTTAGTCGTCAGCCAACTGAATAAGCAAGAGGTCTCTGTGCTGTGACTGTATCCTGCACTGATACTGTCTACTGAAGGGCACCTGCTCAGAAAAGAAAGTGTTTAGAGGCAGGAGGAGAAGCAGCCATCACTGAATCACTCAAAGCAGGAAAGGAAGAGAGGTAAAATGGGACAACACAACGGGAGGGGAAGCAGCAGACAGTCCTGACACAAGTGCTACAAGCCGAGAGTAGTGAATTGAATTATATCATCTCCTTGATGATGTCTGTAATATGTTGAGAGAAAATCAGAACATTCATCTGGCTGTAGGGTCACGCACATGAGGATAAAGGTTACTTCCATGCAGCCCAAACACTCAACAGTAAATTCACCCACAACTATATAAACGTAACAAATAAATAAAAAAAATGGAATAAGCAAATCCTAGGCTGATCAATACAGAAAACATTGCAACTAGTACAAGTTAAAAACAAAACATAGTACTTAAGTGATTTAAATAATTGTCTATAACCAGTCTGCATTGATAAAATAATCATTTGAGACTTTTGAGACAGACCTCTATGTGTTTCCACTTGCATAAAGAGTCATGAGAGCAAATGTTTAAAGGTCAAATGTGACAGAGTCCTGTGACCTCTGACCTTGTTATTTACCTCCAGGCCGAGCTATTTTTATTGTCTACAGCACATAAGCAATTGCAACTGTAAATGGGAGTTAATGTAACCAAAACATGCACAGAATATGAAACAAATTTGTTTTCTTTTTAGAAATTCGATTAGTGTCTCTCTCTCCCTTCTACACCAGCGATGTCATTCTGCAGCTCAAGAAATCAAATCAGAAACAAAGTTCTAGCAGTGGTTTGAACAGAAACAGTTCACAGTGTTCACACACCCGCCCCCTGCTGGACCCCCTACCTTGCTGGAAGATGGAGAGCGTTACCGAGGTAACCAGCTCAAACAGAGCCTTGATGGGTGGGAAGTGGTCTGTCTCACTGGCAAAGATATGAACCATCTGAAACAGCAGGACATCAAATCAGTCACTCACCATGTTACCCAGGTTACAACAGGCAGCAGCAGGAAACAGAGAACGTCAGCTGTGGTTAAACCTGTGTTCTCTCATATTTCTGAACCAAGGCTAAAATGTTTTTTAGAGATATTTGACATGGCAGCCTGGTGCAGTGAGTAAACAAGCTCTATAATGGCAGTTTTCTTCCTGTTGTGAAAATGTGTCTGAATATTAAAAATAATAAGAGACTGATTTATTAACATTTATTGCAGAGTTCAGTTGGATTTAATTTATTTGTAACATAAAGACCCACTGCTGCCAGTAATGATCTTTCATCCCACCACACTGCTGATGTCAGACTATTCCTTCCTTAGGTTATTGCTATTGTCATATGTAAATCCTAATATGCATATACACGACTATAGGTTTTTCAACTAGAAATCTCCCTATCGCTGGCCTGTCTCAGACTTGCAATTTAATATTATCATCTATTTGACTCTGATATAAAAATTGCAATTAGCAAGTTAGTTCAATGGCTATGAACTCGGTAGAAAAAAACTTTAGGAATGTTATGACAAAAGAAAATGTAACTTGAAATTTAAAGACCAATTTAAAAATGTTAATTCGTTTTTTGTCTTATCTGTTCAAACAAATGATTGAGAATCCTGTATCCGCATTAACTTTGTAGCTTATTAGTTCATAGACAGGCCATTCTTTTGACGCACATCTGCATGAATCCAAACAGTATAAACAGACAAAATATTGAAGTGTGTTGTTTTGTGTGTGTGAATGAATTGTGTACCTGTCGTGTGAGGTCGAGGGCGGAGGCTTGGGGAATTGTACTGTACATCTGCCCAAGCATCTCACTTAGCTGAGACACCATGGGAGCAAAGTCAGTGGAGCAGCGTCTTCACCGACTTCTCAAAGATGGCACACACCGCCTGAGGAGCAACATGAGATCAGCTTCACTGGACTGATCCTATCATTACATCTCTGCATCATTCAGGAAGTTCTTCAAAAGCAGAAATTTAACAATGTTGATGACTTACCTCTACAACCTGCGAGTCATTGAGCCACTTGCTGAGGACCGTCTGTATGAGAGCAAAGACTTGCTGCAAAACCACCACCACCTGACACACGCACACAAAATCAAAATTTAAATAAAATGGATAGAACACAAACTAATTAACAAGGAATAGCATTAGGTATTGGCATTTTACACATGGGATCCTATAATATCCTACAAGATCCTATATATGCCATATAGGCATATATGCCTATAAGCAGAATTACTAATGAATACGGTTGAGTGACCGGATGCAATTTTCCTGTTGGCCACCCTCACCACTTCAACCAGCATCATCCGATGTATTCAGAATAATATTGGCCATTATCTCTCATTCATAGATTAAGCCCATTGCTTACAGTCAGTCTATTTGCTAATTCACCCAACCCAGTGACAGTGATGTGTGGCGACTGACCGGGTTCGGTCCAGGTGGGGGTGGGGCTGCTTTGACAGGTGGCGCTGAGCCGTCCGCTGATTCGTCATCCTGCTTGCTGATGTCGAGCGTAGTGAACAAGTTGGACAGCAGCCCCAGTATGTGAATGATTGCCAACTTATTGGAGGGATTAGGCTAAAAGAAAAAAGAAAAGTGATAAATAAAATGTTACAACTGGTGAGCACACAACCTAACCCCACTATACAACTGGCTCAGTGAGTTCATTGGTGTCTGCTTTAAGAAACCCCTGCTATTATACTCAAGAGGACCAACAAACCTTACATGCTAGACATGCTACCAAACATTTACTCCTGGACAGTTTTAGACTTTTGAAAATAATCACAGTTTTGGTAATAAATGATTTTTGTCATTATTCATAGAAACAAATAGTGATATTTAATGAACAAAATAATTGGCTGATAAATAACAATTCATAGTTAAATAATCTAAACCTAAGCCTGTAAGTATTTCAGTAGCTTGACAGCAATATTGCATAATTTTCTTACACGTTTTCTCACTGTCATCGACACACACACACACACACACACACACACACACACACACACACACACACACACACACACACACACACACACACACACACACACACACACACACACACACACACACACACACACACACACACCTCCCCCAGGTAAAATCATTAATTAGGATTTCGCTAGGAATACTTCATCATTGCTGTCTCCATGGTGATGTAACAGAGCCAAACGACTAGACAGAGGACGAACATGAAACTGCCACACCCTCTCACAGCCACATCTCTCCTCTCTTGCCTAAAATCTACATCCTCACAACTTTGATGCTTTTACTCCACAGCATATTGTGTTCGACATCCTCGTCAGAGTTGCTCCACCAGCATTTTCCATCAGCCCTGCCCGACATTATGGTCATTCACCCCTGATGTAATGTAACCTTAAGGTCTCCCCCACTAGGTGCCACTATTTTTCCGGTTCCAGACACAGCTCCTGATTTCTTAGTCTGATGTAATGCCAATACATCAAAATTAGAGACAGAAATAATAAGAGAGGGAGGAAGTCGGGAAGGGTATATTAGACAATGTGTGACTGTGTTTGTGTGTGTGGAGAGTGAGGGGTGAGACAGGGACAGAGACAGACGCATAGAGAAATGAAAAGCGTCATCTAAACTGACATCTCTATTCACCCCACCCGAGGTCTTTACTGAGTGAAGAACAAGGGATCAGGAGAAACTCTACTTCCTTCCACATCCAGTAGATATTAAACAGTGTATTTTTAGATAACCTCAGCTCCATATTTGTACTATCCAACATGATAAACACAACATCCAGGTTCCATTAGACCTGACATTTAAACAGGGTAAACAATTCTCCTTTGCATGATTGTGTGCATGCGCAAGTAAAACGGCAACCTACTGTGACTATGTGTGCATAGGCACTTTTTCATTTTTAAAAACTCGTTTGTTTGTGTTTTTCCATGAAGGAGTGAAACTGTGTCTTTGCTACTCCCATGTGAGTCACTAGCCCATGGTGTAGGGTCAAATCCAATCTGGTCCCACAGAGAAATGTTCCACTGCGGTGACACCACACAGACTCAAAGCGTGTTCCAATTGGCCAGAGTCCATCTGTGCTTGCTCTGTATTTGTATGAGTGTGTGTGTGTTTTACTGTTACACTTTGCTGTGTGTACGCACCGTCTCATCCGCTAGCTTCTCCAATTGTTGAATGTATGGGGTGATGAGAGAGTGAAGGTTTCTGAGGATGTCTTCCACAGGGAGAGCTGAGAGCAGGAAGCCCAGAGCCTGCATCAGCCACATGCACTGACTCGTCTGCAGGAGGAGATGATTTCAGGTTCATTATCAGTACAGCCACAAGTCAAAGTTTCAAGCTGAACCGGATTTATCATACACACATAAACTTGGACTTATGACTAATGGCATTCTTTCACAGTATTCCTTATGTAAATGTCACTTCTGAACTGAGTGAGAGTGAATGTGATAAACACTGACCTTGTGGATCTGCTTTATAAGCACCTCCTTTAGAGAAAAACAAAAAGTCACAGTGATGGTTCTTTTATTCTGAAAGTACGACATCACAAATTATCAAAGAAAAGTAACTCCAAAATAACTTCGCTGAGGGGATTTCAAAGAGTAATGGCTATTTCTGGAGAACAGGCAGATTACATAAGTCTGCACCACCAGAGCCGTTAAAAGTTTTAAAAAATGTTAAAATGTATTATTATTGTACGGTGGTGAGGAGAGTCAACCAATTGGAACTTAGATAAACTACAAGAACATTAAGAAACATCCATTTAACAACACATGCGCTGTAAATACTAATCGTACAAGTAGCACAGAGGACTACAGAAGTGTTCCAGTGATGACTCGATCGGACGAAATTGTCATTCAATGCTTTGTTACTTTTGAAGTTATTGCAGTCAGCTACTTGTCAGTGGTGTTGGACAATTTGTTTTTCACAGATTTATATTAAAAGGCAGTGAAAAAACATTGAACAAGCACATCCTGATTCATCATTTTTTTTTACCCTTTGGAAACACGTCCATTGTCATCCCTAATTGCATCATGTGCTGTCGGGAAGATGTTTTCTAAATTTGCTCTCTAGACCAACATGTTATCCGCTTTTGTACCTGATCAAATGGGTAGAAAAAACAGCATATTAAAAAAGTACCTGAGATACAGCGACTATGTTGGTTGCGTAGGGGGGCAGGTCATATTTGCATTCCCTACAAATCTTCTTGAGTGTAGACACAGAGGAAACAGAGAGGTCAGGGTTTCCTAAAGCCTGTAGCACCAAGGGCAAAACACTGCTGAGCATCACTGGGTGGTCAGCCAACCATTCAGCCAGAGCACCTAGTGAGAGAACAGATCAGATACGCAGTGAGAAACCGTGTGTGTGTGTGTGTGTGTGTGTGTGTGTGTGTGTGTGTGTGTGTGTGTGTGTGTGTGTGTGTGTGTGTGTGTGTGTGTGTGTGTGTGTGTGTGTGTGTGTGTGTGTGTGTGTGTGTGTGTGTGTGTGTGTGTGTCTGGAATAAAACATTGTCATTGTCTTTTCTTTTTTTCTTTATGCTTGGGGGTTGCATGAAGCCAATCCCAGCTGACATTTGGCGAGGGGCAGCGTACACCCTGGGCAGGAAGGCAGTCTGTAACAGGGCTGATATGAGCTGTTTTCAGACATTACCTTTGGACATTTTCCTGAAATATTCCTGCCAGCATCCCAGTAAAATATCTGGAAGATGCCCAAGGGAGCCAGGAGAGAATACAGCAGGAAAATGTCAGACAAATTCTCAGCAAATGAGTGGGTGATGAAGTGGGTGAGTGGGTGATGAGGTGATGACAAAACTGGAAGAATACAAATATCTCAGGATGATGCTTGTAGTATTGTTGTCAATGCAAAAATAAACATTACGGCTGAGTTAGTAGCTTCTTCTCCCACCATCTTCGACGTGCTGTCAACAAAAACACTGTTTTCCGTAGTAACATTTATATGTCAAGTCCTGCCTCCTGCATGCTCTACCCAGAAGCCTCCCCTCGCCTGAATGTTCCAGACTTTCTCCTGTTGTTGTATCTGACTCAATCGTCATATGTGAAAGGCACACTCCAGAAAATGTCTGAACCCAATTTTCCGGACCTTTTCCGAAGTTCGAGTCTGAAAACAGCTATGGAGACAAACAACCATTCCCACTCACACCAACAGTTAATCTAAGCTGCATGATTTTGGACAGTGGGAGGAGGCTGGAACAACTGCAGAAAACCTCCACAGAGAAAGGCCTCAGCCCCACTGTACCACCATGTCATCCTAATTAGCTTCTTTTCTGCACATTTAAAATGCAATAATAATTTATTTAGACTGGTATGATACAACGAGTACTTGTCTTACCTATTGTGAACATCACTGTGTCTGCTAACTGGACGTTGTTGATATTGATTCTGGGGATGAGTCCTATTAGGCCTGGGATAACGTCGGAGTAGTTCACGTCTATCGTCTCTGCTATGGACTGGAAGCCGTACAGCAAAGCTTCTGTGTGCTGTAGGAAGAGAACACAGTAAGGGTAAATATGAGAGAAAAGGCAATTACAAAAAGATGGAATTTTAATTAAACAAAATAACAAAGGAAATTGAAAAAAAACTAAAAACATGGGAAATACTTATTTATATAAATTGTTTAAGGACTGTAAATATATATTTTAACTTTCTTGAGGTGTATTTTGGTTTGTGTGTGTGAACTTGATGCATGGTTATATACAGTAAGTATAATAGTATAATTGTGTGTGTGTGTGTGTGTGTGTGTGTGTGTGTGTGTGTGTGTGTGTGTGTGTGTGTGTGTCTCACCCACCTGCCATGATGTGGGCTGCTCTGCATTAGTCAACAGTCTCCCTAGTTTATCATACAGGTTACTCAGCAGCTCTGCTCCGAGCATCTCATACACATACATGAGTGTGTCAGAGATATCCACCCTAAAAGAAAGACATACACAGACATTTTAGCGGCACATAATCTTAAAACAATGTGTGTTCATCTCTTTGTAAGCCAGGTGCTGCCCTCTCAGCTGCCAGTCCAGTAATACACACTCATCTGGTGACCAATCATCCTGTCAACAAGTAATTTCTGAAACAATCAGGCCGTCACTGACACACTGGCACACAACAGTGTAGAGACACAAAAACACACACACCTGTAGATCCTGAACTGCTCTTTCTCATCTGAGGACCAAGATGCATACTCCTGGTCGGACGGGAACTGGGCTTTGTGCAGCAGAACATCCACCAACTGGAAATAGACCGGCCTGTAGACCTGCAGATACACTGCCTGCTTTTCTGACTCAAACGACATGATTTCATCCTGTGGAAGGAGGAATAAGGAATAATAAAGACAAGAAGAACTAGTCTTGGGTCTGGAACATAAAATTATGTTTGCACTTTACCAACCAAAAGCATCTGTTTGGCTTTCACAGTGTTAAAGGCTATTTACCAGACACTTGAGTAAATGTCCCTATTTATTAGAAAATAGCAACCCGATCACTTAATATCACTAACTTCACATTACCAGTTTGCATAAACCAAGAATTGAATTATATAACACAGAAGATAAAAGCAAATGTACTCAGACATGCTGTCAGATTATATTATTTGAAAATTTGCAGACAAAGGCCAGACCCCAGTAAGTAGCACATTTGTACAACGCAGTTCATGATTTTATACAGTCCAGAGCTCCTGCATGTTCTCGTACGCCACATTTCAAGGACTTTCCAGGGCCAGTTCCCATAAATTCAAGGATCCAATACAGCATAGTTAGTGACTTGAATCAAGGTTAATTTGTGTTACAGCACTAAGCATTTTTATAATGAGAATGAGAAGGTTTTACAGTAGTTCACGGACAGCAATTAAAAAGAGAATGAACACTTCTTAGCTGTGCTGTGTTAAGAGTGGTAGAAAAAAATGTGGTCTCAGCGGCAGCGTGTAGCTTATTTACTAATGTTAATGTTTTATATTTGCAATACAAACATACATACATACATACATACATACATATATGTGTATATTTGTGTGTGACTATATTTTTCTAAAATTCCAAAACATAAAACAAGGCTCATTTTGTGTTTATGTTCTGAGAAGTGTGTAAATCATGCTAGTTGGAAAAACTGCAGTGACCCTTTATTTATCAAATGATCATTACATTGCTTTAATATTAAGATAGAGAACATCATAATATTGGATTTGAACATGTCTTACTTGTAGCGTGTACCAGAAGGTGAGTGTGAGGGAGCTGGTAGTCTCATTGACCGGGTAGTGGCCGGGGATGCCTGTACAAAACATGATCATGTTGACTAAAGCCAGGAAGCTCTGCCAGTGATCCACCTGCTCCAACAGAGTCCTGGAGAGAGAGGAAGCTGAAAGTCAAACAGCTGCACAGTGCAGGTTGCACACAGGTGAAGTAACAACTCACTCTCAATGTGTCATTCATTACGCACAAGAGCACATGAAAAGGAAAGGAGACATGGAGGATGTAGAGATGACACACTCAAGGCACTGAACAGCGAGTGTTGGAGTGCGGCCATTTGATTGAGGGTAGTTTATTTATAATATTTTATATTTATTGATTTTAATAGAATTGAATTAGAGAATCTGAACTCCTCCCAATATCTACTAACTACCTCTGTACTTAACTACCACTTCCTCGCTGTTTGTCCGTTTCTCAGTAGGATTACTCAAAAACTACTGAACCAATTTCCATAAGATTTTGTGGAGGGATTTTGAGGCCATTACATTTTTGGAGTGGATCCACAAGACAGGCAGCTCCTGGTATTTTTGTTTCACTTTATTTAACATGGTGAGATAGGATGTTAACCTTGAGGGAAATATGCTCTGACCGAGCGAGCACACACATACACACACCTGGAGTGGTTCTCTCCTAGTGTGACAGCGATCCGGCAGATTCCGTGGCACGTCTCCATGTCTCCATTCTGAACAGCCTCTCTGAGCTGCTCCTGGAGGGCGAGCACTCGAGGAACCAGTTTCAGCAAAGTGTTCACATATCTATAACCCGTGGACACAAAAATACAGACAAAAAAAACAAACAGCAGAACTGACAGGTTAGACTCTACTTCATTTAAAGAAACTGATGTGAAATCAGACAATGCTATACAAATGAAAAGAACATCACATGCACAGCCAGTGAGACTCGCCAGATGGATATATACAACTGACTCACACCGCTCACAGATAGGTTGATGTATTTATTGCTAGTACTCAAGTGTATTTATATATTTATTTCAAATCAAATCTCAGTCCACGTCAGTCCAACCTCTGATCCAGCACACCCACCCCTAAAAACCCACACATCTACAGGGGAACCAGAAAATCTATTCAGAGCTCCAGCTCAGAGCTGCGCCGCTGTCAGTTTATGTTCTGTCTTCTTCCTGCTGTCTCAGCCGTCTATCATAACTAACACACACACAAACTCACAATAGCACAATGGCAGTACACAGCCTTTAACGCAAGCTCAGATCTGGTCACATGACATTAATGACAACATTGGATAACATCCTCCTGTCATCCTTAATGACAGTCTAGTGAAGGGGTGACATTTGGAGATGAAGGTCATGCGCTGTGTGTGCGCCTGAATGTCACTGAGGAGATTATGTGTATGCGTGAATGCTGTGAATGTAAACCATATTATGTGTGTGTGTCAGTCCCAGGGGGTTTGTGGTATGCAGCTTGTGCTTCATCTTTCATGAGGACATCAATAAGGATGTGGGTCCAGGCAGATGAATATTCATCAATGATACAACAAGGTGAAGGAAGTAAGTAGTAAAATTCAGGGAGAAAAAAAACAGAACTCAATCAGAAAAATGTAGAATTTAATCTGATGTTTTTTTCTTGACACTTTTTCAACTAATCATTTAAATGTTGACAAAATTTGAAAAACCTCCATCTGAACTAAAAAGTCTGAACCCCAAAATGATGCAATCTACAAGCTGGACCCAGAGGTTTGCCATTTTGCTATTGATTTCCTTTCTGCCCATTGATAAATCCTTTAATTGTTAAATGTAATCTCTTTTAAAAAACAACAGTAGCCAAACAAGATGATTGGCTAGAAACAATGGCGCTAATATGCCTCCTCTGCTCAGTGGGTTAAATGCATCTCTTACCACAGTCCTGGAAACATATATTATTCCAATTTCCCTCAGGCCCTTTTATGAGGTGAGGAGCTGAATATATGGTCCTGCCTTATGATATCGAGTCCCATGCTCAGCTGCCAATGCTGATTCAGCCTTTTCTGAAGAAAAGCTCCACCCTGCTGTGATATGTATGTTGTTCTGGCCTCCATCTAATAAGCCTGTACCTGTATGTGTGTGTGTCTACTGGCCTACATCTTCTGTATTTGGCTGCGCGAGTGACGCTGAGAGAGCAGTGCAGGGACAGACTGCACTTACTGTAACTGTGTGTGTGAATGGCAGAGTGTGAATGCACTCAGAAGATCATTCATATTTAACAAGGCGCTCTGCAGATGCAGGTCATGCACTCTGCACAAAACAGGACTTTTGTATGCTGTGCGATTAAAAGCCGACTGGATTCGTATGCGTTCTTCTGTTTCTGTCATCAGAGACGACGTGGCGGTTCCTCTGAGACGGTCTGCTGCAGTCTCCTCTTCTCTAACTCACTGTTGCCCTTCCTCTCCTCTTCTGCTCCCCCGTTCTGCTGTTATACACATTCTCCCTCAATCCAGACTCCTCCTTTATGCCCTCCATCCCTCCTCCCCCACCCCTGATCCCCTCTGCAATTACTGCAACACTTCGAGACAGGGGAAATGGGTTGCCTGGCAACAGGATGCAGCTGGACCAATAGCATCCCCCCAAATGAGTTGACTGTAATGTGTTCAAACAGAGGGAGAGAACAAGAAACAGGGAGGGGGCTTTAGTTCTGATTGTGAGAGGAGAGAAAGGGGGAAAAGGAAGAAACCAAAGAAACAGTGGCAGATAGATAAAACATAAAACAAACAAAGCAGAATCTACAGAGTGAAAAGAGGTGGGCTATGACTCAGAGAGAGAGGCAGGAGAAACCCCTTATAAACAACCCCCATATTCTAACAGATTCATAAACACAATACAATTTATCTCCTCAAATGTAACCCTGCGAATCACACAATGCTCTGACAAAAACAGACGCCACATGTGTCTCAAGAGACGCCACTAATGAGACAGTCAAGACTTTTGGGAGGATCTGACAAACAAGCACATGACAGAGGACTGTGATCTGTTCAAGTAACACACAATAAGAGACAGGAGGAAATAAACTGATATTGGCAATAAGAGTACAGTTGTACAAACCAGCTCTGAAATCAGAGTCGACTAAATGAGCGCAGCAACACTTGCTTAGGCTGTTCTCCCTGTAACTCTCCTCACCATGAATCGCCTTCCTACCGTCTGTTCGCTCGACATAATGTCAGTGTCTTTAAACTCACTTGTCAGCAGCAACTTTACACATACGGACCCTCCCCCCACCTATGATGCAGTGCAGAGGTGTGGAGGATGGAGTCTTATATTACTGTACACTTTCACACCTTCCTCTACCCTTCTTCCTCTTTTAGCTGTTGTCTCTTCCCGTCACCCCCGCCCTCTATCTCTCCCTCTCTCTAGGGGAGGGGGTAATGGGTGCCTGCCACGTCTGAATCAGCCAAGGCATGATGACATCTCTCCCAAGCTCTGTAACCATGGCAACACCAGCCAACCGAGAAATGCCTCTCTCCTCCCCCTGGCTGTCAACTTGCCCTGTATCAATCCCTCCTTCCTTCCCTCCATCCCTCCCTGACGGCTGTCCACTGCCCACCCTCTGTTTCCCGCTGTCAGCTAATACATTATTTTTTTACTCTCCTCTGATGTCATTACCATGACAAGCTTTTCATAATGTTGTGCCTTCTTTCCTCGGCCTTTTCATTGGGTTTGCATTGGAGTACACACTGGCACACATTTGTACTGTGGAAGTACTACAATATTTTGCGTTTTTATTATTGATGATATTCATGCAATTTCCACATCAGTACACACCTTTGCGAGTCGGGCTGTGAGATGGCATTGACTATTGCCTCTACTGCTGTGTCGAAGAGCTCTGGGTCAGGCAGGGCACTGAAGCAGTCGTGCACCAGGTCTTCGCTCTCGCTGAGGGGCACATCCAGCAGCACCCAGGATGACAGGCAGCGCAGCACGCGAGCTTTCACCGCCCCAGGACTGTCTGTTTGTCGCAGCAGTTGCTGCAGTAAGGGACACACTGACCCCCACTCGCGGCCCAGGGCACCCCGAACCTATAGGATGGATGATAGCAGGGCTTAGACTGATAGTGTTATGCTCACACGTTATTATCCTATGTTTTATAGACATGGGTATCAAGTCTTTTATGCTGGTGCCATTAAGATGTACTAACTTGCTTTTTTGGATATTCAGGCTGATCTCATCTACAAACCCATTAGATACATTCACAAAATGTGTTTGTTCATATAACAGGACATAAGTCAAGACTATGTAGACAAGTAAACACGTTTCAGTATTTTCTGCCAGTTTCAGGGAGTTCCGCAACATTCTCAATACTTGGTACTCAAGACACAATTCGGTCAATAATTAATATGATATGAAACGAAAACATGAAAATACTGCACAGGTGGTGCTAACCACCTGCAGAGCTGGGAGATGGTGGTGACTGCAGACATACCTGTCCCTTTCGGTACTGTGGCAGGCGGCTGGTCTGGAACTCTTCAGGCAGGACAGTGAGCAGCTCCAGCAATGCCAGGCAGCGTGCCCGGCCATCCACCCCTCCCCCCTCTTCCTGAAACACCCGCACCATCTCTGAAACTGCGCCTGGCCACGCCTCGGGCATTGTGTTGAGTGCCAGAGAGGCCAGGGCCACACACAGGCGGGTGAGTACCATCTTGGAGCCAGAGGAGAAGCAGGCAATCTGGGAGAACAGCTGGGTCTTCAGAGACTCGTACTGATCTGTGGGTATGTCTGACCAATAGCGGGAAATCTTGGTATGGAGTGCACTAGCACCGAAATACTGGATCTCTGGCACCTGTGACAGATGATAAGATAGATACAAATGATGCAAAATGCTTTTCTTCTCAGTGTGTTCATGTGTCAGGACTTCATTTACGACCAAAAAAAGATAAGAAAAGATAAAAGAAGTATAAAATGTATTTATGAGCAAACGTGTGGATTACATGTAAGCTTTTCCGAAATTCAGCAGGTTGTAGGTGGACAATAACTTGATGTCTGGCTGAGCTCAGAGTGAGTGCTTACAAAAGCTGCTGTCATCAGTTAAATTAAGAAACCTTGTCGGCTGTTTGTCATATCAGCTGTCACTAATTAAACTTAGCTGCTGTCGATTGTTGCATCCCTGCACGCCGCTGTCAGTACCTATTAAAAGTAAGTAGTAAAAGTAAGCATCAAGCCTGTGTGTGTGCGTTCACTGTACCTTGTCTGGGCTCAGCAGAGCCCAGCAAAACTGCCAGGCCTGAGGCGAGACCTGAGCCTGCATTAGCCATTTCTGGGCTAGATTCTTGTTTTCTATATTGGGATCATAGTACAACTGGTGGAGAGCCTAAGAGGAAAAGAGAAAGAAAAGAAGAAAACTGAGCACAGAAAGAATCCATACAATCTGTGGATGGATGAACAACTTTGTACTTTATAACATGCCATTTGAGAGATGTTTGCAATCACACTCCACACATTCACAACAGTCCTTTGAGCTCTTGTTTGATGGAATAAAGTGGGTACCTTGAGAAAACCAAATCATTTTCTTGCTCTCAAACAGGAGAGCACACAGACACATAGTTGATAGTTTACCTCGAAAACCTGGACAATGGAAAAAGCAGTGACCTGAAAACAGCAGTCTCTGAAGTAGAGCTGTGCGTAAATTGAGTACTTGAGTGCAAGGGGAACGCCAAGAGAAAGGAGATAACGGATGAGGTTAAAAAGGGAAAGCAATGAAAATAAAAGAGGGGAAAATGGGCACATTAATTAAACAGACAACTCTAATCCCGGCAGTGCTAGAGGAGAGGTTTAGGCGCTACTCTGCAAAAAACTCTGTCTCACACAAACGCAGCTAATACAGATGCTCCCTGAACTCTGAACTGAACAACAGTACATGTCTGACAAGCAACACTGGGAACACTTGGTGAGCTTCTGATCCTCGTCTTTAACCCCTGAAGCCTGCTCACATCAATTCCTCCGCCACCAACCATTCTCTCCATCTATCCGACTCCTACCAGCCTATTATACATCAGCTTTCATTCAATCCATCAGCTCTGTCTTGATCTCAGTCTTCTACTAAAAGCTACATTTCTCCCCATTCACTCATTACAGATGTATAGGCTGTGTTATAGGGGAGGATGAATAATCCTGTGAAGAAAGGGTCACAGAGTACGATGATGCAACTGCAGCTATAAAGAAAATCAAAACAGTGTCAATAAAAACTGGAACCAGAGTCTCAGCTGATGTTCTCTCCCTGTTCGCCAAAATAGGGTTGGTTGATGTATACCGAATTGGCATATGAGGACGTCAATACAGATGTGATTGTCAGGTATAGATTATAAATTAAGGTGGTGTGCCCAAAATAATGTATAGAAATACAAAGCAAATGATCAAAAATTTAATTTAATAAAGAGTTATCCACAACCATGTTCTTGGATTTTTAACAATATTCAATAGTATGAAAAAAATTCTCTGTGACACGGTGGTGCAGAGCTTAGTACCGTTTCTTTACAGCAAGAATCACTTGGTATCTGCGTGGAGTTTGCATGTTCTCCTTGTGTCTGCATTGGTTTTCTCTGGGTACTCCGGCTTCCTCCCACAGTCAAAAGACATACAGATTAGGGTTGGGTTAATTGGAGACTCTAAATTGGCATTAGATGTGAATGGTTCTTTATCTCTGCATGTTGGCCCTGTGACTCGCTGGCGACATGTCCAGGGTGTACCCTGACTCTCGCCCAATGTCAGCTGGGATTGGCACCAGCTCCCCCCCCCTTACAGGTAGGGTTGGTGAGTTGTATCTGAATAATCTTTTTTCGTATTTGTTGAAATCCTCTTCCCGTTCCGATAGCATCAATAAAGAAAAAGAAAAAGCTGGTGCCCTCGCAGGACTGTAATAGACACAACCGATTGAAGTGATTCGCTGGCGTACCGGTCTGTCATAAAACAAGCAACCTGCCTGTGTGCACCCTGCCCATGCTTGCTCTGCACAGACCACAGACTTCAGCCGAAGAGACATACATCGTTAAAGTAAAGACGATAGCCAGAATTTAGCGAGCTAGTCACAGAGAAGTCCGATTTTAGCAGTTGTCAGGCAGCCTACATTCATGTGTTTGGGGGCGTAGCTTTGACGAGAGGGCCTATGGGAGGAGGTGGGATGTATTGGTTGATTTTTTTCAAAGTATAGCCAGCTCTTGCTAGCTTTACCAGGATTACCAAGCCTAGCTTTAAATGATAAGTAATATAGACAATGGGCAAAAGATGGATAAAAGTGTTTTCCAGTGTCAATCAAAACAAAATACTTGACCATTATATCCCTTGTTCTGTGTTACTCTGGATGGTGCAGTTTAACACTGTTAGAGTCTCATTTACATAATACATTGTGGATTAAACCAATCTGTTTATCTTTGTTTACAGCTCAGTACAGTGCAGGCACCTGAGTAATATTACCAGCAATGATGCTGGGATCAACATTGAGATGATGAGCCCAGCAGACAGCCCAACCCCCTATAAAGGTGTATAATTATCTATATCCTCACACTGTACGACTTTGAACATGGCTGGCTGGGTGTTAATGAGCAGAGAGCTGGCAGGCATTTGTATGTACATGTGTGAAAGGGGGCTATAGGTGCAGGTACAGTGCATCAGGTGCTGTATATACAGTGTACATGCTGCTTCAACATCATAGCTGGTAGGTCTCTGTGCTCCTCTAATATCAACCTCTACCATGTTTAGGTTTTGTATTTAAAACTGAACAGGGCAGGGCTGCATGGCGAAACAGTTGAAATATGAAATGGGTTAATCTGTTGTGATTTGAGGTCTTTTCATGACTCATTATCGCACCTTCAATCAAAAGGCATTAACATGAGGGATTTTTGTTAGTCAGCTCCACTCTGCCCTTTCTATAAACGAGGCTGTGATATCAGGGTTCCAAGCAGCAGCGGCTCATTACTGCAGTCCTCTGTGTGATCGCAGACCCCTCCTTATCCAATCCCAAACAGCGCCGTGTCTGAGTGCGTCTGTCCTTTCCTGGTTTATTATCAAAGCACAAGACACAAAACAGTCTCCTCAATTCACCGCTTTAATCCTCTCACAAAGCACCGCCACCTCTCTCCTAGAAATCAAGGCAGAAATGCTGTAGTTATCTCCGCTAACTGTAATTATGCGTTATTAATTGGCTTTTAAAACAAGCAAGATACATGCACACCTCTGGAAACAGCAGTGTTTGTTTTCAGCTCAGGCAGCTAACTGTATCTCCAGATGGTGGCAACCTGCCTGAACCACCTGGCTTCACCTGAGGATGGCGTGCTCCTGGCAGACACTGTCAAAGGTCATTAGCCTCCTCTCCCGTCCTTTTTGCAACAGAGGGAGGAAGGGAAGAGGGATGCGAGTGCAAAAGCATGGCTCAGTGAGACACATTCACCATCTGCTCTCATATATAACAACAGATTCACTGTAGCTGCTATATGCTTGTGTGCTCGTGAGGAAAACTATAGTGTGAGTCCAACACAACAACACCTTTACTATGTAGGACAAATATGAATCAGATCAATGCATTACAATCATTGTCCTTAAATAATATCTTTTGGCGCACAGCATAGAGATCTCGATTATGAGAAGCAGACCGATTTGACAAAGGGGCAGTCTTTATATGTTTTAGTGAACATCACAGAAATTTTCCCAAATTTGTCTTTGCACACTGATCAAACTGAGGAGCCAATTACCCCTAACTGCCATAGGTTGACTGCATTTTCGAGCCATCTGTCTATAACAGTGTCACGCTCAAAGTCGTCGCGGTGACGGAAGGGCAGTGCGGGCGCTGTGCTGCAGAAGGCAGTATCACACCACTGACCAATCAGGACACTGTGTTATAACTGTGAGAATCAAAAGGCAGGAATGATAATTAATGAGGAAACAAAGAAGAATAGTTTATGTCAGGGTGTGCGTGGGAGGTTGTTGACAGCAGACGGCCAAGACAGAAATTAAGAATACGATGTTGCCAACAGTGATAAAATCTCAGCACATGAAAAGCAAATTCACCCACAAAGCAACATGCAAACCTATGAGCATTGAACTTTTTTCTTTTCCGTCATATAGTTCAGAAAACTGATCACACACAGCTGCTGAATCAGTGGACATGCCATACCATCTCCAAGCCTGCTAAAATAAATAAAAGGATAAAGATAAAAGCATGTATACATCATGTAACCTACAAGACATGTGATCCACCTTGATCCTGTATGTATTACTGTCAAATACAGAAATGGATGTAATGCTTCGAACGATCCCTCTTTTCCTTCTGAAGTAGCCTCTCATACCACCGCAAAACTAAACAATAAACCATGCAGTATCTCTCGGTGTCAGATTTCTCTGCCCTGCTATGTTCTGCAATATGTTTTGCTGGCAGCCTGAATCATCTGCACAAAACCACGTCACAAGAACACTGCACTTGTATGTCGCATACATCTGATCCTAACTTCACTTGAAGACAGTTTGCATCACAAGCTCGGCTTCCCAAGGACAGGATCCTGTGGGAGTAATGTACTGACCAGATGATTACAAATAATTATGGTAACAGAGATCCGTCCCTGACCAAGTGCCCTTAAGCAAGATGCTGACCCAGTACAGTGCCCGTGCTGTGCTTCTTTCCGGTGGTACAGCCGTTGTTTCTCTCGAAGGACAAAATGCAAAATGACAAAACCCTGACTGGCACACTCCTCACAAGCACATTGTAGAGCTCTGAAATTACTCCAAAAGCCACTTGCAAGCTGAAAAGCAATTCTGACGTTAATTACAGTCAAGCGGAAATTTAAGGCAGTATACAAACCCATTCATTATACACATCAAGTTATTGACAATGTGGATCTTTGTTCCGCAGACCCACGACTGAACAAAGCTCTTTCTATTGGACACATACAAATACTGTTCCTGGAACCATCATCTCCACTACAGCCCACTGCACAAAAAAAGTGACAATTTTGCACCACTGGACTTTCAGCAAAAGCAGTTGCTGTCATCATCTTATAAGAAGCACAATTCCTCATTCTATTGATGTCCTCAGAAATGACATGTCTGTTGCTGCTGTGACTGTTTGGCAAAGGAGAAAACGACGTCACAGATTATTCTAAAACGGCATCGAGCTGAGGATCTGATGCTGAAACTATCGCGATGATCCACACACTGATCCTGCAGAAACCTTTTTTCTCCCTCTTGTTCCACTGAATGAACAGCATCATGCTGATTCCATAACCAAATACACATATGCCATCCCAGCCAAATTATCTAGAAGAAGATTTATCTCACCCAAACAGCCTGAATATGCTTTCTAAATATAGCAGAGTCTTAGAAGAACAATATCTCATCAGTTTTGAAATGCAAGTGTGGCGTAATGACAAAAGTGCTCACAGCCTTTGTGGGAAGTGATACTTCAGATGCTCTTTGTCGTTTTCTAGCAGTTAATGAGATTACTGATAGTGATTCCAATAATGCTGATTGGAAAATGCACCTTAGATTTAATAAACCCTACTAGGACATGACTTACTGGCATACTGTTTTCCTGTATTCATGAAATACAAAGGGTGGATCAGTTTTAAAGTCAAAAGTTCAGTGTCTTAAGCTACAATGACATTACAGATAATGTGCATACATTTTGGGGGTTTTTTGTATAATTTTCTGAAAAACCAATCCCACTAGCCACTACACTACCATTTAACCACAACTCCAAGCATTTCCTGTTTCATATTATTAAATAAATCACTGAATGCATATCTGACATGTGGCTCAGGCCATTTTGTTGATGAATATCAGGCTCTGTTTTTGTTCCCTTGGGGTATTCTGGAAAGCGATGTTTCACTTCCATTTTAGCTGAGACGCATTACAAAAAATTTGACTGATTTAATGAATATTCTGTGCACATTCATGAGGTTGGATTTCACGGAGAATTACCTTAATACACCATAACAAATGATTTATGAAACTGTCAGTTCTATTAATTTTACATTATTTAAGCTTGCACACAATACAAGTGTTTTCTCCAACTTTAATGTGATCATATTTTGAGGAAATGTTACTTGTTTTCCCTTGAGCCACACAAAATTATTTCAGAAGTCATTCTTTCCATCTGTAAAAATGAACATGAGCAATTGAAAATAGATTCCGTCCAAAGGGAGACAGGACCTCACTCGCTGTTTGTCATTCCTTCCCTTTTATTAATAAACCAGAAACCAGGTAATCAAGCCAAGACATTTCCCCGGCAGGAATGTGCCTTTCTCCCTCAAACCTGCCTCAAATCATATCTGTCGCATCACCTTCCTCCTCCCTCACCTCCTCCTCTTTCTTTACTGGCTCTGTGACAGACATCGACCCTGTCCCACCCATCCCTCCCCTCCCCTCACCCCCCCCCCCAATCTATCTCATCACATCAACTCTGCTCCTCCACAGGAGCACCTTTCTCCCCCTCTCTCTCCCTCCCTCTCTCCTTGCATCCTCCCCATTGTCTCCCCACACCCATATGCTCTCGTCCCAGTCAGGGGCCGCCCAGCAGCAACCTGACAGCCACAACCAGCACTGTGCGCGCGCGCACACACACAAACACAAACACACGATTCAACACAGAAAAACAAGACCCAGACAAACATCTCACAATGACACACATGGCAAAGCATTAGCGGGATATTGTTTGCTCTAATCTGCTCGATCATTCTGAACACTAGCAAATAATTAAAGATGAGAGAATAAATATTACATGGACAGATGAGCTGAATGTCTGTGTGCAACTACAGACACTTTATCTCTCCAAATTAAAACAGTACATACATAATGTGGCTGCAGAAGCAAAGCTCTCGTGCTTTTTTTCTGCAGACGTGCGTCATATTTCAAACATGAAGCTTCATTGTTCCCTGCTGACAAGGAGCACAACACTCACCTTCTCTACGTTGTCCACCGTGAAGTCCAGGGCGTCCGGTGTGGCTGCGATCCTCCCCGGCGTCTCCATATCTCCGCTGACACGGAGCTGTCAAGCGACAGAAGAGGCGCAACACATTCAGGAGCGACCAGCTAATGTTAAACTTCAGTAATTGACCCAGCGCCACCCCCACAACCCATCCACACACCCGCAGCTCACATCCACACATCAGCAGGACGAGCTCGGGCTTCTACGTTTTAAAAATCACACGAGAAGCTAACCGGCAAGCTAACATTAGCTCATTTAACTTGAGAGCTAGGCTAGCCGATGCTAACCGCCACAATAGATAAACACTAGAGCGCAGCTATGCTAACGCCATTCTAGCTAACGAGGCAATTCATGCAACTTAACGCTCCCCTGGTGCTAAATGGCACCGAGCGAGGCGGGTATACTGACATTTTCAAGGTGTGACAGCATTGCGAACACAATGCCGTCTCCGAGTGCGTTCTGTGGGCTGCCTAAGTGACCGAGATTTCCACACCTTTCTGTCCCGAGACGGTGTGAGACGATGCGGGCAGATCCGCTCTGCCGCTGCTCCGTCACTCGGAGCTCTGCTACATTCAGGCACCGTGGGAAAACACAGAACTGTCAGGGACCACCCAATAACGGGGTGCGTGAAACAGCTATTTCTATAGTTCCCTTCACAGGCAGAGGATATTCAAAAGCAGAAAACACACACAGATAAACTGACTGCGCTCCTGCTGTGTATATTTTTCTTCTTCTCTTTATTAAACAAGGACAATGCACAAAAAACATTTACCTCAAAATGAGAAGCGATGATTCATGCCAGATTTATCAGCTTCTTTCCATCTGCAGTCCTTGGGCAGGTACACACTAAATCTAAAACACACCAATTACATAAAAACATTCATTTATATACAACACCACCAAAGGCTCTATATCAAGCAGTTATACAGACAGATCCACGAGTACACATCAACATATACCAGCACATTCATTCAATATGTCGGGGGGAAATTGCAATTCAACACAATTCAAAATCGGAATCACGTTCAGGTTAATGTTGACATGAATCAGGAGAAACACAGGAGGAAGAAAGAGAGTCTGTGCAAGTTTCAAGCTCAGCTGGAAGCATATTCCAATGTTTGATGAGAAAGCAGACCGATGGGATGTTTAAGACTGAATTTAGAGCAGATCGAGATATTCTGCTCATTTGCTCTGAGCGGGGAGGAAAAAAAGCTCTTCAGAGGTGGCAGAGCAGCATTGTCGATGACCTTAAAGGTTCAGTGTGTAAGACTTAAGTGAAAGGCCTCGATTGGCAGAAATGATCACCTAAATGGTACAAATTATTGTTTTCTTTGCCCTAGAATTGGCCCTTTATATTTAAATACAAAAATGTAAACACCTTTTGAGTTTTTATGACAGCTGAAGGCTACAATTAGGTTTCCTTCATGTTTGGAAGGGGAGGGTGAGGTGAGGGGTATTCAACTGCAACATGCAACGTCACCACTAGATATCACTAAATCCAACAGGCTGAACCTTTAAATACCACTCAGACCAACAGAATGAGATTTTCAAAACTGAAGAGGTTGTATTTGGAAAGTATGTTACAATGATGGCAATTTAAAGATTTTCAGTCAAAACACGTTTAATTAGCTAATTGTGTATTTACTGGGTTCATAAATTGCCAGTGCAGCTTTTATTTATTTGTTTATTCTTTATTTGAGAGGGGATAATGTACATGAATCAACTTTCACACAAATGCACATGCGTGAGATGGATGACATATTTTCCTCCACTGTCCTTTTGCCAGATGTTGCATCCTGCAGTGATAAGGAAGATGTTGACACAATAACGCAACAGAGGAAAAAGAAAAATATATACTTTTAATGACTTCATTTGGTGTGATGTCCAGCTTCTCATTATTTTATCTCGTGCTTCAGGTTCGTTTTGTCTGTTTATGTGCCAGTTCAATCCTTAAGAAAATAAGACCTTATTTACATTTTCAAGAACATCTTATTTTACAGATTATGAATAAATAGATTTACAAGACTGCAGCTATAGAGCAACAGCGCCTCCGCGTGGGGTAAAGAAGACATCACACTACAGTAAAATACACTGTAGAAAGTGTACTGCATTGCACACCCTATTAGAAATGTCCCAAACAGGCAATGCTAATTTTTTTTAATTGTCTTCATATAGTCTTTTGTGATAATAAACAACATGATAAATAGTAAAAAAAAGTAAGAATGGCATCTTTAATTCCAGAAGTCCCTTTTGAGAAATTACACAAGGGCTTTATGATATATATAATTCACAACAACAAATATAATTATAACTAATAAATAATACATTATAGACATGTAAGAGGTTAATAAAGTCCAAAGGTTTGAAAAACTCTGAATAGCCTAAATACATAAATCTATAAAAGATCACTTGTAAACTGTAAAAAGTTATTTTACAGTTTACAGTTATTTTTATCTCCCTAGACTAACTACGTGTTTGGCAGCTGCCAGACAATTTTTTACGGATATATTTTTTTACAGATATAAATGTAATGTCAAATGATTGTGTGAGTCTCATCGCTTCGAAATATGTTTGCGTTGTTGCACAGTCGTACATTGTGCTGCTCACGTCCCTGTTATTCTGATACGTGCTGTTTGGCGGATAGGTGTCAGTCTGCGCACTAAACCAGCGCCATGGCACAGTCAGAGCCAACAGGGAACACGTGGCACTGGGGAGAGAGAGAGAGAGAGAGAGAGAGAGAGAGAGAGAGAGAGAGAGAGACATACACCCTCCTCCTCCTACTCCTCCTCCTTCAGTCCCTGCAGCCACGCACACACAGAGCTGCAGTGCGCAGTAGGACAGTGTTACTGTAACAGCGTCGCCTGCATCAGACTGGGATTTCGAGCGACGTATTCAAGTGTCCTGTGACAACAAGACGAGAGGAAACGACATTTACTGTTGACATGAGGAGGAGTGAGATGATGGGGAACAAACTCTGGACTGTCCTCTGTGCCCTGCTGCTGCTGCTGACTGTTAACTTGGGATCAACTGAAGATGGTACGTCATGATTGATTCTGTCTTTATTTCATCGTTTGCTTTTTGAGTAATTAAATCATCAAAACGTGGCCGGAATTGTCATGTTTTGCTCCTTACAACACACTCACAGTCATTACATTTGGCTTTCATCTTTGTCCTGTAGAGACTTACTCTGACTTTAACCTACTACTTGCCAAACACTTGCCCAACCTTAAAACATAAATGTAGGTATTCATAGGTATTTGGGGCATTCTTCTGATCAGTGAGCAGCTGTGGATCATAGAGGTAACTCTGTGTTTTCACTGTTTGTTTCCACTGTTCTTCAACAAAGTCTCTGACCGGCTGCCTCAAGTTTTAAACTAACATTTGTACAGTGATTTAGAGGAAATTTAAAAGTATATATATCGCGATATAGCCTAAAAGTCTCGCAATATTTGTTTTTAGCCATATCGCCCAGCCCTACCTACATTATATGGGATTTGCTTTTTGTCCCAGTGATGTCACTGTAATTTTATTCAAACTCAGAGATTTGTTTCAGCAGAGTCAGTTCTATCTTTCACATCACACCCCTACTTCCTCTCTCTGTGTACAACATTTACACACCTCACAAACTTCCCCTCCCCCCCACACACACACCTTCTGCTTTCTCCACTCCACATACTGTACCTTTCCTCCTTTGTCCCCTCCTATCTCTCTTTCCCTGTCAGCCCCTCTAATGTCAGAGTATAATGAGATGATTGACAGTAGAAGAGATTTCATTGGGTACAACTGTCCTATCAGCCTTTCAAGCTAAACTGAATTCAAGCTGAATTGATAAGAACGGAAAACAGCAGAGATCCACTGGAGGACATTTATTGTCTATAAATGAGCAGGGAAGCACATTGTAATGAACGACTGCGTGAAGCAGAACACTGTCATCTCACTGGCTTCATTCTAATTGGCTTTCCTCTGCACAGTGCCTTATGTAGACTAAATGAACACATTTAAATACAGTGTGGCTACTGTAGCAGGTTCAGTACAGTGACTGTTGTCTGTATTTGTCTTTATGTGCATAAACATAGTTTAAGCAGAATTTAAAGACAACCCCATAATTATCTTGTTTCTATGGTCAATGTCTCATGACTTTGAGGAACTAAGGAAGTTTGGATATTAACTTTATTAACATTCTCAATTTCTTCAGATTCTGTCCAGATAATGAAGTTTAAAATCATTAGTAAATATTTGTATTTACAAATGATGAATGGAGCTTTTACAGTCTTATCGACCACTCAAAGCCACATTGACCCATTCACGCAATCATTCAAACAGCGCTATTATATGCCGCGCTTTATCTGTCACACACTGCTGTCAGGAGACATCTGGGGTTCAGTATCTTGCCCAAAGACACTTCGGCATGCAGATGGGGATTGAACCACTGAACTTCTGGTTTGAGGACGACCACTCTACCCGTCAGCCACAGCCGTTGCCATCTTTGAATAATCAATAACCTATCTACTCTTCTATTTACTATAACTCAAACAGTACTTCATATAGAATGATTAGTTAAGTTAATTTAATGTTTTATAGTCTCATGGAAACTAATTATTTGGTAGAGCCTCACGTGAAGCAGAATTTGATTCACATTAAAGCTATTGAAGTTCTCGTGTGGTATAATACGACCTAGCAGGAGTGGAAAAGAAGATGAGAGGCCAGGAGCATGACATGCTGCATGAGAGGTCACACACAGACTGCCAATAAACAGTTAAAATAAGTGCTGACAAGGCCCAGCACAGAGCTACTTCAGTCCTCCACTGTTTTCAGTTCCACTTAAAGGAAAAATCAGGTCAAAATGATTTGGCTATCGACTCCAAAACTCACAATCACATGCTGTGATAGCAGCTTTATGTGTTTTTATATGAGAGGCTGCATATAGGTCTCACAGAGAAGGGATTACTAGTATGATAGGCTGGTGCTGAAGTTGCAGACATCTGCTCGCAGAGAAACGGTTGGCTGTTCTGGTCCCCTCACCGGCAGGGTCAAGATGTGAGAAAGAGTTCCCATACACGCTGCAGTGGTCTGAGAGGCTGTAAGAGGCTGTAATATCTACACAGAGGAGTGAGCAACAGTGGAAACAGTGGTTCTCTCTACCTATCTACTCTACTCTACTCTACACACACACACACACACACACACACACACACAGCTATATGTTCACAAAACAGACCTCAGCATTTGACCTAAGCTGCTCTAATGGAGCTAAAGTGAGGGAACAAGGCCAGTATTATACAGCCAAGCACCTCTGTCTATTTATATGTCTACTTTGTATCATTTGCACAGGTCTCTCTCTGTCTCTCTCCCACTCTCTCTCTCTCTCTCAGTGTGTGTGTGCTGATGAGCTGTGTGAGTGATTATACAGGTAATGAGAGGTATCACGGCAGTAACTGAGCGGTAATGACATTACAGTACATGAGTTCTCTGGTCTTCATCAAAGGGAAGCCGGCCGGAACACAGATGAAGTCTGGTGCAGTGGTGCTAAATACATCAAGGAGAAAATTCAAAAGAGAGGGAAAGAGTGAGAGAGAGAGAGAGAGAGAGAGAGAGAGAGAGAGAGAGAGAGATGGAAGGTCCTCGTTAAAACGATATTACTTCAAAAACCAAAAATTACTTTCGTCTCATGTGGTTTGTACATGATGCCATGAAAAGTAAAAGTCAAGTTGGTCTTTATCCATTTTATGTTATAGTCTGAAATTATATTTTACATTAATGTGGCTGTGTTGTGATTTATTGCAAATTTCTGTATTTATTTAGCTCAGTAGTTCCAAATCTGGAGATCAGGACCACACAAAGGACGTAAGATAAATGCCAGTGGTCACAGTACAGTTAACAAGATGAATAAACAGAATACTCTTGCAACACAAATCATTTTTTTTCAATTTTCCAAAATGAGAAAACACCTAAACTCTTGCTGTTTGGTGGGATGAGGATACATCACTTAAGTCCAACTGCTCACAAGTCAGTGGGTCATAGCTTCACTTTGCTTCACTCAAAGTCAAAAGAGGTTCGGAAGATGAGACAAGATAAGATAAGATAAAACCTTATTGAACCCATGCCAAGGAAATTGTGTCGTTAAATCAGCAGATAGTCAGAATGAGGTAGACAAGTCCCTTTGGCAGATGTGGATCGGTATCCAGCAGTGATAGATAATAGTGTTATAATAATACAATAATATAATAATTATACTATGGGTGTGAAATACGAGGAACCCCCTGAAAGCCTCAACAGCTAAATTCTGGGGGGGGGGGGGTCTAAATCTTCTAAAAATTATTTCTCACTGCTAATTTTCATTAAAATGTCTCCTAAGAGAGAACTATGTCCAGTTTAGGTGGGGACCCTCCTAAACTAGATGGGACCCTCCCGATTGCCAATGGCTACTTAGCATTCTGATATAGAAGCATCTCACGGATACATGCATGTATATTTTTGGGTTTGAATTATTACTATATAGATAAACACTGAATAATATTATTTTCGTCAATTCAAAGAAAGTACTTCACAGTCAATAATGTACTTCCCACTGATGCTGGTCAAATTAGAATTAGTAGTTTTTAAGAAAATCGAAAGACAGAGAGACAGAAAGACAGACAGAAATTTCTCTGTTGAGTCATATCATAGATCCACACTGTCTGTCTGCTGCACAGACAATCTATGGTCTGTTGCTCCATGTTTGGCAGCAATAATAAGCTAATAAGTTGTTAATGACTGAAAATCACTAGGAATTGGCCATTAACTAACTCTGGCACTGTCCTCTCCTCATAAGGTAATGACCAGACTGCTGCCTCTCAAAGTGCTCTGGGGGAGAAGGTCTCCACTGGGGCTCCAGCTGCAGACTCTGCGCCTGCTCCGATCCTGGAACCCACCACTCATCCTGCTCCGGCACTTAACGGCTCTGACACAAACACCAGCTCCAGTGGCACCGGCAGTTTGAGCAGTAACACGACTAAAGAGGAGGAAATCACCACTCAGGCTCCTGTACCGGAGGAAAAAAACGGTAACCATTGACTTCTTATTGATAGAATGAAAATAAGATATATTAAATAAGGAAATGTGACGGTAGACTGATGTTGGACTAAGTCACATATCTGGTCAACTGCGCGTGATGTGATGTTGGAAAATATACACACATGAAAACCTACTCTCATAATACTCCTATTAATTGTGTGTGTTTAAGGTTTGAGAGTGTGAAAGATTTGTCACACTTCAGAAGAATTTAGCCAGATGTCCAGCGGGAGGGGGCTCAGAGTTTTACGATTTATATTTAGCAGAGTCCTTATCTCTTCTCTCCATGTCCAGAAGGCAAGGCCACATAGTGACAGGGTTATAAAGTGTTGACAATCATGGCACAAATGCAACACAAGCAGAGAGACCAAGACTTCAGACTCAAATTTAAAAAACTAGCACAGAGAATGAAAAAAGATCAGAGATGGTGTAAGATATGAGAGCTAATTACTAAGATAATCATATTTTTGCCCCTGTTTGTGTATTTGTTGGTTGGTTGGTTGGTTTCTTTGATTGACAGAAGGATTGTGCTCAACAATTTCCCACCAAACTTGGTGCAAGGATGGAAGATGCGCCCAGACAGATCCCATTCAAATTTAGGACAGATCTGGGCAAAACGGGGCAGTTCCAGTAATTTCAATTCCAGTAATAACTTAACATTTTCACCAATTTCCATGGGAATAATGCAAGGATGTTGATGAAAAAATCTGGCATATTTGAGGTACTTATATTTTTGAGTGTGTCATTCTAGTTCAATAGGGAACAATTTGGTTCGGAGAGCAATGGTAAAATGTACTTGTAGAGGAGTTTACACTGAAGCGATGGTGTTGAGGAGAGAAGTGATTAAATGCTGTGTGACTTTTCACAAGGTGGTGAGAAGGGGAGAAGTGAAATACTCCCCCCTACCAGACACACACACACACACACACACACACACACACACACACACACACACACACACACACACACACACACACACACACACACACACACAAACACACACACACACACCTTTTTATCCTCTGTCTTCACACATACATACACACACTATGCTGGTTCACACATTAGATACATAAACATATCTGCAGGCTAATGAACACTTTCAGACTATTTATATCTATACCATTTAATTAGCTGTTGTAGCTGTGGCATCATACCACTCAGATATCTGGGGTTTTGATATTCAAGTCTTCTGCTTTCATCTCAGTACAATGGAGCTGAATGGATTTTTATTTGTGGTGCTAATAGCATTGGACATTTACACTTCAAGAGTTTACAGCCAGTGTGAGGCTGTAGGCACAGTGGTGCTTTGAGCTAAATGCTAACACCAGCCTGCTAACAAACTCTCAATGACAGTGCTACCACGCTCATATCAAGCAGGTATCATGTCCATTTTAGTTAGTTTAGCATATTAGCATTAGCACTAAAGATAAAGTGCAGCTGATAAAATGTAATTCGTTTTCCACATAGTCTCTATTTAAGATGGTTGATATGACTTCTCCCCAAATGTGAAGCCAAATCATCATGATCGCCACCTGGAGGCTGGCTCCAGTAACCACGCCTCCTCCATGTAAGTGGATGGGATGTGGACCAAACTAAAAAGTCAAAATACATGTTAAATAAAATGTTCTCTAAGACGGTTTCTGTCATTTCCTTTTATTCTTAAGTCCAGGTTCACGTTTCACTTCTTGATGCTATAAAAACAGGTTGAAACATCATGATTGACAGCTGAGACCGAGTATCGATTGGTCGAGCATATTTGTAACTTGGCTTAATTTCTGAAGAGTGGGAGGAAGTCCATCCATCGTCCGTCTTTGTATACAGTCTATGGTTTTGCAGGTATTTGTACATTAAAATGTTGGTGTTGATTAAAAGAGAAATACAATTCATATTGAGGAGGAGACCAATACCACATTTCATGGCCATCCATCTAATCATTAATGCGACATTTCACAAATGTTAAATTCATGGTGGAAGCAGCAGAAAGTCTGACAATCACAAACATGAGAATACATCTTCAGGGAACCATGAATGTTGTAACTATCCATCTAGGAACTACTACCGTACTCCCAATTATTCAATGTGTTGCATGAAACTTCATTCAGCTCTAGTGTAAAGGCAGAAAACTAGAGATGTATATTTTAAAACCTCAATTTCTAGTAGTGATTTGGGTAAACTGGCCCTTTAATTCCTCATATTCTTCTGTCAGATACAACATCACATTTCATATATTAACTAGGCTACTGCCATCATGCTAATAAAGAAATCTCAGCCTGGTAGAATTTTCACTGTATTTTGACGAGAACGTTGTCTTTTTCTTTCTGTAGATACAAACATCGCCTCTCCCATGGTGCCAGCTGTTCCTGAAAACAGTTCAAACCAAACTGACAATTTGTCATTGCTCTCAACTCTTCCTCCTGTGAGCCAGACCACCACCTCTCAAACCACCATCGCCTCCACCTCTCAGACCACCACCACAAGCCCCCCTCACACAACTCATGATATGCCTGTAGACACAACGGCCATCAACTCATCAAACTATCCCACATCGCCACATCCTGACTCCATCTCAACCTCACAGCAGCCGGCCAAACCCAAAACACACCCACCCACATCTGCCCCAACACCTGAGCCACCAAAGCCTGAAACTACCATCACCACCACCACAACTACGGCTACCAGCACCCAGTCCAAGTCAACATCCAGCACCTCCTCCTCTCAAGAGTTCCCCAATATTGAGTTGCAGACCCCCACATCTCCACACACATCACAGTCCCACACACCCCGAAGCCAAGCAAAGTCCACCACCGCCCCATCAAGCAGCTCCACCCCCCAGGCCAAAGCCCACGCTGACACACCCTCCCAGCTGAACGTTGGGGGTGACAGTAAGTGCAAAACATCTTCTGTGTTGGTGTTTACATTTTTTCTGGACTCTTCACTGGCTGGATATTGACAGAGGCAGAAGTGCGTTGGTTTTTACAACAGAGGCAACACTGTGTTTTGTTTTCCAGCACAAACCAGTCCTCCCTTCTACACACACACAGACACACACAGACACACACACGCCACCCATGCCCATCTATATCTTCCACAAGCACTGTCACCACCAGGCACTCCACAATTATAGCTCTGTTTAGGAACAGCACAGAAGCAGTCATGGGACTTGGGCCTTGAGAATGCTCTGTTTTCTCTTTCTGTCTGTCTCTCACACCCTTTGTCTGCCTACTCAATGATTTATTCATCCACTTTCTGTGTTTGTACCCTGCATGTTCGGCGTATAATTATTTTATTATTATTTTTTCACCATGAGATGTCTGTTTCCAGGCTTAAGCTGTGGATGGAAAAAAAGGAGGAAAAACTTCTCTCCATTGACAAGCCTGCTTACAGCTAAAATATAAAATCTCTCTGCTCCTCTCGCTCTGTATGGTTTTATAAGGCCACACTTGGCATCCTGCCTCTTTCCATTAGCCAGAGGAACAGGGAGCATTCACTGCTCTGTGGTTGTTGTTACTTTTGACCAGATGATATAAAAAAACAGCCAAGTTTACAAGACAGAATTCCTTTGCAAAACCTCATCCATAGAGATACGTACAAGGAGTTGAAGGTCAAAGAGTGATGATGTTTTCAGATTATGCAGCACTCTATTCTATGTATTTGATTCCAAATCCCAAAATGATGCCCTATATATAAATTTCCTTCCTCAAGTACTGTACAGGCAAGGTTAACATCACCATCCTGTGTTTGACATTTCTGTTCTGAGCTACATGATGAACACTCAACGCTCAACTTGTTGCTGTAGCGTCTATATTTAGATCCAGTCACAGCGTCAAACAGTCATGTAAGGACCTGTAATTCTTTTTCAACAGCGAAGTTAAATCCATTTCAAACTCCTCATGTGAGCTTGTTTATTTGAGCTACTCTGAGTTAATTGAGGAATGGGCCCTCAGCGATGTCCTCTGTTTCCTTCCCAGCGATGATGGTCCACGAATCGCCCACATTAGACCCTCTCCTAGCCGGCCTGGTGACAGCCTTCATCATCACTGCTGTCATCATCACTCTGCTCCTCTTCCTCAAACTGCGCCGAAGAGACAACCGACCAGAGTTCCGCAGGCTGCAGGATTTACCTATGGTGAGCTACAGTCCTGTCTCAGAGACAACATTTACTTAAAAGTATTTATTTGGAATTACTGAACATTTACTGCTACAAACCAAATCTGTACCACTTTTTGAAAAGGTAACTAATGGCTTAAAGGATTCTTAATCAAAAACTAATGCTCTATCAATCTGTTATGTCTATTATACCATATAATATGTATAAACCATCAATAAGAACAGCTTTTAGGGTGACAGGTTGGTGTTTATCCTTCCCCACCATCCAGAAATGAGGCCAAAATATCCCAGATACAAACTGTGTCTGCACAGTAGTGATCTTGATGTGAAGCTGTGGCAGCAAGTCCCGCCGAAACACACGCTCGACCAATTGTGAGGCAGTCTCAGCTGTCAGTAACAATTTACCCCAGTTTTATAACATCACATAAGTTATTAAAACCAAACTTACCAGGAATATGAGAACTATGGAATATGTGGACATATGATGATTAGAACTACCTAAAATGACAGGAGCCCCCTTTGAGAAAAGAATATTTGCCATGCAATTTGACTTTTTAGTTTGATCCTGTCCCATCCGTGAACATGGAGAAGGCAGGGTTTATGACCTATACTGCAGCCAGCCACCAGGGTGGCGAATAAGACGCTTTGGCTTCCCTTTTGGGGAGCTGTCATGTCATCTATCTTGCTTTGCGGTCTTGGACATCTAGCGAGCTTTGTTTATTCTAAGATAAGCTAACTGGTTGTAGCTTCATATTCACCACATATCCATCTTAATGTTAAACTCTCAGCAAGGAAATGTATAAACATATTTTCCAAAACGTCAAACTATTTCTTTCATGACTTTAAATGACTTTAATGACTTTACAGTTAGTAACTCGCTTGTCATGGAGCTTTTTCTAATATATTATTAATAAAACATTAGTACATGAATTATATATCCTTTATAAATATAACCATTGCAACTTATAAACCTTTTACAAAGGGGCACCACAAAATCTATTGTTTAATATGTAGGCAGTTTTAACCATGTGGACTGTGTAAACACACAGTGTAATGTCTTGTTATGTTATTACATTCTTTCTGTGCAGGATGACATGATGGAGGACACACCTTTGTCCATGTACAGCTACTAATGGAGGCAGGATGGAAATTTATGGCACCTATAAAAACCCTCCTTTAATGCAGGCTCCTGCTAAAGTGTTTTGCCTTAATCTGCGCCAAACAGAGAGAATTCTGGGTAGGTGTGAGCAAACTCCTGGCTTGCTGTCATTTATCCAGATCGTTGATATATAAGAAAGAACACGATTGAAGCTGCAATGGACAATGAAGACATCGCCTATTGATGATGACCCTTGAGCAAGTTCATTTTAATGCCTGTAATTACAAATTTGGCAAATGCATCTTCTCAGTAACGTTTGGTTCATATTTTCCAGCTCATGATTTGGGGTTGTATAATATATTTTAAATTTCCACAGAAATGAAAAATGTCTGTGTGAAGCACAAAGCCACATTGTCAGTTGTATCCATCAGTGTGGTGGTATACAGCTGGACACAGAATCAGCCAGACTCTTTACCAAGGGACGCAGATATAATCTCCTCCATTCAGTTTATGTTGTAAAGTCTGGTTAAACTGAAGGTCAATAGCATCCTGACAGAGAGGCCAGAGAAGAAAAATGAACAAGAAAAATGACCAAATGGCCTGACTACAGAGTTAATGAGGTTGCACTTTACTTTCTGGAGTGGAAATAAATCGACAAATATTTGTATGTATGAGAGAAAAATATGTTTTGTGTGTCAGCGTAGAATAAGAGCATGGATGTGTGTTTTTAGGTCTGTGCATATACGTGAGTGTCTTAAGGGTGAATGTATGATTTTTTTTTTGGAGGCATGGCAGGATATATTTAAACTTGAGTTGAGATGGATGTGTTACTGTTCTTTTGTTTCTTTCCTGGAGTCTTCAGCTCAGGAGAGAGTGCCTTACACAACACAGGATCAGCTTTCGTTGTAAACACTATTTATACTGCAACCAACTAACTTCCAGATTTACCAGTCTTCTCCAGTATTTTCGTGTGATTCCCATCTTAATACACAATGAGCGCTCGGTTGCTGCTCGAACTTGCCTGTGTTTGAAATGCTAGCCTTGAGCGTGTTCGACATGAAGCACTCACTCATACAATGACTGCAGTCTGAAATTGGCCAGTGGCCTTTCCGCAGAATGTTAGCATTGTCCTGTGCAGTGTAAATACTACTGATGACTGTTTAATGGAAAGACAACTTTGTGAAACTCTTCACTTTTAATCACTTCTTTACTCTTCACCAGACAGAAACACATTGACTGCAATGGCACACCGTAGAGCGTATACGTCCACCAAGGCCCAACAGACCCCATAAATTCAGTCAAGCAGCACCAACTTCCTCACACTCGTAGACATCAGTTCTCTCAATGTGCCTGATTTCTTTCATCAAGATCCCTGAAATTTTCCCTGAGGAAATGGTGAAAACGTTGAAAAACACCCCATCTCACAAAATACTTGGATCCACCCCCTGATCTGGATTCACAATAGAATTTAATAGGTTCTTCCCTGACAAATACTGTATCATTCCACCAAGTTTTGTGGACATTTGTCCAGAGGATTTTGCGTAAACTTGCTTGGAAACAAAGACAGGGGTGAAAACATAACCTCCTTGGCAGAGATAGAAATGTTGCAAGGACTGATGGGACAGCACCTTGTTCCCAGCAGGCGAGCTGTGAACTATACCATTGATTTTTCCGTGTTTTAAGCTTCGCTGTGTTTTCGCTTTGTAAATGTGCAGGAAAAGATGAGTGGAAGTTAGACACACACAGGAAGACAGAAGAACCCCATCAATACAAAACATGCACAGCTCCTATTTATTTAAGACTTAGCTCATGAACCGATACATCAAGCTCTTGAAATGGAGCTAACTTGTTTGGCATCAAATTTTGTGCAATGAAAAAAATGAAACTTAACAGAGAAACTCAATGTAACAGTGCCTTAATCAAAGGTTGAGCCCACAGAACAGCTTCAGTGCTCTTTGGCACAGATTCTAGTCACCAGTTCACTCACTGGGACTGTCGACTAACATGCTGGTCCAAATTCTCCTTGGGTGTTTAGATGGGTTGAGATCTGGTGGATGTGAATCATCTTCATACTTGTCAAACTATTCAGTGAGTCCATGTCAATCATATACTTCCAGTATTAAAGTTAGGGTTGGTAATTGGTTTCTCAAGCACATTTTCGCTTATTTGTGGAAATCCTCTTCACGTCCTGATAGCCATTAACAAATGAAGTTGTATGAAGAATAACATGGTATATGTGGCCCTTCCAGGACTGTAATAAACATAACAAATCTTTTCATACGGACCCAATGAAGTGATTGGCTGGCTTACCTGTCTGTCACTAACCGACCTGCCTGAGAGACGATAGTCAGAAGTTAGCGAGCGGGTCGCGGATAAAAGTCTTCTTCTAGTAGTTGTCAGGCAGTGATCGTTCATGTGTTTTGGGGACGTAGCTTTGGTGAGAAGGCCGATGGGAGGGGATGGAATGTATCAGTTGCTTTTTATATCTTTTCTGGAATTACCAACCCTAGCTTTAAATTAAGACACTTAAGATTCCCGATTGAAAGCCAAAGTTGTCTGTAAACTCCTGTATTTGTTCACTTCTTTAAATGTCCTAAGTATCCTGACTGCACACTGAGGCTTTGTTGTCAAACATGGAATATGGACTGTTGGTGTTGTATGATTAAAGGTATTTTGAGACAAAACTCTGCGTTTCCTCTTATTCCCTCCTCGGATCTGTTATTACCAGGATTTCTGGAGTTCTGCTGCTCTGAAGAGGCGACCACAGAGAGACAAGCTCCTCTCCGTTAAATTACACAGACTTTTATTGTTGGAGACAAAACATTTCTTTTACAGATTTACAATGAAGGCATCAGTGCATTGCTGTACTGCAGCACCACTGCACAATACTTGGCAAATGTAATAAAGTGCAGTCAGATTCATCAGTCACTCAAACAGAAACAGCCTTTTCTTCATTAAATGTCTCTTTAACAAGAAGAGCTTTTTAGGAGAGGTTTGTTTAATTACTGCTCTGTGCTAGTTACTGTTTTCTACAAGGTTTTTCATGTTGCTTACTTTTGACTAGATGAGAGATAATCTGACTGGTTGGATGAGCTGGAAAGTGTCTGTGGTCACATGTCCACTTGCACACCCAGCCTGTCCATCAGCTCGCCCGCGGCTCTTCGCTGTGGTCTGGGCTTCCCAATGGGGGGTGTCTGGATGCTGAATTATTTAACAGCTTGACACCCGCCTGCAAGCCGGGACAGTGTGACTCATGTCAGACAAGACAGCATAAAGGGACTCTTGACAGTCTTAACTGAGTTGTGCATATGTAAGGACATCACAGGAGGTGGTGTGGGTGTGTCTTTGTAATGTTAATAGGTTCCTCTTGGCTCTCTCTTCAGATGCATTACCAGGAATTACAATCGGCATCAGTTTCCTTCTGGATTTAAAAGTGCATTATGTCAGGAAGAAACACTCATTAAATATCCATTACTCTGCTACACTGAACAGTGTTGCACTGCATAGAGTACACGATTAACACAAATTTAAAGCTAAAAGGTACTGATGTAACAGTTATACACATGCATTACGACTGAACACAAACTGTATATGCCATTATATTAACGTTCAATTTGTTGTTCTTAAAGGACGTAAGGCAGTACAGGCATATTGTAAGCCCTCACTTTTCAAATCAAAAGCACAGTGATGACTGGTTTCCTAATGGATCCTACTGCAGTTATGGATACACATGAAAGTCACAAACATTAACCACATCAAACCTTTACCTAACCCAACAATCTGTAATCATAACAAACCTAAGCAGAACTATTTTCAGTCTCGTCCTGCCTAAAACCAAAACCTTGTGGTTTAGCTTGCTATTCACCATGCCTCTGCCCTTAACTCTGGTAGGAGCCATAATTTATAATCGGCAACACACAACATGGTGCAAAGGGTGTTTGCTTCTTCGCTGACACAAAGCACTGCCGTCCACCATCGTGAAAGGAGACGTTTTCTGAATGTAACTCTCACAGGAGGATGTTGGTTCTTTAAACAGCTGCCTGTCGTTTGTTCCCTGCATCCAACCAGTCAGTACATGTGGACACAATTCAATTGGGGGATGTAACAAAGTATATTTACTTAATTATTATTGTACTTAAGTACATTTCTATGTATCTGTACTTAAGTAGATTTGTTTTCAGGTCTTTTTCACTTTTACTTAACAGCAAATATCATTAAATATTTGTACTTTCTACTAACCCTTTTTTCCAATGCAATGTGTGACATGTTCACATTGTTTTTTAAATATTTTGTAAATAATTAGTAATGAGAGGGGAACTGCTCCAATCAGAGCGGGCAGGCGACATTAGACTCCTTCAGCAGCAACATCTGTGGTGAAGGAGCACCTAAACTGGATTCAGAACAGGCCGATGCATTCAGGAACAGGCTACACGTGGCAATTACTTTAATTTACTTACTTTTACTCAAGAAGACAAGTTAATGTTGTACGTTTACTTTTATTCGCCTACATTTTTATTTATGTAAGTGTTTTTGCTTTAGTGAAATGTTTGACTTTTTCCCTCTACCGCTAAAGCTGTTTTCAGACATGTCCTGCGAGGGATCACTGGAGAATTGGATCCGGATTTTCTTAAGCAACACAGTGGGAGATTCGCTGCTTGGACGCATTCACAATTATGAAAACTCCTTGTAGTTGGTGCAGCAAAAAGAGGGAGGATGAAACATATTCATTTAGCTGGGAAGATCATGTAATTTTGGTTAGAAGATATCAGCGTCAGCTCTTATCTCCACATACTCTCTTGACATCTCCGAGTGTGAGACCACTTTTTCACCCAGAGATATACATTTTTTTCATTTTTGCATCTATAGTATCCCCCCCACTCGCTAGTGGCAAATCCAGCAGGGGATCCCCTACTGTGTCCTCACATTGGATTCTGCTGATTTTATACTGGGGAGCCAGGCGTAGAAGGTCCGCAGAAAGTTCAGAGGCTCTCACTCGGACATTTGCGTTCACACATAAACGTCCTACCGGAGAAAATGCGGAGGATCACCACAGTTCAGTGCATGTCTGAAAGCAGCTTTATACAGTTACTGCAATTTATAATAAGAGAAGTTTGAGACAGTTTGTACGATCATCTGCTAACTAGACGTGGAAAGCATGATGATGAATATTTAAATAAAAAAGAGTGAAGGAGTTAACATTTGATAAATCTTTTGTTTTGTTTCAGCATGCTGCGTTTGGTGCCACTTTGGATGAAACAGTTTCAAGATTTCAAGTTTAAAAAGAAAGTTTGATCCATTGCGATTTTTCCTGAGTCCCTAAAACATTAATGTTATTTTCACAAATAACTGTTTATACATTTTTGAAAATTCCCCTCATGAAAAAAAGTACTTTCCCCACTGGTATCAACGGATTATCACGCATCATACTCAAGCAGGTCTGAAAGAGCAACACTAAGTAGGACGACATAATTATATGTTGTTCTATGTATCCACCACTGCTGCTATTGCCTTTCTTTTACTGTGTTCCTCTTCCTTGGGGACAACACAGGAAATTAACCATATGGCTGGTTGTCTATTACAGGTTCTATTTTTAGTTTGGGGTTTTGCAACAGAAGCTCTCACTCACATAAAAACACACGGATCAAACCAAATTATAGAACCATAGAACAGGTCAGAGGTCATTAAGACTTAGGTCAGATGCTAAATCTGGGTCCACATTGTAATCAAGGAGATCTTCTTCATCACCACCTTCATCATTATCATCGTCCTCCAGATCAGATCCTGGACAAGCAAAATCACTCCGTCTGGACTGAACACTGAGATGTACATGCGGCTTTTGAGGAAGAGCTGACAGAGGTGAAGAGCAGAGGAGAATAAGTTAACATACATGTGAGTGAGTGAGAAAGTGTGTGTGTGTGTTTGTGAACGAGAGGGACTGAGTAGCCCTTTGCTGTAAAACCATGTGGGATTTTATTGGATGGTATTCAAATGTTTTCCCATAACAAGTGTGTGTGTGTGTGTGTGTGTGTGTGTGCGTGTGTGTGTGTGTGTGCGTGTGTGCGTGTGTGTGTGTGTGTGTGTGTGTGTGTGTGTGTGTGTGTGTGTGAAATTAGCCTGGCTACATGGGCCCAAATCACTCTGGGAAACATTTAGAGCACAGATTGTAATCTCTTCCAGGAACATCAGCCTGCTCTGAGAGTCTCGGGGGTGAGCAGTGCATGTGCAGGGTTAGCTGAGCTTTTCACAAAGACTGAAAAAGGGGGAGACAGCACCTGGATCTGTTCAAAAGTAACTAAGACCCTGTGGTGGTATTAACATCCATCCTGAGTGATCCAATCACAAGTGGACAAGTTCTAAGTACAAGTCTGAATGCACCCAAAAACATGATCATCTTCCTGAGATTCAATTACTCAAACCACATTCAGGGGTTTTAGGGACATGTGGCCACATTGTTTCGCTGTGAGAAGCGTGAACGCAAATGCTTCCTGAGCCACATATGAAGAACCGTCTACTCAGCTGAGGTCCTCTGACCTGCTATGGTTTGAATTTTTGAAAAATTGTCAACCCTGATTTGTGTGTTGACAATTTTTTGCATATAGAGCAGGGGAGTGAGATGATGAGATCCGATCACTAAACGTCAAAAGGTAAAACATTCAGGATTTTAAAACCAGGTGTGAACAGACAAACTTAGTGCTGAACACTTGTGATCAGATTGCTCAGGACAGATGTTAATACCAGGTCTGAACAGGGGCTGCCTCCCAGCACATCTAAAAATGCAAACTGGGAGCAGTTATGTCCAGTAGCGCTATTACTGTGTTGTTACAGTGGAACTTAGCAGAAGCTCCAGAGCACACATTAGAGCTGCATATTTCTTCTAATCTAAACCTGAACAAGTAGTCTAATAAGTGCATTTCCCAAAATGTCAAGCTGTTCCTTTGACTAACAGTGGTAAACACAGACGGGTGCTCTCCACAGTGAGTCAGAACTACTGGAATGAGTCAGAGCAAAGGTTGAGCCAGATGTGTGGGAGAGGAACAGGAGAGAGGGGGGGACTACATGTCTCATCCTGTAAAAAACGTCATCAGTGTGTGTACCCATCTGGTGACGGTGTAACCTATTCTGCTACTTGGAGTGTGTGATCTTATCATCAGAACACGTTTCTGTTGTTGTGTGTGTAGGTGGACAGGCGGCTTGTGAAAATGATAACGGATGTTGCAACAAAGTAACCATGCTTTTAATTTCAGCAACTGTATTTATATAGAGATTCCCTAGACTTAGAAACCACTCAAGGGGCTTTACAGTACAAACCACGTTCACACATTCATACAGTGCTACTATATGCTGCGCTTTTTCTATCACACACACTGCCAGGACAGACACCAGGAAGTGACTTTCTGGTTGGTTGACAACCCGCTCTGCCTCCTGAGCCACATCCTTACCCGAGTCTTTGTCATCCAGCCATGAAAGATCATCTGAGCTGACCTCAGCCAGGCTCGGGGTCAGGCTGAAGTCCTCAGAGTCAGAGTCTGGCTCTTCCACTCTGACTCCCCTACTGTGGCCATGGGGGAAAGATACGGGTGACGCCCCTGAATCACACAGGAAAACGTGGTTGAATTGATTTATTAATCGATTATATTGACTCAGTGTGTGA
Organism: Verasper variegatus; assembly: GCA_026259375.1. NCBI lineage: Eukaryota > Metazoa > Chordata > Actinopteri > Pleuronectiformes > Pleuronectidae > Verasper > Verasper variegatus. The sequence goes on along the minus strand of CM048046.1, from coordinate 8,207,746 downwards.
GTGTGTTAGAGAGACTTGCCTGATGGGTGCACAGACAGTAAAGGTGTTGGTTCATGTTCTCGAAGGGTAAGACTCCTGACCTCGTCTTTCAGCTCTGACACAACCGTGCTGTTGGAACAAGATTAACGCAACACATGTAATCCACAAAAAGACGAGACATAACCCTAGAAAACACACATTTGTGCACACACTCACACATTTACCTGATCTGGCGGACCTCTTGCTGTGTGTGTGAATACTGAGAGACAGTTTTTGCCAGATCAGTGCTGTGAGTTCTGTAGCTCTCTGTTAGCTCCTCCAGTGTCTGAACAGAACACACAAATGAAAGGTTAAGGACCTGAAAGACTACAAACCACAAATCACACAAGCAAACACAAGCTGCATGATATATTGTTTGTGCACCTTGCAGCTGCGTTCGTACTGTCTCCTGGTCTCTCTGGCCTCTGCCATGCTGGAGGAACACGTCCTCCTCCTGTCGCCCTGTAAAACAGAAGAAGAAAGAGCCGACACCGTGAGCAAGACTGTACTTGTCTTTTGCTTGACAGGCCAGCACAGAGCTCAGGACATGTGGAGTCCCGCAGAATCAATGAGAGGACATGATGTACATGTGTTTGCCCTCGTGTGACTCACTTAACCGTGTTTTCAGCTGGTCCACCTCCCTCCGCAAGTGTTCCAACTCCTCTCGGCGAATCTTTGAGTTGAAACTGAGGGGAGAGAAAAAAATAAATGATGACAAAACTGATGTGTCATTTCCTCTCCTTCATACCTGTCTTCCCAAAAAATGAAAATGTCACTCAAACGTATTCGTAATAGCGAAGTGTAAATGTTTTCAATTCAATCATGAGTTTCATAGTCTGCAGTTACGCCCCACAACCCCAACGCACCTCTCCTCTAAGTTGCCTAGTGACGTGGCTCTGGTGATGTGTCCCCGCAGACTGCTCAGCTCACGTCCCACCTCTCTCCTCCACTGCTCCATCATTCTCTCTGCTCCTGGACTTTGTCCCCTCTGTGGTTTGTCCCTCTCTCTTTCACTCTCCCTCAGGTCCTCACGCAAGCTGTGAACTTCCTCTGGAAAAGAAGAGTTTTCTTTGAGTAACAGTTTTTTCCCCTCCTGTAGTTACCTTGTGGGCAAATCCTAGTAATTTATTAAAATAACTAATTATTAATGAATCCTCTCTTGATGCAGGTATTTTGCAGTTTTACACAGTAGAGGTTCGGGTAGTGAGCAGAGAAGGCACAGAAGAGCGAGCTCTGGTGGGAAAGTCTAGTGAGAAACAGTGATGAGGCAGCGTTTTATAGATAAATATATAATTCTAGCATATTTACAGCTTAATTTATTCATCTGGCAGGCACTTTCTACACAATGAGGAACAATGCAAACCACATTAGAAGGTACAAAATATGACATCTTAGCATAACATAAATAGGCTGATAAACCTGCAAGCACTCATCTCTTCCAAGTGCTGTAAGTGCTGATGGTTCACAACACTGAGACCATATCTTCCGGTGAATCCTCTTTTATGAATGGGTGGTGTATTAACAGCATTGTCCCCTCATTCATCATCTACAGCTGAAATGTCTCTCTGCAAGGCACCCAACCTCTCAAGTGTACGTGCTCACTGCTCCAAGTGTCTGTTTGTGTGTTCACGGGGGTCAAATTTCTTTTATGGGTTAAAACTCACTTTGGTAATAAAGAATTATTATTCTTCTTATTGAAGTGAGGATCCTGGGAGGTTTCACTCTTTTCTACCTGATGACAATCTAAGTCAAACAATCATAGCAGAAATAGAATTAAATGTATTTAATGCAATAGAAAATTTTAAGTATTTTGGTTTTATCCCACAAACCATGACCATCTGAAATGCACTATGCAACTCAATATGCATATAATGTTAAGAAAAGACTGGAATAACCTGCAAATTATTTTCATGACAGTTTTGTTTGTTTACTGTGATTAAACTTATCAATTCAGTTATTTTATATGCATACTGTAAAAGGGATTAAAGGCTTCAAACTAGAGGTTGCATGCAGTTTAAACCCAACTTACAGAAACAGAGCTAACCAAGAAGGAGGAGGAGTGTTTAGAGCGGAATGGGATAGTTAGAGCGGATAAAAATGTATGTGATGGACTACAATTCATTTAAACTCTAATATAATTAAATTCAACAGTGTTTTGGATCAGTTTAAGATAAAGAGGGACAATATTAAAAATGAGCGGTCATGAATGAACCTGTATTTGACCAAACAGTTTTTCAACTAATTCTCTGAATTTAATAATTTAATACATTTTGGAATCAGACATGTCAATAACTGTGTGGTTATGATTTATTTATGCATAAATCATTTATGTATCCCCTTAACAACTTGAAAGTCTTTGTTTATTTTTCATGCCTGACCTGTCGACTTCGTTTGGGTGTGACTAGGTTAAGCAGTGATAAACTAGATAAGAGCTCCAGCACCTTTCTTCTACTCGACAATAACAGGAGTCAGGTGTTGCTGTGTTTGTTTGAGGATAATATGGCTCAGTAAAAACGGAGGTAAGCAGCCATGGTGCAGCAGTTACCTTGTAGTGTCTGGATGTGACGTTGTTGTGACTGTCGCTCCTTTTCGATGTCATGGAGTTTCTTGGTGAGAGAGTCAATCGCCTTGCAAAGACATTAGAAGCAGACATGTGGAACTCTGTCAGAGCTAACACACCAAAATACATCACATAAATGCTGCAGCTACTTTATCTTGCACATTCGGCTTGCTCAGACAAATGGTTGCACACGTGCTTGAGCGAACAAATAAGCACACACCTGGCTCTGCATCTGCAGTTGAGACTGGAGAGCAGCAACATCTGCCCATTGCACAGTGGAACTGAGCGAGGGGGATGGCTGTCGGGGAAGAGGGGCCCGGCGGGGAGGAGCGGGAGGGTCCAAATCTGAATCACGTATCCACTCCCTCACAGGAAACAAATCTGGAGAGGAAGAGGAATATGCAACAGGTTTTCCACAAAGGGTTCAAATCAAATCAAATGAGTTTAAACCACTGACCCTACTTCAATCTATAATATATTGTGAATCCTGACTAAAGTGTTATTCATGCTTTTATCTATTCTCGTCTCGATCATTGCAATGCACTTTACTCGGGTATCACTCAGGGCTCCCTACACTGTCTCCAGTTGGTCCAAAATGCTGTTACAAGCATATCACTGCTGTGCCTGCATATCACCGGTTAGCTTTCCAATTGTTTTAAAATGTCATTACACACGGCCTAGGCCCAGAGTACATTTCAGCATTAACTAGGTGGTGTGTGCCCTCCTGGCTGCTGAGATCTGCAGATAGAGCCCTGCTGGTCCCTCCCAGGTCTCAGAGTGGGACACAGGGAGATCAAGCTTTTGCTATTCAAATCATTTGAAACTCTCTTTAGCTTATTTTAAATCTCGTCTTAAAGCCTTTGTATTTTTCAAAGCTTTAGGGAATGTTTGATTTGCATTTATTTATACTGTTTTTATTTGTTTTATTTTTACTGCTTTATCTCTAATGTGGCCAATGTCCTATTAGTCAAATGCATTGTCTGGTTTTTAATATTTTGGGTTTTACTTCTTGTTCTTAAGCACTTTGTAACATTGTTAAGAAAAGTGCAATAGAGATACAGAAATATACATAGATAGAAATATACACAAATGATTATGATTATCATTATTTATTTTGTATTTATTAACATATATACTTGCATACCATATTATATTCATATCATATTTTATACTATTGTCAATTTATACCTATTTTCTATGCTCCATAGCATTTTATATTAATTTAGCAAACCATACCAACCTATATATAATAATTTAACAGTCGATAAAAGTACATATATGTATGTAGTATTTTAATATTGGTTTACTAATGCACAAATAGTTTAAAACTATGTGAAATCATCCTGTGCCACTGCACTTTACTCAAATACTTTTCTCTACAAACAATATTTATGTGGTGAAAGGTGTATACTATGTACAAAGTCTGTGAATTTTTTTTTTGCACATTTATTTTGTATTCTATTGCCTTTTTATTATATTGCCTACCTCATTCTGACTATGAGTAACACGTGGGTTATTTGTATTATTACAGACAAAGTCAGATTCACCCACTTTCTGTTTTGGAGAATTCCCTGGTGACGCCAGTCTCTCCTGGGGACAAAAACATGTTTCAGATTCAAAGTGTTGTACTTTCCCAAACTCTCAACAACATGTGGAGCAATCCTGCCATCTACAGACAGCTGCAATAACAACAATGTACAGCTGACTACAGCACCCCAGGCTCCAGTGTGTTATATATGAATGTCACTGTTGTAAAACGAAAATCACTCTGTGCACACTCTTTAAACATATGATTACTGTAATTTCCCGCAACACCAGAGCATGAGAAGCACTCACCCTCATTTTTGCTACGCTGCCATCTGCCACTGACAGGATAGAGTTGAGCTGAGTGTCCCAGTTCATGTCTGTCTAAACAAAGAAAGGGGGGGGGGGGACACATAAACTGAAGTTATCAAACACACATTTCATTCAGCGTCAGTCGTTCCTTTTTTGATCCACGGTGCAACAGCGACGTGTCAGACGGTGTTGAGCGGCCTGTGGTGGGAGGTGATACACCAAACACCAGCAGTAACTTTAGACGGGTGTTGTCTAGTGGCTGGTTGGTGAGGCAACCAGCTAGCTGAGCTCTCACACACTTTATGGGGAGTTAGATCGCAGCAGGGTGTTAGCATGTGTGCGGACTGATTTAATACGTCTGCGGAATTAGTCCCACTGGGGAACAGCTGTATGCAGTCTCCAGGAGCAGATACAGAGGTGATTCAGGGCCGGGACCTCCATGAACCCCCTTAACCCCGAGGACAGACTTGCTAACAAAAACGTAGCTAAACAAGTAAACATACAACGAGGCTTAGCAAACGTAAGACAGCCACTCACCTAAGCTAGTTCTAGTAGCAGACACTGTAACACACTGAATTATGTCTGTATTTTATGATAATGTAAAACCTGTCGTTAAATGTTTAAAGACACATGTGACAATGTTTGAACCTGCTGGACTAACCTCAGCGGGCTACTCACAGAAAACCCAGCGAGCTGCCATCCCACTTTTTTTAAATCCAGGAGCCCTTAACGGCGACGTGATTGCGTATGACGTAGCCGCCGGTGTCTTCTGGGTAGTGTAGTATGTGGTGACGCTACTCTTTGCTCTTCAGTCACAGAACTACAGATGGGTTTGTACAAAACGCGTTTCATTTTGTGATGTTTCGTGTTCATCCGTTAAAAGACACATCCGGGTCTGGTTTCTGAAGCCGGAGATTCCAAAGAACACCATCACCCACAATGCCTCGCTTTGTGTTGCCATGCAGTAATGGCGGCCACCTCTCGGAACGTGGAGAGTGTCACAGGGCTTTTACAGAACTCTTTATCTACACTGGGATTTGAAGTTTACCCTCTAAAGGTATTAATAAAGCATTCTCTTTTATATCTGTAGCTGTTGGTGAAGAGAGGGGGTTCCGGTTATGCAAATCAAATTCAGTACATCCCATAATATTAAAATAAGGTTATTAAATCAGCTGATTAAGTGTTTATGTTCCGTCTACCCACGGTGTTTATTTATATGGTACAAGCCTACAGCGAATTAGATTAATGTGAGTGAGTGAGTGGGTGGGTGTGAGTGTGTGTGTGTGTGTGAGAGAGAGAGAGAGAGAGAGAGAGAGAGAGAGAGAGAGAGAGAGAGATAGAGATAGTGTGTGTGCGTTCCAGGTTTTATGTGGGTCCTTCATCTGGAACACAGTCACATTATGGGGACTTGTCTTCCTTTTTGGAAAAAAAGCAAGTCCCCATCATGAAAATGATAAAGTTTTAAGATGAAGACATGTTTTAAAGTTAGGTAAAGTTTAGATTAAGGATAGGCTAAGGGCAAGACAGGTAGTAACCATGATATTAAGGTAGGGAGGTAAGATGTGAATTGTGGTTAAGGTCAGGGTTAGTCTCTCTCTCTCTCTCTCTCTCTCTCTCTCTCTCTCTCTCTCTCTCTCTCTGACACTCTTTCCCACTATGTCCTCAGGTTGGCTGGTATAACTCGTTGCTGCCTGCCTCACTGCGTCTGGCCTCTCCAGATGACAGCCTGGCTCTGGTGGTGCTCAGCACTCCTGCCATGTTTGAACAAGCCTTCCTGCCGTTCATGGAGGAGAGGGGCTGTCAGGGAGTGACAGACCCCATAGACCAGTGTGTCAAACACTGTGTCACTTCAGCTATCTCACAGGTGAGTGTTATGGAGGGAGACAGACACTCTACAATGTCGCTATATATCCTGATCCTACAAGTTATCCCAACCAATAAAATGGAAGGCACTCTAACTGTAACTATTTACATGATCACCTTATCATGCGACACCTGAACATTTCCCTCTCTCTGCCCCGCAGTGTTTCCCAGGACAGACGCTGGATGTGAGATTCGACTACGAGCTGCTTCCCAGCAGGAAACCAAAGTTCTTGGCGCAGACTGCAGCTCACGTGTCTGGAGCAGCTTTCTACTACCAACAGTCTGACGTCACAGACCAACCCTGGGCTGAAAGAGTAATGCTTATGTTTGTGGAATCTCATTGTTTGCTGCATAGATAACTGTCATCACTTTGTGGATTAGCGTATCCCTCCTCACATGAATTTGTGTGTGTCTCCCTCTGTTTACCGACAGAAGATGTTTGGTGTGTGCCTGCATCCGAGGTTCGGGGGCTGGTTTGCCATCAGGGCTCTGCTGGTGTTTGGAGATGTGACGCTGGGCTCCGAGGTGGTGCAGCCTCCTCCTCCTGACTGCGTGCCCACGAGAGAGGGAAGGATACAGCTGCTGGAGGCTTTCAACCTCCGCTGGCAGGTACAGCACCTCAGCACTGCCACTTATCATACCTGTTGCACACGCAGTACTCTAAATAGACACCAGGGATTTATCCAAAGACCAGCAGACAGATAACCTTTAGATAAAAGACCACCCATACGTTAGGTTTCGTTGTCCTGCGAGGATTTGTTTTCTGTTCACTCTGTACTGCACTGGAGGGGAGATGAGAATAAGGAAAACTTATGTCTTCTCTATTATGAGTTATTAGTTTTCTACGCTAAAAACCCGAACATATTCCAAACAAAAACATTAAGTGTGTGTGGTGTTTATCAAATTTACCTTTTAAAATGTCTTAAAAAATCTTTTAAACATTTCTGTTTAAGTAAATATTATGATTCAAACGCCCCTTTTCTTCTCTGCAAATGTAATCTGGATTTAGAGAAAATAGGATTGATTGTGATTAAATACATTTACCTAGAATTTAACGCAGCTATAATTTATATTCATGTAATTAAGTACTGTAAATGATCAGTCCCACAAAATCAGTGAACTTGTGTGTTATCTGGTAATTTAACAATAATGTGACAGCCCTTAATTAAAAAATATTGTATTTATTCATTATCATTGTGGTAATTTTGAAGGACGGTAATACATTAAAATTTTCTCCTAAAAAGTAAAAACAAAAATGATTATATGTCGCAATACTACTGTACTATTACAGTCTTAAATACATTTAGGTAGATCTTAATTATGTTAATGTTCATTTAATGCTACTTCCGTCGTGCTTTAAAATTGGTTTTATTTGTGAAGAGGAATGTTTTGGCAACATGTTTAGTTTGTAATGTCTCTGTGTCGGAGCATCTTAAGTCAAATCAGTGCTTCATTACATCTATTTTTTTATCACCAGGACTGGAGCTACAGAGACATCATCCCTTCCGTCCAGACCTATTCTCAGAAACAGAGGGACTACTTTTCCACTCCCCCTGCTCAGCGCTTTGCTCTGCTCAGGAGTTGGGGCCTCCTGCCGAAGGAGGACCACCAATCTGAAAGCAACTCGTACGCACTGAGCGAGGAGAGTGGACACGGCTGAGACAGAGGAACAGCTGCAGCGCGGATGTAAAGACGAGTGACAAATTAAAGGAAAAATTAGCAGAGGAACAGGATGACAACACTCCCATCCAAAGGACACGAGGGGCCAGTGAATGGTGGGATGATGAGGATGAGTCTGAAAATTATGTGAATCATATGCTCTGGCATTCAAAGTCACCAGATATCCACCCATTACTGTCGATTTTCAACCGACATGTTAAACAGCGTTCTCTACCACCACCATAAGAACACAGAACGAGTGGTGTTTGTCTGTCTGGTAGAGTCCAGAGGAGGTGCGTCTGTGCAGAAAACCTCCCACTGCGTTGTGCATTAGTGATAGGCAAAGTGTGGGTAAAGTCCGGACCTAATTCTCCAGATTTTACCCGCAGGTCATGTCTGAAAACAGCTTATGTTGCCTTTTCTTTTAATTTGCCACCCGTGTTTATTTCCCATTCACTATGAGAACAAACCTCCACTGCTTGCCAGACCTTTTAATGAAATTTAGTTTGAACCCGATCGATTAGCTGCATATTGCGATCAGAGCTAAGATGCTGATCTAAGCTGATTGTAAAGGTTATGTGAAGAATGGTTATTCACACTACTTCTCTCTGAGTAATATTTGCCTGAATAAAAGGCAACTCATTGTGTGATTTTATGAAATCCTGACTTTACCCATGCCTTGTTGCTGTTCCCTTAAAAAGACAGTTAACAGATGAATATAATTTTTATTTGAGTACAATGTTGAAAATATTTTGTTTAAGTGTGGGGAATGTTAAGAAATCTAGATTTGATCTTATGGCGAGAGACAGTCTTGTGTAAAAAATAATCTGAGGAAACATTTGTTCTGTCATGTGCTACAATATTTTGAAGAATGCACTTTATTAAAACTGTAGATGTTTATGTAGCAGCAAAGGATTTTATTCACTACATTGGAATGTTAGATTTATTCAATATCTTAATAGTGAAGCTATAAATATATTTTAAAAAAGAGGTGTGTGATTCAATGGAAGTGATTTTAAGAAATGTTAAACACCACCAAGTAAGTAAGTATAGCTAAATGTAAAACAGTTCAGCATTTAAACTAAATGTAAATCAATGATTGCTGCTCTAAGTAAAGAACTTTTAAAGGATAATTTCAGCAATTTTTAGAAAGATTTTTATGTTCTTACCATAGATGGTATATAAAGATGGACAACACATCTCCACTTCCTTCCACCATCAAGAAATGAAGCAGAAATATCCAGGATACAAACGCTGCCAACTTGCATATTTGGAGCAAGAGTCTGCTCAGTTGTGAAACACATGCTCGACCAATCACAAGCTACTTTTGTTTTTTATAGCATCAAAAAACCGAATTAAAACCAAAGTTGCCGGAAAAATGAACACTTGAACGAACATCGGTGTGATGCTACCTAAAATGACAGGAACCATCTTTGAGAAAAACGTATTTCACGTTTGCTTTGGTCCATGTCCTACGTCAACCACTAGGGGCTGATCAAGATGCCTTGGCTTCACTTGGGGGAGCTGTCATGTCGTCCATATAGTTTATGGTTCATAGCACCCCCCCCCTGTTAGCTATCAAAGCAGGTACTTTACAATAGTAGTACTAGTAGTAGAATAACTAGTTATATAGAGTTGTATTTGCATGTGTACTCATTTTTCTGTCAATACAAATGATTTGTGTTGTCCATCAGTCTATCAGTCTCACTTGTTTTGTCCTTGTCTTCAGTTCACCAGACAAACATTTTGATGCATTATAGATGTGAGCTGCCTCGGCCCCCATGCAGCCTGGTGACAGACTAATGATTTTCAACTGTGACTGCCCCCTTCTGTCACTGGGCCAGCACCCACAATGTCACCCAGGTTTTTCATAAACGCCTAAAAGCTGCATCAAACCACCAGTGGACCTGCGCTGAGCAGCTCTCCGGGACAGTGAGGGGTTAACAGTGCTCTTTCTCAGTCCATCAGTAGCTCTGCAGTAGATATTCACTGCTGGTCATGTCTGTAGTTACTCCTCTAGATGTCACTCTTGTCTTGATAATGCAGGTTTTGCCTTTGTGCTGCTGTATCTGTACTCAGTACTTGGGAAAAGTTAAGTAGGGACTCTGCAGATATCCTGCATCACATTTTAGACTATACCATCTACACACTGTTTCACAGCCCATAGATCTTACACTGTATTCAATTTGTAGCTTAATTCTAACTCTCATTACTCGTGCAAAATTCTGAGAAGCCATCCTACGGTTCTGCGTTTGCTTCAGTTCACATTTCCTGTCCCTCGCAACACTCCATCTCTCTTCCAATGCATCCCTCTCCTCACCCTACTCCCCCCCCCCCCTCATGCTATACTGTCTATCTGTGTACTGAATCAGCATTTTGGGGCAGTATGCCGCAGGCCTGCAGAGAGGCAGAGCATGGTGTTAATTATTCTCCCACAGATACTTGATTTTGCTCCTGTCCCATTATGTTGCTCTTTTCCTCCTCTAATTCTCTCTCTCTCTCTCTGTCCCGCTCTCTCACTCTCTCACTCTCTCTTCGGATGTGCAGTTTACATCTGGACTCTGCAGATCAACTCTCAGTCCCCAGGATCCTTACATATCCATAATCACATCATGACTCTTACTCTTCATTTTCAATTTCCCTTCAGTTTTCATTCTTATTGCATTACAGTTATGATGCATGTTTAGCAGATAACTACATATGACTTAAAGATGATTACCCTGGATGGATGCATTTTGCAAACTATATTTTCCAGAAGCAATTTACCAAATAAAATATTTTCAGCACAAACCTACACAATTGTGGTTTTTCTGCATCCATTTAAACCCAGAGGTTTATATTATTTCCTCTGAGACCTTCTGACAGAGTGAGAAACGAACACTGTCATTCACCGGGTCTGCACATCTCTGACTCTGTGGGCGAGGAGGCTGTAAGATTTCTCTTCAGAGGTGAGTGGTGTGCATCATCTGCAGCTGGGAGTACAATGCTATTACACTACATGTCAGAGATGAAGCAGTTAGACATAAAGAGTCAGGTGAGGCTGAGAGCTGCCCCGTTCCACTCTGTGTACTGTCCTGCAGTTTTCTCCACAGTGCAGCTTCAGCTCTGGCAGACAGAGCTACTCTGCTGAGCTCTCACGGTTACTGCAGAGGCTGGTTTGCACTTCGACTGTTGTGGGAGACAAAGGGCTACCAGCTCTTATACCACTTGATAATACAACAGTTTTCTCTACACAATACACATAAAAAGCCAGTGAGACATGAATCAAGAACATATCAAATCAAATTAAATTTGTATATCCCATATTCACAAATCACAATTTATCTGATAGGGCTTAACCATGGTGCGACATCCTCTGTCCTCGACCAGAGTGGGTAAAAACTTTGAACAGGAAAAAAACATTTAGATACGTCGGGGAGTCACATGTCAGGGATCCGTCTCCCAGACAGAAGTGCAGTAGATGCTGTGTGCAACAGAGCACATCAATAAAATAACAATATTTCCAACATTCATGAGAAAAGACAGTGTCTAGTATAAATGGAAAGGTTCATCAATGTTTAAAGTATTTATACAAAAGGAAAGGTCTGACAGAGATTAAGGGAGCAGTAATAACAATTGTAATGATAGAGGTATAGTCAGTATGGGTATATGGGAGTAGGTTATATTGTCTAATCAATCTAGTTGTAATCATAATCTACAATCAGAAGTCATCACAATCCTAGATCTGCATGTATTGATGAGACATTAATATGAAGAGGGAGAGGAGGAATAAGAAAAAATCTTATAGATAGATTAAGTCTATAATGTTTATTCCATGTTTTGTAGATTAACCCTCCATCGAGCAGGAACTAGGGACTAATTCCACAGCAAATACAGCAAAAAGCTAATTTAGTGACACTAAGGAGCTGAGAATCAATCTGTTCTGAGAATCAGTGCTCAAAGTCAACTGAGTGCAGAAACTGGACATTGATGTCATGTTTGTGCACATCAAGAATTATCTGGCTTTGAAATAGTTTCACACAGAGATAAGAGATAAAAGAAGATAAAGAAAGAGTTGGGAAAGATAAAATGAAGAATATGAGTAGTGTTCCATGAGTTGTGGATCAGTGGAGCGGTGTTATCCGCCCACAGACATCAGTGAGCAACGAGCGAGGGGAAAGGCCAGCAGCTTACCAGCAACCGAGGAGGAACTGAGCTCTGAGTGGAGGGAGGAGTAGATCCACAAAGAAATGATAATAATAATATATATATATATATATATATTATAATGCACTGATTACTTGAAAATGGAGAAAAAATTGTAAATTTAAACTTTGAGTTCTCAAATATTACACACACATGTAGATTTATGACAACCAGAGACGACTTTAATTATGTTTCCTGTACTTCCTCTCTCTGCTTATGTTAACAAAACATCCTCATCATTTGTCACAGATCCCCTCCTTCTCTCTTTAAACCACTCTGCCTCAGTGCGTGCACGTGTTTCCAGAGGTGATACACTTTTAAGACGTCTCCTTATCAGCTTCTTGGATTAGCATAATTAACAAGTCTTATGCCTCCAGAATTCCCCCTGCAGCCGGTTGGCTGTCAGCTCCAGTTGTGGGGAACAGTGGGGCGTGAAGAGGGAGTGGTCAGCCAAGGGAGGGGTGGGTAAGAGGAGGACTGTCCAATTATCTCATCATCAGACAATTACAGTAGAAATCTGTCTTTATGCACCCACAGAGACACGTCATATGAATGTGAAATGAGTAGAAAACTAGAATGGTACTCAGTAGAGCTCATACCTCTGTCAAGGCAAAACAGTCCCTTTAAATTCAATCAAGCTGCACCAGATTTCACAGACTCATAGATATCAGTTCCCTTAATGTGCCTGATTTTTTTCACCAAGATCCATAAATTATTCCCATGGAAATCAGTAAAAATGACAAATGCCCCTAAACGCCCTGTCTCTCAATGGTCAAGAAAGGGAAAAACAATCCTGGATCTTCCCCATGACCCGGATCCCTACCACAATTCAATAGGTTGTTCCCTGAAACAACACAGCATCCCTCATGGAAATATGTCAAGTAGTTTTTGCCTCATCTTGCAAATACACAAAGAATCTTACCAACAAACAAATGGTCAGGGGGGAAAACATAATCAAAATCAACATCAGATCTTTGCAAAAGGGACAAAATCAGATGCATCATGTACAGAATCCAGGCACAAACATTCAATCACTATGTCAACATACACAGCTGACATACATGGGTTCGCCAATGAACCATCACTGAGTCCGCACGCAAACACAAGACTCTCATTTTCATGATTAGCAAGTACACGATGTGAAACAGGGCAATGACAGAGCAAGTGATTGTGTGTTGTAAAAATTCTGCCAGCAACCCCCCAGCCACTGGGATGTGAATATAATTGTACTCGGTGGTGAAGCAGAATGATGTGACAGTTTGTATCTGGACTGAAATGTTACAGCAGCTTTAATTCTGTGTCTCTCAGAGGAACAACCAGGTAACAATATTTACCCGACATCCATTGTCTCCACTGTAAACCAGGCCCTTCAGAGTACAGTGAGGCAGTCAGACAGGAGAGAGGGATTAGCACAAATTGAGGCCCTCTTTTACATAATCCACTGTTTTAGATTAGCTTCATTCCACTGAGAATGGGATACGTCTAACCCTTGGATACAGGATGGAGAACTGCAGCCTCACAGATCTGGAGTAGAGACAGTCACTTTGCAGTTTCTGCTGTTTATAACCTATACATCAAGGAGGTTTTCACTGCTGTCTGCTTATTTATTGGTTAGTTAGTTTGTTTGCAAGAGAGATTACACAGAAACAACTGAGCACATTACCACATAACTTTGTGGAAGGATGCAGTGCGGGTCAGAGGAGAACACAGTAACTTTTAAAGGTAATGGCAGATGACACCCTGATTGGTTAATTGAATGTCACGCCCAAAACCCACCCATGATTGATTAACAGACAAGACTACAACCGTTTAACATACCTTTCATGACAATGGATTTTTCTGCCATTCTGCATTTGGCACTCGTGGCAACTGTTGCTCAGCCAACGTTATGGGCTGACTTCATCTCATTCCCTCACAACATAAGCTGAACTCCCTAAGGCCAGAACTGAACCACAAGATGTGCATTCTGTAGAACAAACTATGTTGCGAAAAATTATGGATAACCATCTCCTGTGTCTCCCGTGTGTGCCATCTCCTCTTCCCTTAGAAACCAGAATAGCTCTCAGAGCGCCATGGTCCAACATAAAGATGCTCCAAATTGCACTAACTAATAGATTTAAAGTGCTTTGAGTGGTCAACAAGACTAGAAAAGCACTCTATAAATACAAACCATTTACCATTTCTCTAAAAGTGCCTGATTTGTTATCAAGATCTATGAATTATTCCAAGGGAAAACGGTGTAAATGTCGAAAAACTCCCTATCTCCTAAGACTTCCTGGATCCACCTCCTAATCCAGATCCGCATTAAAATTTGATGGGTTCCTCCCTGATCCATACCACATCCCTCCACCACGTTCAGTTGTGTCATGTAATCCTGCTTACAAACAAACAGACAGGGGTGAAAACATAACCTCCTTGGCTGAGGTAATAAAAATATGTGGAGTAAAACTGCACCAACACCACAGATACCCTCCAATACACACATGAAAAACAGTGTAGTGAAGCTTGACATCCTTATCCACTGAATAGTTTGATTGATTCTTTATTTTTCATTTACTTAAATACTACAGTGCACTTAAAGCGTGAGAGACTTTCTCACTCTGCTCTGCTTCCAACTGAATTACTACAATTAGCTCCAGCCCACCATCCTCAGTGTGCCCGCCGTGCTGCTGTGGATCACATGGGGGCTCACAAGAGCTAATTTATAGCCATGCATTAAGTATTACATCACAGCTCTCCATGAACTCTAAATCTGCCTTTTATATGAGATTAGGCCCTTACTGGAGCTCTGACTGCAGGAAACAGAGAGAACATTTTCTTTTACATCGCCTCTCCGTTTTGTTCTTGTTGTTTTTCTTCAGTTTTCTGCATCATAGTTCTTCAGAGGAAACAGCAGATACGTGTTTGGTCACTTATTGATGTTTTCTGCAGCTTCTTACCTCCCTTGCAGCCCGTCTCTGTCCCTTTCACGTCTCCTCTTCTCTTGTTGCATTGTGTTTCTGGGCTATATGGAGGAAATTAGGCTCATATCATATTGCAGTTATCATTACCTGTGAATGCTCTCTGTGGGGTCTGTGTCTCCTTGGTTTTGGGGGGCAGGGAGGATATTTTTCTTGTTTGACATGTAAGTACATTTTGTTTACTTGGTTAAAGGGGTGGGGAACCTTCTTCCAAAGGGGGCATTTCAATTTATTTGACATCCTTTGTAGGCCCTACTAAATTATTGAACACATATATTATATATATCTGAGAAAGGTGTTTTATAAATAAATGTCTCTGACTTACTGGTGCAATGGCTCGAACTGTTTCTCTTCAGTGATGCTTCTGATGTCAGATGGTAGTGATGATGATGATGCTACTGCTGGTTCCACCCAAACAACTTCTTTAAACAAATCCTCACTATTGTTGGTCCCATGCATGGCTTGCAAAGACACTTATTCCTTCCTTATCAGATCGGTCAGTGTTTGTTCTGCCTTTTGTTTCACTGCAGACCAAAAAAACCCTGTATCTGTCCTGCTGTGTCCCTCAGTCTTTTTTATTCCCTTGTACCATATCATTAAAGCTTCTCTTCCACTGGTCAAAAAACCCCACTAAGATCTGGCTTTTTTCTGCAATGGGAATGGATCAAATCAACATTAACTCCCATGTGAACACACTAATTTGGCAAGACAGCAAGGTGAGAGATCTTCTCAGTTTTTAGTGTTTTGGTTTGTGACATTGAACATGACGAACTGGGGAAAAAAACTGAGACTAACCCCTCCACTGGCAATGGGAAAGGAAAAAAAAATCACCTTTTGTTTATGGGTTTACCCGCATTTAAAACACCTGCGAATACCTGCTTATTTTGGTGTAAAAGATATAGGGTCCACTCTGCCATGTTTCGTTGTAACAAACCTTCTGGTTCTAGCAGCTCCACAGTGGCACCAAGCTTCCTTTATAAATGATCCTTCTGGATGAGGTTACAGTGCTAAACATCATTTTAAATGTGATATACAGTGGATTGAAATAGTTCAGACTCCACAGATGGACATAAACCGAAGAAGAGCTTGGGAATCAGTATTGAGAATTACTTACAGACTTCAAGCATTATGTGGTTTCGTGTGTGTGTGTCTACTACCCACCCACACCATCATGCATCCTGACCATAGCATTAATGCAGTGTGCTGCAGGCTTATAAATCACTTATTACAGCCTATAGGTTCTTTAAATACATATCTCTGTGCATGTGGATGTATTCTCATGTAAATGATCTCCAACCTGAGGGCTACACTGCCTCTACATTATATAATTATAAAGTTTCATTAAGCCAATATTTCATGCACAGTAACAGCAAGAAATAAAAAATAAATCCCCTTAAAGTGTAGTGCTGCTCCTGATTAGTATTTGACCTTATAGTCAGAAATGGGCCTCTGTTGTGACCGGGGACAGGTGATTTAATCTGATTGGTGGTTCAGTGTCAGCGAGCAAGTGTGCGCTACCATGTAAAATATCCCTCGTAACGTAGCTGGTCAAAGGTCAAAGTCTCATCGAAGCCAAACACTAAAATATTCACAGGCTGACTTGGAATTTCATCTTGGAGAGCGAGAGAAGGCTGCAGGCGCTGTACTCAGCACACCTGTCATCCACCCTTCAACGTCCATAAGTGTAATGGGAGAACAGCTGAATTCATTAGGCTCCGACTGACCTGCTATGACGAGCAATTTTGTTTCAAACACAGTCAGGCACCTGCGGGAGAGAGGAAATTAGCATTTTAAATAGAGACGATTATAGGCCAGGCCACTGTGTGTGTGTGTGTGTGTGTGTGTGTGTGTGTGTGTGTGTGTGTGTGTGTGTGTGTGTGTGTGTGTGTGTGTGTGCCTGTTCTACTCACTTACTTTGCGTGGTTCATGCCATCTAAAATATTGACACAATATAATGCTCTCCTCCCACACCTCAATGCACTCTTTATAAATAGAGTCCCGGTGCTGAACGCAGCTGGAGAGCTCTTCTGAGAGCACTTGAATCGACACAACACAAAGAAACCGCTCTGCCCTACTCCTACATTTAGCTGGCAGGCCTTACAAAATAGTTACCAGAGTGAGTATTAAAAGTGCAGATGGCTTTGATATGATAGTTACGGCAAATCAGCCTTAAAGAGACAGCATTGTTGAGCAAAACAGATTTGGATTCAGAGTTTGCACATTAGTGGTTTAACTGATCATTCATTAATCAGTCTCAAAACCTATTCGATTATAATTCAATTCAATTCAATTTGTGTAGCACAAAATCACAACATACATTATCTCAAGGCATTTTACAGAGTGAGGTCGAGACCTTACAAGAGAGCTTAAGCTCTGTCAGACTCATTGTTAAAATTAAAATAGTGATAGTTATAGATGTGATGATGCTATGAAAGATAGCAGCACCAGATGAACTGCCATGAAATTTGGCACAAATATTCACGGTCCTCAGAGGATGAATGCAAATGACTTTGGTGATCATCGGACCTCTCCTCTAGCACCACCATGAGGTTGTGTGTGCATGTGTGTGTATCCGTGTAAAGCATCACCTGTGATGACACTCACAGGTGATGTTACTCTGTGCTAAATCTCGTATCACCTTTGGTGAGGACCTCACAGTGAATCCTCTGATTCCATATTCATATGCACACGCTGAAGTGGTAATGCTTTCATTGTTTTTAAGGAGAGCACACATAGTTATTCTGTCGACTGAAAAGTGTCAGCATAATCACAGCGTCAAGTACAAATAGCTTTTCAGAGTGAAAATGAGTCGTTCAACATTAAAAACTTCTTTGTAGAGCGTCACAAAAGGTTCTTCACTGCAAACAAGGCAGAGGCAGGTGCACACACACACACACACACACACACACACACACACACACACACACACACACACACACACACACACACACACACACACACACACAAACACAAATACACTCGCACACACAGGGTAATAAATGTGTGTGAAACTCACCAGGACTGAGGAGGCATAGTCTTGGGGACTTAAGGATTTGTCGTGCCTCAAACTAAATGTCCCTCTTCTTCAAACTGTTGTTCACCTCCCAGACCTGAGGCTTGGAATGAGGATGTGAGGAGAAGATTGGACGTATTTACAGAAGAACTTCAAGAGTCATGTAACGATTTAGGCCAAACTCTTGTGAAGTCTTCTCAGGACTGTGTACTCACCAGATTGAGAAGTGAGATGATCTCAGGGTCAAACTGCCAGAGCCTTCACACAGAAAGAAAACACAAGCTTCATCTTTACCTCTCCTCTTCCTCATGCACACACACACTAGTGTGACATGAGCAGAGTCAAGGTCATGAGTAGTGCTGGGACCGTGTGTGTGTGAGTGTAAGTAAATAAGTCAGCAACTTACTGCACTCTCAGAGACTCCGTGCTCTGCTCCTCTATCAGGTTCATTATGTGTTCACCAGACACTGATGAGCTCGTTGTAAGTCTCAGCAGCTCAGTCATAGCTGCAGTCTAAGCAACATACAGTAGGCCAAATGTCTTAGTGTATGAATCTGTTTTTATGTATAAACAAAGGACACAGTTTATTCTAGTGACTTAATTTTGCTGCAGACAGGAAATGTCAGACAAAACGGTAAGTGTAACGATAAAAAGAGCTCAATGCAGAGATAATCCAGATTGTACAGTCTACTCACACACACATGCACACACACACACACACACACACACACACACACACACACACACACACACACACACACACAGATCAGATCGATAGTAAAGCATCTGTGAAAAGAGAGAGGCCCTTGTGGAGGAGAGGAAACACAGAATTGTATCTCCTTCTCTTCTTTTCCTTTCTTCCCACCTTTTATTCAGCTCTGTCATGTATTGATCCAAAGTGACTGTTTTTAGCTGCAGCCTCCAGCATGATATCTGACCCTGTCTTTTTACAACAGCTCTTTCGTTTTGCCCTCTTTCATTTATAGGCTCATGAGAGAAACTTTGACAAAAAAAACCTGCTTATGCTACCGATTCCTGTGACGTATGGTTGCTACTTTTATTAAATTTGGCCTCATAACATTTTCACAGCATAGAAACTCCTGCTGGGATGGAAATGTGTGTTCATCTCTTTGGGGAGATTGTTAAAGATAGACAGGTAAAAGGTAGAAAGCAGTGAGATAGCAGTGATGTGCACTTTGTGGTCCCTTGGGAAGCAATAAAGATCACCAAACTCATCAGTCCAACACAGAGAGCAGGTGAAAGCGGGCAGCAGATGCAGTTTATTGTAAGTTATCAAGTTTATACGGGTACTCTCCTGAGAGTGCAACACTGCTGCAGGAAGAGGACAGTTTACAGAAGAAGTGTCGCACAGATGATTCAACAGCTCTGACAGAAGTGTCTTCTCTCATCGTGTTGTCCGATTCAGAAAAGTGTGCTGAGCTTCTGTGGCTGTGTCGTCTGCGCGGGGTTTCTACGTTGCTATATTCAGTGTCTCCTGAGAAGAGTTAGACTACACCTCTACCTGGAATATGATCAAGAGGCTATCCATCACACACACACAGCTACTATAATCAGCCCCAAAAAGTGCTGAGCCAGCAGGTTCTGAAAAAAGGGAATGTGAGAATCTATCCTCTATTTGTGTTTTGACCAAAAGAGGCGAGGTAAGCATAAATGCTTTACATTTCCCCTGAGGCCGAACAGGGGGCCCCTGCTGCAGGGTTTGACTTTTCAATGACCCAAGTCCTCTCCATCCTCCCAAGTCCTCCATGGTCAGAGCCTCTGCGACATGTCTGAACCCCTTCACTCAATAACCACAGGCCTCTTTCACAGACACAAAACAGAAATATAAAGGTACACATGCCACGTTGAGGTTTGTAAAAACAAACGTGAAAGGACAATGGGCACATGAGTGAAAACTCTGACTGATTTATATGAATGTTTTGGGGACAGTGAAAAGTAATAATGCAGATGGCAAAGATTGTCCATGACCCTTCATTTTCATTTCATTTTGTTGTGAAGGGAACAAAAACTGCCTGCAAACAGCTCCAAAGATCAAAAATGAAATGTTACTATAACCTTAATATGTAGAAAAGATAAATTTCCAAATGAGAAGAAGACGACGTTTGTAAAGGTGGTTAAACACTGGGCTATTTTATGAATAGTAGCAGTCACCAGGCAACCCGCAGAGACCAAAGTTACTGCAACCAGACTAATTGTTTCCTGCATAGACTGTAAAGATGGACGACATGAACGCTCCCTAAAAGTAAAGCCAAAGTATTCTGTCATTTTAGGTAATTATCATCACACTGATGTTTGTTAAAGGTTACATTTTTCAAATAAGTTCGGCTTTAATTGATGCTATATAAACATGATTGACAGCTACGACTGACTCGCGATTGGTTGAGGGTGTGTATCGGCCGGACCTATGTCCATTCTCTGATCATTTCTAGATAGTGTGAGGAAGGGGAGACGTGTCATCCATCTTTATATACAGTCAGTGGTTTCCAGTCTTTATGCTAAGCTAAGCTAAGTGGCTGCTGGTTCCACTAATTACTCATTATACTAACAGGTCAGTGGTGATAAATCTTCTCACCTTTGTCAATTTCCCCAAAATGTGGAGCTAAAACTTTTATCATTACTGTTTGTGAGTTCTCTTGTTAGGATCTGGCAGTATGCCTCTCTCAGTTTGTTTCCAGGTTCTCCGGTCAGTTTTCACTCCTCATTAACAAGCAGGCCTCAGATCAGTCTGGCTCACAACCACACCTGATTCCTGCTGCATATAAACCTCTATGCTTCACTCCAGTCTTTGTCAGATCGGCCATCTACTTACAAGGTAATCAAGCTCTTGACTCTGTGGTTTTTTGACCCTTGCTATTAATGGAAGGTTTTGGATTGTGGCTCACTTCATCTCTCTCATGCTCGGGCCACCAGTCCATCTGTTTATCTGCCGTACCCTGGAAGTCTGTTTTTGTATTTTTTGAGGACTTTACTTCAACTTCTGCTTTTTGGTCTTGGTCTTACTGAAATCTAGTAATTACAACATATCTGATCTATCAGTTTTGGGGTTGCCCCTTTTTTGGTGTGAATGAATTTGAGATGACACAAATTGGGAAAAGCCTAATCAATTCAACCAGTTATAGCCTATACCCCTCAGTTGACAATGACCACCCCCTTACATACTAACTCCTGCTCACAGGTTAACACTGTGCATCTGATGGCACTGGATGCTCCAACTCAGATAATCCTTGTTGGATGTACCTTTTCCTGCAGTCCCTCATTTCTCCTCCACACCCAGGCCATCTCCTTTAGGAGGAGACCCTGAATTGGAGCTGGATCCACATCCAGGACCTCTCCCCCACTGTGGGCTTCACACACATACGTACGCACCCATAACTCAGACATACACCCCTCTCTTCCTCTTTACTTTCGCTCACCATTACACACACACTGGCACAGAGTAGAGAGAGAATAATACAATTTGTATTTCATGTGGAGACCTATTTAGTGATGACTTCCGACAGTGTGTTTGTGTACGTCTTTCAAGAGTCTCTGTAACTGTCAAAACAGGACCCAGAAATTAGTTTATTATGTTGATCTAAATTCCAAAAGGAGTTCAATTACTTGTCTTGGCTTATTCTTTAATTTGACACCTCAGTCTAGCGGCAGAATAAAAATCAAGACACTTGATTAAGAGGAAAAGAGAAAGCAGAGAGGGGAGGAAGAATAGGGTTAGGGACGAGAGAGTATAAGATATGATGAGACCTCATTAATGTACAGCAAAGTGAGCGTGTGAGGGTGCACGCTCAAGTGCCAGTGTGTACAACACAGCGAGAGCGATCCAGTGTGTCTTTGTGTGTGTGTGTGTGTGTGTGTGTCTGTCACAGCAGATCTAGGAAGCCCCTGGGAGGGTTAAGTAGGGAAACAGAAGAGATTGAGGTGGGAGATTCTCATCAAAAATGTCCAAATCAGGAAAGGTGTCAGCAAGAGCCACCCTGCGAGGGGACAGAGGGGAACAGAGGCATCATCAGAAGAAAGTGTGTGTGTGTGTGTGTGTGTGTGTGTGTGTGTGTGTGTGTGTGTGTGTGTGTGTGTGTGTGTGTGTGTGTGTGTGTGTGTGTGTGTGTGTGTGTGTGTCATATTAACCGTTTTCAGACATGAACTACGGAGTTTGCCTTTCAGCAGAAGATTGTAAAGGTCAGACAGGTTCACAACAGGAAAAAGAAATATATCACATTCAGGTGCACCTGTCTGGGACATATATATATATAATGTGTTTTTGTTTAAAGCACATGGACACAGGCGTCAGCACTCTCGAATCTCGTTGTCTTTACTTGACATCTTCATCTGCTCATATGTTTATGCCTCCTCTTTTTCATCCTGAGATATTTGTATTCTTTTATTTTTTCCCGACTTGCTCGCTGTGAAATTTCCAGATATTTTCCTGCTGTATACTCACATGGGCTCACTCTGACATTTCCCGGACATCTAACTAGGGGGCTGGCAGGAAAACTCCTGGAAAATCCCTGGAGCAACTTACTCGGACATTTCCCTTCACACACAGTCCCCTCCGGAAAATGTCCAGAGTTCAGTGCATGTCTAAAATCAGCTATTATGTCTGACATAGGGTGGCAGCTATGATGCTTGGGAGGAAGGTAACAGAAAAGTAGGAGTTAATGGGAGTCACTTTAACCATCCTAAGATTAGCAGTGTAAAGGCGGAGGGGAGGAAGATATGCGTCACGACTTCGGGGCTCCATCTCAGGGACGAGGTCGTGTTGAGAGGGGTGATTTGCTGGTGCTGGCGAGGGGGGGGTCCTCGGGGGCAGTCCGGTGGTAATGAGCTGTTAGTCTCAGAGGAGGACAAACTCTATTACAGGAACACTGAGCTGCTATTCTGAGGTTTACTCTGAGGCACAGAGGCTGTTTCACCTCCTCATGCCGCTCAGCACAGATACGTGCTCTCCCTCTGACAACCTGCTGAACATAATGGAGAGATCTGGGTCTGAGTTAGAGAATCATATCTGGAAAATGTTCCCATTGTGTGACACTTGAATACTGTATTCACTGTGACATAGTTTTGTTTTTCAGTGTGATGTGATTTCCCCGTCCTCCCCCTCTCTGACTAAAACAGATTTGGGAATCTCCTAAAGTTCCTCAATGAGATCACAGGTTCCATCCTGGAATGAGACATCAGACAGCTGGTCAGCAGGTTGAGGTCAGAGAGTCAATCTTCTGCTGGAGACATTTTTGTAAGTCACACAAACAGTACTGGTTCTTTAATAGCATCACTCACATGTCAGTACATACATACATAACATGTGACTGGTGTGATTTTATTACACAAATGCTATTTATGTGAGTCATTTTAAAAAGCCTGTCATTCTATTTGTCACTGCACATAAACTGTCTGTGTGGGTTTTCTCCAGGTACCAGGTATCTTTACTTCTCCAGGTTTTTTTCCCACAGTGCAAACACATGCAGATTGGGGTGGGGTCCAAGCTTGTAATCTGACCAAAGGTGTGAATGAGCGTGTGACAGGTTGTTTGTCTCCTTAGCTGCTCTGCACTGAACTCTGGTTTAATTGCTATATTTCAGGACCCAAGATGCAGAACTCAGACAGACTCTGACAAGGTGGAGGGGACAGGCTGGACAAAAAACTCCGGGAGACCAAAAAGCAGAAGATTCCAGTTGAGTCCTCAACAAATACAAAACCAGACTTCAAGGTTGCGGCAGACAAATGGAGGGACTCTGACGAAGACTGAAGTAAAGCACAGAGGTTTTTATGCAGCAGGAATCAGGTGTGGTAGTGAACCAGATCCTCACAAACTCAAGATATACTGAAATGTTCCAGAGGGGCTGTTTGCGAGAACCCAAATGTCTGTGTCAGTTGCTCTCTCTCCAGAGTTGCTACTGCTGCCTGAGATGGATGGATGAACTGCTTCAAAGGGTTTTCTACACAAACCAAGACCGACCATCACACTCTCAGTCAATTTTCTGCCTGAATAGGACATGAGTTGGGCAGCTTTAGCAGAAAATACAAAAGAAAGTCATGAAAAGACACTAACAGCAATAGGTTTTGCTCTACACTTGTTTAAGTTTGCATTCGTACCATCTCCTTATTCTTGTTTCAAAAGGTAAAAGGAGAGTAGAAAGGGTTCCTTGTCCTTGTTTTTCTGCCTCAGTGTGCGACTGTGACCTGGTGACACACTGAGCTGTCAGGATCGATTGAGGCTCCTCGAGGCTGGCAGCACAGACCAAGCCTGGCATTTTGGCACCGGCATGCCATGTCTGGACGACCAGCCGTCCAGGAAACCAAGGACCACAGTGATGCACCGCTAACCAAGTGGAGCCGCAGCACACACACTGCACACCTACCTTATCACAGATTTTACACCATGAACTGGGCTGCCAGGGTGAACCTCCTCTTCCAGAGAATGTGCAGTGCATGGATACACACTCTCCTGCTGCATGCCACTCTCTCTGCCTCCCTCAGCAGCGTTTTATTCTCTCTCTACATTATGTGCCAAGTGAAGACGGCTCCACTGCAGTATCTGACCCATCCTGGCAGAGGTGAGGCTGGATGATAAAAGCGTTGTTCCTGCCAAAAAAGACGAGAGAAGATAAAGGGAGGGAGGTAAAGCAAAGGAGAACAAAAGACAAGACAAATAGGGAGAGAGAGGCAAAATAAGATAGAAACATGAGAGCAAGCAGGAGACAAAAGAAACACTGGAGCCACAAAGGATGCTGAACAATTTGTCAAAGGAAATTAGGAGATGGTGAAAGATTTGTAAATACATGAAAAAGTGTTGTTCAGGGTTGACAAGGTTTGAGTGGTTGCAGGTGCAGTATTATGCACCTATTTTCTCTTCCTCTCCTACCCCTCCATCCCTCCCATCTCGTGTGCCAGGGTGTTGGTGCAGAGTCTAAATCAATCACCTCTCTGCCCTCCTTCTCTCCATCCACACATTGTGCTGACATAGACTGCGTTTCCACCGCAGAGACCAGGGTCTAAGTTAAGTTCTGCAGGATGTTTTTACCCCTCATAACAGTGCATGTAGGAGCCTTTGGTTGGAGCTTACAGCACTGATGCCTGATTGGTTGAGCAATTCATTCCTTACAATAACTCGTAAAATCAGTTTCCTTACTTTAAGTCAACCATTTTGGGTGTTTTGAACATGGTTTGTTAGGAGATGTCTTCTTTTTTCCAGCATTGACTCAATAATCCCATTTGCAAAGCAGCAAATCCGACAGCAGCACAATGTGAAACTTCTCCACGTTTACTGTTGTGGTAGTGTTGTTATATAAAGAGACAACATGTCTCCACTTCCTTCCACTCTCCAGAAATGAAGCCAAAATGTCCTGGATATGAACGCTGCCATCTTGCAGCATAAGAAGCCATTAAGAGCCAGCCTCTGTGCAGTCGCATTCGGGGAATGGAGCCGCGGTATTGAGGTCCTACAGATACATCTTTGACAATAGTTTATTTGATGTGTACTTTCACTTTTTAGTCTGGCCCATGTCCCATCTACTAACATGGAGGAGGCAGAGCTTCCAGGCGCTTCGACGTCACTTTGGGGGAACAGTGATGTTGTCTTTATAAACAGTCTGTGGTAGTTATAGCATAATCATTTTATACTGTATATTACCACCATCCGGTGGAATAGCTTCTTGAAGCCGTTCACACATCTGCAGACTATTTTGCCAAATCTCCCCCTGTCTTTAGACTATGATGGACACAATGCTCTGCAGGAACTTTATTTTCGTTGGACAAAGTTCTTGGGAGTTAAGTTCCAGGTACTTTTGGTCAAAATAACATAAACATACCTAAAGAAAACACACATTTAAAAAAGAATGAAACCACAGTCGCTGGTTAAACATCAGTCTATCATTTTAATAATAGTAAAAGATAAAATAGCACTTAATATAAGTTACTGCAGTTTTTAAATAGCCAGAACCGCTAGTCATACAGAAGCAAGTTCTGTGTAGATTCATACAATAATATTCTGAGTGTGTAAGTGTGTGTGTGTGTGTCTGTGAGTGTATGTGTAGACTCTTGTTTGTTGCTCTTTTTGTGTTTCTGTGTGAGTGCATGTGTTGTGTTTTTATACGTTTAGAAAGTGTGACATGTTCATATGAAACATCTGTCTCTAACCTCCTGTGACCTCTGACCTCAGTTTCTCACTCTGCTCGTCACAACCTGGACGTGTTGAAAAAGGCGCTTGTTCGTCTCTCTTCACACCCGACATTGTTTGCATGGAGAGCAAAACAATGTGATCATCGTTAAACCGCGGCGCAAAGCATGAACAAGAACTACAACTAGTTCTGGCTCATCAGCAGAATTGTTTAGCTAATAAATATAGAATTATACTAATACTGTCTTCACTTCAAGTTTTAATCATACTACGTGGACTTTCCTAGGATGGACATCTAGACTGACGGTGATTATTTTCTCCTTTTTAGTACAGCTACCTTCTGACTGGCCTGCTTTACATTTCACAGTTCACTCAATGTCTTCTTTTTCTTGGAAAGAACTCCTTTCCATTGTAAGGAGCTCTGGGTTAAGAGACATTACAGTAGCTTTATTTGTAAGAGCGTAAGTGTGTGTGTGTGTGTGTGTGTGTGTGTGTGTGTGTGTGTGTGTGTGTGTGTGTGTGTGTGTGTGTGTGTGTGTCTTGCTTGCCCTGATTGTCTTTCTCGAAGGAGACTCATTGAATCTCTAAAACAGAGATGGCAACTGCAACACACCTATCAGCCAGATTGGTCATAACTATGTAACCCAGGTTGAAAAATACAAGAATTTCCTTCGTTGTTCTTTCTCCTGTCGCATGTTGATCTAATGATGGTGTCGTCCTTTGTGGTACAACCATCTCATCTCCTCTCAGGCTCCATTCAAGGGCAAGCAAGCAGAGGGAATCCTGCTGACAACCACACTGTCCTCTGCTCCCACACAATGTCATCTACAGACAGGATTTTATGCTCCAAAGCGTGTGTGTGTGTGTGTGTGTGTGTGTGTGTGTGTGTGTGTGTATAAAGTGGGGTCACGCTGAAAGTGATGCATAAACATCTGTTGAGTTTTGACTTGTCACCTTTGAATATAGCACAGACATGATTTTCACCTCTGAAGACAAATGGGACAAGAGCATGGTGTCTATGACGACTTAGTTCACTGCAGCCCTGCTGTCAGTGAGAGCGAGTAGAGCAGAATCTAAAGACATGAACTGGTTCAAAAGGAACGGTACACAAACAAGAACATCTTTACCCCTCAAGGCTCTTTTTTGCTGTGTGTGTGTGTGTGTGTGTGTGTGTGTGTGTGTGTGTTCGCATGATGGGATGTATTATTGACTTAATGCATTAGATGGTCTCCGTGCTCACACTCTAACATCGCCCTCAGAGAAATAACGGGATCAAGCGCTCAAACTCAAGCACACACCCACACAAAAAGACACACACACACAAGCGCTGACAAACGCACAGAAATGCTTGTATAAACACAAATGTTTGTCTCAACACTGATATTGTGCTTCTGGGATTTTGAGTTCTTAGGACTGTATCTATCTATTAGTTCCAGAAATCTGCCTGCCTGCCTGCCTGCCTGCCTGCCTGTCTGCCTTCCTGCCTTCCTGCCTTTCTGCCTGTCTGTCTGTCTGTCTGTCTGTCTGTCTGTCTGTCTGTCTGTCTGTCTGTCTGTCTGTCTGTCAGCCTTCCTGCCTTTCTGCCTGCCTGTCTGTCTGTCTGTCTGTCTGTCTGTCTGTCTGTCTGTCTGTCTGTCTGTCAGCCTTCCTGCCTTTCTGCCTGCCTGTCTGTCTGTCTGTCTGTCTGTCTGTCTGTCAGCCTTCCTGCCTGCCTGTCTGTCTGTCTGTCTGTCTGTCTGTCTGTCTGTCTGCCTGCCTGTCTGTCTGTCTGCCTGCCTGCCTGTCTGTCTGTCTGTCTGTCTGTCTGCCTGTCTGCCTGCGTGCCTGTCTGCCTGTGTGTCTGTCTGTCTGTCCGTCTGTCTACATGGCAACTCTGTCACTTCTTTTCTCCTGGAAGCGTTCAGAAGGTCCAGGGCTTTAAGATCCAGCAGGCAGCGTTTCGAGGGCCTTGTGGGGGATTAGAGCCTGCTCTTTACCAGTGGTGTGAGCCGAGGGACTAAGCAGTTGGCAGCACAACTGAAACGAGGCGAGGAGGGAGTGGAAAGAAAGAGCCAAGCAGGTGGGAGCGAGGTGCGAAGACAAATAAAGACGGGGGAAGAAAAGTTAGCAGTCGATAGAGGGGAGAGAAAACATTCAAGTGTGCATTCATTGAAGATTTCTGTAAGCCTCCGTTTCCTGCTCTAAATCCCTGACATGTGTCCCAGTGCCCACTGTTAGTGTATGTGTGTGTTATTGTAGTGTGTGTGCATGTGCAGGGTCAAATCTCTGAGTGATATGGACTGTATCACTGTGTGGCCTGTGACCAAGAGGACGCATTGTGTTCAGGATGGTTTGAGGGGAGTTATACCAACAGATACTGTTAATATCCAAAATGAATGCATTTCCTCCAAGACTTACTGTTATCCCTTGTGTATGATGTGTGTGAGAGCGTTGAGAGACAATTATTAGACTATTTATGGTATAAAACTTCTTAGAATATTTAATTGAATACTTTTTGTTCCTATTACAGCACAAGAAATCAAGTTATATTTTCTGGTATTAACCAGTAAAGTCTCAGAAAACGAATTTGTCATCCTAAGTTTTTAATATCTTATGATTCTGAATCAGCGTCACTACCAGAAAAACGCACACAAACGCGCACACACACTCATATAAACATAATAGACATAAAATGAGGACTGTTCGCACTGACTGCAAGCCAACACCGCACCTCTGGTCTCTGATCAGCAGGCTAATGATGTCACATAGCAGCCCCTCCCTCATATTAATTTTCATGCCAACGACATCCAGAGCAGCGCCCTCAGCAATAATTTTCTGGCAACAACATTTTTTTTAAACTGCTCTGCCACAACACGTTACCCTTTCCCCCAGCGGGCTCACACAACGGCTTCTGCGACTCCTCCTCATCAAGACAGACACACACAGACTCGCACCATATCTGCAAGAAAAGTCACTTTCCACTGTCAAACATGTGACTACCTCTATGAAACTTCTGCCCCACACTGATCACACCTTTTGACACCTCCTACACTAAAGATGTATCATAGAGGTTGTATTAGATCAGTGATATATTTACTATGTCCTGTGCTTTGTCCTGTGACAAGTTAACACCAGGATACCCCCCCCCCCCAACCCACCCCCGTGTACACCGTTCTCATACTATTGGCACACTGACTGCCTCCGCTATCCTCTGACCTAATGCTGCTTAAGAACTGACATGCTGCCTGCTAAACAGCTCTATATTTGTCGATGGCATAAAACTGACATTCAGCTGAGCACAGTAGCCGCTCACCGCAAACAGGAAGCTTCGTGTTTAGGGGTACGATGGGGTATACGTGGCTGTGAGGTCACACGCTTGGAGGTCAAATGTCTATTTTATGAATGTGAGGTAATATAAGAAGGATTGGCACAGCAATCTGCAGCTCCTTTAAAGCCTGTACGCCTCTAAGCCTCGCTTTGAACAAACGATCTGATAATGACAGCCTAAAGATTTTACACATCATTTATAGGTACAAGTGTGTGTGCGTGTGTGTGTGTGTGTGTGTGTGTGTGTGTGTGTGTGTGTGTGTGAGTGTGTGTGTGTGTGTGTGTGTGTCAGATTGAGGATGGAGGAGAGGATAAGAGGGTGAAGCGATGCATGGTAAGAGACGAAAACAGGAGTGTTAATGTTCTAACGTCTGCGACTCTGACTTTAGCTGTGCCCTTGAGCGTTATTGTGCACGTGTGTGTGTGTGTGTGTGTGTGTAAGGGTGCGTGAGCAGGTTTATGTGTGTAAATGAGGGACGAAGTGTGTGTTTTTCGAACATTACAAATCACCCATGTGTAGAAAAAACCTGTTTCACTCACTATGCTGCATATACATTAAGATGTTCTGTCAAACCACAGATAACAAACCTGGTTGGACCACACACACACACACACACACACACACACACACACACACACACATAAACACACACACACACACAGGTTTGCCCAGCTATCTTTGTTCATACCTTGCAATGACTTACATTAATTGTGGATGGACAGCCTAACCAAGACCTTATCCATAACCTTAACCATGACCAATCCATGTCTAACACTAACCTTAACCTAACCACAATTCACAACTTATCACTAACCTCAAGCAGGACCTCAGAAATGCTGTTTTCTCCTCAGTAGGACTGAGCTTTTGACCCCACGAGGTCTACTGGTTATGACAAAACAGTGTTTATGTTGGAAAAGACCCTAAAGAGGTAACAAAAACAAGCACACACACACACACACACACACACACACAGGTATAAACAGGCGATCTGCCAAACCCTCTGGAGAGTTGTCATTCAGCCATGCACATTCATCTGGTGCGAGTGAATAACAGCCCATCTATCAATCAGTCTTTCAATAAAGCTCCTATAAACATCACTCACGATGAATTCATGCTTTTGATGGTAACCCAACACCCCATCACCCATCCCCACCTTTACCCAAAGTTTGTCGTTTATCTTTTCTAACCGCCCCGTCCGTCCCATGACGGACGGACGGGGCGGAGGAGGATCAGGATGGAGGGTTTGGATCAGTCTGAGCTCATGAATCACTTGTCCATGCTGCTCGCAGAGATGCTTCGTGATTGCTCTGCCCCAATTAAACACACACACACACGGTCACGGCACACATGAACATACACACCACTACCACTGCTGCTCCAGAGGCTTACTTCCACGCTGACAGCTGGGCTATAGGCTGTGGCCTGTATGTGCACCACTGTAATGTGAGGTCAACCAAGCGAAGCTTCCAGTCAGTGTAGAGTCATCGTTAGCTATACGACTCAATCGCCCTAACTCTGTCTTCATGTGCAGCCACCATGAACCTGCCCCACTTCTACAGCTTGGACACCATGTAGACTGGAGTGAGAAACTCCTCACACAACAGGGAAACATATATACACAGAAACATTAAGATTAACGTAGATACACAACACAAACAATATGATAGAATCACATTGTGTCATTATAGGCAGACATCATCTACTCATCTTTCTACGGATGAACGCTTGCTGTTTCTCCTCTGTCCTCACTAAAAAACAATAATTGTGTTTAGTGATCAACCTGTATTTTAAGTGTGTGGAGTGGACATTTAACTGGACATTTAAAAAGTCTTCATGCTGAGAAGTTGGCGTATTAATAAAAATCAAACGTGATAAATCTTGATTTACGTGAAACACAGGACCTTGATTATATTTTGTGCTACATCTAAATGGAAACACTGCTGGGCTTCGCTGGGTGTGGTCAGAAAAGAGGTCTGCTGCATCTGACAATGATGTCACAGTGGACTGAGCACACCTCTACATTATTGTAAGATGGTTAACCCACTGATATTCAGCAAAAAAAAGGTTTTCACATGGCTCTTTAAAATGAACCCAGTGGAGTTTTCTTGTCAACAAAGCTGCTCATGTTGACATTCAGAATTTATCACATAAATGTATTTGCTTGTGTCCTTGAAGCCTTTCAAACATTTATAAAGCAAAGTTTTTAAATTATTTTCAAACTCACATTTATATTTGCCTTGCTGCACTAATTATTAAAGGAGACATATGGTGCTTTTTCAGTTTTTCTTTCCTCTAGTGTGTTATTTGACTTTTTGTGTATGCAAAAGTGTCGTAAAGTGGAAAAGCCAAAAGTCAACAGTGAGGGGAATTTCTCTCCTCCACAGAAAACACTGCTCCTGAAGCTAGTCAGGCATTTCTCCTAATAAAGCGAGGACGACATTTTCCTACATGTGGCTGACCAATCACAATAGAGTGGGTTAGCTGGCCTATCAGAGCAGACTGCGCTTTATTGGGAGGAGGGCCTTAAAGAGACGGGAGCTAAAACCTCTGTAGCGTTTTCTAATGCATTAGAGCATATAAACATTTTCAAGTAATAACCCAAATCATGAACCTGAATATGAGCACAATATGTCTCCTTTAATGAATTACCTCCTGCAACTGTCAATCAGTGTAAAAGCATAAAACCGGCACCAGTCCCAGACGTATGTGTACCAGTAAGGCACAGAATACAAATAAAAAAGGGACCTACTCACCAAACCATTGTCCCATAACGCCACTGGTGTTCTAAAACTCCACATGGGGCCTTTAAACATGAAAAGTAACATGTGGATCCCACTCGCAGCTCACTCAGACCACCAAGTCTCCAAACTGTGAGGTTATATTTGTTCATAGTCGTCCATTCTGAGTCTTACATTCACAATATTTTGTCATTGTTCTATTTGTTATGACCTAAAATTTACTTAAACTTTTTTTCTGCACAGAGTTTCCCTTTTTATTGTAGTAGAGCTAAGGCATCACTCTCTTTGTGACCCCCCAATATGGTCTCATGTATTTTGCATGGATGTCTCTGCGTGATATCTGTGTGTGTGTGGTTCACATAACGTACCTTATTATAATCATCATTTACAGAGTTATTCAAGAGCACTTCACATAGTATGCAGGTACATCCGCCTACTCAGGGAATCCAGCTCCAGAGTATCTGTGCTGAGATGGACAGTGTGTGTGTGTGTGCGTGTGTGTGTGTGGCTGTGTGGGGTTATTGCTCTCAATAATCTCAGAGGTCATTCTGTAGTCCTGAAGTGAAGGCATAGTCATCCTTATTGCTGTCTCTGTCTGTCTATCCGTCTGTCTCTCTCTCTCTCTCTCTCTCACACACACACACACACACACACACACACACACACACACACACACACACACACACACACACACGCACACACACACCCTTTCTCTCCGATATTACGGAGAGCAAACTGCCATATCTGTTACAAAGAGAGACAGTCAGATCTTGGTTCATTGCAGAGCCTTTGGTCTCAAAGTCTTCTCATCACTTCTGGATCCTCGTCCTCGTCATGTCTCTCCTCCAGTTCTCATGATGTTTCACATCAGTATGTCACACCTGCATGCCAGGCTTGATCAGGTCCCCATTCCCCTGGTTCCCACTTCCTCCACTTCCTCCCCCGCTCATCCCTCCTCGCTCGTCTTCATCGTCGCTGTCCAGCTCCTCGCTCTTCCGCTTGCTGTAGCGCTCGTAAAGCACCATGAGGACCCCCATCACCCACGCCGACACTGTGCCAGCTGAGAAGATGACAAAGCCGATAGCGATGAAGAAGAGGTAGTCCCAGTAGCCCAGGCCCTGGTGGCAGTCTGCCCGCAGCTGCATGCCGACCTCCGCCAACCGCTGGCCCGCCAGCTCTGAGGGACTGTGGCAAACTGTCTGGCCTTCGTCTGGAGGTGAAGGAGAGAAGAGAGGGTAGATAAGTAAGGAGAGCAGAGATTAATGAGGAAAGATTTAGCTATAAAAGAGAGTAGGGACAGAGAATAATCAGTGTGTGTGTGGTCAAAGATGAAGGGCAGAGTATCGGGGGGGGGGGGGGGTACGATAGATGAGGAAAAAAACTGAATTACTCTGGAGAAAAAGGTGAACAACAACAAACAAAAGCAAGGACTCCTCCACACCCCCCCAACACACACATATACCTGCACACACAAACACATGTTGTAACAAATGCAGTGATAACCTTTGTGATAAAGATCCCGAGAGACATTATAGATTTCCTCTAAGTAATGTAGGTCTTTGGTGTCTAGGACGTGGCAGCATTATTATGCTGTGCACACACGTAAAAGTGCAGGCCTCTGACACATCAGCCCTCCCCCCGTTTCATCATTACACACTAACAAAACATTGCAGCAGCTCGTAAATAAGGAGATGACAAAATTTCTGCCGTTCATATTGAGGAATGTGAAAATCAGCCTGCCCGACTGTCGACCACACAGAGGATCAGAAGTACAAGAAAAAAACAATGGATGACGTTAAGAGTTTATATAAGATGTTGGGTTGTTCACAAGAGAGGTCAAAGGTCTGAGTTGGAGTAGGGATCCAGTGTATTGCAAAAAAAAAATTAAAAAACACCAATGCAGCAGAGCTCGACATGCCCTGCTGCATGTTGTCATTCTACCACAGTGACTTTGCAGCATTAGCATATACAGTACCCTCACGTACATTAATTAGTGAGAAGGCAGAGTGTTAAAAAGAGAAGGGGGGGTGGTGCTTGTGGTGGTGGGGGGAGGGGATTGGGGGGGGGGGGTTGAGGCTTGCTTTGAATGTGTCCAATGGTGCGATCGGAGACAAGAGGAAGGCGGCATGTGCTGTTTCCATCAGTCCATCCGACTTCATCTCTCGTTACCAGCACAGCTAATTCCCGTGCTCCTCTTCTCTCACTTTTCCCACATGCCTCATTGTGCTCTCCAAAATATAAAGGATGTTTTTTCTTCAAGCTGGAAACAATGGGAGAGATGAGAGAGAGCGTAAAGAGAGACAAGCAGGCGGACTGACTGAGCCAGAGACGGAGAAAAGGCAAACAACCACACAGCTCAGAAATATTTCCGTGCGCACAACCAACCAAAGGAGAGCACAGAGGAAGTGAGTTTGGCCTTGGAGGATGAGAGATGGGGCAAAGGAGAGAAGTGCATTTGGCTGCAGTCCTGTCCACTGATGGGTTATTGCTGTTAACAGTGTTAATTAAACCGCACTCATCTACTGATCAAGCCAAAGGTCTGAACATGAGAATGAGGGATGGAGGACGGATGGTGAGGATAGTCAGATATGATCTATACTTTTTGTACACTACTTGCCAGAGCTTCACAACAGCAGCAGCAGCAGTTTTAGTTCATAAATATAAAACAGGTCTGTCATGAAACAAAGCCCTGTGAAACCAAAGTATTGGTACACATAATACAAATCAACCTGTTGACCTCCTTGTTTAATGTTAGCTCTGTAGCTTTGAGCAAAGCCACACCACATTGAATATATTTAGAAAAATGGTTCCTTATTCAAAGACATTGTGTACTTCACAAATATTTAGAAAGTAATCAAAAAATCTTGACAAATTATCATATTTATTGTTATTATTGTTCATAAGTGACTTTTTTTAAAGGCTACCTGACAAGACAGGGGGACTTCAGGAGCCAATGAGTGCTCCCCTGGCCCCACTCCTGGATCCGCCCCTGTCGTCTCGGTCAGATAAATTACACAACAACAGGAAAATGTCATCGACACCGGCATCGGCCCATATCCCTTTGTCTTTCCAAGGCGACATTTTTCTCTGCATCTGACTCCTCTTTTTCATCCCTGGGTATTCATCATTGTCATCAACACGCCCCTGCACTCACTCGCTGTGAATTGTCCTGCCGTATTCTCACATGGGCTCACTTGGACATTTTTTAGACATTTTACCAGGTGGACAAAAGAATTTCCAGCAAAAATCAAGAGCAACTGACTGGGACATTTGTGTTCTAACATACTCCAGAAAATTGAAAGCAGCTTAAGGGTTCACAACATACTGTATCTGCAGGGGTCTGATAAAGTTAACGATCAATACAACTTAGCAGTCACCTCACCAGGTTCTTTTCTTTCCTCAGACTTCAGGAGATCATTTGAGCAGATGCTGTTGTCATGTCTGACGCAGTCGATTGAGACTGTGTTGACATGGGGGTGTGTGTGTACAGAATATGTCCTGAAAGGTTGTAACAGGTCACGACTACACCCAGTACAGTATTACAGTGAGTGGAACAGTTTGCTGTCTGCATCTTTGTGTCTGTTTGTATCAGTCCAGGTAGAAAAAGCAGCTGCAGCCATGGGGCACTGGGTTATTAAGTTAGCGGGCAGCATTATGCTGATCATCATAGTGGCTAGAGATGTGCTAAGATTACTATAGTTATTCAGCAGTAGCAACAGATGAACCATGAATCTTTAACATGGCGAGATATGGCACTCTCTGAATACACTTCTGGTTACCTCTGCCAAGGACACTATGTTTTCAGCTGCGTTTGTTTGATATTTAGCGGGAGTATGTAAAAACTACAAAAACATTGTAGATGGATGTGGTATGGGTCAGGGAAGAAGATCCCACTCTGTATCGAAACGTTTTAATTAAACTCTCTGTGGTGCGGAGTGGTATCAGTGTGCAGGATTTATTTTGTTTTTGTTGAATAATGGGTCAGGGAAGAACCCATCAAATTTAGGTGCACATCTGGATCAGGATATTTGTTCACTTTCTCTAACATGGCGAGATAAGGTGTTAGCCTTGGCTGAGGTTTGCGCTCTCTGAGCTCCCTTCTAGTTCTAGCTTTAGTCTTTTATCAAATCAAACGTCTTAATGAGTCTAGATTCAAACATAGGAGAGAATACACAGCATTGGCGTCGATTTCAGTCAATGCAGACTTTTAGGCTTAAAACTTGGTGTAAATGACGCCGTTTCAAGTCGAATTTATATGTCGGGGGTTTATTTTATCTTTATTTACCTGAAGTTTATCAACATTTTATTAGCTGCCATAAACTTAAAATAAACATTGAATATAACATTTGGCTCAAGTATTTGAATAAATAAAGGGGTGCTTTACATCTTTGGAATTTGTATGTACTTGTATGAGGACAACAGTTTCATCTCTTCTTTCAAAAGTTGCATAGTGATTCAGGCTCATAGGCCAATCCAAGTTTTGGTTAGGTTTAAGTGTCAACTGTGCAGCTGCATTATGTTTGCAACTCTAAATGTCATATCACAGTTAAGTATTTGCAGATAATATATAAGGACGATATAAATGGTATAACGTTTCTTTTTCTTCTGTACGAGAGGAGAAAAGCCTCTGAAGTGTTCCTACTGCAAATGGAGACAACTTGCTACGGCCTCCTCTAATCAGAGATAACAGAAAATCATTTGCGCTTCACTGGGGAACACAGGAAAAGGTGGAAGCCGAGATGATTCACTGCCATGTTCACTCTCTCTTCACCATCTGTTTCTATTGTCACTCAGTGTTTTCTCGCTCGTCTCATCACTCAGGCTGGAAAACCACTCACGCATCACTCTTTCAGAATGCCCTTGACATTTTCGGTGTTTGTCCCTGTTTATCCACCGGTCCTGTTTCTCTCCCAGAGCCTCGTCTTTAATTATGTACTCGCAGGCACTTTTATTGAGGGCAGATGAAGTGATAATACCCTAACGTCGATATTAAAGGCCCAACATTTAAGAAATTCTAATTTCCTGCAGTGAATCACTCCATCTAAATTAAAGGTACTGCTGTTTTTTCATGTCCAGTCTTGACTCTCTGGGCTAAGGGAAAAACATCCTCAGTAAATGACTTTGTGTGTGTGTATGTGTGTGTGTGTGTGTGTGTGTGTGTGTGTGTGTGTGTGTGTGTGTGTGTGTGTGTGTGTGTGTGTGTGTGTGTGTGTGTGTGTGTGTGGCTGCTTTTAGGGCACTTTGAAAAGCTATCATTACAATGTTTTTTTAAAGAGCCCAAACATTTTGATTTGCGAGTGTTCTGGTGAGAAGTGGCCAACTTGAGCTGCCTTATTTTAACTCGCTCCGGCACTTATGCCACTTGGAATTAAAACACTAATAAACATCTTGTGCAGCACTCATAATGGAGCGATGCTTGCGAGCTAGTTCAGGCAGCCAACTCGAGCGGCGCTGCTCCAATCATGTGACATAAATCATGTGACATACCTCACACTCCACAATCACCTATAATACTCACCCACCCTATTTAAGCTCAGAAAATGTCCCATCACTCCCTTTGCTTACTCTTGCTGCTGTGTCAGTATCGTTTCCAAATGCTTCAGCCCCTCCACCACCCCAGCATCCACCTGTAGGCTCCAACGGGGGGGTTATAAATATTTGCTCATCACTCCCATCATATCTATGTAATCATATCTGGGGGAGGGATTAAGCCGAAGCCTAGACGCCAGACACTAAAATGTTCTACTGTTGCAATAAACATTCGAACGTGAGCTGTCTGACCGAAATATGATCCTGTTGAAGTAGACGAGTACCCCAGGATCTAGACCACGAGATCATTTTCAGGTTCTGACCCAGAGAGAAGGGGTGACACAAGAGGGCAGACAGTGATGAGTGATAGCGGTGTGTGTCCTCTTGTTGTCTGCAGATAAGTTTGAATGTGCAGTCTAATTCCCAGCAGTTTCAGGACAGTTGCTGCAGCCCTGAAGTATTCACAGTGTTTTGCAGGCTTGCTGCGCTGCACTGGCCATATTTCTCCACCTTAAATAATCACGAGCTGGGGAATCCTGCAGCATGAACAGATCCAACTCTGCCGTCTAATGCTGAGCTGGTCCGGTCTGGACAAGACAACATAAACCTATGACAACAAACATCTCCTCCTGGTCTGCTGTTTTACTGTTTTTGTCATACCGAAGTTGTTCAGCACACACACACTACACACACTACACACACTGCACTACACACTCAAACCTTAGATACAAAAGCAAAGCTTTCCAGGAAATGTGAATGGGCACTTTAATGTTCTATTTTATTCAAAGGAGAATGCGTGCATGTGTTTAGGTGTGTGCATGAGAGTGTGTTTGTGTGTGCGTGCATGCTTATGTGTGTGTGGCAGTGGCTGACACTGCGACTGGCTGATACAGTCTCCGTGTCAAATCATCCGCTGGATGGTTTCCGAGCTTGGCAGTGACACGCTGACAGAGAGCGAGGCTCATCACCTCACAGCCTGAGCAGCTAGTGTACGAGCGAGACGCCGCCGAAAAACATCGCTGACTCTTTTATGAACTTCACTCTATTTTCCTCTGACTTGTTCTCTGCGCTCTGCTGCCGCACAATGCATAAAAGAGCTGTGAGCAGAGGAATAACAGTTTGTGTTTTCCAGTGTGCAGCATGACTGAAAACATAAGATGCAAGACGCCTGCGGTTTAACGCGTATCGAAATATAATTTATAATAATTTGACACACATTCATACATGTGTACAGTATGTCCACAGTATGTTCACGCACACACAGATAATCTGAACCGTGAGGTATTAACCTGCGGGGCAGAGAGCCTGTCCTGTGAACTGGGAACAGAGCTATTTATAAGCAGATTAATTGTGCCAATGCATATGGTAATCAGTATGGTTGTGGTCTCATAGAGGGGGAGGTGAAAGCTGCAGACACAAGCAGTCCCTCGTCAACCCCCCATCACTGAAACAGCCTTCCATTTAATGTCTAAATTTACAGTGTCTTCATATCTTTGTGTATATAAAACCATACCAGGAAATTATCATCCAACCAGACAACCTCAGGTAACACTTCTTTAGCCATAGTCAGGTTCCCTACACAAGATTCTTAGTCCCTACCAGCTCCTGTGTACACTCTGCAGATGACCTTGACCTCTGACCTCCCTGTGGAAGCAGGTTACAAACATAAAGTACGGGGGCAGTTTTGTCTGTGTAATTCAATAAACGTTTTTAATGTCCGAATCCACAACATGGGACACTTAATGGCACATTATATTTTAGATAATATCGCTGCTCTAAATGCATGTAAGGTACACCACATTATTTAGTTCCAGGTGTTAATTAAGGAGTAGAATACAATATGTAAACTGTATGATTATCATGAATTATATATGGTAAATTTCTGAACTTAAAACTTGAAAATGAGGTAATGTACCAAATCTCCTTAAAAATAGATTTTACAGCAGTGAGCATCGGTTTGGTGTTTTGCAGATGAAACAGCATCTGTGAAACTCACAGACCTGAGACATCTGTAACTAACTGTTAAACATAGGTTGAAACGTTTTTTTAGACACCAACACTATGCAACATTTACATGAATAAAATCTTAATTATTCTTCAAGGATATGAATTTATTTTGAGTTTGAGTACGAGACAGACCGATTATACTCCGAGGCCCTTGAAAACTTTAATCTTTTCATCCTACAGATTTTGACACAGAGTTTTGTCTCGTTTTAAGGATATTTTTCCATCAGTTACTCTTCTAATAATAGTGTTTAAGTGCTTCAGATTAATCTCCGTTATTAATTGGTTTTTGCAGCCTGTGTCTTTGATATAAAGATTTAGTCATATATTGTGAACTTGATACCAGTGCTGACAGTGTGCGGATTAACTTTTATCATGCCTCCACACCAGCTGCAGCCAGTGGCCAGAAGCATTATGATTTCAGGTTGTTCTTGTCTATCTCAAGAACACCTATCGAGGGAATTTCTTTAAACTTGGTACAAACGTTCAGTTGAACTCAAGGATGAAACGATTACAAGTTGGTGGTCCTGGGTAAAGGATTCTGAGGTTCTGTTCTTCTGAACGAGATTTGTCAAGAACACCTTGAGGGAATTTCAAGGATGAACTGATTAGAATTTGAAGGTCAAATGCCCCGTGAACATGTTATCTTAAGAACACCTTTAGAGAATCCTTTCAAATTTGGCAAAAAATACAGATTGGATGATTTCGGTGCTTGAAGGTTAAAGGTCATGTTGGCTTGACAAAACATGTTTTGGGCCTTTTGAGCATAATATCTCAAGTCTGCCTTCAGCAGATTTCTTTGACCCGTCAATAAATAAAACTGAATTGCTGAGATTGCATAGTCAAAGTTAAATGTCATTGTGACCTCATGAGTGTGGAGAATAAAATGTATGTACACTTAAACTGCACAGTTTGCTGGAGGCATACAACTGCATTGCGTTTGACATAAAGACATTGGGACAACTCTTCCTTTCCAACCAAAAGGTAAAGATTCAGAGACTTTGTTGCAAATGTCCAAAAATGTGCATGTGAGACATTCCGGCTCCTCCTCTCACAGTGAAGCTTAAATAGCTCGCCGTTTAGCGCGCTAAACGCATCATACCGGGATTGGCAAAGACTAAGAATAGCTGACCTTTTCTCCATCACATCCACTCGGCTGAATAACACACGCCTTCACACTCCTTTCCTCTCAAATACGGCATTAGTCAGATTACCACCATCCTCCTTTCCATCATTTCTCCTCATGATCCCTTCTTCCTCCAGTGGAGGATGAGCGGAGAGAGAGAGAGAGAGAGAGAGAGAGAGAGAGAGAGAGAGAGAGAGAGAGAGAGAGAGAGAGAGAGAGAGAGAGAGAGAGAGAGAGAGAGAGTGAAGGTCAGATAGCAGTAGCTCTCTCTTCCTCCTTTTCCCTCTATCACTCCGTCTTATCAGTCATGCTCACTTTATCACCTCCCACTTTTCATTCCCACTCTGGACACATTCACATTTATTCTCCCTCCACGTCTTCCCTTCAGCCTTTATCAGTCCAGGTCCTCCTTCTCCTACATCCTTCCATTTCACTCAGTTTTGCTCTGTCATCTCTCTGCTCTCTTCCAATTTTGCTCTCTTGGCTTGTGTATTGGTCGGTCACACACACACACACACACACACACACACACACACACACACACACACACACACACACACACACACACACACACACACACACACACGCACGCAGACTCACACCCTCTGCGCCTCAGGTGATCACATCACAAACACACCCACACAAGCATCACATCAGTCTTGGTTTTCGAGCTTGCACTGAGACATATATATTCAGACTCCACTACAGCAGTGGGCCAGTTGAATTGGATATGCTGCTCCGCACCAGATGGGTCGGAGAAATAGTTCTAGCTGATAAATAAAACATCGCCTACCTGTATT
The DNA here is from genome assembly GCA_026259375.1 of Verasper variegatus. NCBI lineage: Eukaryota > Metazoa > Chordata > Actinopteri > Pleuronectiformes > Pleuronectidae > Verasper > Verasper variegatus. The sequence goes on along the minus strand of CM048046.1, from coordinate 8,166,017 downwards.
AAATTGAATAGATGGCTTCTTGTCATAATAAATGTTTTAATGGATTTGAGTGACAGATCTGGGGCACAGACGATTGGTAACTAGTCTGTCGGTTCTTTCTTTTCGCTCTATGCATCCAAAGTCCGTCCTAATCTGTTTGCCCTGTTTTTCTCTCCTCTTTTATTCCGTCACAATATTTTAGTTTCTCGTCTCATCTCTCGAGTAGTCAAAGATTCATTTCATGAATGACATATCAAATTCCAATTGCTATGACAATTGCCTGACTTATTTCTTTCTTTTGTTCTTTCTTTTATTCTTTCCTCCCCTCATTGAACCCGTTGCCTCTGTTCCTCGTTCTGTTATTATGAATATTTTACATGTGCCCTGTGTGTGGCTCTGCCTTGGCCCTCTGCCTGAGGAGCCTGTGCGGGGCCCTGACGAGCAGCCAGAAATACTTTTCCCTCAACAACTGGAGCCACCACATCACCAGCTCTGCCAGCCCGGGACAAGCCACTTAAATTCTGTTGTATGTAGCTGAGCCACTTGTCAAAATTGACCTAGAGCGAATACAGCAGGTCGCTCAACAAGCTGAGATTCCATTACGACAAGAGGGGAAATGTAGGTGTATTCCCCAAGTGCTGAGAAATGATGGAGAATATTTAGGTGCTGGGGATAGGAAAAGTTAAATGTTTTTGGAGTATGTTCATACAATGTAGACACGGATGAAGTAATGTAAACATTTCAGAGAAAATTACTTTTACTTTGATATGTCATCACAATTACAAACTAGAATGGCACTCAGTATACCTTCGCCAAAGCCCAAGAGTCACCTCAAATTCAATCAAGCTGCACCAAATTTAACACACACACAGCTCCCTAAATAAAAGCTCGCCAATTTGTTTCAACATGATCCAGGAATCCTTCCCTGAGAAAACAGTGAAAACTTCATCGTCATCTTCCAATGTTAAAGAAAGTGATTTAAAAAACAAATCCTGGATCCCCCCCCCCCGATCCGGAACCTCACTAAAATTATTTTCCTTTTTTTTCTATTCACTTAATTTGTATTTAAATATTATTACTTCATTATATTAGTTTTAATGTTTTTACAAATGTACCTCCGGTTTCTCATGTGTGTTGCGCAATTGTAACAATTTCACAAATTTCCGGGGAGGTTTTCTGATTCTGATTCCTGAAGCTACACTTGACTTGAGTGGCTGCCACAGTCAAGTCAGGTCAGTGTTTGTCAGTGACACGTCTGACACATAAACAAACAGAGGACAACACAACTAAATGCTGGTGAAAGACCGAAATGAAGGAAACAGAAATGAATCAGGATTATTTCTGGATTTTTCTATAACAAGCAATGTTGTAATCAAAATTCAAACCATCGGCAGTGATATCAAAGGTTCCTGAATAAGTGAGCACACACAAACACACACGCAACCACACACACACATAGACACACACACACACATAGACACACACACACACACACACACACACACACACACACAGGCACCTGATTCATCTTCACGCTGAGAGGTAGCGACAGCACGAATCTCTGTACATTAGACTCATAGCCCTGAAGTCAGATTGGAGGGCATTCATGACCACACATGCAAACACACACACACACACACACATGGTGACCCCATTCTCTCTGTTAAACTGGTTGCTGTGGTTGTTTATGGGAGCCATATCAATATGTGATTCATCAGCCTGAGAGACAGATTGCGTGTTGCTTGATGTGTGTTCCCGACATAGTAGAGTTTAAACTCCTCTGGTCATATTTATAACTTTTAAAGTTAAGCGTGGAAATAAATTTTGCTGTAATTTCCTAGTTATTTGCTGGGATTGACACCAGCACAGCAGCGTGCATGTTGAATGCACAGTGGCTCGTCTGTGGATGTTCTGTGCTGTCACTGCTGTGCCACTTTTTCAAAAACCTCTTTTTTGAGTGTGTGCCTGAATTATTGGAGGACGGGCTACTTAGTGGGGGGAATAGCAGAGCAGAGCGTGCAAATGAAGTATGTGTGAGTGTGTGTATGTGCAAGGTTTGGAGTGTACGTGAGTGTGCTGTGAAAGTAAAGGTGGATAACAAGTTTGGCGAGTTTCTGTCTTCAAGTGGCCTTCAAGCTCCTCATCCCTTAATCCCTGTTTTCTATAAGGCCCAGCAGCCGTAGAGGCTCTCCTAACCTGCGGATCACATGCTGACTCTCATACACCTAAGTGGGGTGAGTCACTCTCTCTCTCTCTCTCTCTCTCTCTCTCTCTCTCACACACACACACACAATCCTAAATGGGAGCATAGGAGTCCAGCTTTTTTGAGCACCATCATTAACCATCTGGACTGAAGGGCCAGAGCATGCAGTGGCGAGAGCGCCAGCACGCCCAGGTGCTTGTTTTGTTCCTGAATGTGTGCTCATACAAGACTTTGTGTGTGTGTGTGTGTGTGTGTGTGTGTGTGTGTCTATATGTAGTTATGAGGGCCAATTTTGGTTCAATACCATCATTGTGAGGACATTTTGACGTTATGAGGACATTTTGGCTGGTCCTTAAGGGTTAAGACTTGGTTTTAGGGGTTAGGGTTAGGGTTAGGTTTAGGTCAGGCATTTAGGTGTGATGGTTTAGGTTTAGGTTAGGGTAAGGGGTTAGGGTTAGGGTTAAGGGTTAGGGTTAAGGGTTAGGGTTAGGGTTAGTGTGTAGGGTTTGTGTGTATGTGTGTGTGTGTGTGTGTGTGTGTGTGTGTGTGTGTGTGTGTGTGTGTGTGTGTGTGTGTGTGTGTGTGTGCATGAGGGGCTAGCCAGAAAAAACAGGTAAAACAAGACACAATCATCCTCAGCATTATCTCTGCCTTCAGGACCCTCATCAAGTCAATGCAGTGAGGTCAATCGTATGTACACTGACAGACACACCTATTATAAGAAAGACAATGTTGTTATAAGATATAACCCTGTTCACCTGCTGAGCAGTAAACACTTATGGGCAAATATCATCTCTGAGAAGGTCACTGAGCCCATTCGTGGGGATTTTGTAGGTGGTTTAATTCAATCCCCCTTTATTTACTGAATAGCCGGCTGACTTGGCTGCTGCTTTTCAAGAGTAAAACAAGTCTGTTGATCTGTTGTGGTCAACGGGAGACATTATTGAGACGTGAAGGGCAGTTTGAGGGGATTGTGTTGCAGAGCGGAGCAAGGAAACGAAATCTTGAGATTGCCCTGACTCTGAGGTCAAACCATTAGCAACGGCTAAGTGTGTGTGTGTGTGTCCCTGCCTCAGAGAGATAAACTGCATCTGACGATGCATCTGTGCACATGTGGGAGTGCACGTGGAAGTGCATGTACATAGGCAACCACAAAATAAAAGAAGAGCAATAGTGCAGTAAGTGCCCCACCACCACCATCAGGCACTAAACTGACCAATAACAGATGAGAGGACCTTGGAGTATTGGCTCATACGCTGAACACATGCAGCAACACTTTGCTGACTTGCCAGGAAATCCCACTTCTAGAGCCAAGCAAACCAGAGACCACCTGGAGGAGGTCCAGCTCTGCCAGCTGATCAGGGTCACAGTGTGAGCTCAAAGGTGAGGGACAGAGGCAGAGTATGATGCTGCCACAGACCGGACAAGTTTGAGTTGTAATCTAAGGAGGAACTCGTCTTTTTTGACAGTTTACGTCACCCTTAATGTTCTTGTGTATACGTGCTTCTGTGTGGTGGACCACATCCACGCTCACCTTGGAATTTGAAGCCCTCTATCTGCACCCACAGGCACAGGTCCTCCGTGTCACAGTCGCACCTCCAGGGGTTCCCGCTGAGGCCCAGGGAGCGCAGCGCGGGCAGGGCGATGAGGCTGCTGATGTTGAGAGCCGTCAGGTTGTTCCGGCTCACATCCAGCACCTGCAGAGCCATGTTCTCCGAGAAGGCGTCCGAGTGGACCTCGCTCAGACTCGGGTTATCCGTCAGCCGGAGCATCACCAGAGACGCCAGGGGCCCGAAAGTCCGGTCCTCGATCTGCAGCAGCGTGTTAAAAGACAAGTCCAGGTAGGCGAGTTTGCGCAAGTTCCCGAAGGTGGACTCGGAGATCTCGGTCAGAGAGTTGTTGCTGCAGTCCAGGTAGACCAGGTCGGACAGGTAGTTGAGCTGCAGCGCCGGCAGGTCCCCGATGCGGTTGTTGGAGATGATGAGCTGCCGGGTGGCCAGGGGCAGGTCATTGGGGAACTGGGTGAGCTCCTGCCCGGCGCACTGGACCACCAGCTGGTCGTCGCACACGCATCTGTCCGGGCAGCCGGCTGTGAGGACCGGCGAGGGGGCCACCCCCATCACGAAGATAAAGAGGAAGAGAAGCCGGAGGGATTGGGCGCTGGGCTCAGGCAAGAGACGCATGACGAGGCCGCCCAGCGCGTCATGAACTCCGGCTGAGCTGGACCAGGACTCCCCGGCGCTCCCCGGGCATCCTGCATGGGTGTGCGGAGCTGGGAGAGAGGCGAGGCGGCTTCTCTGGTTGTGTGGCTTTCGCTGCCTGGAAGCCTGGCTGCTGAATATATCCAGCCTCTCTTTCTCTCGCTCTCTCTCAGGAAGACTATCGGTCAGTCACTCACACGCACTCTGGCGCGCCACGCACGTCGCCACAAGGCATCGTTTCAGAAGGTGACCGAAAGACGCGCGTTGCTCTGTGGGTGACAATCATGCGGCTGAACGGACGCTGTCCCGCCAGAGAGGTCCACGGAACCACTGAGCGATGTCGACCATCCCCTTGGTGACTCATCTTCGTGAATTACTTGTCTCCAGCGGAGCGCGTTGTTTCGTTAGTTTCCAAACAAATGCCATGGCTTGCGCAAAATCCTGGATGGGGACTCCTCGGAATCTTCTCGCCCCGCTCACATGTGTCCCTTGACTGTGCTCTGTGTGAGTGCGTGTGGGTCTGAAGTGCCTCGCCGTCCAGCAGCCAGTGTGTTCCTCTCTCAGGAGAACTGTGGAAAGTGCGTCCTTCCCTCCTCTGAGCTCACACAGCTCTGACACTGTGGCTCTGCTGCGCTGTGGAGATGCTGGCTCGCTCTGCGCGCCCTCCCTCTCCATGCGCGCTCACACTGCAGCTCTGGACACTCACACACGTGCTGTGTGTGTGTGTGTGTGTGTGTGTGTGTGTGTGTGTGTGTGTGTGTGTGTACATGCGTGTGTGTGAGTTAACATGTGTGTAATTTGCTATGGCGGTGACGTCACCAGGTGTTGCCCTCCCGACTAATTCATTCATCGATAGAGAGTGGTCTAGATATGAGGATCTCTAATGTGTGTGTGTGTGTGTGTGTGTGTGCGTGCGTGCGTGTGCAATAATATGTCAATCATAATCTTGCCTAAAAGCAGCAGCCTCTTAGCCATGCACAGATTTCACAGGCCTTATCTCATGTGGTCCACTGCCTAATTTCTTCTCATTCTGTCCCCCAGCTGCTCGTGGACAACATCATTCATTCAAATTGAACTGTGCAGCTTCTCGCTTATTCTTTTTCATTATTATAATCATAGTTTTGAAATTCTCATTGCCTTTTCAAAATGTTAATTTGTCACGTTCAGTTGTCCACATGTTTGTGCGTCATGTTTTTGTCTGAATGTCTGATTTGGAAGGAGGCGAATGTTGCCCGTCACCTCTTGTGTCTTTGCTGCCAACATCTAATTTCAGTTTTCTTATTAAAAAAAGCAGTTGGAGGTAGATGTTTGAATTACAATGGAGGATATAATTAAGAATTATTATATTGTTATCCTAACATGGATGCTCCATGTCTTTGGTGTCAGAAACAGGAGAAAAATCATTGCAGAAGAAAGATTAGATAGAGTTTCAGTCATTAGGCTTCTGAAGAGTACAATAATTATAATTATTGATTTCTCCAGCCCGGCTTTTCAGCGGAGAATGAGTATCAGCAGTCTCCTGCAGAGGTCACACAGAGGTTGTTTGCCTCCAAGTAGCGCAATCATTAAACCTAATGAGCATCTTTAACGCTGTTTATCCAGATTTTAAGAAATTCTAATTAAAGGAACAGTTTGACATTTTGAGAAATACATTAGAAGTGGGCTTTGTGTATTTCTTGCCAAGAGTTAGACGTGTTAGTTAGAGGTTTAATACCGGCCTTGAGTCTGAAGTGTTTATGATTATGAAGCAACAGCCAGCAGCAAGTTAGCTTAGCTTAGCATCAAGACTAGAAACTGGAGAAATATAGATAGAGTAGACTGAATGGCTTCATCCAAAAGTAACAAAAACTGCCTTCCAGCACCACTTGAGCCCACTGATTAACAGATTACATCTTCTGAATCAAAACGAACACATACTGTCAGTATGATCTGCTTTTTTGACTTGTTTAGTGCATATAGATGTGAGAGCCTTATCATCTGATCTTCTCATCAGACTCCCAACAATAAAGCAAATAAGCGTGTTCCAGAAATGTCAAAGCTTGTCCTTTAAAGAATAGTGGTCTAGACCCTTGTATGGGGTTGTAATATGAAACTGACGAGCTGTGATGGGGTCACATGGATGACAAGCTGTAAAATATTACACATCTGACACTGGCATCCTTTAGTTTCAGAGCTGCTGTGGTCAGGCCCAGATATCGATGTATCTTCAGTGTGATGTATCATTACTGGGGAGAAGCTGGAGCGAGGCCAGAGTGGCCTGAGGAGGAAAGTGAGCCTGTTTGATCAGCGTCGGTGTCTCCTCCCTCTGTCATGGCTTTGCTGTCTAAATGGCCCTGCAGGCTCATGTTCGCAGATAACTGCCTTGTCAAAGCGTGGCGATCAGATTCATTAATGTAACTTTTCTCCCTGACTGCTCCGACCGGTGTCAGCTTCTACAAGTGCTTGTGTATGTCCACGTGCACGTATGAGTGTGTAAGTTTAAACAGTCTGTGTGTGTGTGTGTGTGTGTGTGTGTGTGTGTGTGTAGTGTCATGGATAAGTGATATTTGTCTATGGTCACGTGTGTGCAGTAAATGCATGCTTATCTGTATGGATGTTAAACGCCTTGGTTGGATGTGTGTGTGTGTGTGTGTGTGTGTGTGTGTGTGTGTGTGTGTGTGTGTGTGTGTGTGCTGAGCAGGGAAACATCTTTATCTTTTAATGAGGCCTTGTGCCGTGTCAGCTGTCAACTACCAGATATTGGGTCTGATCCCCAACCTGAGGGGAGGCCCACCTCCACCATCAGTGGAGTCACTAACCTTTGCTTCACTACCATTACTTCACTCGTTTTGTTGTTTTTCTTTGGAGTTCCTGCACTAAATAATGACAAGTAAAAGTTTTTCACAGCAATGGAATATATTCAACCTGGGTTGAGCTTTAGCCATTAACTCCTCGACAGTGTGTCGCTATAACTCTTCTTTGCCTTTCTCTCCCCTGTGCCTCCTATGGTCATAATTCTTCTCCCATCTTGCTCCACTATCTTTCAGGCTGTAAGTCTGAGGCTGTTTTTTTTTTACCCTATACCACATATCCAACTCCATCATTCTAATGTAATTGAACCGAGAGTACGATCATCGATCAGTCACCCTGACTGCTTCGTCGCACGGTGGTATGTTTGTGTGTGGGTGTGCATGGAGAGAATGAAACTAAATTATACATTTTATTTATTGCCTATAATGTCTCTGTATTGCTATAAAAAAGAGCCTGATCTATATTTGGTCAAATGCATAGTCATGCACGCCTATAGATTCTAATGGTGCACATGACGTCTGGTGTGTCATTATTGAAGAAAAGCTGGACCGAGGGCGAGCAGCCTGGAGGAAAATTAGCCTATTAAAGCAGTGTTAGGTTCTATTGTCAGCTGAATGCTAAAAGACCAAAGCTAACAGTGTGTTTTCCACCGTGTCTGTGGCTCTCAACCTGCAGTCGAATCGTTCCTCATGAAGATGAAAAATCTTTATAAAGTGAGTCACGAATATGTAGTTTCATTTTTGATGAGAAATAATTCCCTAGAAAAGCTGAGCAGAGTTGTTTGTGATAAACTTTACTCAAACAGGAGCAATTACAGTGCATTTGTTGGGGACTACTTTCTGCTATGGATGAATACACATTTGGAACCTTGTATTTCCTGCAGTAGAACAATGCATGTGGCACTAAGTAAAGATAAATTACAGTGCCCATATTTAATGTAATAGAGTAGCATGTGAACCCGCTGCAACAGTGTGGCTGGTGAGGTTTTCATAGTTTTAAGTCATGTATATGGAGGTTGGAGGATTATGGAAGATATATTTTTAGCATTAGCAAAGGACCAGTAACAGACAAATATTAGCCTCTTCACACACACACACACACAGCCTTACAACTTGTCTAATCATTACCCTCGCCTTAACCTTAACCTAAACATATCCTTAAAATGTCCCCATACTGTGACTGTGTACAGATGTATGTCCCTAACACATGGGCAATACCTGGACCACACACGCGTACACACACACGCACACAAACACAAATTTGCATTAAACATCTTTAGTCATACTTTTTACGTAAATTTGCGTCTTACATGAGTTATAAGCAGACAGACCTGTTTTTTTATAGGTGTCTGTGTGATATGGCAAAAGCCCCTGATTGCAGAGTAAGCTTAAGAAAGAGAGAGCTGTGTGTGTTAGTATTACGTATATCTTGTGTAAACCTGTGACACAAAAGGTCAAAAACCCTGTATACGCCCTGAGCAGATCACTGTGCCGTCTCGCTCTTGACAGACAGCTACAGTAACAGGATGCCATTCACTCCCTCTGACTCATGCCCGGTCTTGTGCCCATGCTTGTGCCCCATCACCGGGCATCCCTGCCCTGTCTCGGCCCTGGGCTTTGGCAAGACCGAGGCCGCTCAGTGGAAGTCTGCACACATCGCCTCCTTCATCCAATGTGGGGAGAGGAAGAGGAAGGAAACGGAGGATGTGAAGAGAAGAGTAGAAGATGGCGAGTATAGAGGACGAGGATAGTGAGGAAAGGTCGTGGCTGTGGGTGCGTGAGGATGGAGATGGTCAGTAAACACATGCAAGTTGTGAAAAGCAGAGCAGAAGAGCGACAGGACAGAATCCACATTTCTCCAATCAACACGTTGATACAAGTCTGACCCCTACAGGATTGGAGGGAAAACACTGTGAGATTGGCATCAGATACAGTGTGCCATTTACGATGATTATGATGTTTGCTGACAGAGGGAGATGTGAATCTGCTCAGTTTAAACGAGAAAACGGTGCTGTAGACAGAGCAGGTGCAGCGGGAACTCGTTGAAACATATTGAGACAAAACACCTCCTCTATTCGTCCTCGTCCCTCTGGAAGGCCTGCGTGTGTTCAACCTGAGACCCCTGAATTCACCATCTGTCACAGTTTCTGTCACTCACACTCAAGCAGCGAGTGCCATCCATCATTAAATTTCCACCTCGAGCCACAAACACACATGAGACGAGGAATGCACACCTGCCGTGCGTCAAATGTAAAAAACCTATACCCCTCCAAATCCACATCATCAATGTGATCCAGGTGACATTTCACTCCACTGCAACAGAACCTACAGGCAAATGTGAGAGCTCCTTCATACTATCCCTGATCAGGTTTAACATCCAACTTTAACACAGCTCTCGTTTTACCTGTCAGCTCTTTCTTTTTCTCTTCTTTTTGTCTATTTCATCCCTCTTTATGGTCACTAGTCTAATTTATTTAAGTAAAATGTGAGTGATTAATGTGCATCTATGTAGTTATGGTTATAGTTTCAGTTTCACTTCCTCCAATTCATCCGGCCCACCCTCCTGACGCAACACCCTGCAGCAAACACGGTCCCCTACACACTGCACTCATGATACATTTACCTTTCAAATACAAATGATTATGATTCACTGACCAGACTCATTTATATCCAACAAAACTGGCCAATAAAAATGTCAGAGGGAAAGTAATCAGATCAATATAAATGTAATCTGACATTACTGTGTAATGGAAGTTTTCTGGAAGCTGGTGAAAGGAGAACTCAGGCAGCAGCTGATGTCTTATGCAGAGGGTTTTAATGTAGACTCGATGCATCAAGGAGACCAGAAAATGCAACAATATACAAACACTAACACAGTAACATGAGCAATTGTCAGCCCCAAGTCTGAAGATGTCTCCCACAGCATCCCCATATATCTTCCTCTACTTGCGTCACCCATTCAAACAGCACATCCATGAAAGGCTAGAATTGCTGTCACTCTCTATGTTACATGTAGGTGTTCACATCCTATTGGATAGTTAAGCCTAGAGTATGTATAACTAAATCCCATTGTGTCCTTACGTCTTGCCACTGGTGAAATTCGCAAAAGAGGTTAAGTTGATGAGAGTTGAAGTTGGTGCCTCTCGAGTTAGATATGAAAGTCCCTCAACGTAGACACTACAATGTACTGTTGGTTTGTCCTGTATCTGTGGAATTTAGACAGGGACTATTCTCCTGTACAGATATAATATACACTATAAATAATATATAGTGGCATATACAGTAATGTGTGAGGATGGTCCAAAATGCCTCAACAACCTGGATGCTAAAATAACTCTGTAATATTTCATAAATGACCTGTTTCTATTACAAAGGCTTGATCGCATGCACGTGGATGTGAACACACACACAGAGAGAGAGAGAGATACCTGGCTCTTAGACTGTTGTGTCATCAGACCCTGTCTGACAGGGTAATTGCATAACCTGTAAAGACCTGCTCAATAATGCATGGTCAGACTAGACATGGGCAGCCTGACGGAAAACCTTACCTCAACAACCCACTTTGTCCGGACACTGTGTGTGTGTGTGTGTGTGTGTGTGTGTGTGTGTGTGTGTGTGTGTGTGTGTGTGTGTATGTGTGTGTGCTCATTTTTGTCAGGACATTTCTGAGCTCCTAGTTAAGGTCAGTGGTGAGATGTGAATTGTGGTTTGGTTAAGGTCAGGTTTAGGTATGTATTGGTCATGGTTAAGATATGTATTGGTCATGGTTAAGATATGTATTGGTCATGGTTAAGGTATGTATTGGTCATGGTTAAGATATGTATTGGTCATGGTTAAGATATGTATTGGTCATGGTTAAGATATGTATTGGTCATGGTTAAGGTATGTATTGGTCATGGTTAAGATATGTATTGGTCATGGTTAAGATATGTATTGGTCATGGTTAAGGTATGTATTGGTCATGGTTAAGATATGTATTGGTCATGGTTAAGGTATGTATTGGTCATGGTAAAGGTATGTATTGGTCATGGTTAAGGTATGTATTGGTCATGGTTAAGGTATGTATTGGTCATGGTTAAGATATGTATTGGTCATGGTTAAGGTATGTATTGGTCATGGTTAAGATATGTATTGGTCATGGTTAAGGTATGTATTGGTCATGGTTAAGATATGTATTGGTCATGGTTAAGATATGTATTGGTCATGGTTAAGGTATGTATTGGTCATGGTTAAGATATGTATTGGTCATGGTTAAGATATGTATTGGTCATGGTTAAGATATGTATTGGTCATGGTTAAGATATGTATTGGTCATGGTTAAGGTATGTATTGGTCATGGTTAAGATATGTATTGGTCATGGTTAAGATATGTATTGGTCATGGTTAAGATATGTATTGGTCATGGTTAAGATATGTATTGGTCATGGTTAAGGTATGTATTGGTCATGGTTAAGATATGTATTGGTCATGGTTAAGATATGTATTGGTCATGGTTAAGGTGAGGGCTGGTTTGGTTAGGCTGCCCACAATGAAGGGAAGTCATTGCAAAGTACTAACAAGAATAACTGCACAAACTATTTCTCCGCCGTTCTGTGCAGTCCTGTCAGTTATTAAACCCACACCAACACAACCACGTACCTGTAAATGTGTGTGTGTGTGTATGTGTGTGTGTGTGTGTGTGTGTGTGTGTGTGTGTGTGTGAGAGTGAGAAGAGGAAGGGTATATTGAGAAAGTAGCAACGGATTTTTCACAATTGCAACACTTTCACTTTGAGTCTTGCTGAATGAAATAGAAACTGTGAGTAGGTAAAACTCCCTTTTACCAAACTACTGTTTTACATTCCAGACGCCCTAACGACACACCGTGTGACGGAGCTTCAGATGATGGAGTGTATATACTACCTGTTTGCTCTCTGCTGCGTCACTGCTGGCTTTTAAGTCGCTCCTCCTCTGACCGGAAGAAACCTGCTCCAAACTTCCACTTGTAACAACTCTGGCACGCCGTCTTCCAGCTTCGGGAAACAAAACAATAAAGCCTCTGACAACATGACGACGCTGCTCCGCAGAGTACCCGGGCCCAGGGGTCCATCGTGGCGGTGCCTGGGTGCAATTCTGCGGGGAACGCATATCCTAAACTCCCATCTGATTCAGCGGGACGGAGCGCGAATGCTCGCCGGTGTCGGGCTCCCTTTAGCGGGATACAGTCGCGCTCACCGCCGCTGGCAGCACACGGAGGCGGCGGATGGCGCAGAGGTGGATTTGAAGCGGTTAGAGGAGGGAGACGATGGTAGGGAGGAAGATTTCATGTTTTGCAACATCGTTTCAATTCACTCTGACCAAAACGCCATGAAATGATCACACAAACCCAGTTGGACCCGTCTCCTGCAAATGTCAAATGTCTATACTTTCCTACTGGATGCTTTTGGAAGAACATACTCTATTCCCACAGTTAACTGTATAATAATTACGATCATTATTCTAATTATTATGGAATTTGGTAATCTACCCCGGAAATCCATATGACATTAAGATTTAATACGTCCTGTTCTTGACAGGAATCTGTGCTGCAATATACTTTTATAACGTGATATTAAACAAGATAACGGATACGAGATAACAGTGGAATTGGTCAAAAATATTTAATGAACTATTGATTGTTATTATCGCCTGATACAGAGTAGCGTTCCGATTCCACTGCATTTAACTGTTGTATGGTCTTTTTTATGGTCTGGCTCAGGTTAAACCTTCTGAAAAACAAATACATACTGAGAATGAATGCAGTAGAACTTCTTTTATTGTCTAATGTGATGGGAGTAATTGAGAAAGCACACAAATGAATACATCTAGGAATAAACAGCAATTAGCTCCTTTAAAAGCTGTTAAAGTGCTTGAGATTGATAGTGTGGTAATTGGCAACACTAGTGCCAAATTTCCAACATCTTAGCCAGCTCTGGCTAATGCTGCACCATCAAAACTGAATTTGCCAGTGGCTGCAGAAGAAAGAAAAGAAGGATTGGAAAATAACTTTACTTTAAAGACCGTGGATGCCCGATCCAGCATTTTCTGCAGAATCAGAGGCATATCCGATGCTGGTATTGGCACATCTCTATTGATTGTTCACTTCTCTTCCTCCTGTTGCTTTCTTCTCCTCAGGAATCGTGGAGGTGGTGATGTGTCAACACAAGGCAAGAAACGCTCTGGGCCATGTGTTTGTGTCACAGGTGAGCAGACTCTTACATCGCGCACACACACACACACACACACACACACACACACACACACACACACACACACACACACACACACACACACACACACACACACACACACACACACACACACACACACACACACACACACACACACACACACACACTGAGACCACTGTGTCCTTTGAGTACAGATGAGGGAGCTGGTGTCCACTCTGTCCAATGACTCCTCGGTGCGAGTGGTCGTCTTCAGGAGTTTAGTCCCCAGGGTTTTCTGTGCAGGTACGTGACATCTGAAACATCTTTCACCTGCCGGGCATCTACACGCGTGATCAAATCCTTTCGGCATCATGTGTGATGCTGCCCATTTGTAGGTGCCGACCTGAAAGAGAGAGCTTTGATGAACAATTCTGAGTCGGACCTGTTCGTTCACGGCCTTCGTTCGCTCATGACTCAGATCGGTAAGAGACCAGAAAGATGGTTGGATGATTAGTCTCATCTTGGTTGTTCCCTGGATGTGTGTACACACTTGTGAGCTGTCCTCTCTTTGTTTTGATGTCTGTGTAGCATCGTTGCCCATGCCAACCATCGCAGCCGTGGATGGCGTTGCCCTGGGAGGTGGACTGGAGCTCGCCCTGGCCTGTGACCTCCGCACTGCTGGTGAGTGACAGCTGAACCTTCACTTGTCAACCTAGATCTGGAGGGGCAGCTTCACGTGTTGGATACCTTTTACATTTCTCTCTCGCTTCAGGTGACATTAATGGAGTTAGAGAGGCGATGTCGAGTCTGCTTCACAGCTGTCAAAGATCCAGTCATATTAGATCAGTGGCTGACTGACAATAGTATGGTGGAGAATTGAAACATCCCTCGGGACCATTCCTCTTGACTAGAATGACAACTCCCTCTTTCATTGTAGATTCAGACAGTGGCTCTCAACCTGGATGTGGGGACACGAGAATGATTAACAATGTAGGGAGTTAAGAAGAAGAACATTATGTTTATTTTACTATTTTAAAATTGTATCTTCAAACCCTCACAGCATCCGGGCCCTAAAATCTGTTCTAGTTAAATATAGATGTGTATAGAATTTAGTTTTAGCAATGAATCCATAAAATACATAATAACCCTTAACAAAAATTGGTCAATCATTACAAGCCCATCTTGGATTTGGAGGAGAAAAGCACAACCTGATGCTGCTTATATTTCCTGGAATGGTGCATTTATTTAAACACACTATAACACACAGGCTAAAAACAAGTCTGTTGTCGTTCCTGACACGGTGACATTTGGAGACCCACTACTAATGATCCTCTGATGAGCTCAGGGACTAATGATAGCTGCACAGGGCCACACATCTGCTCAGCTGTTCATGACGCTGAATCTGATTGGCTATATTAGGCCGATCGGTGATTGGCCGAGGGCTGACAAGCTAGGTGAGCAGGTGCTTGCGTGTGTTGCTCTGAAAGAGTCATCAGTCAGACTTTGTGCCGTCCCTATAGCTTAATGGCCCTTTGCTGCTCAGACCTTCAACTGTCCTCTGTGTGTGTGTGTGTGTGTGTGTGTGTGTGTGTGTGTGTGTGTGTGTGTGTGTGTGTGTGTGTTCCAGCGTATTCGGCACAGATGGGTCTGATTGAGACGACACGGGGGCTGCTCCCAGGGGCGGGTAAGACGAACAAAGGTCACAAAAATGAGTTGATTCTGAACTGAGAGACACAAAGTGGCTGTGGGAAGTTGACCTTGAGGTGGTTTGTCCTGCAGGGGGCAGTCAGCGGCTGCCCAGGACTGTCGGCATCACTCTGGCCAAAGAGCTCATCTTCACAGGTGGTGATGCAGAAACAGGATGCTTGTTGTGTAGCGAGGGTTTTTGTGCATCACACACTCTCTCTCTGTTATCAGGTAAGCGTGTGGGGGGGCAGGCAGCGCTGGAGATGGGGCTCGTAAACAGAGCAGTGGAGCAGAACCAGACAGGAGATGCTGCCTACAGAGAGGCACTCAGCCTGGCCAGAGAGATACTGCCCCAGGTTAGAATACATGCACGCACGCACAGTCGTGTCTCCATGACTTCAGAGGACATTGACTTACATTGATTTCCTGGACACTTACTCTAACCTTAAACATAGTTACTACTTGCCTAACCCTAACCCTTATCGTAACCTAAACCTAACCTTAACTTAAACCAACCTTATGTAAACCTTGACCGACCCTAATCTAACTTTAACCTAAAATTTGACCTTGACCTAATCTAAAGCTTAATCTAACCCTTACCTAAACCATCATTTTTTTATTCCCCCACAGCTCAGATACCGACGCATCCTCTTCCTCCTTTTAGGAGGCGACCAGCTCTCTTTTCTCCCCCTCTTCCTGCAACAATGAATCTCTTCTGCTTCTCGTCCACCTCTTTTCATTCTGCCCTCCACTCTTCGTGGTGTTGTCTTCCCACCTTCCCCTCTGTCCCCCGTCTCCCTCCAGGCTTCTGTCGTTCCATATTTCTTTCACTCCAGTTCAGATGCCTGCAGTCAAGCAGGGCCAGAGTGGCAGCCAAGTGGAGAAATGGACCACAAATAGCGCACACAGACACACAAAGACACACGTTGGTGTGGGTTAAGTGACTGACAGGAGTTTGCAGTGAATGAAAGAGAAATGGGATACAGGAGATAATATTCTGAGTGAGGGTTTTGGCATGAGGTCAAACCTCGGACCAGTTTTGTCAGTATTTCTCACTGGAGGTCTGGTGTGTTGTAGGTGACATTTCACTTTTTCATTTAAGGGTCCAGTGGGTAAGATTTAGGTTAAAGGGATCTAATGGCAAAAACACCTTTTGAGTTTTTAAGACAACTGAAGGCTACCACAGGTTCCCTTTCATCTTTGGAAGGGCTGATAAGATAAATCAGAATTCTAATATCAGATTACATCCCAAAATCCAGTCTTCTGGATCCAACCTTCAGCATTTTTCTTTCCAACTACAGGCGTTTCAGTTAACTCCCTTTGCATATTTATTTAATGGAGCCAGTACAATAGTCTCAACAGGGTTTCATATCAAACTTCTCACCCTCCAATGTGTTTGATGTTTCATTTGTGTTGCTCAGGCTCCTGTCGCCGTGCGAATGGCTAAAGAAGCGCTGAACAGAGGTGTCGAGGTAAACAAATGACTCATGAATCACACCGTCCCATCATTTTTCATCAGTGACCACGCTGACTGAAATCAAGTCTCTTACAGGTTGACATCACTTCAGCGATGGCTATAGAAAGGATGTGCTATGCTCAGGTAAGACTCCCAGTGTGTACTCAATGTGTGTTCATCAAAATTCTGGACGAATCATTGACGCATGCATTAGTACACCAAAGAAATCGGTATAAACAAATGGACAGAATGAATTTAGGTTCAGCTGTGATGCTGAGTGTAAACCCTCGGAGGCTGGCTGCAGTCGCATCATCATTGTCTGGCCGCTGTCCCCCCGCTGTAACATTTGCCCTCTCTTGTCAGGTCATCCCCACCCGGGACAGACAGGAAGGGATGGCAGCCTTCATAGAGAAGAGACCTCCACGCTACACTGGGGAATAGACTCGTCTCAGTTGTCATGTTTCTCTCTCACACAGACGCATGCTGCTCTCTAGGACCTCATGTCTGATTGACAATTAACTTAACACCCCCGTGTCTGTATGGATCCGCCAGTCGACTGGGAGAACAATATTCTGATTAACCCCATTGAGACAATAGTCTGGATAAGACACTGCCATGAAAACAGCATTTTCTGATTATTTTAGCCTGAAAAAGGTCATGGATGGAATAAGCAATAATTGGAGTATTGTGACCTTTCTATGTATATGTCCTATTTGCATTATAACATCCAATTGGAGTTGTCACAGCAATATGACAAAGAGCCCCAAGACACATGTTCTGGGTTCCAGTGTAAACAAGCAGTAGCAACTCATGTCAACATAGTCAAAATAATGTCTTATTCAGAATAAGGACAATAGTGGGAATATTGCTGCCCAGGCAAACAGTCTGTGTCAACACATTAGTTTTAGTTGGGTTTAGTAGTGACTTTCAGGATTAGACTGACAAATCACAACAGCATAATATGACCGCCAAGATTTTTACCATTACCTGTTTATACTTTGATTTATAGGCGACTTTACAGGAACATCATCTCTGGAAGAGACTGCATTAAAAAGGCAACACAAGTGTCATCTCCAGTTTATGGGAATGTACATTCTTTATTTTTTCAAACTTGAAAACGTGACTCAGCAGCAACATGACACCGTCATAGCAGACATACAGCATATTTAACTGGTTTGCATTTCCTATCTGATTAAATTCTTGTTTTAAAATAAAACTGCCTTTCATCCAGGGAGGTGTTCAGGGGCTTAACAAAACAATCCATCACATCAGCAGGAGCAACAGAAGAGAACAAAAAACATGTTCTGTGTCATCTGCAGCTCTTCAGCAGCCTGGGACACGTGCAGAATTAACAAGGCCATAACTCACTGAGCAGAGGAGCTGATGTGTGCTCTGCTCACTGATATTTTCAACTACCGATTGTAGCCCAATATATTACATTGATTTCATTTTCAATAAAAGCATTGGGACCTGTCACTTGTTACTGCTGGAGCCAAGATCCATGTCGCCTGGAAATGATGAATTTAATGAGACATTTTGTTGTAATAAGGATTTGACAGCAGGTTGTGACAGTGACAGTTTGGTTAGCATCAGGGTCAGCTCTCACAGCACATTCTCTGGACAGCAGAGATGAACCTAGTAAAATCCTGGCGGTGGACGAGTGGTTTCAGAAAAGAGAAATAACTTAACTCCACTACCTCCCCATCACAACTTCTCCTCTCTTTGTTCTACATGTTTGTTCTCTTGTTCTCTTACTCAGAAACAAACAATGGGACATACAATAGAATAATTATCATGCAACCGGTGCAATCATTATTTCTCTTGTGTTTTTTAGTATGTACAAATGACAGTCTTTAAGATGCTGATACTTGTACAGATGTACATACACACATGCTCACAGAGAAGTGCTGTCTCTGTCTTTACAACACCTGGACTGGTTGGGAAGCACAGCTAACATACCAATATATATATATACACACACACCAGTTTCTCAAAGAGAAAACAGCTGTCACTTAATACACATCTGTACAACCTTCATGACTTTACTGACTACATCATTATCCAGAATGGACATTTGCACTTAAACCAGAAATAATTGTGTGTAGTTCTTTTTCATTTCAATAAATCATGTGAGACCTACTCTGGGTCGTTTGATTTACAGCATCACTGGCTTGCTTGCGGATTCAACTGACTTGGGGCTGCCAAATGCTCATAAAAGAAATAGCACTGCAGCTTCTTCAAGAGACATAACTTCTCTGTAATTTAGGTTTTCATCTGTAATGTCTGGAACATTTGAACCCACTGAACACACCCTCGGCAAGTGTCCTGTCACATCAAATCAAACGCATTAGCTGATAAAAATACTAAATGAAGAGGAGAGCAACAGTAGTACTGCGACCAGAGGCGTGGGGTTTCAGTGAACGGAACACTGCTATAAACAAACAGGCAGGCATCTCTAAAATGAACAGTACTAACTCCGGCATGCTCAAGCTCAAAGTGGCATCATGCGTATATTTAATGAGCTGATCAACCAATTCAGACAGGCAGAGCCCTCAGTGACAGTACAGGGGGCTGGAGAGTGGTGAGACCCTTGGATGAACTTTCAGTTCATAGGGTTGCTTGCTTTCCAGAACTGAGATTCGTACGTGTGTGCACTGATATGTTTTTGGTATGAAAATGAGGATGCATAATCACACTAATGAGAAAGAGCCAAACATAAGCCTCATGAGATTTGAGCTTAACTGACCAACAGCTTATCATAATTTAATTTTTTCAGAAACATTAGCACAACAAACACAAAGAAAATAAATAGGGTTAGTGTGTGCAAAGAATTGCGTAGTCTCTGTCCTTGACTGCTTGTCTGTGATAGATACAGATACCACAGACAAGTACGCACACATACAGAAGCCCCTTAGTGGTGGCACCCCCCTCCCTTTGAAGTGTCTCTTTCTTGGTCAGGGAGCTTTGTTTTCTGAAAGAAACAATGTGAAAGAATGAAAAATCCACAGCCAGTGTGCGATTAAATAGCAAATGAGCAGTTGTGTGTGTCTTTACCTCTGTGATGTTATTGGGGTGGTGGGCGTTGACTTGTGTGCGAGTGTGCTGGTTGGCCGGTACGAGCTCTGTGGCGCTGCAGGCTCTCCAGAATGCTCTCAGCCAGCAGTTTGACGTCTTTGTGAGTCTGTGGGTGTGTGTGGACACACTCCAGCTGCTGCAGGCCGCCCTCCTCCAACAACATGCTGCAGTAGCGGGCGGCTGCAGACACAAGGGTTAACACAATATCACATAAGTGGCTTAGTTGGGCGGGTCAGTGAATGGGTTAACATAACAAAACTGAACATGCGTATTAGAATGTACAGTATCTGTGCCTCACCGTTCTTGCTGCAGACGTGCTGCATGGCCCATGCTGCCCACAGCTGGACACCAGGGGTGTGAAAACACTCCAGAAGAGGGAAAAAGGGGTTAAAAGACCTGCGGAATCAGATAAAGTGATAAGTCGTAGGCTAAGGTTTTCACAATTGGATCTAGAACTTTAATAAACAGGCCCAGCCCCTGGTTCTCGATGAAGTTTATACATATGCATAGAATCAATGCTGTAGGTTCTGCATAGCTGCATTCCCTTCACTGTAAACTGATGTGTACTTCCCTAGAAATGCGTTCACACTACATGCGACGCACATCACTCTGATGATTGGTTCACTTGGTTGCATTGCATTTCCTCCTACATCTTCCAATGACTAGTCAAGCACAGAAAACCAGCTTCACCCTCCTCTTGCCTCAGACAGTTCTCCTTACTGTTGTCAACCATTTATTAACTCCAAAAATGATCTGCCCTTTAGCGCTCGCCTATATTTGTAGTGCACCTAATGAACATCAACACAGTGGCACAGAAACTCCACCCCCAACTAGTGTTTTAGTGTCACAATGGTTTAAGCCACTTGCATGACTGCAGTGCAAGACCTGCATTGATCAAATGCAAAAGTGCAAACTGGCCTTCATATGAGTGCTTGGGATATATTTAACACCAACTCACATAAACATTAGAAATATGAAGAAGAATTTGATGGACTTGTTTTTTTTTTCAAGGTGCCCTTTTAAATATAATCTTTGGAATTTGTGCAGTAGAGATGCCCTAGAATCCTCCTCCCACTTGAGCTATTAAGTTTATGAAGTCTAGTATTGTCTCTGCAAGAAGGGAAAAAGTTTGGATGGACTTTCAACCGTCCAAAGACAACTTGTACAACATATTTTGCAAAGTTGACCATAGGTTTTCATAAATTGTTCCATCCAGACACAAATTTAGATTTTTTTTCAATAATTCATGAAAACAAACTATACAGACTTGATATAGGTAATACATCCTTCCTTTGTAAAGTATGGGCTTAATGGTCCATATGCAATCATATTCTTTCCTTTTATTATTACTAGTGCACTTGCTGTTCTATATCTGTCTGTCATCATCTTGTTTGGCCTGTGTTGTTGCTACTTGCAGATTTCTATCCGAAGTGACCTGCAGTAAATGAGCCTTAGCAAGTAAAGACAAGACGCAGGTCTCCGTCCACAGAACCCTCATGCTGCACCACCTCTGCGGCACAAAGAGCTGTTCACCTAATTCGAGATATGCAAGCCACATGCAGACAGAGAGAGATTTCTGGAATTGTTAGGTAGATTTAGAAGCTGCTGCTCACCTGTATGCTACCATTTCACACTCTGGTGGGGGCCACTTCATAATGACAGCATGCTGGAGAGACACACAAATACACACACCTTAAATAAACTGATAAAAAAATATTTGGGCACAGTATCTATGAGCATAAGTTGAGTACATGTTTGTGTAGCTCATTCCCACCAGTTGCTCCAGCAGCGAAGACCGAAGATCTGTGCTGAGCGTCCAGGCCTCCTTTCCTCGTGACGTCAGATGTGCGAGGATGCCTGCGGCAAAGTAGCTGACCTCCACCTCTGAGCTGTGCAGCAGAGTGCTGATGTGTTTCAGGAACCCCTGCACCATCAGCTCTTCGTGCAGCTCCCCGACCTCTGCTATGTTGTTCTACACAAACAAAAGCCGAAAGGGGAATAATAATGTCTCACAAATTTTAAATGTATTCAGCTTTTTGTTTTTCTGAGGGGTAAAAACAGAGCAGTGAACTCACCAGTAGACCAAGAACCTTCTGCTGAATAGAAGACTCATTGGGGAAGGACTGCAGGGATGGAAACAAAACAACAGTGAGTCAGCCTGCCCCTAAGGCATACATACCTGAGCGGTACATGATGTGATGATAGGCTGATAAGGTAATCTGTTCTAAATTGTTAAAATCATTTACATGCGCGTGTCGACATGTCTGTGTACCTCTAGAACTTTAATAAACAGGTCCAGCCCCTGGTTCTCGATGAAATGGCGGCAGGTTGTTGGTGACTCATCCGTGAGGTTCCAGAGTGCGCTCAGTGTAAATTTGAGGGTGGCATCCACCACGCCCTGAGTGGCCTTCTGACGCACAATGTGGAGCAGTTGCTGCAGGGAAGGGAGAGAGATTATTATTTCCTTTTTTGGTAAATTAGTGACGGTGAAAGAGAACACAGCTGAGAGGAGAATCTTACCTTCACTATGAACAGCTCTGCTCCTAGCTGAGCTGTTTGTTCTGTGGACAACTGGAGAGAGCACACATTCAAATGTTACAAATGGTCTATGAAAGAATAAAGTCAAACATTGACAGACCACTTTTAGAAGGGCTCTGGTTCCTGAAGTTAATTTCCCATTAATTTTATCCATTGACGTTTAAGAAAATCCTTCTAAAAAGAGTTTTATGTCTGGTACCAGGCCGACCAGCTATGAGATGATCAGTGGCCATTAAACATTTGATTAACTGTTTACATAATAGTTTTAAGAGTGAAGGAACGACACATGCAAATGATCCCTTTCCTACAACTTCCAGTGCATTTCTTCAGGAATTTAACCTGATTCTAGTGATTTACACTGCTTTGGACTCTTTTCCTCAACTCAAAAAACAAAACAAAAAAACCTGCAGCATGCTAGAAATTAAATCCTGGTTGCTCTGTGGTAAACGTCATGAAATGTTGAACCACCCGATTGTAGCTGTGACATGTTTTTCGCAGTTGTTACCTGAGGATTCCGGGTAGTGCAGTACTTCCCTTTGACATTAAGAATTAAAAGTTTTTTGTAAAAAAACGCAGTGGATGTCATACAAACTCGTGGCTTCTACAGGAGCATATAAAATCGTTTCACAATCTTGTAGCTTGTGGTGAGTCTACCTACCTTTTTTTATATAATTTTATAAATGAAGGGATTTTAACTTCCGGAACCACACTTTTGAGCCCTTTAACCGTATAAGTGATATAATACAACATGAACTGAACCTTAGCAGCCAGTATGGAAATAATAGCCACCGCCATCCTCTGCATATTCTGGTCTTCATGGTTGCAGAGCCACTGCATCACTAATTTGGCAGCTTCAAACCTTTAAAACAGAAAAACAAAGATCAAAACATATCTACTGTAAACACACTATTCCTTTAATAGAGAAGCTTTTACAATATGGCCTGTCAATCATTTTATGTTCTGGTTTCCTGCTTTGCTTCCACTGATGCATATTCACTGTTTCAAGCTTTTACATATCGGTTTAAATTACTTTGTAACCATACAAATACAAAATGTGTAATTCACACCTGTTGAAAGGAACCTCCTGCAAGATGCGGTCGCTGCACAGGGACAGCAGGCAGTTCTTCTGCAGCTGTAAACACAGGAACCAACGTGGAGATCAGTGTCTGATCTGCAGGCTCAGTAAAACATGTAGACAAAATGAATCTCTTACATCTAAGTTGAGGCCTGTATGGTTCAAAAGTTTGTCTCAAGTCTTATGTTCAGTTCTTCTTGTGCCACCTTGATACAATTGCATCAATAAAATATATATAAAAAAACATATATTTGCTTTTCTGAAGACTTATTTCCAAACCAAAAGGAGGAAGCTGCTTCTTTAGCTGTAGGAAGCTACTCCACAATTTACATCAATAGTTGACATTTGTTTTTTAAATATCTGTGCCTTGATAAAAAGTATGTTGCTGATAGTTGATATGAACTGAGGATGCCCCAAAAACATTACTTCCACAATGGAGGTAAAGTTTCATGACTCTGTCCGTTTGTTGATTTGATTGCAGGGTTATGCAAAACGTACTCAACAGATTTCTACAACACTTGGTGGAGGGATCCAGACAAATAGGCAAGTACTTTCTTTTCTTAAACGAAGCACTATACAGCATTTTTTTTAACATTTTAACCAATTTCCCAGTGAAAAATGCATTGCTCTTAAGTGGGTAAAAAATCTGGTCACGAAAGTACGCACTCCACCGTTGTCATTCAAGATTTCCCATTTCATCCATTGGAATAATTCCTCCATGAACAGTCATATGCCCTTTATTCTAAGTTCCCTCTGCTTTTAAACCGTATCAGGTGAAAGGGGCCTGCTAAATGCAGTCATTGTTATTACAGGTTGTTTTTGTTTATCGTCACCTGGTGGGCTAGGCTAACCCTAACGATGTGCCACTATGACAGCGGTGCAGGCATGACAGTACCTGCTGGTGGTTTGGGAAAGTCCTCATGGCCTCCAGTAAGAGCTGAGTGACGGTGCTCAAGAGTCGGACTGGCATTCCTGCTGCAAGGTCCTGCTTTGTCAGGTTGAACACACAAGCACTTGCTGCCAGCTGAACATTCAGAGTGGCAGGATGATTCTTCATACCCAAAACTACCAACTAGAGAATAAAAACAAGAGAAAAAGAAAGTAATACTGTGTTGGTGAGAGTAATGAGGAGCTTGAAGTGTACAGAACTGTAGAGGGGATGTAGGACTTTGACATAAACTTGGAAACGTGGATGACACTCCAATGATTGGTCGATAAATATATTATTATTATTATTATCTGACATTATTGATGAAGCAAAAAAAATACCAGTCTTAAAAAAAGGTTCACCTTTAGGATGTCAGGCCGTGGTTTCTCCATGACATGGGTCAAACTGAACAGATGAAATAGAGCTTCTCTCACAAAACCCTCCCTCTCACTGTAGCGGCGCAGGGCCTCACAAATCTGTGTCTCATTGGCTTCGCCTGTGACCTGTTGACACGCAAAAAGATTTTTTTAGCGGACCCTAATTCCTATGTACAGTTATCAGTGTTGATGTACACATCAATACTACCTTCAGATTTCCTTCTCCAGAGAGGAAGTCAGAAAAACCAGCATCTGTGGCCAGAAGTCCCACAAAGGTCATCCCCGGCCTCTCATCAACAAATGCTTTAACAGCTGCATCTGTAACCTGCAACAATTCACACATGTACAACATGAGAGCTTGATGATTGCCATCTTACTCAAGCACTCAAGAGACAAATGCAAACATAAGCACCTGTTTCCTCCCAGACACATCCAGGGAGACGAGGTCAGGCAGGATCCCTGGCTGTCCAAGCAGCTGGCGAGCCACATCAGAGGTAAACTGCTTATCATCACTGATGTCCAGGTGCTGAATGGCAAAGGGTCACAAAGTTCACAAACGCCCAAACACAAACAAACAAGACTTTGGGAATCTTTGCAACAGTTTCCTTTTCAATAACCACATACAAACTAATTTGAAAGAAGACACCCTTCCACTCACTTGCAATACATCCAGCTGGCGTATGAGTCCCAGCAGCTGAGCAGTGCTCATTTCCAGCCTCTTCAGCTGGTGCAGTGTCAATGAACGCAGCCGTTCCTTCAGGCCCAGCAGTGGAGTGAGGTTGGTGATTGAGGTGTTGGAGATATCGAGGCTCTCTAATCGAGGCAGGGAACAAACGTCGACCAGCCCAGAGTCATAGAAGTCTACATTGGCTAGAGAGAGTGAGCGGAGGCCCTGGAGGGAGCTGAAGTGATACCGGATTGGTTCCTCCAGAGAGGACATGGTGAGACCTGTTAAGCCAAGACGCTGGAGCGAGTCCTGCAGGGTGTTTGAGAAAAGAAGAAAACAACAAGTTATAATTTTAACATGGAGCGAGGGAATAAACTAACAAGTTAACATACTCTCTCTTTACCTGACAGTATTTATTGGAGGCCAGTCCCTGTAGGATATCATGAATAGTGAGGTCTGCATTGACCCTGGCAGCATCCAGCTCCAACAGTCTGTGGGGACAGAGAGCTTTCTGGAATGCCTCAGCAGAGATACGCGCTGTGCGGATGCAGGCCCGTCTCAGCCGCAGGTATTCAGAGTTCCGAAATACACCCACTGTGCTGTCATTCAACAGACCTGTAGAATAATGACGTCAAGTCAAATGAAATCTTTGGCTCCATGCAGGACTGATCAGGACTGAGCTCTGCACTATATTACTTCGATTTCCTCAATCAAAGTATTGGTGAGAACACACCATCAGATTAAGGCTCTGTTCAGACCTGGTATTAGAATGCGTGTTCTGTGACCACTTGTGATTAGATCTCACTTCCCTGCTCTATATGCAAATAATCCCAGCTGCCATTTGTGTTCACCAAGACCAAATTTGTTGTTTTTAGGCTGTTTGGATTTAAAGGGATAGAGGACGTGAGCTGAATATGCAGTCTGAGTCCACACATTTATCCCTTTTTCTTTAAGGGGAATAGAAACTGTTGAGAGACACTCGAGTGCTAAATACTTTTATTTTAATCCCAGTAATGGATCAGCTTGGTATTTGACTGTTCAACAATTGAAGGATGCAGAAACTATGGTGGGACTCAGCCATGACCAGCTCTGTCTGTCCAGCAGTGTCTTTCAGAGGACCAGGTTTACCTTCAGTGGCCATCTTGGCCAGCAGCTGGTCTGCTAGCTCCTGTGGGAAGAGCACAGCCTCTCTGAAGCACAGGGAGCCGTCCGGGCGCTTCACGGAGAAACAGTCCAGGTTCTGGCTCACATAGGTCAGACACAGGTCTGTCAGAGCCGCGGGGGATGACTCATTCTGAAAACAGAACAATGCTATTGTTAGCTTCTGTAGCGGGTTTCAATTGACAGTAACAGCTCATATGCTAATTGCTTTCTCCAGGAATGACATGAGCACAACATAACGTCAAACGGCAAAACTTACCGTGTGTAGGAAACCGCAGGCCATGGTCATATTTTAAAGAGTACAATTTAAATAAACGAACTCTAGTTTTAGCTTATGAAAAGGAGACTGGTGTCTTTTTCACCACCGCTTCACTTGCTAGCCGTGCAGCGGCTCCGTGTTCAGCCCGACGCTATGCTAATCTGTTAGCGGCGGAGCAGCCAGCTAGCTCACTTGTTTTCGCCTCCGCTGTGGAAAGTCGCTCCGCGAGCAAACATGTCGACAGGAAGCGGATGTGTCAGAATTCATGTTCGAGAGGTATCGACTAATCACTGCAGGTGACCGAAGCTCTGGAATCGAGGAACCGGGGGGGAAGAAGGTTTTAGTTTTCACAGCAATTTTTTCTATATTTGACGAGACAGACGATAAACACAGTTCACAGCACCGGAAGTATATTCTCAAAGGGGGCCGGGCTACGGAAGCCTGTAAAGTCGTCTTATGAAACCAGGAAGACACATGGACTAGTCCCTCTTCGTGATTCAAGAGCAACCTAACATATGAGTAACTGTGTTGAGCGTCTATAACAAATGACCTCTGACTGTAATGATTTTTGATGAGGTGTTTATTGTGAGGAAACGCTTTTCGAACATCGCTCCTGAACTCGCTCTCCAAGGTCACAAGTAGCAGTGGATGTGACGAGAGCTCAGCCTGCAACACATGCGACTTATCTGAGGGTTAAAACGCAGAGGTGTCGGCAGAAACATGGCAGGACTTGTGGACTTTAAGGACGAGAAGGAGGTGAAGGAGTTTCTGGACAACCTGGGGGTGGAGTACAGCTTCCAGTGCTACAAAGAGAAGGACCCTGAAGGTAACACGACCTGCGCTGTTCACAGATCAGTGGTGCTGAAACTCAGCTGGAGGTTTGAACTGTGCCATCACTGACCTGATTTCTTCCTCTCAGGGTGTCAGAGGCTGGCAGACTACATGGATGGGGTGAAGAAGAACCATGAGTCTGCGGCTCAGGTGCTCAAACACAACTGTGAAACTAATGGACATGGAGAGAGCTGCTACAAACTGGGGGCTTACCATATCACAGGGAAAGGTAAGACAGCACTGTGGCTTACTGCCTCCATTATTTACCCTCTCTGGTGTGTGAGACACACATTTAGAAGTTCAAAACTTAACTTCATAAAGTCACAGGTGGGGAAATACAAAATTATGATATGATATTTGAGGGAGAAATGGAAAGTGCTGTACTTGCTTGTATGTATTGGCCTAATATTATGACATTAAGTAGTCAATGTACTTTTTGATCAACTATCTTGCACTATAACAGTTACTGGTTATAGTGCAAGATAAAGTTGTCACGGCCAAAATTATTGCAAATATTAGCTGTTTAATATGAATAATCTGTCTATCCATCCATTCATCCATCAAACTATGTCCTTTGCTTTTTCTGCTTTTAAATTTTTTGGTTTTACTTTCAACACTTCAAGATGAAAAGTTCAACATAAATAAGTTTTATATTATGATTATTATAATTTTTTATTATTATTTTTACATGAATCTTATGCTGTAAGGGTTGGGTGAGAAGTGGGGTTTATATGTCTTTGGAGTGTGGGAGGAGGCTGTAGTACCCAATTCAAATTGTATGCGTATAACCCATATTCACAAGTCTCACTGTGTCTTGTAAGGCTTAATCTGTAAAAGGTGCAACATCCTCTGTCCTTAACCTTAACCTGATTATCAAAATAGTATGTGACCACATCAATAGCTAATTTAAATTATTTAATCTACTTTCTATTTAGATGTTTCTATACATTTTTATAGTACTTTATCTTATATTAAATGTGACTTAATTATTTTGGAAGGCAGGGGTTTAAATACGTTTTACATCACTCTGCATCTCTGTCACTCTCCTGAATCTTTTCACTAGGTGGAGTGACCGAGTGTCTGAAAACTGCCTACTCTCTCTTTCTGCGCTCTTGCAATGCCGGAGGAAAGAAGTCTATAGATGCCTGTCACAATGTTGGCCTGTTAGCCCATGATGGACGAGCTATGGAGGGAGGACCCGACCTTACGGCTGCACGCCAGTACTATGAGAAGGCCTGTGCTGGTGGCTTCGCTCCCTCGTGCTTCAACCTCAGCGCTATGTTCATCGAGGGCAATTCCAAAGGAATGGAGCCAGACATGACTCAAGCTTTGAAGTTTGCTCACAGGGCTTGTGAGCTGGGACATGTGTGGGGCTGCGCCAACGCAAGTCGCATGTACAGACTTGGGGATGGTACAGAGAAGGATGAGAAGAAAGCAGAGGACCTGAAGAATCGAGCAAAGGAGCTTCACACTTCAGAGAAGGAGAGGCAGCTCAAGTTTGGGGAGTGAATGTGACACTTTTGGTTATGTCATGGTGGTGGAGGTGTTCAAAGGTTTGAGGTGATCTAATGTTAGTTAAAAAGCCAAATGGTCAAATGGGTGTTAGCACCACCATCGCAGTCTATAGACCATGAAATTCAGGGAGTGACAAGTGGGGCCACTTGAATATGAGTTCATCAAATGTGTTCAAGAGTTATAAAAGCAATAAAATGAATTTTGATTAAAATGCAGTCATTTGTTATTCAATCCACTATGGAGAATGTGTTTGACTGTGTGTTTATGTCTTGTCTTATTTGTCAGCAGGATTACACAAATCTACTAAACTACTTTCCACAAAACTTGGATGGGGCCTGGGCCTGAGAAGAACCCAGTAAATTATGGGACGGATCCGGATTAAGGGCCGAAACCAGGATGACTTTGTTTTCTCCACTTTATTTAGACATATTTTATGACAAATAATTTAAGTTACCAGACTGAATAGATTTAATATTTTTATAGAAGGGTACACACTTTTCAGCCACTGTACATAAAAACTATAGAGCTACAAACCTGTCACTACCACTGATGTGTAGCTGAGATCATATTTATTCAGGAAGATAAAATGGCTGCGATGTATCTCTCATAGTTTTATAGTGTTAACAAACAAGTATGACATATTCTGAATATGTTTTATGACTAATTGTTTATGTCATCAGCCCACTTCCTATATCTTTTATATTTCTACTAAAAGAACAAGACAATCAGGTGTAGGATTGTTCAGCATTGTCTGCGGTACGTATTTTACCGAGGGACACTCGTCTGTGATTTTTAGTTTAGAAATAGTACACAGGTTATGTAGAAATCAATTTCATTTTATTTCCAGCATAGAAATTGACAAACTTGTGGATCATTGCAGTATGGCCTCAAATTGTAAAGCTTTAAAAACTAGAGTCCATCAATGGTGTGCAAATGCTATCAGAACATAATTTTGAATTGATTTATTGGCTTGTATTTGGCAAGTCATATACAAGTGTCCTGGCAAAACATCCAAGCTTGAGATACAATGTTGTAGAATAGCCTATCCAATGCACATGTGTAGAACGTAACGTAGATAACTGTGCAAGCTGAAGGCATCACAGATTGTAGCCGTGGTAATAGTGGGTTGGATTATTAATGCCTAAAGCCAAGTTTGAAGTCTGTTCTATAGTGTAAACAATTCTATAGAAGGCATGTTGGTCATTCAAATTAATTAAAGCATTCTCAAATGTTTTAAGACAGTATTATGTTGTTGTATTTCTCTGCAACCAACCTCTTGACCTAATAATGTGAATAATAACGTCACAGGAGCTGCTGTGGGCACGAAGGTAGTTGTACCACTAGGAGGAGGCAGAATCAAGGACATGAACTTTGCGCCCTTTTTTAACTGTCACAGCGCGCGTCCCCCTGAGGTCACTGCATAACCAGAGGTAAGCTTTATTGTGTCTGTACTGAACCCTTTGTATTATATTAGAAATGTGGACATACTGTAATCCACACACATAATCCATCTGTATATAAAGAGCTAAACGGAGCCGGGCGGCTTCAGGGTGATGGGCGGACTGGTCGGGAAGCTCCGCCCGTCCGCCGCGCGTCTCCTCAGCCCTCACTCAAAACAGAGGACAGCTGTTGCGACGCGCATCGTCGTGTCCTGAGCCTCGAGCCTGTCCGCACCGTCTTCTCCTCCCATGTGCCCGCTGGGATATCAGCAGAAGACAGAGGAACACGGCGCACTCCGGTGAGACACTGAGCAGCGCGAGGCGGAGGTTTGTTATCGTCTGCGACGTCGTTTTTTTTTTTTTAGAGAAATCCCTCCGCAGCCGTCGATGTAGCTAGCTAACGTGTCTTTAAGCCCCGCGCACGGGTTTGGGTGTGTTTGTTTTTATACGCAGGGTACCCCCCGTATAAATCGGCATCCATCCGGAGGAGGGGATGCGAGAGAAACGACGAGCTGCTGCAGGGGCTGCTCCGAGTGTAGCTGGGTGCTGCAATGTATGTCAGCCATTATTTATTTTCTCCTCCACCCACGTGAAGACACAGTCGCAGGCACCGCACACCGAGCAGTTTGATACAACGCTCGTAATAAATCATGCGCTCCCTCGCCGAGCTAACGCTTTGAGCTAACGAGCGCTAACGCAGAAACCACAGGGAGAAGAGAGCGGAGAGTCGGTGAGTTAGCATGCTGTGATTCCCCTGGTGCAGTCTGCCTGTGTTTACTCGAGTCACCGCACAGCTTGTTGGTGTTTGGGGACACGGGGGGGGGGGGTTCGTGTCGACCCCATTTTCTTGCTGCTAGCCCAGCGGAGCTCATGTAGCAGCCGCAGCCACTGCAGGCTCTGTGCTCCGAATAGCTCATTGGCGGTGAACCCCCTGCACGGTTACCCTCCAGGGAGTGTTTTGGGTGTGGCGTGGGTTCACCCACGAACAATACTGTGTACAGTCTATCTCGTCTCAGAGTGAGCACCGAGGACGTGTCGTGTGGCTGCTTTGTGTGTCTAGTGACCTGCAGTTTTCGAGCCATATGGCCTGAAATGACTAAAAAAGAGGGGAACTTTTAGAGCTTGAGAAGGAGAGGACCCCCCCCTTCCAGGCTCAGCTGGTAGGTGTTTATTAAATTCACATTTCACTAACACCACTCAAGGAGTCACTGTGCCTCATAACTATCTACCTCCTTGGATCTAGTCTTGATGTTTGGATCCACAATATCAGTTCAAACTGGAATGGCACAGAGCTCCACTAGGGCTCAAAAGCCTCCTATGAAACCGTGTGGAAGTTCACTACATTTTTATTTGGATCTGCAGCAAAATGATAGATATCCACTAAATTTACTTCCCCCCCCCTAAGAGATGCATGAATGATTCTCTGAGAAATCAACAAACATTTTGAAAAGTGCCCTCTACCAATGTTAAAGAAAGTGGGGACAAAATCCTGGATGTGCACCCTTTATATGGAGCAGCACCAAAATGTAATGGGTTCTTCCCATACCCATGTCCCACCCTGCTGCCAAGTTTCATTGAAATCATTTCAGCTTCATTGTGTAATCGTGCTTACAAAGAAATGGTGAAAACAGTGTGAGAACATACCATCCATGGCGGACGTTATAAGAGATTTAGGACCTTATTCTTTTACATCTAACTCTAGTAAAAGATTATACAGACCTAACATCGCTCAAGCTTCTGTCACAGATCAAATGAAGCTATGTTGATCCTCTACTGATAAATGAATCTGCGACAGTGGTCTTATAGCAGTAGCAAGAGTTACATGTTCATTTGTTAGCCCAGGAGTATCTGAAGATATACAGAAAGTTATCTGTAGATAACAACGAAACTGACTCACACATGAGAGTGTTCCACTTCAATAGTTATCAAGCAGATACAGATTTAATCTGAATTCACTGCCTGTTCACTATTAGCCTGTCATTTTTTCTCTTTCAAAGCCTCCCTCTGCTCAGCCCTGCCGCCTAACACACTCAGTGTCCTGTGTGTCATTGCTCACCCGATTTTTAAAGGGCTCTAAGGAATGTTCCATATCGATATTTAGTATGGCTGTGTGGAGCTGCTGTTCTCAACACTTAACATATGACCCCCAGGTCACCGGTTCAGACTCATGACTCGCATGCCTTTACAGTGCTGTGGTGTGTCATGCAGGGAAGGCGGATACAATCTCATTTGGCTCCAGCGGCCTCCTTCAATAGTTGAATAGATACCGGATGCGCTTATTCATTAGTTAGCGTTCGAGATTGCAGTCATACCAGTTCTGTAAGCACTGTATGATTGAGTGGTCAGATACTAATACAGTTAAAGTTTAGTCCTATATAGGAGATGAAACATAAAGCCTTCGCAGGGTTGGAGGTCCCCTCTTCGTCCATTTGTCAGTGAAGGAATCTGTTTGGAATTCCTTTTGGTTTTTACTTCATCTAATTCAGACCCTGAGAATGCTGGGATGGGTTATAAATTATCAGTGAAAGCCTCGTCTGCAGGTCAGTGGGTGCAAGGGCTTAGGTTTTAATCCAATAAAATATGGTTGATTCAGTATCCAGTGTGGACATTTGCAGTATGGGACTTGAGCAACAAACGAACGATCTGTACGCCTATTTACGAATGCTGCATTGAAATATAATTTTAAAATTCATCAGGTTGCAAACTGTAATTGTTGCTTGCCGATAGAGTGTGAGCACCTGGATGTTTTAGTGGAGCTCACCTGTTTAGGGAGTTATTTATCTTTAATTACACCCCTTTGTCTATAACACAATCATCTACAGCTAAGTGCTTTCTCTTTTCAAGGATGTGCGTCAACAGTTCTTAATTCAAACGTGGTCATGTTGTATTCAGAGGGAGAAAATCATTCAGACGATAATGTGTTTATAGACGCAGCTTCAGTTTTCCATCTCTGAATGATTTCAGCTCCCTGAGCGTCATTTGAGATCTATAGTGACTTTTAAGAAACGGTTCCCTCGGTAACTCTTCATACCACCTCCATCTTCCGAGCTGGGCTAATCCCAGAGATGCCTTGTGTACGTGGGCCCATCTGTTCAGCTCTGGGGTGTAGCTGCTCTGTCCAAGGCCTGCAAATGTGATTAGTTAGAGATTACATCTGTGTGAGTGTGAGTGTGAGTGAAACTCCCCTCTCCGAATCAGAGCTGTGTGTTTTTAGGGGAAAGGGCTAAATTGCTACGGGCTTTTGCGTCATCGGGTTCAGCCCCTTGTGTTTCACAGGGTATGTTTCCCTGCTCTGCATTACATCATGTTCACTCCACAGTTTATATAAAATCCTCCTTCAACCAGCAATCTTGTATCCTCCCTCCTGGGTCCTATACATATTCTGGAGGCGTCTTTGGTCTGCAGCAAGTTTCTTTTCTCTGCGTGACCTCCTATCGGTGCACTCAGTTGCCATGGTAACTTGATGCATTTGTCTGGCACGTCCATGCAGCACAGATGGAACTGCGAAGTCACATGTCGTAACATTCTTCCTCTGATGCCTTCCCACCCTCGATTATGTCACTATGAGAACAAATGCAAAGTTGGTTATCTGCGTTAATTTTCTGCTCATGTTTTGGTGTTGGCTCCACAAAGCCATCCCTAACACTACTTGGACTAATATAATAGGCCCCTGCGCCTGACAAGTTGTTTTTAAACACTGATAATATTATGGCATACAGTTGTGTTTGATAAAGACTTTTTTTAAATATATATATGAGGTGTCTCTTGTTGCTGGCAGCTGGTTGAAGTAGGTGTTGCGGATGCGAGCTTAGGTAGCACCTGATTAGCTGACTGTGTGCATGACCATGTGTGAGAAGGAGATAAATGACAAGGATAATGCACGTCCTAGCATTTACGTAAGAGATCTGAGTGGCAAGCTCTACTTGAGCAATATGCTGCTTTTTCTTTGGAACATTTGAGGAAGTAGTGCAAAACTGTCTCTTCTCATTGTTCTGAGTCTATTTACCGTGTGGTTCCTCCAATGTGGTAATCACAGCCCTTCTGAAGAGGAAGTAGACGCCACAGAGAGCAGTCAGACACAAACAGTGTTGAAACAGATACTGGACATAGTGTCACTCGTGACTGATTGCTGAACCAAACCCTGCTAATTACACTCCACAATAAGGTGAGTGGTTGCAGGAGGTCTAGAGCTCTGAGGACGTGGAGGAGTTAAACTACTAGTGGGAGAGGACTCGCACATGAAGGGCTACACAGCAAGGGAACCACTGCACAACTTTGTATCCCTTATTCCTCTGTTCTCTGTCTCCTTTGTGGTTGCTTTGCTTTCAGTTTCTTTTCACTTTGCTTTCTTGTTGGGAGTAGGACCTATTACATTCCATAATGCTATGTCTGCTTAAAGGGATAGTTCCCTGAAAAATGAAAATTCACTCATTATCCAATGGTTTCTTTTATAGCCTTCATGGTGAAATGTGACATTTTGAATTATTATATTTTTTGTTTGGTGTAAATATATAAGATAATCAGATGAATTATCTCATCAAAAAAAACTATGGATGAATCAACAAATAATTTGTTTCATCCCCTGATGACATGAACCACAAGCCCCCACTTCTTGCTTCCTCCTCCTTTTTTCTTGCTTTTTGGGGTCTTTTTTTAAAATGTCATACTAATATGGTTTTCAACTTTCAGTATCAATAACAAAACAATACTTCTTTCAAAGTAACCCTTATTTAGAATATATATGCTGTTCAACAAAAAAGCCTTTTCTTTCACTTAAATGAGTCATACGCCTCGAACACATCAGTATAACTTTGTCCTAACATACTCAAACTACACAAATCAATTTGTAAATGTATTTTATTCAGGAATTGATGTCTACTCATTGTTTTGAATGTGCAGCTTTAAACAGGATTTGATATCATATTTTTTCTGTAGATATAGAAACATTAAATATCAAAATATCCCTCAGACTCCAAACAGATCCTATCAAAGTAAAAACATGGCTTTGTTTTGAGCAGATTGTGTCCTGGCTATTTGTTATGCTGACAAGTGGTAATGTTTGGGCCAACTGGTTTAACTCTAATTCCTGCCTGTCCACAGCCTAGATGATTGTCTTACAATGTCTTTCATCTGTGTGCAATTGCATCCCTATCCATGTGTGCTTTTGAAATGTAAGCATTTAAGGGGATTTCTCAGCCAGTAGCTTAGTTTCCAAGAATTTGCCGTATTCAAAGATTGGTGCCAAACTAGTGACCATAAACAACAGTATATAGTAGAAAACTCCCAGCATAGGTCATTTTCATTATTTAAAAAAGGTTGGGCATCACACCTAAGTGTTATAATAGTAGGGAAAACCCTGGTCAGGTTGGAGGTTTTTGGGGTCAGGAGGCCAGAGGTCAAATGTTTGTTTAGGGACACATTTGTAGTAAAGGGCTCAGCCTTTCAGGCATGCAGAATGCCAGCTATGAGGGTCTTGTTCCACCTGACACTTCCAGGCTGAACCTTTTTACCTCCTGTGTCATGTGGTCATTTCTCCAATCAACCATCAGAAGTTTCATATTTGGACCAAATGATGAGTACAAAGCAAGGTAACCACGGTCAGCTGATTTGTAAATTAGGTATTGTCTTAGTAACATAACCATGAACGTGAGCAGAAAAGTTGTCTGGCAGTTCAAGTGTTTTGGGGATGTACCTTTTTGACGAGAGGGCAGATGGGACAGGGTGGGATGTACCGTAGCCTTTTTTTCAAATTATAGCCTGCTCTTGTTGGCTTTTCCAGGATTACCAACCCTAGCTGTTTAACTGGGTGTACCAAATTAGAAACAAGCAAATGGGTATGTTTTCAAACTTAAATTCTATATGGTGTGGTAAGAAGTGATTGCGAATTAAAATGTGCCTGAGTTGTATGATCCCCCACTCTTACTACTCTGTGTAAGGTGTGTGCTCAGGTGTTATGATTGAAATTGGTCTATTGAGGGCTATTTTTTTGCTGAGTTTTTGTTCTACAAGGCGGGCCAGGACCATAATCCCCCCCCCGGCCTAGATAAATGTAAACAGAAAAATGCCGCACCCTTCCACTTCCCTTGCATATTGTCCTGATCCACCAGTCTGTATCAGTCTCTGTGGTCTCACAACACAGCCTCATGTATCTGTCTAAACCTCCATGTGTTTAGGCTTGGGAACTAACTGAGAGCTGAGCCTCAGGTTATGTCATGGAAACTCAAGAACTTGGTCCTGAACCCTGCCAAAGACAATAGATCTGATACAGACAAACACGATTCCACCTCTCTCCTCTTTTGCGCTCTCTTTTGTTTTCTTCTTTTTCCAACATTTTCATTTGTGTTCTTTTTCACTACATCAGACTCATGTGTCAGGTACACAGTGGGCCTTTTATTTGCCTTAAGAACACTATGAATACAAGGCTTCATCCTGACCAGCTGCTCCGCTCTTTGCCTTCCTTTTTGCCGTCCGGTATCTCTTTGATGAAATAAAAGGTGATGATTCATTTCTAAAGCAGATGTGATTGTCTGTGTCATCTTAAAGACTCCATTAAGACTTGAGTGTGTGACTGAGACAACCTGTTTCACCTTTGTCAGGTTTCCCACAGGTTGGGTCTCAACATGCAGACAGAGACTTGCATTCATATGCCTTCAGTTCCCCACTTTACATCACCAACTGTCAAACAGGGTTTTCATTTAATGCATTCAAACCATGTACATGTCATATGATCTTACATAGGAGAACAGTATCCATTTTTTTTTTAAAGGCTGAGTTTAATGCAATTTGGCAAAAGACGCTCTAACTGAATGTATTTCTTTTTTTTTAATGAAGGTGTAATTGAGTATCTAACTTTATGGCCTTTGTGTGTTGTCTTGCCTCCTAATTTGAAGTAGTTCTCTCCACCACACAACAGTTGGATCCAATACAATCATGTTGGTGTATTTTTGCAGTATCTATGAATATTTTTACCTCTGCCGAGGAGGTTATGTTTCCATCCCCTGTGTGTTTGTTGTTTGTAAACAAGATTTTGCAAAAACTACATAGGCCAGGTTACCACAGAACTTGGTGGAGAGATGTAGTATGGGTCAGGGAAGAACCTATTGAATTTTGGGGCAGATCTAGGATTTTTTTTCACGTAACCTTTTAGATAGGACATATTTCTTGATTTCTTGTAATATAATTCATGGTTCTTCATGAACAAAAATCAGGCATGTTTGATATTTCTGAGGTTGTGCAAATTGGTGCAAATCCAAATATAAATCTGGATGTAGTGAATTTAAATCTGTTTTCGTAAGGGGACTGTTGGGACTTAGCAGAGGTAATGCGCTCTACTTTGCCATTTTATTTAACTTCTGTTTACATCCTGTTTAGGCAAATGCAACTTTTCCATTCTTTAAAAGTCAGTGGGAAGAGTTGTGACTGCCCCTATTGCATCCACAAAACTGATAAAAATGACAAGTCTCTTGAAAGACTTGGACAGGCCTCTGTTTGATTGTGCTTTGCATGTGAGAGGGTAACCTGGCTTCATTTGGTCACTTGATAAACTTGGGATTAGGGGTGGGCGATAAAGCGAATATACTCGATGTATCGTGGCTTGTACCACGTGCGATGTATACAATGACTACAACACGACCATCGAGTATAAATTGTCACGTGAATGTTTTAAGCAGCATGAAATTCTCTTTGAGTTTCGCTCTTATCACGTCCCTCTCACAGCAGACTGCTCACTTCCCCGCCCGTCCAGAAAACTCCTGTGCGCATGCATATTTTGTAACAGGAGAGGAGGGAAGAGACTCAGAGAGCAAGGAGAGAAAGAAAGCGAAGATTCCCAGTTGACGGGAGTTCAGAGACAGTTAATGACAGTTAGTTCATATTCTTTGTGAACGCTGAACCGAATGAATCAATTTACAAATGATGAATGTGAACGTAAGTGACGTTCACTCCAGCAAGAGTGGAGTGTGTGTGTGTGGTTGTATGTTTACACACACAGGCCCTGGCACTACACAGTGAGATTAGAGCTTGTTCACGTGAAGCAGCCGGTCAGTGACTTTGTTGAAGATCAGTAGATACATCAGTTTTCTCTATGATCCACAGCTGCCCAATGACCAGAGGGCATGCCACTACATTTATATTCGACTTGAAACAAGGTCATTTACATTACGTTTTAAGCCTAAATGTCCACTGATATCTTCTGATGAGGTTGCTTTCAGGGACCATCGGAAATGCTTACATCTGCTAGTTTAGCCACTTCCTGTGGACTTTGAATTTAAGGAATTGAAAACATTTTTACAGTTACTTAGAGGAGATGTCGAAATATCGTGGTATATATCTTGATGGTGATATAGCCTAAAAATAGAGATATTTGTTTTAGGCCATATCGCCAAGCCCTACTTTGGAGTGTTGGAAGGATATTAGGAAGAGAAGAGGGAGGGCATCAGTGGCACTGGGCACAATGTCTTCCCAATTTGTAGTCGATAGACAAATGTTTCGTAGCTCATGCGTCCTGTCTGTACTTGTCCTCTGAAAGGAGAACAGGGGCCTAGACCAGTAGTGTCTCTGTAACCCGGACACGCATTGTAATTTGTGTCTGTGTGCACAGACTGCATAGCCCCTGGTCATGGTGCTCTGTGGGAGAGGAGGATCAGAGAAGGGGTGTGGGGCTCATTCAAGGAGAGAGGAAGGGGAGGGGAGCAGTGCAGGCCTTGAAGAGATACAGCTGTTTCTCCAGTCTCAGCTGTTGCTCCTCTTCCATTAGATGCAGGCTAGCCCCCCCCCCCCTCTTTCAAACAAACACACACACTAAAAGAAGCACACAGTGTAACATTGTTCTGCTGTGTGAGAGAAAGATGAAAGAATCAATCTTTCATAGCTGCTATCAGATGGGAATAGGAAGTACTGGCCATATAATTGAGAGAGGCCTCCATTGCCACATAAGGCAAAATCTGTGTCTGTATTCATCACATTCAGTTGTTGTCTTTCCTTTTGCTTGTCTCTAGTTTTGCCTCTTCTGTTGCTTTCTCTGCAATGATGTTTGATAGAATTTGACAACTTTTCGCACCCATTCTACCACTGTATCTCTCCTTTTATTTCTTCCCATGTGACCTCTGACCTAGTGAACTCTCAGAGCACAAAAGTGTAGTTTCATGTCCCTCTCTGACCAGCTTTGGGTGTCAGTATCCATGTATTAGGGCTGCTCGATTATGGAAAAAATCATAATCACGATTATTTTTGGACAATATTGAAATCACGATTATTAAAACGATTACTTTTGAGTTTGAAAACATGATGCATTTATTCAGTATTTCTCTCCAAAAAAAACACTTTTTAACTGAAATGTATCCAGCTGTTCTGCAATTTCTATAAAACATTTAATGAATCAAATGAAAACATATTTAGTACCACATTGGCTAACAGCTCACTCCAGTGGTCGCGCCAGGAAACACTCTGAAAAATGACTAAACGATATAAATTACATATTTTATATTCTATAAATGATCAAATATGCATCCCATACTTTGGATTTTCCTTCTGTTGTCCTGGAGTTTCAATTTCCCAGATTTTCCTCTCATTATTAAATGTCCCCATCTGACCCACCCACTACAAGCACACAAGCAGACAGACAGACAGAGAGAGAAAGAGAGGGGTGGGGCTATGAGGACCATCATTTACCCCCGAACCCCTACATTGAACGGGTTACATACAACAACAAGCGGAGAATCGCGGGCTGACCGGCGCGGAGAAATGCGGGTCCGGTGTGAACAGCCAGGCAGCTGTGCGCTTGAGAATGGCGCTTCGGCGCGGTGCTTCAGCGCCCGGTGTAAACCCGGCGTTATCTGGTTCACTGAGCTGAGTATCATCACTAATCTAACCCTCATAGCAGTTTTCACATAAGAATAATTGCTACTCAGCTAAGGCCAGGTGGAGTCTGTGCCTGAAACATTGGAGCCTCAACCATCCATTGACCTCAGCCGCCAGCTTTATGTTAGCGGCATTGTCCGTGGTGATGCAGACTAGCTTTCCCTCGTTTAATCCCCATTCCGCCAGAGCTTCCCTCAGTCCATGGGCTATGTTTTGTCCAGTATGGTCTTCAGGCATGAACGCCGTTTGGAGACATCTTACTCTCAAACTGAATTCTGTGTTGATGAAGTGGAGGGTCAGGCTAATATATGGCTCCATTGTGCGGCTGGACCAAAGATCTGTCGTCGCCGTGAAGTCGTCTGCTTTCGACACTTCTTTTGCAACTTCTTCTCGACATTTTTGGTACATATTTGGCAGAACCACTCTGCTGAAATGGTGCCGATATGGCAACGCATACCGTTTGTCCAAAGTATGGATTGGCTTCTTGAAACCCTCGCCCTCGACTGTACTGATAGGGTGCATGTCTTTAGGTAAAAAGTATCCAATGGCAGCTGTTATTTTCTTGTGCCTATCCGAATTTGACAGATAAGGAGTCACATTATACAGTGGCCATGTAGGGAGACGCCCACTGTATTGTGACGAGAGAGTACATAGGAAGCTCATTCTCAGTCACTCAAGCATGACATGACGCGTGTTTTTTCCAGCGTTTTTGGGTTGGTAGACATGCCAGATACCCAAATTAACGTGTAGAAGCACTAAAAAAGTGGAATTTTCATAATATGTCCCCTTTAAGTTGTAATTGGACATTTTGTCACACCCTGAAGACGGGGCAAGGCCATGTGAGGGGAGGTCATGGGGTGCAGCACTGTCGCTCCTTTTATCATGTTGCTGTTAAGAAGACCCCTTTATTGTCACCTTTGTTTGTTGTCACTGAACCAAACCAGGTGACATATTGCTGCCCCAGTGTTTGATTTTGTATAGCATGTCGGCTTAGTAGAATCAATTGCGTGA
This sequence comes from Verasper variegatus, assembly GCA_026259375.1. Taxonomy (NCBI): domain Eukaryota; kingdom Metazoa; phylum Chordata; class Actinopteri; order Pleuronectiformes; family Pleuronectidae; genus Verasper; species Verasper variegatus. The sequence goes on along the minus strand of CM048046.1, from coordinate 8,124,782 downwards.
CATCTAAAGGAACAGTGTAAGTTATTAAGAGGTTTGGCTAAGTCTGTAGGAGATTAATGCATGTCTTTGCAAAAACGACCCGTGTCTTCTATCTTTGCATGGTTTCAGGATTAAGACTAGGTTTTAGGGTAGTAGTTAGAGTTTAGTTTAGGGTAAGGCAATTAGTTGTGATGGTTAATGTTAGGGGCTAGGGAATGCATTATGCCCACGAGTGTCTTCACAACTATAGAGACGGTGCTTTATGGGAGGTCTGTTTTCTCAGTCTTGCTCAGTTAAGCAATTTCAAAGGGCCAAAATTCATCTTAGAAGTAAATTCTCAAAAGGTTGACCTCAACACAGCTACACAGTGCTATATTCCAAACTGTAACACTCCCTCTAACTTGGCTCTATAGACATCATAAGACTAATTAGACTAACAATAGCTAGTCTACAGCGTGTTTGCTTTTGAAGTCACTCCAGAGTCTGCGTTTTAGTGTTGTCTGGTGCGTTGCTCTTTTAGGGCCAAGCAGACTAGGAGCAGGGCTAGGCCAACCTAAAACAGGACAGAAAAACTTGTTGGAGGAGGATGATCTCATCGTTACATAGCACAGACATTTTAGTGCTCTATGTGGGAGAGGGATGATTTGTGAGGCTTTACTTCAAAGAATCAGATAGATGGAAGTACGATACAATCTGGTGTCAGTGGTTACATTCCAGTGATGGCCCACCCGTACCACTGTGTTTTACGTTAACCAGCAATGATTGGTTTGCTCGAGCTAAAGAGGGTAGTATGCAGGACCGAGAGTGTATGTTTGCTGTCAAATAATTGTACGGTTTGTCAGGAGGCAACATGCCAAGTCTGTGTCTCACACAAAATCCCCAAGGCTCCTTCCAGAACCCTGTCTTGAAAATACTTTCTCCAAGGTTTTCCTTTTATAAATGTTCTGACAAAGTCGCGTAACTGGATGGAAATTAGTTGAGAAAACAAACTGAAAATTGAGCATCAATTGAAAGAGAAGTATGACTCATTTATTGGGAGGACCAAACATAGGTGGTAATCTTAGGAAACGATGATAGATGATATAGTCACTTTAAGACATGGTATATTACTTTTTTTCTTTTTAAACCCCCTTCTCGCCAAAATGGTAAAACAGCGCCATCCGCCTCCATCGATGTGGCCAAAAACTGCTTTGCAGCTTTTCCACCTCGGCTGTTGCCATGGTGATGAGTAACACGCCGGAGACGGGGAAACAAAACAAATTGATGGCTGATTCGCACCAAAAGACCCTCAACGAAAGTGCAGCGTGGAGAACTACAGCATACAAATAAACTCTAGAAGTTTAATTTGTTGCCAACGAAAAACAATCATTGAAATAAGTGAATTTACAAAAAAGCATAATCCCAGGTACATTATAAGCACGTGTGTTTAGTATACCACATGGTAGAATATCCCTAAAAAGAAGAATTATAAACCCACAAAGGAATAAAATATCTTCCGAATGTGATTTATGAAAAATTTAGTGTTCACAACCAAAATATAAAAATGGAGAATCAGTGTGTTTTTTATGTCACCTATAGATTGAATGCATAAAACCAGCACTTGAAGACAACTATAAACAGCAGTGTCCACAGCAATGAGGCCAAACAGGCATAAATGATCTTTATTATGTTGTTATATATGATTTATACAACATTTGACTCCAGAAAGGGGAAAACTTTACATGTGACAAGTTATCCACAAGTTATACTTCCAGAACCCTGTCTTGAAAATACTTTCTCCAAGGTTTTCCTTTTATAAATGTTCTGACAAAGTCGCGTAACTGGATGGAAATTAGTTGAGAAAACAAACTGAAAATTGAGCATCAATTGAAAGAGAAGTATGACTCATTTATTGGGAGGACCAAACATAGGTGGTAATCTTAGGAAACATATGATTTGATGATTTTATTCGATTTTTATTTTGGGAGTCTCACTTTGATTCAAACCTGACTCATTCAATTCAAACCTAACACTATCACCAGCTGTATACCCAAATTGTTGAGATTGGCTGCAGGTCTTCTCTTCAGTTCAGTGTATAAAACTAATCCACCACTAGACAAACACACAAAACATCTGATGTAAGTTTGTCTACCATTTTCCAACATTAGTTAAAGCCGGCACAATAAATGTCATATATAATTTTACTCACTGAAAGGCTTTTACTATGAACAGTTACTTGAAGGGTTGTATAAACTGCACGTTAGCATCATTTAATCTCATTGGTTTCGGGACCTCACTAACACCTGTTTGTTTATTTTTTTAAACTAAACTCTCCAGGCTGTTGCAAGCGTCCTTGGAGAAATGACAGGAAAACCCCTGCACTAATCTGCTGTGACCAAAACTTCCAATAATGTCTTTACAGTGCTGACTCAAACCAACGATTCTTGGCCAGATAATCGTGTATTTGCCAATATGTTTAGCTTCAATGAGGAGAATTAATAATCAGTGTTAGGCTGGACCAAACCATTATGCCAGTTGTTAAAGTATATTAGCTGGAGGTTGTCAAGATGTTTCAATTAAAATTTCTATCATTTAGACTAAGGGTGTCATGAAGAACCAGTAAAATAATAACTGAACTTACTTTATTTTTATTATTATAAAAAAAATTATTAATGTCTGTGACACTCAAATGACTTAATCATAGATCCTAATTCCAACCAACCCTCAGGTCAGTGTGTTTACACCTGACACGTCATAGATTTTTGCAGTCTGGATTTTGAATGCTTCTTTTGTGTGCTACAATCTTTCTTTCTTGACTATAAAGCCTTACATTTTAATAAACAATATTTACTATGTAATTTAAGAATACAAATATTTTTTGTTGCACACCACACATTTCAACCTAAAAGTTGAGGAAGCTTTTGCAGAGTCTGTCTTGCCAGTGGGAACATGTTTTTAATGAGCCAATCAGCAGAAATGATCACTTTGAATTCAGACTGAAGGTCTACTCGCTAATTGACAAGACGTGATGTGTGCAGACGCCTGTTAGCTAGCATTAGCTCCCGGGCATGGGCCGATTGAATTAAGTTGTAGTCAGTTGACTTCCATGGCCCTACGTGACTTAGCCAGAGATTACATCTTTCAAACTACCTTTAACTGATTGCTCAGATCAGTGTGCAGGGGTCCATCCCTCCTGTAGATACAATCTTTAGATATGCTATGATATGGCCTGAGTCTGCAAACCTTCTTGAGTCACAACAGTCTTGAAACAGTGGTGGGTTTACATGGACTATATTCACAGTACAGTTAACCTAACTGTTGTGAATCAAGGCAGTTTGTATAGCAAGCAACAATCTACATTCCTCATTAACTTAAAATAATTTGTACGTGATTCTATAAACTGACAATTTACCCATCATGCAACAATTAGCCACTGTACACACATGTAGATATTAACCCGTAGTTCAGTTGTACCTGCCATGTAACTGTGATGTGAAGGTGCAAATGCAAAGATCAGTGTGGATATTTTAATGATTGATAATGGATCTGAATAAAAACTGAGTAATCAGAAATTTATTTTTGTAATCCAGCTCTGTAAGTATTTAAATGATATTCACCTCAATGGAAAGTGTAGCACAATCTCTGCTGCTTGATAAATTCATAATGTTCATAATGCTCAGCCATACCCCTATGGAAGCAGGTTAGTGCCACATAGTTAGGTGTTACTGGTTTACTTGATTTTATGCTGGATGCTCTCAAGATGTTGTTTATCTGGACACAAACACAGAATATCTTGTTTTATCAATAACGTCTAGATTGCATAAGCCATGAAGCGTCACGTTCAGCCTGAATGTGTGTTTACTCAGCCCTTAGAAGCATGTTTTACTGCTGTATGTTTTACTTGTGCCAATCCTCAGAGACTCATAGAGGAAGACGTAGAGATCATATCAGTTTCCTCTAAACAGTACTTCTCTGACTGACTGCTCTGTTGCCCTGTATTGTTAGTCTTCCCTTTCCTTGTTAATAGTCCGTGCAAGGAATGACCACAGACATCAGCGCTGCACCCAGCTCCACACTTTCCTCTCCTGCCCCCTCCCCCCCTCTCAGTCATTTGTCACCATGCACACACGCAGACATAGATACACACACACTGTAGGCCAGTGCTCTGCCCACACGTGACGGCCTGCTGCTCTGGGGCCCTGCCACATGCCACTACTCACAAGCTTGGCACCGTGGCCTCTCTTTGGTTCATTTGATGGATAACCAGATACTGTTATCAAAACAGAGTTTTCCATACGTGCCAGCTGTCGACCAAACAGCCAGTTACTCATTTAAGTCCAGCCAATTACTTTATTACATTATTAAATTAGGCACTCCATTTAGGAATTTTATAAAACTGTTTTGTTAACCAATTGCATTTCGATTTCCTTTAACGTTAGCCTCCACCTTTTTAATATAATGCGAGCATGATCACAGAAACATGCCTGTCTGGAGTTTATTTTCTATATTCATTCAATGTCTTTCATGTTGATGGTACTGTTTCTTCATTTCACGTTCAGATTTTGCTTCTGCTTAAAACTGTTGGTCTGTTCTCAGATTTACTGTTGCTGCACATTTCCTGTGCTTGAGTCTCGGTTTGTCTCCTTGCATTTTACTTCGTAAAGTGTCCATTATGGGTAGTTACAGTTTAAACCAGGTTCAGCATGCATCATGTTTTATTTTAATGCTGATATTACGTTCTTCAGATTTAATAGGTGAGGCATTTTTGTGGCATGCATTTTCAGCTAACCAGGCAGCAACATTCTCAAAGAGCATTTACTAGTTTTTGGGGAAACACTGGGCCTCATTCACCCATATCTACTTAAGAATTACTTTTTTCTACCATGTGCACACACAGAAATCACAGAAACTGAAAATAACATTAAAGAAGCCAGGAATGATTAATGTTAATTAAAATGATGATAAAAAATCTAAAGACGGCGATGTACCAGACTCGATCCGTAAAAAAAGTTGTTGTATTTTGTAGTGTCAGCAGTGAACGCTTGATGCGAACACAAAGAGCACTGCAACACTGACCTGGGTTCAGTGTGCAACGTGTGGTGCGGGTGCATCTCCTGAGCAATCTCTTATCTCAGAAAATAAATAAACTTGGTTTTCATAATTTATCCCACATAAGAAAACATTGGTGATGTCAGGATCTTTGTAAAAATAAGTGGGTTTTAAGAAGAAATTTCTTCTTAAGAACAGTTGGTGAATGAGCCCCACTCTCTGCTCAACCACTACTTCAATAAGAATACGGTTTCTGGAGGGAGTAGCTACTCTGATTACTTGTCTCTGACATTTACATCCAGACTGTCTTTTTGAGCTCATTGTGTGTGACAGATGTAACTCAATAAGAAGTAGCTGGCTGAATCCTGTTGCCTACGTCAGGTGGGCCACCGCATTGGTAGATTGGGGGCTGTTTGTGCCTGTCATTCGGGCTACACATGAGAGCCTACTTTGTGCAAGACACTAAGAAATCCTTTTCTCTCATTGATTTATTAGTCACAGCAAAGAAAATATTATACAAGCCTTCTAACTCCTGCAGGTTACACTGGACACACCAAACCAAGTAGTACTTCTGAAAGACTTTAGACTTGAAAACACTTACAGCTACAAATAACCCATAATGCTCTCTAAAAGAATAATTCTAGTTTTATCCAAAGTTGGGGAAAATAACAATTGTCCTATATCTTTGTATACTATGTCTTTAATTAGGGCCAATGCAGGACATGGTGTTCAGAACTCGTAGTTACACTTCTTGGCATCCTCTCTTTTCCACTTCCACTGGTCCAAACCTTTAATTGAGCTGACACCTTCAGAAGGATCAGAGCATAACATGCATGATAAGTGACTGGTGTGAAAGGCCTGTTAGCCATGTTCCCTCGACAGGCCGTGCCACCATGCTCTGCTTGAATAGCTAACCTGCTGAGTGAAAGCAGTATATCGAACTGCTGTGACATGCAGCCACATGCTGTGTAAGTATGTGTATGTGCAGGTTATTGGAGTGCGTGTGTGCCGACCTATAGATCGTAACCGTGTGGATGCTCTGAGTCTGTTTGTGTTAGTGTACTGTGTACTAAAGAGGAGAAGAAGAGGGCACAGCCTAATGGGCTGTCACATCCCTCACTGCTCAGCACAACACACTGACCCACTTTGGCTCCCTGACTTTGGTGCATTCTGCGGCACGGTTTTGAAATTCCTCTTGCCCTGCTGTTGCTGCAAGGCAAAGCAGAGGGCATGTGTTACACAGTGCAAGCATTGTACAGTTACAAAGAGGAGGTACTTACATTTTTTTATCACCAATACAGGAAATGGATTCTCCCCATACTCCTTTTTTTTTTTTTAAGGTTTGTGCAGAGAAAAGGCCACGGCTCTGTGCTGTTTTTATGAATAAGGTCTATGAATCTTGCTGTTTGCATGAGACTGATATTTGTGGAGCTCTCACACACATTTTGAGGAGATTGAGAAGCGATGCTTTCACGGCTGCTAGGTGTCAAAGACAGGCCTGCAGAGCTGCAGGCAGGGACTGGCAGAGCTGTCAAAGCTGTTGAAGTCACACAACGCTGTGTTAATGCTGGGTGGTACAGAAATCTCCCATCTGATCCTTTTTTCACAGTGCATGACCTTCTGTAAAGGCAATAACAAACATGTTCCCTCCATCTCTCTCACACACACACACACACACACACACACACACACACACACACACACACACACACACACACACACACACACACACACACACACACACACACACACACACACACACACACACACACATATACACACACAACAATCCTTTATGTTTGTGTGTGCCTATGGAGGCTATCATCTCATGTTGGGATAGTGATGTAGTTGAGAGTAAACATGTATATGCATACTAGAGATGTTTCAAAACCATACTACCCTTTCTGACACTGATTCCGATACCTGGACAATATAATGGCATATCGGCCAATGTCATGTACCGATTTGATACCAGTGCATTTGATAAAATCACAACTTGCATAAGGTATTTTAGCAGCTGTATGCTACTAACCACGTATGTAAGTGATGATAGCTGTCATTGTTGTATGGCCTGGCTCAGGTTAAACCTTTTGAAAAACAAATGCATGCAAAAAATGAATGACATAGAAATTCCTTTGTCTACAGACTAATATGTTCAGGTCAAAAAGACTTTTGTTTCTCTTCAGATCGTATCAATCTTTCGACTTTGCAACATCTAAGACATCGAAGGAATCTATGACCACTGACATTATACAGACACAACCTTGTGCTTTGATGCTGTGTAATCAAACTTTGATGCCACGCCACGGTCAAACGTGGGACAAACTCAAATCAGGCTAGGCACAAAATAATACATCTCGAAATGCACAACGATTAAATTATTATTACTCTTTTCGCTCTTTCCAATGCCACGAACGCTGTCATACATGCAGTGCACTTTGTTTACCTGACAGAGATGACCCTTTTGTCTGACAGACATTCACATAAAATCTTAAGCTGCAGCGAAAAGAGGTTGAGGTGAAGAGAAACAGGGCAGGAGGTGAGCAGCGAGAGGAGGATAGAGGACATGCCAAATGAAGGAGCAGGAGACCTGTTTTCAGGTCCACTTGAGACAGGAATGTCTCACATGCGCAAATATGCTGTCATGTGAATGACGACACACATAAACACTTGCTAGTATGCATTTTGCCCTTCAGCAACGAGGCCAATTAGGCTGGCAGCGGCTTTTGTGTTTGAACTGCAGCATGTGAATGTCAAAGCAGCCTGGAAACACAAAGAGGGGGGGAAGAGGCAGCCGATTCAGAGAGGCCTAATTCAACAGCACCTGCTAGGCTGCGCAATGAGTCACATTTGGCTTAACAACAACACATCCTCTTCTACAACATGACACTTTCCACTTTGCTGTCAATATTCCTCTGCTTCTTCCTCTAATCCATCATCTCCTCCTTAAGTACTGTCCCAGTGAGCATTCCTAGCATTTACAAATACATGATATTCTTCAGGTAAACATTCCCTGGCTTGAACCTCAGGAAGTAAAGCATGATGTCAACACAACACATTTCAGCTCATCGTATTGTTGGAGGTACATGGATGTGGCCAAGTGCAGAGAACAGGAGACTGACCTGATGGGATTAGATGGGAAAGTGTTATGGAAGTTGCATAGTTGGAGGTGTGGGCATTTTAGGGAGCTGTAAAGTTAGATGTAAACTCTTTTTGGATGATCAGGTACGTAACAGACACAGAGCAAACTGTCAGCAGACAAGCAGAAACGGGCTGCTGCCATGTAGTGTTTACACTGCTCACTGTATAGGAAGAGCAATACTTTCTGGGACAATGACCGACTATAGATGTTAGCATAGTCTCTGTTAAGTTTGCGTAGGAAGACACGTTATTCCTTTTCTTATAATCCAAAAGAACCCAGTGGCTCAGCTTGAACCTTGAACCAGTTTGTGCTCAGCAGGCTGTTGTGAAACTGAACCCAATCTCCAGGGTGGTGTTCTCTTGATCTAATGTGATCTTTGAAAGAATGTACAGGCTTCTCTGTAAGCAAAGGTTTAAAGTTAACTTCGACTAGAGGAAATCTTAATCTGCTGTTTGTTCTGCTGCTGAGCTTTGTACCTCTATCCGGTGATAACAACTTTGAGGGGATGAGAAAATCTTAGCAGCTGCCTATCTGCAAACGACCAACTACTGTCTGTCAGCATGCAACATTTGTCCATAGCCTGTCTGTCTGACACACAGGCTTCATTCTTTAGAGTAGTGAGACACCTACTGGTGGTTATTAGTCATGCATTGTCATGTTGAAAGTTTTAAGGCAAGAAATGATTCATGCTCAACATGAGGTTGGCTGCAAACTATCCGGAGCATATTTGAATCGTGTCTGTCAAATATTAAGTCACTCATGCTTCTTAAAAACCAACTGATTAACGAGAATAATGATGTACCGGTCCATTTTGTTTTTCTAATTCAGATACCAATCTCTACCCATCCAGTATCTTTATGCTACGACTTTGTGAAACCATTTCTATGTAACATTTCAGGGCCAAGAAATGTCAGCAGCTGTGAATAAATTGATGAAGATAATCGAGGGAAACTTTGAAAATTATACCAGCAATGATAACAAAATGGGCTCTGTAATGTCATGGCTAACCCCCGATCTGCTCAGATGGATACCTGTTGAAACATCCACATACATAGTTTTTTTTTTTTGTAATTATTACTGCATTTCTTGATTTAGGTGAACAATTAATACCATTAATTGTATGGTATTGCGTTGTATAATATAATAAATGGAATTGATTGTGTATAACTATCTGAAAGGAAGTTTATATGATGCCAATGTTACTCCTGTCAAAGTTCCTCTCCCACGGTTTTCCGAGTTAACGGTAACTAAAACTGATAGTTCAGAGGATGCAGAAGTGTCCATCATCTTTTGGCAGTGCTTGTGGGTTTTCCTCATGTTCAGAAGATTCATGCTGCCTTCCTCTCTCTTTCTCTTTGTTATTTCACACAGAGAGCAGGAGCCAGTCTCACAGAAAGAAAGGATTTGATAAACAAAGACGGTGATACAGAACAACGGGCTGACCTCACCCCCAGCACTATGCCCATTTGACACACAACTGGTAAGTGTAACACAGTCTTTGTAAGGACAGCTTGTTTTTCGCAATGTTTTGACAGCACTGAATTTGTGCCTGTTTGGTCGTAGACTACCTCTATTTTAATTAGAGCCAATGTAGATTTTTTTTGTGGACAATACAGACATTGTTTTAAATGCATTGATTAATTGCAGGAGCAGAGATGACTGTACATTGTTTCAGGTGTTTGACACACTGCACTGAGTGGCAAACTAGTAAACAATCAAACCGAACAACCCTATTGACTGTGGTTGTAAAGTTTAGTAGTAGATCATATGTTGAGTCATAAATGTTTTTTAAAGTGATTATTTTGGAATGAAGACATAATCCCTGTATCAATGTTGGACACTTCATGTATTATGTTAGCGTAGGTCTAATTTTAAAAGACCCTGACTGGGCTGTGTTAATGTGTGGTAACTGTGACTTACACTTTATATAATTGTCCTGGGACAATTAGACCGACACTAGTATTGGACCAGGAAGTAAGGTAATTGCAGATGTATGATTTTATAAACAGCAGACAGGCTTGGACTTGCAAACACAGACTAGCTTCTGCTTCCTGTGCAATTATACACTGCTGTCAAACAATATGAAGAAGGTTGACATGATGTAGCGCTGTTTGTTCTGGCTGAGCAGACTGCAATGTGGAAGGAAGCAGCTAATGGTATTTGAAGCAAAGGCTGTTGCCTGAGCCTTGAGCCAACCAAAATGATGAATGAGTGCGTGCATGAGTACGGAAGAAACGTACCCGTGCACGTACTCACGCACGCATACAGGCCCTTATGAGCACACAGAGGCCTGCATTGTCAAGAACACGAGATGCCTGAGCTGGAAAAGTTTACAAAAAATGTCGGGATCATCCGACTCGGCCATTTCCATTCTCACATACAGCTCCCTGGTACGTTTCAGGATTTAAGTGCATGTCTGAATGCAGCTTGTTAATAATCCAATAATCCTTTGGTGTGTCTCTGTCTACATACGTGTAGTTTTAGACAGGAATTTTAAATATACTAAATTTGTGTTTTGAATAAAGAAGATGTTGAAAGTGCAGATGCTGAATCTATTTGTTCATCATTTGATTCACCAAAGTAAAAGGGACAATGTTGAGTCATTTCGGTCGTTCAGCTTTGAATAAGTCTTTGTGTAGCTTGTGTTGTGTATTTGTCATTCACATTTGTACGTTAATATGGTTCTCTAAGGAGCGATGCTCATGCTCGCACTGCAAGTACTGTGAGTGACACATTGTAGTATGGCATGAATCCTTAGCATCAACAAACCAACTTAATAAAACACTTGTGTAGAAATTATTTTTTCAAACCAACTCCAAGTTACAGCAGCCATTTTACATTTTTAATAAAAATCCAGTTATCCATTAATACTCAGTGAAAGTACCTGGAGAGCTTCAGGATTACATACTCTGCTCTGTTGACCAGAGAACTTTTTAAAATCCTGGTCTAGAGAGTCATTGAGTGGCAGTAGGTCATATTGTAGTGCTGTTTAAAGTTGTGGCTCTAGCAGCCAGCTGGCCTCTCCAAACCCCTTTCACGGAAGATCTCTTCTTAACACTCAGCCTAAGCTCCTTCTGTCTTGTCTGGTCTTATGTGTAGTAAGTGACAGGCTGTGAAAGTGTGTCCATATGAAATGCACATGCCTGCTGGGACGATTCAATAAAACATTTTCTGAGGGTTCATTTAGTTTAATATTCAAGTCAGGAACCCATAATGACAAAGTGAGTTCTCAACAGAAGAGGGTGCTGCTGCACCAAGTTGTGAGTGATGAGTCTCATATGTTTACAGGTGAGGAAATAATGGTCAAGATATGGTACTAAATGTACCAACTGACTGTGTGTGTGTTTTATTCCAGAGGGCTGGGTGGACTTTGCTGCATTTGAGGATGATGAGTGGTCTCCTGCACTAGAGCTAGATGGTGTGGGAATGATGGACCTCCCTAATGGCCAGTCAAGCATCAACACCAACGCTGCAATAGTCTCTGAGGTGAGGCCACGCCCACTCGCCAGGCCTCCATTCAAGGTTTTGAAAAAAGCAGGACGAACGCACAAGAAGTGTCCAGCTCTAGTATTTTATGATTATGAGGCGACAGGATGTAGTTAAGTGTTAGATGTTTTTTTTTGACTAGAATATTTATTAACCACAGTTTTCTTTAATCAACCTCTCTTTTCCACATCATATTTGTTCTTAACCATTCAGCTGCCATCATTCTTGTTTACCTGATACCTTTTCCGAACTGTTACACACACAGTTGCATCATAATGTTTGTGTTTTTACTTCCATCAGAGGAGCAGCAGCTCTGAATCTCTCAGTGATAAGGGTTCTTCAGAGCTGAAGAAGAGTTTTGATGCTGTTGTGTTCGATGTGTTAAAGGTCACTCCTGAAGAATATGCAGTAAGTGAACTCTACTTCATCTCTTAAAATGAATGTACTACCTTGTTTGGCCACAAGGGAGCACTCTTAATCTTTGTCTTGTTGTAGTGTCACTTTTCCCTGGTATGTCAAGAAGGTGTTAAACGGTGCTGTCAGTAAAAGTCACGACAGTAATGGGCTGTGCACATCCTGTTGTGTACAATGACGTGGCACACAAGAGGATGTGGCAGTATTTTAATTGTTTAACTGTTATATTGTTCTTAGATTTTACAATTAATGCTTTGTCCAAATCCTAATAATGTAGGTATTACATTGCTGTATAGGGATTTGGGCAAATGCAAATTGAACCATTGTAGCCTACTATAAAAATAAGTTTGACAACTGCATGTTTCATCTCCTCCAGGGCCAGATTACACTCATGGATGCTCCTGTGTTCAAGGAAATCCAGCCAGAGGTGAGCTGAGATCGCATCAAACAAATTGTTGTAATTGTTTGTAATGACCGGTTTAAAATCAGTCCCCCTTATCTAAAAAACTATTTAAAAAAAATCAAATTATATGTATACAAATGTTATTTAAGATGTTACTCTATCCATTTGCTGTCTTTCCCTCGGTCCCTTTCTTCTGTATTTCATTCTTGCGTCCTTACCATGCCGTTGAAATCTTAGCAGCAGCTGCATTCAGAGCTCCGATGCACAGCCACATATTACACTTACTATGTGTGTATGTGTCATAATCAGTCTTGCCCACCCTGCATGTTGCCTCAGTGAGAGAGGCTAATGCGTTTTCTCGTCTGGATTGTCAGACCCTTTCGGTTAGCAGACATGGATAATCTGTGTTTAAGGTTGGCCACTGTGGCCTTATGAAAGCAGGAGAGAGACCACAGCCCAGCATGCTGTGGCCCAGTCTGAATCCTGCCTTTGCACATGTGCAACACTTGGCACTTCACAGCAAACACCACGCACCACACACACTCCTCTAGCATGACGTCATTCCCAGACCTGCAGTTTGTTGTGTCCGAGTAATGGTAAAAACTCCAGTTTGAGGTGTTTAATCAAACATTGATTAATCTCTTACATTGCAAGACAAAATTAAATCATAAATTGTAGGGATTCCATTATCATGATTAATATTATCATTATGACTATTCTTGTTTTGTTGTTACACAATGACTTATTTTAAAAACTACTGCCACATCAGTCAGCTACAGTATAGGTTGATTTTAGCTAGCATTAGTGTTAAAATATCAATATAGTGACTGATCAGTGACCAGCTGAAACAGAAAAGCTGGGCACAAACATGGGAACATATAAGTGATTTTTGAGCAGCCTGTTTATTGGGTTACATTTGCATTGTATTAAAAAAGCTGAGAAGAATACAGTAGCACATTCTACAAAGGGAAAGGAAGAGTATTATCATGCCTGTACTTTTGTATATTGTATTTATATCATATTTAAAATTGTTGTTTTATGTTAGTAGCCTACTGGACACTAAACTTGAAACAACCCCAGAAGTTACTGTAGCTGTGAAGTTCAGATGGTCACATCCACTACTATCCACAAGTACCACAGTGTCTCATAATAGGGCTGATGTCAGGCTGCTGTATTACAAAACATAACATTTTGGGTATAAACATAATGAGTAGATCTCTAGTAGTTGTAAACTTTGAATGACTTCCAACATAATTGGTGATTATATTTTTATCTCATGGCCAGTCTGTTTTTAGAGAAGAGTGGACGTTCTTACATGAGCAGACTGATGAGCCAGTGACTTTAACTGGCCATCGGTTGTGGACTCTAAGTAGCTTTTGTCTTTGGAGTACTGCTGTTTCTTCACTTAGAGGGAAGTCATCGATATCGTCTGGACTCCAGCACCATCGTCTTAACTCCACCGGGCTAAGATCACACAGAGGTTCCTAAAAGTTTTCAGAAATGCTTTGTTTGACTGACTGACCGACAAAGTGGGATTTACAAGTCTAATGTGTCCATGTATTTCAGTCCAATGTAGCAATTTGGAAAATAATGGGGTTAGGGTAAAGATTTAAGTATCAGGTGGGTGTGGATGTGGTTTCACATGCTACAGTGTCCCATGTAGAGTGACTATACGTGGGATTGAAGAACAATGCTGGGAAAAGTGAGCAAGAGAGGCTATTTGGGAAGGACTTTTGTTCTCTCACTGACCTGATTGAGGGGGAGAACTGACGAGGAGAGGAAGGTTGCAGTGTGGAGGGAGAGTAGGGAGCAGAGTGTACAGTGTACACACTGTGACCCAGCAGCATCAGAGTGCACTCGAGGGGCTTTTCCTACTTTCACTGTGCTACGAAGAAAACTACATAGCTATGACTGAACTGAACTCAGCTCGAGTTTCCACTGCTGTCAGTCTCACAGACACATGATGGTAAAAGCAGGTGTTTGTGTGTATTGGTGCACGCCTGCTGTTTCAATCTGTCCACTGTCTGAATAGGAAAATATTAAATAACTTGGTTAAAACCTTGAGATGTGCAATAGTGTTTTTATTGACATGCAGCCATGTCTGCCCTTTAAGCACCCTTTAACTGCTGTATTACTCTGAAATCTACAAACTGATATGTTACTGATAAAAAGGGTCACTATTATATATTAAATTAAATGGATATTAGTATAAAGCAAATTCTTGAATTTTCTTGAAATGAGTGAGTGGTAGAAAGAAGGCAGTGAGTGTACATAAGTGGCTTTTAGACAGAAATGTTCCTTTCCCTGTTTCCCCTTTCACTTACCATAAATGCAGCAGGAGATTTTCTGGGTCAAATTTGTTCACAACGGCAGAAAAATGTCTGGAACATTCAGGCGAGTGGTGGCGCCTGTGTAGAGCATGTAGGAGGCAGGACATGTCATATAAATACAGCTGCAAAAATCACAAGTTTTTGTCTCCAACGTATCGAGATCAGCGCTTATCACGAAAAACCCTCTCTATTTTTCAGCTTTGCGTCCTTTGCTTACTAGAAACATCATCACTTGCTCGCTTTGCTCGTTTCAAGCCTTTTTCTTGCTGTATTTTCACTTGCACTCACTCAGACTTTCTATGGAAATTTTAACGGGGGGGTGGAGCTGGCAGGAAAAGTTTCAAAAAATGTCCAGGGAAACTGACTCAGATATTTGAGTTCTCATATACAGGTCATTGTATGTCTGAAAGCAGCAATAATGTGTTATGGTTCTCATTTGTTCAGCTAGATGTGCAGTCATCCACCATATACTGGATTTGATATCTATATCGCATCTCTTGCCTGACTAAACTCTGACATGTTCAGATGTTCTTCAGTATTTAGATGTTTTTGCATTATGACAAATGATAAACAAATTATATTTTCCACCAAATTACTCTGAAGTGCTCCTGGTCTGTTCTTATTCTAATTTATAACAGTTTTTACTCAAGACTTACAGCATAGTTACTATAGGAAAACTATACTTGCCCTTTAGACTCATGGCTTCTTACTGCAAATGCCGACCTCTGTGTGACTTCAATGTTTTGCTCCATTTCTGTTTTTCGCTGGTCTTCCAAGGCTGCTGTAATTTCCATAATAACTCTTCTGACTGCTTGTAATATTTGAAATGGCCATAAACTAGCTTTGCCTTGGCCTGTTGATGTCCGTTTTTAAGATTTTATTTTTCTTCTCTCCATAAACACATAACTGTATTCATAATATGAATGTGAGTGAGTGTGTTAGAAAGCAACTGAGAGTCCATAAATTAATATGCATGCTTGTGTTGTTCATTATTTTACATGTGCATATGATGCATAAACAGATGAGTTGGCAAAATTGTCCCAGACAATTAACGCAAGCTTTCCAGCACTGCCAAGGAGCAGATGTATGGACGGGAGCCTGAAAGGCCTAGCCGAAGCCTCTGGACGATGAAGAACGGATAACTGTCAGTCACAAAAGCAATAAAAGATTACTTGAGAACTGTGAATGGAGTCGCCACAAACGGTGTGAGAAAATGGTGTTAAGGGTCTGGCCAAACCCTTGGGCCAGGAAGTATAGTTCACGTTCACTATCCTCTTTTCTTCCAAACTGTGGAAATACATATAAAGTAATGGATTATAACTGGAGAAGCCAGTATTTCTAAATAACCCTTTCATATTGGAAAGAGTTTAACAGAGGCAGGTTTTAAAGCTCAGAGCTGGCAACCTGCCACTCTGACACAGCAGACTCCAGAGACAAACACACAGTATAAACACATGCGGTTTTAATAGCACATAAGTGACAGCACATAAGACACTGCATGCACGAGGATTGGTGTATATTTCCTTCCCGTAATGGATCCGCGTCAGTCAAACTCAAGTGTCTTGTCTGTAGAGTAAAGTAGATGGTGAAGAATATGAAAAGGCATAGTCAGAGTCCTGTGTTCTGTTTGGAGTGCAGTCATAATTGATTGGAACAGCAGAAGTTATTTTTTGTTATGGTAAAATAATCTATAGTTGCAGAGCAATCTACAACCATCAGCTGAATCCCTGATGTGTTCCTTGGCTGTGGGTTTGCAAAGTGAAGTGCCATTAAAGTGAAAAGCTGGATCATAGAAAGATGGAGGGAAAACAGTGCGAGGGACATGTAGCTAAATCTTGTTCTCATCTAAATTTACGATGCAGTGATTCCTCATGGTTTCTATCAGTGATGGGTTCCGTTTTTCAAGAGCGAGCTGGCTTGACTAGTTCACTTAATATCATCTGACGAGAGACATAGAGAGATAATACGTGTCTGGGAAAAAGGGCAAGTAAGTGTGATGAAATGGAAGACATGGGACATTTTCTTCATTCATCTCTTTTTTTTCCAGTCCCAGTGGGCCATTTCTAATTTCATAATCAGACACGCAGATGGATGTTTATGAAATAGAGACTGAAAGAAAAGTGATGAGGGATTGAGTGATGTAAAAGGGACTCGAAGGGGAGAGAGGTTTGCATTTGTTGTAACACACAGTCATGGCAACAGCCAAGTAAGTCATTTTGTGGCTTTGGCAGATTTTGCTTCAGCTCTCAGGGAAAAGCTATCAGATTGCATTTTACGTACCGCCGAGAAGTATGTCAGTTCCTCACGTCTGAGCACCCAGTGTAAAAATCCACTGAACAGACTGAGGTAGTCATGTGACTCATGGAGTCTTGTGATGACTTGTAGTTGGAGGTAACGCTTCATAGACTGAGGCCTGACTTGTAGGCTTAACGTTTTCGCAAATTTCAAACATGTTCTCCTATATTTTGCGGTGTGTTGTGCAATCACAGCTGTAGCGGACATTTTTCTGCTGTAGGGATGAGAAAAGAATTGCTGCACAACAATCAAGGAATCCCACCTACACTCCAGCCTTTCAGCATGGTGATCAGTAGACATAAATCGTGGTGAAAGATGGAGAAAATAACATTTTGATAGTGGAGACAGAAAAACCACAACAACAGGTTTTCCTTCATTTGGGCCAGAGTTTTTAATCCAATTTCAAAGAAGGTGCCAGAGGAATACTCTCTGGAGTAAGTAGATCACTGCGGCCAAACAAATTATTTTGTTTTTGTCTCTTAGCATAAAACACAATCTGTATAGTAGTATCAATGGCAATGGCGCTATTAAATCTTCATATAGAAACCCCACCTATGCTCAATTTCAGAATCATATGCAGTACATGTATGAAAAGAGCTCCTGGAAAAGTCATCATTTTCATGCTGTGCACAGAAAATATAAATAATATTATTGAAAGTCTCTGCCAGCTCTGCAGTTTAGTGATGTCTGACTGAGGCAACAATGCTTTTCGTGACCCTTCTTTTTTCATAATTTCTTTCCATGATGTTTATATATATATTTTTTGTGTTCAGTTATTTTGTTTTACTAGAACTAATAAAAGGCAGACTGGTGTCATAACCTGGCACTCGGTTGAGGGTTCCTCTGTCTCACTACAAGCTGAAGTGCAGAACAGAACTCGACTTTCCATCCCTTTTCATCAACACTCAACATTCCATCCCATTCCCAGTAAATTTATCTCCACAATTGCTCCTCTTCTTGTGGCAAACCTTCTTTTTCAGCCTCACTTCCTCTCCTCCTCGTTTTTCCATTATGTTCTTCATCTTTATCAGTCCTTCCTGTCTTGGCCTGTGGCCCCTTTTTAATATTCTCCGAGACCCCAACACTTGAGTTTTCCATTTACAAAGTTCACAAAAACAAAAGCAATTGCTGCGGTATCTCACATGAGGTCATCGCAATTTGTGGCTGAGCTTCAGCTGGTTGTTGTATTCAGCCTGTACCTCTGTTTACTTGATTCTTCTTACAGTGCATTTGTCAGAGTACAGTCTACACTTGGGTTTAAACAAACACAGCATTAGATGGAGAGATAATGAGATGGATTGGTCAATTGCAGGTTTATTTTAGAGATCTCTAGTGTTATGTACAGTTTTAGGATGGTTGATGTTTCGCTGAGAATCTGACCTCTGTTTAGGTCTTTGGCTGGATCCATAGGAGCGCACGTGTAAATTGTAACCAGACGTGACGTCAGCTTTCCTCGACAGCCCTCATGTTATCTATATAGACTGAGTGTGCTGCTTAGCCAGACCAGCATGTGGAAATGACGGGCTGTCTGTGGTTTGGCATAAGCACTCGCTCATTTTTTTATTTTTTATTATTGGAGCGTTACTGTAGCATGTAAAACCCTCTTCTTACCAGAGCTGCCTCGATAATGCCGCTGTTTGTAATGTCTGAGTGTGAGATGAGACAATAAAGACAACAGGAAATAAACTTCAAATCGTTTCTGGAGATGCTGTGGATTAGTTTCCTTCTACAAGACAACTGTCACTACACAACTTCAGAACAATAATAACTTCAACTTTTGGTGTGCCTAGGTGGATAAACGGATGGATGGTTAAATTAGAAGACAGGTCTAGGTGGTCCAGTGTTGAATAGTTGCTTACAGTTGTTGAAATGTTGTGGTTCTTGTTGAGCGAGGGAGGCATTAGAGCAACTGTGTGTTTCCTTTTGGGTGTACCGCCTACCTGGGTGGTCAGGTGATGGTTGGAGCTGCGAGACACACAAACACACAGCTCTTAATAGCTATGGAACGTTTTTGTTTAAGAATCATCACCAAAGTTGTGTGAAAGTTGGAGAAAATAATGATTGACATGGCGGCAGTGCGGAGGGCAGTGCTTATTTTAAAAGGACACATTTTAAATAAACGACGCATTCTCCTTCGGTGAGACTTGCTTGAGTCTCCTTCACACTGGGTTTGATACATCCTGTGACAGGGACAACGTGCTCTAACTCTGAGGAGGCTCCACACAGGCCTGTCAGCCTCATGGGAAGATGCTGTTGGGTCTTTTACAACGTTCAGTGTTTTAATGGTCTTAAGCACTATCCTTTCATTTTCCCTCCAGTGTTTCCCCCTGTTTTTACTTCTCCTTTTAGTCTCATCCTTCGCAACATAGGCCCAGAGGCATCGATGCACCCACGCATTAACATCTGCTTTTAACATCTGCATTTGGTATGCTGCCTCTTTAACCCTGCTGGCCGCCACTAACGACTCAGAGACTCACCCTTGAGTGAGCGTGACTTATCTGTGTGAGTAGATGTCTTGATGGGGTCCAAAGTTGTGAGCTGTTTGGTGGAGGTTGCTGCTTCCAGACAGTCGGGCTGTCTCACAGGGGGGGCCATGTGGAGGAGCCGCAGCCTGATTCCGCTCTTCATATCGTAGCCCAAGTCGGCTGGTTGACTTGGCAGGGATTAAGAGGGAGAGCTTGCGCAACATCTTTCCGACTGTTACGTCAGTGTCCCTGGCCTGTGGACAGCCTGCAGGGCCAAAGGAGGGTCTGGGTTCCCCTCTCAGTGTCTGTGTGGTCTTCTGTCTCAGAGTCTTTACCTCATTGCTAAGAACAGTGGCCGAGGCCAAGCTGATTCTAGCCTGGTACTGACTGACTGTTTTGTGTGTTGCTGGAATTTTCTCTGTTCAATTTCCAGAGTTGCTGCCTTCACTTTCATAAAGTGAAATGACTTTTTGAAATGAAAAATGTAATAGGAAGTCTCTGCCAGAAAATCAATAAATTACAATTTCAGTAAGGTTTTTGTCTTCTCATGTTTATGTGGCATTGCTTCCTTTTACATGAAGCTGTCAGAAATGTAGGTTATATCAACCCTGTGCTGATGGGACATGTTTTGGTACACTGCAGTAAAGCTTTCTCATGGTGGAGTTTGAGTTTTCTGCTTCACATTTAGGTGGTGACTCAGATTTACTGGCATGACTAATAAGGATTTGTCATTTGTTTATTTAATTAGTTTGACCTGTGCTTTTCCAGACCACAGCAGTTCGACGTGTACCCTTTTTAAAAGATGAATCAGTTCCTCAATGAATAAATTAACCAATGATAAAACTTTCCAATTTTTTTTTTATTTGAATTATTGTATCATTGTTTATGAACAGTTTTAAGAAACACTCTTTTGGTTAGAATAAGTTTAGTGGTAATTGGTAGAGACCACACAACCTCTTAATGAGGTAGAACACTCCTGAATCGGTTTGTTTTTCAGCCATTCTTCAGTCTGTCTAAATCTTTGACTGGATGCTGTCCTCAGCCTCTCTCTTTCCCTCTTTCTCCTCATCTATGTTTTCTCTCTTATCACATCCTGCCCTCTGCCTCTTCTTCACCTCCCGCTGAGTGACTAACTGAAAATGGTTCTGTGTACCTTTTCATATTTCTAACTTTCTAACCTGATTGTTTGTATGGATGTTTTTCAGGAGCTGTCGAGCTGTGGCTGGAACAAGAAGGAGAAACACAGCTCTGCTCCAAATGCCGTGGCCTTCACTCGCAGGTTCAACCAGGTGAGACATGCATGCAGTTTGCACTTCAGTGGAGTACTGAAGTCCCAATGTCGCTCCCAAACGGAGAACTGAGGGAGAGAAAACCATTCCTCTTGTAGTGTTAAAGATTTATAAGCTTTAGCCATCGAGGAATGGAGAGGTTACAACTCCTCTTTCCATTGTGCCATCTTCTTTCATCCTCCAAGTATCAAATCATCACCAATGCTCTCCCAGAGGTTGTTGTTTTTCATGCTCTTGTCATGGCAGCACTAAATAACCTCCATATCTCCTCCCTGCTAGTCATATACCGCATAAGTAGTCTCCAAGTAGAAGAGCAGTGAAGAAAGGCAGGATACTTTGTCCTTAGCTGGATTTTGGTTCTGACCTGCATCAAGTTATTAATGTGATTTTGTATGTTCTCGAATCTTGTGCATTACATTTTTACGTATATAATGTATTTAGGAGTGTGAATGGCATGCTCCCTCTGCGCCCTGTGAAATCATAAACAGGAAGTTGTGGGTAATGATGTAAGCAGTTGCCTTTAATCTCCTTCCAGTGTTTTTGCCAGAATCATCCAGTAAAGACCCACTTTACTGCCCTCCTGTATAAATATGAGATGATCTAACAAGAATGTGTTGCTGTGGAAACTCCATGTGTAGCAGATCCCAAACGGTGATTCAAGATGTTAGCTGCACATACTTCATCTGCTGCAAGCCAAGGAAAATTAGCTTTGTGAATAATAGGACTTGAACTGGTTGAGCAGAGATTCCCTTAGCATGAGGAGAAGCCATATTCCTCTTCTTTCAGACACTCTGGTGGTTTCAGGATCCAGTTGAGCAAAAGAATACTACACTGTTCATTTGGCAGCAAAGAGTGAATATTTCAGAATAGTACTGTGCATTGGTCGTATAATGCATATGAGCAGTGTGTGGTTTTGATGCAGCGAGCAACTTGCGTAGTAGTAAAACAAATATTATTTTATCTAGAAATCATAAGAGGAGTAATGAAGAAGTTGGCAATGATGACATGATCAACTTATTTTAGCTCATTGACCATTAATTCTAAACACATTGATTCTCTGGCATATTAATTCACTTTGTTCTGTTGAACAGCCAATGGTAAATTAGACCCACCATCCCCTCAGGTCTGTCAGCCAGCTATCATCCTCGTCTTTGTCCAGATCTTCAACTCCACCTCATCCCTTCCTCCCCCCGGGCCATTTAATGGGTTGATCCACAACGATAAACTGTCTGGATCTGTCTATTTATTTTTATTGAAGTGCTGGGGACTCCCAGGTCTTTTCTGGAGGCCTTGATACGCTCGTGAGCACAGTCCCAAAGACATGATCCTTACTTGGGACAAAATATGGCATCCATACGGACATGCCCCTGTCTCTCGGCCTCCCTTCCCTCATGCCCTGCCTCAGTCGCTGTTGTCAGGAGTGATCTTATCGTTGTCAGACACAGACACATGTTCTGCGAGGAACCCCTAAGGTACAGTATATTTTGTCCAGACTGACCTGAGATATTAAGATAAAACACTGAACAAACTGAATGTGAAGCTGCAGCATGTCTCTGCTCCCAGACTGGAATCATATTTTACAGTAAATGGAAACTGCAGTCAACTGTACACTGGAGATCGGAGGTAGATTTCAAGATTCGACGTAAACTTATTGTCCCAGAGTGGGACATTTGTCTTGGGCTCTTCCCCTTTGCTGCTATAATAAAAAGAAAATGTGTCATACAGAAAATACACAAAGGTGTTGATAAGTAGTATATCAAGATACAAACACATCACACATAAAAACCCCTTTCCATTAAATTTCCTTTCTATAGAATTTCCTGGCCCTATTAATACTAATGATAACAATAATAAATAAATTGTTAATCTATTTAATCTGCTTCGAGGGAATCTGAACCTCTTACCTCCAAGATTTTAATGGTTTCTATATTCAGGTCTCTCTTTCGAAGAAAACGAGGCAAATTATAGTGGAAGCCAATGGAAATAGCATCTGTGAGTCTTCTATTCCCTCCCTCATCTTCTCTGCAGACCTCTCCACGTGAAATGGTGAAATTAAACGCACATGGCTCTGTTTTATGGGGATACACTCACTACCGTAGCAGATTAAATTTAGTCTGATCTGTGAATCGTGTGTGTATAAGAGAAGAGAGGGAGTGAGTTAGTGGCTGGATGAATTTATCTCTTCACTCCTCCACTTCTTATTTCCTCCCTGAAACAAAAAATGTCAGGGCTATTACCAGCTGTTTGACTTATATATGTAGCACCCACTAAAGTCTAACAGCAGAGAAAAGAGGGAAGCAAAGTGTAGAAATAATTCAGACACTGAAAAAGGCCAAAGAAGAAAAGCAGAGAGGGTCAGTCTTCCTTTCACATTAGAACCAGTATTTCCTTTGGAAATGGTGGGTGATTGGATAAAAGGAAGTATGGTATGGTGTTTATAAAAGCAGTGTATGAATGTGCATGTGACTGGATGGATGCAAATTGTACTGTAAAGCACTTTGAGTGGTTAAGACTGTAAAAATACAATATAAATAAGGCTCCATTAATAACTATTGATATCTAGTCAAGTTGACAAAGGACCCGTCTGTCTGGAACACCAGGAGAGATCCCATGGCATCGGTGGGCTGTCCTGTCTCTTTATCAGCCCCCCCCCCCGTGTTCCTGTCATGCACATGACAGGAACACAGCTACTTACTAACATCCTGTAATCAACCATCACTGACCCGACTAAAATCCTTGAGGATTACATCAAGAACCAATTAAGCTGGTGTTTGGTTATTTATCACAATGGAAATTAAAATAATCACAATGAAGCAACATTATATACATGTTATTTAATAATTAATTTAAGTAATGATGACTCCCCTCGTCATCTCCTGCCACAAATAGAAAGTGATTTTGTGGGAACACAATGTGCAGACAGACAGCTGCGGGCTCAGAGCCCTGTGGCATTGAAGCTGACTTCCCCTCCCATCACCTCCTCTCTTCCCTCGCTCTCCTCCCTTTTCCTCTTTCCATTCCTGCTCTCCCCAGAGCTTAAACACTGATTGATGCTCTGACGTGTGTGTGTGTGTGTGTGTGTGTGTGTGTGTGTGTGTGTGTGTGTGTGTGTGTGTGTGTGTGTGTGAGTGAGTGAGTGAGTGAGTGAGTGAGTGAGTGAGTGAGTGAGTGAGTGAGTGAGTGAGTGTGTGAGTGTGTGAGTGAGTGAGTGAGTGAGTGAGTGAGATCAGAACATTGGCTTACCAACGTTCTCCCCTGAGAGAAAAATGTCCGACATCGCTCTTGGTCTGGCCAAATACTCTGAACACACGCATATACACACACTGTTCTCCTTCTTTCACAGTTTACATATTAGGAGTTAGTGTGTCTGTTGTGTAATAAATTTGGATTTTCCTGCAAAGCTCTTGTTTTACCTCAAGGGCTAATTTCTAATCGACTCTAATGGAGCGTTCCTGTTAGCAGTCTGCCCAGGGCTCTCCTGCTCTGAATTTGACGAGTTTCTGAGTTGTGATGAGTGCCTGCAGACCTGTTCTGCTTAATCAGTTCTGCCGTAAACCGCATCTGTTTTTGGTGAGTGTGTGTGAGTCGAATGGTGTCATCATCTCTTTGCATGTGTGTGTGTTTTTTCTAGACAAGTTTTTGGGTGGTAAGAGAGATCCTCCACGCGCAGACGCTGAAGATCAGAGCAGAGGTGCTGAGTCTTTACATTCGCACTGCCAAGGTACACGAGTCTACGCACAATATGACTTTATTGTTCTTAACTTATGAATGTTTGCAGAGTAAACTCAACTTTTATGCTCTATGTGCTTCAACTTCCCATAGAAACTGTGTGACATTAACAACCTTCATGCGGTCATGGCTGTGGTGTCGGGGTTACAAAGTGCTCCCATCTTCAGGCTTACCAAAACATGGGCGGTGAGTATATTTACATAACTCAAAAAGCAAGTCTGATTTATTAGTGAAGTGCTGTTGATACAAAGGGGTGTCACGTAGACCTGTATGATAACGGTATGCAGGGCATTCAGAAAACGTATAATTGTCTTAATATCATGAGAATTTAATAAGCAGATCCATCACTGGGAAATGTATGTCTTTGAATGGTATATTTTTTTTTAGGTGAAATACCAGAGACCATGCAGATTTATTAACTGACCATGTGTGTTCAAATGGTGGGGACATTTTCAACATATTATTCAGTTGTTAATCTTATTAAAGTTTAATTATTATAGCAACTTTTACAGAGCAAATGTCAAGGTTTTAATAAATTCGTTCATAGCTACCTTTTTAAGGTCCGTATTATAAATATGTGCAGGACAACAAGTCTGTCAGTGTCTCTCTGAAGTTGAGGATCTACGATAATGGCACAATTATGCTGTGAAGTTCCTCAAAAACACTAAAACAGATTCTTATCACCAGTCAGTAAATAGTTTTGCTGGCAAGGACACATGCCCCTGGAAAAAGACACACACACACACACACACACACACACACACACACACACACACACACACACAAAATCTGCATTATTATGTTTTTTATCGCCGTTTGCGAACAGCTTTTGATTGCATGACTACCACCCACTGATCTGAGTGTGTGGTCCCACTTCAGGTGTCACTCTCTTTCTTTTTACTTTCTGTTACTCTGACCTGGTATTAACATTTTTTACACGCTTAGCAGCGTAAACAGAAATGCATCCTGTGCCACATTGAAGGACCTTCTACTCAGTTGATGCCCACTGACCTGTTACAGTTTTACAATGAACCAAAAGTATTTTCTTTACCTTTCAGTATTTAAGATTGATTTGTGGCCACTGTCTCAGTACCAATATTGTCCACCACATTTATCTTCTTTTTTTCTTCATCAAATGAGTAATATAAATTCTTATTTCATAATAGAGCTGCGCACAGTTCATTGATTCGCTCGGCCACTCCTAGCCCCGCTTTCTTTCTTTCCCCCTCTCAAACGGAGACAAAGGCACGAATGCATTGGGAACAGGCACATCTGCATTGTCAGATTGGCGAAAACGTTGGTCTCTGCGTACAGAAATGTACGTGTTAATTTGTATGTAGAGCAGGGAAGTGAGATATAATCACAAGTGCTCCCATGTGGAGACACATTCTAAATTCCATGTTTAAAATGACAAGCCTACCTGAACTGGACTGTGCTGCCATGTTCGAAACGTGAACTAGCTGTCACACACAGAAAGTTACAGCCTAGTTTATCAGAGATGTGACCTGTTAAGTCAAATAACTTGTTAACATACTTGTTTTATTCTTTACAACATGACTGCTTTTTATTCTGAAACTGAAAAGTAAATGACTTCAACTACGTTTCCAACAGCTAAGGATTGACTGCAGCTTAAGTCTCAGAACTTTGAAGAAAGGAAGTGTTAATGTGTAGCTGGATGACTGTTTGTCACCAGACTTCTGATCAACCAGTCGCCAACACTGTATTTGCCAATTCTTTCTGTCTTGGATTATTTTTCTCCATTTGATCAGATTCTCAAGCTTTTTGTTTTTAAAACTTAATCTTTTCCTGGAGTGTATCCAATTTCACCCCTCGCTCTGAAAGAAGTGACTTGAATGGATTAGATTTTATGAGAGAACCTCTTTTCTTTCCTACTTCTCCTTAACTCCTGCAGTAGGAAATGCATTATAGCTGTCTATTTAGGTCTCATGTTATCTTTCCCTTTGCTCCCCCTTCTCTCTCCTTCTTTACTTCAGTTACTGAGTCGTAAGGACAAGGCAACGTTTGATCGACTTGACTACCTGATGTCCAAAGAAGACAACTACAAACGTCTGAGAGACTACATAAGCAGCCAGAGCATGGTCTCGTGTATACCATACCTAGGTAACACACACAAACAGACATGCACACAGACATCCACATGGTTTGATCTTTGAACGAGGCACTGACGTTGCTGACTGTCAGCTTCCTATCTTTATGGACCATTTACAGGCCAGAGGTTAATCTAAGGACAGGCGTGTGGGTTTAAGAAACAAACAGCCTCTGCCTGTGTGTCTGTCATGAAACAGAGAATGAGAAGTGTGTTAATACTGGATGGATTGCCACGACACAAGGATGTGGTATGGGTCAGGGAAGAACCCATTAAATATTTGGTGATGATCCATATCAGGGGGCAGATCCAGGAATGAATTTTTTTCTATCTTGAATATAATGAATACAACATTTTCCTTGATTTCCCAGAGAACAATTCATGGATCTTGCTGAAAAACATCAGGCATGTTTTGGGGTTTGATATTTATGAGTTTGCGTAATTTGGTGCACATCGCAATAAAAGAAAAAATCCAGATCTCATGAATTCAGATGTGGTTTCATTAGGGGACAGTTGGGCTTTGGCAGAGGTATGAACTCTACAGTGTGCCATTCTAGTTCTGCTCTGTTTCTCAGACAATGTTGAATTTTCCTGAAACATATCTACTTTCTTTTCAGCTGGAATAAACTCATGAATCAGTGAGGAAAACTGAAAATAACAATAATAAATGTCTTTTTCCTCCCCTTAAATATTTATGCCCCTTCTCTCCTTGGCTCCATGGCATGACATCATGCAGGAATCCTGTATGAGTTGTGCAGTGAAATCGCTCATGTCCACATGTGTGGTTTTATTGCTGTACTGTTTGTTCTCTTTTTTTGACTTGATGACGACTTTGATCTTTACTGCCATGATTTTTTGTTTCTCTTACAATCAAACTGGTATCATAGCTACTGCTGCAAACTTAGCCACTGGAGCATGGAGTAACAAACACAGACATAAGCATAAACACAGAGAGCTGGAAAGTCTGTTTGTCGTTTCAGAAACTTTTAACCACCACATTGTGCTCCGTCATGGAAGTCTGGACGTAATGACTGACCGGGAAACGAATGCAAATCTAATGCTGTGTAACGGCACATGTTTGCTAGCTTAACTATGTCTGTGTTGCGTATGTGAATAAGACCATAAGTTGGATTTTTATTGGGTGGAGTCTTTTTGTGTTTTAAGTGTTGGTGTGAGTTTTCTTACAGTCCGATGAGTGTGATGTGTGACCAGCTGGCTGCCCTCAGAGTTGGACTGAGCCAAGTTGGCACACAGGATGGAAATCGCCACTCTCCTGTTCTCAGACATTCCCCTCTATCATAAATCCACCAGTCCCTTCAGAGAGAGTGTGAGTGAGAGAGCGGGTGGGAATGAACAAAAAACGCAGTGCTGGTTCCGAGGATCACTCCTATTTTTGTGTGTGTGTGTGTGTGTGTACTCCTGTTTGATGCCTCTTGAGTACCTTTTCTAGTGTAAACTGACCTTGAGAGGACTTTTTGTCCTCATGGGGACCAAAGCTCAGTCCTAATGAGTCAAAACATCATTTATGACATCCTGGTTAAAGTTGGGGATAAGGTTTTGGTTAGGCTGTCCACAATGAATGGAAGTCAATGCAGTGCCCTAATAAGGATAGCTGTGTGTATGTGTAATGGTTAATTTGGGTTGGGTGGATTTCTCTTTAGTGTATAATTATCTGTCCACAGCAGAGAGCTGACATTACCATGTGCTTTTCTGTGTGATAAATATGCCACAGGTAGGTTAACTTTCACAATGTGTCTGTGTGCATGTGACTCTTATGTGACGTCCCGTCATGTTTCTGTCTGCTGTGTATCCCTGTGGGAGTGACACTTGCCTCTGGTGATAAGGCTAAAGAAAGAAGCTTGTGTCTGCTCTTCAGTCACTTAGCCTTGGTTTTTGCACAGTGATACGTTTGTGCTAAAGTGCATGTGTGTGCATGCATGCGTCTGAACTCTGACCTCTTATTCGACTCAGCAGAAACAGACCCCTCCTGTCTGTGTTCACCGCAGGGCCTGCCTGTTAAAAGCGCAGATGAACTTGTCCCTGTTCTCTAGCTAATCATGCAAAGGACAAAGAGCCCATAGAAATGTATCACTCCACTGTGACAAAAAACACACACTTTGAAAACTCTCTCTCCTTTCACCTTGTCTGTGCTGGCCACGTAGCATAAGCAGAATAACAACAGTAGTCCTCTATCTGTGTGCACCGAGTTGGCTCCGGTTTCATCCATACTTCTATGTTTTCATTTTAGGAACTGTGTGAAAGTGTTTTGAAGCTAAGATGATCTCAGTCTCAGAAATGGTTTGATGCAGCCTCCCAATCTGACACTGTAATTGTGTTTCGGGAGAGGGTTTCTGAAACTATCCAGCTGCAAATACTGGCCCCTTAAGAGTTTTAAAGTACCTTAATTGCTTCCATGAGCCATGTCACAGTGAGCCAAACTACAATAACTAGTCTCCTGTTGTTTTTAGAACATTAACATTTATCTGTCCCTCTCACCTAATTTATTATCTTTGCTTCACCTCTGTACGTCTGCA
Organism: Verasper variegatus; assembly: GCA_026259375.1. NCBI lineage: Eukaryota > Metazoa > Chordata > Actinopteri > Pleuronectiformes > Pleuronectidae > Verasper > Verasper variegatus. The sequence continues at coordinate 8,095,581 of CM048046.1, read as the reverse complement.
CTCCTCTTTCTTCTCGTAGTTGTAAAAAACGCTACGTTAAACAGATAAGCGAAAGAACAGCTGAAACATGTCCTACATAGACAGGGGGTTTACTTATTGACCTCTCTGAATGGGGCTTTACTGATAAAATACTTGTAGAACATTTTTGACAGTCTCAGTTTATCTCAGTCTGCATCTAGCTGTGGCCACAGGCATTAGGTTTTTATCTCTGGGGGGGGGGGGGGGTTTGCAAATGTTCCCTCAGACTCAAAGATGACATGAGTAGATTTTGGTGGTCAAATGTCAAGATCACTGTGACCTCGGCCACATGTCTTACCCGGTGTTACCGTACATCTCAGAAAACACTGGAGCATATTTTCAAACAGACATCTGGAAAAAGTGAATAGCTTTTTTGCGTGCGGTGAATGTTCCCCAGCTATCTTGTCTCTTTATTGTCTCTGCGTTTTGTCTGTAAATTCTTCTATACCAGCATCATTTGATATCCTCACTGTTATCTATCTCTGTCCTTACCTTAGTATAGTCCCAACTGCCTCTTTGAATCTGCCTTATCCCATCACATAATTATTTTCTTCCAAACAAGAATCATGAGATTTTAAATGCAGTCTCTTACAGCTCATTTTTATTCTCCCCCCTTTTTTCATTATTAAATTCTCCTTCTTGCTTGGAATGCACTTCAGTCAGGTCAAAGACATTCACAGTGGTTCATTTCAGTTGATTGTATCATCTTTTTAAATGGATGGAGACTTTGCTGATACTTACATAGTTAAAGTTTTACTGTTTGTTTTGGTTTTCATTGAGATGAAGCTGAGTGAAGACTTAAAGGCTGTTCAATGTTTATAAAGGAATTTGATTTGGGAACTGGCAGTGGATGTCACACATTCTCCACGCTCATGTCAACTAGAAATCCACTTTGTATTTGTCATTTGTGAGTGTGTGCGCACGCACCCACTTCAACCATTACACTATCAATGCATTTCTACATAGGTTTAAAAAAAAAAAAAAGAATTAAGAATTGTATTGTTACAGGGTTAGATATAAAATGGCCCTGGCTATACTTACTATAAATACACTGATAAATAACACAGACTGGCAGAGTGACAACATTGTGAACATTTGGCCTGAGTAGTATCACACCTCTTAAATTAACTTTCACAAATACAGCCAGATATATTTACATACCAAAGCCAGCTCAGCCATATGCAATTTGAACAAGCACACTGCATTACTTAATTTATTTTGTGTGGGGTCAAATAAAAACCCAGAAAGTCCAGAAAAATCCCAGAAACGAGTAGACAGAAGGTTCATCAAAGCCTGTCTGCATTTGTTCATCAAATATTCTTACAGAACTTTTTTAATTTGCATGGATTTTCTTGCTACTTGCGTTTAACATCCCAGTACATCCATTAGCCCTTGGTACTGGCAACACTTCCTTCAATAAGTCACCATTAGCTGCTCAGGAGAAATCTCATATCTTAAAGTAAATGACCATTTCCCTTTTATTACACGTCGTGTTTCACCAGAAGTTAATAAAATGGAACATGTGAGAGTAGTACTAAATGGTCTCAGAGTTTTATGGACCTTTACTGTCGAGACTGAAAGGTGAGAGGAGAGCAGGTATTTACGTAGGGCAATAGTATCAGTCCTCTTTAACTTTTGAGCCAACTCTTAGAGTCATTATCATCTGACTATAAACATCCATCTCCTCCTCCTCCGCTCTCTTCTAGAAGGCACAGTTGGACAATGGCAGGGGTTCCTGGTCCTGCCTTGACAGAATTTGTTTACGGGTAGATAGAGATAAGGAAGGAGACTATGGATTGTTCGAAGAGAACCAAAGTTCAAGGTTTTAGTCGATTGGTCGGATCATGAGGCGCACCGACTTCAGGGAGTAGAAACCTCCTCCATACTCTGCCCAGAAAATTCCATCCTGAAATTTGCTGCGGTAAACTCCCCCGCTGTACCACACGCCATTCAAGTTGGTCTGGCCGCAGGCATTGTACCACCAGCCACCCTTATGGAAGTGGGCACAGTTGCCTAGTGGAAAAGGACACAACAGGGGGAATGGGATGAGTCAGTGTGATGGGCAACATCAGTTGTGTCTTTACTCTGAAACTAACAGAGCAAATGAAAATGCATTCTGGAACTCCTTTAGTATCCATCTTACCAGAAAACGCATCCTTGTCACGATCAAGCGAGGTGAACTGTTTGCCGTTGTGACTACTGAAGGAGTCCCCAGCGTTTCCTTGGTAGGTACCAAGCCTTAGTCTGTAACCCTCACTCTCTGACTCCAGACGGAAGCTGCTGTATTCGGCATACACCTTCTTCCCCGTCCAGTCCTCCAGCTCTACCATCAGCTTGTAGTCGCCCTGCTTCCCAAGGTTGTAGATATTGTCCAATCCAAGCCAGTGTTCACCATCTATGTTGCCAAAGCCTTTCTGTAGGGGGACAAGCCATGGGACATGCTCTCTGTTACCTACATTCAATCTCATTGCAGTGTGGTGCAGACCAACAAAGTGCAGTATTAATTTTAGTTAGTCAACCCACTGGGTCAACTTATTGTTGAATAGATAGTCAACAAGATAGATTTTTTTATCATGCCCAAAAAAACAAACAGTAAAGCAGGGTGAGGGGAGTTTAGAGGACTATGGCCTCTGCTATCAAAAAAACATAAAATAAAATCTGTTTCCTTTTCAATTATAATGTGTTATGAAGATTGTCACTCAATACAAATCAGGTGATTGGGGGGGGGCAATGGGAATTTGGCAGCAGTTGGATGGAGAACGGATCATAGAAAATGCATTGATCAGATATATTTGTTAGCTTGCATCTTTTTTGGGGGATGTTAAATTTATTCCTTAGTCCGACTCCCCCTCTGTTAGCTCATGGGTCACATTTGAAGAAAAGGATTAAAAGATCATTTCAGTGGGGTTGAAATCAAAGTCTTCCTTCTTAGCCCACCAGTGCTCTCTGATTATATTTGTGTGGGGGTCATTGCCACACATCCCGGCTGTGATATAGGTATGAGCAATTTTACCAAGCTGTTTACATCAATGGAGCACGAGTTTGCTTAGTGTCCTAAAAAATATTTCTCCTTTTTCACTCTTAGTGAAAAACGAGAAAAGCTTAAGGAAATTCTTACATTCTCCCCTCAAGAATCAGATTTTTAATTATTAAACTCTGCCCTTACCGTTAAAGCTAGTTCTCCTTTTTTCAATTAACCTACCTTGTAGTTCTCCCAATTCCGAAAGAAGTTAACAGAACCATCTTTCCTCCTTTGCAACACGGTCCATCCACCATTATCAAGGCCATGTTCACACCAGGCTTGGATCAGCCGGTCGCTGCCTTCTGCCTTAAGCAGGTACATCCCACTGGTGGTGTGTCCCGCCTGACGCACCTGGTAACAGTCCCTGAAGGGTCCTGGGAACAGAAAGATCATTGTAGAAAACTCGCCAGTCCTAAAAGGTTTCAATAGAAATTGTTGTGGTAGCTCTCATTTAAAATGTCTGATCAGTAAATATTTTTTCAATTGCTACATCACCACTGGCCACAATCCATAATTATAGTGTAATTTCCCACAGCGGAACAATGAATCAAATATTATGGAAATAAAAAAATATGGCCAAATGCAATATCCAAATTGCAGGAAAAAAGTGTCAAAACAAACCATTATAAATGAGGAATTGTGCTGTTACATGGATGCCCCGGCCTATGAATCATATTCTCCAGATGTAAGGGAACATGTTTGTTTGGGGCAGACCAGACATTTTTTACATTTGGCATCATAGTATTAGTATCTAATAGATTTATAATTTAATACTAATAAACATATTGCTAATTACTTCATCTGCCCAAAATCAATTACAATTTGTAGATTACCATATAACTTGAAAGATTACAGATTCTATATCTGCATCTTTTGTTATTGACTCTTGATCCCTGCTAGAGCTTCCCACCGCCTGAATAACTGGTAATTCAAGTTCCCCAAGCAAATAAACCCTACTGAGTGCCTTGAAGCAGACAAGATGTCTTCCTTTCATTGCATATGCAAAAGTCATCATCATCATCACTTGTGGGGGTCGTAGACAGGAGACGAGACAAAGGGGAGAGAGAGTTGGGCAGGAACAGTTGGAGGGAACATATAATTGTTTACATTCTTTGGAAAATATCTCCTGTTTCAAACATGTATTTGTACTTTGATTGTTTCATGAATATTCATCTTCAAATGAACCCATGTGTTTGTGCTGAAACAGCTGAACCCTTAACCATCCATCATATTTCCTCTGTTTTCCCCTGTGTGAATTTGTGTTAAACCAGTATGAACACAGTCATTGTGTGGGGGCATCCAGGTCCTAAAAGCCAATGGAAGATGGTTTTCTCAGCTGTATGTTGGAGCACACAGGGACTCAGTATAACGCCCTGATACATATACCTAAAGCTCCTTGCACAGGCTTATGTTTTTCCAATAATATGTCTCCATCAGAACTGTCAGTTAAGGGCTTCTTGAACAAATCCCCCTATTCTCTCTCCCCCTCTGTCAATTTCTTGTCAGTTTCCTGATACATTGCTTTGAGAGGTTGTGGTTTGAAATATATTAAGGGACCAAGCCATAGTAGTTTAGAAGGAGCTCAACTACACCAAACTGTGGTCTGGTAATGTCTATTTACACAAGTAGTAAACCTACGTGGAAGAGAGCCCATTAGAGCTGTTGGATTTTGAAGTATTTACCTATGTTACTGACTGATTTAGATACAGTCTGTTGAAAAGGCTGTACTCATCCATGGACACTTAAATATGGAAATTAAATGGAAAATGAATGTAATTATTGTAGTGAAGTGCTTATCCTTTTTGGTTTTATCTATAAGAAAAGTTAGAAATACATTTTTCCTGAAAGTTAAAAAAAAATGGGTGATGTGCCAACCTCTTCCAGCAAAATCGATCACTCCCTTTGTTATTTTTCTTGGTTTTATATAAACTTGGGGTGTCCAGATTGACATGATTCAATCAGGCGAAACATGGATTTCAGCAGTTTGTGAAAGCAGCATCTTAGTTCTGATTGGACTGAGCCTTTAGATGAGGCCTCTAGAAAGATTGTTACATTGCAGCTCATAGTTCTAGTGAGCTATGATTAGCTAATGTGACACTGAAATTACAGTTTAACAAGGACTTGGTAAGTGGAAATTTGTTATGCACAGCTTGAAATAGACACAAGAACGTTCAGTGCGGAATCCCTGCTATTACAGCACTGCTTATAACACCCCCAACCACTTCCCCACATCGCTGTCTTCTCTTCTCCTCTTTGTGTTTCTTTATTTCATGAATGCTTTTTTCAAATATGGCCCCTTTGCTTCTCTGCGTATTGGGATTGAATTAAGTGTATCGTTATTGTTGCTGAAAGTGGGCTGAAGGTCGTTGCAAGCTCAGTGTTATTCAGACTTGTTTTTCTGGAGGATGAAACATTGAATCAGATCAAACCACTTATGAGATACACTGGATTGAATTCACACTTCAGAGTATTAGATAGGCAGTAACATATCAGAATCAGATACCAGAGGAATATATTATTTGCGTCAGTGTTCTTCTGAGAATCAATTTGTCTTTCTGTATCGTTACTCTCCGCTCTCTGTATTTTTTCCCCCCTCTTTGTCAGTGGGATCTAATGAATAATTTCATCCATTACACTATCTGGTTGTATAACCCCTATCGGCAGGAACCTGCCGGCGCTGTCCAGTTTTTAGGAGCCATTTCCAGGCAGTGCTCTGACCTTTGCTAACAAATTGGTTTCATATTGGACACAATCTTTCACAGAATTAGTCTCTGTGAGAACAGTCTAGAGGAGCCATGTCTATCTTAGAGGATTTTATCTGAATATTCTATCTAAATATTATTATTTTTCTCAGAGAACAGATCTGACTTAAGTCTTGCTGTAGATAGATATTGCCATTAAACTGAAGGGTTTTTAATACTTTTTATAACAGCCCAGTCCACATCCTACTAATTTAGTGCATATGCTCTTTGTTGTTCAGCCAAGCAGGACTCATAGGAATGTATGATTTCATTGCCTCTGTAGCATGCCAAGAATGAGCCAACTGTGGCTCAGCAATACCAACTGTTGCAAGAAATTACATTGTAAATGGAACTTTGTAGATAATTGTTTTAGTAGTGGTGTGTATAATTAATTGGGACAATTATTGTTGCAGTTGACAAGTACTTAAAAGGACATTTGATTTTAATCGGCTTCCGTCTCCTAAAAACTTGAGTTTACAGTATGGGGTCACTTATTTCTACATCATCCCTACCATGTTAAAGTTGGTACATACCATCAGATGTAAGTGTTCCCTGGGGTGGTGGAGGGTTGATTGCATAGGGGCTCGCAGTAGGGGACTCCATTCGTGATCCTCGAGGAAAAGCCCGCTTGTTATTGTCCCTCTGTATCTCATTGGTGAAACGATTATTAACTGGTATATTCTGTGGTACCACCTGAACCAGTGGAGGCACCACGGGCAGCTCACTTCGTCCCATCGTCCTCAGGCACTGGTCTTCCAATTCAGAGATGAGAATGGACTGGTTGTTGACCACCGCGGCCATCGTGGCAAACCTGCCCTCCAGCTCCTTGTACCTGGAAGCCAGTCGCATCATCTCGGAAGTCACATTGAGTACACGGTTCTCCAGCTGGGCGAGCTCCAGAGAGTTGTCTCTCTTCCTGATGATCTCATGCAACAGCTGCATATATAGTTGGGTCACCCTAGAGTTCATGTTCCTGCTCTCTTTCCGCAGCAGCTTCATCTCATTCACTAAGTTACCATCCACATCCACCACCAGCTGCAGCGTCTCAATCTCACGTCGCTGTTTGTTTAGCACCTCCCGCACATCTGCGATGTCCATACGGGTCACTCTGTCCTTGTCTGGTTCTGGGCCCGTGGTGCTAGCACAGATTGGACCTGTTGACAGATAAAGGAAAGATTACCAAGAATGTAATGCAGGGGAAAACGGATAATAAAGTCATGAAGTTATATCTATGTGGAATAAGGCCAGCTGTGTGGTGAAAAACTACTAGCTAAAATAGGATATTGTATGAACCTGTGATTCTCTGCTCAGGGACAAGAAAAGTGTAGGAACACTTTTTCGCATCAGGATCCTGGGGAGCTCTTTTACTCCTGTGGATAGAGAGCTCTTTGGTCCTCCTGGTTTCTCTGGAACTCTTGCAGTAACTTTCCTCCCAGAGGGAAAGGCAGAACATGATGCACAGGCTCCACATCAGCCCCTGCATTTCTGCTGGCTGGTTAGATGAATAGATTGACAGCTACTGGTGCTCCCTCCAAATCCCTCCAGGCCTTCCTGCAAGAATATAAGACCTTGAGAGTTAAGCATGAGAAACAACAGTCCTTTGTCTCAAGGAAGGAATCTAAACAGCAGGCGTGTTGATTGTATAGTTTTGAACAGCAGAGGAAATTGCTGCCATAAGATTTGAATCAAAAATCATTTTGAAATGTCCTCTTGACAATCTGTAATTGTTTAGAAAGTGTGCAGTGATAGAGCTGTCAGGTCATTGTTTCACATAATATTGTATGTGTGGAAAGCCTGAGAGAGAGAGAGAACACATTTTTTGATCAGCCAGAAGCACAAGGCCTGCTTTCCATCTCAGTTAGTTCCCCTGCTGACTGACACCCCTTTTTTAAGGCAGCTGGCTGTGGTTTATCTTTGGTATCTGCCCTTAAGCATACTGCATCTTCTTTAGTCTTGGACAGGATTTTTCCCTTTTTTTGGCAAACACCCATGTTTTTGTCTTGTGTCGTACGCATCTTAATTGTCTTGCTTGAGAAAATCTTAACTAAACCATTGTTAGATATCAAGGAACTTTAATGTCTGAATCTAGTTCTGGTTTTTGTTTCCAAATTATACTATAGTTCATGTCCCCTCAACTGTCACACCTTCTGATTGGTCCTCTCAAATGGCCCAGGTTTGCAGCACCAAATGGCTGATTGATCAAACTCAGCGACTGACTTTCAAACCGCAGTGTTTTGGGAATATTCTTGTAATGTTACATTTTTATTAATGTAGCCTACTTCCAGATGAGTCTGAAATGTGTATGAATTAAAGACAGAAACTTAAACTAAATACACTGTCCTTTTATATGGCCCCTTTGCCTCACCATTGTCTTAAGTCTCTCTTTCTATCTTATCTCTTCAAAGTAAAATCGTGAAAGGAACTTTATTACTCAGATTTGTTTCCTGATTTTAGGTGCTGAGGCGCTTGTTCTAGGTATTTGGTCAAAATGGCAAGTCAGAGGGTTTGGGACATCTCTTCCAGCTCAATGATTTGTCCCTTTTGTCTGATGCAACAGTGCTACTTGTATACATACTGTACTTGCTCAGCTTCTCCCTCAGTAAAACATATTGACCCTGAATCCCCAAGCTTTTTCCTGTGAGACGGGTTGAAAACTGCTCTGCTCCACACGACTCCATACATCCAACAGGAATGTTTAGTTGAGGTTTTACTTGCATGTGACTGAAAGCAGTCTTACAAACACACTTGCACAAACAGTCACAGCAGGGGTGTGAGACAAACTCAAGAAAACAGTTTGTGCACAGTTGTCTTCATCCTCATCTAATTTTAGGGGTGACTCCTTGCACTCCCTCACCTCTTTCTTATCCCAGCTATAGACTATAGTTCTGTTTCTCATCAGTGCACAAAACACCAAACGCGCACTCAGACGTTCATGGTGCGACATTTAACACCTCGGTCTGGGCCTGTGCACGGCCAGGGCTGTCTAGTCCTCATAATCCACTCCATCACTCTTCACTTTAAAGTATTCACTCATTGCCACCTCATTAAGTCCTACCTCCACCCTAAAACTCAGGCATTGAGTTTCTCCCATATGAGGCCATTGCGGTTCTCCAGGAATTCTGGCAAATCTGTCACTTGGAACAACATGGAGAACAGACAGCTATATCTTCAGTGTGTTTGTACACTATTGCTGGTATGCATAATCTTGTGTGTCCGTCTGCATGATTGAATGCTGTGTGTGCATGACTATCCAGAGACGTTATTTATATTCATGGAGATGTGTTTTTCCAGCCGTTGGTGTGTCTGACAGCGTTACCAGGTACTGTATACTTATTGACCTTAGCAAGAGTTGCTAATGGCTTTAACAGTAGCATTGGCAGTATTAGTTCTCAAGTGCGTCCTCTTGGCTGCCGCTCTGCTGTTGCTGTGCAGCTTCATGCAAGTGACCATACTCTGCATTGTCTACAGTTTAGAGGGTATGAATAGAACAGGCATTACAGGTCATCCATCAGCTGTCACCGCCTCAATCTCCCATCTCTCTCTTCTCATCTTTTTTTGTTTTTCCTTCCCTCCCTCTCTTTCAAATGTTCCCTCTCTTCCCTGTCTTGTGGAGTTTGATTTCCCCCCTGGGTGGTGGTTCTGAGTACGAAGGGGCCTCGTCTCTTTCATAGAACCATAACATATCAAAGACATCTAAGTGAGCGTGGAGAGGTCACCAGTGTGCTGTGAAGGTACAAAGTTTGCAGTGTTTCCTCAGAACAAGCCAAAAGTCTCCTTTTTTTTGTAATCCTGACAAACCTAAACTAAACACTGCTGAAGGGCTTGGGGACTCAGACAGCCATTAAGAAAAGGGGAAAAAGTGCTCATGGGAATAAAACTCCATGCATGTGAATTTGCCTTCATATACTATGCTTTTTTGCGTTGTAGAATGGACATTTGTTTTTATTGTTGCAAGTTAAGAGTTATAGTTGTAAACTGTACATTAGAGAATCTGTTTGTCCCAATGTGTGGAGCCCTATTTATAGTAGTAATAAATAGAATAGGGCATCAGAGGTAGAAAGTGGGTCAAAGACCCTTTTTTTTTTTCTCTTCCTGGCCACTCATAATGATAGTTACTTGAGACAGAGCATTTGGTAGATAGAATACTCCCAATACTTCTTTGTTCTTGACAGATTTTCACTTCTTTATCTTTCAATTTAATTACTTTCCTCGTTGTGTAAACTCCCTCCTCCACATTTTCTCTTCCTTTTTAAATACCTTCCTTCCTCTTTTCCATCTGTGCTTGGTGTTTCTTTCCTTCTCTTTCTTCTAAATAACTTTGGTAGAGACATATGTCTTATGTTCTAAAAAACAACAATTTTCTAATTTTCCCCTTTTTAATATGAAAATGATTTAGTACATTTCTTGTTGGCTCAGGCTTCCCGACAAACACATTATTATTTCACAACATACATGTGAAACCACTGTAACTGTGTGAGGAATAAAGGATTTGAAGTGGGCCTCCAACTCTGTCTACTTCATATTTTGGCAACAGTATGAGCTTTGTAATTGCACTGCTGGGTCGTCACTCCACTAATAGTTTAGTCAGGAGACATATGACAGTGGACTTTTAATTCTTTACTCCCTACTTTGTCTTTCTGTGTCTGAGCTATGGTTTATTTTATTTTCATGGCTGTTATTGGAACAGTCTAAGAACAGACAGTATTTATGAGTAACCTACTTCCTCTGATCTTTTTACCACGCATTTTTGTACAACTGGGAACCATTTTCATTTGAGCAAGACAGTCATTTTACTGTTTTATGTTGTTATATTAACTCGACTGTGTCCTAAAGAAGATATACTTTCGGATGTGCCATATATGTTCGCAGCTTTGACACTATATGTCCTGTTCTGTTGTTTTAAGTTTATACTGTTTGTTTTGTCATTAAAAGTTCTTCTGTTCGAGATGAACAGCTCTGCCATTACTTATTGAATGCAGCACTATGACTTGGACAGGATAGGTCATTTTTTTAGGTCTGGCTTCAGATTTATCTAATGATTAAAGAGCTCAGTGCCATGCTGACAGATCTCTGGAGGGCCTCATGCACACAAAAATTTACTCAGTTATTTTTCTCCTCACATGTATCCACATTTGCACACAATTCCTATGCACAGACACACAAATTGCAAAATGGTGCCAACTATTCACCTTCGACAAAGCCCAGATCTGAATACCTATTTCAGCTTGACTCTGACCTGTGTGTGAGTTCATCACACCACTCACTCTAGATGTGCATATGTGGAGACTGCCTTTTGTTCACCTTGGTTTTCTGTGTAGTTGCTGATGTTGTACATAAATGGTGATTAAGTCTGTTCCTGAGTAGGAGACAAATTATTCTTTTCTCTCTGTCGTAAGAGAGGAAATGAGCAGAGAGCTCATTAAGACGGCTGCGTTTCTAACTTAGACAGGAAACATGTGTTTCACCTTGTTGGATGAAAAGCATAATGAACGTTGGTTGTTATCTTGGAAAGACGGCCATATGTCATTCTTACAGCTTTAGGTACACTGTATGTACTGGCATGACGCCTCTTGTCTGAGCCAATGCCACAGATGAATAAAAAAGTGGTTTAAATTGCTTGCATGGAAATGTAGCTGCAGATGGTTCGAAATGAAGGGGAGCGTCCATTGTGCAGTTCAGGACGAACCCTTTAAAGTCACATGCTTACAGTATTCATACTATTTATAATTTATGTACGTATGGTTTCTTGATTTCACATTTCCATGCAAGGGTTCACATACTGAATAACCTGTCCACTTCTTACTGTGCAGTCTAAGGCAGATTATCGGTCATTCATCTTAATTCATCTTTAACAAATTAAGTTTGATAACAGGACCAGAGATGAATAACACATATGTTGAATGTGTCATTGTGTTTCCTGGTGCATTGCATGCATGGTAGATGCATACAAGCAGGGAGAATCTGTTGTGATTGTTTGAAAAACTTGGACAAAACATATTAATATTTTCATAGCCAATGTACATGCATTTTTCCCAGCCTGAAAATCCCCCCCAGCTTCAACTCCCCCAAGTTCCTCAGACTTTCCCAAAACAATTCCAATTTGCCCTGAAACGCACAACAGACCAGATCATTGGTCAGAAAAGAGAGAGAGAAAAAGCAAACACAAAACAGGATGTGTGAATGAGAGGATCTGGATTTAGAGAGGACCAACAATAAACAGCAGCACTCCTCTACATGAAAACATGGAGCTGAGCCAGCTGCACTGTTAGTACACAGACAGAGACTGACGTCCTCCCAGTGTCTCATCCATACATGATGTCACCAGCCACTGTCACTGTCTTTACATGACCGCTCATAAACTGTATCCCTCAAACACACAAATTGACTTGTCCTTGCATGATCATTGAAACAATTGGTTCTGCTGCCACAAGTGGGAAAATAGAGCTGGTGAACAGAAAGCTGAAAAGGGTAGAATGAAAATCAGAGTGAAGAAATGGCAAAGACTTTAGAGGAGAGCACAGCATGAGTGAGGAAGTAGTAAAAGTAATAAAATTAGGGAACAATTAATGACCACAAAAACAACAGCATCAACACTGAGAACATTACCAACAACAAGGAAAATCTCATAAAAGTTCCTCAATAAAACTGAAGTGAGCTTACAAAGATTATTAGAACAGCGGAAAACAACAAATACACTGCTGTTTTATATCTGATAATTAAACTATGCATGTTGAAAGTATGAAAAGGCAAATTGATTAATGCTAGAATAATATTTTCTCTGCATTTATAGCTCGAGCCAGTAATTGAGACTGGAGTCTTCCACCAGAATTTGAAAAAGAAGGATGAGGTAGAAGAGTGAAGATGCTGTGTTTTAAATTAAGTGGTTCAGTTTAAGAATGCATTACCCCGTGGTTAGAATATAGCCAACCCAAATAATAACTCAACAGAAGTGGGTCTCGCCTTTTGCTTTCGAGCTACTGGGGAGGAATCCCCCCCCGAAACCCCCCTGAGGCCCCACGGCCTCAATCTGTTTTCCCTCTTCTGTAGTGAAACTCTAAACATGTGAGCTGATGTTGGGTTCAGAGGTCTCCGTGTGGGGATTATGGTGCAGCCTCACCCTTCCTCTAACCTCCCCCCTCTACCCGTACTCTAGGCAACCCCTGCAATCAATCGGTCTTTGTGGAAAACGGCCTCCCCTCTCTTCTTCCATTGGCACTACACAGAAACACAAACACTCTATTCTAATAATTAAGCTGACAAAGTTCATGTAAGGCTCTCTATTTGTCATACTTTGTCAAGATAAGGACTTGCAGCTCTTCAACAGCCTCTCCTCCGTCACTCCACGACACTCATCCCCTTACCTCCCCCATCACAAAACACAAACACACATCTCTTTGTGCACACACAGGCATACTAATAATTCTTATGTAGTAGTTGGCATCATCTTAAACTGGTGTGTTCCACGGTAATAAATTACCCAGGCAGACAGATTAGCAATTTCCTCACTGGTTCAGGTGGCTTTTTTTATTCAACTAGCTAAGTGGCACTTGTTTTCAAGCATTAGAATAGAGCCGCAGGAGAGTCGGGGGAGAGAGGAGAGCCAGGAGGGTGCAGTATTAAAAAGTCACAGCAGTTATATATAACTGTTTGTTAGGCTGGATAGTGTAAATCTTCAGGATTTAGGAGATTACTCATGAGCATGCATACAAGTGCTTCCTGGGTTATATTGTTCCTCTGGGTCGCACCTCATCTTAAACTCATACCACTGACCGCACATGCTTTCTATTAGTTGAATCAACACCATAATACAGACACACACACTGGCTCTACGTAGTTACATGCCTCTACTTCTCTCGTCTGTTTATGTTGACCTCCTGGCTGACCTCTTCCTCCCTATGGCGACCTGTCCATTCAGCTGTGTCCAAGCTCTCATTAGGGGGACTCTAAATGAGCTTCGTGGAGCAGCTAGAGGGTTTTCTATCAACTTTTACTCCAGACCTGTTTCTTTATACCCCCCCCCCCCCCCCCCCCCCTGCCCCGCCGTTGTTTTAATTTCTTGTAGCTCTTCACTCTAACCAGAAGTGCTACAGCTAGCCATGTGACTCATAATCCGGGGTTGAGATTCAAGCAATAAAATGTGTCCAGCTTTTTCCGCTGTGGTTGGATTTAACCACATGTGGTCAGTACAGCACAGGAGCGGTGTTTTAGGACAAGCCCATGTCTGTATCCTGTGTGTGTTTGTGTTATCAGTCTGTTTCTATATGTGGCTCTGTTTGACTGATAAGATCAACTGAGCTGTCCATTACACATCTGCGTCTGTGAAGGGTCCACACACAGCCTCAGGTTAAACGGTGAGGCACAATTGGCAGAAAAACTGCAGTTGGCTGAGTGAGTTATCAGTCTCCTGCTGGGTTACAACCTAGTCTGTGAAAGGGCAGCAGTTAACCGGCTCTGACAGCATCACCACGCACTACCTGACCGCTTTTTATTGGCTTCCCTCAGGAGTTTAAAAAAAAAGTTTAAACAGAGAAGGCATCAAACAGTTTTCCTGTTGTGATTTACAGTCCAGGGTGAGGGTTAAGAGAATGGTTACTTTATGTGTGTATTGGTCGTAATGACCCATTAAAGCTTTCTCACAGGCCTGTCCCCCATGTTCCCAAGTTTCAGGTGAACCTGAAGGCCAAGCACCGCTGCTCCGCACAGAATGTTCTGGGTATTTCTCAGAAAGTTGCGTCCTGCCTCCTGTTTATCTTTTTAACTGTCTCTTGTCTTTTCCAGCTTGAGTTATTGGAGGTATTGATATTGTGATGGTATTACTCTAAAGCAAAAACAAGCTCCTGAAATGTTTTCTTAGCCCTTTCCCTCATTCTTAGTTTGCCTTTGACGTCAAGCTCAGGCTTTTTGAAGGCGCATGCGTGTGTTGTGAGTGTGTCCTTCATGGTCGCTTACAGCATTCACAGATGTGGCTTTTCATAGTGAATGGAGTGTTTTCCACAGATCCCACCAATAGACCAGAAAATAAGTGAAAACATTTGAAGGTAATTGTGAGTTGATGATATGGATGTGCTCCAGACTGGTGCTATTAGTGTTCAAAGGTTTTGCTATCATGGCATAGTTGTGACTGAAGTGTTTTATGCCCATGGCGTGGGTTTGATGGAGGATGTGCTTAGAGTTGTATTACAGTGTATCATCACTTTTCATTAAACTTGACCCTGGGAAAGAGATTAGGCACACTTTCAATGAGTCCACAATGTCGTTTTTTTGTATTGCTCAGCATATGATCTCACAACCCCCATTTATAACAAGGAGACGCATGTGCTGAGAGATGTCATATTGATGTAACCCGGATTTCTGCAGGTTAACCCGACTCCGTCCCCTCACCCCTGTTAGCAGCACCGCTCAGATGGTTTTGTATTTGGAAATCTAAAGCCAAGAATAATAAACAAGCCTGGCTTCGAAGCTCAAATCTCTCCATCTGATCACTTCAGACATCAGTCTCCTTCAAGTGTTTATCTGGAATGCTCTACTTTTCTTTCTCTTTACCCTTTTTTTCTCCTTTAGCTTTGTTTCTCCTGAGGTCAGACTACGACAAAAAACCTTTTTGAATTATTTAAACAAATCATTTAACATCTTCCTCTAAACATATCTGTTTACTGCATAGCCTGTGTAACTTTTGGTCCCATACCCTGAAAGAGACAAAACTACCAAACATCATAGTTCATAAATTTATTCCCGATTACATCTTACTCACCATTTGCAGCCCTCACTTGTTCTCATATAGTGTTAATCACTTGTTGAATTTATAAACATAAAAACGCTCTCAGCATGCTGTATAAAGTATATCTGGGTCCTCAGACGGCTGAGGGAAGCCAAAAAAGCGTTGCTAAATGTTCTGTCTGCAGCTTGAGCCTCCAGTCACGAAACGTCTAACCTCTTCAACCTCTCAGCCAGAGATCTCACAACTGCCCAGACACACACACACACACACACACACACACACACACACACACACACACACACACACACACACACACACACACACACACACACACACACACACTGCAGAATCAGAATGAGAGGCAAAATGTGCACAGACCACATTTATCTTTTTCTTACCAGCAGTGGTGGGGGTGTGTTTCCCGCAGTTATAGTTTCACCTGTGTGTTTTGCGTCTTCGCCGAGCCACAGTGCTCAGGACTCATCTCTCTGTCTCCCTCTCTCTCTTTGTCCCAGTCTTCTGAGTTGTTCCCCTCCACTCACTCCTTCTCTCCTGTAGCTGAATATTAAAATATATATAGGCTCTTTTTTTACAAAGAACCTATATCCTAAAGATGTCCTCCTCCTCTGTGGACTCAGCTGTCCCGGGGCTCGGGCTGGGGCATGGTTCAAAAGCCGGCCACTTCAACAGACTGAGCTCCGATTACTGATGCTTTTGAGTTTTCCACAAAGGATGGGGGAGAATGGAGGAGGGGAGGGGAAGGAGGATGGGTGGGGAGGAGAAGGGGGGCGAGGGTGTGGGAGTTGGATTTGACCCTTTTTTATTTTTTGTTGGAGCGGCCCAGCCTACCTCTGATGTCACTCTGAAGGGAAAAAAGGAGAATAGCACGGCTGCCTCATTTAGTTTCACCATCTTCAACAATGGCCTTCATGGTTCTTATGAAGAAGAAGTTTTGCTGAGTTTGGGGATCACGCTCAAGCTGCTTTGGACCCCTTCCTCAATTACTTCACATTCTCCTTTTTTTCTCCTTTTTCCTTTATCCGTGCAGAGAGCTGATTGTAATGCTGCTGGGGTTTCTGGGCAGCTTCCTGTTGAGTTACAGCTGTGATTTTGAGAGCGAGAGACAGAGGCAGGCAGATAATACTGATTTGTGCTGTTTTTGGAGCAAAGAAATTCTTGCTGCAGGCGTAGTCTGAACTGCTGTCATTCACTTAAATGTGTTAAGGTGTGTACGACATGGACAGATGTTTTTGTTCCAGCGGAAATATTTGAAAGATTGGCTAAGACGATCGACCATACCTCACGTTTCTAATTTGATACTCTTCATACAGGTTTTGCCACACGTCAACACAAAGTGTCTGTGTACCCTAACCACAGGTTCTCTGAGCATGCATCTGTCAGTGGGTGTTCCAGGCACTATGGATTTGTGCATGACTAACTGCTGTTATCCCTGACGTGCTCTTAGAACAGCAGCTATAGCAGTTAAGCTTCCAGGATCCCTCTCTTCCTCCTCTTCTCCCCATCTCTCACTTCCCCCCTCACAGCTGAGTCTTCAAACACTTGTAAACTTCTCTCACCCTCCCTCCCTCTCTGATTCTAATCTGTGTGTGTGTGTGTGTGTGTGTGTGTGTGTGTGTGTGTGTGTGTGTGTGTGTGTGTGTGTGTGTGTGTGTGTGTGTGTGTGTGTGTGTGTGTGTGTGTGTGTGTGTGTGTGTGTGTGTGTGTGTGTGTGTGTGTCCTGAACACAAGGTTTGACCCTTTTTATTATTGGATCTGGTCCTGCAGTTCTGTTGTCATCCCTAATTTGTACATCTGCAGTGCAAATGCTTGTGTACGTGCACACATCTGTGAGTACAACACTGTTTCGCAAGAAGGAAAGAGGTGTGGGTGTCATAGTTTACTACGTGATGAGTGTTTTTGCATCTGAATTCAATCTTGGTTCTAGCGTGTGAACGAAAGATAAGAAAAGAGAGAAGGGGAAGAAACACCATCAGTTCACGTCTGTTATTCTCTCTTCAGTATGGTGGGAATCTGCTTCTGGTTTTGTCTCCCAGTGTTAATATTTATGTAATGAAAGACTAGAAATATCAGCTCTGCTCCAAATCTGCCGAAAGGAGGCATGGGTTGGGGGCTTTGGCTGAAAAGAGAATCGGTCATCCATCCAAAGCCCTCATTCAGATCAATTTGGAACAGATCAGGGCAAAATTTTCTGTTAGAAACTTGAGTAAATTATATGCAAATAGGAGAGTTTGTGCAAGGTTTTCATTACTGTCTGTGTAACATCAAACATGCCGTCTGCAGTCACCAGCTGGTCTTCACACCAAGAATCCCTACAGCTGCACAATACTTGAATCATACATCCAAAGATATCTGGCCTATTACCATGTCCTGCTTTGTTTATGTCAACATGTTTGAGAAGGAAAAAAATCATGTCACCAGTGATTAAAATAACAATTCTGTTTTATGGACACCGTCCTTACTTAGCTTACAGTGAGGTCCTCAACTCTGCAGGAGTCGAGGGAAGATGGTTGTATATTTAGATCCTCTGTCTGCTGCTTTTCTTTCAGGGATGTACCTGTCCGATCTGACCTACATAGACTCGGCCTACCCCTCCACAGGCAGCATACTGGAGAATGAACAGAGATCCAACCTGATGAACAACCTTCTCAGAATCATATCGGACCTGCAGAGATCCTGTACCTATGGTGAGATTATATATAGTCACACACTCCATCGTGTGGAAGAAAACAATAAAGAGCAGGATGGAGTTTGTATAAAGGCCGGAAGAAAACTGCATTGTCACCTTGTTACTTGATTTTCTGTTGCCATGGCGACACAATGAAGGAATCTGTGCTAATCATCAAAATGTCACTGTGTTTAATGACAACCAGAACAAAAAATAAATACAATGCACTCAGATGAGTTCAGCGTTTTTTACCTCCATATGTATAAAGAATCAGCGAAATGCATTTTAGGATATTTTATGTTTCTAATTTGTAAAATAATTAGTCTTCATTCCCTAACTTTTTTTTTTTATTTCACTGTAGTCTTATTATTCACAGAGCTACAGCATATAGATCCTCCATCATATAGCTAGAAGTTGATCAAGTAGTTTCTACATGGTGTACAAACCTTCCCTGGTTGGAGTAAAATTTCTACAATAACAGTTTCATGTTATCAGTTATTCTTTATCCTAGAGATATGTAGGAGGATTTAATAACACAGGATCACATGTACGCGTATTCTAATGTGGATCATTATTTTCTCTCATTCAGATATACCGGTGTTGCCTCATGTACAGAAGTATCTCAACTCAGTCAGGTATATCGAGGAGCTGCAGAAGTTTGTGGAGGATGACAATTACAAGTAAGGGGGGAAATAAACTACTTAACTTTATCTCACAATTTTCTATGCTGCCCGTTATTGCTAATCCACCTCTGTTGCCATCGAAAAATTCCATCACGTTTTTCAGATGATGAATTCAAGCTGATGGATTCATGAATATTCTTTATTTAGGTTATCTCAGAAGATTGAGCCAGGCACCAGCACACCTCGAGCAAACGCCTCAAAAGAGGATCTTGTCGGTAAGTTTATGTGCAGATCTGTATTGGGTGAGAGATGTAGAATAAACCTGTCTATAATCACCTTATCACTGCGTGCTGTCTGGGCTGTAAAATTTCCCTTTCCACCCACAGGCCAGGATGCTTCAGCGTCTCCTCTCTGCGGCCGTAAAAGTACAGTAGCAAGTGAAGGACCCAAAGTACCGGCCACTCCGCCCTCCCCCAGGAACCTCCTGCCCTATGGACACAGGAAGTGCCACAGCCTGGGCTACAAGTCAGAATCACTTCTTGATAGATAATTATAAGAATGATGATGTCCTACAAATTGCACACTTTTTACACATTAAATGTCCTTAACTAAAAATACAACACTCCTCTCTTTACCTCTCTGTCCCTGCTGTCTGCTGTGTCTCCACAGTTTTATTCATAAAATGAATACAGTAGAGTTTAAAAGTGCTACGTTCCCAAATGCTGGTTCTCGCCATCTGTTGGACGACAGTGTGATGGAGAGCCACAGTCCCACCAGAGGACAAGCGGAGAGCTCAACTTTGTCCAGCGGTATTTCACTTGGTGAGACGGAATCATTTACACTTACAAACATGACTCACATGTTGTTCTTCAATCGTTGTGCTGATTGTTATCTGTGAACAGGGAGCAGCGAGGGCTCGGAGCTCAGTGAAGAGGTGTCTTGGCCAGCTTTTGAGAGGTAAGGTTTTTCTTTGTTGTTGGTGCTTTTTTTCATCACATCAACGTGCAACTTCATAAAATAGCCCCATCCCTGATGTGATTGTTCTATTTCCAAAGCTCTGGCCTCAAGATACAGCTACGCAAAAATTATGTGCCATTTAAATCCCGTATACACAGCATGCACAGCCTTGCTTTTAGGCTTGCAGTCCAGGTCGCCATGCATCATCACTCCACCGCTGCTTTTGGATGCTTCTGCTTCTCTGGCAGCCTAAAATATACCATGTATTAAATCCCCCTAACCTTTACTCCCAGTGTGACAATAAGCCACATAGTTCAGAAGTAAAAAAATCGACTGACCTGAAAACATCTTACCCTTCTTCCCAAAATACCATTCTTTTAAACTCTTGAACAACTTTATAAACACACATCCATCAATAATCCCTCAAACCAAACGACCACTCCTCATCCAGCCCTAACTCCTGTATTTCGAAAGGGGAAAATGATAACAACGGGGAAAAAACACCCGAAAAGCCTTAACAGTGTACCGTGCCCCCATCCTATCCTATTTTATCCTATATTCTGAACAGGAATCGGTTCTATCACTCTCTGGGCCCAGTGACCCGAGTGGCCCGCATCCCCTACAGAGGAGTCCTGAGGCCCAGCAGGTACACACATCCCGACCGGAACCAACCTGACCTGAATCAAACCCGCTCTTATCCTCACCTCACGCCCCTCAGCCTCTGCAAGAGGCCGCTGTGTGCTGGTGCTTAGCGTGTGTGTGTAGTGCTGGGTTCAACTTGTGATGGGTGTATGTGTGCGTGCTGATTGTTGGTGAAATCACAATCAAACAAGGGTTTGAGGTTCTGATTCTTCATCTTTTGCTGCGTATCATCAGTCTTCAATCTACCTTTTGCTTTCTCGAATTTCCTGCATGTCTGCCTTACACACACAATAACACAGTCTCATACACGAATTGAGCTTAAAATCAACCTGGGCTTCTTCTTGTGAAAGGTTTCCAAGATATTCCTCAGCTTGGAGCTAAAAAAAAGTTTCCACAGTCACACTGAGCTCCATGTGTTACTGGAAACAAACTGCTACATCCTCATTCCTAAGGTAGAGACAAACAGACTCTTCAGGTTTATTAGAGCCAGTTCTCATGGACGCTGCATAATCGGCGTCCCTTGCGGTTTCGGGATGGTCTCTCTGTTTCTCTCTGTTTCCACCAGGCTTCACTAGGCTCCTGCACTGGGCTTCCTGCTCTGATCCTCCAGACAGACACAATCTGTACACCACCTTGCCTGCTCCTCTCTGCAGATACCAGGGTTCAGATTTAATTTGTGAAATTCATCTTAAAGGTCCAGTGTGTAAGATTTAAGTTAAAGGGATCTCTTGGCAGAAGTTGAATATATAATAATTCTAGTGATGTTTTCACTTTGTGTGATCACCTACATTGTACAAATTGGGCCTTTTATATTTAAATGCTTTATGTTTACAGCAGGAGTGGGTCCGCTCTACAGAGGCTGCCACGTTTTTACAGTAGCCCAGACTGGACAAACACCTTTTTAAGTTTTTATGACACCTGAAGGCGACCACGGGAGGTAGAAGGGTATTCAGCTGCAACCTGCAACTCTATCACCAGATGTCACAAAATCTTACACACTGAACCTTTAAGCAAAATGAGAAATAAGTGTTACTTATTCATTAAGCAGAGGTTAAGGTGTCTTTTGCAGATTGTGTCTGTCTATACTTATAGTTCATCTCTGATTTGATCTACATGTTCATGCATGAGACCATGCATGTTTTCTCATGTTTATGTTTGTGTATATAGCTTGTAATGTTTGTCTTTGTCCTGTTGCAGCTCTGCGGAATCGGAGGAGCTGGCAGTTCACTTGTATCCCGGAGCAGTCACAGTGCAGGGGGTGTTGAGACGAAAGACTGTGCTCAAGGAGGGCAAGAAACCAACAGTGAGAAAACCCACACACACATTTGTGTAGACATGTACAGCTATTCATGTGCATGTGTCCAGCTGCTGTTCATACACCCACACCTGCATGTACGATACAGTAGCAGATGGGCAATAAATGCTGCCTGGAGAGCACAGATAGGACCTCAGAGACTCTTAAACCGGCAGAACATCTTTGTTTCTGTCTGTTCCTCGTATACATTGTAATTCTCTTCCTCTCTGGCTGTGCTTGTGTTTCTTTCCACTGCTTTTGTTTTCCTTTTTCTGCTCAAGTCATTTTTATATTTGTGCTGAGATTATCCTATTCGGTTTTGCCTGGAAACAAATCTGGATACAGCTAAAATAACTTAAAACTGTCACAAGTGGTGCAGGTGATTTACAAGCTTCTTTGATGATGTAACAAGGTCTAAAACACACCAGGAGGATTATTTAGCAGGTTCACTTTTTCCACCCACAAATAAAGATGATTTCCCCTTTGTACCTCCAGGTGGCATCTTGGACCAAATACTGGGTTGCTCTTTGTGGAACCCAGCTCTACTATTACCCTGCCAAGTCCCTGAAGGCCACTGAGAGAAAACATGTAAGTCACATACGCTGGTACGAATGTGTCCTCTACCTGAGGACACATTCAATGCCGTGCATCTTTGCAGCAGATGGTAGAAATTGTGGAGGTTTTTACTGTGTTTGTTTATTCAGGCAGGTGAGGACTGAAAGCTCATAACTGCAGTGAGACATCTTAAAATGTGCAGCTGTTGATAGTAAATGTACCAAATTAGCCAGAAACACACTCGGTTTTATAAGGCGACAACACCTGACAGCCATTATTTACTCATTCTCAAAAAGTTTAAGTATAGAATGAACTCAGGGGAGAACACGTGATGAATCTTCTTCATTCGTTGCACATGATTATTTCATTGATTAAAAGAAAATCACTGTCAGGCTGGACATGGGTTTGTGTGTATGAGCTTTAAAGAAACATTCACAAAATCTACAGGAGCTCAGAGGAGAGTGTAGGGAAGAAATGTGAGCTTTGTGTGCGTGTTTGGTGGGGTATAAGTGGGGCTGTGGAGGGGACTCGACTGGGTTCGGTGCAGTGGGGGGAGAGACAGATGGTAGCACTCATTGAATAATGAGACCAATGACATCACTGCAGTCCTGTGTGTCACTCAGGCTAATGAGAACCTTGTGGAGTACACATCCTAAATCCTGAGGATACACGCACACACGCAAACACACACACAAGACCCATGTTAATATTTAGACACAACAGGTTTGTTATGAGAGAAAAAATGTTAATCTGTTTCCTCTTGTCTTCTACCCAGTTCAAGTCAACGTCCAGTAAGAGCGGGTGTGTGGTGGGCCTAATGGCCATGATGGCTGACGATCCTGAGCATCCTGATGTCTTCTTGCTGACAGACTCGGAGCACGGTGAGAAAACACTCACACACACAAAAGGAAAAAGACACGGAAATGACCAATACAAGCAAGAAGTCATTCCTCTGAAAACATATGAAAAGGTGAAGTGGGTCAATGGAGATTAGTTTGAGTGGTGACATCCCACCTAACCAACCAACTACCAACACACTCACAGACTCACACACACACACACACACACACACACACACACATAAGCACACACAATCTGACACTGTTCTGAACTGGGACTTTGTTTATATTTTACCGGGCGGGCCAAAGTCAAGTGAGGCTTTAGCCATGTTTCCAGAGTTTTGCGAAAACAGGTGGAAACAAGACTTGGCCACTCATGTTATTTGTCTCTATTGCCTAGGTAACACCTACAAGTACCAAGCAGGGAACAGAATGAACGCTTTGCTCTGGTTCAAACATCTGAGTGGTGCCTGTCAGAGTAATAGGCAACAGGTATGTGGCCACATTGCGCGCACACACACTGCTTAGTTTTAAGCTGTATATTACAATTCTCACTCTTTTCCCAGGTGCCAACCAATCTGATGTCGTTTGAATGACGGATCCTGGGAAGTGTGAAGGAGACAAGGATGAGGAAACAGACGAGGAGGAGGAGGATGAGGAGGAGGAGTTTTGACTCAGTAGTGGGAGCTTTCACTGCCATGAGCCCTGACCGCCGATTCTCCGATTCTCGCCCTGGCCTCACTGCAGCCTCACCTGCCACCACTGCCTTAACTAGAGTACTCCGTGTGTAAATGTGTGTGGTTGTGCGTGTAAGAGTGAATCTGATTGTGTTTGTGTGTGTGTGTGTGTGTGTGTGTGTGTGTGTGTGTGTGTGTGTGTTGGTGGGTGGGAATGGACTGATGTGGACATCTTGACTACTGAACAAGGACCTAGACCACTGCTCTCGTCTCCCATTTGCTCTTTTGTTTTTACTGCAAGTGTTCAGCACTTCAGTGGAGCCATTCAACTTCTCCTTTCTCACAGACGGACTGTCCTCGGATGGACAGAAATAATCCTCTCCTTTGGTTTTCTTAAGGGGTGTTCTTTTTTCTTTTCTTTTTTTCTTTTTTTTATTCATGTGCCCTGTCATGCTCTAAAGCAAGATTCTCGCCTTTTTATTCAGCTGGACACAAAATCATAACGTGCACACTCATGTCGGACTTATTCATTGGACTTTGGAGGGATTGGAAATACACTTTTTATTTGACTTATTCTCACTTTCAGTTTGTCTCTTAATTCACTGGAGTTATCACAGGATTATTTACACACATACACAGGGCTGTTTGATTGCATAGGGCTCTGATTTGCAATCGATTTCAGCAGAAACGATTCCCACAATTCCTGAATGTTTCTCTTTTTTATAACAGTACATCGCCCCTCCTCTTTTGTCATATACTCGCTTAGTGATCTGTGCGTGCGTGCGTGCGTGCGTGCGTGCGTGCGTGTGTGTGTGCGTGTGCGTGTGCGTGTGTGTGTGTATATAACTGCATTGGGTGAGGAGGGGAGGGAAAATGTTTGCTTAAATTACTGGAATCTTGTCTTGAGTTCCACACCAGTACGATAATCCCAGAATCTAAGCTAAGACGCGTTCACGCCCGAGTAGCCGAGAGTTCCTGCTTTTACAAACCTGCGATTCTTCTTTCTCCAGCGTCGTCTGCTCTGTCGTCGCCGCCGCCATCAGCTCAACAAGGTGATGCTTGGTTTCACCAGACTCACACACACTAAACACTAAAGACTTGAAACTGTGAAAGAGTCCAAGAGAAAGCAGCAAGAACCTGATTTTATGTCCTCTTCTTCTTGTTGTTGGTCTGGAGCAGACATTTAAAGCTACCTGGAGCCATACAAGTCGATTTTAAATCTTGTTTGTTGATATTGTTTTGTGTTGTTAGTTTCTTTTCCTGTTTTTTTTGGGGGGGAGGGATGGTGCAGTTCACAGTATTACTTTGTAGTAGAATGATTGCACATTTATGTAGATTTGTCTTTTGTCTGTTACATATGAATGTTACATTTTTAGTTTGATGTTTTTCTCCCTTTTTGGAGCAGTTATTTTGAATATTTTCTGTACATGTGAATTTTATTTTTTTCTACTTCCTCACCCTTTTTTCTTCAAACCAGGACCCAGCTTAGTTAATACCCCAACCCTCTGATTTGGAAATAGCATAAGCACCTTGGTTTTAATTAGTGCCAAGTGATGATCACTGTTTTATTTCACGTTGACGAAACGTTAGGAAGCGTAGAGCTGCGGTGGAATCAGGTGATGGTGCCGACGGTGGGAAAAACCTTGGATTTAGTTTCCACCAGATGTTTTAACGTACCACAGATAGACTGTTACTGTTTGTTTTTGAGCAAACATGATCAGAATAGTGGTGGTGACAAATGATGAAGTGCTTATTGCCCAGTGATGCCCAACAGATTCTAATCTCCTTCCTGAAACCGCTGTTTACATTGTATGTTTACACAATCCATAGCCCAACATCAGTCTCCACACTGCTCCACATGTACTGTATCGACTTTAGTGAAAATATATATATATTGCGTAGAAACAAACGTCCCGTCAATAGGTTAGATTAAGCTCAGAGGTACAGGCAGAACATATTTGGGCTCACTATATTTGGAATCTACTTAAATGTGTCAAATCTGATGCAGCAACACAACATACAGTCATGAGACAAACATTACAAAGTGAGACTGACTATTGGGTCCCAATCAGAAGACATTCAGCCCTTTGTATATGGGCTAAAGAGACGGCAGTTGATTAACCTGTGGAGGAATGAATGAGGAAGCCAGTGTCAGGCTTGTGTAACGCAGCAGTTATTCTAAGTATGTGTGTGGATTTGTGTGCCTGTGCATACTTCTCTATTTTTTTAAAGAAAAACATTGTAATTGGAGCCAGATAGGCAAATCCCCTTCAGGCTGCTGTCACTGCTGAGCAGTGGGGGTAACCAGCTACCTAATCATCTGTGCGACTGACTTTCTGCCAGCTCGCGCCACAACTCCTGTCATATGGGATGTTTGAAGAGAGGACAACTCGGGAGCTGATTGGAAATGGAAACTGTGCTCGTCTGTGGCAGGAGCTGCGGAACAGAGAGCGTGTGAAACGACACAATCCCAGAGCTGAAGCATTATGGAGGCTGATGGTTGCTGGTGTTGTTATACCACTAGTGGGTAGAGAGACTGTGAGAGGGCTGTGAATTAATTAAGTGAAATGGGTGCGACAGAGCTTTTTTGGTGCAGGTTGAGAAACTGTTTATCCTCCGATGCTGGTCTTGACTGACATTCAGACGAGCTTAACCTGCTGGGATTTGGAAAAAATTACCAAGCTGTTGCAGTTCAGCAAGAATTGATGCTGTCTCAGAAAAAATGACTGTGGCCCGAAGTGGCTGAGATCAAAAACGAACCCATGATGGCAGATGGATATTTCCGTTTCTTTCTGTTTGCTTTGTCTGATGTTAACTCAGAACAATGAAAGAAAAAGAAAGGGCAAGATATTTGATGTTGATTTCTGAGTTTTATATCAAAACAGACCAGAGAGGTGCTTTAGCATCTCGGATGGTTTATTTGAATTAATTTGGGTTCAACAATTGTTCCTTTGAGAAATTCCCAGATCATGTAGTGCTTTTTGTGAGCTTCTCCTCACTGTAACCTGAGTTTACATGAATTTCTTTTTTTGTATAATAATTTCTGTAAAATGCATGGTCAGAACAATGGAAACACGTTTATGTTTGTTTTGTGGTCTAAGGTTGACCCATTCTTTGGACTTCAAGACCAATCACTACCAACATAGTAACACCGCAATCATCTATTTTGGAATAAGAGTGGAAAATTACTCATGTAAGATAATTTTTGGTTGTAAAGAAGAAACTTGATATCATCCTTGAAAATTCTCTTTGCCCACGTTCTTTCCTTTCTTTTGACCATTCTGTCTACAAATGCACAATCTGCCCTGTATAAACTGTTTTGAGTGAATCTTACCTTCTGAGTTTGTTCTTTTTAATGGTCATGGAAAGTGTTTAAAATCTGAGATGAAGGGTTCGACCAGAGGGATATTTTTGGCTATGGTTACGTGATGTGTTTATTCTTTGGTGAAGAAATGGAACCAATGTGAATCTGTGCCTCCCGTGCACTGGTCAGGCATCTGTTCACCGTTTACCAAGGACGTTGACAACAAATTTCCTTCCAACGCATCGAAGGTGATGTATAAATGACCTTTGACCTTTACCCGGCTCTGTGTGTCTGTCTGCCCGTGTCATGACTGTGGCGAGCGCTGTGACCTCACTGCAGAGCGATGTGCTGCCTGGTGTGACGACTGAGAACCAATAAACACTCTGCCCTTTTTTTACACCACAAATCAGTTTCATGCTCATTGTTCTGGTGAAGATTGTGACTGTTGAACCGGGAAACAGATGAAGGATTGGGAGGGTTGTTCGATCAGCTGCTATGTGAACTGTTGCAGAAATGTAACTGATGACAGAGCTCTGAAAGAATCTCTCCTGAGTGAGTTTCTTTCCAGGATAATTATATTAATGGTGTGGCTATATGCCCAAACTATTATCCAATAATCAAAATGTTTAAATCAGCCAAAATATAATTTATTGCATAACTGCGTTGGCTCAGTTTTGTTAGCCAGTAATTTTCATTAATGAAACATTACTTCACTAGGCTACAGATGCAATCGCATCCATCACGGTACAGATGTTAGCTTTTTATTTGCGATAAAAGTAACTGCTGTCTTTTGTTGTGTAATTTTACATTTTCATTGCCAACTACAAGGTCATCACTTTGTACACGATCAACAATCATTGAGAACAACCTTAATGGGCCGGTGGTGTTTCTGAGTGATTTTAAAGAAAAAGTAAATGTGTATAACAAACTGAAAAAAGAAGAATCAGTTCTTGGTTGGAGTAATCAAAACCTGTTGAAAATGTCAAAAAGTAAAAACCCTTACGTCTCCTAAAAAGAGGGAGAGAAAAAGGAATATCTAGCAACTAAATATGTTTTTATAGTAACGCAATTTAAAATGTTGCTCACAGGTTCGTGTGCTAGTGTCCCAGCTCTGAATGAGGCCTTCTCTGAATCAAAATAACAATCTACATCATAGGTGTGAAACAACAAAAGGGGGAAATTACACATTTTTGTTACTATAAATAGCTCAAAGCTGTGTGTGCGTGCCTGTGTAATACATTTATTAGACTACATAAAAAAGGATGGATTTTGTTGCAATAGAGGGTAATGTAAACTTCATCTCATCAGCCCTGGCCCCCTGGTGGCTGTATAACAGTATAGGTTATGACTCCCCCGCCTCCTCCATGTTAGTGGAAGGGACAAAGAGGCAAACTAAAGAAGAAGTCAGTGCACGGTTTGTTGGGTGAGGCGGAGTAACACTGCCACCTGCCGGCTGCTCGGAGCACTCACGAAGAAGAAGCGGACGCGGCAGGCCGGAGAGAGGGCGGAGGAAGAGGGAGCCACCGAGGGACCGAGGAAATGACAAACTACCGTGACTCCTAGCATCGCCGTACATCTTATTCAACTTCCATGGTTTTACCGACACTTGCAGCTTCTTTGTCAGCGGTGAACCACAGACAGACGGTAAGTGGGCGTCGCTGCGCGGTCAGTAAACACAACAGACGGCTGTAACAAGCTAGCTGCTGCTGCTAACCCACAGAGCAAGGTGTGCAGCTAAAGCTGCTAGCAGCGTCGACATTGATGTGACCACGTCGCTGTAGCGACCTGAGCACCTGAATAACCCGAGTGTGGTCCCTTCCGAGGGGGACAGAGGCTGAGCCACCCCCCCGGTCCGTGCGGAGCGGACAGGAGAGGCGGCAGCAGCATGAAAGAGAGATTGTTCGAAGGAATTGACTCCGTGGAGCAGTGTGAACAGCAGCTGAAGCAGTGTTCTCGGAGTCTGATCCCGCGAACAGCAGCTCCAGGCTCCGCAGCAGACCCGGTGTCAGCTAAACGTGGCGGCGGCTCGGTGTGAATGTTGCTGCTGTGACGTGCAGCTCATCATCCAGCCTGCTTGACATGTTTTAGCTTTTAGCATCCGGGGGAATCCACCATGACGTGAGATTAAACATCTCAGGAGTTCAGGCCGTTTCTGTCTGACTGTGCTGGGTCCAAAACAACAGCATCCTCACCCTGCAGCACAGCAGGACTACATGGCCCATCAGCCCCTAAACACAGAGGCAGTAAATAAGAGTTTCTTCTTTAGCACAAATCCAGTGTTTTTACAGGGAGGTTTTGAACTACTGCAGACGTGGCCCATCCGCTGCACACCCAGGGAGGTTTAGCCGCCCTCTCTGTACACAGTACAGGTTTTGTGTCGTGGCGTAATTTGAAATGTACACTCACACTTGAACAGCAGCCACACAGTGGCATCCTGATGTATTCACACATGCTGGACAGGATTCAGCTGTGCTACAGTACTGGGTCACCGTCTCCCCTGAGGGGAAACCAGCAGGAGGGGCAGCAAATAAATCAGTTTTCTCTCCACACATTATTGACAGTTCACCTTTCTCTCCCTCTGTCTCTTTCTCTTTGTTCTCATATTACTGCCTATCCCTACTAACCTTATTTCTGTTTCATTGCAGGTGGCTGCCGGTTTGTTAGGTTTAGCTCCAGGTGTCGCAGCTTCTCTGGCACTTACAGGAAATTGGGGTCAAGCAGGTGGGTCGGGCGACAGGGTGTTGCCGGGGCCATGCGTCGGGGGTGAGGGGGACTCACATCGGGGGAAACACACAGCGTCGGGCTAGGAGGGGTTCTGGGCCAGTCAGTGCGGAGATGAAGCTCAAACAGCGCATGGTGGTGCTGTGTGCCGTGCTTCTCCTGCTGGGCCTGGCCAAGATCTTCCTGCTGGATGGAGGTGAAGGATCTGCAGCCAGTCGACGGGACCTCAGAGCGTTCCGCAAGGTCAGGGTGCAGGCCGACTGTTAAAATACTGTGTATGAATATATAGAAATGACCCATCTCTCATTGGGGTGACTAATTGAGAGGAACGTGTAATACTCCAGTAGTTGCTGGTATAAAGTCACACTTTGTTCAGCCTTTGCAGACATGTAATGACACACTGTAATTATCATTCATCGCTAACAGATGGAAGCTGGCCTCGCTCTGTCCCGCAGTGCGCGTCTCACCCACACCCTCCAGTCTCCGTGGGAGATAGCAAGCCAGTGGGTGGGCCCGAGAGAGGTGTACCCTGAGGAGACCCCAGAGCTGGCTGCCGTGCTCATTGCCCTCAGCACTTCCAGGATTGAACGGGCAGATGTGGGCTATAAGGGCACTCAGCTCAAAGCCCTGCTGGTGCTGGATGGGGGACAGAAAGTGGTCTTCAAACCCAAAAGGTCAGCGGTGTGAAGTACGCACCGGTGTTTTATGCACAAAGGTGCTTCAGCTTTCTCATGTTTGTCCTGTCGACCCTCCCTCAGGTACAACAGAGACTATGTTGTTGAGGGCGAGCCATACGCAGGCTACGACAGACACAACGCAGAGGTGGCAGCTTTTCACTTGGATAGGTGTGTGGGCATCTTTATTTGAATTTGATTCCCTCCGACTCAGATCTGTAGATGGATCAGGACTGTAATGATCCTCTGGTATCACCTCTTTGCAGGATCCTAGGCTTCAGGAGAGCACCTCTTGTGGTGGGGCGGTTCGTCAACCTGCGGACAGAGATCAAACCTGTGGCGACGGACCAGCTGCTGAGCACCTTCCTCATGCAGGGTGAGTACTGATCCACTCTTTCTTCCTCTCACACTCTCACACTTCCAACAATGCTCTAGTGAGAACTGACTATTATTTTATTTTTTTTAATGAATCATTCTCTTTTGATCAGACCACATTCTTAGTCACTCTGAAAAACTAATCCGAGTTGTTACTCTGTCTGTTGATCACTCTCTGCTTCACTGTCTCGTCTTTGTCTCCGGTTTTATCAGTCAGCACTTAGGACCATGAGCCGCCCTTCCAAGACCTGTTTGGTGAGGGAGTGGCACTGTATAGATAATAAAGAATAAATACGTGAAGTCACGGTTATGCTTTTGACAGACGCGTGTGTCAAAATGAGAAAAATAGAAAATAATGGAGTAGATTTTAACACTCACCCTGTTTTATTTTCTACACTAGACAGGTAGAGCTGGTTAAAGCAGGGGTGGGAAAAGTCTGGCTTCCACACTCCACACATGCTCACTTTACACTTCAACAATAAACACCAACACTGATCACAAGGTATTAGGACCTGAACAGTATTGAAGTTTACTTTGTGTTCGTTGATTCACTCACACACACAATTCTAGATGGATTATTTTTTAAGGATATTTTATTAATTCTTATTCAAATGTCAGACTGAATATTCTTAAGAATTAAGTTAATTGCTTGTTAATTGTACTTGCATGATTATGCATTGACATTAATAATGTAATTTCATTTTGTGCACTGCCAATCGACTCAAGCCAAACAGAGAGAGAGAGATTCTTTTATTGTAATCAACTGCTTATAGACATACTCTTTGCAGGACGCCCATCAATGATCTGAATATCATTCATTTTCAACTAAAGTCAGAGCTGAGCATCACAGGCTTAGTGAGAGTGAAACATGAGAACTGCATGAAATATCTCTGCAATAAACATCACCTTTTTTTCATGGGGAACTCCAACAGTTTTATACATAAAGGTCAGTTCATCAGGGAAAAATATAACCACAGATGATGTCATTCTAGTTTATTTTCTCAGGTTGGGTTGGTACAGAAGCTTTAATGACACTTCTAGATGTTATTGGCTGCATTTTGGGAAATTAAGTATTCATTGTTTTTAGATCCTTACTAATCCTACAGTCTAAAAGTCTGGTCTCTGCTACTTTTGGTTCAGATTTTTCTTGACGTTTATTTGTCTCTGAATCCCAGTAACTTAATTTCAGTCCAGTTCTAAATCGCTAAAGAATTACTTTAAGATGTTGTTGCAGTTATTCCATCATTTGAGTTGTGAAGTGTTGTCAAGCTCTCATTAGACACTATGATAATATGTCATCTGAGATTGCCTCTCGACAGAATATGCAATCTTTTTGACTAAATTGGAATTATTGTGCCTCAATGGGCCTTAAAGGGATAATTTCCCCTCTTGATCTACTCACGACTATGCCGATGGAGGGGTGGGTGAAGTCTCTGAGTCCACAAAACACTTTAGGAGTTTCAGGAGTGGATAATGAGTACATTTTCATTTTTCTGTGAACTATCCCTTTCATTTTTCAGACATTCATATTTGATATTTTATTCTCCAGAAAATTCACTACATCATGGTGCATATTTATATTTCAGTGTAAAATTACACACACCATGACAAGTAACTTCATCCTATTCACCATATTTAAGCCTTCATGAGAATCTACCTCAGCATTAAAAATGTGTTTTGGGTCATCGGGTGACAATTGGGTTGTGCTTGACCACATGAAGGCACTGTTGTAAATGCATCTTCAATGTCTGGAACAGTCAGCACTGAGGACAGATTGTGATCCATTTGGTCAAACCAACTACAGACGTGGTCAAGGACACATTGTGACCGCAGTTGTCCCCCAGCTCGCTCTTGTGATCTGAGCTGAACAGAGCGATCTCATCTCAATGTGGACACTAGTTACTCAAGTGACAGCCTCCAAATGATGATGCTGTTAAAATACCTTCACACTACCTCAATATCCCTCTTATTCAATGACTCTACATTTCAAGAGACTTGCATCGAGTCAAAGGTTGCCCAGGTTGGCTCTTGTTTAAGAACAACCTAACTCAGCACTGCACATATTTGTGTAAATGACTATGGATTTCCAAATTAATGGTTATTTTTCTGCCGTTATTTGTAGTTGCCCTGTTCAAATTCTTTTTTTACTTGACAGGGTTTCTTGCTTATAAAGGTGAAACCCTGCATTTTATATTGACAACAAATTCAACATATGTTGACTGGAGTTTGTTTTCAACTCCAGAAAAGTTAAAACCAGTGTTTAATTGACTAAGTGTTTGGATTATTTGTCATGTGAAATAAGCCACGTACAGTAATCCCTCTGGACAATTTGGGTCTTTTGTGTTTTAATAAAAAATTCTTTCATTTAGATTCCTGTACATTACATGACTGAGAAAACTCAAAATACAGTTTAGTACAGGGTGACAGTGATGCAACACTTAGTCTTTCTTCAATTAGTTATTTTTTGCACTGAACATAGTGTGTGCGTGTGTCTTCTGACTCATTTTAATGAGGCAGAGTCTGTGAGTAGGAATGTGGGTGCTCTCTCTTTGTTCCCATTTCTTCACTCTATTCACACTTGTTTTATTCCCCTCAGAGGATGTGACGCGTCACACTGTCCTTCCTTACAGAGCCATGTTTGCACCTCATACATCTCATCATTGATCAGACTTAATGGTCAGGTGGATTTATTTTCATTAGTTTTATTTTTTTCCTCTCTCTTTGTCCAGGTAACAACACATGTTTCTATGGAAAGTGTTACTACTGTCGGGAAAGTGAGCCAGCCTGTGCAGAGGGGGAAATCATGGAGGGTTCATTAACCCTTTGGCTGCCGGACGTCTGGCCTCTGCAGAAACACAGACACCCCTGGGGACGCACCTACAGAGAGGGGAAACTTGCCAGGTTGGTTTGGAGAGTCCAAAAAATGATCTCCACACATGTTTCAGAAAATCAAGAAAAATCTTGTGACTGGACTGAATTATTGTGTTTCATGTTTACCAGAAGGAGAGAGGGAAATGTTTTTGTATCAGTGGCTGTAAATGGACTGACCCATTCTCCCACTATTAAAATGTAATGATGCTCTACCTGCTTCTTTATTCTGAGAAAAGAGTCTCGAGGTGGGAGATGAGCCTGGTGGTTTTGGTTCTCCATCATAACTGGAACCAGAACAATTGTTTCCGTGAAAGCATATAGTGATGTGACCTTTTATGAGGAAACTCAACACCTGACCATCTGCTGGATTTATAGCATTGAAATATTTCCCTGGGTTTGAAACCTTCTGTTTCCAGTAGTTAATTTTTCGAATAAAATTCAGTCCTTTATTTATCCACAAACTGCTTAGTTAGTCAAAAAAAACATATGAACACCAGGCCGAAAGAATATATGACTCACAATAGAACGAAAGTATGATCATTTCTGTTGAGGCTTCTTTACAAATTTTTTTGAAAACAGGACAAGATGGTGACTATCCCTTGTATGTTTGAAAGTCTTCCGTACTAGTTTGATGATAATTTTCCAACCACGAGCAGTGCCAAATATAGAGCTGGCCCTAACATTTAGTGATTTACATTTGTTATAGTGAAATGGGTTTGGCGTTTTTATCGTGGTCATGCTCTCGCTTTCAGAACCTTTGGCGGTTTTAAAAAACACTGGCTATCGGAAAATGTCATGTGACAGTGTCGCTGTGAGTATCTGGACATTTACACAGGTTTTGTTCCTCAGGAACATTCAGTTTGAAATAAAGTGATACTACACTTTTGTGCCAAGACTCAAGACTGCAAGATTTAATTTGAGATGGTTTACATCCCTATTCAAATAACTATGTGAGAGATACAGCCCTCTTTTATTTAGATACCGCATTATATTGACGTCAGAGAATTTGCCTTGATACTTACATACTAGCTCAGTAAGTTATTAAATATTAAGCAACAGCTGACTTCACAGAATTATTAAAGAGCGAATTTTGACAGACTTTCACTTCGGGAGAAAAAAACAACTGGCTCAGCTCTTTGTCACTGAGGACTGTGTTTCCTGTGTGCACGCTGCACATGTAAAATTATGTAAGATGATAACATCAGCGGGATGGACGGGATGCTGGAATTGTTTCTCTCACACACTGTTAACATCAGACTGGATTTTAAGTTTACTCATCCAGAGTACTTGTAGTAGTGACATCCTGTTAGTGATACCAGACTGTAGTCATTTTTAATAGTGTGATATTCAAACTGACAAACAGACCTGTTCAGATTCTGAGGGTGTGTGACTCAGCTCCGTCTCTACCTGACCTCATGTAGGACATTCCATTAATACAAGGAATTTATCACACACGCAAACACGAGAATTAAAAATAATTTTCATCTTTCTATTTGTATTTTCTCACAAAAACAGACGCCACCTGTGTGTTAAGTTGGATGTCGATTGTTATTATGTTGTAAACATCCAGGTGGGAGTACGATGAGAGTTACTGCGAGGCTGTGAAGAAAATGCCACCATATGATGCAGGGCCCAGGCTGCTGGACGTCATAGACACGGCCATATTTGATTATCTCATTGGGAACGCTGACCGGCATCACTATGAGAGTTTCCAGGATGACGGGGGCGCCAGCATGCTCATCCTTCTCGACAACGCAAAGAGGTGAGTTAGTGCTATTTAGTCTCCTCTCTACTTTCTCACCTCCTCCCCTACTCCTTCTTCTTCTTCTCCTTCCTCCTCCTCTTCTTCCTCCTCCTCCTCCTTCAAGATAACAGATATCATTTAAAATGTTTATATTAGGCAGATTTAGTTTATGAAACAACAATAATTAAGAAGAAGAATTAAGAAATAATCTTCAACACTCAAACTGTTAAATCTTAAAAAGTTCACTGTTAATCTCCATTTAGAGAAGTGACTCAGTAAATTACTGTAGAAACTCAAACGTGTTGGCTCGTCGGCTTCAAAGAGTTCACTTTTTCATTTGTAGATTTTTAATAACAAAATGTTGAGAATTTCTAGCGCGCCCCTCTTCAATAAGAACTCTGTAATTACCACTGAAACTGCTTTAAGCTGACAGCCACTTTCTTGTGGGGAGGACGTTCAGCCGTTAATCCGTCTTTGAGCTTTTGTGTTTTCATGATGAGACTGGGGAAATTTTTCTGTCTGCATGATCGCTGGTTTTCTCACTGAACTACTGATCATATCATTTTCTATTAAGCACATCTATATTTCTTACATGTTAGATAGCAGAATAGATATTTTACATACATCATTGATCAGTTTATCAAGGATCCATTGCAGTCAGCAGAAGGAGAGTTATTTCCAAACCAAACAGAAAGTCATATTAGCCATTGTCATTTTATACTAACATCAGGGCTGGACAGTAAACTAAAACTTGCATATCTGAACTTTGATGGCCTGTTTGAATTCAGAATATACAGTCATTACAAATGTTATGTCAAATTTGTTCAAACTTTATTTTTAATCCAGGATGTTTTAACTTCTCTTCTGGATAGTGGGCGGAAGTGGAGAAGCGTTGTCCATCTTTATATACAGTTTATGGTGTGCGTGCATGCATGCGCAGTTCACTGTATTAACATGGCCAGCACAGTGTGGCTGGTACCCATGGTGCAGACAGGCATCCAGTTCAATTCCAGAGTTTGTTTTAATCATGTTTTTTTGTTTTGTTTTGTCTGTGTAGCTTTGGGAACGCAGCTCTGGATGAACGAAGCATCCTGGCACCACTCTACCAGTGCTGCATGTGAGTACTTAACTGTCACATCTTCTTTTCCTTCTAATTCTGATGATGATTTTCACCTCTGCCAAGGATGTTATGTTTTCACCCCTGTCCGTTTGTTTGTTGATTCATTTGTTTATGATGATACCATTTTGGTGCAGATCAGGAGGCAGAAATCCATTTTATTTTAAGATTTTCCTTGATTTCTCAGGGAATAATTCATGATATATGCGTGTGTGCATTTTGGAATTTGGTGCAGATTAAACAAAAAAATCTGGATCTAGTCAATTTAATTTTGTTTTCATAAGGGGACTTGTTAGAGGTATGCAGTTCTAGTGAGTGGCTTTCTAGTTTAAATACAGTGTCTTGTGTTTCCTCCCTGTCAGGGTCCGCGTCTCCACGTGGAACAGGTTGAACCTACTGAGAAGTGGAGAGCTGAGTTCAGCCTTGCGACAGGCTCTGGCATTCGACCCCATCCACCCTGTCCTGGCTGAAACGCACCTTGCAGCCCTGGATAGGCGTTTGTCTGGAATCATAGCAACTGTCAAGCAGTGCATGGAGTCGCAGGGCCCCGACAACACCCTAATAGAGGACCGAATGAACCTCCCACATCCATAGAAACAAGGGAGAGGAGAAAATGGCCCCCCAAAAAAAGGAAAAGCAAGGACTTGACTTGCTCAGGCTGGAGAAGAGGAAGTAGACATGAAAGTTGGTGACTGAGACATCAGAGCAACCCTGATGTTAAAGAAAAAGATGCAGAGTAGGCAAATGGAACGACAGGGTGGAACAATGACTGGGCTTCTCTTAACCCTTGTCCCTTCCTCGCCATTCACTCTGACAAGACTGGAGTGGTTCTCAAAGAAGAACCACCCGATTCAAAGTGTTGGAACTGTGTCACTTTGAGCTACAAAAAACGTCTCTAAGGACTGTTGTGCACTAGAGGACAATATCTGCTGTAAGGACACATCTGTGCACTACTACTACTTGCTGTGACGACACTCCTGCTGCAATCTTCCCTCCCGGTCCAGGTTCAACGTCATCTTAGAGGAAACCATGGGGCTCAGAGAGATGGCGATGGGAAGTTAAAATGAGCCACCAACATCAGGATGGAAGACACAGTTCAGTCGTGTTTCAGGCTGTCTGGACGTTTACAGTCCAAGGAACTGAAAATCTGTTTTAGAACTGGAAATGCTTCTTTTTTCCCTTTTGAACTGAAAAGAAATTGAGCTCAGCTCCTGAGCCATCAGTGGTATTTATTTAACTGCGTACTATACACATAGAAGAGAGAGAATATACCTTTGTAGATAATATTAAATAAACTTAAGGGTGTGTGAGTGTGTGCGCGTGCGTGCGTGAGAGTGCCATATTGTGCCGTAAATATGAAAGCTACTGACGTGTCAGAATTGAAGTGGGGGGACGCAGAGGTCAGGTGTGTGGGTTCATCTTCAGAATTAAACTATGATCTATTTGGTTGTGGTTCTGACGTCTATTCTTCCATGCGTTCACCACTTGAAAGTCTTTTTTTTTGACACAAACTGAAGTCAGCCTGACTATCTGATGTTGGAAGGGACCTCGACTTAACTCTTACTTTTAATTTAACTCAATCTTGGAAGCATTACAAGTCATATCTGGAACACATTGGTCATTTATGAAAAACTAGTTTTAGTTTTCACCATTCAGAGTCTCTCTCTGTAAAACTTTGTTTTCATTTTTCAAAATTTGAATCAGCTCGTGTCCTAAATTCAGTTCAGATTGAACAGAACAAACTTTGAACCTCACTTTTGCCACTTCTTTCATCTCATGTTCACATCATCAGGTTGTGGATGGTTTGTAAAAGAATGTGTGTATGCTGCTGATGATTAACCCAATAACACTCTTTCATCCTCAAATTCATAATTTCTTCATCCTTCTGCTCTTGATGTTTGCTAAAACTAAAATACAATTTTCCAATATATTGTCCAAAAAAAAAATCTATAACTATTGTTTGAATTAATATTTTGGCCCCTTTAAAACAGTGTAATGCTGTTGAGATACTTGTGATGATGGACTTCCCCTTTTGACCATGTGCTTCTGGTACAGATCGTTGGTCACCATCCTTATCACTTGACATTTCATTACTTTCATCGTGGTTGTTGGTATCATGTCTACAAAGCGTATACACTTGTTCGTAGAACTTGAACCCCGCAGAAGGGAAATGTAATAGTGAAACCATGTGGCAGGTGCCCCTCTCCCACAAGCAGATGTTCGCTCTCAGCTGCCGGCTCGTGGTGCTGTCACATCCACCCTGCTCTGTGTTGATGTGTGCAACATATATAGGACATCTGTTTCATTTATGCTAAGCAGGTGTTTTTGTTGGGACGTCTCCCAAAACCCTGCAACCTTGACAAAAAATACTGTTTTCTTTCATGTTGGATCATGTCAGGGCATGTCGCAGAAGATAGACGACATTGAGTTTTCTGATGTTTTCATATTGTGTTTGGAAGAAGCAGATGCATTTTGTCGTGTTGCTTGGTAGCTGCCATCATGCCACAACATTCAGCTCTTATTATGCCGACAACCGACAGTGGCCGGAGACGGATGTTTTGGGGTTTTCCATCATTCCGTCCATTCCATTCTTGTGAGCACGATATCTCAAGAACACCCAAAGGAATTTCCCTCAAATTTGGCGCCGACTCGTGGATGAACTGATTCGATTTTGGTGGTCTAAGGTCAAGGTTGCTGTGACCTCACAAATCACATTTTTTTTTAGATCTCAGGAACACCCCCAGGGATTCCTTTAAAATTGGTCAAGGTCACAGTGCCTGTGTTATCTAATTAACGTTAACACACTAATCTGTGTTATCTAAAGAACGCCTTAAGAGAATCCTTTCAATTCTGACACAAAGTTTCACTTAGACTTTTGGATTATCTGTTTGGGACCGATTTGGGACTTGAAAATGAACTGATAAAATTTCTGTGGTTGAAAGTGAAGCTCATGGACCTCACATGATTATGAAATAAAATATGTAGACTGAAACGACACTGGTTGAAGAGCATTAATTCTTGTTTCTAATGGTTTTTCCGCTGTTGGAAGTGGAAGGACACAAAAGTAACACAGGAGTGTATTAATGAATCACTACTTGTAACGAATGAGACTTTGTCCCTTTACTTTATGCATGCTATAGATACCCTTTGGGATGGAGAGTGAAGGAAAGTACATTATGAAGCCGACTGCAAACTCAACACTGAAGGACCTTGCAGAAGTCCCATCGACTATTACAGGAATATCAAAACCTGTATGTAGGACGACTGAAGATGAAGCTCTGAAGTATGACAGGATGAGGGTTGACTCACAAGTAAACACACTGTACCTCACCCACTCCAGAGACACAGATGTCTTTAAACTCGCGCTGCTGTGACCCTGTTGAAATCATAACCTTTTGTTGACAGATAAAAGCTATTCTGTGTGACATGCTAAAGAAATCGTCCCCCTTTCAACTCAGCTTGACTCATCTTGACTTGCCTTGATTGTTTTGTGGATTGTGGGAAACAATGTGGTTAAAACGCAAACAGACACAACAAGCTTACCAAGGGAACAGGTGCCCTTCAGGCCCTAGTTTCACTTTACGATGATCAAATCAGATATGAACAGAAATGGAAAATGCTTCTATTACCATAAAGAAATCAGTTGACATGGCACATACATGCTGCGTATTTCTATAGGAAGAGTTTGGCATCTTTAAAGATGCATTTAATCGCCTTCTTGACACCATTCTTTACATTACATTTAATTTAGCTGACGCTTTTATCCAAAGCGACTTACAATAAGTGCATTCAACCATAAGGGTACAAACCCAGAACAACAAGAATCAAGAAAGTACAATTTTCTTCAAGAAAGCCAAACTGCAAAGTGTGATAGGTAAGTGCCATATAAGTGCTACTAAACCTTTTTTTTTTTATTCAAGGTATAGTCAGAAGGCGTGTTTTTAGTTTCCAGCGGAAGATGTGTAGACTTTCTGCTGTCCTGGTGTCATTGGGGAGCTCGTTCTACCATTTTGGAGCCAGGACAGCAAACAGTCATGATTTTGTTGAGTGGCTAGCTGTCCCTCGCAGTGAGGGACCCAGCGAGCCCATTGGCAGATGCAGAGCGGAGTGGACGGGCTGGGGTGTAAGGTTTAACCATGTCCTGGATGTAGACTGGACCCGATCCATTCGCAGCACGGTACACAAGTACTAGTGTTTTGTAACAGATGCGGGCAGCCACTGGGAACCAGTGAAGGGAGCGGAGTAGTGTGAGTGAATTTATGAGCTGCAGAGGTCGGATGGCACTAGCAAGTAGACCTGCCAGGAGGAAGTTGCAATAGTCTAGGTGTGAGATGACCAGAACCTATTGCTCCTTCTGAGTGAGAAAGATGTTTTCTCCTGTTGTGCAGCATGTAACGACAGGAACGTGGTGTTACAGTAATGTTGGCAGTAAGGGAGAGTTGGCTGTCGAGTGTCACACCCAGGTTCCTAGCAGTCTGAGTGGGGGTTAAGACAGAGTTGTCAAAGGTAATAGTCAGGTCATGGATTGGAGAGCCTTTCCCTGGAAATTCTCAGTTTGTATGCTGAATATGTAGCAACCGTAACTGTCTTTTAGCTTAGCTTAGCATAAATACTGGAGGAATACAGGGGAACATATCCTGTCTGGGTCCAAAATCTACTGCACAGCCTCTGTAAAGCTAATTTCTTAAAATATTTTTGCATTATTTAACCCATTCAAGAATAAAGGTGTGAAAGCTGAACGTGCCTCTGTGCAGGATTATGTGACAATATATAATTCCTTTAGACAGAGCCATGACAAATGGTCACACACGTGATCCACAAATGACAAATAAAAATGACAAAATCCGATCTATGAAGTTGAACATCTGTACATAAAATATTATTTGTTCTTGTTGTGATGAGTGAATTTCTGACATTGTTATACATGTGTTCAAAGTGCCTGATGTGTGGATTTGAACGTCTATTCATGAGCACCCACAATTATGTACAAATCATTGCATAAGTTTGTAATGTTTTTTTTGTATCATATAATACACATTGTTACCATTATCACTCCCGGACATTATTGTAAGGTAGTCTAACCAGCTGCTGGCTCTATAGCTCCTTATTAAACTGAAGTATCGAGTGGTATTTACTTTGTTTTGGTTCCCTAGAAACGTGAGATGTTTCAAACACCTGCATGTAAACTGTGATTGATCAGTACACGGTGTGTGTGTGTGTGTGTGTGTGTGTGTGTGTGTGTGTGTGTGTGTGTGTGTGTGTGTGTGTGTGTGTGTGTGTGTGTGTGTGTGTGTGTGTGTGTGTGTGGTGTGTGTTGGGGCTGTTTGGGTTAGAATTAGGTTAGGGTTAGGCAATAAATTGTGATGGGTAAGATTAGGGTAAGGGGCTGGGAAATGTATTCTGTCTGTCTGTCTGTCTGTGTGTTGTTGTTGATATGACCTTTCTTTCCAGTCACTCCCCCCTTCCTTCCTTCCTTCCTTCTCACCCACACCTTATAAACCCTTGCTGTGCTGCAGGGCGACACACAACAGACTGAGCAGCTCGGAGGACGATGGAGAGCCACGTGAGGAAGCTGTCGGTGGTGGTGGCCGTTCAGAATGTGCTGGTGGTCGCGAGCCTGCTCGTCACAGTGTCTGTGTACTGGAGGGCGGAGGAGCAGGAGAGGGTGAGTGCAGAGGAGGTGATGGACACTGACACACTGCTCATCAGTATGAACAGGACTACTCTTATACTATTTCTTACACGTTTGTCCATCACTGGTTGTTGTTGTAGTGGAACACGTTGTTTTTTCTCGGCCTGCTTAGACTGGTTTACTTGCTGTTGCCATGGAAATACATACCCAGCCTTTCAATGGATTATTCTGGTGTTGTTGATTGTATAGTTGTATTTTTCTTTTCTTTTTGTAAATTGTGCCTGTCTTTATATTTCTGTGGTTGTGCTGTGAATGTTTTTTTTTGTTTATATGATGGCAAGCCAGTTCTTAGGATCAATAACCTCTCCTCTCCTCTCCTCTTTGCTCTCCTCTCCTGCCTGCTCCTCTCCTCTTCTTTACTCTCCTCTCCTCTCCTCTTTGCTCTCCTCTCCTGCCTGCTCCTCTCCTCTCCTCTCCTCTCCTCTCATCCCTGCTCCTCTCCTCTCCTCTTTGCTCTCCTCTCCTCTCCTCTCATCCCTGCTCCTCTCCTCTCCTCTTTGCTCTCCTCTCCTCTCCTCTCATCCCTGCTCCTCTCCTCTCCTCTTTGCTCTCCTCTCCTCTCCTCTCATCCCTGCTCCTCTCCTCTCCTCTTTGCTCTCCTCTCCTCTCCTCCCTGCTCCTCTCCTCTTGTTGAAAGTTTCTTTTAATAAATGTTGGGGAAAAAAAGATCAGTTCAGTCAAATGGATAAAAAATATTCTACCACTTCCTTTGCTCCTGTACAAACTAATAACAAACAAACTTTTATTAGCCTACACGTGAATTTATATTGCTCATTGGAGTTGACTAATAATCGCAGTGATATCATATCACACTTTTGCTCATTTATATTTCCTCAGTCAAACTGAATCTTCTGTCTGTGAGAAATCTTTCTCATGCAGAACAGATGGTCCGAACTTTAGACAACATTATTTTATAAGAGTTACTGACAGGAAGCCTCATTGGTCCTTTCTCCATGATCATGTCACACTTTTTTCACTTTTTCTGTGAGGTTCTTCACACATCCTATGACCTGGATGACTGTTTCTTCTAGTTTCTGTATAATGATTATTTCAATGACTAACATTTGTTCTACATTTAGGCTGCAGTGTTTATTGCTGCGATGCTGCCCTCACTACAGTTATTAATCATCCCACAGTGAGACTTTCCCCAGTTTCGGCCCGGCCTGTTTTCACAGCATGCAACCTAACCACCGACTGACATAAACAATTTTTGTGTTTCCCAGAGACAAACATCGGGGTGTAACAGCTCCACGACCTTTTAAAATGTCAGAGCAGTAAAGTCCAACTGACACTAGGACAGATGGAAGGTCAATGAACAACCACACACTCTCTAATGTCAGTGTTTTTTCTTAACAGGTGTCTGGGGATAATGTACACATACAGTTTGGTCCCATTTCAGGTGAGTACTCAAAAAAACCCTCATCGTCAAACATTCATATTGAAAAAGGTTTCACAAGTAAAACACATGTTTTTCTCACTTTATTCTATTCTATCATCCAGGCTTCTCAGGCAATGCGACGCTGCGGTTTGACCACACTCACAGCAAGAATATGATGAGTCTGGCTGACGAGAAGAATCAGAGGATCCACGTTAACTGCACTGGGCCCTACGTTCTGTATGTAGACGTGTGTTACCAGAGCCTGAGCCAAGAGAGTAGCACTGGGTTACTGCAGCTGCGGGTGGAGGGGAGCAAGACTCCCATCATCTCCTTCACCCTGCAGACATCACGTGAAGTCTGCAGGGGGCTCCACAGCATAGCGTTCCTCCGGGCGAAGGACCAGGCGAGTCTGCACCTGTTTGCCGAGGATGCCTTTAAGATTAAGAACGCGACCATTGGCCTGAACTATCTGCTGGGGACAGAGAGGCAGTGTTACTATTGATGAGGGCCAATAATCGCTCCACGAAGACAAAGATGACCTCAGCACTTGTGTCCATGCGTCGCTGTGAGAACAGACACTCTAAGCAGGACTCACACCAATGGCATGGCTTGTGTTGACTGATTTGCATTTTGTTTATCATCTTTACCATGGGAACGGTGGCTCCAATAGTTTGACTGTCAACAACAACCTGTTCATGGTCCTGTGTGAAAGAAGTAGATTTGACTTTGGTGCTGATAGAGATTGATGATCTTATTTTGTAGAAATGAATCAGCTAAACCTCAAAGTCATATCTTTAATAAGATCCCACCGTTTGTGCAGAAGGCCAAAGCTGGTCACTGAACATGAATCAGTGAGCATTTTTGAAGTTTAGTATCAGAATAAGTCAGAGAGGTACTGAACAACATTCACAAAGGTACTTTATACCTTTTAAATATATATATTGTATTATTCCTCTGCCAAGGAGGTTATGTTTTCTTCTGGGTTTGTTTGACTGTCTGTTAGAAGTGGAAGGATGTGGTGTTGCCCAGGGAAAAACCCATTGTCGGTGCAGATCTGGATCAGAGAGTGGATGCCGTATAATTTTTTTTCACTTTCTTTAACATTGTGTTTTTCAACATTGTAACTGATTTCAGAGAATAATTAATGGATCTTGATGAAAAAAGTCTTACATGTTCGTGAGAGTGTGCAATTTGGTGCAGATCCAAATATGCATCTGGATCTAATCCATTCTGTCGGTGTGGACTCCTGCTCCTGTTATTGCACTAATATGGGGGTCT
Organism: Verasper variegatus; assembly: GCA_026259375.1. Classification (NCBI taxonomy): domain Eukaryota; kingdom Metazoa; phylum Chordata; class Actinopteri; order Pleuronectiformes; family Pleuronectidae; genus Verasper; species Verasper variegatus. The sequence continues at coordinate 8,050,655 of CM048046.1, read as the reverse complement.
CATAAAGCAAGTTACACTTTTACAAAATGAGGCTTCCTGCATTCGAACAATATAGTTTATGGAGGCTGGGTGAGAGCTGAACTCCCCAACAATGTACCTACATCCTCGTGAAGGAGTTTTAAAGCATAATCCTCAGTAATTTATTTCACCTAATCAAGTGCAAAATGAATGTTTGAATGTTTTTGGTGCAGTTATTCTACTGTGAAGTCTCAAACTTTCTCCCAAACACAGCTCACACTGTATTCAACTCACTTGGATAAACAAACTCTTGATGTCTAGCACAACAATGACGTTGTTCATAATGATAATGGATGTTTGTTTCTTGAGCTGGTGTTCATAGAGAAATCAACACATGTCTGCTCAGGGTAAAATCCAGAGAGGAAATGAAAGTTTTCACTCTTTTGGCTGCATCTCTCCACTCAGTGCTCACATTTCTTTGTAATGTCCTTATTTTTCAGATCTGACATGTTTTTTGTCTGAATGTCTTTATCTTTTAAGCAAAAACCAAATACTGATCTGGGTGAGGTTCTTTTTATACACTTTATAAATTAAGCTATGATACACTGATTCACTGAAAAACCTTGTTGTCATAATGATGGAATGATACTTTGGAAACATGCTCTCAGGAATATTGTATGGTATCTCAAGGCAGGTTTATTATCTGGTTATTTGTACCTGTTGGTTTTAATGGATTTGATTTTACTTGCCTATGTCATACATACATATTTATATATACTGTACGGGTGTTTTTGAAAGATGGATCTTTGCTTTAGTGTGCCCAATACCAAAGTGAAAGATACATCATTATCAGTGACGGTTTAGGGGGTTAAAAATGAATTAAAAACATTCTCACAAAGGAGCTTCTGCAGTTTCACACATCAAAGTAAATGCTGTGTTATAACAATGTAAAATGAATTCGGGGGATGTACATTGCCGATACCTCTCGTTGTGATGAAACTAATAAAGAAAAGTTATTTTGCAACAAGCATCTCTCTCTCTCTCTCTCTGTTTGCCTGACGGCTGTTTCAGAGTCAGCGGTTTCATCATCGCTGACGTAGTAAACTTGTTCAGTCAGAAGTGAAAGTGAACTGAAGGAGCCCTCTCAAGTTGCACAATGACCTGACGTGGCACTACTCTACTGTAGAACGGAAGATCTTAAAGCCACTGACTCAGACACTGTTTTTAATTAATCAAAAGGAGCTTATTCTCTGGTTTCTGATGTGAATCTGCATCTTGCCTCATCGTGCTTGTTTTGCTTTATTTCAGACTCATACGTCCAAATCAGTTCGAGAAATAAAATAAAATGAAATAAATGACAAATAAGAATCACAGTTTACAAGTCCACGGAGATTAAAATCACATTCAGACTTTTGCTTTCAAACTCCAGCATTGCTTGACTATAACTCACACATTACTTAATTAAGCAGTTGCTGTAAACCAGCACTTTAAGGAGAAAAGGCAACTAAATCATCAGTGTACATCAGATGGTTAATAACACTACCCCCCACTAAATACAGACTGAATGCATTGGGTCATTTCTAAATATAGACCATGATTTCCACTAAAGCTGTGCCTGAACAGGTTTTTCCAAGATGTAGGGAATTCCTGAAACTTACGACGATGTAGTACAGTTTGACAGCTTGTTTGCAATTTTGGTATCAGGGACACTGGAACAAGATTCAACTTGAACAGAAAAACATTCCCACATTTATATTTGTCTTGGGCGTAATCGACTCAGAAGGAAGTGAGTTACACCATCAGCCATTGAGACAGCTAAGGTCTGGGTATGTACAGGTGTGCATAGATATTTGCTTATTGTTCATACATACCAATCAATCATACATTCAGTATTTGCAAAGGTATGGTATTTGCACAAGATTGTGTCAAAAACACAGTTTGTTTCTCACATAAATGCATAGAAAACAGTTGTGGGTTTAGGTTACAGGTGCAATCTCACTTTCCCAATCATAGTTTATTCCACTGTCATTAAACAGAAACAGAAATGAGATGCTTCAACAAATAAAGAGGCTGAAAAAATCAATCGTATATTATCTTTTTTACTATGTACATTCAGACTTCATTGTCAAAATAAACCACACTGCTGAGGAAAAGTTGGTTTTCTATAATATTACATAGCTTCCTCTTCTTGATATTCTTGACAAAGCACACAAATCTGTAGGCAATAATATTTCAATATATAAAATGTAATAATATCCTGTAAAAAGGAAAAAGTCAAAAAAACAGGAGACCTTTTTTAAAGACCATCCAGTTATATCAACACCAGTGACATTCAGCTTTGTTGTGTCTGTTATTTTGCCCACTCCTTTAGAACAGTGAGCTATAATGTTGCGCATGGTCGATCTTTATAATTCAACACGATTTAAAGTGACAAATACTTTCAGCCACAAAGATCCAACATCATAAAGTCTCACGCAGGTTAATTATTACAATGAGCTCAAAGGTCAGCAGGAAGGTAGAATCCCTCATTTGTAGGATACGCTCAACTCTCGACTGCATCTGGGTCCCATCTGTTCACAAACACTGAAATCTACAGTGGTCAGGGGGGCGCCCTGGAAAGGTCACCAGGCCATCAGTGTATAACAGAGAAAAACAACCTTTCACACTCACATTTACAAACCCCATCGGATTTGAACTGTGGGAGCATACTCGGAGAGAACCATGCAAACACAGTAGAACATGCGAACTCCACACAGAAAGACATCGGCTGAACTGGGATTCAAACCAAGAACTTGGTGCGTGGCGACAACCACTGCAACACCGTTCAACATGCATAATATTTACAATATCTTTATTAGTTTTCAACACCATGTTGTACATGGTGCTTCAAATAAAAACAACAAATGGAAAAGACAAGCTGTTACACTTCTACTACCAGCTGCCTTGTTTTAAAAGGTTATATATGTGAAGGATCTCAAATTATCTTACAAGTCTCTCACTGGAGGACCAACAGGACCTTGTTTTATGATGAGGGACTAATGTGTTTCGAAAAGATAACATTATCTCAGGTCGAGCATGAGGAAATCTCCAGCTACAGCTGTCACTCGGCAATGTACTTTTGTTCAAGTTATAAAAACTTCATATTCAAAATTCATCATTCCTCACATGCAGGTACAATCTCTCTGCACAAAACTGAACAGAAAATATCTGTAATGGAGGTAACTGTGGAGAGAAATCCAGTGTGTCTGTCTGATTGCATGGTCGGACTTGTGTGTATGAGTGGGTGTGTGTTTGTGTCCACTGCTCATGCTTTCACTTTTGATGAAATGTGTGCATGGTGCCACACCTGTAGATTCCATTGAGAGGAGACACAAATAGAACTGGAGAGGGAAGTATCTGTCTGTATTGTTTTAAGCTCTATTATGTAACAGTTTGTTACCTGGAGCATGTTTCTTGAAACACATTTTATCGGCTGTCAGGTGCGTGCAAAACCCTGCACAATCTCCATGGCTTGGCTGCAATTTTAAAAATACAAGAATTAATTACTGGTGAGGAGCTGACAGTTTGGGAAAACTTGAATTTTAAACTTTGAGCTAAATATATTTATAACCTGCAGTCCAAGATTTAGGTGATAGGGATTTATTGGCAGAACTTTTATTTTAAATAATACTACTGATGTTTTTGCTAGTGTGTTTCATCAAATTGTTCCATTTGTTGTTTTCTTTACCCTCGAATGGGCCTTTTATATTCAAAAACCTAATATTTACATGTTTTTTACAGTCGTCCAGACTGGACAAACTAAACACCTAGAAAGTAGTTTTATGAGTAAATTTTAATCAATAGTTTCTCAGCTCATGAATCAATAGTAGCAATTTCTTTTGAGGGCAAAGATCTGCAACGTCCGCGGAAACGTACAACCAGAGCGTATAATACTACAAGTTCTGGCTCTGAAGACAATGAAACTGAAGATACACATACATGTAAGATAAGGAATTCCCAAGTCTGAACTGTGTAATCAGCCAGGGAGATAAGTAGTTTTTGTTTGATGTGTGTGTAGGTGTGTGATGATAGGACCAAAGCCAAGATGGATGTGGAACAACAGCGGTGATGCAAGTGCTGCTCCTTGGCTCAGTATGTGTGGGCGGGACAATAACGGTGATGTAATAAGTCAGTTTCTCGTGGTTCATTTCCGGTTAAATGGGACAAGATGTAAACAAAGTACTGAGACTGAGAAAGAGGGAAGTTATTTGAGAGAGCACTCTCAGGTTCCTTCCTTCCATCCTTGCTTTCAGTGTTTTGCAACCCTCTAAATTTTAAATGAAACCAGTTGTGCGAATGGAAAAGTTAGTCCTGTCCTGGCAAAGTCTTACCAACCTCACGCATGTTGTTTTTGATACAGTTTGCAAACAATTTCTACGTGTGCAGAGATTGAAAAAGCTGAAAATCACAATGCACACTGTAGACATGCCGCTGCAGTGGCTTCTGGCATTTATTTATCACTGTCATTAAAAACAATAAAATGCTGTCTTGGACCAAAAAGCCGTCTGACATAGCACCGTGCTTGTCTGTGCTTGTAGAGTAGGCAGGTCATATATGTGTGTGGCAGTAACGTAAACAGGCCTGGAGTAATAATGAATAATTACAATCTTTTGGTGAGGAGAGAGAGCTGACTGTCTGACAGCACGTATTAACTTGTCAACACACACCTCAAGTGCTTTAATAGGTTTACAAATCTACTTGAATTGTAAACCTATTTGCAGAGGGATTCCCTCGTCTCTTTCTGTTTGCTTTTTATTGCACAGTGGGCGGGAGCTAACTGGGATTCCCACTCTCACTGTTTTTGTGTGGGAAGATGGAGCGACTATATTTAAGAGTCCATCTCATCCACCAGTATCAGAGTGTGCATTATGGAGAGACACCAGACAGGACAGAGGGAGCAACTGGTAGAGGTGACGACGGGCGGGTTGGAAGTTCTTCATCAGCGCGGAACTTCATCTGCAAACCGCAATGCCTGCTTCAAGGGTATGGTCACTTTGGTAATAGTGATGGGATTGGTTCTTGTCACTCTGGTAGCAGTCGTTATCCTGCATTATTTCATCTTCAGGCCATCATGCAACCAGGTGAGAAACACGTGATTGTTATTCATCTGAGCAAATATTATCACAGGTTTCTCTACTGTATGTATCCATGCATATCTGTTTATAATCAGTCTGTCTTTCTACAGGTCGCTCCACCACTGAGCCATGCCAGCATAACCTGTACACTAAAAAGTAAGCACCACTTATATTTGAATGACTTCCAATATTCATGTTCACTTGTTATGTCTGATTGTGCTGATGGGGAAAACAAACATCTCTTCCGTAGAGAGGGATGAACAGGGCACATACAACATCTTCACTGCGAATAAAACGGGAACCTACCTGATCTACGGATGGGTGAAGCTACTGAACCTCACCGATGACAAGATTGTCCTAATGCAAACAGAAGCGATTGATCAAGGGGGAAAGGAGCAACGTATCGGGGAGCAGAGCGGAAATAAAACAGAGATCTTCTTTTTCAATAAGGTCCAACTGGTCAAAAACTTCAGTATAATCCTGAAATTCACGTCTGCCTACACAGACAATTTGTTCCATGTCTATAAATTGTGACCAGGCTGAAATCAGATGGTATCAGTATGTTAACAACAAGAACTGGGTTCAGTGCTTCAAGTTCATACTTGGCATGCTGCTGAACTGAGCTCTCAAAACCTGTTGCTCTGCCTGCCAGGCGGGTTATTTCATTATATGTTTGCTACACATGCACTTATCACACAATAGTCTCATGAAAAGGGAATTGGTTTCATGGTGCTGTTGTGTTTTGTCTCGAAGAGGTGGGTGTGTTCCCTCTGGGGTGTCACGTTGATATAATTTCACTCCATATCTGAGCAAACAATCTAAAACCATGAGAGGCACACTTGCTACCTGTAGTAAAAATAACCTTTGTACCAAATGATTATTTAATACCAATTATATATCAATAATATACCAAAAGGAAATTGCTGCAAGGAAAATGGTGTCTCATAAAGTAAATTGTAACTAATAACTGTAAAACATGAAGTCATTTTCTGATTGAATTCTTTAACCTTTCACTAGCTATTATATAAAAGGTTGTAAAATAGAAATGGTATAATATGTATAGGCTTTAACATGGTATAAATACTGTAAAAAAATGATTTGCTTTCTGTAATAAAATGTTTGATTATATATATGTGTTTAATAATGTTTTTTATGTGATTTTACTCACAGGTGAACCAAAACCTATCGTTTTACATCAGTATTGTTATTAGTGTAAGAACAGAGGGTTTATGTATTGGGTTTATATATTTTCAAGTGCATCTTATTACTGTAGCATCATGCCCACATAAACACAGTTGACTGAAACTGCTGAAACTCATGTTGTCTCTAGCTGAACTTTTGAATGAACTCAAAATGTGGACTGGGGATTTTGTCCCCGATCTTTCACACTGAAATTGTTCTAAGAGGGGATTACTTTTTGATCACTCTGCCACTTTGTGTGTACACAACACAACAAACTGAAATGCTTTCAAGTCAGACATAACAAATAAGTTTCAGATATTCAAAAGGCTCAAATTTTGTGTATCTTAATGCCTATTGGTAATTTTCTGTGAAACCTGGTATTCTATCTAGTCCTCTATAAGCCCTGATCTAGTCAGACTACAAAACCTGACACATTGCAATGTATATCGCCATTTATATATAAAAGTGTTTGTATGGTTACACATGATACATGTGTGTTTCTTTTTTCTTTGCTCTTAATTTCTTAATATAATGACATTTAAAATACATTTTAAACAGAAAGCAGGAAATTGCAGATGATAACTCAGCTGAAAAGTCACCACAGGTTAGCTGTTTCAGCATGACACTGCAATGTTTAATGCCCACAGACTTTACAAACTTCCTCCACACTACTTTCTACGGCATGTACTGCTTTTTCGACATCTTGCTTATAGGGGAAGTGAAAGTTTACAAGAAGGCAGTCTTTGAGAGTTGCGAGGCTGTGTGTTATTATTGTGATGCAATATCTGAAGTAACACCTCCAGCGCTGTAGACTCACCCATCCCGTAGAATTGCTTCATCCAGCCAAAACCAAGGTTTATTTTACCTTCGAGGGACTTTCACGGCATAGTGTGATCAGTAACGTGTTTTTCTGAGTGAAATTACTAATTGTTTATTTGTGAGAGAAACTGATTGACTCTCACTGTACGAAGGAATACATGTAAAAATAATGTGTGTTTTTAAACATCTGCTCTCATCTAGTTTATCTCTTTTTCATTATAAGCCACTCTTAGACAGAAAAAAACACAGATGAGGCCTGAGTTTTGCTGTTTCTTGGTTCAAATACATCAACATCTACATGACGCAGAAGCAATTCATTGAGGAACTAATCAGATTCTGTTGGTCAAAGGTCAAAAGTAGCGGTAAGCCTCATGCCCATCACATTTTTATGAACACAATATATTGAGAGGGAATTTCATTACTTCTGAAATAAAAGTTCATTTAGGCTCAAGGATGACCTGGTTAGAACTTTGTGGTCAGAGGTCAAAGGTCATTGCGACACTGCAAAATGTGTTTAAATCAACAATCCATACATTAATTAAGACAGCATTTCACACAAATGTCCAATAAAATGAAATTATGAAGTAAAAGGTCAAAGGGCAAGATCACAATACAAGAAGACCAGAATTTTCCCTCTTTCATCCTCACGGGTGAAGTTAATATTTGTATCCAATGCATTGATGTGTTCTAAGTTGGCATCAATCCTCTGTGTTTTGATTTTGACTCGTTCACATATCTGAACCAAGGGCTAGGGGCAGTTTCTGGGAAGGATGTCAGAGCTCTGGTTTCCACTTCCTACATTTAGAGTTTAGCCACTAGGAGACAAAGTTGTGCCCTTGGCATCCTTCCCAGAAACTGCCCCTAGCCCTTGGTTCACATATCTGAACCAAGGTATGAACCAACGCATTCTGAAGCTAGCAAGAGAGGCCACCTCCGTTTCTTTCCACGGATCACAAATTCACCTTTTCACGGATTTCAGCGCTGAAATCTCCAGGAAGAGAGCTGCATTTATCCTAGTGAAGTCACAACTTAAAAATGCTGGATTCAACTACAGGATGCTGTTCCCTGCCAAGCTCCAGGTTACCGACAAGGACAGACAGGAGAAGCATGTTTCTCTCACCTGACTGCCTACTATGCTAGTACTACATTTTTTAAGAGGCTAAATAGACTATTTTATACTATATCTTCATAGTTAGGCTATTTTATCTTTCAAAATCTAAAAAGGGTGGCACACGCCACCCGCAAACTGTTCCTCCTACTGTTCCTGCTACTCTTAAAAGGTGTTATTCCTAGTGACTTTGCGTTGTGCACATACCCTTTTAATGAAAAACATATTTTCTGTATTAACAGAGTACAGAGTGTAGAGTTTAAGCATAGGTAGCACGTGTTCTTTGTGCTTTTTGCTCAAGCAAGTTTTTCAGCCCAGCCTTTTTACTTTTATTTTCATTTGTATTTTTATTTCCCCCCTCTCCCTCCTCTCTGTGCATTACCCTCGCCCCTCGCCATCATCTCACTTCACTATGGCTTCCCACAACTCTCAATTGATCTAATTTTTTGAACCTCATTTCCTGTGCTAGACAAAATGACATCTGGAGTTAACACTCAGTGTTGTTCCATACAGTGTGTTTCACTTAATGCAAGGACTAAATAACCCAGTGAAAAGACAGAAAATAGTATCCTATCTCTAGCAGCTAAAGGCAGATATTGCATTTATACAGGAAACTGATTTAAAAACTGATGCTGTCAGTTATCTTAAAAGAAGATGGGTTGGACAACTGTACCACTCACAGTTTAACGTCAAAGCCAGAGGGGCCGCAATCCTTATACACAAAGATATCGCATTTCAAGCAGAAGAGGTAATTCTTGTCAATGTTTATGCCCCAAATTTTGATGACCACAACTTTTTTACTAAACTCTTTTCTGCCATACCTGCCTATAACACTTACAACTTGATAATAGGAGGCGATTTTAACTGTGTGCTCAACTCCACACTAGACAGATCCTCAGCTAGACCTCAGGCTCTCACCAAATCAGCCAAGGTCATCAATGGTTTTTGTGCTCAATCTGGTCTTTCAGACATTTGGAGATTTAAATATCCCAATAAAAAAGGCTTCTCCTTCCTCTCCAGTGCCCATCATACCTACACCCGTATTGACTATTTTCTGATAGATAACAGGTTAGTAGGGAATGCAGACTCTTGCCAATACCACTCCATCTCTGTCTCAGACCATGGCGCTCTATCCTTTCAACTGAGCTTGCTCAATTGCTTCAGACCCTCTTGCCATTGGAGGCTTAACCCACTTCTATTGGCCGATGAAGAGTTTGTAAATCACATCTCCTCCCAGATTAATTTCTTTATAGAAACTAACACTACCCCAGATGTGTCCCACTCAACCCTATGGGAGGCGCTTAAAGCGTTCCTTAGAGGGCAGATAATTAAGTACTCCTCCAGAATAAAAAAAGCAAGAATGGCCAAACTTGAGACCGTCTCCCAAGCCTTAGCTGATATTGACAAACAATACGCCTCATGCCCCTCTCCAAGTCTTTATAATGAAAGGCTGCGCTTGCAGACAGAATACGATACACTGATACACAGAATACGATACACCTAGCCGCTAGACTGGAGAAGTTACTACCACACATAATATCCACAGATCAAACAGGTTTTATTTTAAATAGACACTCTAGCTCAAACTTGAGAAGACTCCTAAATATCGTGTATTCCCCTTCAGCCCTTGTTCCTGAAATGGTGATTTCACTTGACGGCGAAAAGGCGTTCGATTGAGTTGAATGGAACTACCTGTTCTCAGTGCTCAAGCAATTTGGATTTGGTGAAGCTTTTATATCCTGGATAACACTTTCATATGCTCAACCCTTAGCCGCAGTAGTTACCAACGGTCAGCAGTCTGAATATTTTTCCCTGGGTAGAGGCAACCGCCAAGGCTGTCCCCTGTCGCCCCTCCTCTTCGCCATTGCAATAGAGCCGTTAGCCATTGCCCTTAGGCAATCGGATGAGTTTTCAGGCATAGTGCGAGGTGGACTTACTCACAAGTTATCATCTATGCAGATGACTTGCTATTATATACATCTAACCCTATAACTGCAGTTCCCTCAATTGTCAACACTCTAAATCAGTTTGGGAAAATATCTGGCTACAAAATTAATCTCAAGAAGAGTGAAATGTTCCCTCTCAATCAGGCGGCCTCTCAAATTTCCCCATCACATTTCCCATTCAAAGTAGTTAAGAAGGGATTTAAATACCTCTTCCAAAACATTCCCATCTTGATAAGGAACTTTTTTTTTTTAACTTTGGACCGATGCATAGCATCCTTCATCTGGAATGGTAAATCACACAGGATTAAAAGGCAATCGCTTGAAAGACCCAAATGGCTTGCTGGCCATTTAATAATAATCAGCATCCCTCCAAACCCATTATGTGCCATTTTTGGCTTTACTGATGAAGCTCGTCCTCTTAAGGGCAGGGCCCATGTTGTCATAGCTTTCACCTCCCTGCTTGCCAGACGTCTGATATTACTCTTATGGAAGGAACAAACACCACCCACATTCAGCAGATGGATTAGAGAAACCATATATACTCTGAAAGGTTCCATACAGAGCTTTGAGAGAACCTGGAACCCCTTTCTTGTCGTACTATGAGAGCATACAAAACCCACTACAAGAGAAAGATTAGATGGCAACCATCTCCTCCCAATGTGGTCTGGCAAGATCAGATCTGAGTACGTTCACATCTGTACTTGCACAAGGCCTGTGTTGCTCAAGTGGTTGTGTCTGATGGTTGAGTCAGTGATGAGTTTTATCACTGGTATCTGTGTTGGCGTTAAGTTTCAGACCTTTGGATGAGAGACTGTTTTCCAATTGCATGACTCTCTGGTCAGACTGGTTCTGCACCCACTTCAGTTGGAATTGGGAGCTGCAACAAGTAAACATAGTGTCACATAAAAACTCTTAAGATATGTAAAAACCAACGGATGTTAAATACCTGAAAACCTCCCAGTAGTCCATTAGACCTGAAGAAGCCTCTTGGATGAGAGGTTTTCTTCAAGCCACACAAGCAGGTCCAGTTTCACAGTTTTGTACCACTCCTGAAGATACTGAAGTTGCTTTCACACATGCACTTGCACTAATATCCTGACATTCACTAGAGGGGCTGTTTAACGCAGATGTCAGGCTAAGAGGCTTCAATACACAGGCACAAAAAGACAGGCACAAAAAATAAAAGTGTATAGCAGTGAACAAGACACATTTTGAGTCATGCTACTTTAAAATGACCAGGAGCACATAATAAAACAGGATGATCAAGTCATTGCAACTTAAAATTACAAGTTTAATAGTTGCGTACTTAGGTGTGTAAAGGGAGAAACCTTGCTCCAGGCTTACTGAGACACTTGATGTTGGGTTTTACTTTCATTTCATTCATCAGCATATTATTTACAGAATTAATACTCTGTAATTAACATTATGATTATATCATCATGTAGACCCAGAGTAGGCAGCTGTTTAGCGATTTAGATTAAGAACCGATTTTGGAAAGTCTGTGGTATGCTGCCTTACGTCACAAAACCATTATCTTTCCATTTATACCACAGTCCATTAGACTGGTCATCCAATCAGCTTCACACACCCTCCCACTGTGTCTCTGTCTTTGTGTGTGTGTGTGTGTGTTTATATGTAGATCTCGCCTACAGACCATCATCCATCTCTACTTCTTTTGAACTACCGGGGGAGGTGACATTGGAACAAGGTATATCTACCACTATCACTGACCTGTCTTTCCACTGTGACACAAAAACATCCCCTTCATGACTGCAGAGAGCACACCACACAGGTCAGCTGACTTCCTGTTTAACTGCCTGGTGCTGAGGGCAGGTTAAAAAAATATAAATTCATACACTGTTAGTTCACCCACATATACATGGCTCAGTGCGTCGAAGGTGACTGAACAGGTAATGTTAATATTACCTCACAGCAGCAAGACATTTAGCATATAGTTGTATTCAATCATTACTTAAATAGCAAGGATAAGACATATATACCATTTTCTGACCAATTTTCTTTGCCTCTTCTCACTCATCGCTCCTCCCCAGGTCTGTCTCTCATAAAAATGTCTCAAGTCAAATACTTGACAACAAACTATGGGGACATTGTTGAAGCAAAGTTATTTATGAATTGTATGCAGATTTGTGGAACTGTGTCTCTGTATAATCGTTTTATACAGTTTTTATGCGGTTTAAATCCGGAGAATTGGCTACGGAGTTCACCCACACTTTGCCTTTCACACACTCACAACGCAGCTGGAGGTTCTCTGCACAGACACATTCACCACTGCTTCAAATCCTCTGCATTATTCAGCTGAGAGGTGGAGCAGCCGGGTGCAGCCGACAGAGGCAGGAAGTGACGTAGTAACTCTGCTGCACTCTGGATGATGATTACAGCACCCCCACCAACTTTGTCCGCTCTTATCACCACAAACTCACCACTGCTTTTTCAACAGTGACACACCGCCCCCCTGACACTCACTCGTGGTGAATCAGCTGAGAGCCCCTGCTGTGCTTACACATGGACTTCTCCTGGATTTCTACGCACAATATAGTAGGTCAGGGGGATAAAGTCAGCTTGAACTGCAGACTGTCTCATTTGTACATTTGCATTCACACATGCACCTCCTCTGGAGAAAATAAGGAGTAACTGCAGGGTCCAGTGCATGTCTGAAAACAGCTTATGTTTCTACGCATTCAGTATTGTAAATGTGTATGAGAATCTCCTAATGCACATAGGGATATGTGTATTCTGAATACCTGTGTGCGTAATCAGATTTGTAAATGTGTATAAACAAATCTACAAATGTGCATTCTGATTAGCAAATATGCAAACAAAATTTGCGAATGTGTGCATGGATTTGTTTGCGTGTTTTACCAGCTCACATAGCCCACCACATATAGGGCAATAGACAAGTGAGCAGCCCTTGTAGGTGTATTTGTTACACCCGCAGCACAAGTGTTGTGGAAGACGACCAGGGGCCAGTGCGCAGTCATCCTCCTGCAGCTGTACGTTCTGATCACCTTGTCTAGGTTGTCCACACCTCCTTTGTTGCGGTTGTAGTCCAGGACGATGACCGGTGTCCCGTCCTCGCGGCCGCTGACGTCGGCCTCGGTGTGCCGCGTGCTCAGGAGCACCACATTCCTGTTCCTGGGGGCGTGAATGCGAACTTGGATGAGAACACCTCTCTTCCCTTGACCGCGAGCAGCCCGGTCGGGAACTTGGGCTTGTTCTTCTGAACCGTGCCAACCACGGTGATCTTCCTCTCCAGGAGCTGCTGAGCAAGTTCGTAGGAGGTGAAGTAATTGTTGCACGTGACGTTACGACCGTGCAGTCCCTCCATTACATCGAGCACTACCCGCAACCCCTGGTTCCATTCTGGGTGTCCGCCGCTCGGCTTTCCGGTGTACACTTGCATCTTCCAAGAAGAGAGCTGGATTTTGCATCAGGAAGGTCTCTCTTTCCACGAGTCCGGTGGTGGTGGTGGTGCCGTCTTGTCCTTCTTCTTCTTCTTCTTCCAAGGATGACGAATCTGCAGCACCATCACCCGCTGGGTCGTAGTCGTAGTCGTCATCGTCGTCGTCTACGTCGTCTTGGTCTTCTTTTCTGTCTGCTTCTCGGTCTGCTTCTCCATCTCATTGTCCGTCCGCTTCTCGGTCTGGCTCTTTCGTGTCTTCTTTGGGTTCAGAGGACGCGATGGTCAGGGAGGGTGGCACACGGAGAATGGCACACCGGCTTCTCTGTGGGTCTAATGTACCCCCCCGAGATTACAATTGGAATCAGGTGTGGGTCTAAATGACCCCCCAGGAGAATCGAGAATGACAATCCATTGGTTTCAATGACCCCAGGAGAATTGGATAATGACAATCCTTGGGTCACCCTAACCCTAACCCTGACCGGCCAGGGCTTGCGGATGATCACACACACGCATGCACGCACGCACACACACACACACACACAGACACACAGACGCACACACACTCTGGGTCAATCCGACCCAGGAACAACACGAGGGTTAACCAGGCAAACTTTTTTCTTTAAGGTTTCCGCATACAAATGTTCCAAGTCAGATTCAGCATATTTTACAATAGGCATTTTATGACGTGGTTGGAATATTTAACCTAGTTTATATCTTTACTGCTATAAAACCAACCTGTGACCAATGAAAATGAAGGGGGTCATGTATATGAGTCTTCAAACCCTATTTTAAACCATGCTCTACGAAAGAAGGCCACACTGATGGTGGCCACACACATACAGGCATGTTTAAAGTAAATTGAGTGTAAAGTAATTTAGAAAAAGAAATGTGCATACAATGTACATGCAGCCAGTGATATTTCCAGTCACACATATTGCAGCTTTAGTTAAACTTTAATAGCCAGGGAGTGGTTTCATGGTCAAAGTCCATGAGAGCGTGGTTTTGAAAACCCTTTCTCTACTAAATTAAATTTTCAAGTCGATCAAACAACACTGGAATGGCCGCCACTACTTTAAGCCTGTGGGTGCTCAAATCCTCCACCTTAAATGACATCAGTGGATTCTTATCTTGATTTTCAAATATGGTTTATCCCTCGGGCTGATAGGCCTATTTCACAGCAGACTTGACTTGGCCTGTCGAAAAGCACAGATATTAATAAAAAGGAAAACAAAGGCTTTTTACTATTCAGATGTGCCAACACAGTGAGGCATCGTGCCAAACAGCAGGACCCCAGAAATCAAAGCAGGTAAATGGATTATGTTTCATTTTCATATTTACACATGTGCATTTTCCTTAATGTGACAGAATTATTCTTCTGTGCAAAGAAAAATTAACTTGAAATAGCCATGAAGCAAAAAACAATGGCTGATTATCTTAAAGTGGCATGAATGAACATGTTATAACGTGTAATGAAAATATGACACCAGTCTCACAGTGTTAAAAACAACTTGAATTTCCGCTTCACTCAGCACTCTCATAGTGACGTGTTCAGCAAAAGAGATCAGAGCAATCAGACCAGCACCCACCTCCCACGTGGACTACAACAATGGAGTCCTGTCTGGAATACACAGTATGAATCTGGACAGGCTCTAGTATGTGCAGAACTCTGCTGCCAGGGTTCTTATCTGAACCAAGCCCTGGTAGCACAGCATCCCCTCTCCAAAGTCAAGTCCTGCATTCAAATCCTCCTCCTCACCTACAGTATAAATCTCACCATGCTCTATGGCTCTCCAGCCCATCTGACCTCCTGTGGTCACAGGGCACAAGAGAGAGAAACCCGTCTCCATCTAAATGATAATGCTGCTGGATATATAAAAATCGCCGTCCATCTGTAAACTAGTTCACTGAGTGTTAACTTATGGGGTCAATGTTCACATCTTGTTACAGCTCCTCCGAAGTGATTACAAAATAATTTGGTAAACTGACGTGATCACTCATGTCACAAAGACAACTCTGACAAAAACAGACATTTTACTTCTTCTTCATGTTTTGTATCAAAAAGCAACATCTTTTGCAGAACATTTACATGTATATAAATATATTATGTGCGGCATGTTTTTGTTTTATAGTATAAAAGCGGTATGAGTTCTAGATGTTATTGGGAAGTGGCTTGAGATCACTCTGGACTTTTATTTTCTGAAAAAAAGCTGCTTATATAATCTGCAACCCACATTTCTGGTAAACTCATACTTTCCATTTTATTCATGCAGGGAGACGATGGGCAACACACCCACAGGTTTTGCTACTGTGTTCCCAAAAACAGCAAGTGTGATGGCTGCGGGGAGAGGAGAGCAGTGTGGAACAGGTTTCTGCTGTTAGCTGAGTCATTATGAACCTGCACATGTATCAGAGAGGACAGAGTCAGAGGGGCACTGAAGACGAGAGAGAGAGTGAAAGAGAGAGTGTGAGACCTAGATAAGCATATCTTACCTCTCTATGGAAAATCATAAAGTGTTGCATGTGCATGCATGCATACATGTGGAGGAACGAGAACAAGAGAATCAGAGAGTGAGAGAGAGACAGATTTCCCATTGTATGGACAGGGGAGTCCCCCAGGCTCAGCTATGGTAGGGGTTTATTGGTCCCACCTCCACATTGGCTGAAAGGCTTTATCTTGCATCATGAGTGGGCTTCTGTCAAAGTTGTTTGTCCCTGTCAAAGTTAATCATCTCCTTCCCTTACCAGTACTCACAGAGCTTTAACATGGTGCAGGGAATCCCCCCCGCAGCTGCTGCTGCTGGCTGCCAGTATCTGTGAACTTCAACATTAAGATTCATACAAATTTGTAGGCATTTATGAGCAATTTATAGAGGTTTAATATAAACTGTACAATACCAGGAACTCTCCTGCTGAGTAAAATGATAAATGCTGGTGGACCCCCTGAGTGTTGTTGTGGATACACTGTGAAAGAAAAAGGTACAGTCCCTGCAAAAGTTGGATGCCACTCAGGGCCGTTTTCTCTGGGAAGATGTTGGTCTCGGTTTCAGATTGGTGTCTTGATAATAAATAAACGAGAGGTTGGCAGGATTTATAAATGACACTGTAATGGAAATTCTGTATATGTGGATGTGATGTTGTATGAGCAGACGTGTTTGTGGAAGATTGACCAGATTGTTTATCTAAAAGGTCAACTTTAGGTTTAGGGTCTTCCACAGAGACTTTTCTAACTTCACTTTGCACCACGGACTGTTTACAGAAAGCACGATAACAAGTGACAGTATATTGTAGAAGTGTTTGAGGAGGACTCACTAATGACAAGGTATAATTGTGAAGTAGCTCCGGAGCATCAACACAGGCCCAGAGAACAGGCAGGTTTAGAACAGACTCTGCACTAGTTAGATTAAACAGTGGACGTTTAGTGACCCAGATGAGAAAAAAAATGAACCAACCAATTATTTAAAAAAAGAATATATAGAACCTCCTAATATACTACACTAAATACAATAATTGAAAACATGCCTGGCTTTCTGCATTGTTGCATGTCTGTCCATTACTTTATATGTTTTGGCTTTAAGCTATTTTCATTCACACTGATGGTCTTTCCATCTTCTGCCAGATTTAGTGCCGTGTTTCTGGTTTATGACCAGACCAAAGACGACTTGCATTGCTTTATAAGCAAAGATTAAAAAACTAAAACAAAAAGACAAAAAAAAGTAATGTGAAGTTGTAAATCCCACACATCCATTTCTGATTTAGTCCCAGATCATCCCAACAATACTTCATCATCATCATATTCCGGAGGCTCACACTGCATTAATCCTTGAGTCCAAGTGAATGTTTGTGGAAAATGTGAAAGGTTCCTTCATGGCATTCCAGATATATCAACTTCACAAGGCAAAAAATGTGCTTTGTGGGGTCACTGTGACCTTGACCTTTGACCCCTGACCAGACGGACGGATGGACAACCTGAAAACATAATAACTTTGGCCACTGGCTCTCAGGAGGCATAAAAAAGACTGTGAGACGTACACAGTATAAATACAGACACCAGTATACAAACACACAAATAGAAAAAAGGACAACACACATTGTACACTTCTGTGTTGGGTTCACTGATGTCTCCTGTAGAATTTCTTAAAGGGTGAGAAACATTTTGTCTTTAAAAATCGAATAGAAAATTTGACACTAGTGTGATGGTTGCTCAAGTCAGAAGCAGCTGCTGACTGGGTAACATCTGAACATTGACCAACAGCTTATGCTCAACAATAAACATTTTAAACCATATTATCCTTTCCAGCTCTTAATCTTAAGAATAACCATGACTGGGACATGACTTTTAAACTTACAACTTAGTGTCATTAGCACCATCAAGTGGCCACCAGATGTATTTGACATTTATATTTACCTCCAGTAACTATAATTTCTCACTCACATGCATCAAGTGGTACAAATGGGCCTGTTTATACATATAGATAATAAACTTCAGTAAAAATAATATTAATTATTATTTTTAGAAGAATACCTGTGTCACGTTGAAAATATACACCTACTACTACATCCTTCATTGTTGTAGGAGTACCATTAGCATAGATGATATTTGATTGCCCTCTGCTGGTGTAAAGATCAACTGCAAGAACTTGAAATGTAAGACTTCTAATCATTGAATATCTATGGTACCATCCATCCATCCATCAATTATCTATCCCCCTAATGCTTTTGAAGGTCGTGGGCGGAGCTTGAGCAAATCCCAGGTGACATTGGGTGAGAGGCAAGGTACATCCTGGACAGGTCGCCAGCACATCACAGGGCCAACATTCAGAAACTCACAATAACTCACACTCACATTCACTCTTGATGGGAAAGTTGGATGTCTCTGCATGTCTCTGAACTGTGGGTGGAAGCTGGAGTAACCAGCGAGACCCCTCGCAAACACAGGGGAGGACATGCAAACTCCACACATAAAGTTTGGTGACCCCTTATAATCTTCAGAAGGAACTCAATCCACCTCAGGTTGAAGTTAACTCAAGCAAGCTTCCATGCCACGGGAACCTTTTTAATCCTATATGGGAGCTTCAGTTCGAAATGTACCTGCTTTAAGCTTGTGCATGATTCTCATGATTCTAGAACAGTATGATAATCAGCACTGGTGCAGACTCACAGTATGAAGGCGCTGCTGTCCTCTTTCACTATGACATCATTGGATTTTAATGGTGAATACCAGTTGCAGAATCTCATAGAGAGCAGGAGTATATAATGTGACTGATAGTGTTGGCACCTTGCCGTCCAGTCAGGGCCTTTCACAAACTGTATGTATGGGTGATATCAATCAGATGTCAGAGCATGGAATGAAATCTATAGTTGAAAGCATACAAGATTAAATGTAAATAAAAGGTAAAATGCACAGACTATGACACAGATGGAATTCAGTAGCTTGGATTAACTGTGGTGTGTTGCACATGCTCTGTCTTAACAGACAACATGCACACAAACACAGCATCCAAAACTGACGGGACAGTGTTGTTGGAAAGCCTCACCAATGTAACATGATCGCAGAACTTCTTTTTCATTTTCTGTTCTCCTGACCTCGTCTTTGGTTTCTCTGCCATCTCTCCGTCACGACAATTAAGTTGTGGGGTTCCCACCACTGTCACAATGCTACCAGTAGGTGTTCACACCCTCTGTTTGGTTCTGTAGAAAGCCACGCGTCTACCTCTCGCACTACGTAGTTTGAAAATGTTTGCAGTGAACATTTGCTCCTCTGCTCTGCTGCTCTGGTTCAAATATCATCAGGAGTGAACTTCTCTACCTACCAATGCCACAAACGTCTGTCTGTCTGTAGGTCTTATCTTCAGCAACAGTCTCAGAATCGCTTCCTCTTTAGCAAGTTGTTTACAAAGATGCTGCAATGCCATATATCAAACTGAATTACAGAGCTTTGTATTTTGAAAAGTTGTGTACATGGGTGTGAAGATTGTATCAGTTGCTTAAAAGACCTCACAAATAGCAGACATGCATAATACCAGTTCAGTAAAACATTCAAACTTGTATATGAACCGCACATGTAGACTTTATTAAAGCAAATTTAGTTTCATGTTATGAAAAACATTTGACTTTAAAATCTTCATTACAGATAAACCAGGTAGGATGAACACAAAGTTCTCTAACTTCACTCTGCTCCACAGACTGTTTATAAGAAGCTCTGCACACAACATCCGGCACAAAAGTGACAGTATATTGTAGAACTGTTTGAGGAGGACTAATGACAAAGAATAATTCGGGAGTACAGAGGATTAACACAGGAAAAGGAGAACAGGCAGGTTTAGTACAGACTCTGCACTAGTTCATCAAATGTGTATCTATATAGTCTTAGAAGGCAACACATCAGAGAGCATGTCAAAAATGTCAGTCTGTGCAATGGGGATCATAAATAATTTGTTCATGTTTGGATCTCTTCTACAAAGCCCAGCGAATGCAATGCTGTGTAAAGATGAAGGGATAGAAAGTTAATGAAATCAAAAGGTCGTGAACTGTGAAAAGCTGCAGTTCACCCTTGTACAAAGCCCTCATATTTCCACCATTGAGATATTTTCCAGAACTGAGCATTATTACCTGTGTGTAATTTGACGCAAATATGGACTGAATAGATGAATGGAGATAGAAATATTTAGTTCCAGAGACAGCTCACTTTTTTGTACTCATCACAGTCAGCACTGTGATGAGTAAAAAAGTCTGTGGATTGCAGACATGATCACAGGCTGAGAAATGGTTGTGCAGACTGAGTTTACTTTATCAGATTGTTAATATTTGAAGGTCTTGATCTGTTGAGTGAACTTGAGATAGTACACAGCCTCTGGAAACACAGCAGAACAGATACACTTCATAACAGCTGGTATATGTTGTGCAATGCTGCTTTCTTATATTTGTTTTCTGAATGATGTGTCCTGTGCTGAACGACCAGTGTGAGCACCAGCAACACAGAAAGATGAATGGAGGTGATTCACCAGCTGAGTTACTCACGGCATCTTTGGTCAATCAACTTGTTGCAAGCTCATTGGAAACAAATGTATAATGTAACTTATCAGTAACACTAAGAGTTTGTGAGTAATTTGTGGTTAACATACAACCGACTAGAATAGAAGTTGAATCATGTTTTAAAGGATCCCTCGGCTCATGTTGAGACAAACACAAGTATAAACAAGTTCAAAATCGAGGCATTATTTGAAGTTTGTTTTTTTTCTTTTACAGAAATCGACCTGCATGCATGCAAGACCCTCATGATGTTCACACAGGAAGGAAACACACGTCAACCATTTTATCCCCTCATCTGTGCCCAGCCAATGCATCGCCTCGAACTCAACTAACGTGCGTCTGTGGTTTTTCAGAAAATGAACTGTGCAACGATGGTGTTAAATATGAAAAAAGAGGCTATGCAGAAATGCAAGCACAGTGCACAGTGATGTGTGGTCTTAATCTTGGACTGTTTGTAACCTGTAAACTGTGTATGAGCCACATTTAAGCTGCTTTGTAAGCAGATTTGAAAATAAAACCCCACCTCTGTTTCAGGCTGCTGCAGCTCAGTGGAATATATTGAAATCAAGTTCATTTTCAGCAACAAAGCCTGAGTTGGTGTTTAAAACTTTCCAGTGGTCATGACCAAACCTCATGTGGGTGTTCATTACACCTTTGGCCTTTTTATTATTCCTTATGTCAGAACTGAAGGTCACGGTAAGGCATCCTTTTATCACTAGGCCTTTGGAACAGCTTTCCTGAAAAAGAGTGTTGATCATTTTAAAAGCAAACTTTTTGAATTTTCTTTATTTACTTTATATATATATATATATATATATATATATATATATATTTTATTTATTTTTTTTCCTTTAAATGCACTACATTTGATTTCTTTGATTTTATTCACTTCAATGCATCTATTCTCTCTCATTTTATCATTGTATTCTTCATACATATCTTTCTATTTATTTCTGTTCTGTTCTTCTTCAGGAGTTGTGCAGGTGTGTGGGTGGGCAGCTGATGGCTGATGGGTGGGTAGTTACATGGGTAAATGAACCACAAAGGTTATTTGCCTGCAACCCCTGCTGGTTGATTGGGGCCTGGGAGGCCTCTTGGATGGGAGTTGTGGCGGCCTGGAGGGGCGCGGGTGGATCCAGTTTGACGGGCAAGAAGAAGTTCCCTCAGGTCCTTTTTCAAGTGTTTTTGTATTTATTTTGTATTTTGTCATTGCTCTGTATTAACGAACTGCACCAACATGACACCCTTTAGTTTTCAATCAGAAAGACTTCACTTCCTTCACAGACATTAACTTAAATTATCTCTTTATTTATTACAAAACAATATTCTTAAAATACTTTTTTAATGATTGTCAGATCCACACCAAAATAAATATTTTACAAATGCTACAAATCAATCAGCATCTTAGTGTCAACATTTACAAAAGGCGCAATATTTGTTTTCCACTGTTTACATTCTGTCATTGACTAAAAAACTAAGCCCATCAGCACAAACTCTTCATATCTTGTAGAGACCAAAGAAGTTGGCATAATGTTCATGGCTGAGATATGTGGGGTGTGATACGTTCACAAACACTCTGTCGTATTTCTGCAGCTTCACGGCAGAGGCCAGGAAACTGTCAGAGGTCCAGGGGTGCTCCAGCTGCGGAGGGCAGAAGCCGTCTCTGTGGGCCTCCATCAGGGTGAGGGGTGGCGGGTGTCCCGCTCTCCTCACAAACACGGAGTGAACGAATGAGGAAGTGGAGGAGCAGCTCTTAAAGATCAACTCCACCCGTGAGTAGACGTGATAGAATCCGCTCTCATTGACCCGCAGGCTGCCATCCTCAATCTGGTAGGTCACTCCTCCAGATAAGAAGGGCCGACCCCCCTTCAGTTCCCATCGCAAAGTCTTATGGAATTTCTCTTTCTGGATCTGCCCTGGAGGAGGAGAGACGAGCGAGATGTAACAAAATGTGGATTTTTCAAAAATCTGAGTATGGATTCAATTTGAATAGAAATATTACCTGTCACATGTGCTGCAGGTCTGTCGTCTTTGTCTTTGTCATGCAGCTCAGGTTCATAGAGACCTTGAACAAACCTCACATTAATTTCACTTTCACCTTTTCTTTCACTGTATCACTTTGATGTTAATATTACACGTGTTAAGATTTGTTTGAACTCACCTATTTGCTTTTGAGCCATTTTAAACTCTGTCACAGGTTCACCCTGCAGTGAAATGAGAGAAACAGAGAAATCTCATGACCACATCACACAGAGGCGTTTTTTTTCTTCCTCTCCGAGTTAAACTCTCAGCGTGAGAGGATATCCTGTCTCACTGGACTGGCAACCACATATGGAACGGCCAAGTCCTTGGTTTGCATTGTTTAAATGTCAGGCCAGGGCTGGGGTGTGCAGACTCTTCAAATTATGGTGAATTCATTATTTAACTTTGCAGCTCTGAGTTTCAGTTTCCAGACACTTTTTCCATGCTCCTACTTTACACCTCTGTCTCTCTCTCTCTCCGTGTAAAAGTGAGATAAATCATATCTTGTAATCTTTTGCAGATATGTCCCCATTAAAATTAGACAAATAATATTATGCACAAAGAAATACTATGTCATCGTCTAGCATTTCTTCTCTCACTAATTTGCAAAAGGTCACAACCTTATTAAGCCTTCACACTACTGTTCCTAATTCAGTAAAAAAATATTAAATCAAATGAAAATGTCAAACCACCCTCCTCACTACCTTCTTACCTGTCTCATCTGTTTCAGTTCTGTCTGCATCTTATAAATCTGATAGGCCTCGAAGCCCAGGGCCGCAAACACCAGCAGGAACAGCAGCAGGACGATCATAGTCAGACAGGGGCTGACGCGCATGAAGGCCCCACT
Source organism: Verasper variegatus (assembly GCA_026259375.1). Lineage (NCBI taxonomy): Eukaryota > Metazoa > Chordata > Actinopteri > Pleuronectiformes > Pleuronectidae > Verasper > Verasper variegatus. Next base: position 8,027,209 of record CM048046.1, on the reverse strand, counting down.
CTTCCCACGGCTCCTCGCCCTCTCCTGGGCAGGAGGCGACGTCCAGCAGGGCACAAGACTCGGAGGCTGGGCAGGATTCCCCGGACTTCCACCTCCATCCACGAGGAACACCTGTGGGAATGGATACCTGTGGTCACAGCTCATGGTGCAGGATGTACCGAGCAACAAACTGTGTGTGCATCAATCGCCTGTGCATGAAGGAGGTGTTTGTCTGAGCACCTCTGCTTTAAAACACCAAGCTTGAGTCATTAACCACCCGCAGAGCCCTCCCACCACAGTGAAGACAAGTGCACATCACTTTTTATAAAACCTAAACTAACATATGCATCCACTGACTTTTCTCTGGGCTGCTTTGTTGGATGGTATTTATTAATTACCACAACCTTTATTAGGCTTTATCTCAACTTTGGCTCTTTTATGTGCTTTGTCATTCAGGCTGAGGGGACAGGAAGCTACAGATTTCACCTGACCCTGACTTCACACACCACCACCGAATTCAGAAACATTCCACAAAAGGAAAGATTGAGCAGCATCACACACAGTCATCTAACCAGCACTTTATATGCAACAGGTCTTGTGGACCAAATAATGCCCTTTTCAAAATGTTCACACTCTTCTGTTTTTTCCAATCAAAGCCAAAATGCATTATAACCTAAATGTATTATTTCATTAGATATTCGTCTTTATGAGGCACAGAATTGTTGGTAAACAGTGATGCAGCAGTTTTAGTAGCACACAGCGTATTCTTTGTGGGAAGATGCTGCTGCCACATGAAAAGCATCAATGTCTACACGGGCTTTCGTGCCTGTGAAAAAACAGTAGCGAGTGTAGGTAGCGTGACGTAACGATTAACCTCAACCAATACCTCTAAGAGATGAGCTTACAGGAAAGCTGAACTCCAACACACACACACACACACACACACACAAACACACACAAACACACACACACTTCTCCCCTCTATGTTTGGAAGTTAATACCATTCTGACAGTTTGGGGTTGTTTCCTAGGAATATGAAATAATTACGCTGCTTCTTCATCGCGGTTGCAGCACTTCCCGTTATGAAATCAGTTTTCATGTGTTGCTAGACGAGAAAATTATGTTTCCAAATCAGTTTGGTCTCTCTAGTTTGCTTTTAGTGGTTTCTGAAAGATGAGATAGAGATAAAGATGCATCTTTATGACCTCAAAGACAGGAGCTTAATACAAGAAACATCCTTTAAGTGGAGGGAGGCTGCAGCAGCGCTGTCTTTAGCTCACTATGATTTACATCAACTGTAAAGGTAAGCCAGTATTGTATGTTGTGTCAAAGTTAGTTTTTTGTGGGTATTTTGGTAACTGCATAGAAAGCACTGTTCAGTTTCATTTTTCCAGGCATCTGCACCGACAGAGGGAAACCCACCTTGCAATGTGCATAGCAAGCTTTTACTTAAAGGTTAATTGCGTCAAACATAACCATGAACTGCACAGGGTCTGCTTTCTAGAAGCTTCATTTCCCCGAAGTGTCATGCAGAAAGTGTGACTGGTCCTGTCGGCAGCAGCAGCAGCAGCAGCAGCAGCAGCAGCAGCAGCCCAGGGTGGGTTAGGTGGGAGGGAAGGCATTTGGGGTCTAACCAGATTGTGTACAGAGATGCTGCTCCAGTTAATACAACCAGACTTACACTGAATCAGCAAGTATCTCTATTAGTTACTGTGCTTTTCTCACACATTGCCCATCCTGTCTGCTGGCGCTGTGGTTGCGATGACATAAAGGAATCTTTTTCTCTTAAGCAGCAGGTCCTGTTAGTGCGGCTTTAATTCTAAACTGAAACCTAACTTTTGTTGGTTCATTGATTAAATTCATCTTTTTTTCTATTTAACTGTATATTCTCACATCAAATTATTCAGATTCATCCTCTTCATGTTTAAAAGGCTTTGTTAAATTCGACTAAAACACGCATGGCACCTTACATACTTGACAGAATATAGCCTATTTAAGAAGAAAATGTAGGATTTGGTCTTAAAAAAGTCCAGGAAATTGTTGTTTTTAATTCTTTATTATTATTATATTTAATTGGTTTTTTTACAAAGTACTTTTATCACATCAATCTTGTTGTTCACATGACCTGCCAGCCCTTAAAAGAACACAAAATGTATACAAATGTAAACTACTACGTATGTCTGATGATCTACAATATCACGTGTCCCACTCCCCATCAGAGGAAGAGTAACAGTCTAATCCCAGGACGTGACCTGTGCTCTCCTCTGTTGTGCACGAGTTTGATGATTTCTCAGGTTTCCTCTCTGCTGCTTCACATTCTGATTTATGTTCTTGGACGGCACCTTTCTGTCCGAAAACCAAACCCTCTGTTGTCCCGACATCTCTCTCTGTGTCTCTGTTCTGTGATGAAAATGTTTGACCTGGCGGGAAATTACTGAGGTTTGGCAGGCCTGACTGCAGTACCCTGGCTAGACTCTGTGTTTGAGATGAGCTGAGCTGAACCGACGGCCCTCTGAACGCAGCGGTGGCCACTGCCAGCCGTGTGCGGTCAAAGGAGAGTGGCTGGTCCTGGTCTGCGCAGACTGTCTCTGAGGTTTCTGACCTCGGGTTGGTGGGGACAGGGGTTTGACGTCTGGCCTCTGAATATCTGAGAGGTCCCTCCCTCTCAGTGGCTGAGGTTTGGTGACATCCTGTCCGGCTGCTAGCCAAGTCAGGTTCAGCTCCACTCCACTGACTGCTGTCCTCATGTGAATCACTGCGCCGAGGGTTTTTAACTGTAAACCAGAGTGACGATACAGAAATGAAAGAGAAATGAAAGGACTGTTAGCCACAGGTGTATTAAAGGACTGGTTCAACCAAAATTAATGATGATCTGTCGGAAATGTTCAAAGCTGATTAGTCAGGTAATAGTAATACAAAGTGATACAGTTATATTTGGCAGAGAGAGATTTGTATACTTATCAGAGCCCAGGAGACACATTCAAAACATGTGCTGCACACTAATGATATAAATATTGATGTTAAATATGTTTTTATTTGCCTATTTAGAAATATAAGACAGGCTCTGGTTGCCCTGCAGATATCACATGGAGTCAAAGGGGTAAATACAACTCGTTGCATATTCTAGTATCTATAAGTGCAAAATTAACAAATGGTCAAATTTTAATTTGTTGTTACCATCTTAAAATGGAGAAGTTTGGAAATGATGCTGGCCCCATTTCAGTTTGAAAACTCTGGTGTCCTAGACGCTCACAGCCGCTTCCTGACTGGGTCTTTTCAGTCAGGACATAGCCTTCACTGATTCATTACGCTGCTATCATATGATCCTCTTCCTGAAAAAAACAACCAGCATTCGCCTCGGCTACCAGTGTATAACACAACACATGTAATCAATTGCTTATCTTTTGTCTTTGCTCACAGCTGTTAAATTCTGCATTTTACAATGAAACACCTGCTTTCAAAACGCTTGTGTGGACAGAGATTGATTACAAATTGTTCTGCTCTGACTTCAGGCAGAGTGTAAAGAAACTTTAATTCTGATATTACACTTTGACAAGTTAAACACTGGATTTATAAACACTGGATCCATGACATGAATAGATGTGAATCATGATCGTGGGTGGTGGTGGCAGCTGATCGTGGATTATGATTACAACTAGATAAAATACCTCCTTACATATTCCACCATTCTACCTGACACCTCTATCATTAGAACTGTCATAACTCCTCCCTTTATCTCTGTCAGACATTTCCTTATGTACAAATACCTTGAATCTTGATACACCTCTCCATTTAGATGCTGTCTTTTCTAATCAATGTTATAAATATTGTTATTGTGTTGATGTGCTTTGCTACTTGCAGAATCAATTGCACTTCTGTCTGTTCTTCAGGGGGGTTATTTTTCCTCACTCTTGATGAGGATTAGGGCCAGAGGATGTCACACCTTGTTAACCTCTATGAGACAACTGTGATTTGTGAATATGGCCTACGCGAAAGAAATGAGACAGACTGATTACTCAGCACTCTCATTAACTGCATCATATTATACCTCAACAGTATATTTGCAGTATATGAGCGGTGAATCACGACCTGTAACACACCGACCTGTTCCCGGAGAGTCCTGTGTCTCTGCTCTCCTCTTGCAGTACCCTCGAGGAGTCCATGGCTTGTGTTTACACGACGGGTCGAGCGCTCGCAGTTTGCCGATGAATCTTTTGTACTCTTTCTCCAGCGCCTCGATGCGCAGCTGGAACTCAGCCATCTTCCTCTCTGGGTAGTGCGACAGCTGGGACTGCTGAGAGGGCGGAGACAGGGGAGAGCAGCAGAGTTCAGTCATCGTCATCCACATGCACGTAAACTAGATACCCTGCCCGCTGCGGTAGGTCCCCTTACTTGCAGGTAATACTCTATTTCATTCTTGATGCTGGGGATCCACTTGGTCACAGACGAGGCTGAATGGAGAGCGGACTGTGGAGGAGAAGGTTTGGCTGAGACAAGCTGCTGCAGGTGGAAGTGAACTGAGATGAAGAGTCAACAGTTTAGTGTGAATAACTTCTCTCACCAGCTTCGGTCTGCGCTCGTGAGCATCTCGGAGTCGCCCCTCTGCACAGGGGGAAACAGGGAGTTAGCACTGGTGCGGCTAACAGTTAAAGCTAGCTGTCCGCGGAGCGGGGAGTGTGTTTATCAGTCAGTCGCTCAGTAAGTGTCACTTTACTGCTGCTCACCCTCTCTCTCCTTCTGCAGCCACAGTCTGTTCAGTTTCCCTTGTTGCTTCTCCTCGTTTCTCGCCATCGTCCCCACTCACAATAAACAATGTCACGTGACGCATGTCCTCTTCTTCTGCTGCTAATCTTGCATTGCTAACAAGTTGTTGTTGCATTGCCGCCACCTTCTGAGCTGGAGTGTGTATTGTAAAAATAAATGTCCCAATATTTTTTATTTATATACTATATAGAGTTCAAGATCAGTTGTTCTGTCAATTCAAATTTTATACAGTGGTCATGCAGCTTGGAAATTGGTATTACGGTAAAGGGGGATTAGAGGGACAGTCCACAACATTTTCATAATGGTATTTATAACATGCTCTTAATAAATATTAGTTCAAATACATCCCTAAGAGCTGACAAAGATTGTTCTCTTGTTCATGGTGACCCCCTCTGTCTACATGTCAAGTTTTAGAAGACTTTCCTGTGGAAATTTAGAAAAATGTTAAAGGTTCAGTGTGTAGAATTTAGTGACCTCTAGTGGTGGAGTTGCATGTTGCAGCTTAATCTCCCTCACCGAGCCTCACCCTCCCCTTCCCAACATGAAAGAGAACCTGTGGAGCCTTTAGTTGTCATAAAAACTCAAAAGGTTTTTAGTTTTTCCAGCTGGACGACTGTTAAATACATGGCAGCCTCGATAGAGAGGACCCGCTCTCGATGTAAATATCAAGTATTTTTATATTTTTTATTTTCTATTCTCTTCCATTGTCTGTGTTTGTGAATGTTTTTGTAGTAACGGTTTATGGCATTCTTTTACACTTTTAACCCTAACCCCCTCTTATTTTTAAGCCTTTTAAAACAACAGGGTAGGATATTTCCTCTCAGAAGATGCTTGTATAGTGTTCAACATTTCAACTGAGATTAAATGTAGTTGTCTTGTTCCCATGCCTTATTAACTTGTGGCCATGTAATAATATTTTCCCTCCGATATCACCATAGAGGAAATGCTTTTAAAAGGAATTCTTCTGAAAAAGAAAGAAGTGAAATTAAAGGTAAAATTTACCCTTGATTCCAGAATATTTTGGATGTAAGCGTTTCTGTTCCTCCGGTATTCTTTTTTCATATTTTAGCAGATAACCAAAATGTAAAACAAATAATCTAAATATTATATTTAAATACTCAACTTTGAACTGCTATTGTCTTATGTCATGCCATGATTTCATGACAGTAGCTTGCATGTCATTTGTCATAAAGAATACTGACATAATAAAAAAAGATCAGTTTCAGATCATTATGAACATTTCACAAAATCAAATCAGATAATTTAATTTAATATATATATATATAATTTTTAATTATTATTTTCAAACCAATTACCTCATCCACTAGAAAATATTTATTTCATATACATATACTACAATCTGCTTTCAATCCTACATTATTTGCTTAAATTGAATATAAGTTTCTGAAAATAAGATTTCCCTCATTAATATACAAAGTTCTGGATCCAGGTGCTTTAAAATCTTAACAGAAAATATAAGTCATATTGACTACCTATGGTAAGATGGGAACGGTTGCCATAGTGTCTATTCCTCCAATCAGAAATGTGCTAGAACCACAAAACACATTCTGCCTCAAGTGTGACAGTTCCTTCCCCACAGTCCTTCTGTTATTAAGCTGTGAAAAGTGGTGTATTTGAAAACAAAAAGCTTCACAGTGATAATCTGGTCACATATAGTTTCACCACAGTGGCACCCTGGCTTGTTTGTAGGTCATGGGAAACTACAGACGTTTTACTTGCTCTCTGCGAGTTCTCTTTAAGTGTTCAGTTTTAGAATTTGTGTTGTGGCCTATTTTCTTTTAATGAAATTAGTTAAACAAAACAAGAGACGGAAAATGAAGATGAGGAAACATAGAATAGATCTTTTTATGTTAAATTTTTCTTGATCCACTGAACAAAACAACTAACTCGGGATGTGCTGAATGTGATGAATCAAGAAATTAATCAAAGAATCAATCAAAGTTGAATTTAACTTAAATTTCAAATTAACCTTTAAAACAGTCCGTATTCTGTGTTTGTGCCATTTTCTGATGCAAGTAGTTTGATTCATAGAATGGAAATGTGAGGTGGTGAGGGTGGTGGATGTGGGAGGAAGAAAAAAAATTTAAACGTGCAAGAATGCTGATTGTGACAAACTGATGTAAAAAAACATTCCACAGTGACACGCTTGGGTCTCCGGTGGTTGTGGTGATAGTCACTTGGTATTTTGATACAGGAGGAAAAGCTAGTCTTCATCACCAGCCATTAACTTCATCAACCACAGTCATCCTGCACAACTTGCACCTTTGCAGATATTTTGAAAAAGGATATGTGAAATCTACAATGAATCTTTAACATTTTCAAGCAGACCACAAAACAATGAAACAATTTAAACATTACAAATGTTATAAAACAGCTGTTAGAGAGTAAGTGTTAAAGGCCTACAACAAAAGCTTACTCTCACTTACAATCACAAACATTATTGTTGCACTAAACCTCACAACCATAAAGTAGGCTACATTGAACAAGTGTAGATATTCAACCCAGGCCACAGACATGTTAACAGCACAAAGACACTGTATTTTGGCAGTGCAGTGCTATTTGCCAAATGCTAACATCTGCAAGCTATCAATTCTGACATGATAATGTTAAGCAGGTGTAATGTTCACTGTTGATCATTTTGATTTGGCACAATAAATACTAATTACAACTAAATAACTACTCAAAAGCACTAAACACAGCAAAGTTAAGGCTGTATTAGACAAAGTGAAATCTGACGTAATGATGACACAATTTCCCCATGTGGAGACTTTAAATTCTTCCAGTGTCATGGCAATCGAGCAATAGTTTTATAGATTATATTTAAAATGACCGACTTGAATTTCATCTTTCTATGTGATTTGATATCAAACATTTCCTCATTGAAGCCATTCATAGAGATCACTTTCAGAACTGGGACTTTATTTGGTTCAAAGATGAGAGCACTTGAGTAACACAAATAGATTTGAACATGAGGAATGAGGGTTTCATTGCTATATAGTAGCTTCAAAGTATGTTTCTGCCTGTTCTAAATCTACCTGCTGGTGTTAGGCATTTTTGTCTGACAGAGTTTATTGGTTCCATTTCCATCCTTCAGTGATGTCACCGATAATGTCACTCAACCCATCAACAAAGGGTTGTGTGTACACATGGTTAACATAGCATCAAGTGCAGTGTAAAATAAATGAGGGTATGGTTTTTTAAACTTTGAGAACATCCAAAAAACACAGTCAACACTGAACTTCCTCGGATCCAAGCTTGAAGTTAGTTGAATGAGCGGTTGTTGGGTTAGGGGGTTAGGGTATCGAGGGACAGACAGAAAGACAGAGTGGATTTACCAGGACAATAGTCCCAACATCCTGTCTTTGAAGTGAGTTTTAATGATTGTATGCAGGAGCATGACTTTAGCAGCTTACACAGGTTATGATTAATATTTGATGTGTGATTCCATCGATCAAAGCTTATATAAATATCGCTAAAATAATCTCTCTGTTCCCGTCAGTCTCTTTCTTATTTCCTTTCTCCCTCTACTTGATGAGAAACATCTTTCTCTTGAGTAAAGTTGCAATGCTCTCATGTTCTGGTGTGTCTCCACTCTCTGCCACCTGCAGCGGCGTCTTCCTCACTTTATTTTGAGCCTGTAGATTCACCTTCTTCCATCCCCTGCTGTGTGCGGCTTGGCCCCAGTTTACAAGCCTCTTCACCACCTCCTGGTGTCCACCTCGGACAGCACAGTGCAGAGGAGTGTCTTTGCTGTGATCTGTAGCGTTGATCTTTGCTCCGGCCTCCAGCAGCAGCGCTGCCACACTGTCGTGGCCTTTCTCGGCTGCCGCATGAAGCGGTGTTCTCCTCCATGCGTTCCTCTCCTCTATCCCTTTGTTGCTCAGTGACTGTAGAAGAGCTGAAACCACACTGGTATGACCACCAGCTGCTGCGTAGTGCAGAGGCGTGGAGCCATCCATGTCTTTAGCACCTCCATTTGCCTTGTGGTGCAACAATGAAACAACAGCATTTAACCTCCCCTCCATAGCAGCCAGGTGGAGGGCAGTTTTCTTCTCGTTGTCAGTGGTGCTTGTGTTGGCTGTGGCTGACAACATCAAGTCCACCACCCTGCACTCTGCAGGGGAAGAGGCTGCCCAGTGCAGGGCAGTCCTGCCCAGCTTATCTCTCACTGCTGGATCTGCCTTATTCTGAAGAAGCTGGATCACTATGTCTGCGTGGCCCTGCTGACCGGCTAAATGAAGAGCAGTCAGTCCATCCTGAGATACTGCATTTACCTGAAGAAATAACACACAGGCCCCCAAAACATGCTTTAAATATGTGCAAAACGGACACCAATCTCTGCAAAAGAGGGTGAGTGTGTTTGTTTGTCTGTTAGCAGGATAACTCCAAAACTACTGGACTGATTATCAAAAAAGTCACACAAAACATGCAAATGCAGCTCTTTGACATTATGAGATAGGACGTTTTTTGACATTTTCCTTTATTTCTTAGAGAATAATTCATGGATCTTGATGAAATCAAAATCACACATGTTAAGGGGAAATTTGGTGCAGATCCAAATAAAACTCTGGGTCTAGTGAATGTTATTGTGGTCTCATGGTGGAGGTATGCGCTCTAGTGGACCTTTTACCTGTGATCCAGCTTTGATCAATGGACCCACCAAGTCTGATCTATCAGACAGAGCTGCCAGGTGTAGAGGGTGTTGGTCTTGGGGTCCAGTAATGTTGGGGTCCAATCCCTTTTCCAGCAATGTCTGAACTATGGGCACACTGCCACTGTGAACAGCCAGGTGCAAGGCTGAGGAGCAGTCGCATAAAGCAGCATCTATTTTGGCCTGTTTTGCTAGTAGCACTCTGAAATAAAAAAATGTAAGACACTATTTATCATCAATGAACCATTAAACATACAAGACAGGGTGACATATGCATGGAAAACTGTCTCAAAGAAAATGGTTTAATTAGCAACCGAGCAAGCAGCTTATGTGTACTGTCCAACAAAACCATACTCTACAATGTGAAATGGAGATACATGAACATACAGTAGATAATCAGTAACAATGTGAAGTGGACACAAATGTCATTAAAAAAGTAAAGAAGGATCAAAACTAAGCAGAATCATAAATATCACCATTTTAGCTCATACAATGCAGCTCAATCTCCGGGAGTCAATTCAGAGATACAGCAGGAACCAACTCCACATCACCAGATTGATCATTTTCAAACTTATACTTTCCCATTTCCATTCTTTGTTTTTTGAATTTTCTCTTATTTTTTCTTTTGAAAATTTAAATTTGGATAAGAGCCTGACTGTTTTATTGGTTAGCTCATATGAGTCTTTCACACATATCTGTATCTGTAGTTGTATTTGTGTCAATGTTTGATAGGCACCAGTATGAAAATAGTTTCTTTTTAAATTCAAGTTCTATATATTTGGTTGTATTTGTGATTTGTTTTTATAATAGAGTTTGAGGTTCTCAATTACATTTCTTTGTCATTAGGTTTTCATAATGACAGCATAGTAATCATTAGCAAAGATTTTGTACTCCCTAATAGAATCGCCTCTCTTATATTCCTGCAGTTGAATGTGTACAGGAGTCATGCCATGTGAATCGTTGTTGGAGACAGTTACCTGAAGACTTCAGAGTGCCCCAGCTCAGCAGCCAGCAGGAGAGGAGTGTATCCCTGTGTGTCACACATGTTTACATCTGCTCCGCTGTCAATCAGAGCAGTCACTGTTCCATGCTGGTTCTGTCTAACAGCGGAGAAGAGAGCCGAGCCCAGCACTTCTTCACTCAGAGCTCCTCTGGCATTAGCTGTCGACAAAACATTTTGTGAACTTATATGTTTGCACTTCGTAATCTACAACTCAGAAAGGAATTCATGCTGATGTTGCAATAATTCAAGATTCCAGTGTTAAATTCTTTGGGGGAGAAAACTCACAGAGCAGCAGGTGTATAACTGATTCCTGATTGTGTTCAATGGCTTCAGTTATAACATTGTCGTCAACTTCAGCTCCTGCATTCAGAAGCTCAGTCACAGTTTTCTCATTGCTCCTGGCAACTGCATAAAACAGAGGTGTTTTTCCGTGGTTGTTTCTGACCTCGACAGCGGCCCCGCGCTGCAGCAGCAGCTCAGCCAGCCTCCAGTTGTCTTGAATGGCTGCCATGTGAAGAAACATGTCCTGCGTGTGGCTCTCGGCCTGTCTGGCCTCCTCCTTCACCAGCACCGTCACAACATCCACATGCTCATTCTCTGCTGCCAAGTGAAGGGGGGTTTTATCATGGAGATCCAAAGAGTAGATGGGGGCCCCAGCCTTGACCAGGGCCCTGACTGTCTCGTTGTGACCCCTGCTGGCTGCGCTGTGAAGAGCTGTGTGACCATGATTATCCTGCAGGTCTAATCTGGCTCCTTTACGGATCAAGAGCTCAGTGATGGAAAGGTGCCCGTGTTTAGCAGCTACATGTAATAGAGTCTCATTGGAAGAATTCACAGAGTTAATATCAGTGTCCTTTAACAGCTCTTCCAGGAGTACCAGGTCACCGTCTGTAGCGATCATGTGAACAAGGTTTTCTGGTTTATCTGGTGCTGCTTTCTCCCCTAGTTTTTCAAGTGGCACAGGGCTGCTGTCTTCTATCTCAGGGCTAAATCTTTTAGATTTCTCAGAGGCAAATAAACCACAAGTCTTCTTCTTATTAGTAATAGTGACTTTCCCTGCCATTCCTTCCTTTTCCTTCTCCAGCAAATATCCAATCAGCTGTCTCCGTGTGTCTCTAATATGTTCGCTCACGCTCCCCACGTAGGCCCTGATTCGCTGATAAAGGTCGGGCTCTGCCAGCATGAGACAGGGATGGAAAAACTTCCTACATGCCCTCTCACCTCTGGCCTCCAGGATGTCCAGGACCCTGGAGTTCTGTTCTTTCCGAGTCCTGATGGTCAGAACGATGGATCTCTTAGCCGCTGTCATGACCCCCTCTGTGACGAGTAGATCCAGTAGATCCTCAGTATGTGAGATCCCATAAACCAGATCCTTTCTCTTTGCCCGGATCACATCCACAGCATACGGGTTGATATGGTTTGATGCTGCTTGAGCATCAAAACCCTTGAGTATGTTTAACATTATAAATAACCTAAGAATGTGAAGTAATAATCCAATAACCTGTGGTTCCAGCTGCTGTGTGTGTGTGTGTGTGTGTGTGTGTGCGAGTATGTGTTTGATACCTTATTGCTAAGTGAAACACCTGATCCTAGCAACTCAAACAAAAGCCATTCACTGAAGATATGTCCCACTAAACCTGCAATGTGTGAGATTATGTGACAAACTTGTAGTACGGTCACCGCAGACTGCCTCTAAAATCCCATGTGGAGATATGAAAATCTTTTTTAACATACAAAGTGGACTTAGTGGAGCTTTGGCCTGGTTTTACACTGTCAGAAGCTGGTCGTCATGGTGAGCTGTGTGTGTGAGAGTGTGACTGAACATGTGTGGGTGCAGAAGTGTTGCACTCCATGGGTAACCCCATTCTGCTCAGATTATGTGTCACACAACCTGTATTCCAAAAATGTGTGACATATCAAATTGTCTAGTAATTCAATCCTAAATGTGAGCACTTTTACACTGAATATCTGACTCCCTCTTTTTACTGTATATAAAGTTTGTTATATTATTATTAGATTTGAACATGAAATAGGTCTGAAGTTGTGATCTGCACGTTGTTTTGCCCTCTGTTGATTCACTTCCCGTAATACACGCCCCCTCTATCGTGACGTAGATAGTCTGAGTGTTCCCTCTCCTTATATGGTCAGGAAGGACACCGTTTTCCGGATGATGTCACGTTGCCCCATGTTTGAGAAACTGGAGCAGATTGGAGCAGATATAGTGAAAATCAGAATTAGCCTTTTAAATAAACATTTAAAATGACTTTATTTTATATAAATATCATACTTCCAGAACGTGAACTTTTATAACTGATTAATGATGTTATTGTTATGACCAGATATTATATTGTCGTTACATTAATTTTTTGGGATAGAAAAATAAGTTGAAATGGCCGCAAGTTTTGTATTGGGGTTGATAAGAAAAGGAAAAGACAGGAAAAGAAAAGAAAAAGAGAGAAATGTAATATTAAAGCTACTACAACAGACAATATCAACAATTTGACTCACGTTAGTTCTTTGTGTCTCATCACTACTGATGATTCAAAACGAGCTGCAGTAGTTTGATGTAGATTTACAGGGAGCATCAGTCTGTGGAATCTGTCCTGTGACTTAGTCTGTGTCGTCCTCTAGTGTTTCACTATAAACATCACACACTAGTGAGAAGTTGGAATGTTTAAACCTGTGGTTTTAACCTGTTGAATGTGTCACCTGCTGTCTGTACAGTACTTTACACTGGGCCTATAGTGTCTGGAGGTTTTAAAGGGGGTATCTAGTCATAATATACATAACTTGGGGTTGTACATCTCCCCACTCTGCTTCTTAAATTTAACTTTTGATGAAAAATCTCAATCTCTAAAATGGTTAAAACCTTTAAAAAAATCCTCAGCTTTTATAAGCATTATAAAATAATCATTTAGTAGTCTATCTGTCCTTTATGTCCTGTCAGTGATTTATTGAAAGTGTATTATTTGACTTTACTGTCCTTTTGTTTACATGTGGATAATTGTTCATGATATTCTATTTTTAGCAGCTGGCGTCAAACTCATTGTAATATGTAATGTTGTATACACTTAGTGTCATTATACACACATATACTATAACCTCTAAGAGATGCACAGTGGTACTTAAGAATTATATTGAGTTAAAACTCTGTAATGTGTCTTATGTCTGATCATGTGTGATACAGTTCTGCCTCAACCTCCAACAGTGTGTGTTCCCATGCAGGGGATTTCTTTATTTACAACAGGACAGGAAGTAATGTTGAATAACCGAATGGTGCAATAACACAGAGGATGACCTGTGATCCTCCTCGGATTTAAATCAACATTACCTCAGATGCCACTAAATAAAATGTATCACTTTCATAAACTTTGTTGAATGATATTGTGACAGTTTTAAAATGGGATAATATCACTGTCTTATAGTGTTAACACCTGAGGTTTGTGTCATACTCTTCAGGCAGACCTGTGTGTGTTGGGATAATGAAGTGGAGAGATGAAGCTCTATGTCCTAATTTGCAGAATTGGCCATTGCTGGTCAGTCAGCTGTAACACAATCACTTAACCTGGATCAATACCAGCACTAATGGAATTTACCTTGAGGTATCAGGACCTAGAAGCTCTTGCAACATGTTGCAACATGTTTTATTGTTTGAGCTCCTGACATGGCACACCCACTTTTTTACTGTCACACACTTACAAGAACACAGAGGCAGCTTTGTTTCATTTCATCTGCTTTATTTTCTTAAATATTGATTAGTTTCTGAGGTGCTCAGGAAACAAAACATAAAAAATGATACAGTATTCTTCTTACAAATGGTCAATATAAGTACTCCAAGTTGATCTTATATACATATAACAATGAGTGAAACCCCATTAAACAATTTCAGAAAAAACAAGCTTTTCCAACTTAAATTCTTACAATTAAGAAAACGAAGTACATTGTACTGTAACTCAGAAGTCAGGCAGCTTTAGTTACAACTCTTCAGCCGTTTAGAGTTGGCCAACACGCCCATGTGTGAGGCCATTGTGGCTTCAGCAAGAAACGTCTCTATTGCAGGTTCTTATTTCCTCTAATACTGAATTTCTCCCTTGGTATTCATGAGAAGGTCCATGCAGAGCTGGGTGTAAATCAAGAAAACTTCAGTCCAGTCCAGTTCTGTGAAAGCAGCACGGAACAGAAACAGAAAGGTATCTTGCTTGTTGCCATGTCCCCTCTGGTTCATGGCCACTGTTACTGTCCCGAGCTCATCTCTGGGACGGCCCCCCCCCCGGGAGCGCGGTGCGCTCGGGAACTTTCAATGCGGCCCACAGATCCTGCCGGTGCCGGTCATCCCGAATCCCGTCACGACCTCGGGAGACACAGCCACTCACTATCACAGGAAGCGTCCGATTCGTTCAATTACAGTCTTTGCTCTCTCCGCCGCCGCTGACAGCCCCTCAGAAGGTCTGGAGCTGCTGCGTCAACATGAGCTGGCAGCCGCTGTTGACGTGGTTCATCACCTTCTGCTTCAGCTGGGCCACCTGCTCCCGCAGCATGTTGGCGGTGGACGCCAGCTCCGAGTTCTGGGACTTCAGGTTCTTAACTTTGTCCTCCAGCCTCGAGATCCGCTCCAGCTTCCTCTTGCGGCACTTGGAGGCAGCGACGCGGTTCCTCATCCTCTTCCTCTCGGCCTTGATGCGCTCCTGGTTCTCCATGTCGATCGGGGAGAGTGGAGGGGTGTCCCCGGGCATCTCGGGCACGGTTTGGGGCTCCTCTTTGAGAGCCGTGAGCCTAAGCAGAGAGCTGGGCTGGCCGTAGATTGGGAGCTGGGGCGGGGCAGCGGGGAAGGACATAGTCGGGGCTGAGGTGGTGTAGTTCGGAGCCGAGACAGTGCTGATGGCGGGGTGGAAAGTGTTCAAGTCCTCATAGACCGGCGAGTCGGAGCGCATGGTGGCGTTGCTGCTGAACACGGTGGCACCGACCACAGAGGAGACGGGCGGCAGCGCGCTGTTGACACTGGCCTGTGGGGCTGAGGTGACGCCCACACTGCCCGGAGCCGGCATGTGCTGGTGGTGCAGCTCGGCCAGAGCTCGGACGAACCCCTCCGCGAAGCCCTCCTGCTCGTCAGTGACGTTCTTGGGGCATATGAACTGGGTCGGGGTCGGGGTGGTGGTGATGAGCCCGTTGCTGGACTGGATGATGAGCCGCTCCAGCTCCGGCGAGCCCAGCTTCAGCAAGCCCACGTCCGGGGAGGTGAGGAGCTCGCTGGCCTTGGCGCGGAGGTGCGGCTTCAGGCTGCCCGTCGGGTCGGAGAGGTTCAGGGTCATGTTGTGCTTCAGCGCTTTGGGGTTGCCGTATCCGTAGCCGGCGCTGTCGGGCTGGGAGAAAGCGTTGAGTGAGTCGTCATAGAAAGTAGTTTCCATCTTGGTATACATAGAAGAGAAACCAAAAAAAACAGTGCTGCTATAAAAGTCTTCTACTAAAAAAAAAACCCCTTTCCGTCCCTCCGCTCGTCTCCTTGGTTTAAATCAGGTGAAGGAGACTGGTTTCCAAACGTCCTCTCTGTGCGTAAAAGCCTCCGAAGTGAGTGCGCACGGTGCTGACAGGGAGCAGGACTTACTTCTTAGAGCCGGCGCTGGTCAGAGAGCTGTGTCCGCACCGGTGTGACTGAAAAGCGCTGTGACTCTCGTGTGTACACTCTGATCCGAGAAGCGTGGATCCAAACCTTATCTGCTGCCGCTGCCTCGCTAAAAATAGCCATGATGTCATGACGGGGTTCTCCCATTGGCTGGAGGGCGTGTCGCGGGGGTGAGGCTCCGCCCCACTCGCCTGGAAGACCACCCAGAAGAGTCCTAATCTCGCGGTGGATTGAGGGATGAGGTAATGCTGGATCGCGAGAGCGTAGGGGCGGTGAATTGTGGGATGACGTTTGAATCTCCGCTTACCCGCTCTGCTTGTCAGTGGCGGGACAGTCACTGCTGTGTTCGCAGCTCAGTGTTGGAGAGCTCTGTTTGTGTTGTGGCTAAATCCTGCTCTCTGTACTTTTAGTCATTTATTGTTTATTCACTACACTACACTTCAAGGATTGTTACAGAATTGTCAATTCTATTCTATATACTAATGTAAATAAAATAAAACAAAAATCAGGGTTTATAACAGTCATGAAACAATAACATAAAAGAAAATCACATTCTATTCTATTCTTTATAATTAGGAAAATCCAATTATTGTTTTTGCTCAAGTATACATGTATATTTAGAAATATTTATAGTGGCCATAACAGTAACAAAGGTAAATTCTATTCTATTCTTTTCTATTCTGTACAGTAATGACAATGACACTCCTTTTTATTTATGTCATTTACATATACCCATGACATAGAATTAGCAATAACGTAAAAGAAGATTATACTCTATTTTATTCTATTGAATCCAAACTATTCTATTCTATTCATCATTTTATTTACAGTAAAAAAATGATGAAGAGAATAGAATAGACAAACTTTGGGATAATTGTGTTAAGACAATGTTTTACAAAATGATCTGGGTTTATAACAGCCATGTAACAGGGTTATAAACGAAAATCACAGTCTATTCTGTACAGTAATCCCAATGACACTCTTGTGACAAACTGTGTTAAGACAATATTTTATGAAACAGACAGCCATTTAACAGTGACAAAAACTAAAATAATTTTCTATTCTATTCTAAATGTGAACTCTAATGTCTGCATTTAAATTGGAGGAAGTGTAGCACAGAGGAGAAAGTGAATGAAAACTCTTACATAAAAACCTATATTCTATAATTTTCCATGTGTATGTGTGCCCACAGTGGAAACTCTTCTTGTTTTCTCCGACATTTTGCTTCTTGGTCTGGGATACCATGGTGGTCTCTGGTTGGTGGTCCATTATAAATTGCCTTACAGCACACATACACAGAAAAGTGAGGGAGTTCAAATTTGACACCTGTGCAGGTTTACACAAACAGACATATTCATCAGGACATGTATTAAAGCTCTGTTATTTGCCTGAAGAGCAGAGTCAAGTCCAACTTATTAAGTTTTGAGTTCTGGTAACAGTCTTCCCTTCAGATTTAAACCAATCTGAACATTAATTCAGTCGTCAGGAGACAGATTTAATAGGGCCTTTTACTACTGTAAAGACCACACATCTGCAAAAAGCTACATTTAGGACCTTTTATTATTGCCTCAACTACAAATTGTCCATGATAGATCCACAGACTGTCTGTTCGTCCTCATAAAGAGCAAGTACATTTCCTATTATCCATGTCAGGGGGTGTAATTAGTGTAGTGCAGTCCATTGTCCCCTGGCCCCTGGTCAGAAATCATGGCTGGTTTAATGGCAGGAGGTTAACTGGTGTGTCTCGCGGGTTCCCCTCCAGCCGTCCACACTCCCACTGTCTGGGTCACCCTCTGCCCTGCCAGCTTTACTGCCCACTATCTCCTGCGTGCCACTTCTAAATATGTCCCCCTTTTGTGACGAGTAAATCAGCCCCCTGGCGCTGGCTGTCTCAGAGCGGCACCTAAGCAGGATCAAGCGGATCATAAAAAACCACCACAGTCTGACTTTTTATGGCCGCTAATGTTGTCTTTATCTACTGTTGTATACGTCAAACTGTGGCAATCAATAAAGTCGTATATAATCTGATCTAATAGGTGAACTTAACTGATCTCCTGCAATTTCCTTTTTTGATTTAGGTGCTTGAGAAAAAACGCTTTGCTTTATGGTCGAACACAATGGAGGGACATGTCAAGGTGAGTCTTATACAATGCACAGATACACTTACTCTCACAGTTTCTTTAAGTTTCATTCATTTTTGTGGTTTTATAACAATCGCCCTGGGGATGAAATGAGAGGAAGCAGAATTAGGACAAGTTGGTTAGTTTCTTGTTTACACTCAGTGTTGCACTGGCACATTCTGAAATATTTATCCACTTTGCCTCATTCATCTATTTATGTACACTTTACTTTTGAATTAAAGTCCATAAAAGAATCATAAGTAGGTGGTCCAGTACCCACCACCCAACAGCAGGGATCCTTGTGTATGACTTCACCCATTGTCTCAAATAGATGGACAAATTTAAGGCAAAACATATGATGTCATTTAAAGTTGTTATCTCATTTGCATTAAAGCTCTTTTTAGAGTCAAATCCCATGGCAAAAGTCAAACCTTAGTAAATTCAGTTTTATATACAGCAATTTTAAATTGTGTTTCATACAGAACCCCTAAGTGTTTCAATATGGCTGGAGCACTGCATGAATTGGGTTTGCTTTTCTTCCCTGGTCGCCATGCGTAAAGTTATAAAGGGGTAACCACAGCGTGGTCATTTGCCAAAGTCATTTTCTGTGTAGGAATGTTTGGGAAGATTAACAGGGAGAAGCCCTGCTGTTTAAGTGACTATTTAACATGAGGCTGGGATATCCTGCTGCTGCCTTGGTCCCGAGCCTGGACATATGCTCACTTGTGGTCACAGACCGAACTAATTCAGTATTGTCCTTACGTTTTGTAGCATAGAGGCATGGACCCAGGAGGGGAAAGGGCAATTAGTAACAGCCTGGAGAAATGACGTAGTCACAGATGTCCGACAGTTGAATTCTAATATGGAATTATGCAGTTATTTTTCTCACATAACTGATTTACAGATTTCAAATCAAGCATCACACCATATTTGTTATTTCTGACTTTCACCCATTCAGCCATTAATGGAACTAACTAGTGATGAGGTGTCCTTTTATAATTATTGACTTTCAGGACTTTTGGAAGTGAAGTTTGAGAACTGTGAAAAGAAAAAAAAAGTTTGGGTGGCATCTCCCTTTCCCTGTAAGGGCCTGGTGCTCTCGTTCCTGGGTGGAGTGGGACTATGAGGCCACGTTTGCAAGGTAGTAAGAGCGAACACGTCTCTGCAGAGGACACTGATCTGCTTGTGCCCATGCACAAGTGAATGTATTTGAATAAACCGTCTCTCGTTGTGCACCCACCTTTATTATTATCTTGCTAATGCCTCCTTAAAATTAAAATGGTGTGCAATCGACTTCAGACCAGGTTTTTGTTGGCCTGTAAATGTGTTTGCTCTATATTAATCTTTGCTAACTTGCCAGTGGTGGTGACTCAACTCTTCACATTTCTTCCTCTGTAGTTGTATTTTTTTCCCCAGGATTATTATTATTATTCATTTTCAAAGCCCTGTGTTCCTGCTCAGCTGCATCCTGGCCTGGTATATAGGGGCCTTCTGAGTTGTCGAGTCTTTTGCCTTTCCTCTCATCAACCCCTTCATCTCTATTAAGAATTT